>CANUEZ040000040.1:12342500-13630710 GCA_948099385.1 Fasciola hepatica
GCGTTGTACTGAAGAACTTGAATGGCATCGACCTACACTACGATTTACGTTTGGTTTTGCAAACAGTGGGTTCGTATCCAGAATCTTTCACTACTGGGTTTTCGCTTTCACGCCCTTCTTTGGTGCTATTCTTTCCCTCTTGTGCATTAGTTTACTCTTTATCTGAGTAATGCTGCTGGATTTCAACCGAGACAGAAGCACAAAAATGCGAGATTCGTGATCATCACAAACGGAATTTAAAACCCGAATGCTCCTGAGAATCGTCATTAGTGGTCAAATAGCCTGCGGCAATTCTCACTTAGATGGTATTACTTCTGTTTTTTTCGGTCTCCCTTCAGTTGGAACAGTTTAAAAAGGCGCAAAATGTTGATACATGTCTGAGTCCTCGATTAAACTACGAAACCGGGGAGCCAATCGATGATCCAAACTATAAGAACTTGCAAATGGATTGTGTCGCTCTGTTCGTTATTCAACTCGCTCAGATGATCGCTTCCGGGCTTCAGGCAAGTTTTATGCGTCCATTTTTTCTCACACCCATCATTTATCACTATCGTTTTGAATGTTGCACTCGCTTACGGCCTAGAAAGGTCACATCTTTTGTTCGTCTTTCGTTCGTGAATTGCGTCTCATCAGCGTACTCATAATAGTCCACTAACTCCAGCGTCCATCTTCATTCGCTACCCACATTTGAGTGGAACGCAGAGGATATATGTTATAGCCACGAGGACCTATCAGTGCCAGTGATAACCTGCAGCCATGACCCGGCGGATGCGAGCCTCAAGAATTCAGGCCTGTACGCCTGACAAATGTAAAGTGGCTCATTACTGACATCGGTACGCTGATCAGTTTATTTGTCCGGAGAACCTGGTACCATCACATCGACAAGGCATACTTGCGGTCGCGCACGAGCCCACGCATCCAGATTTCAGTGTCGCTTCAGGCACGGACTGAGCCACACAGTCGAGTGCACTGCTGCAGCATACGGTGGATAAAAATGTACATGCAATGTTGATTCAAGCATTTGCCACGCGCAATTTGGTTTGTTTGAGCCTTCTGACGTTGCCTCATAATTCCTTCCCTTTTTGTATGTGCATGTAGTTGAGCCTCAATACAAATATTTCTAGGTGCTACTACGGCATGATTCCTGCCTCAATTTTTTGTTCTTATTTGAGCATACCTATCAAAATGTCACGAGAGTTTCATAATGAGGTGGTGCACAGTAATATCTCCTGCTACATATTCTCTTATTAGAGGAAAAATCTTGCCGCAACTGCAATGGGTCAGTGATGTTCACGAACAAGAAGGTTCGTAGACAGAGTGTGCCGGTATGGAGGTAGGGAAGAAAGGGTTGCCAATCTGTTCAATCTGTAAGAAAGAGGAATGAATTTTTCCATTTTTTGATTTGAACAGGAAACTCCACTGTAATTTAAAACTTTGAGTTTTTGAAGCTCGTTTACCTCCGAAGCAATGCTTCTGGCGTGTTTGGAAAGATAATGATCAATTCGTAGTAACTCTACGCGATATTAAAGAAGTATTTGTTACTTAATTCTTGTTACTTAATTCAAATATTATTTTCGCAATATAGGTGACATTTTAAATCAGATTCTGATTTTTAACCAGTACATATTAGGATAGGAAACACGCCATAGTAGCACCTATTTCTAGTTTTTTTGTTCCTCTAAACGCAGCGACCGCTTATGGTCTGCCAAAGATAAATGTGTCTGCAGTAGCTTTCATTTCGTCGGGATTATTAGTAGCGGTCAGTATGTCCGTTTTCTTTACAGACTGTGCTCATTGGTACATACTTTGTTACTTTATTTTTCTCCAAGGTGGTGTACACAAAGGACGAAGTGGCCTTTATGCAAAATTTAGTGTTTTATCTGGAGCGTGCCTACCGTATCCCGGATTACGGCATGTGGGAACGAGGAACCAAACAGAACCGAAATCTTGTTGAACTGAATGCCAGGTGCGCATTGGATTTATGTCTGTGTACGGCGCCGTCTCTGTTTTAGACTGTTGTTTATCAGGACGTCTTCGCAACAGAGTAACATATATCTTTATTTTATGCTTTTCATTATGAATTGGAGCCCATTATCCACCAGTTTTTTCTCAATTGACAGAAGGACGACACGCGTTTTCCTTGACGCAGTCGGTTTGTGTAAAGATCGTACATGATATAGCGATACCTGGTGTCATTCTTTTTATTTCTTTTACCCGGCATCAATACACGCGGCCCTCTGTGATCACTCATCTCATTTAACTCAGCGTACAAGGTTGGTGTTATCAAAGTTTGCCGTTTGTTTGCCGAAGCGCGTGATTTGATGACGAAGATAATGGGTTTTTTGATTTCTTGTGACCGTCACAGTTCGACAATTTTAGCCACCATGACATCAGTCACAATGAACACAACTGTCTGGGTTTGTTTACACTAACCGCTGAAGTGACATGTGTACCTAAATCGCAAGATATTTATCACGTTGGATTTAAATAGAATCAATTGGGAACAGTATCTTCAAAATGCTTTGATCCTTCTGTGAATTTCAGACTACACAATTGCACACGGGTGTACTGCCCGCAGTGAGGAGAGCGAGCGGGCGGGAATAGCGATTGTTATTTCCGCTTCTAAGAACATATGTTCCACGTACCAGAGAGCCAGATTATAGATACCCAACGAAATCATCTGTCTTGTTTTGACGCCTTCAATGTACAAACAGGGGTATGAATACCTGTCCTTTGTGTCAATCCTCTCAGAAAAGCGGTTCGCCAAGGAATCGACTGCCGTGACTTCCGTTCACGAACAGTTAGCCCTGAAAATCAGCTATGGTGGTGTTGACTTATTTTTTGTGGTATTTATGTAGGGAAAACCGGCAAGGGCCCACCCAGTAGCATAACAGTAAGCTCGTTGAACCTTCGGATTCGGTTTAGTCTGGGTTCGAGAAAGGGCTCACTTTTTTGGTACCTCTTGAGCAGGATTAAACAATAATTCTCAGGATTTTGTTTGGTGAACCAAGCGTTTAGGTTGTTGGGTGAATCACTTCATCTAAAGATAACCAACGGGCGCTATTCTAACGACACGTAAGTCTTGACATTACTTTTGGTGGAGGCTGGTCGCACCAATGCTTTGCGGTTTGATTCACTATCTCATCTTTTTGTGGTTTGCCTTCATTTCCTACATCTGTCTATTGTGCGTACGCATTTGGTGACAGTTAAACACATTGTACGTGCAGCATGCTTTGACTGACTGATTGACAAACGGTCATATTTTTCTTTGACTGCTAGCTAATTTCCTTGGTTTACAGAAATTACTGCTAGATGCAAGTATCAGTGACTGTAAGCGAACAAAATTGTCATGCATCTTGTTTATTGCCGAGCTGCCTTGCTAAATATTCATGAATGCCCTCCATAAAAACGGCAAAATTTGTTTATTTGCGATGCTTTGGCATTCATTTTTGAGGATTTCTGCCAACGTGCCTCATGTAAACAAGCTCGACGATGTACACCCGAAATATTCCACTGCCAAAGTAACCAGTGGGCAATGGGCAACATTTTCACTGCGCCTAAATCACGCAGAAATTAGACATTCGAGTAATCTTCACAGGTAGTTCTGTTTTAATTGGTCTAAAGAGAGAGAGAGAGAGAGAGAGAGAGAGAGAGAGAGAGAGAGAGAGAGAGAGGCGAATGGCTTTACCCTCCACCGCTAGCTTATTTTCTTTTATCACATTTATCTTTTTGGGACGTTTATTATAATCGTTCGCGCTTTAAGATGTACCATTTCAGCCTAGTTAGTCCACTTTTCTGACGTCATCTTCCCATCGTTTGTCGACGTATGCTTAATGCCTTATTGCGGTTTGCATCCGATGCTGCTGTGAACAGCTCCATCGGAATGGCCAAAGCCGCAATGGAATGCATTTCCGGTCTGAATGTCTATGGAGCCGAAGGTAGTCATTCGTCAACCCTTCTGATGGACATTGATGCGCATAGCCGAAACCGTATCATTCTGACCAATCTGCTTCCACGTGAATCGGCATCCAAGGTCAGCTTTCGTTTCTGTCCGATTTTTCTCCTCGTTCATTCTGCCTAGTATGATTTGTCTTATGTTTTGTCATACATTTTGCTCATGCTTCGATTGTTGTTTGAGTCGTGACTCGGTGTGAATAATGAGTAAACCGTTTCAGCTAGTTTTCCATCCGGAATAAACTCACATCGGAAGCAATTATCGACACGAAATCGGATAAATCAAGTCGAGTAAATGCTTTATACTCTCGAGAGGTGGATATTCAACTGTCACAATCACATTTGAAAAGTAAAATCAAAGAAGCATGGCCTTCGGCTGAGAAATGGTTTGACCAGGCTTGTTAGGGAATCTTGCAAGATGGGGACTGCAGAACTTTTTAACTTTTGTGCGGGCAAATAGGTATTTGTAACTTGTCCGAGTAGAAGAATTTGGAAAACATTTGGCAAGATCGCAGTGAAGTGGGTTTGTGACGTCGGCTAATACTTTTTCCAGACAGTTTGTGGCAAACGTTGAAATGCTGTGATATCATATACCGAGAAGGGTGCGCGCTCGGTATGCCACCCCATCTAAAAATATGCTTGAGTGACCTGAAGGTAAGTTTGAATTCATTTTCAAGTTGTGCGGAAAAGATTACAGGAAGTACATAAAATCAATCTGGCAGGATACCGGCATACACAAAACTTCGAATTTGAAAAGTGGTAAGGTGAAAATTGTAAGATGTAACACAAAAAATTAGCTTCCTCACTTTTACAAAAACGATTGGAATATCGTAAGACCATATCAGATTTGGTATTGGAAGTACGCCGAGCTACTTTACCGATGTAGCTTGAAGAATGTCATTTCTGGTAATATGTACAGATGGAGTAGATTCTACGGTGTTTGTGTGCTTAACACGTTTTGGAAAGAAGAAAACTAAAGCTGAACATGTTTTGAGGTGATCCAAATGTGAAAAGTCTTTGGCCTCGGCGGTTGGAAAAGTTAACAGCCAGGTTGTGGCTCCAGTAGTACTCGGCTATGCCCGAGACAACTTGCCCGCAGAATAGGAAAAGTGAAGTCATTGGGGTAAGATATATCAAGCACTACATCATCAGTATATTCAGTGACCATTGAGTCGTCGAAATTGGGTGTGGTAAGTAGGTACATAGAAATGGAAAGTGGTGATAAAATGGCTTTTCTTAGAACGTCTAACTTTGAAGTTGCACGGAAGAAAGCCCCGTGATGGTAGCGTGTAAGTTGGTGCTTAGCAAAGTAAGAAGATAATAAAGCTATAGTGAAGGTTTGAATGCCGCCCACAGAATGGATGCAGAGTAACTTCCCTCGTTCAACAGACCTGAAAGCGTCTAAAAAGAGGACTGTTGGCTTTACTTTTCCTGTTTAACGATGGCAGAATGTAATGGGACAAATAGGCAAGGGCCGTCCACGGTAGAGTATAAACGGCGGTAAGCAATCTGGTTAGGATCAAGTGCGATCAGTTGTGGTGCCATCCCTCACTGAAGTACCTCGAATATCTTCAGAACATTGGATGTGCAAGCTGTACCCCGGAACTGTAAGGTGCCTGCTCCTCTTTGTTATAGACGTAATGGAAGCCACTCTCCAGCTGTCGGGGTTGTTGTTCTGATGCAGGCACTCAATAAATAACCCAGCTGGGATCGTGCTCAATGTCAGCTGCATCTCCTACGTCCATTTGTGTTGTGTCTCCATATAGAACACAGTATCACACGGAAGTTTTGATTCAATGAGATACACAATCGAACTTAACAGTGATATGCTGTGACGGTTTTCGCATTTCTTATGTGCCAAACAGTTTAACTCGAGAAAACGATAGAACGCCGAGTCAGCTTGTGACGTTTATTGCGTGGCTTAATCAGCACTCAATTATCTCTGATATTGTAATGGTATTTGCTGACGCATCGACAGACGGCCTAGTTTCGTTTACAGACTGCACGTATTCGTCTGTCCAAAATCGGTGGCAAACCTCAGGCCAGCGAAGCGGGTTGATGATTCAGTCAGTTCGTGACGAAACGGAGCGGAGCCATCCAATCAGCCGTGAACAGTCGCCCTTACCGAACCGAGCGAAGTCAACGAATCAGCGGCCAGACATTGTTTTAACGGGGCGCAGCGGATTGAACCAGTCAGCGGCCAAGAGTTGTTTTAATCGAACGGAACGAACGTCAACCAATCAGCAGCCGAGCTTTGTTCTGACGGAGCGCAACGCACTCAACCAATCAGCGGCCAAGAGTTGTTTTAATCGAACGAAACGGAAAGCAATCAGTCAGCAGCTAACAGTTGTTTTAATCGATCACAAAGAAAGCGGCCAATCGGAGACTTGAACTTCATAGCCGTTCAGAAGACCCGGTTCGAGGAAGAGCTCTGTACCACTGAGCTTCGTACAATTTGATTTTGATCGCCTAGTGATCTATATAGACGGTTCGTTTTTGCATAATAAATGAGGTGGTTCGAAGGCAGAGGAGTTTTCTCACTAGAGCCAGTAGAACGGAACAAAACAGATACATGTGCGTGAGAACGCCGGATTCAAAAGTGTGTGTGTGTGTGTGTGTGTGTGTGTGTGTGTGTGTGTGTGTGTGTGTGTGTGTGTGCGTGTGTGTGTGTGTGTGTGTGTGTGCGTGTGTGTGTGTGTGCGTGTGGGACGGTTTGACTGTGCATGTGATCGCATGAGTCGAACAGCAAAGAGTTTTTATCAGAATTGACTGTGTGAGTACGTACGATGGATTGGATAGTCTGACGCAGTTGTGATCACATCGATCGTAAAGCGTGGACGGAAAAATTAGTTGATTAAATGTTTGTGAAATTAAATAGTTGAGATTGTGGCAAAAATCAATGTCCAAACTACAGTGCCACAGAGGGAATACAAATCACACCACACAGTAACATGTAACTCTAAGGATGTACAATACCTGCGTCTTCGTGTGGGTAACGACACAATCTATTACTGAACGAAATACAATCACACTTTGTCGGGCCTCCCAGATCCGTACTCGCACAATAGGATGATCCGTGAGTGGAAACCACGCTTAATTTGATCAGGCTAGTTCACCCGCTTGTTAGAGAGAAAGCGAACGTGAATACGATCACACGTATATTGCCGACTGAATGATACAAGACAAATGCGCTTTCGGCTGTGTTACTTGTTCAGTGTTCATGGGCGACCTAGTAGGAATGCGGTAATAGATCAGTCAGAGACCAAAAGATACAACGACAAAACGGTAAGGGAGCGAAATAGAGAACTTTAGTGACAGGAAAAAAACGTTTTGGCAAAAAGTAGAATTGTTGAATTACTCAGCATTTTTGGACAAAGATAATGTTCTTACCAAAATTTGCGACTCCAAATTCGGAGATATAAGCGCTTTTCTCCAACAGTTCTTTTGTTTCATTTATTTTCGAACAGTTACTTGTCACAGACATGTCTGAATAATCGGCTAAAGCATTCAGGCCATCCTACTTCATTGATCAGGACTACAATTGGAGACAATTCTCTGTATACCCGAACACACACACGCACACTTTCTGATGGTATTGGTAGGCAGAATGAATGCAGTCACTGAAAGGAGCGCGTTATTATTTTTCCAGTCTAGCACCTCTGATTTCTAGGCTCTCCCCACTGTCCATTTGGGTGTACCCGAGTCGGAAAATATACAAGGTTACACGCATGCGTATGATCACGCTTGAGGGAATATCACTGTTGTTTTCATGTTGAATTGAATCGTCCAATTGCCTGCTATAAAATATAGCTAGTGTGGCGAAAAACGTCGATCAAGATGTGGCCCAAAAGCTCGTGCAGATTTTGCATAAGGTCCTTCAGATTCATTCGGACGAATATGGCTTTAAAATTCTGACGTGATCAACTCCATTTTACGCATTAGTGGAACATCAAGCCAGATTTTTCCGTTTCATTTCCGGGTACTCTGCATGCCAGGTGGTAGATACCATGACTTAATATGAGTGTTCATCTAGTCAACACAAGATTTTGGTCTCGATTTGTAACACCACGAAGACAGATTTTCGTGGTTAATAGTATCTGTGATCTTATTTGTCCTTTTTCAGATTTGCCTTTGCCTACTAGATCGAATTGAGTAGTCAACATCACGGGCGCAATTCTGTGTGCCTGTATTGTGCGACTGGATTCTACCAGATCGTTATCGATTTCTGAACCTATGTTCTTGGTTTTTTTCTCAGTAAAACATGGTGAGAAAGGCTGTTTTCAGTCGGGCTGGCCCTGCTGTTTAACAATGGTGATAATGATGATGATAAGGAGGACGCATTGCATTCATTCTGACTCAACACCGCTTGACCGAATTTCTAAGCGTGCGTATGCACGAAGTGCAAGGGGTATGTCCGATAGCCTCGATCGCCTACTTCACTGTTACGGATAACTGGCAACCTAACCCTGAGGCTAAGAGTGGAAAACTACATGAGGTCTCACCAGGTCAAGTGTGGTAACGAGCTGGGTTACAGTGGATTGTAGTCTACCACTAGAGCGATGATTATTATTTAAGTGACGGTACTCGTATCCCATAAATCTTTTTCACTCAGTGCTTACGCTTAAATGCACAAAGCGCGCGTGTGCTCACTCGCACCAAAGTGCAGCTGTAATATCAGGGATTGAACCAAAAACTGGCCTGGGTATTTCAAGTCGTATTTAAAGTTCAAATTTTAATGGGATTCAATGTGCGGAGTTTCAGATAGTTAAACGAGGCTTAAATTAACTAGAACACGCGTGGATTACTACAGTCCTTTTCAGTAGAAAATTCAAATCGTTTATGGAATGATTTGTCATGCAGTATCAATGCTAAACTAAACATTAGAAACAACAGAAGCAAAGCTGCTTCAACCTCATTAGGAATCAACCGAGTCCGAACTAAGACTGGAACCCAGAATGCATGATTGTGGGTCACACAGGTTACTACTGTGAATCTGGGTTAGTTCTCGACGGTTTACGTCGCACCAACGCTGCATAATATAGTGCCATCTCATTATTGGCTGTGAACGGTAACAACCCGTGACCCGCACAGCGATCGGCTTCTGCGGTGTACGACTACGCGGGAGCCTAAGTGGAACGAGGGCACTGCAAACAAAATACCGTCACAGAGCTCACAACGCTCACTCCCATTTGTCTGTGACCATTGTGGACAGAACAACGCACTTGTATCCTTATTTGTGACCTAATTCGACAGATTGTCAAGACAGCCTCATAGTGTGCGTGTGTCGATGTCAGTTGCTCTGCGTTCAACATCACGTCGATAAAAAAGAATCGAAAATGATGTTTTCACTATCGTGGTTCGGGTTCAGAAGCTTATGGTCGGTTTGTTAACCGAGTGATCATGTTTGATCTGTTTGTCTGCTCTTGTTGACGGAGGGTAATCAGTCGGGATTTTGACACCTGAATCATGTTAACTTCTTTCATCGAGTAGGTATACTCGCTGAATTCTCATCCTATTGAAATTCGAAGCCAAGGATCTGTGCACAAAAAGTGATCTGTAAAACATTGATTATTGCAAAGGAGAAAATGTCCCTCCTTCAGTTGCTAGTAGACGGCAATCCCACTAGAGTCCTATGCGGTTTTCAACACCATGTCCCAGGGTCATGGTTACTGGTTATTCCTTCGTAGCTGCGGTACGTTACCTCTTCTATTGTAATCATACATGAGCACAAAAAATCACAGCTACCCAACTTCAAAGTGTTGGTGACCCTTCTCGTTTCTATTCTTGCAGGGTACAGACGCTTCTCTGATTCCCACGCTCTGTTGGCCTGCTTACGGAGCTTCGAGCCAAGAGCCACGAGATCCGACACTGAAGCGATGTATGGAACGACTAAAAGGACAGTATGGCTTTCGGAGATTCACACGCGATGGCTACGCAACGGTTTTGGATCAAAACACCTACTATCAACCGGGGGAATTGATGGTTAGTTATCAGAATTTACCGTGGTTCCATCTTAACGGCTCTGTTCAGACAACCATTAACCATGCACCGAGTGTGGTGGCTTTGGTTGCTATCTCGTAGCGGCTATCTCGAAAGAAAGTGATGAAGGAGAAAAAAGTATGAAAGGCGTAAGAGGAGAACTACATTAATGGAATTAAGTTTATGAAGAAAGTTGGTGGATGCAAGAGCGCCACTGATCGCGGCATCTAGCCATATCCCCCAGCATATCTAACCATTGAGTGGGAGGGTCTCTTGTACCCCACCCACGAAGTCTAACACGCCCTAAGTCCACTAGTTAGGCTTTTCATACCTTTCTTCCATATCATGGACTGACCAGCCTCACTCATCTTCTAACCAGTACCCGCCTCAGCAAACACAGTACGCCGAGGAATCTTGTCAGGGGACATGCGTAACACATGTCCCAACCATCTTAGCCTAATGAGCTTAAGTGTTTCATCTAATGATTTGATCCTTGAACCTAAGACTTTCCACCGAACCTCAGCATTACTCACATGGTGTTCCCATCAGATCCGAGCGATGCTACGAAGACATCAATGTTCAAATACTGGAGATCTTCCTATGTCCTCCACCTGCAATGGCCATGTCTCCGAACCATACAGAAGCACGGGCCTGACTGCTGTAGCGTACACTCGGCCTTTGATAAGTAAACGGATGTCATGTCGACTCCACAGATGACTGAAGTTGGCAAATGCCAAGCGAGCCTTCTGTATACACGAAGACACTTAATCCGATATCCGACCTCCGGGTGAGATGCAGCTACCCAGATAACAGGACTTGTCTCCTACGTTTATAGTCTCCCCAGACACTGAAAGGTGTGGTGTTGGACCAACCCAGTCCTGCAACAGTATCTTGCACTTTAAAGGTGCAAAACGCATACCGAACATTGCTACGCAATCCGTCAAGCTGTTTAGAAAGCTTGTAACTTACCTGGATCTCACTTAGAAGAACTATGTCCTCAGCATGCTCAAGATCTGATACCTTTCCACTCGGGAAAAGTTCAATGCTGCTATCTTCACCTGGAAAAAGTGCGGTCTCTAGGACCATATCAATCACAAAGTTAAAGAGAAAAGGAGAGATGGCAGCTCTGACGTACACCATTTTTTGTGGTGAACTCGGGTGAAAGATCACCATAAGCCCGAATCCGGCTTCGGCCATTAATGTATAGGGATTTGACAATGGAAATAAATTTCTGTGGTACTCCCTTCAGCAAGAAGCAGCGCCAGAGAACAGTACGGTCAACTGAGTCAAAGGCCACTTTAAGATCAAGAAAAACGGAGATTGTGGGCCTACGGAAGGTGTACCTATGTTCTAAAATTTGTCGAAGAGTAAAGATGTGATCAATACAACCTCGACCAGGTCTAAACCCAACTTGATTCTCTTGCGGACACCGTTCGCGAGCGTCAGATAAGCGATGGAGAATAATACCAGCGAGCAGTTTGGATGCGATGCTAACCAGACTTATTCCTCTGTGGTTTTCGTAGGAGGACCTGTCGCCTTTCTTATAAGTCGGTACGATCACCGATTCACACCAACTCTTTGGAGCTTGTTCCTTCTTCCACATCAAACCAAGGAGTTTTGTCAACTCCAGTGAAAGTGATGGGCCAACGTCTTTGAAAATAGACGGAGGCAACCCGTCCGGTCCGGGAGCCCTATGTCGTCTAACATAGCTTATCTCACGAAGAAGCTCCGTTTCTGTCGGGGGACTGGTATCTACAACAAGAGTTGTACCCATTGAGCTAGTGAGGAAACCTGAATAGGATAAAGGCCAATTAAACTGCATCCGAAAATACTCGGCCCAGCGAATTAGACGACGCTCCTGTGTTTGAATCAGTGATCCGTTCGCCTTTTTGATCAATTGGCTAACGCCTGATTTATGTGGATCAATTTGTCTAATCAGACGGAAAAGGTTGCGGCTGTTGCCAATCGCCGCAGTTTTTTCCTTCTCCCTACACTTCGCAATCCACCACTGCTCACGGTCATTTCTCAAGCTCTGAATCAGTTGGCGTTTAAGGCATCTCTGTGCTTCATCGTATCTGGAATCCGGAGGAATCGATCTGCAGGCATCTAACAATGCAACTGAGGATGCAGATATCCATCGTTTCTGTGTGTGTCTAGTTGTTGAACCTTGGGTAGCATCAGCAGCCGCACGTAGAGCCTGTTTGATCTCTGTCCATCGCTGTTCTGTATTCTGGGCATTTGGCTGCATCGATAACCTGCTGGATAATTACGTTCGGAAAGCAGATCGTTGGTTATCGTCCAGTAGCAGCTGCGGGGGACAGTTCGCTTTGGCGTTGCTTCGGCCACCGACGAGGTGCAAGCTGAAGCGCGCACCGACAAGAGCATGATCAGTGTCTACAGACGTGGACCAAAATGGTTGACAATCTTGAATTGATGCGCACCAGCGGTAACCGACAGCAGTATGGTCGATCTGAGTCCAGCGTTGTGAAGGCGAGGAGGACGCCAGATTCGTCGGTGTCGCCTTTTGTGCGAGAAATTTGAACTCGCTAGGAATAGTCCATGGTCGGAACATAGTTGAATGAGTTGACCGTCGTTATGAACTCAACCGTCTGAAACATCGAATTGACCTCTTATGTTCCTTTGCGTCCCATCTAGGTTTCTAGCTTGAGCATTGAAATCACCAAAAACACTCATTATGTCCTTACAGCGCATGCTACTAAATAGCTGAGACGAATCATGATAGAATTCTTCTTTAGCCTCGGGATAGCTACGATCATTCGGGGCATACACGGAAACGACCAACAGGCATCGGCGCTTTAGTCGAATGCTGTTGACATGCACAGAACCATTCAAGCGAACTGCACACAGACGGCTGCTGACTGGGATCCAGTCGAGCAGTGCACACTCAGCCTTTACGCTGAGGCGATGTCAACACCAGCCTGATCACGAGCACTAGAAACCGAATCACCCGACACGCGAAGAGTGAAACGAGAAGCCGAGCTTGTATCTGGGGAGCGAAGTGTTAACACTGGCGTTGGGTCTTGTATGCATTTTTCGGAGACACAACACACGTCGACGGTAAAGGTTTCAAAAGTCCCAGCTAGGGCAACCTGTTGCCCCGTTTGTTAAAGTGTGCGGACGTTGAAAGCAGCTAAGCGAAGAGAATGCTCAGGTCGGGGAATGGATTCTCTTTTTTCCCCTGTCTCTAATTTGCTACCCTTTCTGAGAGCTACATGTTCACAGTCACAACTCAGTGTGGCTGCTCGTACACATTTAGAGTTGGAACGTAAAGGATGAGGAACATAAAGATAAAGAATGTTTCCCGATTGAATGCTGGAGATTTCTGGGCACATCATACTTCGCGGTTGCCCACACCGTGAAGGGGTTTTTCTTTGGGAACCCTAACCGGAGCCTTGGACTCAAAAGTCTGATCCTCAAGGCAGTAATGCCTGCCGTGTAGCCCTTCAGTTCAGCTGAGGTGAATTTCTAAAAGTGACTTTTATAACGTGTAACGTTTTGTTCTGTTTGCATTGCATTTGTTGCGAATGCATTGCTCGAGGGGTTTTGTGCTACTCGGTGCGTCTCCAATCGTATCACGTCACGTTGTCCTTAATTATTTCGGTGTGTTATTGCGTGCATTCTTTACTGAGAAACGTGTCGTGACACGATCAACATTTTTCTTCCTATCCTGCCAACCATCTTTCTCTTTTTGAACCCAATTAAACAGAAATTCGTGGGAATTGAAAGTGAATGGCCCATGTTCTTTGCGTATATGGCTATCGATCGTAAGTTTACTACTACTACTAATATTATTTTTTCAGTTATCAAAATGGTCCTTCTTATTTACCTTTTTACTTGTAGGCACATATTCACGATTGTTTGCTCAGAAGTTTGTTTGTGTTTCCCTGTGGACTAGTCCAGTTGCTTATGGAATAATTTCCGTCTCGGGTGCGACTGTTGTCACTGAAGTTCGGCATTCAGAAATTGTATTCAATCGAGAAATAGATTTTACAATCAACGCGACATATGACGGTTATTTGGAAGCAAAATTGTTACACTGAGTGGACTACGAAGTTTGTCAACTAAGCAGACCTAGTACTCGAACCGAGAATTTCTAATGACTGGCAGTGTCCTCACAACCTTATAAAAATATGGTACATTGGTTATAGGGTTTTCCATAGTCCCAGTGCGATAATCTATGAGACGTGCCGGATATTTTAGTTAGACACATGCTTTCAAGCTACACTTAGATGATCAGAATATAATCAAGCATCTTATTTGCATCAAAGAAATACAATCAGCGATGATCTTGTATTCTTTCGACCAGAGGGTGAAGTCTCACGTTTCGTATGCCTTGTTTTAGCTTACTGTGTTCTGTCCATGCGACGGCACACCACGTTCTTTGTTGTCCCATTGTCCATGCTTTTTTTGATCACCTGTACCATTTTCGAGTAGTATAATGGAACACTCCACCACACTGGTCTCAGGACTAAACTTTAAAACAGATTTCGACGTAAGCTCACTTTACACGGTGTCTCTGACAATGCATTTTTTCTTACTTACACTAGTTACTTGGTTAATTGTTGCTTTAACAACAGAAGGAAGCGGTCGCTGTATTATTGTTCAACGGAGAGATAAAGCATCTATCACCATGCCATGTCGCGTTGGCCTAATTGAATTGAACTGAATCGAGGTTCATTCTTGTCGTAAATTGATCTATAGCAAACAAATACGCTAACCGTAACGCAATTTGTTGTGTATATTCACTATGTTGTTCTTTTCATCCATTGTAAATTTCTTTGATAGGTCCTCCCAAATTATGGATTAGGCTTTCAGTTTACAGACAACATTTCCTCCATTCAGCCGGAAAGAGAAACGAGTGCGGTGTATGTAAAAAAACTACTGCTTTGTCGGCGACTATGATTAGTTGATTTGTCGATCATTCGGCCAGATAAATGCTTCTGATTATATCCTGTAGCGTCATCACTCGTCATGTTTAAACCATCCGTTGATATTTGGCAAAGTATTGCTGAGAGTTGGTCTACAGTTTTCCGGTTCAGAGGGGTAATCAATTTCCTTCTTTGTGTGGATCAGATTGTTTGAGCGTTGTTATGCAATATTTTGGTCCCATTTTGTATTTTTTTTTAAATGTGTGAATGCAAACATGCAGTATCGTTCTCCCTTTCTGATGTATCCGCGATATTCCCGCTATTCCATGATAGATTGTATGAGGGGAGAATTGGAAAAAGCGACGGAGTACACCACTCTCATGCAACCATTACTCGTTCATCCGGTTACCGAGTTGTGTAAGTCCCGCGATTGATCTCTGTTTGGTGTTTTTCGTATCAGGCAAACTAACCCGGTCATGCTCAATATGTGTTTATGCAAAAATAAGATTAACGATATGCTCATGTTTTGTCAAACCTGTCCGAGCTCCCCCCTCTCTCCTTCCTTTTTGGTTGCGGTGGTTGACCGGTTGTTTGGGATCCGTGTCTGAAGCGCAGGAATTTAAGCCCGGGCTAAGGCAGGGGGGGGGGAGCGGCAATGAACTACTTGTTTGCTGTGTGCACTGCTGGTCATTCATTTTCCAGCTGTTCGAACGTTAGTTATCTAACGTGTATTTGCAAAGTTTTGATTTTATCCGTTCACTTGTTCTTGTTCCTACGCACTCAGGTACAATCCCGCGTAATTTAGTGTAAACATATACCGGTGAGTTTTTTCGAAAGCATGAAATTACATGTTTGGTTGGAGCTGATACAGTCTAAGCCTACTCAGTGCGCAATGGACCGCTTTTTATTTTTCAGCTCTTGTTTAAGTGATGTAGTGAGAAAATATATATATATATATATATATATATATATATATATATATATATATATATATATATATATATATATATATATATATATATAACATCGGGGTGTACAAGTATGAAGGCGAGTGGGCAGAGGAGTACCGGGTACGTATACCTGTTGAGCCGCAAAAACCGCAAAACCGGTCGTGTGCTTCCGGGGAAATTTTGTCCACGCGTTTACATACTACTTACTGTCAATGTATATATATATATATATATATATATATATATATATATATATATATATATATATTCAGAGCAGTCGACAACTGACTGCGGATTATGGTGGTGACATAGGTCTGTTTAAACTACTTAGATGAATGTCCAGGACATATACGTCTTCAGTCGTCGGTTTTTTTAAATAGTATCGTCGGGTATTGCGGTAAATGATCACTTTTCCACTCATCCATTACTTACAAATGCTTAGCGTTTACTACCGATTCCATACTGATGTATACTTTTGATGATTATTTTTCACTGATAAACGGCAAACTAATACACCGGAATTAGGAAAACCATAGGGGTAGTTGTCTAATCTGTTATTGATATGGAATTCAACGTCTGTCTATCGGTAGACTGTAGACCAAATAATCAAGTTCTGTTATCTGGGCAGCTGTGTTTCACCCGGAGATCGGATATTGAATGACGTGTCTTTGCGTGTACAGAAGGCCCGTTTGGCATCTGACAACTTCAGTCATTTGTGGAGTCAACATGACATCCATTTACCTATCTAGGGTCGAATGTACGCTGCAGCGGCCGGGCCGGTGCTTCTGTATTGTTCAGAAACACGACCACTGCAGGTGGAGAACATACGAAGATTGTCAGTATCTGAACACCGATGTCCTCGTAGTATTTCTGGAATCTGGTGAGAACACCGTGGAAGTAATGCTGAGGTTCGACGGAGAGTCAGGTTCACGAACCAAATCATAAGCTGAAACACTTAAGCTCGCCAGGCTATAGTGGCGAATAGTTTGTTACCTTGCAGGATATGGCGAGGTGTCGCAATCAGTGGCGCCCTTGCATCCACAAACTTTCTTTATCGGCTTGATGCCAGTATTTGTAGTTCTATTACTGTTTCCATACTGTTGTTCTTTTTCATTATGCCCTTTTGAGGTTGTCTCTAGGGAATAGCAACCAAAGCCACTGCACCCAATGCCTGGTTAATGGTTTTCCGAACTGTCTGTTAATGGCAGTTTTTAAATCCAGCTCAATATTAGTGTATATTTTTCATCTTTTATCGTATGTTCCTTGACACGAACCGCTCTGTGTTGTTCCTTCCAGATCCCTGGCTTCCCAAATTTTTCTACGTTCCATTAGAGGATTTGGATCGAGAACGAAATGCGCGTGGTTCGGTTGTACGCAGAAGCAGTTTTCGATTGCCTGGAGAATCCTATTTTCTGTGGGGCCAAGCAGTCTACTTGATCTCACAATTGCTAGGTGAGTTTCTATTCCTAATTCGGTGTCTCATTACCTGTGGAATTATTTGTCTTATTTAATGATTTTGTTGGATTTTTATTTATGTGTTTGGTTCATGATTTACCTTTTTGACCGGATTCGTTTTGCCGATTCTTTGCATTTGAAAATGACCATCGAACCACAATCAATTTCCAGTTCAGGGATTCCGCGTTTAATTCGTCAACTGGAACTGTTTTATCTCTTGTAAATGTTTACCAAAGTTTACTCTGCATTCCCGTGTCAGCCTGATTCTCGAAATTTGTTTGGCGAGTTTGTCTTCTCATTAATCCACGGCCGGACTCGTTTAATTTTCGTGCTTTGTATCTAGAAAAAGGCGGGTTTTCTTTTTCAAAATGAGCGGAGGTGAGCCGCATTATTCTCTACACTTCATTCATATAGTCCATGCTTTTGTTATCAAAGTTAATTCTATTCTGTCAAATTTTGTTCGTTTTCGGACATTTCGTTTGTTTTCATGAGCTGTTTTGCGGGTGTTGGTCTACCGACGTCCGGACAATCTGTCAACTGCTCTTCGTCGATATTGTTTCGCGATCGACATGTTTGAGAAGCCGCAATTTTGTTCATTATGAACTGTTTCCTCGGTGATGGGATTTACAAGTTGTGCACTGGCTTAACTTTTCATCTCAAAGTCAGGGCCGAATCACTGAAGTACAAATCGAAGACAACTGTGAACAACCAATGCGTCAGACATGTGCTAATTAGAGTTCCGGATCATTTTATCCAATATGGTGTCAAAGCACCGTCGTTAAGTCCTACAGGATTTTAAGTCTCCGTCTAGCAATGCTGTGATTTCTTGCATTTCAGTACTGTACGTTAGTCATTGACGTTGTTTTACCATGGTTTGAAGAATGTCCCGAACACTTTTATCAGGTATAGTGAATTCAATATTCCTAATAACGATTGCCTGTAAGCAGAATAAATAGTCTGAATTATTTTTTTGGTTTAGTTTTGATGCGAAATTCTGATCGCAATTCATTTAAACACCAATGTCTTTCTTTAATCTTTCGCCAGTCAGCGGTTGCTTGTCTCCCTCGGATCTGGACCCACTTGGCCGATCGCTCTCATGCAATCCTGGTCGTAGACTAGTCGGTAATGCAGGGTCCACCGTAAGTCTCTCTCTCCTCTTTATCCTTGGTGTTGATTGGTAAATGGTCACAGTCACATTTTTGTGAACTTGCGATTCACAATAGAAACAGAATCAACTAAATCGGTAGCCTTCCTAGACGTTCGGATGACTCATGAAGACGGTTCAGTCAGTTGGTCAGTGTACAAAAAGACAGTGTATAGGGAATACACTCAACTCTACAGCTTTTTGCCTCATAAGATTAAAAGGAACATAACTGGATGCCTCATAAAAAGAGCAAGGAAAATTTGCGTGGAGGATACCATTGAAGAAAAACTTCAAACGGTGCGATGAATCTGCATCCGAAACGGCTACCCGGATAGATTAATTGAGTAGGTGATGCGGATGGAAGTGGGAATTCTAAGGAAGTGTTTGGTGAAAAGAAAGCCAGTATACAGCTCTTTACCATTCAAAGATGGCACGCTGAGAGAAATTTTACATAGAAGATTGTCGGGAATTATGCACAGCTAAGCTCCGGATTTTGTCCGAATTCAGGCGATTAGTGCTTTTTGCAAGTGAAAGACAAAGTGCCTGATCCCGCTGGCTAATTCTGTTCCTGCATATCGACCGCACGATCAAGCAGTTGTTTGAACGCATCCGCGAGCTTCACAATGCACAGTTAAACACGACTTACTGTGCTTTACTGTGGCTGGTTCCTTGGAGTCGATAAGCCGGCTTCATGAATGTCTCTAACTGCGGCTGCCCGTGCTGGGCAGTTGGCAGCGAGATCCTTGCAGATGTCTATCCAGCTCGATTTCCATTGGTGAGTGCCGTACACCATAATACGAAGGCCAAGTTAGTTTACGTCTTCGATAACGGTATCTATCCAGCTTTATAATTGTCCTCCTCCTCGGTGACGCGTCTAGACATGGAGATGGTGACATGATGATGCTGGTTAGAGCGTGGTCAGGTTTACGGAATGCCGGACAAAATCACTGCAGTCGGCGGAGTTGTATACGCATTGAAAGACGGGCGATGTGGCAACAATCTTGAATATTTTCATTCGAGATTCTGTCACCCCATCTTATTTCTGAAATAAGTCTGGTACCAGTGATCGAAAACTTTTAGTCGCCTGATATCCTCAGCTCCTAACAGCCACGTTTCCCAACCATAAAGTGAAGCTGGTTGGACTGCAGCACTGAACACCCTGAGCTTGGTCTTAGTGTAACAGGGAATGCTGGGGCCAGGGAACGGCGTAAACATCAAGGCGAACGAACGAACCAAACAAGGGCCACAGACAAAAGAACAGGTGGCGAATATGTCGGAGGCGTCCCGAAGCAGGCAAAAAGAAGCACACAGACGACCAGAGAGGAAGCAGCGGGATCTCCGGCAACCAGCAAGATAGCTCAGGTGAAGGGCTGCCGATCGAGCCGTCAACTGAGACAGTCGGACCAACCGAAGGGAAATGACGGGCAAGAGAAGCAAGCCATCGGCCACAGGCAAATGGACAGAATGCAGCCGAAGCGCTCAAGCAGCGACAATAGCAATCTTGGTGCCGCGCAGTCTGGAAAAAAGCCTATATAAGCGACTGTATGTGTGCCATGACTCGACTTGTGCGACCGTGGGAATACAAGTATCCTGCCGTGCGTTGTCGTCCTTGTTACATTGGTGCCGTGACCACGCTCACGTGATGAAGTTTCCCTGGCCTGTTGCGTTCGCGGATGGGGATGTGGAGGAATGGATCACGGATTTTGAAAGGATAGCGGCATGCAACGGAGTGAAAGGAGACACACCTTTGTTGGCGGCGCTTGGGGCACTGCTGACTGGGCGTGCCAAGGCGGTGTATGATCTGAAGATGGGGGGAAAAACAAGCCCCACTTATCGGGAGGTCCGTGCGGGGCTGGTGAAGGAGTTCACACAGGAAGGTGATCGGCAGAAAGCAATGGACCGATTCAGTACGGCTCGTTATGACAGCACCCAAGACCCAGTCGTTCATTATCAGTACCTGTTGCGCCAACTATCGATCGGGCTGCCCGAGGCAAGTGGCGTAACTAGGGCACGCCTTGTTCGTGATCGTTTCGTTCAAAGCATGGCCCCGGATGTCCAAGGCAGGTTGAGAATGGCGATTGCGTGCGGCGTGAATGATACAGAACGCCTGTTTATGATTGTTCGTGCAGCCCACGAAGAAGTGACAGTTTCCCGATTAGAGCAATCGGATTTGGAGTCCACGTTGCAGAAGATGAGCGAGGAAATCGCACAATTAAAACTGGAACTCAATCGACAAACACAACGCAATAATGACGCAGTGACGCATGGAACACGAAGGAGGTGTTTTGCATGTGGCAAGGTAGGAAATTTCGCCCGATTTTGTCCAGAAAAACGCTTCTCGTCTTGCTTTTCTTTATCTACATTCAAGTCGAGGGGGGTGCCTATGGTTGAGATCAGAATTGGGGGCGAACGTAAAATTGCAGTCGTAGATACGGGGGCTGGGGTATCTGTGACACCTCGCGTTGAGGGAATCGTAGTGAGGCCATGCGAAATACGACTGCGTGCAGTCGGAGGAGAGGCTCTGAGAGTAGCGGGAAAGCAGCAGCTAACGGTTCAGATCGGCGACGTTCGTGTGACGCATGAGATGTTACTGGTTGAAGGGGTCGCCGAGACAATCGTAGGGGTTGATCTGTTGGAACGCGTAGGAGCAAAAATTGATTTCGAAGCTCATCGAATGCGGGTTGGGGAGAAGGATGTCGAGCTGCAATCCCGTTGGGGCCGGCTGAACCGCGTTGGTATCGTAAAAACTTCCTCGGTTCCAGGTTGTTCAGTCCCGTGTGTCAGACAGTGTCTCGAGAGGTATGCGTAGTTGTTTTCGACACCAGATGATGAGTACGGCTTTTGCGATTGGCAAGAACACAGGATCAATTTGGTGCCGGGTGCGGTGTGCAAACCAGTGTATCGGAGGCTGCCGCGGAAAGTCGTACCGGAAGTTGAGAAGCAGGTTCGTGACATGCTGTCGAAGGGAATAATTCAGGAAAGCACTAGCCCGTATTCCTCACCAGTGTTGTTAACGCGGAAATCGGATGGGACGTATAGATTTTGCGTTGACTTCCGGGAACTCAACCGCGTCACAATCAAGGATGCGTTCCCAATGCCACTAACCGAGGAGATATTTGAGCAGCTTCATGACGCGAAGGTGCTGTCGTTAATCGACTTGAGGTCGGGCTATTGGCAGCTGCCGGTGCTCGTGAGCGACAGAGAGAAAACAGCATTCTGTGTCAACGGGAAGCAGTATGAGTTCCTGCGGATGCCTTTTGGGTTGTGTAACGCACCGGCTACTTTCAGGCGTTTGCTGCTCCAGGTACTGGAGAACCTGGATGGTGTTGTGGTGTATGGGGATGATATTGTGGTATTTTCAAGGACAATTGACGGGCATGTGTCCAGATTAAGCGCAGTCCTAGAGAGAATCAAATCGGCGGGTTTGAAGTTGAGTGCAAAGAAGTGCCAGATAGCGCGTGACAAAATCGTTTGTTTGGGACATATTGTTGGAGGAGGAAAACTGCAACCCCTACCCGAGAAAGCGGAGACGATTAGGGGTTTCCCCTCGCCAAAATCAAAGCGCCAACTGAGATCCTTCCTTGGCTTGGTCGGCTATGACGCCAAGTTTGTGCCAAATTTTGCCCAGAAAGCTGGTGTCCTGTTTCAACTACTGAGGAAGGATAAGAAATTCGAGTGGACGTCAGATACGGAGGCGGCGTTCAGGAAACTCAAGGAAAGTGCAACAAACCCTCGAAACTGTTTGACAATACCAAAGCCGCATGAGAAATTCACCGTAGCTGTGGATGCCAGTGACGTCGGAATTGGCGCAGTATTGTCACAACCGTCTGGAGTGATCGAGTACGCCAGTCGACTGCTCACAAGTGCCGAGAGGAAATACTCCACCACGGAAAAGGAATGCTTAGAAATCGTGTGGGCACTGGAAAAGTGGAGAACATATCTGATTGCTACTAACTTCTGTATCAAAACGGATCACAAGCCATTGACGTGGTTGATGACAACAAGAGATCCAAGAGGGAGGTTGGCACGGTGGGCGTACCGCCTGCAAGAATTCACCTTTACAATCGAACATGTTAGCGGACGAGAAAACGAAATACCTGACGCATTATCCCGCCCGATCCCAGACGACCAACTGCCGGCGGAGGCGATCCCAGTGAATCGGCTAATGTCAAATGAGGGTGTTTTCAGCCACCAAAGAAATGACAGTCTGGTGCGGACGGTTTGTTCACATCTTCAAGCCAAAACAAGACCAGACGGGAGCTCACCTGCACTGCGCGACCTACTAAAAATTTGGGAGCGATTGCATGCGGAAGATGGCAAGCTGTTCGTTGACGTTGATGTGGGACAGGGTCTGCGACCCAGACGACTGCCTTTTGTTCCCGAGGCCGTACGTGAGCAGGCAATACAGCTAGCGCACGACAGTGCTCACATAGGACAACAACGAGTCTTCGAATTGTTGCGGCGCAGAGTCTTCTGGCCCACGATGCGGCACGACGTTGACGACTACATACGAACTTGCCCTGATTGTCAACGGAACCGGGAGCACGCAACAGCTACACCGCCAATGCAGCCGATAGAAGCACAGCGAGTCTTTCAAAGCTGGGGTTTGGACATTTTTGGTCCTTTACCTGTGAGTGTTACTGGAAACCGGTACATCATGACAATGGTTGACCACGTGTCTCGCTGGGTGGAAGCAATCCCGATACCGGATCAAACAGGCGATACGGTCTCTCGAGTGTTTGTCGATAATGTGGTGGCGCGATTTGGTGTACCAGAAACGGTCATCACTGACCAGGGTCCCTGCTTCGAATCGAAGAAATTTCGAGACATGTTGGAACAATGGAGGATCCGGCGAATACGAACGTCGCCTTACCACCCCCAGGCAAACGGAATGACGGAAAGATTCAACAGAACGCTGAAGGAGTGGCTAAATAACCACGGAAGTGATTGGCAAGAAGGACTGTCGGAGATATTACTCAGTTACCGCGCAACGAGCCATTCAACAACGGGGACGACACCGTTTGAACTGGTTTTTGGGCAGGAACCTAGAACGCGACTGGATGTGTGGCTCAACATGAAGAATGATAAACCTCTGACAACCCGCGAGCGGAGGCATCTAGAGAAAGTGGCCGTACAACAGACAAGAATTGCTCAGAGTCGTAACAAGGCAAGGTACGATAGACGGAACCAAACACAGAAATGGGATCCGTTCATGTCCGGACAGCTGGTAAAAGTAAGGAATCGTAACAGACCCGCAGTGGCCGGTCCGGGGGCTAGCAAGTTCCACAAACGATGGAGTGGACCCTACACCGTATTGGAGAGGAAGAATTCCAGTTTCAAAATCGATCAAGGACCACGAGGCAAATGGGTGAACGGATGCGACTTGGCACCCTGGCACGTCCGGACCGAATGTTTTAAAGGAAGGGCGAGTGTAACAGGGAATGCTGGGGCCAGGGAACGGCGTAAACATCAAGGCGAACGAACGAACCAAACAAGGGCCACAGACAAAAGAACAGGTGGCGAATATGTCGGAGGCGTCCCGAAGCAGGCAAAAAGAAGCACACAGACGACCAGAGAGGAAGCAGCGGGATCTCCGGCAACCAGCAAGATAGCTCAGGTGAAGGGCTGCCGATCGAGCCGTCAACTGAGACAGTCGGACCAACCGAAGGGAAATGACGGGCAAGAGAAGCAAGCCATCGGCCACAGGCAAATGGACAGAATGCAGCCGAAGCGCTCAAGCAGCGACAATAGCAATCTTGGTGCCGCGCAGTCTGGAAAAAAGCCTATATAAGCGACTGTATGTGTGCCATGACTCGACTTGTGCGACCGTGGGAATACAAGTATCCTGCCGTGCGTTGTCGTCCTTGTTACATTAGGACTAATCGCGTTCCATCACTAGAGGGTGTTTCGGAACTGTAGAAAAGCCTTTCGGGCTGCGTTAACGCGCCACTTGACATCATCTGGGGCTTTACCGTTTGTAAGGATGACGGAGCCAAGATACTCCAGATCCGAGACAATGTCTGTTGATTGGCCATTCAGTTATGCAGCTCGGTTTGTGTGGCCAATGGGTATTATGAACTTCTTGGTTTTTCTGGTATTGATCTCAAGACCAATCTGCGAAGCATATTTATTTACCTGATCAAGAGCTGCTTGCAAGGTGTTCAGGTACTCCCTGAGCACCACTACGTCGTCTGCAAATTCAAGATCCGTAATACTGCAGCCTAAGGAAACTTGGATGCCCTAATAACCGTCTATTGCGCGTTGCACTACCCAATCCGCAGCGAAGTTGAACAGCACTGGAGATAACAGGCACCCTTGTCGTACTCCTGACTTCAGTTCGAATGGACAAGACTCTTCTCCGTAAACTCGAACAAATGCTTTTGTTTCAGCATAATGTGACTATCAGACTGACCAGTTTGAATGGGACGCCATCTGCAAGCATTGTCTTCCACAATGACTTGCGGTCTGTTGAGTCAAATGCGGCGCGGAGGTCTATGAGACGTGCGGCGGTAGGTCGTTAGAATTTGTGTCGGTGTTCTAGAGTACTCCGAAGGATGAATATTTGGTCGACGCATCCACTGCCTGGACGGAAGCCTCCCTGATTGGGCCGAGCACGTGCATGCCTCGATTCAGCGAAGTGATTCAGCACGAGCTGGGTGAACGCTTTTGCAATCACGTCTAGCAGACTAATACCACGATAGTTTTCGCACACTGTTTTGTCACTTTTGGGAAATAGAAGCAGGACCGAGGTGTTCCAATCGGATCGGCATTTCTCGGTTTCTCAAATCAAGTAGAATAGGGTACGGAGTGGCTCAGTGACCATCGGAAGGGACGTCTTGTAGATTTCTGCAGGGATGCCCTTCTTCACCGAAGGAGTTGCCAGGTTTTAAACGGACAGTCACATTCGCTATCTCATCTAATGACGGGGGATCACAGTTGGTGCTGTAGGGGGGAGCTGAAATCGAATCGATATCTATTGGTCTATCTAGTGGGCGATTGAGGAGCTGGCTGAAAGGTTATACTCATCTAGTTATCTTACCATCCATATCGGGTATGGGTAGATCAGCGGAATCGTGCAAGATAGGTTGAATGAACTGTTTTTTACCCGATGCCGATCGTATGAGGCGAAAGAGGTTTACAAAGTGATAAGCACTGGCTGCAGCTTCCATCTTATTTGCGATTTTGTCCCAACAATCGTGTCAATCTTTCCTCGCAGTGTGAGTTGCGTCGCGTCTGAGGGGTTGATTTTCAGGACGACCAGATAAACGGGCATCTTTAGCCAAGGTGGAGACGGATAGTGTCTTCAGATATCCAGTCTTTATAGCGATATTCCGTAAATCCTAATTCACTTACTGATCTTTGATGTACTGTTACTTTCAGTTTATCCCACAGCAGGTCGACCGAATCTGTCGTGTGATGTGAGGTGGATGCATCGGTTGACAACCGCAGCTCAATCTCCTGCGTAAGAGCTTCTGTTTTCTCCCGGGACTTTACCAATTCCACGTTGACGCCCTTCGGGGGAGTTGTCTTTATTCGGATCGTTAGTCGAAGGTGAAGCTTCGCACGTACCAGTACGTGATCTTATCCTTCCTTGTTGCCTGCCTCGGCGCCGCGGTACGATCTGCAGTCTTATATTGGCTAGATCCATCGCGACCGGATTAGCACGTAATCAATTTGGTGAACCGTTTTGTCGTCATTGGAATGCCATGTGGGAAGATGCCTTCCAGGGTGCTGGCACCGTGTGCTGATTATGCACAAGCGTTTATAATCAGAGAAATTAATTAGCCTATCACCGTTTTCACATCGCTGGCCCAGGCCTAGATTCTCGAAAATGTGACGTGTCGAGACATTTTACGCGCCTGTCCAGGCGTTCTAGTCACCCGCTATGATAAGCATATCCCTTTTGGGAATGCGATTCAACACCGTTTGAAAACTGTTGTATAATTCATCCTTCTCACTAGTATTGGATGGTAGGATTGAGGCGTAGATCGCAACCACAGTAAGACTAACTGGAGCACAGGGCGCGTTGCTTTCCGGGGATGCCGTAGCATGGATAATAGAGCGTGTGGAAGACGATCATGGAGTTTCGTGGGTGTTTGGTACAAAAGACGTCCTCAGCGTCAATGGGCCTTTTTTCGAGGGCGCACCGTTTGCCTTTTGGATAACCGGGTGCTGATGTAAGGTAACAGCTTGTTGATGCATGGTTGCCAGTGCCTCCCTAGGGGCTCGTTCGTCATTTGATTGAATTGAATCCAATCCAGGGGTGCATTCAACCCTGTTAGTTCGACAGATTTTGTTCGCAGCCGTTGGATTACTTAGTAAATCTCGTCCGCCTATCCAGGGATAACGTTTTGCACATGCCGACCACTGTCTCACCGATTTTTTCGGATCTCGGTTACCCTTAACCTGTTTTAGTCCACCTGTCGAGCTGTTTGCCGGGGTTTGACCATCACTACATGGTTCAACTTTGTGGAGCTACAGATGAGAGCTGGGTACGTGATGGAGACCAACGAGATGGAAGATACCCCAAGGGCACGATGGTCAGCCATCTCAGATGTGCTACTTATATCAGATACGCCATACACAAACACTGGAGCAAAAAAGCCACTCACTGGCGCGGTGGTTGTTCAGACTAACCACACGGTAAACATAACAGGCTTTCCGCGCCCTGCATAGAGACCGGGGCTGCCATTCAAGATTGGTGAAATATTGCATTCCAGCTACAATGCAGGCTGACGGAATCCGTCTTCACAATCCCCCGTATGTGCTCAAAAACCATGTGTTCGTGCCCTTCATCTCCCATAGTCCATTCCCACTCTAACACAAGCCCTAGACCAGACGAGAACCGACAAAACATGTGAAACAACCCACATACAGCTTAGCGCTAAGTCTCGATCAGAACTTCTTGTTTTCTTTGATCCCAGTCACACTGTTTTTATGCTTTCACGTTACGGATACTTTTTCGAATGTATTGAATTCAAGGTTTGAGTCACTCTTCACACACTGGTTGTGTACATCACTCCGTTGTCGCTTGGATCGTTACAACACCTGATCCAGTCGAGTCATAAGTAACTGTCCACTCCATATTTCGTCTATGGTTGCGGGTCATCCCCCATAGTGTAGTGGGCCTCTGGGCCCACGTAGTATACCCTCTTCGCTGTGCTCACAACCCTACAATGAATACTATTCTTAGAGGTGTTTGTAGACAATAACTGGCCAACTAACCTATTTCCGCTGCTTTGCTGACTACTTTTGACCAGTTACTGTACCATAAGATTCACGAGAGTTGTTTTCGCAAGCCGGTGCGATTGGTATCAGTCGGAATAGCTTTCGAAGATGGAGTCGTTCACCAGAGTGAAAAACAAAACTTCATGGGCACACTATTCAGCCGAACGATTTAGATAAGAATTTATGTGAACGGTAGGATGATTCCTATTGGTCGTCCCCACTGCACTTTGGCTTGAAGCGGATCGATGTGTTCATTATCCTCTCATCGTTCGATATTAGATTTCGATGAGTTTTATGTGGGGGCCTAGAATCTAGTGCTTCCAGTCAATAAATCTTGGAACAGTCATCACGACGAGACTGCACCTTGACGGATGTGATGACCCAAACAGCTATATAGAATGGCTTCCTTAAGCTGGAGACGCAATCATGCCTGGAAGGTCAATAGGTAGAGGCGAAACGAAGTTCAGTCCCCTGGTCCTCCAGGTTCGGGGTCAATATGAGCTGGCAACTCAGTCGGTAAAATCAGTGGAAGAATAATAAATCCAAGCAAATGGGCTTTCACTTAGCCATCCCGCTGCCTTGCTGATAGGTTATTGTTAGAACTAAAGGCTCTGGTTGGAAACCCTAATCGTTCTCCTGCTTTGTGGCGGGACACCCAGCAGTATCCGGGTAACATCTCCCATGAACTATACGAATGGAAAGAACTCCACACCGCATCGGTCGTCGTACAAGATAAACAGGACTGCGCTGCCCATTGTATCGAGCGGGGTGGGTAGTGATAGGTGGGCTACTGCTCAAAGTTCCCTCTATGCTGTAAATCACATTTTCTCAAGCCTCGTTAGCCTCTGAACCTCGGCTCTAACATGCATACTCTGATACAGGCCGGCCAGCAGGCGTGCCTAGCGCTCACAATAGATTCTCTGAAGATTGATGTGTGCTGCGTAATTGAAACGCGTATCTAGGATTCGAGCAGTGTGATTCAACTAACCGCTCCTGGTATCTCATCGAGGTATTTCCTGATCAGGTCACTTCAGGAGACGAAGCAGCTCGAGCTGTGGGTCAGCGTGACGTAGGAATAGTTTTGACTGGCAAGGTTGAGGCTGCTCTTCTAGACCGGATATCGGCTAATAGTTGTTCACGTGCTTTAACACTTCAGGAGTCAGTTGGCCTTCGAAAGGATAGTTGTGTTAAGCGCAACTTGTTTGTGATCCCGGCATACGCCCCAACGGACTGCAGCTCAGACGCGCAGAAAGATGAGTTCTATGATGAACTCACCACCCTCGTTCGCAGCAGCAAAGGTTCTGACATTGTAGTGCTAGCTGGTGACTTCAATGCACAAGTTGGCAAACTTAGTGCGTCCGAAGCTTGTTTACGTGGATGTTGTGCCTTACCCGCTGAGCGCACAGATAACGGGGATAGCCTACTCCAGTTTTGTACAGACAATCGGCTATTCCTGTCTAGCACACAGCTCCTGTCGCGCAGTTATATGGCGCTCTAACACTACAAGTATTCTGGGCCAGATCGATCATATCGCAGTAAGCTACCGGTGAAGCAGTTCTGTTCAGAACTGTAGATCCTACTGGTCCATGTATGTAGAGTCGAGTCACACATTTGTTTTAATGCGATTGTCTCTCCAGCTGCACGGTCATCGACGCAATCCGCAAGCCCGGTTAGCCGTGCAACGTTTGTGTGATGCAGAAGTTCGCACCAGTCATAAACAGAAATTATCACATAATCTAGGAACTACGACGAACAGTAATGTAAGCGATCACTTGGGCCCATATGAAACGGCCGATGTACCTGGTAACAGGTTTCACTCACGATCCTTGATCCGATGTCCATTAAAGACACTAGATTTTTCAAGAGTCGTTGAGTATAATGGAGCAAAAGCGTCATCTCTCTAACTACAAGGAGATGAATAAGATATGGAGAAATCTACAAAGGCAAGTTACTGAAGGTCTTAGGGAGGATGACAAAAATAGGTGGGTCAAGGTAGCCTAAGAAATGGAAGTAGCAGCTGCTTCAGGTAAAAGTCAACGACTGTTCAAACATATTCGCAACACTGATTGATGGCGAACTGCGGTCAGTGGAACGATATGCGATCGAAATGCAGGACCTGTTGATGGCAAAGAGCAGAGGCTCGGCCGTTGGATGGGGCATTTGAAAAGAGTAGCACCTCAGAGTTGGTAAACTGTCGTGCCCCTTGGGGTATCTTCCATCATCTTGGTCTCCATCACCTGTCCAACTCTCACCTGTGGCTCCACGAAGCTGAGGTATGCGTCAGCGGCCAGACTGCGGCAAACCGCTCGACAGGCTGGCCAAACCAGGTTGAGGGTAACCGAGGCCTAAAAATCTCGGTGAGACTTCGCCCAGCATTCGAAGATGGATACTCCTGCATAGGCGGATAAAATCTGTTGTATCCAACTTCTATCAGGGAAATCCGTCTAATCAATAGGGTTGCATGGATCCCTGGATCTAGGTGACCTCTACCGAATGACGAACGAGCCCCTAGAGAGACGCTGGCAACCATGTGCCAAGATCACTAGGACGCGTTGGGCATCCCGGATTCGTGGACCAACATACAAAAGGCGTACGAATTGCTCGTTCGGTCACCGGCTCCCAACACACAAACTTCCTGTTACCCGACAGGCAGCACTTGGTTGTGCACGGGCTAGAGTTGCTAACTCGAATAAAAAGCCGAGCGACGCAGGGAACTCCACTTCGTACCAGATTGTCAAGACTCTGCATGTTAAGTTCCCTCACACATATTGCTCATGTTACAGCGTCCCTGGTGAGCGACGCGCCTCGTGTTCTCCCCGCGGCCGGGGTGACAAGTATGCTAGCTGGGAGCCTCAAGACGCGAAATCACATCCGAATCGTCTGCTGTGGTGTGAGAACATTCTTGGACATCGGAAGCCAAGCCATCACTGTATGAATGCTACATGACTACCGCACCGAAATCGCATGTCTGCCGAATTCTGGCACCCGGTGTATAAAGGTTCCCGGAATAGACGAAAGTTACCACCTCTATCATAGTGGACCCACGGACACCTCTGGTCTCCATGACGTCGCGATAGCTGTCAGAAACAAGGCTGACATAACACTGCTTTCATGGAACCCCATATCCCCTCGGATCGCTATAGCTGGTTTTCACGCCTCACTCTTGAACGGATTGGTTGACACGGTCTATACCCTACCAGTTGCAGCAGAAGAAGCGGCAAAGGACGAGATCTACGATAGGCTACAAAAGGTAATAAACGGCTTCCCGAAATGCGACATTCTCCTGGTTGCTGGGGTCCGAAATGCCCGCACTGGTCCGTCCACCCAAGCAACTAGACACATTTTGGGGAAATATGGTCTTGGACAGCAGTGCAGCAAAAGTTAACTCCTCGTGAACTTTGCAGACTCTAACAGCCTAACCGTCACCAAAACCTGCTTCCAAAATCCTAAGAAGCACTTCCTAACGAAGTACTCCAACGACGACCACACAACGCATCAGATCGACTACATTCTCATACCGTCACACTGGTCATCTTCGACTGAAGATTGTCGGTCCTACCGAAGCCTGGAGACGGGCAACAAGAATGGCACCGACCACACCCCCGTCCGTGCACGCTTCAAGATTCACCTAGCCAGTCGCCGCAAAAACTGTGCCCCGAAGCGGATTAACACAGCAGTGTTAGAATCACTGAGAAAGCGCCGAACGGTCTCAGATGCTGTTGCCTCCCATCTAGCCATCACGTTCGTGGTTGGAGAGGAAATACATGTGGAAAATCAGTGGACTCCACTCAAGGCATCGATCCAACAATCCCCTTTAGATGAACTGGGCTTTACGCGATGACGACAGAAAGACTAGATCCCAGGGGTAGCTCTCCAGTTAACCGAAAAGGCCAAAGATGCCCGTCTAAATGGTCACCCAGACTTCCGTGATATCCGACGAAATGCCACCCGCACGGCCAGAAGCGACCGCATCAACTACTGGACCGAAATCACGAAGACTGCGGCCAACTGCGGGGACTTCTCAAAGCTCTTCCGTCTAATCCGCACTGCATTCGAAAGCGACAGTCGACTGAGCCCCTCCTTCGCGATGCTGCCGGGCTGCTCATTCCTAAACAGGCCAAAAAGATGCGGCGATGGGCCGAACACTTCGATTGTCTACCAAACCGTCCCGCGGCAAACTCTGTGTACCGAATCCCAGCAATCCAGAGCGAGAGCTGTGACGCTACTAACAACCCACCGAGCCGAGATGAAATCACCTATGTAATACACAAGCTGAAGATCCGGAAATCCCCTGGAGAAGATGAAATCGCTCCGGAGGTATATAAATTATGTCTTCCGACACTACTCGAGCCACTGTACACCCTGTTTTGTTCAATCTGGGAAAAGGAAAAATTCCCATCGGACTGGCGAACCTCAGTTCTACTCCCTCTTCCAAAGAAAGGCGACAGGACTGTGCGAAAGCTACCGTGGCATCAGTTTAATCAACGTGGTCCCAAAATCAGACTCCCTGCTTTTGTTGAACCGCGTCTCGGCGGTGCAGGACGTGCGCACACGCCCCGATCAAGGAGGCTTCCGCCGTGGCAGAGAGTGCGAGGACCAAATATTCACTCTGCGCCGAGTATTAGAACATCGGTACAAGTTTCAGCAACCGACTGCAGCTTGTTTTATTGATTTCCGGACTGCTTTTGACTCAGTTGACAGAGAATCGCTATGGACCGTACTACAAGCGGATGGAATGCCCCAGAAGCTTCTCAGTCTCATGAGGTCGTACTACGCAAATACGCGCTCAAGAATACGCATCTACGGATAGGAGTCCAATAACCTCTCCCTCAACTCCGGTGTTAAGCAAGGCTATCCCCTGTCGCTAGTGCTGTCCAACTACACCATCGATTGGATAATGCGCCAGGCGCTCACGAGTACCCTGGTATTCAACTGGGCATCGCTGTTTTCCTCGCTGATCTAGAATTCGCAGACGACATCACCATTCTTGGAGATAGCCCAAGTGCATTACAACCGGTTCTTAGTTGCGTAGAATCTTTTGCGAAATCTATTGGACTAGAAATCAATATGTCGAAGACGAAGATCCTTTCGACATACACTGCACAGTCCACTCTCCCGATATACCTGAATAGTGAACAAATTGAACACGTCCAGGTGTTCACATATCTGGGCTCTTCGATTCTCCCAAACGGCCAAGCAAAAGATGAAGTCAAGTTGCGCATTGACAGGGCCAGGTATACGTTTCTTTAGCTTCGAAATGTACTCTGGGCGCGAAACGAAATCAGCCTCCGGACCCAAGTCCGCGTCTTCCGGGTCGCTATCCATCCAATACTGACCTACGGTTGCGAGACGTGGCCACTGCGCGTGGAGGACATCAGAAAGCTGGAAGTGTTCGACCATTGGTGTCTGCGACGGATACTGAAAGTGGCGTGGCCCGATAAGCTTTCAAACGGGGCAATTAGACAACGGTGCTTTGACGTCGAAAAGCTGTCAGTATTCCTCCAACGCCGACGATTGCAGTGGTTTGGACATGTTTTACGACGTCCGGACTCAGAGATCTCAAAACAATGCCTCGTTCCTGTCCCATGTTTAGGATGGCGCTGTTGCCTCGGAGGACAGCTGAAAACATGGGTCAGTAGCATCAAATCGGACGTTGAGGGATTGGGATTCCAGACTGTCTACGGCGCTCGCAGCTGAAAGCAGAACTGGATTTCTGTGTTCAGGTCTCGCATCCGATCGCCGCTCATGAGCTGGTGCCATTCGGGACACGCATGAAGCCGGCTCATCCTCTCGCAGGAGCTAGCCGTATAGAAGTAAAGTAAAGTAAGTTGGATCGAATACTTCGAAGAGCAGTTTAACTGGCCGCGTGCTAATGTGGTTACTCCTGTGTCAACAACTGCGATTCCTTGGGGAGTATCACTCGAGCCGCCATCAGAAGTGGAAGTAGAGTTGAGCATTCGAATACTAAAGTGGGTAAGAACGGCCGGTTGCGACGAAATCCCTCCAGTTCTTTTCAAGATGTATGGTGGTGCGTTGGTAATATCACTTACCAGCTTGCTCCGTGTCATTTGGGAAGAAGAGCCTGTTCCTTTCTTATAGGCGAGTCATTGATTGTACCCATCTTCAAGATGGGAATACACAATGATTGTAGTAATCATCGTGGAATCAGTTTAATTCAATTAGTCACCAAAGTATTAGCCTTGATTTTGCTGCGTCGTCTAACACCAGCTTGCGACAGGAACGTCCGCGAACAGCAGGCTGGATTTCGCACAGGTTGAAGATGCATCGACCAAATTTTTGTTCTTCGCCAATTACTTAAGGTGCGTCACACCATCGATCGACAATAATAGTTTTCCTGGACTTGAAATGCGCCCTCAAATCAGTTCGGCCAGCAGTACTATTTAGTGCTCTTCACCGAAACGGTATGCCACAGAGGTTCGTAAATCTACTGGGCTCATTGTACCCTGATACTTCTGGTCGCGTAAGGGTTTTCAGTGAATCATCTAGTCCATTCGAGACGAACAGCGGTGTTCGACAAGGGCGTCCCATTTCCCATTCCTGTTTAACTTCGTCATGGACAAGATAATGGAGAATGCCTTGCGAGACCTTCAAGATATAGGCGTCAAACTGGGAAACATTGAAAAGCTGTGTGACCTGGAGTAGACGGATGATCTTGTCTGCTTGTTCGAATGCACGAACCATGCGCAACGTGCACTAGTTACACTTTTGAAAGCTGTGACTCCATTCGGCATACACTTAGCACCTTTGAAGTGTAAAGTGATGTTGCATGACTGGACGTCGTGTAGTGTCGCAACGTTGAATTTTCTTTTTAAGATCGTCCCGGGTAAGGCATGTTTAAGTCTGGTTATTGTTCGTTTCACGCGCTAAGTAAAGTGGAATTTACACGTTGATATTCGGGGTCGGTAATCGTTGTTCTCAATTTGTGATTGTTCGAGGCGAACAAGATCAAACAGAACTCTGTAAAACAGAACTTTTTACTAACACCTAATTTGATCCGGCTTTCTGGTCATATTCATATATCTTGTAGGAAAGATGGGTTGAAAAAATATGTATTGAATCTTTTTTTGTCGACATGCTGCAAACCAATCGAATATCTCCGAGTTCCTAGCATTCACTCACCGCATGTCACACAAAGCGGAGCGATTCACCACATTCACGTTCTCCTTCACAAAGCATTCTTGTGCAGCAACAGTACACGACTGTTCAGAAGCGACACTATAGGAATTGAATCCGGAACTGGGTGGTTATGATATACGAGCTCGTCAGCTACATGTGCCTCAACTTGGAACATATATCGTTACTGTTGGACGGCGGAATTTCGCTTCTTCCTTTCTCACTGCTTTATGACGGTGGCTGCAGAGATAACTACACTTGGCCGTGTTTCTCAATTTTTTTTATTTACTTCCTTTTTATTATATGATAACAGTACACTATTTCAGGAACGAGATCATAGCCAAACGGGGGTGACCGGCGGCGTCGCGGAGATTCGAACCCCCGAGGACTGAAGGGTCCGAAGCCCACTATGATGACCGCTTGACCACCACTGGCCCCACTGGACTTCATGGATTTCAACAGTGACGCCTAACGCGGCCCACGTGGCCCACGCAGCCAGGTCCATCGATCAGAATTTTTATATTCTTTGACGTCATGGTTATTCCTAACCATCTTCCAAGTTGAGCTGCTTTCGGTGGGCGTTATATTTCTAGGAAAGTGTTGACTAGCAAAGTGGAGATCAGTTATCTGCATTGGCGAAACAATATTTTCTCTTTTCTTCCGCTTCTCTTTCGTTCAAGAATGTTTTAAAGGGTAGGAGTTGATTGCCCACCGTTCCGTTTATTCCGTATTCTTATAATCTACTGCGTTGATATCGTTTAGTCGAGAATATAAATCGTCATCTTGTCTATCTGTTCGTTCTGATTAGGAACGACCAATGAATGTCACCATTCAAGTAGTCCTGATTTCGGAGTCGACACGTCTCCAACAGATTTTGGCCACTTACGGTGTCCTCACACAAACTCCTCGACAAGTCGAACCAATTCAGGTACGGGTTTTCTGGTTGTTTTGCGAAATCGAATAGACTATTTTTTTTCTATCATTTCCGTAGACGACACATGGCAATTATTATCATTTATTTATACTTCATTGGTGCATGGCTAATAGCTGTTTGAATTGAACTGATTGTTTATTTAACACGTTTGTGTCAAGGGATGCTGCAGCATCTACTTTAAATATGTATTGATGAAAAATCTGCATCAATGGCCCTTTCCAGTGCTCAGGTTTGGCTTGAATAATCATTTACTACGCATTAACTGTGACGATCTTGATTCCAGCTTTTTACTAAGGCCCAGTCGGGAAATAAGCGACCAGTTTATCATATTTGATCAGTTTGGTGTACTAGCGTTGTCTCAGACACAAAGAAACGATCTGAACTCATAGAACACTGCTATCCAACACTGATCTGTGACTTAATCACTTTGTCCGATCATTTGGTCTCGTGGATCCAACAAGAAAAGCTAAAATGCTCTATCTGACTGGCCATGCGGTTCATAGTTTTTTTGTTTTGTGACGAACTGGTTACGTGTACCACCCTCCGATATGTGCATATCGTTTATGCCTTTGAATCAAGTACGTTTTGCCGTCACCGTACGAACCTCAGTGCTGCTTCTGTACATCAAGCTCTTCAGTCTTCCTCCTTATGTTATTTGTGTCCGAAACGCAAAAATAGTTTTTGTGTTTTGGCAATGTTTTCAGCCGGGGTTGATTATTCCTATAGGTTTCTTATTACTGAGCTTGGTGCAGTCAGGTCGCAATGCGCTTCATCACTAGGCGAGGAGACATAGTCAGTGCGCTATTGGTGAGCTCTGTGATCGTCTGTATTTATAGGATTTGTGCCCCTAGTTTCAACCCTGACCTCTCAAATGATTTTGGAATATGATGGTTATTATTTACGAAAATTTGACTTTTTGCCTTTTACACCCCTATTTCTCAATTTAAGAAACTTACCTTTTGACCTTAATGCCATGGCTTCTTTTCTCACGTGAGTACATGTATGGACCTGGATCACAGAAGATTTTCTGAGTCCAGCTTCTAAGCATAGAAGCAGTAGCATTGAGACCAATAGGTTAGGCTTGAAAAATTAGAAATAGGCGCAAAGACTCGAAATCTCAGGTTTCCATAAGCAATACTGTAGTATGCAAGGATCAGTGTTCCTCCGTGGCGGTTTGCTTGCGTTCGACTTGCACAACATGAGAAAACAAACCCCGTCAGCGGGAAGGCTCAGTACGTAGTGCATCAACAAGATCCTACACTTGCATTAATCGAACACCAATATGGCTCTCAGCAGCCTGCTCACTACAATACTGGTCAAATTCCAGGATCATCGGAGAGATCAAGGCCAAGTCTATGGGCACCAATTGTAATGGGCAAGAACCAGTGTTCCTCCGCGGAGGCTGTTCATGCTCGATCTGCAATACACAGAGACAGAAAACTCCACGAGCCTAAAGCTCAGTAAGTGTGTTATCGGGAACCCATACTTACAATAATGGAACACCAATATGGTTGTCTTCAGCCGAGCCACTACACTGTTCCCCTACCAAAAAACACCGTCTGCAATGTTATTTATTCGTCACACAAAAACCGGTTCATCGAGACCCCTCGTTGCCATTCATTCAAAACCGCCTTTTGCTGCTATGGTATCAACCTGTCTGTCCAAAGTCTCTCGAATCACACATTCTAGTGTCACCTAACCGCATGTTTCGAGTAGTACAACTGAAGATTCACTCTCTCCTTTTACTAACTATTTTCCTGCAGTTTACTACTAGTTTGATAGTGGCGACACTTCAGTTTGTCACCATTATTTAATAGTCGAAAACATGTCTACAACAAACCATCACTGTGAGATTAAGATCAAAGAATTGAACGCTCACAGTGAAATCTGGTTTGTGTGCTCTGTCGACCTTCCGGCCCTGAGGTGCAAAACCCTCCGCCTTGGTCAACTATCTGGTTGGTGTTTCCGTACCATTCATGTGAGACGAACGAGTTTCACGAACAAGTCTCCTTGCTTGTCACCACATAACTTGGAATGTGTCTTTTTTCGTGTTTAAATTTTTTACGGGTACCGTTGTCTGATAGTGTTGTTAACAGCGCTATTATTATTAAAGTGCTCCATTAATAGATTGGATCGTTTTCATCCGCGTAGCAAACGTACCTGTATTTACACCAAGGTCATTTGCGTTTGAAATAAAAGACACATGGTCCATTCAAGCGAACACACCATTCGGCTTTTATTATTTTGTTACAAATCTGAAACTCGCTTTCACCTTTCTATTTTTTTTTGTGGGGGGATTTTTTGTTTGCCCTTTATCATCATCTCATCACAGATTTGGCCCCCAGATCAGTTGGTTCGTGTGGGCAAATTCAATGGTTGCAGTCAAAGCTTGGGTCTATCCGGTCGTCCACCTAGACCAGTTGGTCAGCTTGGATGTAGTCGGTTCTATCGGTCAGTTTGGTTTTGTTTCATTTGGGCTTTCTCCCTTTTGCTTCTTGTATTTTTCCCTCTCTTTGTATCGCATCACGAGATAATTTTGACTTTATTTTTTTCTCCGAACGCAGTTCAAAGCTGTCTGTTTGTCGGTCAGTCGGTTTATTTGTTTGATTCATGTGCTCGTTGTTTGCTGAGAGATGCCAGTATCACTAGAAATTTCGCATGAAACCGGAAGAGACGAATAGAAATACACTGGGTATACAGTTCTTTATTTCCTATTTCCTACGCATTTCTATTTTACTTGTTAAGGAGAATTGCATTAGTTTAGAAGACACCTTATTCAAGTATTAACCAGTCCGACGGCGTGGCTATCACTCCATTGTCTTCGGTTTTGACCCATGTCCCATAGTAGTTCTTATGAGCGCTATTCATCATTGCTTGAGTTTCAGTTGCGTCAATGACAAAGCCAACATTCTGTATCCTCACTGTGCAATGACTCTATCACTGCGCTGATTCTTTTTGTCATCTTCACCGAGGTAGACGCTGGACGCATGGACCACTAAAGATAGTGTAACCTGATGAGCTAAACTGTATCACTATCCACTTGTTCCTGTCACCGTAAATTACTAGCATTTTGAATGTCAAATTTCAGTCAACAAAAATCGTCACGTGTTCTCAGGTTTTGCACTTTACTATTGCTTCTGAAAATCGCCTTTTCTGGGGGTGTTCTGTATCATTCTGAGTTTAGATCATAGTTACCCCATTTTATCCTAAATGAGATGCAATTGGTCCCATAATTTTTCCGTGACGGCTGCACCGTCCATTTTCTGTATGCATCTCGTCCACTAGATTCCGCAAGTCTAATGCAGATTTGCAAATCTTTCCCTACCCTAGACACAGCTTGGTCGCTATGATCGTTGTCCCTGAAGACCAATTAAAGCACATCAGTTTGAAGAACTGGCACATGATAATGCAGGACAACTTGGCTGATGATCAGATTTTAAAGTATCATTGATTAGGAATGCATTGTGGTTTTCCTACATCCTGACCGTAGCTGCACCTGTTCCTTTCGATGGTTGATCTGAGTTACTGAGGGATGTCAACGAGTCGTCGTTGTTAGTTAGTGTCCATCATTTCATTTCTCATCGAATCGACGTCTGCGTAATCAGTTGAACTGGAAATCCTGTCTGACCGTCCCCATAACATTCATTTAGTTGTCATCGTCGTATGGTGATTTACGCGTTTCCATTTGCTCATAAATCATTACCTCGTGCCTTATCCGATTCGATTGCAGGATTTCTGGTTTGACCGTGCTCTGCTATCCACTTTTGTTCGAAGCTCAAGACTTCTACTTGCTTCACGACATGCAAGTGGTGATCGATGAAGTCAAAGTGAGTCCATTGCCCATTCTGTTTCGGTTGTTCAATTTTTCATTCACCTTGCTTTGTTTTACCATCTTAAATGTGGGTTACAGAACAATACGTGGTGGTCGAGTGGTTCAAAGTGTTTGATTACTACCTCGAAGATCAGAAGTTCGAATCCCCGCCATCACCGGTTGCTTTGGTGGTAAACAGTAATCAACTGTCGTCCGACTTGTTGCCACATCTGTCCTATTTGACCTTATGTAGTTCTCCACTCCCAGTCTCAGGGTTTGGTTGCCGGTTATCCCTAATAGTGCAATGGGCCTTTGTGTCTATGGGGTATACCCCTTCCATTGTACTCATGCGTAAGCATGTAATAAAAAGCCGTAGCTTGTGGATATTGACTTCAGAACCATGAACTAGATTCAGCGGTTTTGGTAGCTATCGGTCGACGGGAACTTCAATCAGACCTTGGTCAAATTACGAGTACCACAATCAATAGAGATGTTGAAACTGATTATTTTATCTACTATCCGCAGAACCCATGCTACCGAACTTCGGTGTCCGTTTTCTGCGTTCGCTTATTGCTGGTTGTCCCAGGTTCAATCATGCATAGTCAATACTGGTATCGCCACATAGGTCTTATTGGCTGTGCATCCTTACAATAACGCTTTAAAGGAACTAGAGTCTAAGAACAGAAACGTGATGAAGAAAGTGATTCCTCTTGATCCGCGTTGAGGATGCTCGGAGTCTTTCCGTTTTCGGCAACCGATGTCTTCGAAGCATTGCTCGCGTCTAGTGGGAACATCGAGTGATTAATAACGAGGTGTGCCGTCGTGTTTTAGGTACGGATGGCCGTCCTCTTAACAAAGTAATTGCTCTACACCGCCTCAGGTGGCTCGGCCATGTTTTCCAAATGCCTGTCCATCGTCTACCTTTATGTACTCTATTCGGACATGCTGACAAGACTGGAAGTAGCAATGCGGCGGTCAGGTCATGACTTGGCGTAGAGGTATGAATAAGCTGGCTTCGGCGTTGGGTTCGGTTGTTGCTTCCCGCTTCTTTGGTTGGGACCCAAGGTATGAGGATTGTCGTTGTTTAGGGACGTTGAGGGACATGGCTGAGAATAGAAGTTAGTGGGACGGATGCTATGTGGTCTGCTTGTCGAACTCTGGTGTCCCGTAATCACAAAAATGTCATTCAGACAAACAAAATGACAGAAAAACATCCAAACAGTATACGGTGAAGGGCCCCCCAAAAGATCTGCATTTTTTCCCTCTCACTTGTATTCTGTTTACTGTGTTGTACGCCCCTACCGTATTTTGTAACTGATGCTAGAATACGTCTGTGTCGAATGAACAACACGTAACCGGCTTTTTATCCACCCATCTAACTGTGCACGACACACCCCAGTAAACGAGACAACAAATCGAAACGCCTTCGTTCTTCGCAGTTTAGTTAGATGTATGACCAATTTTTTTGCCCTCTCCGAGAGAGACATTTTGATTTTTGTGCTCAGCACTTCTCAGCCACAACTGTTTGTGTACCAAGCAATCTATGACCTATTCATCTTACATTGGATATTCCGGTTTGTTTTTGGGTACACTATTTAGTTTATGGATCGTTTTTCCATCGCATTTTTCCTTCACGTCTATCATCATCGGATCATTCGGTTTCCTCAAAGCTGACTCGAACAAAGTTCGCACCAGGGCCCTACAGACTAGGCTTTGTAAGGTTTGGTGTTTGGTATTTGGTGTAGCATTCTTACACGGAGGTATTATTCATTCCATACCTAACCAAGTGACTCGAATGCGTTGTGATTTAATTCGATTTTGGCGTTTGTTTTCAAATTCTTCTAGACGGATTTCAAATTTCTTTCCAATTGGTGGAGATTGCCTGGCAGACCAACGTTCTGTTTTCTCATCAAAGAAGATATGGTGAAGTAAGCTCAAATCACATTTCCTCTACGCTTTCTCTCCACCGATACCGTTCATCGTTTTCGTTCGTCTCTGCTTGCAGCAACGAAAACAAGTAATCTGAATCATCGACGCTGGCATCGTTTACAATCTAGTTGCTTGTTTTTTTTTTAATCTGTGATCTCACTCACTTACTCGTGCTACTTTGTTTCCTGATCCCCTGATTATCATGCTACATTTGACCAGTTCTGTTAATTTCTTCATCTTCCGTTTGCTGTCGTTGATCTTGACTTGTTCGCACGCACGCGCACACCGAGATAGGAAAAAGAACGGGCGCAGAATCCGCCTAACAACGGAATTTCACTCTGGACAACATCATTATCAAAAGATATTCTTGCCAAATGGAGTGTGACTAATTGAGTAGTGTAACGTCGGCATTTACGCATACTCACCAGTCTTGTGGTAGTCGTTTTCCTGAATCCTCATTCGGACTTGATGAACCGTAACTATGTCTTTCTAATAGAAAGATAAATTGTAAGACATCACTCGCTCACCCACTCCGTCTCTCCCTCCTCCCCTGACGAGTGATAGTGACTGTGACTCAGCGAATAATTGGGCAACATGCGGAGAAATGCAAAGCTGCCCGGTCATCTTTAGTTTGCGGACACTTCCTAGTTTCTTGCTACCAGTTGGGCTATGAGTATAGGTCATTTGTGAAAGAATAGCCAAAAAAATTTCCAACCCCAGGAGGTACTTGTTGGAACGAGGACTTTTTATACGCATTCGAGCAGTCTACCAGCCCACCAGCTTGTTTATTTTTCCTAATCAGATGAACGCGATTTTTATCTGTACTGTAGAATGCCAAGCGGTGAGCCTAATCTCAGGTACTGACGGTTAACTACTGTGATGTGATGATGTTAGAAAACATTGTGACTCTGCCGTCTAAACCCGGCGTAGGTGTGACAACAAAACATAGTTGCGAAAAATCAAACAAATATCAATGTACCGAGTAAAATATTTGGTTTATAAACAGCATGATTCATCATGCTCGGCTCACCATTAACAAACCGTAGAAGCATATCTGTTCCCTCTTTCTTTTTTAGTGGCATGCTTGCTTGTCAGGAATCATCTCCAGTGCATACCCACCGCGATCTACTTGAACTCGAACCTGGGGCGAACGGTTGTGAGTCGAACACCTCACAACCAGGTTTCCGGACTGACCCTCAACGGCCTTTTGAACATCACCGTCTTTCACCCACACAGCAATCCACTCTTCACAACCGTTCACCCTGGGTTCGAGTCTTAGTGAAGGTATATAATTAGAAGATTAATAAAAAGCAACGAAACAGCTGTACACTGGTGAGTTCAGTGTTGAACCTGTATGAAGAATCATTATGGAGAGAGATTTGTTATCTTGTTTACCTTGTTCACGCACCTTTGCCAACAACAATAATTAGACAGACGTTCATTTGTTTTGATCTCATGCCATCTGGTGCTTGTGCAGATTCACAAATTGTAGGAAAAATAGGAAAAAAGTGGAAAAAATGCCCACCCTACTCTTCACCTGATACCACAACCGTGCATCACTTGCTTTTTACAAATCGTACCCCCAACCGGTCTGATGTGGCCCATCAAAGCCAACTATGTCAGTCAAAATGGCTGACGAATGTGTGCACATTTCTCATTATTCAGTTAGCTAAGGACTTTGGTAATTAGTCAAACTAAATTTCAGTATGTTTTGTTCCAACCAAAAACTGTTTACGTGTGCATCGAATTTCTCCGTGAACCTTTGACCTACGGACCGGGAAGGTGGATATTGGCGCATAATGTTCCCAGTTTTTGGGTTCACTAATTATCCGTGTTACTGGAATCACAATGTCTGTGTTGCTCGGACAGTCCAGCGGTCTGATTGGACTGTATCACGCGTTTGAATGTATATTTCCTTTCTCTTCTCTCTTTTTTCTGTTTGTTTGCATTCTTTATTCATTACCAAAAAACACGAAGGGGTCAATCACGGTATGCGCGCCTACTGCTCATTGTCATCTCTTTTCTATCCATTCCCGTTCACTTTGTTTTCCACTAGCTCCGTCCTATCTCGTTCTGTAATGCACAAACACATTTGCATCATTATATATATATATATATATATATATATATATATATATATTGATAGTAAGTAGTATGTAAACGTGTGGACAAAATTTGCCCGGAAGCACACGACCGGTTTCGCGGTTGTTGCCGCTCATCAGGTATGCGTACCCGGTACTCCTCTGCCCACTCGTTCTCATACTTGTACACTCCGATGTTATATGTTCACTAGGATCTAATTTGAATCGTCTGGAGTGTGAATGGAAACTCTTCATTGAAGAGCTTCCGGGCAAATTTTGTCCACGCCTTTACATACTACTTAATATCAATATGAGCGCTTGCACATGCAGCCTCGATGTTCGTTGGGTTAGCAGTAACTTAGACACGAATAACTATGAGAAATCACAGTTGTGATTCATTTGTGGGCTCTTCAATGAAGAGTATCCATTCACACTCCAGACGATTCAAATTAGATCCTAGTGAACATATATATATATATATATATATATATATATATATATATATATATATATATATATATATATATATATATATATATATGCAAGCTATATATCTGCAAAAAGATAAACCACGCCCGCCCGCACGCGTTCTCCCACTCTGTGCAAATTTTTTGTTTGTGTGTTGTTCAGTTTTTGATCGTGTTTATTCGTGATTGTCATTGCTCTTCCAATCTCACCAACTGTATTTGTCCTTGATCTATCACGCATGGCTCTTCGATCAATTTCGCTCAGAGTTTCGGGCTTTGGTCAACTATTGCGCTTTTTGATTGGAATGAAAAACGGAACGGTACACGGTACACGAATTGTTCTAGGCCGAGCTCAGGTGAGTAGCTGTTGCAGCTGCACTCCGATACGCAAAAACTAGCCCGTAAATTAGATCTCCCTCCGTCGATTCTCCCCCACTTTGTCGGTCTAATTCTCCGGTTCCCTGATGTTTTCATCATGGATTTGTTTTAGTTTTTGCAATTCATTGTCATTGCTCCAGAGAGACTCGTTTCGAATTACAAAAACAAGACATATTATATATAGATCGTGTCCAAAAAGATTTCAGAACGCAAGAATAGTTTTTTGAAACTTTCTGCCAATTTTATAGTTTAACCCAAAACATCAGATCGTTCCTACTTACTTACGAAATGGCAATGACATTGTCGAAACATCACCGAATAAAGAATTCACTCCACTGCAATCATCACTCAGAGATTTCTCTTGAATTGTCCGTCTTCTAAATCAGGGCCCATTGTGTTCATTATATATCCTTCACAGAAATTCGTTTCAAGTGGCTGTGTGGAACATCTGGATTTTCTACCCCTGTGGACGGCCACCGGGGACTACTTTCAACGTTTGCGTGAAGTGGAAACTGGGCGTTCATTTCGCAGTTTGGACGATCTGCCGCGTGAATTAGCCGGGACATCCTTGGGTTCCGGATTGATTCGTTCGAACGGATCTGTGTACATACCGTCGGGACAAGAGGTGGTTCGCATAGTGCATGCAATGGATCGTAAGGTGAGCGTACTCTGATTCCCTCGAAGAGTTCATATCGTTTTTCGTTTACAATTGAGATTTTCCAACCACGTTGTTTTCACGCTCGTATTGACCGCTTTTCAATAATGTCTGTACTGCTTGTACACTCCCTCGAGTTTACCGCAATGGCTAGGGATCGATGATTACGGTTGACGGTTTGTGTTTGGACGTTTTACAGGCACTGGCTGACTGACTGCCTATTCGTATCCCTTCCCTTCTTTTCCGGTTGGAATCCTATACCCCATCCTCTTCGGACAGCGATTTATTTCGTGCTCAGATGCACAATTGATTGAGCACGCATTCTACCCCGGTGAAGATCCATTCAGTTTGGCTTCACGTGTAGCCGCTCTGCACGAACTGTCCGAGCGCAAGGGATTCGACCATGTGTTCACTTACATGGAGAAACGTCACTGCGTTCGGGATTATTTGACCGATTTGTCCCGTATAGCCGGCATTCAACAAGTTTGGTACGTACCTTATCTGCCGGTCCGTTGTTACTGAACTCCAAGGTATTCCGTTTGCCGTATATTCTAGATAATTTATGCTGAGTCTCAACGCACGTGATTAAAAAAGCCAATTATACCAATTATTGTACCGCATCACTCTACTTTTCCTCAGTCGGAACTGATATCAAGCCTATCCGTCTAGGTAGTTTGTGTGCCGTGTTAAAGGATGGTTGAGACTTTTGAAAAGAGAAGTATCAGTAACAGTGCACATGCCTCGGGCTATTCTTGTGTGGTTCGAACATAGGGTATTTGATTCAAAAGTATTTTACCGCAAATTCCCGGAAGGGAAATAAAAATAAACAAAACAAAGCAATTAAGAAGAAAATGTGTATTTGTGAGATTTTTTATCACCGTATGCTTCTTTCCCCGAATCACATTTAGGGATTGCTCTAAATCACTAGAAATGCAGTCAGTTAGAAACGTCGTTGGGTTAATATTGCTTCATGTATTCGAACACCCACGTTATCCCTTCACGGAGCCCCAATCCAAGAAAGCCGAACAAAGACCAGTGACAAATATTTCGTACTTTACACCACACTTTGGTCTAACCACTGTCAGACTTCCCACAAACATGCTCGCAGCATTCTAGTGGTGCTCACTATTGTAAGTCATTGGTAAACGTGCATCAAACGCATTCGAATCACCCTCGCTTGCAAATGTGTTCTCAACTTCTGGGATGACTAGTTTCCTTCTTTTTATAACTCAGAATCACTACACCTATTTCAGGATAACGGGATTCCTGCAGGTTACAGATGCCGATCGAAAGCAACGGTGAAGGTTTTTACTGCCCCAGCACAGGATCAAGGCACATTCATCACTATGAAGTTGCTGAAATGATTGTTTCTACCTCCTTTTGCATCACATGATTAACCAATGTGCTGGATAATTCCTGTGTCATGCTTCCTGTGGCACGCAGCGCGTTTATCCTCCACTGAATTCCGATCGTGTCTACGAATATGCCTTCATAAGTAACGAGTGACGTTTGGATGACTCACTACCGTACATCGTCATCACTGTCTTGGGAATCACGTTTGGTTTTCTGGTTTCTAATTCGTATTTGTCCGGCCACCTGCTGCTAGCCTACATATCGGAAACCATTGTGAGAACAGTTATATTCGAATTAATAGTGTTATCAACGGACAGATAGTTGTTCTCCTAATTAGGTTTTTTTGTGTTCATTTTTTCTGATGTCCATTCTCCTTGCTACATACATTATTTCACACTGAATGTGAGTATTTCACCAACGGTGCTCAGTTCGATCTCCATTTCGATTGATCGCATGCGTTTCATTTCCGTTCAATGAAACAGGTGTGTGGTCCGTTTGTGTGCTGCTCTGTTATCTCAATTTGTGAACAGTCTTGCCCCATCATTATCCACAATTCTGGTCTGCGGGAAACAGATCACCGTTGGCGTCGCCTTGGGCACCGAGAATATCGTAAACAAACCCCTGAACCCGGCCGAGTTGTATACGATGATGCGCGAGACAGTCTACTCGAAAGATCCGGTCCAGTTCTCACTTCAGCAAGAACTGATCCTGTGGGTGTGCAGTTTACTGACTTCGGACAAGGAACTGTTCAATGGAATCAAATTCATCCGTCTCGGGTGAGCATCAGCTCCATATGCTAGTGGGCCATTTGAGAGGGGGAGCGGAGAATTCAATCAATATTTTATATAATAATGATTTATATTTGTAAGACTTTTGTAGGTTCTTGTGCTTAAATTTCAATCCGAAACGTTTGCTCAAAAACCATCATGTGGGTTACGCAAAAGATATAAAGTAGGTCTATTTGGTAGTATACTAAAAATCGATAGTCTTTTATTCCCCATCGACGGATGATCTCGACAGAGTATTTTATGAAGCTAGCTTCCAAGCCAAGGTAAGATGAATGGAAAATCCTCTATCTAGAAGTCGTGCAGAGTACGTGCACAAACCTCCCCTCATTCTATTTGCTGTTGTGCGTTTTGTTCGGCTCACTTCCGCGCCCCATTTCCTGGTTCATTTTTCTCACTCTCGGAATTATGAAGATAGTTCTTCCTCCAACACTTTATGCAGTTCCGGTGGCTACGATTTGCACCATTTGTTGCTGTTGATAGGGAATAGTAAATGTGAGGTTATATTTGCGACAAAGCTATACGGATCCGCTTGCGCCGTCCACTGAGAGTCACAGTACCCTTTTCAATAGACGAACAGATTTACAATTTGTATACCCACTCTCAATTGTGCGGTACAGAGGATTATGAATATCTGTTGTCGTCTGTTCGGACTTCATCACAGAATGTTAGCAGACTCTTCCAAAGCCGGTGCTCGCGATCGAATGAATGTAGATCGGCTAATTCCTATGATCTTTTTCCGGATAGTGATTTTGGCTGAGCATATTTGCATTCAATCGATATATGGTTACAAAGCAAATGAAACTGCTGCCTCGAGTTATTCTGTTAGGCGGTATCAGTTTCTTTCTCGTGACAACTTTATACGATGTACGGTCTCGTTGCTCGATGGATTTTTTCTTCATGCACAGTAACTTATCAAGGTCATCGTGTTCCATGTCCTCCACTTTGAGTTCGTTTTTTGGTAGAAAGTGACAAGTGACGTTTCGTTCGTTTTCGTTGCGGTAAATACATTGTTCGGTGTGTTTTTGTGTGTGTGTGTGGAATGACTTAGTGAAGCAGCTGATTGTGGTCAGTATGGTACAAACGCTCAGTGATGATTAACCATTTGGTGTCGAATAGCTGCACATTCCGTTTGCTACATAACAACTCGCAGATGGAGTGCTTAGGCAACTATTTTGTCCAGGTTCTTGCTATCGGAGCGGGGCGCGCAACCATGGGCAGTGTGCTCCTAGTCATCATTTTGTTTTTTTTAATCATCAGCGAAATTGCACAGAATCGTAATGGTTCGGTTTTCGATGGATTTTTGGTAAGGCAACCGCCGACTGGTAATGCCTACAAATAAACGCGGTGTTATATTAAGCAACCGTCAACTTTATTCTATTGATGTTTCTTTAAAACAGTTTCAATACATTGGTCTTGATCCTGAAGGGTTAAACTTCATTTAATCTGTGTCACATGCTTCATGGATGACGATGTGATACTGCGTAAGGTTGATTGACCTAATGCACGTATAAACTGTTCGGGTTGTGGTTCGAAGTTCGTCTTATCCCTCATGCCTGACGTAAAGAGACAAATGACGGGTTCTTCCACGCCTCATCCAGATTAATTTGTCACATTTATCCGGCCAAAATGATTCTTCGAATTCAATCCCATGGTGTTAGCCCTCCTACGGATTGGGATCGCGGTAGCGAACTCCAATCATACTCAAACAACAGTATGTAAAGAACAAATAAACATTTTCAGGGCGTTTTTTCGTGTGTCCATCTGGGTCATGTGTATCTTAGACTGATGGGTTACCAGCTGAATATTTTGGTTTTCCTCCGCCGCTTGCACACGGCTGATTGTGTTTTAAACCGGAATCAGCCTATAGTTCGACGGCTCAGGATGACTAAAGGCTTTGTCTCGCGGACGTTTCTACGACTTTCTAGCACGGTTTTATAGTGAATTTCTCTGCACACTTTGAGAACGATTGTGAGCTAGGACCCTGTCCAGGAAATGAACGCGTGTGTACCCAAATTGTTAAGATACTGCTGGTCCCTGAAATGTAAGATATTTAACAGTTTTGGTTGTAAGCCTTATCCCAATAACGTCGAAGTTGCTTGCGTCTGTCGCAGGTTGTACCCAATACGTTAAGAACAGACTCGAGCGGAGCAAGCTGGGTTTCGTGCCGGTTGTGAATGTATTAGTCAAATCTTCACCCTCCGACAACTACTAGAGCACGGTCACACTTTTCAAACACCGACAGTCATCGTGTTTCTGGACCGTCGTGCGGCCTTCGACTTTGTTGATAGGACTGTTCTATGGAATTGTTTGTTGAGAGGTGGAATACTCGGGAAGTATGTGTCTTCTCAAAGAATTGTATCGTCACACCTCAGGTCGGATTATGCCCTACGGCCATCTTTCGTCCTCTTTTATTATCTGCAATAGAGTACGACAAGATTGCTCTATATCCCCAGTTCTCTTCAACGTTGCCCTGTCTGGGTTTTCAAACGGTGGAGTTGAAATTTTCCTAAGGAACAGAATTTTCGATTTTGTCTACGCCGATGATATCGCCTCGTTGTGTGATAACGCTCAGGCAGTGGAACATGCATTGAAACGCTTGGTGATTGAGGTATCCAGATATGGAATGCTTCGTGCGTCTTCCAAATCCAAAGTGCTTTCGCAAGATTGGCAGGAGCCTGTGCCTGTCCTCACCCTGTGTGGTGATCAGCTTGGCTTAGTCGGTAAATTTAATTACTTTTGGAGCTCGATAACAGCCACAGGTGATGCTTGGGAGGAGATCAGCTCACGAACAGCACGAGCTAGAGCAGCTTTCGCAAACTTGCGACACCTGTGGCGTCGCCATGATATCTGGCTCTCTCTTTAGGGACGGGTGTAAGTCGCCGCGTTTCGTAGTATTTTACTCTACAGTTGCGAGACCTGGTCGCTTCGCACTGAGAATGCTCGGCGTATTTCTTTTTTCGACAACTGATGTCTCCGAAGCATTGCTCGCGTCTAGTGGGAACATCGAGTGATTAATAACGAGATGTGCCGTCGTGTTTTAGGTATGGATGGCCGTCCTCTTAACAAAGTAATTGCTCTACACCGCCTCAGGTGGCTCGGCCATGTTTTCCAAATGCCTGTCCATCGTCTACCTTTATGTACTCTATTCGGACATGCTGACAAGACTGGAAGTAGCAATGCGGCGGTCAGGTCATGACTTGGCGTAGAGGTATGAATAAGCTGGCTTCGGCGTTGGGTTCGGTTGTTGCTTCCCGCTTCTTTGGTTGGGACCCAAGGTATGAGGATTGTCGTTGTTTAGGGACGTTGAGGGACATGGCTGAGAATAGAAGTCAGTGGGACGGATGCTATGTGGTCTGTTTGTCGAACTCTGGTGTCCCGTAATCACAAAAATGTCGTCCCGACAAACAAGTGGGCAAAAACATCGAGTAGCATACAATGAAAAAATCACAGCATTTTGCATTTCTACGGACCGTCTCTTTTACCGTGTTCTACGCCTCTTCCCCTATATTTGTAACTGTTGTTGTTGCGTTGGGACCGTGCTTGACTTGAAGCCGGTATGATATATATATATATATATATATATATATATATATATATATATATATATATATATATATATATATATACATATATAATTTTAGTGATAGTATGTGCGACCAGTTCTTTTTGGTGCGCCCCATTATTCATCCTAAGTTATTAATTGTTTTTATTGTTCTCGGATATACTCTAATAAAACCTGATTCAGTTGGCTATTGGAAGCCATGAAATTGCAATTAGAATACGAAAGTATCGGTGATCAACGCGAAACGACTCCGTGCAATCTGGATGATACAAACACACCAGTCACGAGTCCGGCGCCGAATAACACGGAGAACCAGCGCAGTCTGGGCGCATGCCATCTGTACAGTTTGCCACCGTGTATGGTTAAAGACCTTCTACTTCGTACACTGAAAGCCGGTCAAGTATCGGTTCAAACTCTACGATCACCGAATCACATGGAAAACGTGAACGGTTCAACCGGTAAGTCAGTTGTAGTGTTCATTCCAGCATATCAAGATCATCAGGTCGTGAATTCATTAGACGGACAAACTTCGTGCTAATGACCTCGGTTCTGAGTACGTTGGGTTATCTGTGCGTTATTAACCCGGAAGACGATTCCATCAGTGTACTCGGTCAGTATCGACAGCTCTGTTCAATCGTGTTCGTTGTACTCCTCTAATACTGCAGACAGTAGTGGGCTTTAAGGGATCCGGGATTTTTTCCCCCATCCACTCGATTGTTATATTGTCATCACTAGAGGTTTCATGGATTTTGGCAAATCCAATTGTGAAAAGTCGGTAACCCCTCCGGGATTCGAACCCTTTGTTAACTTAGTGTGCCTAAGAAAAGAACTTCGCAACAATAGTTTTTTCTGTTCCTTGGTGATTGATGAAACCTTTATAATCCGAATAATTTCCGATTTTGCCTTCGGTTGCACACTACGCAGCGTCCCTTCTTCTTTCAACATTCAAAATTCATTTTCTGTCAGTAGTACGCATTTTATTGCCGTATAATCATACCAAAGAATGTTGGTTGAATTTAAAGGACTCACCAGGTTTTTGGAGTCTGTTTGCACCATCCAGATCACCCGCCTTTTGTAGACAATAAAATACCTCGACACGCACGGCATGCAAACTGAGGGTTATTTCGTCGTTCATTCGCCAACGGCGTAAGCGGTGGTCGAGTGATGAAAGTCCTTGATCACCTTTGAGGCATGTGGTTCAAACCCCACCACCGTCGATCTCATCGGTGGTTAGCTGCAATCTAATGTCGCCCCTATCACTACCACGTACGACCTGTGCGAACTTTATGTGGTTCTCCGCTGCAGCCTCAGCGTCCGGTTGCCGGCCACTTTCGGCAGTGCAGTGATCAGGAGGAATAACCTTTTTTTGCGCTCTTCTACAGGCGTAGAAACAATTTAATTGAATTTCTCGGAAGAACTGGTAGTCTTCTATGAACTTTTTGCAGTTAGTATGACCCAGTTCGGTGTCAGCTTTTGGGGCAGTAGAATGCATCGCAGTCCGTTTGCTAGGCGACGTTTGTCGCGTGACCTATACTTCTTTTTACAGTAATCTTACAAAATTGATGGCAGCTAATCTCTGCAGTCGTCTATGGCGCTCTCGAAGTTGAAATAATAATTGCTTCAAAACTGGTGCGTATGTTGGAGCACAGATATCGTCTAATAATTGAGAGGTTCCAGATTGCCCTGTATCACAGTGATACTCACGAGTGTTTTGTTATACGAGGTCTGGCTGTCTCAGTGAACTGAAATGTAATGTACAGGAACAATTCCACTCATATTTAACCCAGTCTTCCCTCGGTGGTATATCTTTTGTGTAACAAGTAAACCAAATAAAATAACATTTCCTACATGAGTCGGTAGACTGTAAAACTGGAACTCAGGTGAGAACCTCCACATCGTTGAAATATTTTGGGTGATTTAAACGCGGAGCTATGAACTTTTTGTATTTCCCAGGGCAACAGTCAGACGAACCGAGAACACCACGTCGACGTTTTCGCCCTAGGCGGCAACATGAGGTCACCGGGCAACGTGCATCCGTAGAACGAGTACCGGATGCGTTATTCCAGCGGCAGCTTGACGGGTGTTTGGGTCGTGTTCCGCCCACGTTCTATCAGGCGTTGTACACAATCTTAGAACGCTCACCTCATGGTGTTTTTATATACAACAATCTGCTTCCACAGGTAGGTTTGTACGTTTACTTTTTTCGCTTCCTGCCACAATATTTTACTTGTTTTTCTGTAGGTTTACGCTTTGCGGAGCACATGAGTTTATTACTTAATTAACTTTACTGCGGCTGCCCCTTGGAGAGGATAAACCGGCTTCATGATGACATGATCATGAAGTTTCATGAATGTTTGGTACAAAAGACGTCCTCATCGTCACTCAACTTTTTTCTGAAGGCGCATCTCTAGCTTTTGAATAACCAGGTGCAGATTGTAAGGCAACAGCGTGTTGATGCATGGTTGCAAGTAGCGCCTTAGGAACCCGTTCGCCATTTGATTGAATTGAATCCCATCCAGGGGTGCATTCAACCCTGTTAGTTCGACAGATTTTGTTCGCAGCCGTTGGATTACTTAGTAAATCTCGTCCGCCTATCCAGGGATAACGTTTTGCACATGCCGACCACTGTCTCACCGATGTTTTTAGTCCTCGGTTACCATTAACCTGTTTTAGTCCACCTGTCGGGCGTTTCGCCGGGGTGTGGCTGCTACTGCATGTAGCTACAGATGAGAGCTGGGTACGTGATGGAGACCAACGAGATGGAAGATATCCCAAGGACACGGCAGTATACCAACTCAAATGTGCTACTCCTATCAGGCATCCTGTGCAAGTTTTCAGTCATTTAAAATGCATTTAGTTAGCTATCTGTAGTCACAAACCCGTGGAATAAACGCTAGTACTTCAAGTTATCTGTAGATTTTTCTCAGCGGCGTTTATTCATTCTTTTCATAAGTGCAGTATGGGAGGAACACTCACATTCACAGGGAATTGTTGCGCTCTCGGAAGGAACAAGCTAACATAACCATGAAGATGGGAGAAGTGAACCGCACAAATCAGACCTGAGGGCGCACTTTGAAACTGTATCTTTGGTCATTGCATTTTTGTTTACAGATTTTGACTAGCTCTAGACAAGAAAGCGGGGCACTCTTGTTACAAGTAGGATAGCGTCTAATAACGTTTATACACCACATATTCCTTGATACTACGTTTTTGAGGAGTTAGAAAAATCGCATTGTTACATTCATTATTTTAATGTTTACTTAGTCTTATCCTGTTTTGGTCATCAAGCCGGGGTCTTCCGTTCGGGTCTAGAGACGCAATATTGATATGCTTGTTTAAAAAGCAGGGATTCACGACACGGTCGTGATGCAAGAAGACAGAGCATTCTTGCTGAGCAACCAGTGGTCTTTAACGTTCTCGGGTGGGGCTTCTACTAGCTTTTAAACCAGTGCTTTTTGACGATAGTATAGACGAGCTGGTTGGTTTTGCTTGTTGCATTCTAGCAGGCTTCGTATCATGCGTTTTGGGTGCCCACCAAAGCACATGAACAGCTTAGTGTACGCCAAAGCGTAATCGGATTCGACGCAGGTAGCCCGATGCAATCAGCAGTCTTAAATGCGACCCTGCCCTCTAGCTTGTTACTTTGTGGCCGATTTGGGTTCATGGTCAAGGCTGAGATAGATAACACCGGGTACCCTACCGGCGATTGAAGTTTGCTGTATACAGGCGGTTTTACAGCTTCTGGTAGGAACCGTCTTTGCTTCGTGAGTGAATTCGGTGGGTGTATGAGCTGAACAAGAAAACAAATTGCATTCATCGAAAGCGCAACTTCTCAGCTTACGTAAAGCTCCAAGTCTCAGCGCACAACCGACTGTCGACTGAGGTCCAGTCTTGAGTACTGCTTCAGCCCTATTACTCAGAGATGCATCAGCGCCCGCCTGACCAGATACCGTAGCCTCGGGGTCCCTAGAATGAATAAGGTAGAACTTGAGAACGCAGAGGATGTCAATGAGATGGCAGAGCTGGAATCCTGAATGCGGGTCTATTGGATACAACAAACATCAGTGGCAAGGATCTGGAGTGCATCAGTTACACCCGTCTGTTGTTCTATACAGATTACCATTCACAGGTTTAGTATGGGCTAACTTAAATGGGCATCAAGGACGAAGACGGCGTTTGCTGGTTGGGGGGTCTCGGGATAGCAGATATTCTGGAGGAAATAGGATTTAGGTCAATACTTCTTCCTGAGGCACTAATGCTAGTGCAAACGACCGGGAAAACCGTTGATTAAGGATTTCCTGAAGAAGGGGTGAATGCAAGAGGTGCTTTTTGTGGTACGAGATTATTTGTAAAAGTCGGTGGAAGAGGCATGCGAAGTAGACGCAGAGTCCCCTTGTAAGCATTTGGTGTGTTTCTGGCTATTGTGCTTTTTGGTCACCCAGTTCAGCTTATGAGGATTAGTACTGTAACTTCACCCGACCTTTTTGTCCGGTAGCCAATAATGGTTCAGGCGTTTCCTCTGAGTTACCGTGCTTAGTATGCAGAAGTTATAGAACAGTGGCTATATTTGGCGATGAGCCACATTCATCACGTCACAGTGCTGTTCTCAGATAAATATGGTGTTTTGAGAGTTGTCGCTTGTGAGGCGAGAAACCCGCAACATCCTGCCGCTGGTCGTCCGCGACCGTTTACTAGGTGAGATTGGACCCACCCCATTCGCGAATAACCACAGCACTGATTGCCGTTCGACGGCATGGGACGGCGCCCGGTGGCATACAGCTCTTCTCTCCACTAGTGCACACTATTTCATTGAACTTCGAGATATCAGTTTGATTATTTACATGGTTTCCCTGGTTCCCTCAATCTGGCATCCCATCTTCGCCGACATCCCTAAACACACATGCTCACCGTTCTTCGTTGTCTGCAGAAACCGACTCTAATGGACATGACCGCGTACGATCTGAATTTCATCGATGAAGTTGAGTTGCTATTACGTCCGATCGGTGATGCGGCCTATCGTTCTCTTTTCGTTGAAACTGTGATGGTAATTGCTGTGATTCTGGAACGAAACAAAGAGTTGTCTTTCAAGGATGCAGTCGACATCAAAGCGTTCATTCAAGATGCAATGAACGCATTTGCTCAGGATCGTCATTTGCATGCGTGAGTACTGATTGCTTACTCTCATTGCCATCTATCCATATATATTTATCTGCTCTCTGGTGGGCTCCACTCTAGATCACTAGCAGAGAACATCATAGAATAACGATTATTAGATTCACTGCTAAATTTCTCAGCTTATTTTTGACATGAAAAATGTTCAGACCATATTCCCTCCGGTAAAGTATAAATACGTCAAATTTAGATGAACATTTACCTCTTCTACTGGTCTGCATTGGACGTGAGTTGTACGGTATATGAAAAATACATTGTCATTAACACGTCATTGTCGGTGGAAGGATAATAATTAGCAGACGTTTCAATTACCGCGAGTGACCTTTCTCAGTTAAATGACTGAGGTATCGGTTACAGGTCAACGAATATCCGATAGCTTTATGTGTGTGCGTGTGTTGTATTGTATTGTATTGTAGTGTATTGAGGAATGCAGCAAGTTCATAAACTCACATTTCAGCCAAAGGAAGGGAAACCGAACAATTTCACCTTGAAATAGGCAGGAGAATAGATACTGCAGAAAGAACTGGTTCAACCACCGAGGTTCGTGAGAAGTTCCTCTGTGACTTTCATCTTGTTGAATAGAACACGTGCTAAATGAGGTACTGTAGAGTTGCGAAAGATATTTATGCGAGAGGGGGTGAGTCCAAATTCGGAACATATGATGGGCTGCCAACGACATGCAGATAAGTCAAGGTACAGGGGACGGGTGGGGTCTGCAAGAATCTTCATGACGAATTGTTGCCAGGCTATAATGTGGAAATCGCAAAATTTGGAGATAAAAGGGCCAATGGGAACCGAAGAAATACGACTGATAATGGCCAGACTGTGGTGTGGTGTGATAAAATCTTTCCTAAGGAAACCACGAAAGAATATGCGAGAACAATAGATTAAGACTTGGGGGAAAACATTGGTGAAAAAAACTGCCTTTGCCTATGAAATTGAAAAGACAGTCTACGTAGTTTTTCAACTCCATCAAGAATATGAGAAGACCACTGTAAATTGTTTCTGATTGTAACGCCTAGTTATTTAGTCGAGTCAGCTCTAGAAACGGGTACATTGTAGGTGACCTATTGGTCATTGGGGTAAGAGGAATGAGAAAGGGGTAAATTGCACCCAAAATATTTGAAAGTGTTAAGATGTAGTCCCGAATGGGACGAAAGATTTCTAATCCAGCACTCGAAGTTTTCGAGGAGAACGAGTTCGTCTTCAATACTTTCATCTAACGAAGACTCTTGGATACAGGTCACACGGATGTTCGTGTTAATCTGACATTTCAGAACATTGGTTAGAAACGACATTTTACCAGAAAGCGACTGAATGTTAGTACTGACCTTGAGGTTGTACGACTAAGGGCAGTCTGCCAACCGGCGCGCTTGAGTTTTATAGTCCATCTTTGTCCCGAACAGCTTTCAAAAATCGAGTTGATGATGAGACGGAGCGTATTGTGTCTCTAATGCGAGTGGAAGTTTTCCTCGAGTAGCAGATTCTGAATGCCGTGTTGACAGTGTAAATAATTCCAAAGTGACATTGATCAAGTTAACAGCAAAATATAGTGCAGCCAAACGTGGAGTGTGTGTGAGCGTGTTAAGTCATTCGGTGATGGGGCTGACTAGTTTTCAGTCACACCTGCTCCCATTATCAGAGTCATTGATTTTGAGGTCAACTAGCCATGTGACCTTTGGGTTGCTTATTCGTCAGTGGTTTCGATGATATCAATACGGCCTAAATCCAAGGAATCTGCCCGTCATTTCGGTTGACAAATACAGAGTGGGTGCTAAACGGCAGAGCTTCGGCATACTATTGCTCGACGAATGTTTTTAATCCGAGTTGGGGATTTGAGCGTTGTCGTAATCTGTACTGTGTCCTTTGGTTATGGCGTGAAGAGTAGTCGCAGAATCCCGCCGTAGTTTCACCTAGTCTGTCTTGTCGGAAGGCTTGTATTTTTCTTTTTTCTTATGTTCCGTTATTCTGATATTATGCAGTCTGCAACTTTGTTCAATACATTCAGCTGGACACTTCTTGCAACTGGTTTCGTGAATGTAGTTGTTTCGGTCTTGCAAGTTATTCATATCTTTAGCCTTCTTTAGGTGGCGAATCAGAGTGTTGTCCGTCCGAAAAAATGTGCGGGTATTATAATCACCGAGAATCTTTCCCGTTGCCTCAGAAGTGCTCGATCTGTACGGAGTGCCGATGGAAGCCAAATGGTGTTTCTCTTATAATTGGTCTGTTATTCCTCAGTTGGTTTCTGGTTAGATTTCGTAAGTAGTATTTGGGAAGGATTTTACTTAGGCGTCTCATTCCTTCCTCACCATTTGTTTCCTCGTTACAGTGTTTAAAGATCTGTTGGCTAGTTATGAGATAAGCGTTCGTTTTATGCGCTGCAGTTAAGCTGAATTGAAGTGTAAATATTTGTCCGAGTGTATGGGTTTTCGATAAACAGTGACGGTGATATTTCGGGAGTCACTCCTCCTCGGCCGACAGTCCTCCGTCTCGTTCGTAAAAGCAATGGAGCTTAATTGTTCTCTAATAAATTGACGAAGTTCATTGTTGTGTTTGCATTAGATGACCACAACAGTATCGTCAACGTATTTAGCATAACTATAGAGTTTTGAAAGCAGCTAGGGCTCTTGATTCGATGGGCTGTAAACAAGTTTGGCAACAATTGGGGAGACAAGAGATTCCTTGACAACGCCATCGGTTTGTCTGTATAGTTCTTGTTTGAAGGTTAAGCAGGTTAGAGTGAGACTGTTTTAAGCTGGTGGTAATTTACGAATGGGATAGTGGACTTCGGTTTTCCAAAGAGACATTAGAGATCAATGCAGAATACCGACAATCTGAACTGTTTTCTAGTGGGAGCACTTGTGTGTAGAGAAATCACATCGAAGCTCACGGCAGCTTCTGTGTTCAGTCTTTAGTACACTGCAGAAAAACTCGAAAGCGCCAATAATGTGACTTACCACCATTTTTTGATACGGTTTCAGCAGAGAACTGAAGTATCATGCTAACGTCTAGGTTCTGCAAGGTGTGTAGTTCACAATCGGACGAATAAGTATATCCACTTCATGTAGTAGTACGAATGATGTACGGCCTGCCCACTGAACTCCCGTGTCCCGTAAACACACAAAACTGTCAAGCAGACGGACAAACATGACAAAAAAGATCAAAAAGTGCTCGGTGGAAAAGAAAAAAAAACAATTCTTTATCATACCTTGTCTTTTTAATAACCGCTTATCCTACTTTGTTGTACATTATTCTTCTCGTTTTTTTATCGTTGATGTTGTTGTTGCGTTGGCATCATACTTGATTTTAACCTGGTCTAAAATATGACATATATATCCTTTATCGAGTTTTTTGAAGAACATAACTGGAGTCTGATATTGTTGCAATTTTTCTAAATATACCCAAACCCATTCTCCTGACTTGATTTCCGTTGGATTCAGCAACCGAAACCCCAATAATGTGACACACCTCTTTTGTTTGTCTGAAATGGGGGGGGTGGAAACTGGTAGAACTATGAGGTGTATGGGAAACAGTGAACTTTCTTCAAATTTCTACCAAATTTAAGCTGTTATCGTCAATCTTGCGGAATGCTTTTCTGTCATTAGGATATGCTGAAACTGGTGCAGCAACGGCTGTCTTATACCAGTCATTTATAAACATGGTAGTGGACATTATCACGATCGCCAGGGGCTGGTGCGTGATTTCCCTTTTTTCCTCCGAACGATTTACCAACTCTATTTGTGCTTTCGCTATTTACTCGTACCACACACACTCAACTGTGCGCACATTTATGCTCACTCAGATACCTCCGCGTGCGAACCGAACACAAATTACACGCCGAGACCCAATATGCGTTCTAATACGTTCACATGCGCCCCTCCCAATTCCATGGTTGAGCCCGTATTCAGTTGTTTCGGCCGATATGGGTGCTATTTGAGTTGTACACACTCTGACCTCTAGCCCACTGTCCACCCCCGGGGTACAAACAAACTGTCCTCCTCCCATACTGTGCCTTCCGGTACGGATCAGATACCACACGCCAACAGAACGATGCATTGACAGACAGGAATGTCGGCATGTCAACGTTATCTGTGATGTAGCCGTAATCGCCTACGCATTTCTCTGTAGGTGATGTTTGCTCCCATGGTGTTTCACGTTGTTTTTTGAACCATAGTGATGTAAAAATACCAGACTGGCTTCCTCAACTCGCAGAATTTTCGTTGTTTATGGATTGTTGGTATTCTTTCGGAACAGTAGAAGCATGTCACACGCCTTTTCTGGACGCGATATGATTGCAGTACTGTCATAGATAAGGCATCAGATAACTTGAATGAACGATTATCAGACAGAACCCCTCGTTACTTTGTTTTTTTCACTGAAGTCTGTGTGTTAGTCAGCCAGTAACGCATGTTATCAATGACACTGTTATATAAACGCAGATTTGCAAATGTGACGTGTCGGTTTCATCGCTTTCACTCTTTTCTTTATGATTGGTTCACGTTTCTCCAGATGCACAGCCGTATCAGTGTCTCCTTCTTGTAACGAACTTCACAATCTGCTCAACTGTTTCCACTGAGTAAGACATGTTAGACCTTCAGGTTGATCGGGTGCCGCGGTCAGTGGCTCATTCGAACTCGTTCTCTGCTCCGGTGCTTTTCACTCGAATCTTTCCTGTTTATTCCCTGTTCATATCTCGATTTATTTTACTTTTGACTAGACTAAAGTGAAAGGTAGCAATCAAAACCGGAGCATATACCTGTGAGGTTATTGCCCAAAAGAACTCAACTGCACACATTGTGATAATGACTGGGCTGTTGAATCAGGCACTCATATTGGTGTTACTAAGAAAAGTTTCTGTTGTTTGGGCTCTGGATTGCCCTTTGGGATGTAAAAACATTGTGGTGGTAAGACTAGACTGCAGTTTTCCTCGATGCTGTTCATTCTCGCTCCGAAAATGGCTTTTGTTAGGCCAGGTTTGTAAGGTTCCTCTGTGCTGCCTTTACTGTCATTTTTTACGGGTCTCCTTTTGCAAATTCTGGCAACTAGCACAGTCCGTTTGAACATGGAAACTTTGCTCTCACACTGTATGTAGAACGGTAGTTTCTGGTACTCAAATTCTGTTTAACTCATCCGTTTACAGAACGATATCCAGTAGCATGCCTCTTCGTCAATCAGTGCTCACAGTGAGATGTATTAAACGAATGTGCACAGTTTTCACAATCTTCTGTCCAGTTTAATACCTCAATTGTGATAGCTCTTCAGGAATGCTATTCTGTTACATTCTAACCTAAATAGAATAATTCTGTCAGTAAAGGTCTTATTCGGCGTTTAATCTGTTGCTTTGGAGAATCGTAATGCTGGAGCTTTCTGATCCCCGAACAGAATGAGTGGGGTAAGCCATTACGAATACAGTTCTATTCCTCCATATACCTAAACAAGGCACATTGATAAACAAGCTATCTTTGGTCATCAATATGATGCTGTCAAATCATTCCCTTGCTGTCCAGAGCTTCCTTTGAGCGTGCACGATAATCCTGTTGGTCATGTCTTGCTTGGCGACGACTGCCCGCCTTAGCCTATCAATTTTTCCAGCCCTGGCAAGCGCTAGTTCTTGGCAGTTATCGACAATGCCTGCTCGCGTGAAACAGTAATTGGTAAAATCAGCTCAATGTTGGATTCTCAGTTTTGTCTCACTTGCAGCCGGCATACATCATGGTTTTCCCCTATATGCATCTCATCTTATTCCAATCAGACCTCCTTTGGAAAGATCTTCGCGCAATGCAAGACGACTCTCATGGCCGGAACCGGATTTGACCTCAATTCACGATGTATCTGTCTATTCGGAATTCACTGCAACGCCGGCTAATGTGCACATGGGCACCACCTCGTATTTGGCCAAAGCTGCTTTGGATCGTTTACTCCAAGGACAGATCGATTTGTGCGGAGTCACCAAAGATGCATGTTCTGTCATGTAGGACAATACCCGCCGTCCATGTCCCGTCCTCTCATCGATCGATCGATCAACATTTGCCCGTTTAGAAATTACTGTGAATCTCGTGTGCTCTGTCTGGTCTTTAGATTTCCCCACTTTCATCGGCGCGGCTACATCTTGCTTATTCACTCATCGCCCCACAATCATTGGAACATTTGAGTCATCAATCCAAATGTTTTGTTTATTTAGTTTCTTCTGATTTTTTTTCCGTCGTTTATTTTTGACAAGGCTACTTCAAATTCATCTTTATACTTCCTCGAATCGATCACTCCCAATTCGACACCGTCGGCTAAATAGTTGGATCATGTCTTTCGTTGAAAACTGCATCCCTTCCCTCCTCTGCCTAATAGTGGCTCCACAATCGTTTTCAACTCGGACTTAGGTCAGCCGACCGACTGGTTTGTCTTTTCACGTTTTCGGATCCCGTGGCGGTTTGTAAACTCATCTTGCACAGTATTGTTGCTTGAATGATTATTCTTGTGTTCTATGTCATCAGATATCGTTTGCGCAGCTGTATGGGCATTCGGTGACTGAAGGCTTCAAGGTTCGTGTCGCCAGGTGCATTCGGAACCCTGGCCTATACCTGTTGGTTTTAATGGAAGTCCTCTCGAGCAGACTACTTACGATATCATTTCTTTGCCTATGTGGTGATTCCTTCTGGTTGGCTCAGCGAGCAGACAGTGAATGGGTTCAACGCAGCTCAGGTCGTTTTGACTCTGAATTCCTCAGCCTGATTATCACTGTTTTTTGCAGTCTTAGGACTCCTTTATTGCGACAACCGTCGCGACTGACGCTCTCTAAATGCGATCAATCAGACGCTCACAGTGGTCCTCATCCCAACCGGCTTTTCATAACCCTTGGCTCTCCGGTACTACTTCTGATTGTTTCAAAAGACGATTTTCTATTGACTCGCCATCAACTTGTCCGTGGTTGATGGATGTTGCTAGAACGACTTTATCAATGAGTCAAACTGATTTGTATTCCACCTTGAATAAGGACCGTTGTTCTTTGCCGATTCAAATATGAATTAGGCTGGATATTGGGTGATTTCTTGTGTTCAGCAACATAGATGACAGTAAGCTTATGGTAAAGTCGGCAGGGGTAGTCAAGTAATTGAAGTCTTTCTCACCTCTGAGGTTCGAGACTCGAACCGCCGGTGACAGAGGCGGTGGGCGGCAATCCGATGTCATTCTGTTAGTGACCACGCTTAACGTTTTCGGAACTTGTGTGATGTTCTGTCTTTCCAAGTCACAAGGTCATGTTGGTTGTTATCCCTGTAATGCGCAGGCTGTAGGCCGCCATTTTAATGTTCGTTGAATGTTAGTGTGGGATCCTGTTGATGCACTTACTGGGATACGCCTGATGGAGTTTGCTTGTGTTTTTTGCTGATTGGGCACTTGCAACATCCATGGAAGATCACTGGTCTTGCATACCATAACCTGATAGTGCTTTGATCTTTGGAGGTCATGCGCAGGCACCAGAACGAATTTAATCGTCCAGCATCGAATAGTGATGGTTTGTTTACCATGCTTATGGGTGCCCCCTTGAATTGACTCTTTCCTTAGCGATTCGCTCTGCCGTATTACTTGATTCAATCCATTTGAAATAGTTCGATAATTCCAGTTGTGACCACGCACGCATCACTAGTTCTTGGTACTATATGAAGTATTGGACTTATTGTTTTTATATCCGCAAGGCCTTTGTTGCAGATGATGGACAATTTACCGGGGCGTGCTGAGACGTTGTAAGTTTCTGAATAGGGTGTTGAGCTTATGATCAGTGAATAGTATGTTGGATTTCCCACCAGGAGCTTTTGATTCTGCTCGTGACAATGTGATTACAATAAAGTGAGCATAACTCCGAACTTTGAAGATTCACTGTGCCTCTGAGCCGGAAACCTCACTACGGAAGATCAAGAACTTAGTTCAGTCAGAACAGCTATTATCCATGCACTCTCTGGTTGCGGTGGTTCTGATCACTACCTCTCAGTGAGAACTTCACTCGGGAATCAGAACAATCAAGGGCGTGAAAAGGAGTGAGCCACTGATGGAAATTTCCAAGAGATGAAGGCGTGAATACTAGAGCGTCACTCAACAATGTTATGTATTGTTTTTAGTCCTTGGATGTGGGGAAGGGGGTATCTTAGACCTCATCAGGAGGCTTAGCACGCCGAAAATGGTTAGGTTCTTTCAAGCCCTGAATTGGCCACCGTTGTTCTTCCAGTCACTAGCCCCCTTTGCGACTATTGGCCAGCGTTGGACTTTTGTATATGAAAAGTACAAGAGGGTTTCCATTATGTAGGATTCAAGCTCATCGTACCAATAATGCATTCCATAAATATCCTGTCAGTCTTCATGGGTTACCTACCACCACCACAGTTGATCCCTTGTATCGATTTGCGAACGTAATCGTCTTTTGCAAAGTGGCAGTTGGTAGAAGCCACGCGATCGCTGCTCAGACGGATTATCGTCCGGTAATCTCAATCTAGACGGACTGGTATGAACAATGTCGGCCGGATTGTTACAGTTGATGATCCAAAGTCGGTGTGTTGAGAGAATCAGGAGTCAGATGAACAACTGCACGCCGAATCCTTTGTGTTGAAATAGCTATTCTTCACGGGAATCAAATGTTGTGGCTTACTTGCCCCCCGCTGGCAGTTCTCAACCATCTCGTGAGTACGGAAATCAAAGATAAAACGGGAAGATAAAATACTCCTTGGAATTCCTCCTCGGGCAAAAGGTACACCAGGTTCATAAATCACTACAAATCTAATGAGATAAGTTACGCGAGTTTTTTGTTAGGACATGAAATTCATTCGTCGCACGTTCTCGTTTATCTTATCCGTACACAGTAAATAAGTCCAGATAAGAATTTCGGCAAGAATCATTAGTCATTCCGGTTGTTAGAAATGAGGTTTTTGGCGAACAAGGGAATAAAACGCTGACGTATTATCACAGTTAAAGGACGATATATTCAACAACAAAAACACGTTGCAGAAGATTTTGTTTTCACAAGGCACAAATGATCACATAAGAACTGACTTGGGTTGTTTCGGTCTAATTTAGTAGTGATTTTGATTGTCACGTTTGCCATCTTGAACCGAATGTTTTAGAACAATTGAGGTGGATACAATAGGCGCTGAAGGATATTCACAGTGAATGTCTTCATGTTAGCGTGCAACTATTCACTTATTCAATTAACTTTGGCAATTTGTAATGAGCTGCCTATTACTGCTGACATTTATCCCAACTCTCAGTCTACTAAAAGGTCTGGAAGTGCGATACATACTTGGTTCCTATATTTGCGAAAAGTTTTAAGGTTTTGCCTCGGGATCTGATAACAGTTAGTCGTGTTTTTTCGTGATAAACCCTAACAACACGCAACCAGTTTCCTCAAAAAGAACTCGTGTACAACACCAACAATTATTGCACGCTGGTTTTTCTTCCTGCAATCCCCGTCCGAAGCTTCAGTTCTATCCCCTCTGGCATTCCTCGACTTGACCGGCGGTGATCAAACGATCATCATCGTGGGCTTACAACTCTTCTGTCCTGGGTTCGAATCCTGCTTCTATTGCCGGTTACATTCCCTCAGTTGGCAGCCTCTAGTTGGCCGCAACCCTCTTCCTGAAGTATTGTGCCATTATTACATATTAGAAGGAAGTAAATTAAACGAATCGCGTTCCGAAAAACCGTTCGCAAGTCGATACGTGGGACTATACCGTATTCAAATTTGCATTCATAAGTACTCATGACAATAACTCGTTACATGTGATGAAAGTTTGCACGTTTATTAAGGCGGTGGAACCATCCGTGACTTGCATTAGGTTTTTTCTGAAACACTTTCCGAAAGACACAAGTACAAAGAACTGGGAGGCTGCGGACAGCGTCTGTAACGGTGTTGCGCAGCGCTGGTAGTGGCGAGAATTCGAAATGAGCCAAAGTGACGCACAACAGAATTTGATGCTATGATCCGGAAATCGGAGCCTTGCAAGCATAAACTTAACATGTGGTGCTCCTTGTTCGAAAGTCGAGGAGTTTCTGGATAGCAGCTCTCCTCGTCCCGTACTTCGCTCTCATATTGACCAACAAATAAAATGAGTAACCACCGAAATTTATGCACAGCTTTGTGCCCGATCTAATCTTATGTAAAATCTAACTATTCTGAAATCACTCGCGCGTTTCAGTAGAAATTTTTTGACTGAAATGAAAGTACAACTAATCAAATTTTCAAGCATGAGAACAACGAGAAGAATCTGCAAAGAAGTAGTCTGGTGATAGTACTTACGGGAATCGTTTTTATCGAATGGCCCAAACGAAACAAGTTCCACAATTTAATTGCAAATTAGCCGAAAAATACTGGTGCAAATGTCAATGCCAGAGCTGCTGCTGAGATGAACGAACCAGTCCAGGGTCACCGTCAACGGTATTTCAGCCAAATGAAGAAAGGAAAGCAAAATGCACAGGCAAGGCAAAACAGAGGCTGAGGGAAAGCAATGGGATTTTCATTGACAAGATTCCCTATCATGTCGACTGATGGCTCACATGTGAAATTGTGGTTGGAACGGATTCAAACTAACTGAAAGAACTTCTTTCTTCGTAGAAAAGGTCCTGTTTGAATTTCGATCGAATAGTGTCTTACATAAAATAAATCGGAAAAAGATTGTAACCGTGACTTTGAAGGAAACTTAATCCTCCAGAATTTTGCACAAAAATAGGTGACTTACTTGCATGTGTGAAATTTTGAACCTGCGAAAATAACAACACTTTCACAAATCCCACGCTTTCCACAGTTTCTTCCTTTGCTGCTTTTGAAATAGTCATGGGCCATTAACTTTCTCAATGGCACAGTCACAGACCTATTTGGAGGCATGTGAATAATTCATTTCCGCTTCCCACATTCATACTGGCTGAAGTGAACCGCAAGTAAGTTTGCCAATCGGTCACACATGATTTCATATACCATCCAACTGTTCCAACGTGCGAGTGATTTTTTGTTGTAGTCGGAATGGATTAGATCAACCAGGGGATGTTTCTGTGTAACTCAAAGTAGCAAAATGATTTCGACAAGCGGAAAATCTTCGATAAAATCTGAAGCAAAAGTGTATTCGCCGAGTCCCCTTCGTGAAGCTATCAGGTCAGTAGATGCTTCATGAAGATAATCATTAGGTTATGTTTGTATACCATAGTAAGTGGAAGCCTTTCATTTCTTCCCCGGATCATCCGAAGCGGGCTGCTGAAAGAAGTGGGGAAGACAATCAAAATGGTTGGTCTGGATCTACCGGAATCCGAGCCTCGTGTGTGTGCTGACCTTGTGTCTGTCGGTTTCACTGAAATGTCCAAGTGATCCGATCCCTAAGTTAGTCAGAATTTATTCGGGTGTTGTGGTAGGAATACGAATCCCTTAAAAACAAGTTTGTCCGCCAAAGTTTGTTCTATGAACCAGTTTCTTCGAATAAGATGAAGCTCATTTATCGTTTGTTGCGAGCCGAAAAGCGCGCTCCACGTCTAGCTGCACTACAAACAGCTGATGCAAACGAATTACTTCACCAATCGCATTGAATTATTATCTTCAACCCCCTAGGACAACAAAATGTTTTGTTTCTTAGTAACGAAAAGCTATATATATATATATATATATATATATATATATATATATATATATATATATATATATTGATAGTAAGCAGTATGTAAACGTGTGGACAAAATTTCCCCGGAAGCACACGACCGGTTTCGCGGTTGTTGCCGCTCATCAGGTATGCGTACCCGGTACTCCTCTGCCCACTCGTCTTCATACATGTACACTCCGATGTTATATGTTCACTAGAATCTAATTTGAATCGTCTGGAGTGTGAATGGATACTCCTCATTGAAGAGCCCACAAATGAATCACAAGTGTGATTTCTCATAGTTATTCGTGTCTGGGTCACTGCTAACCCAACGAACAACGAGGCTGCATGTGCAAGCGCTCATATTGATATATATATATATATATATATATATATATATATATATATATATATATATAGTGCACGAAACAGTATTGCAGTTACCCCGTTTTCCTGCTAGTCCTTTTTGAAGCTACTCAGTTAGGGCTAGCAGATTCCGCATACTGATATGTAAACCCATTACAATACCAAATACGCACACGGAATTTAAACATGAACCACGTGAGTCAGTTCATCCTGGATAATATGCATTAGAGGGTGCGAAATGCTTCTAAACTCAACTGTGGACGAACGACAAAAACAACCAGCTGATTACGAAGCATAGTGGTCGTTGTTGGGGCCAGCTGAAACATAATGGGGCCAGGTGTTACATTGGCCCAATCGTCGAGAATAGTGGATATCAAGTGCAAAATACTGAGGACTCTCATTTGCATAGACTCACCTCACTACTAGACTCAATACATCTTCAGTCGGATTCAGGTCTAAACTGTGAGGGAGCCAGTTTTGAATCTGATGTTCCCATACAATGGCCACATTCGGGGGAGTTCGGCCGTATGTACAACCGCGCTGTCGTGTTAGAAGTTAAATGGGCCTCATTCTATTTTCCCGACTCATTAGGAGAAGAAAGGCATTCATTGTTCTGACATAAGAGCTAGCCATTCAATTCTCTTCCAAAACTGCTGGCGGATATCTTTCTTTCTCAAACGTCATACCCGTGACCATACATATTTACAACAGACTCATGCCTCTTACTATAGGGCTTTAATTGTTTCCGTAAGTACCTGGCAACAATGCAGAAAGAATGAATGTGATGTGGTAATTTATGTAGTTCCTGGATTATCTGGAAAGGTTTAGCTGGTCTGCGTCTTGTTCTACATTCGTGTTGAATGTGTATCTCTTTTGGTTCATCATGGGGGAATTCATTTTTGCACTCCGTGAATGGTAGTCTGTCCACTATCTGTGTTCACAAAGCGAAATTAAATAATTCTATGGCGTTTCCATATCGGTTGGTATCCTTATTTGCACATTTGTAACATCTGTAATGTCAGTGAATGCCTCTCTTTGAACACTCCGTAAGGGAATCTTGACAGTAAATCGTTCAATGTTCTTTGTGGGTTAGTCAGCACAATCCAAGGGAACGACAAATTTGCGGTCGCATTTTGATATGATTAAAATTAGGTAACAGAGGGTTGGGTGGAAAAGAATTCTCGGAAGCGCACGACCAGTTTCACGGCAATTATCTGTCATCAGTTATGAGTACCCCATACTACTCTGCACACTCATCTGCAAACAAGTAATGAGCAGCTAAAATGACAATGGGACTTGTCCCATGCCGCCAAGAAATATTTTCGAATCATGTTTATACTATTTGATCTCAAACATCCTAACTTTCTGTTTAAGTCAGTCTCATTAACCTCAGTCGCTGACTGCAAGTTATCTCGAATCATAAGTATAGACGAATGCGTTTATGATGAATGTCGAGCAGATGAGTAGGCTTGGTATTGTTACATTTCGTGATTGGCTGTCAGACGTTTTGTTGGCTAAACGCGCTCTCACTTACCATGCTCAACGGTGTCAGTTGCTCGAGGGCGCAGATGACGTAAAACATGACCCGGTGTCCCTACGGTAGATACTAGCAGATTGCGTGATTCATTCTTGGTACAGCTGGGGTACGCTGCGTGCTGGCATTGTCTCACTCAGTACTCTAACACAGACCGAATGTTTGGGTATCATTGTTGGTCGCTGCAAACAATACCTCAGGTGTTCTCCCCTCTCTATTTTCGTTTGGGTGACCTGTGTATTGATCGAAAGATGAAGTGTGGTATTTCGAATGGAATCATTATCAATCAATATGACCTCTTTTGTAAACTCTTGTTCCAAGCAATAATCGCTCTCTAAATTTGCGCCAGAGCTAAAATCCGCTCACGTTTATCATCGTACTCATCACTCGTAAGGACACAACGGGATAAATTGATTTCCATTACCCCACCGCCTGCAATTTGTCCAGTATTTATTTGTCCTTCCGGTTTAAAAAACGTTCGCCTCTGCAGTCTCGTTCATTGTTCCACAGCGTACAACCATTTATCGATATGTTCCACAATAGAATAACTTCGTTTGTGGAGTCATACAGAACAATAAAATAAATTAGGTACAAATTGAAAGACATTGCTTCTGTGATCAGTCTTTGTATTTCGATTGACGGCGAAAGTGTCACTAGCAAAAATTGTTTACCAACTAGCTCCCGTGAGGGGCAGATTGTAATCGCCTCCGTCTTTGAAAGAAATTGTTATTCGGGTGATATGCCCGATCGTCAAGTGAAGATGTGTTTTCGGAGGAGCTGCAGTATTACCTTAGGTTTACTGAATCAGCTTCGTTTAAGATCAGTGCATGATCATTTTGTGAAATCATAGCAAAAACATAAACTGTATTACTTTCTACAACAGAAAAAAGCCAAAATCTAAAATACTCCTCCGCTGGCTGTGTGAATGTGTAGGTGTATTCATTGTATGAAACAAACAGGGCCGTTGTGATGTCGTAGATAGTTTCCTGATACTGAGCATCTAATCATTCTTACCCAATGATTTTCTGGAACTTCATTGAGTCGGTCTTGGTTTTTCCCCAACAAACGTTTTACCTAGCTTTTTTAATCTAATAAATGCCTTTTCGATTAGTTTAAAAGTTACCATTTGTGTAGAAGAAAACGAGAAGCATGTCCACAGGTAGAAAAGACTTCGGATGCACGACAATATCTTGGAGCATTGGCAAAGATGAATATGCAAGTTAAATGTGAAGAAAACTCACGTTGAGGCTAGTGTGATGTTGAAAACTGGCAGAATTTCATAGTAATTGAATCTATCGTGTGCAAGTCTGCTCACCTTTGAGTTTGCAGCCTTTTTTGGGACTAAGGTGCTCCCGCGTTGATACTGTTCCAGACAGCTTGTTCACATGGCATTCGCTGGAAATCAGATCCACATTGAGACGTCTGAGCACTTGTGCCTATCCGGCTATCACACATTGTACTGGGTATACACAGTGAGCTTTAGTTTACCCGACTGTGGACGAAGTTCTGCGAGGCTGATAGACTAATGGAGACTCTGCATGTAGGGTGCACGCGACTCACTTCCAGCCGAGGTGACATCACCAGTGCCCAATCATGGTGTCAAGTCGGTTTTTGATGGAACGTTTTTCAATGTAAACTCCCAGCAGTACTACCAGAAACTGAAAATCACCAACCTGTGCTGCGTTCGTAATCAGAAGAAGCAGAACATATGATTGTTCAACTCCAGTTATTTGTAAGAATGCAAAGGTAACTCGACCACAGCCGGAGAGTAATCTGCAAGTAGGCAAGAGAATTAGTGAGCAAGCAAGTAAAAGAGTTAGGCTACATGTGTTTCAACGTGAAAACATGTGAGATCATTGGATGCATGAGTAAATGGATCAGTCCATACTCTCCGAGTTGAGGCATAACTGAACATCAACACCAAGCAGGGGTATGTTCATACATGAAAGGGATATTGATTGGCTTTCCTCGTAATACGCGTGACTTTAACCGGACAGACACTAAGCTGCGATCAACACGAGTTATAAGAACCACTGGTAAACTGACCATATAGATCCACCTGAGGACACCGCATCTACTCATTCGAGATTAGGGTCTTGCGGAATTAGAGTGATTTGACCAGAGTGTTTCCTGCTGAGTGGGATTCAGTAAAAACCTTCAGTCATTCTTAAATGCTGATGTGGTTCAACCATTAGGCTATTTATGTCACCCATCTATCGTGCCTGACAATTGTTTCTTCATGGAGACCTTTAGCAGTTACTCTTCACACGAACCAGACTTAAATAAATATCCCATTCCGGTCATTTTTACTCTATTACTGTCACCTGATTTGAACTCAAGCTGACTACACGGTTTCGACTAATTGACTACCCTTTCCAGCATTTTCATCTATACCAAGGAACGGGTGTAAGTGGGCGAGGGAAACATTTATCTGACCAGCCAAACAACTGAAATTGACTGCGCATGTACTAATATTTCAATAGTTTTTCTTCCAGTCCGCGCTGTAGCAAAATCGATCTTCTGGCCGCCAGAGCATTTAGGCCCCATTATGGCCAGGGATCTGCTATCATTTCGTTGGTTTTCTTGCACACCATTACCTTTTCGTTGGTTCCATTACTTCCACTGACCGCTTGATCGGCAGCTCCCTGCATGGGCTATCTAACTGACCTCCTGAGATCGAACCAAGTGTCATCTAGATGTTCTCAACGGATCTTTTCTTTCTGTTGTGGGTCGCTTCCAGCGTCCTCACCTTTTCTTCCTTGGTCTCTGGCTCTCGACTGGTTGACCCGATCGGTTTGATACTTGTCTCGTTCTGCTGCTTCAGCATTCCCCGCCGCACAAATGCCCTCCCCAGTATTCCTGAGTTATTCATTCCATATTTTCGTGCGAAAAAATTTAACGTCTGCTAGACTGACTTTGAAAACTCACCAAAAATTAGCCAACTGTGGTTTTCAAAAACATATTTTACCTATTTTCCGGTGTTAAGTTCACCGGCGCATGATTGCTTATGTGAACCTACTAATACTGTTAGGACTAAGGGCGTGCTTTCAAAATTAAAGTGGTAGTTTGATTTTCTCATGCCACTTTTTCGGGGCACACAAACGCGAATCGCGGTACTTTTGTATCACGCATGTCAAATGTAGTGGCCGAAATACGAACACTTTCGTTACTGATAACAATGTTGTCAGCATTTTGATAATAAGAGAATAACTATCAAAGGGTATTAAATTAGTTCTTTATTTAGTATTTTTTAGTGAAACTGATGAACTCCATTACCCTGAGGGATGGGCTGAGGAAAGCTGCGTCAAAGTTCGAAGTATCTAAAGCGCATATTATGCGCCCATAAGGTGGTAAGATGAAGTGAACTGTATCAGGAATTAATCCTCCTATCCATATGTAGTGTATGGTGGGATTTAGATAATCAGAAACCTCGGATCTTTATAAAAAATTATTTTAGAATTCAATTGATTCTAGTGACTTCAATGTCACGAAACCACATAACACCGGTTAATGTGGACTGCCCTGAATCGGAACCAATCGCTGAGAACGCTACAGACCGGCACAGGAGAAACCGGAATGTGTTATGCATTTCGAACTTATTGATATAAGTTTCCAAATAAAAAGATATCCCGCACTGTTCTATTTATGGTTCAGATTCTGTCATGTTTGCTGGTTGATGGGCCAAACAAAATGACGGATCTAATAAATTTACTGCCACGTGGTCAGCCCTAAGAGGAAACACTACCAGAAGTGCATTCAGGTATACTAAGGATACGAAGTGATAGGTGTAGGTCAAGTACAGTGTTTTTGACAAGGTTCCACGTGAGGTAAGCACAAAAATCTACAAAACTCGAATTTCGACAATACATGTAGATCTCTGAATTCGCTGAAAATAAAGGCTCTAAACAAGTGGTTTGGAAACGGAAAGTGTGAGTAGGTTGTTGGATTATGGTCAGAATAAAGTACCACACGCTAATTCATTGGGGTCCTATTACGACTGTTAATTCGAGTACTTTACCAAATGGTTTCAGATCCAAAAATAAAAATATACCTAACCATTCGCTGGTCCCCGTGCTAAGAATAGAGAAAGGAACAAATTTGTCACGATTTGTCCATTTCAAGTGGTCGGAATAATTGAAAGGGGTTGGTGAACTCCAAAGCAAGTCATAGTTATCCGTTGCCGAACATATGATCAGCAGGTCTGATATGCTCGGTGGGAACATGTGGATTCTGCTGATTGACAGAGGTCTGACTGCGATCCACTGCCAGTCCACTGCCCCATTGTGGGGGTTAAGCAGCATAGTAAACTGCCCCCACCCCACACACAAACAGACAGAGAAAAAAAGTGAATTGCACACTGTAGTCTGGGAGAATTTTCCCTGGAATCGGTTGGACATTCCACAGTTGGTGCAGACGTAGTCGGCAAGCGTGTAAATAGATCTTTTGCCATTTAGGCAGGGCTCTTTAAAGGTTAGATTACTCTTCTTCTTTGGTTCTTAGGGGAGCCGAACGAGCACTGAACGAAGACTATTTTGATTCAAATCTGAGGTGGCTGAGGCCTACTTTTACCGTGTCCAACATTAACTTTTTTGACCGATTTTGGGCTGACTGAAGGTTTGACAGGATACTGCAATACAACAGAAGTTCACTCGAAAGTGTGCCATGAATAAACAAGGCGCGTTATCTGTGGATATTAAAACAAATCACTTGAGTAAGATAGCCTGCTAGGATGGTGCAAGCGCACAATGAGTTTCAAAGCAGGACTTGAAGTAGTCATGCGGGATTAAACTCCGATCCTGAGTTTGAACTTCCGTGAAACAATTAATCTAGAAGCAAGCCAGGTAGGCAGTTCCTACGATCATGAAACTCTAAATTACAAGTCAAGCTCAATAATCCTTCGGCATCTTATGAAATATTTTCCAGCAGTGGGTATACGGTCTTCATGATTGCCTTTGGGCCGAGTGATTCCAAGTTCAAATCACGCAGCTGTCATTCATTTAGAATTTCCGGCAGCATGCGTGAGACCCCGTTACCCATCCAGAAACATGGTATCCTTTTTACATCTTAAATGGGGCGAACCAAGATGCAAGGAACTATATATATATATATATATATATATATATATATATATATATATATATATATATATATATATATATATATATATATATATATATATATATATATATATATATATAATGTGCTTAAAACAGAAGCGGCAACTTCAAAACTCTCTGCCCATAAGCAATAATATTTGCCGTGGTAGGACACAGTTGCGTCATTATTTCCGATGCAAAAGCTGAACCAGTTTTCGGATTCGAGGTTAAAACATGAATTATGACATTCATCATGACGAAGAATGAAAATTGCAATCACGAGAAGCATTCAAATGACTGAATGCTTGGAAAAATATTTCGGCCCTTGAACATGAGGCTTTGTTTTATCCTAATATCACAATTTGTTCTTAGAATACCTACATTGACCGATCGATCCAAACAGCCTGTTCCTGTGGCTCGCCGGGATTCAGACCCTCTCCGTGACCCCCTAGTCTAATGTGCCTTTTAACACATACGTTAGTGGTGATATGCGCTTCTGCACTCGACCCGATGCCCCATAGATTTGTGTGCATAAACCAACCAACCAGTTGTTGCTGTAGTGACACTACATCCATTTCAGCAAATCATCATCCTTATTGTCACCTCCTGCGTGAGCTTTGATTGATCATTTCGAACTAAGCTGTCCCTGTTCCGACCGCCAATACGACACATGCCCTCATCGTTTCTCGCTTTGTATTCTTTGTTCTGCAGGCTCTTTTAAAATGTCTGTGGTTTGATGTTCTGGCAACTAGAGAAGCATCATCTCATTCATGACTGCAGTTATAGATAGCGTTTGTATATAGTTAGGCAAAGGAAGTTTGCATAATGCATACATGCTTTCCTCATATAGCTTATTCGAGGTATGTGTGGTTCCAGTACTTAGTTACTTCATTACACTCTGCTGACTGCGCACATTCCTGTTTCTTGGGACTGCACTAAATTGAAAGTGCGTACGATGCGCGGCTGTCAAACTGACGGAGAACACTTTGACAAGCGAACTGGCTTACTAGGATACAGGAACTAGCATCTTTTTAGATTGACATGGAGTCAATTGCAGAAAAAATCTCTCCCTCCCACTGGAATCTGATATATATAACTCAAATGGAAAAACAACTTCTAATTCACAGAAAACAGTGTTTTCCTGTCATAAATTTTATTGTAAAAATTAAAAACGCAGTTGTTCGCAGCAAACTATGGACCAGTTCGCTGTTTCTGTACACGAGCACGCTGCTGCCTGTGTGGTTCTCTATACCGTCAATAAAATACCTGGGGAAGACGGAGGCAAGGTCAAAATGTATGATCAGTTGTACAATAGGAGAGAAAAATGACGTGGGACGAAGGGATCCATACCTGGGTATCGGGATAAGGCCAAACCGGAAAGCCCTTCACTCTCTTTCCTCAGTTCAGTTTTAAAACTGAGAAACGCTTGAGCCTCTATATATCTGAACTATATCTTGTTTGTAGTTTTTATATGACTGTAAACGAGTTTTTCGGAAATTCATGATGTAATTACTTAATCAAATATCTGGTAGTTGATGGCCTGACTGCGTTTTTTTCTCGGGGATGACATTATTTTGAACTGGGTACTGATGACTTTTCAAAACCGCACCAGAATGTCTCCAGTGTACACGTGCACAAAACTCCGAAGAATGTTTTAGGATCAAGAATGCAAAGAGATATTTTTAACTTTTCTATTCAATATAAATCTGCCGGCCAGATCGCAATAATAACTAGACATCGAGTGAAAACGCTTTTTCGGTTCACATTTATCAGGTGTGGCTATTCAGTCTCACTTTCCGGGATTCCCTGATTGCAATTTGTTTAGCTATAAAAGTATAAATGTTTGAAAAAGTAACGTGTTGACTGTGGATACTGTTGGTAATGCCAACCCGATTTCCAATCGCTTTACGGACAGAGAAATTTCAAAAGGGAAATAATATTGGCTCATGACAACAGTACGTGACTGTCGAATAAAACGGATAGGTAAAACTCGGAGTGCATAACTGAATCCGTAGAACTACGAGTCGAATCAAATGCGTGGAAGACTTTCCCACTGATTACACAAATATTGAAATATTCGAGAATAACTCGTCCTTATTTACTCTATTCTAACAAAATGGATGAATTCATCTAAAGCACACTCGACTGACCTCTTTTGGTGGGCCTCAGGTGGGGAACTGTGATCATGATAATGGTAAAATTCGATTGCGAAGTTTCTTTAAATAATTAAAAATTCCTTTTTTATTGGTTCTTGATCGGCAAATTTGGCGTTAATGTTGCAAGCTTCTCCTCATCACCGGTCTGGTTGGCATCAGCACTGAGAATTTGATGACTTCTGCGCTCATTAGTTTTTTTAAGAATCCTACCCTTAGTTTTGGCTGACTTTTCATAACATTTGTCCTCAAGGACCAAAAAAGGAATTCGCATTGTGAACCAAACAAGCAAGATAGAATTCTTGTAAGCTACAATTAGTAACCGTCAAATTTCAAGGTCATCTGAGTGGTCAGGGTCCAATCCAATGGTAGGATTTTTGTAAACACAGACGAGAACAGGACACTTAACCCGCCCGCTGATGACGTGACCTCAGCTGACGACTAAGCAAGTGCAACGTAAACGTCACATTCAGTGATCGGGATTCAATAAAAACCGGTAATCTGAGCTACGGACAACATGGAATTTCGAAAACCCCTGGGAATATCTTAACTCTGGTGATCAACTATGAGATCTTGATGATGAGATGGAAAGCACTCAAATCTGCTTTCCTTTCACACGAATTGTATCCTCTGAAAGCCAAACGGACGGAACCATCCGTCTGATAAGTGTCAACCGGAACGAGCAAAGGTCTCTTTGATGTCCTGGTGAACATTACTCTCTTGAGAAGCCTCATCGGTTTCGCTGATGATGACCGAACCATAGTTACTAATTCGATAATGAGCTACATAATTTTCCGCCAACAGTTTGCACTATCTTATAAACAAACAGCTTACAATCTGCTGCGGCTTGTCATCCGGGCTTCCTTCGTAGAAGTCAGTTGTCAATTAACACAAATGTAGTTTCTGTTCAAACAAGCTGACAGGCGACATCAGCTCTGAAGTAGAGCAAAGCTTTTGAGGACCAGACAGACTGAACCGACCCACCTGAATGACGTTTTAGAGCCCCCGATCGGTACTTGGTCGGTATACACTATAAACTTTGACGCAAGAAAAGAATGAAGAACTTGTAAAGGCTCATTTCAGTTTATTCAACCCTTACCGCCGTAGTTTTGCGCTCTGGTTTTAGTCGTTACATCGCTGTAACTTTCAGCGGAGGAAAGAGTGAACGGAGGCACGTGGACCTCGATTTAAGATCATTTCAATGACTAATAGATATCAGAAGTACTTGATGAACTGTTTTGCAACTTTCGCTTAGGTGTGTCAATCGTAAAAAATATCAATTTTTTTGTCTTTCATTTGCCATACAAGGATCCGTAGACGAATACAGATATTGTTACAGCTGAGTGATATTTTTTGCGAAAGACTGACTTATATTGTCTGATAATAATTCCGCGACACAAATAAAGGTTCTGATTAATTGATATTCCCTATTAGGAGTAGTGGAAATTACCAACTGGAGTTGATAAATATCGTGTGATTGCATAATCGTGTGTGTGTGTGTGTGTGTGTGTGTGTGTGTGTGATAGTGTGACACCCAACTAGGCATTTGTTGTTGTTGATGGTATTCCCTTAGGATATTGAATAAGCGAAAGGGATCTTTGTACTGCCCTTTCACTTCCGATGTACCAGTTGGTACGTGTAAGAAGGACAAATTGTCTTGCCTTGCTTTTGCAAGCAAACAAAGTTCTCTTTACACACACGAAAGCTTAAGGATTGAAAGCCGCAAATAATCAAAAAATTGTCTACCAGTTGTCGTACTTCACTGGTTACCTTGCTCCATAGAGTATGAAAATTACTTGAAGGTTCAGACTCTGAAAGTTGATAAATTGTCACATTATTCACATTTTTCCGAATATTTGAAACTTATAATGTTTATTATTATTATTATTATTATTATTATTATTATTATTATTATTATTAGTAGTAGTAGTATCGTTATTATTATTATTATTACTATTGTCATTGGGGAAACTTTGCTCAGCATTCACATTCGGTTGTATTTTTGGTACATATTATTTCACATCATTTCCGTCGGATTTGATCAACACTAGTTTACTGGTGGGAAGGACAACTATGATGTCATAAGAACACACATTTTAAATCCCTTCTTAAACTTGCAGCGTTCTTGCGTTTCTTGAGATATAGAAATGAAATTCGAAGAGAATCCAAACGGCTCAACGTAGTGACACAGCGATAGAGGAAGACACGTCGGATGTCAGTTGTGTCAACAATGATATTTTGAAGAACCCATGATCTTATCAAGCTAACGTTCGTGGTTTTTGGGTAAACTCGAAGGGGATGTCACTACGCTGAAATCTTCATTTCATGATGCTACTGATTGCACTGACATTTAAAATGACAGAATCGTTAAGACCCATGTTTTTTATCGGCAACAAAGTGAACGCGTTGTGACACTTCGAAATCACCGGGATTTTTTCCCACGTGGAAACACTGATTGGAAAAATCGATCACTTTCATTAGAGGACATTGTAGGAAAAAGGGAAAATACCCCTCAGGGTGCACAGAAATCGATTGCGACCAATCCCTAGGAAAAACTCCTATCCGGCTCCGCCTACGTCCACGTGGCTGAATCACAGTCACGGAATACATCTTACATGAAATATGTTCATTTCAGCTCGCATCATTGTCGATCACTGCCATCGAAAAAGAATATCGGTACAGCTGTTTGTAATGCATCCAAAAGTCTGCCACGGCCAGTTACGTCCTTCTGATATAGATGTTTGGTATGTCTCAGTATACATTGTTTATCGCACCTGGACATCGAAACCAGGCTACGGTAAATCACTGTGCGATACTTGTGGCCTTTCTTGGACAATGGTGTTCGCATAAGTGTGTAACACGGCTTACAGTACAAAGGATCCAAATGCACGTAGTTTAGGCAATTGATATCTTCGTCATATACGATATTTTGGTCGCAGGCACTTTATAATTCTAGATCCATCACCCATGTCATTCGAGGAGACTCATCTATTAACAGATTCGCTTTGAGATCAGGGTCAGTACCTTGTTCAGGAATGCATTCCTCTGTTCAGAATGTGTTCAAACTATCACCAGTTAACTAGGACAAAGGTCTGATTTCGATTTATGCCTTTCGCTATTACATTTGCTAGGTACGGAATGCATACAGAGTACGGATCTGCAACCAGTCAACAGATTCTTTCTCCAAAACGTAGCTCAACTTAAGGCACACCAGAATCCTGGTTGGTACAAAACTTACCTCTAGATCTGATCTGTATTGGAACTTGTTTAGAGAGCTCGTTTAAGCAGTTACAGAGTTCTACTAACTTCCGAATTTTAAGATACTTCCGGTGTTTTAATTTACAATCATAATGGAATACTGATTTGTTTATGTTCTCTGCTCATGCGAAAATTGTCTTTATTTTTTTCCATAACCGCAAAAGCATACCATTCCTAACACATTTAGAAGTTTGAGGGATTGAGTATTCCCCAAAGTCTTCCACCCGGCTTTTGTGGAACAATTCATTCAAAAAGTTCCTGGAGGAGGATTGCATTCAATAATCATGATATTTTTCTTTTCCAAAACGACTTGCATCCCCCATTGGTTTTCCTAATAAAATGACGGTCACTTTTTCTTTCCTTTTGAACACCCCTAGCTACTGAGGTTCACGCAGAGGGGCTTCAGTTGGGCATGGGAATAAGGCAGTAATTCATGAGTCTACTACTCTTCTAGACACACCCAAGATATAACATTTGTTACAAGGTTCGTGGTATTTCCTTATACTCAGGTGTGGTTCCTTCAAGAAAGTAGGTAGGGAAAATGTCCTCAAAAAAGAGATCGAATTATCTGTTGGATATGAATGATTTTGGCGATCAATTCACTCCCTGGATAAATTTATTAAAGGTAATATGATCAACATTTTCAATTCCTGTCTTATCACTAGATGATTCATAATCGTATTTACATTACTGATAATACCTATGACGGTGATTATATTGCATTAGGTATGCTCCCTAGATGCTGCGCTTTATCGCTAAGTGGGATCTCTACATCAACCTTGATACAGTCTTTTACAAAAATCGGCATTCGTGTATGATAAGCCATGTTTTTTTCTCCGGAAAATTTATCTATCAAGCGATCAGCTTCGACCAAAATGTTAAACACGAGTCTGTACCTAAATTTGCTTTATTCCTAACCCCTTGTTTTTTTCCGGTGTAAATGATTCACTTGGTTGCGATGAAATACGATATGCAATTGTGAAAAAAACATTCATATTTTTTTCACCCATAACTATCTGAATACTCCATTTTACGTGCCCATAAGCGAGCATAGATGAACAGAAGCTAGCTTGCGGCTGATTTGTGTCCTTGTTGTGGTAGTGCATTGTTTTAAATATGCAATACTAGGTACGCTAGGAATCCATCGGCTGATTCCGTAGGATGTGACTGACGAATCTCTGCAGTCTACTCGGGTTGTTAGGATCAAATGTTGCTAAATGTCGCTCCGATTAATGATGAGCACGGTGCAAATAACAAGCGGTTTTATGTCCACGTATGCCATTTAGAATACCGGATCAGTCAAAATGGGAACTAGAATTGTAGCGACGAGATAAACAAATGAATCGCCTTTGGTGCCAAGTTTCTATATTTTATTTGCCATCATTATCCCTTGGGCCATTGGTGAGAAGAAATCTATCATCGGGATTGAGGGATTCGTGGTTGACACGTTACACTCTTCCAAAAGTATGAATAATTGGTCACCACGGTATCTGACCGAGGACGAACCACCGGCAGCTTCCGAACATGTCTTCACCGACCTCGAAGACGATGGCCAAACAAAATCTTCTCAGACGACTGATGGAACAGACTCCGCTTGTGATTATTGTAAATATTGTGCAGGCTACGCGTTCAGTACCGATTCAATCGATACGCAAGCCACCAATCATAGTAGGACAAGAGCAAGTACAAGCCAAAGCACCTGGGGATAGCAAAAGTCGAGAGGGAAACAAAGCTGAATTGAAAAGAGAACTTTGTTCGTCAGAAATTCGGTAAATACACATTTGGCCGAACAAATGTCACATATTCGAAGTCAAATCTCAGGGCAGTCGGTAGAAAGAATGAATCCGAAATGGTGCACGGAATTTATTCCGTTTCTCTGAACAGTCGACGTAACTACAAACTAAGAGCGTGTGCCTCATAATCCTGCTTGTACTGAGACTTCCCCCTTCAGTTCAGGCTTGATAAACATGTGCTGTTGGTGACTATGAACTCATTAGCCAACTGGGTATTACTCTGGAAGCCAATAAACGAGGATCAACTAAAAACTGTACGATAAATTGATTTCACTAATTGAAATCTATCAGTTAGGTCAACTTCATGCATATTTACTCTTAATAGTTTTTCTTTGGACTGCAAATCCAGAATTCTATGAAACTGCTAATTTTTTTAAAGTGGGTACAATAACCTTAATAGGGACAGGACTGTTGCTTGATTACGACTCTTTAAATTGCCGGCATATTTGGCAAAGAATCCAGTCACAGAGCAATATTATTATCCCTGCGTATTTGGTTAACTGATTTGTTTGGACTAGGATGATAGGATGGTCTGCTAATGATAGCACAATACATTTTCTAAATTGTTACTGTTGTGGGTCACTGATTGTCGATGTTGGATTTAGCGGTGAATATTTGCTACTACAAAACATAGACATCTTACGCGGTTCAGTGAGCAGGCTCGCGAAAACCACATGAATAATTTCACATTTTAGTCTAACCATATTCTGGAGATAGCAAAGAGAGCTTTTTCCGGAAATTGCTCTTAACGGTACTGCTCGTCAATGCAACGGCGGAGGTTCACTGTTTTTCTGACAAATGTTAACTTGTGCTATGGAAAACGGCTATGAAATTCAAACTTAAATCCTGGTTGTTATTCAGTCAAGGGATAGTTCCTAGAACATACTCACTGGTAATGTTATTATTCACATTTTGTGGGTTTCTATTTAAATGTTCGGTATGGCTTACAATAATGACCCTAAAGTGTCTTTATATCTCACAACCACCCCCTCATACTCACTTTCTGCAACTATCTGGTACTTACGTAATGGACGATTCTGAATAAACATTTAACAGTATAAAGTTTCATGATATAGCATTCATCTAAGCCGGTTACGGTGGCTGCAATTTGTGCTTTGCATATTTACAGATAGACTTCTTCGGTGAACTTGGTTTTCCGAGACATCTAGTGTATAAGGACGGGTTTAATTGATCAGTCTCTGTCACATCGAAAAGGTACGAAGATCCTAAACACTGAACTTGACTGAGTAGAAGGTATTGGGTTTCCGCGTTAGATCTCACGAGGTTTTCATGCAGCAAATGGTTGGAGACTTTAGGCAACGTTCCTTGGTGCCGCTGCCGATTGCGTGGACTCATTTCAGCTCCCTGATGTTCGTAATTTCAAACTAAAGATGTCTTTCCCGGCTTATTTGTTCCTAACGATCCTATTCATTTTCATCTCGACTAGTCAATACTGCGAGTTCACAAACAATACCGGAACACAGAATTGCAAAGTTCGTGGTAGAAACAACTCAGCTGAACTGAACACAACACCCACATAAATACTTACGGCTGGCAAAATGATATATTTCCTTCTCGTCTTGGGAACAGTGAGCGTACGCATTAGGGAAATTTTGACAGAAAAGGAGGCCAGCCATCGAGAAGAACGTGTACATTTTTCAGAATGCCATTTAATTCACGTAACCTTAACCCAAGTCTATCAACCAGTAGAGCAGCTTCGAAAAATTAAGGTTATCTTGCTGCTTTCTAACCAAACTTCCAGGCAACAACTTATGCTTATGAATGGGATAAATCAGACGGAAGTCTTCGCATTAGTCATCCTTAAGCTTAGGGCACAGGAAGAGGATGTTTGCAATCTTTGCGTATTTATCGTTCGCTCCAAATTCAGTTATTTATTTTCCGTTTCATCACAAATTTTGCACAGAATCCTGCCACGTCTCGTATAACTCAATGGGGTCAGTATCTCGTTCGATCGGCTGATAATATGAACTGTCCTTATATAAATTCACAACAATCTAATCTGTATATCTGGAATGTAAATGAAAGTACATTTTCGAGAAGAAAACACAACGATGATTCGCTGATAGTTCTACATGGTTTAGACTCAGCTAACCTGGAGAACGACTACATTATGGTCACGAGTTGGCAGTTCCGACTTAAGTGATATCTACAGATGAGTGAACTGAGTTTCTCTGAAGAATGGCAATAATCCGGAAACAAGTCGTGTGCGTCCGAGAAACTAAATCAGTCCGTACATAGATACTACTTTATTCGGAAATCCCAACTCGCGACCACAGCGTGGTCGTTCTTCAGGTTAGCTGCCTCTTACCCACATAGAATTATCAGAGAATCACAGTTGTGGTTTCTCAGTGGACTAACCAAAAAGGAGCTCCCACTCGCATTCCTGATACACAGTTAGGCTGTTCTGAAGAAACACTCACGAAGTGTACAAGTATCAGGATAAGTGAGTGGACAGAGAAGTACCGGATACGCATACCAGGAGAATGGCAATAACCGCGAAACCGGTCTTGTACATCCGAGAAAATTTGTCCAACCATGTGTAGATACTACTCAAATGAGAAATGTCCTCTTGTAAGTTCTATGTTTTGCAGTTCTGTCGTTCGTCTTAGGACAAGGATTGTAACCCTTTTCTGTCAGTATTTTCCACAACTTTAGTGGCTAGTTTCGAATTTGATGTCATCCATCATGAGATCTGATTTTGCTCTTTTCAATGTGTTAGCTAGCACGCTTACAAAACATGACTGCTCTAGTTATTACTGTCACGTTAACTTCAAAGTAACATGTCTGCTCGCCGTTTTACGCAAATAATGTTGTTTTTTTCATTAGAAGTTCCATTTGACCAAAATTTCCCAATTTCCACTTCAGGCCCCGTTTTTCTGCTTCCTGTGCCTGATTTTTGAAAAAATAACGTCCGTTTCTCTTTCGCACTGTCTATTTCTACCTACTCCGTTGCTATTAACCAACGGTGGCTCCTTCAAAGACTTATGAGAACAAACAGTTCACTGTGATCTGATCGTTAAAACGGTCACTTTCATTTCCTTTCGCTAACGGCCGTACGTTTGCCAGGTAGCCAGCTGATAAACAAAAGGAAACAAGGAGACATTTGGGTGAACAGCGGTCGGCGGAAATCAGAGCTTGCAAAATCTGTCCTACATTTCATAAATCAAAGTATAAGATTACTACCTAGGAGATAGAGAGCATGCTCTGAGTCAGTGTTACCGCGTTAGCCCCGTTCGACCTTGACAGTGTCTTTAAAAATGGTATCTGTGGGTTATTTTTTTTATATAAATGCAATTCAAATGAAGCAAATCAGCTCCAGTGTAAAAAGAATTCAGGCTTTGTCTATGTGACCGAAATACAATCACTCCGGCATGGGTTAATAAAACTTCATCGGAATTAGTCTCTGTGACGGGTTCACAGACTGCCCATGGAAAAAGAAAGGATAAAGACCATCCCATTGCCAGATCACTAAGTGATTTATTTAATAATCTGAGTACGTTACGCACTTGATATCACAACGTATGAGGTGTGAATAATTAGGTCGGTTAAACGCTCTACTGAAGAGCTGTTTGTCTAGGACCTGTATACCCCCCCCCACTCTTGTATACAGCCTCTTATTTTATCATTCGAGGATTGGTCTGGAATGATGGTGTAAGGGCCTCCTTCAATGCGGACTTCTCGTCTGCAGCTGATCGTTATACGAGGCAAGGGAATACGACTATTATGGTTGTATTCCCTGTGGTGTGTGGGTGTGTATGTGCTGGGACAGTGGACAATCATTCACTGAGTGGTACACTGTCCGGAACTTTTAGATCTACAGTACTCCAACAGTTAAACAAAAACAGGTTATTGACATGTTTCGGTGTCTTCTCTCCTGGGTATATTTTACGTGCTGTTTTGCCGTATTTAAAAATCCCTCACCCTGGCAGTTGACTACGATTGATGGAAAGAAGTCTGTGTAAGTAAATTACAAATGAAATTCGGAACGTTAGCCGCATCTAAGCCCAGCGTCATTATCCAAAACGGTTATCTCCGGGAAAATCCAATATAAAACAATACATTCCTAAGCTACCTAGTGACCGGTGGTGGTCAGACGGTCATCATGGACGACTTCAGATCATTTCTTCCCCGGTTCGAATGCTGCCACCGATAAATTTTCCGAATGGGCAGCCTTCAGTCGGTCACTACTCTGTTCTTGATATACTATGTATTATGCAATAAAAAGCAAGCAAATTAAAAGATAAAAAGGACAAAACTATCGTGGATCGGTTGCTCAGTCGGTGTATACTAACTACTAACAGACCATTTGGTTACTGAATCAATGGCCACAACATCCTCTCAACCAGAAAAACATCGCGATTTGGCTCAGTGAAATCAGCATGCAAGGAGCCTCGCGGTTTTTTGGAAGTGTTGATAAATGCTGTCCAATTCATGAACTTGATTTTGAAACCACTACATGAGGGTTGCAACTTCTAACCGACTGTTGGATACTTGGCGCTATAAAAAATCAATAAAAGTAACTATACATCACGGACCCTGTCTTATTCAGTCGGGAGTGTGCTTTAGTTAAGAACTGTTTGTCTATTACTCTGTCGGACAACAGACAATCATTAGGGCTAATAAATAATCACGTGGTAGAACTATCACCTTAAAGGTTTAAAAATTTTTTTTTACCATCGGTTCTGCGGGAAATATATCATTTAACTGACAACTTCATCGAAACTGAAACGTTTTCGATTACATAAACCATGATCTTCAGGCATGTGACAGTTTTAATGACCGTCATTTGAACTGTCAGTAGTACCTGAAACAAATCACATTTGACGGAAAAAGTGGAAGAATAAGGAATATTCTTCCGAATGAATACGAAGTCCAAATTTTTGCATGAAAGCATATGACTCGTTCAGGTGACAGAAATGCTCACAAACTCTAGTTCATGTCAGTGGAAGCAAAAGTCAATCCAGCAGGCATAGTCTCCATCTTTTGTTGACGTATAGTTGTTGTTTTTTTAATCAACAAATGGTAATTTTTGCAGCAATCTAACCTTTTCCGTGTTTTTATGGATAACATATTTTTTCTTGGTTCCTTGTTGAACTTCATCTGAAGAGAAGCCTCCAAATAACTGATCTTCCAAAATATGCTTCTCCATTTAGGCCGTTAGATGGTACGAGAAATAGGATGCGGATATGTCTCCCAGAACACATTCTAAACTGTGGAATAGTACGCTTATGCTACTTGGTGCTGTCCACTCTGAGTAGGTCACTGGACTAATGACTCCGAAGGCTTGGTTTGGTTCTCGTTACCTAAGCAACAGCCATGAATAGAACGGTTCTGTCTGGTCGAAGTACGACTTTAGCGCCCGGCTCAAAGCACAGTTCAGCTTTGGCTGTGGTGCATAATCCATGATTGTGTAAAAAACAACGGAGTCTCCTACGCGTTGTTTAGAAATAAGCTTAGTTTTGGCCAAATTTTGTCCGAGAGGACCCTTGTCTAACTCTCCGGGTGAAACAGAAATGATGCTATCTTCGACGAATGAATTACAAAACCTTTTAGTGAGACTACTCCGGAGTGTCAGTTTTCACTCCATTGAACTAAAATTTGATTACGAGAGCAATAGTGAAAGGAGTAATCTGGTGCGGAAAATTGTCTGCCACTTGAATTTCGTGCGCTTAACTACTACATCAATAATCATCTGATTTTCCAAAGCCTTATGAACTAAATTGCCTGCTAGTTGGAGAACCGAGCAGCTAAGTGCCCCTCGTGATTCACGTGTAATAATAGTCACGTATCTGAAGCAGAACCAAACTGGAATGCCAAGGGGGACAACGTAACAGTGACATCACTTTTTCCCTAGGGCAGAAATCAGTAGTTGTATGACTACACAATAATTATATAACAAGTATGAACTAGTCATCGATGAATAAGATTGCTATCCACTGGCTCGCGAGTTTGTCTGTTTTGACGAACTGACCATTGTGTACGCAACACCGAAAGGATCGTGAGCAATACAACACAAATCTAGAGGACAGTGTATCATCTCTCACTACTTTAAAGAAAAGTATACTGAGAACCGTAGAATTTCACAGATTTATTAAAAAAAGGAGCGGTAATTCTGTCAGACCACCTGGCACTTGTTTCTAAGCCAGACATAGTATGGAATCTTTCCATGAATGAATACGTTTTTTACATTGCTCAAGTAAAATTGTGTCAATCGAAGGTGTGGTGGGCACAAAAAAAATAAAATTGATTAGAGAAGTGCTGTTTTCTACATTTTCATAATCTAGGAACCTCCAAAGTGCGTTGCATCTTTCCAGCAAAACGTTTTGGTAACAAATGCTCATATGTCATTGCAAAGAAAGGAGAACAAAATTAGGCTGTGTCAACTATCGACCAATACAAAGTCACTTTTGTACTCCCTAAAAAATGGTGGTCACGTTTTTCAATTATAGAGGAGGTTTAATCACATGGAAATTTGGTTTATCTTCCGTGGACTTACATTGTACAATCTATGCTGAAAGTAAAGGGGTTCAGTGAAGCGTGGTTTGTTATTGGAAAGCGAAAATGTTTGCCTAAAAACTACGAGTTTGCAAACTGCTTTATGCCGCTGGACATGGGCTGTACTTATTCAAGGTCAACTCTGCCAAATGATCATTATCTGTGTTACAATGAAGGACGGAGATCTCATCGAGTTCAATAGGTAATTTTTCGTAGTCCATCATAGTGAAATTTCTTCTGCATGACGCATGATGACATGTGCCAAAAAAGGTTGGATACCTAGCAGCCTTTTCATATTTTATAAGAGAGAAACCACGGAAACTTATAAGGCCATAACCCAGGTTTAAATAGGATTAGAATTTTATTCTGTTTACTGGAGAACGAAGCTGATGCACTTTCACCGCGTTGGCCCTTGGAGGTCAGTGTTCGAAACTGTATGAACGTGATGTACTAATTCCGAAAAAATGGCTTTGTCACTCGAATGTCAGCAATATCTGTTGGTAAAGATGTTCGAACAGACGGTAGACAACAATAGCTCACCAATTTTTTCGAAAAAGATAGTAAATTCTTCCAAATTAACATTTTTATTATTTGTGAGAGTACTTATGGTCGAATCCAAACGATAATGAAAGTTTCTTGCTAATCATTCCTTTGTCGGTATGTTGTTGATAGGTTTTTAAAAGTATCGTCTTACTTTAGTCAGTCAGTGAGACTTTGAAAAGCTCGTCCACAACCTCTTTACCTCACCTTGGTCATTTAAGCGCAGTAAATAGGGAAAACGAAAAAAAGAACTGTCCACAACTGTCCAGGAATATGTATCAATTGATCAGGATTAAGCGTTTCGTCATTGCACCTTTCGGTCTACTCAGGTTTATTCTATCATTCCTGAGAACGACGGTTGAAAAGTCTGTTCTTGTCTACATCAAATCCATACCGAATTAATGCACCATGTATCGCAAAAACAAGAACTGTGTGAATTTAGATGGAGAGTATACAGCGGCACATAAATAAATGGAGGGAACCGCTTTAGATAGTTATGATAAATTCTATCTGTACATCCAAATACTCATAGACACGACTTCCGCTTCATATCCGCATAAGCTGACTGTTTTATCCACAGGAAGAGAGTCAGTATGACCGTGAAACTCGGTGTCATTTGTCAGCGAAGACGTTTGATTGTCACGTGGCTCCGACTCTTCGCATCAGATAAATCCACAACAAGAAAGGTTTAATTTATTTTGTTTATTTCAAGATGAACTGATCCTTGGTATTTGATCTCCATATCAAGCACAAACCGACATTTCGCAGTGTAAACAGCTCTCACACATGATCGTCTACGACCGGTACGGTTTAGTCGTACTTCTGAGACTATTTGTTTAGTGTTCAGACTCTAAGTGAGACCACCTGCAAAATGGTTCTTGCAACTAAACTTCTCAGGATAACATTTATCTTCGTACTTTCATTTCTTGCGAAAGTCATTAGGGGGATTCATATCACTTTTTCCATTCTGGCTCATTTTTTCTGACTTTGGAGACGGTGATTAAAGAATAACATTGGTTTTTTTGTAACAGGGTCCATGGACTAGTCAACGTTCTGAGATATACAACTGAGGTCCAGTGTGTTCAGCCCGATTCCGAAAGTAGCATTTGTCAAATTCGGATACAAATGGTAATAGAAATAATATTAATCATTAGTGGAAAATCCCCACTAGTCACATAAAATATAGGTAAGAAGTAAACCCTCTTTGTGATTATTCATTTTTAAGAATATACATTGTTATTTAGGGCAAGAATATCATAAAGGCTAGCTCGAATTTTCACCTTGCTCTGGAGAACAAAGAGTAGAAGTGACGGGGAATCAATTTTACCATCCTGAACTGGATAATCTAATCCGACATCGGCTGGATTACAAAAACACTGTTTGGACTGAATTGACTTATTATAATTGCATCCTAAAGTTTCTTTTCCCGATCTTCGGCAAATTGACCTCAATGCAACCGTTCCTGCTTTTTATTAGTTTAAAACATTAAGAACGGATAATCGAAAACAATAATAACAATACTAATGTTAGTCCTGACGACTGTGAAGATTAGATGATCATGATTCGGATTGTTAATATTATTATCAATATCATAATTCGAATTGCTATTAAGACTGTTATGACTTGGACTATGATAACGATAACAATGATAGATGTAAGTATGCGCTGTGACGTCTTCATATACGTAATTCGGGGATTGCCTTCAAGAAGCAAAGACACGCGCGCATGGAATTCACAGACAGAAGTATCAAAACATCCATATTCTCTTCGTAACTAAATACCACAGGTAATCAAATAGTTTTGAGCTTCAGAAGAGGTTTCCTGGTTCACACCGTTTAGTTTAATCGGACACCAAAGAACGGATCTGAAACATTTTCCTCTTGATCATCTATTTGGCCAAAAAATATCTCCCATGCCTATGCACAAATCCCTGGGCATTTCAGGTTTTCCTGTCACACGACAAAGTGCGTGTTATATACGCAATATGGACTGCATACCAACTTTTAGTGAACTGACTCATTAAGGTTCGAAGTACACATATTGAAGCATAAGTTCTTTGCATCCAGAACAATCATTTAAATGAAATGCAATCGAATCCCGTCTGTTAAGCACAAAGGTTTTTCAGTTTTGGGTTCACAGAAACCGGAAAAGCTTACTTTTCATTATGAAGGATAGAAAAATGAAAAAAATTGTTTTAACCTCTGAGAGCTTCTCACCAACCAACTAAATTATTGTGGTGAAGAATAAACTGTCATACAACTCCCTGATCCGTACGATTCAGAATGTTCTCATCATCATCCGAGTGCGATTGTTGACCATGTCACCCAGTAGGGAATCCATTTTTGTGCACAACACACAGTATTATTCTTTACAATACATTCTCCGTATTTTGCCTCACAAATCGCCCAAACACTTGGTGAGATTCGCCTAGCTGGACTAGCACCTACAACTGTACACACCCCTTAAATATGCAGATAGCTCAACGTCATTACGGCTATATACTGAATAAAACCGTGGACTCTCGCTTAGGATTGCCAAATTTTCTGAGGAAAATGCAAACTCTTTCTTATAAAAAAGATAGCCCTAACTGTAGCACGTGGAACGAATTAAGCATCAGCACTGTGTGGTGCATTGTTCACTTGAACTGGCGTCAGATTTCAGTCTTCCAGGTCCACGTAGGTTTTAAGAAACCACTGCCTCCAAACTTCCTTTTTATTCAAAAAATAAGAGCACAGAAGATAAAAAATTCTATTTTCTTTCAATAAAATTTGTCAAATTAGTGAGTGAATCTGTGTGCAGAAGAAATGCAATAAGTTAGTTTATTCGTAAAAATGAACTTTTTCATAGTCTGACTGTTGATACTCCCATCCGCTCTAAAGCGGAGTTTACCAATCTACTTAATGTAATTTTTCATCCATTCATCCCATCAGGGAGTTATCTATTTCTCATTGGTGGACAGGTTGTTTCCCCTCCTGCTTTCGTGCACACATTTGTCGAAAACAATGGGCTCACGGAACTACTCATCCGGGAATAAATGAACCAATCAAAAACTCATATTTTGGCCGAATTAGTGATATAAATATGCCCTTAGAGACCTTTTCAACTCGGATCTCGTTTCTTTTGACCAGCTTAGACTGTACTGTTAGCACATAGTGACCGAAGAAAATCCGGAAGTCAAATATGAACCGATATCCAACGTACTGTATGCTTCTTTCCGCTTGTCTTATTCTATCAACTACGTGGACAACGCCGACAGTCTTATCGAGTAAGCCAATCGGTTGATCATCATTTGTTACTGAAATGAATCTTCTTCCGAAGGCCCTGTGGATCGAATTTTGGAGGAGAGCGCAGTTGATCTGAGCGAACCAGATTACGCAGTGCGATATCCCTCTCCGCGGAGGTTGTTCAAGGTAAGCGAATTATTCTGGATTGTGATGGTTTCTTGCAAGCCATTGCGTAGTCTTCGAGAGTATCTGCCTTGTGTTTAGTGATAATCAAGCTAAACCCGGAAACAAAAGTTACCAAGTTGTTTAGAATTAAAACATGTGAGTTTTCCGGGTGACCAGTTCTCCGATAAACGGAACACATTAGGAGTTTTTCCCCAACAAATCTGCCTTCTAGAATTAAATGTTCTGAATTATTAGATCGGTAATTTACTCTAGTAACACTTCCCAGCACTGTATGCAAAAATATGGTTTATGGTTTATCTTCAGAATGAAAGTGTCTTTAAGCAACAGCTTTCTGAAACTATTGTAATTAAAATTATCCAATAAATAAGTTAAAGTCTGCACAGCAGTGCTTTTTTTCTGTGCTTTGTATTCTCTATAGCAAACGTTCTGTTTTATTTTATATAGCATGTAATAACAAGATATAAATATCTAAATAAATGCAGACTCATTGAACAACCCCATTTCTTTATATATGGAAAAAACGAATAACGAAGAAGTTTGTTTCGGCAAAGTCCTCCTCGTGGCTAAGACACTTACTTTTCTGGGTTAGATTCTCATAAATAATGAACAATGTCTGTCTCAAAATGCGATTGGGTAGTCATGAAAATTGGTGTTGTGTAGTTAGGAAGGATAGGAGGGGAGCTTTTGTTGTTCCGTGGTTGCTTCCGAAAACGAGTTTGTTCACTATTCAAGTTTTCTGCTTCTAATATATATATATATATATATATATATATATATATATATAATGTATACATCAGGTGTTTTATTCGATGTTTTCAATCTTCAATCCGAGTTTTACCAAGCTGACAAATCCCACTAGGTTTGTTGGTTAGACTCCGAAAGGAGGCAACTGGTTGCAAGCAAGTATTCAACGTTGACCATTTGAAACGGACGACTTAGCGGGTAATTTTTAAAGATATTGTAATTTTTGACTATTTTCTGTTTGACGTGCTCTGTTACGGGCTTACCAGTGCGTTTGCCATATCGCCTAAGTATTCAGTTTTAAGAGCTGATTTGCCAGCGTGACTTCGAGCTTTCTACTTACAGTCAACTGTCACATCTCCGTAAAAACTGAGTAACTCGTTTTGTCATCATGGCCATGTGGTCAAACAGTTCCCAATGCTTGCTGTAGTCTTCCCTTCAAAATTTTAAACACGTTTCGAAAAATGAATTTATACTTGTTTCTAGTGTCACACAGTAGTTTTACGATGATATAATATACGTAAAACCAAGCTTTACTGCTCTACCATGTCGTGGGGCTGAAAATATATCCTTTCACTGGAAATATGGATCCCTGAAGTAGAATACAAAAATTTCCGCTTCTATAAAAGTTAAAAAGTTGATCCAAACACCTGTTTACTCACTTACTTGTTTCGCTTTCTCAGAACATTTATGGCGCGTGTCATGAATCCTTAGGAAACAGCATATGAGAACAAAACGGGAGGGTTTTAGTCGCTCTCTGTGACATTTGATATTCAACGGTTTTATAGTCTCAACACTTGCAACCATGTCTGCCTCAAACAATTGGTAGATTTCAAAACAAGGCCAACAATATTATTACATTGTATAGTAAATTTGAAAAATGCTAGACTTTGTGACTTTTTCTCGTTTTTGAAACACACTAGTTCATAATACCAGACAGGTATGCAATCGTTGTCTTGCTTTCTAAGCTATTCCAAAATTCACTGTACGCAAATCTCACACAGAAACAACTTGAATGGATGGCTTTTGCGTTTGTGCAAAGTGGTAGAGATAAAATGCGACTGACAGAGAGGTTTTCAGTCCTGAACATGAGTTGCGTGGTTACAATTTATCTTTGGATATTAACCTGACATAATTCGAGAAACATGGGTGGCAAATGATTCTCAAAAGTGACCAAAATGGAAATTTCTCGTAGAATTCATCCATGGCATGAGCAACCTGGTCATATATTCGCATCCGATTTACCGTTCTGCGAAAGCTCATCTGGTAGAGCCTGTTCCCGGTAGGCGGAAGCTCACGGGTTCGACTCTGACTCGCGGCTTCGGACTTTCGGATACGGAAAATAGAACTGTATTTTCCATTATCCATCAAACAACGGGATGCGTTAGTTTGTCGCAGCTTGCAGTCCTTGTATAGTCAAGGACTACCGAAATAATTTAAAGCTGCGATTTACAGAAAGTGAGAAACGGAGTATTCGAATTTTCACCTTACAGCGACCAAATATTAGTCAATCTGATTAAAATGAGGGATACGTATAAATGGATATGACCCGACATAGCCAATAAACATTCATATTAGGGCGATAAGTAATGAATTGCTCAAATGGTCAAGGAAGACGACGAGCAGAAATGTAGCTGATTAGATCAAATATGAGGTGGATGATCACGGTCGTTGTCATTTATTTGTTTGTTTGTTCTTCGGTTCGTATTACGCATCCAACCAAGTCAAATCCCATGATTTTTTAGGCCAGTCGAATTAGTTTCGGGGAAGTGTGGCGAAATCACATGCAATGTGGGAAATTTATAGTATCTCAAATGGACACGTGTGCATCTCGCTGCCGTAGTACCTGATCCCACTTCTGGTTATGTCTCAAGTTTCACGTGTTTCAAGACAATAAATTGAAACTATGAATATGTATCAAGGTCTTTTCCTGATTTTGCAAGAACTGCCCTACAATTTTTAGTAGGAGAACAGGAATTCCGTTGTAAACCAACCGACAGTTCTAACACCACGCTGAGTGAGCTTAAATTAAAGTTCACGTAGAAGTACTACTCAAAACGCCTATTGATTCGTCATGGTGAATGATGTATAAATACTGAAATGTGGTTTAAAAGATTTGATAAAGGTTGAACTGATCCCAATATCTGATTGCCACTGAGAGTGACGGGATTTGAATACACCACTGGACGCCCCGGAGGTTGTATTACCGCCTGTGCCTTGCCAACAGGATCGACCAAACGGTTTAGGACTGCTCTCAGATGGATCATTGAACCAACTGCTACTGATCTGGCGCTCCACATACCGATTAGGTGCTTTCAATCGAAGTGAGAATTTGCAAAAATAAGGGGTCTGATCTAGCCATAGACAATTCCAGTGATCAGGCCGGTGAAACTTATATGGTGGATAAAATGTTTCCGCATTCACGTATTTTGCTTCTTTCAAACACGGCCAGCTGGTGGTCCAATGGTTCAAGCTTTTGTTACCTCAAAGGTGATGGTACACAGTAACTCTTTGTTACCCAGTATTACCTAATGGCTTTCTATTTGGTTTTCCAGCAATCCGAATGGCTGGGTTAGGTTACCTTTTACCACTTCAATAGCTCAGTGGGCATATGTAGTCTATGGGATTTTCAACTGCATAACACTTGTACGCGAGCACGTAAAATAAATATTTAGTTAAAGTACATCTATGATAACCGAATAAGTTTATTCATTTCGACAACTCATCTGATCGTCAACATATTACCATGGTGAGCGAGCTCAACTTGTTTGACGGTCATATTTATCTGATGTTCGATTGAGCGAGTGTGTCTGAGACCTTTGGACTGACAGTACGAAGTTAAATAGGGTGCTACTCATCCCAGACTTGGGGCCACGAGCGAGATGTGTTCGTCACACGTAGGAGGGTGAGGCGTAGAGCTTGAATTAACTTTACTATACTTGGCTTGACTATACACTCAAATCTGAAGTTCGTGATAGCAAATTGTCACTTACTTCAGAGTAGCGTCGGTCATAATGGTTCTGGGAAATGCCCCGTTCAGGGTAGCCCACGATAAGCTGGAAATTTTCCAATGAGATTTAATTCTTATTCAGGTCATATTCTCGAAGAGATATACACTTCTTCGTGATCATTAAATCAACCTTTCCATTTGAACTAAACATAAACTGTTTTTCCAATATTAGTTAGAGATAAATGGGTGAAATTGGAAACGTTATTCAATATTTTAGCTGTGAGAATGTGGCCATCTTTTTCATTTGCTTACCTGTACGAAAAGTTTTCATAGGGGACAAATCGTTTTGTTTGCTTTTCAACTCTTCAAGACTACTGCATGGAAAATTTCAATAGCTACCGTTATTGTTACACAAAGTGCAATTCACTGAGCTCATGATAGAAGGTAATTCACAGGAAGCATTTTCCGGTACAAATAGATGTTTGATCACATTTCTTTGTTATATTCTTCCCATCGATTGACCTATACTGAAACTGACTTGTTAGCAGTTATTTTACAAGCGGTCACAATAAACAGAGCTCAGTGCACAGAGAGTAAAATCAGTTAGTCAAAAATTAAATTACCTACTTACGGTGATATATATATATATATATATATATATATATATATATATATATATATGCAATAGCTAGGATCTAATTTGAATCATCTGGAGTGTGAATGGATACTGTTCATTGAAGAGCCCACAGATGAATCACAGCTGTGATTCCTGATAGTTATTCGGATCTGGGTCACTGCTAACTCGACGAACAAAGAGTCTTAATGTGCAAGCGCTCATATTGATAGTAAGTAGTGTGTATAGTGTATGTATATGGCAGTAATTAGTATGTAAAGGTGTGGACAAAATTTCCCCGGAAGCACACGACCGGTTTTGCCGTTGTTGCTGTTTATCAGATATGAGCATCCGGTACTCCTCTGTCCACTCGTCTTCATATTGATACATCCCGATGTTATATGTTCACTAGGATCTAATTTGTATCGTCTGGAGTGTGAATGGGTACTCTTCGGTGAAAAATCCGCCAATGAATCACAACTGTGATTTCTCATAGTTATTCGTGTCTAAGTCACGGCTAACCCAGCGAACAACGAGGTTGCATGTGCAAGCGCCCATGGTGTTAGTAAGTAGTATGCAAACTTATGAAAAACGTTTACTCGGAACCACACGAACGGTTTCGTGGTTGTCGCCGCTCCTTAGATTACTCATTGGGTTAGTAGTGAGCAAACCGATGGGTTCAACGGCCCGGTTATCATCACCTTGCTGTGGTCAACGATTGGTATTAAACAGCCTCTGATGCGTGTTTTGGATCATTTCCGAGGCCTTGCTGTTCACTCGTTCCCGTGCTTGCAAAATACGCCTCGGTTGCAAAGGAACAGTGCGCTGTGTTCAAACCTTGCAAGCTCTCGTTTTTCGACTGTTTTATTCACTTCCTTCTCAGTAGTATAATACTAGCATAATATTTCATGGGGGCTGTTGCGGCCAATTCAACTTCGCCATTTAGGGAATTGACCGGCGGCAGCCGCACGCTGATCCGAACCCCCGACGGAAAGGTCGAAAGTTCACCATGGTGACCGTTTGGCCACAGCCGGTCCACTAATGTTGTTTCGTAACATTGAGCAGCTCAGACTGGTTTTGTAATGAAAGGAAGTTGTTCTAATTTTAAACCTTCCAAAGACTTGTTTTGATAGAACCGTTGTATCACTGATCTAACCAAGTGGATAATAAAACTCAATTGGATCGCAGGTCCAAGCAAGTTTGCTGCTTAGTATCCAGTGCGTAGTCAAGGAGATGAAAAGTGAAAATTGGTTCAAATGACCCATGTGTTCAAAGTTGACAGGTAGTTGACGGTCAAATGGCTATTGGCAATCACAAGTTGACCCCTATGAAATCAGTTTGGTCGGTTCAATTAGTGAATAATTTGGATTTTCCGAAGATAGATACCTCGGGCGTCGTCGACTCTCAGTAATTCAATAGGAATGTATTCACGCAGACATTTCTTTTTTGTTAGAAATCACAGTGTACGGTACTGTAACCGCTTAGCCTGAAATGACTGCCTAAATCCCGACTAGTGGGTCCAAGGTGACTGTCCGCTGTATGCACCACGGGTTGTTTGTCAACAGCTTTTTCCAGCTACAGTCAGGGCTATTTCAGCGCTTATCTTTTGCTGGTTTCGGACACCGGTAACATCTCATTCGCACTGTAATTTACTCCTTTCTTCCTAATGTGACTCACTTGAGCATGACGTGGCTTGACTGGTGATTGCTTTGTGCTCCGTTTCTCATTTACATCTTGACAGTTTTCCCATTGGAAGCAGTCATCCGTGGTTTGATTGTTCTTTTCTATCTGAGCTAAACTTTGGCCTAGAAGAAGAATGATTTGGAATAAAAGTTAACCCTTGTGAAATATACGTCTTGTAGCACTCTTCATACCAGAGGAAACTCATTCAGGGAGTGTAATGAAAATGTTTCGTTTATAGATGAATATATTCAGGCCAGATAACAATTTTTTGGTCTTTTTCATGCTAATTTATGCTCAGTAACCCAAAAAATCGGATTTCATTTGAGAATAATAGTATAACCGTAGCAACTTTTACGTAGTATGGTTATTCATGCAGTATCAACGCTCAACTCTCCAATGAAAGCAGAGAAGCACTAGTCATCTGTCACATCCAGTTTGGTAGGAATCATCGGCAGTGCACGTCCGACGAGAGCCCCCCTCTCCACTGGGTCTCGAACCCGAAATGAACGATTGTGAATCGAATACCTAACCAACAGGCTCCTGGATCTGGCTCTCAAAGGTTTGTTTTACGTACACTACATGACATAGCACCCTTAAGTCATTGGTTTTTCCAGGGTGGCAAGCCACTGACCCCACAGCTAACCATTTCTATGATGGACGAATTCTTTGCTGGGTCTCAGCACAAAAAAACTTTCTTTTCTAAATAAATTGAAGATTTTGGTTACTATATGGCTATAAGTAATGGGAGGTTGCATAATCATGCGGTATGTATCACCAGGCAGTATGTAGGCTGAACTGGCCACGGAAAACCAAGGAAGCACTGTACAACTATTTCATCTTTGTTGGGAATCAATGACAATGCGAAAAATTAATGGCCTACTAGCAACACTCAAATAGCAGTTTTACGTTAAATCAAACAGTAATCTTCAACATGAGTATTTTCACTCGGATATAATTGCAGCCTACATTTATGATCAGAAGAACCAAATGCATTTATCAAAAATGTACCACACTTTAAACAATGGGACAACAATGTGTATGTTGCAAATAATCATAAAGTGCAGAAAAAGTGAACTGTTGTGGTTTTCCATCCTTTGGCGTGGACTGGCTAAACATGAAGTCTTTTGTTTTGTCCGACTATGCTGTGTTAAAAACTCTTTGGGGAACACAACAGCTGGGAGTATATTTTGGAAAACACAATTCCTTTTCATCAGGAATCTAGCATTCTTTCATGTTCTTATCCAAAAATATGAGAATATGTTTTCAATTGCCACAAGATCTTTACGTGGAAACTTGTGAGGACCCGTTTTCCATGTTATACAATAGAAAGTGCCAGATGGTGTTGTTCTCAGATTGTCATCACGGGAACTTGGCACGGCTCTGTTTCTCCACTGGATGAACAGAAGCTATTATAATTCTTCCCGGTTCGACTGAAATCAGTACACCCCGCACCCCGTTTCAGTGTTAGGATAATATAATTTAGACGGAACAAGCTGAGGTTCGTACGTGCACTGACCGGAAATCATCATCATCATCGTGACTAAAAGCGCGGGAAGTATACACAATCACCTGACGAGACGTATACTCAAAGCTATATATATATATATATATATATATATATATATATATATATATATATTCACATACAAAAATTAAGAACGAATTCAGGGAAGCTATGCCTCAACACAGTCCAGTGGATAAAAGTCCCTCTCGTTACTGTACTTGTCACATGTCCAACATAAAACCCGTCCTAAACAAATGCTAATGCTATCAAACAGTTACTACCTCGCATCCGAAAAGTCCCTCTCAGCACAGTTCGGCAACACAGGTTGGCGAACAAGCTCGTTTTCAGTGATTCTCAATCGTGCCCGTACACTGCTCTACACTGGGACAAGCAAAATATTTGAATCAAACACAGAGTTAGGGGAATATGATAGGGATTCGTGTTCATGCACTCAGTATGATCAGCTTTTAACTCTTGACTTTTCCTGTCGCTTTTCTTTAGTTTGGCAACCGATTCCAAGATTCAGACGATACCAGAAGAGCTGAAGAGCATGCAGATAGTGTGGAATGAGATGCGTACGAAAAATTGCTTAGCACGTACTTCGAGCTTCGTGACTTAATAAGGGTATACTCGGCCATCGGGTAATTATACTAATTTATTCAAAAATTTCCTCTAATTCACTTTGGCAGTTCAATGTTCTATATGTAGTTTATTGTGTCCGACCTTGGTTGCCAGGGTAAAAAGTTCCAAGCAAAGTAAGTTAATAATGTGCAAGGTATGGAAGTATAAATAATCTGTTCAACAGGACCACATAAACTCACCTAGGTTATATTTAGAAAAGTTTACTGTCCGAATGATTTGGTAAAAGCCGCTTTTTCGGCCAAGATATTTTTGATGGTTGTGCCCATATTGTAGGATTGGGAGAGATTATTTAATTATTTCGCGATTTTACGACATGTGTGGTTTAAAAATGTTTCTCAACGATGACTGTAAAAAAATTACCGAAAAAACGAAATTCCAATTCGCATCAGGATGCGCATTATTTTCAAGGTTATTTGAGTGCTTTTTGTGAATCGCTTATGCTGTTATCGGGACAGCGAAAAAAATATTCACTGAAACTGAACAATCTCGGCATGTTCCCAAAGAGAACCGAAGTGGGGTTGCAGAGACCTATAATTTCGAATCAATTTTGCCGTATCATGCTCATCATTTTGACGCGAATAGGTGCGTCAGTTGTCGGATGGATCGCAGAAAAACCACCTAAATTGCACATTTCAGAGGTGAAAGACCTAGGAAATCGAATGAATGGGACGATCTTAAGTGCATAACGACCAAAAAAGCTGTGTCGAAATCCCTATCGTTAATCCAGCTCGGGAATGTTCCCAGGATCTCTCACTCCCTGTTCGACATAACGAAGTGACAATTTTCAATGCTACTAGTACCACTTGATACGAAGTCTGCATTGCAATCCCAACAAATGAGGATACGTACTGGTTTCATCAGCTGGTTCGAATCATGAGGCCTGTAATTTTGACAAAGAGTTAGTTTATCGTACGCGTGTTTGGTATACGATGAGCTGTAGAAAGCTCAGAAGAGTTTCGCTTGTTGTGCATATATCACCCGAAAAATTCCCCCTCCAAAATTCGATATGCCATACCAACCACCATTATTGATTTGGATAGAAGTAAAACGCGTTTAGCTTTATAGGTGGACTTGAGTTTGAGAAACCTTGAATGTTGGGGAAATCTTCACTCTTATGACTGTAGACTTTCCAGAATTCACTGGAAAGAAGTTGTCTGGTTGGGTAACGGTTTTTCAAGATAACGCTTCATGCTTTGTTTCACGAAAGGTTTGTGAATAAAGTTATACACGAGAATTCGCCTGTTAATTATTTACTGTACGATTTGTAGGTGTATGTGAAACTTTATGGTCCTGTTCATACCTGTCCCCTCTAATACCACAAACTTAAACGTAATCAAAAGAATTCCTCTATTCTAAAGAGAGTAGTCAGTGGGCTACCAACACGCTGAACACCGGAATCAAAAATGCAACATGGGATGGTGCAAAAGACAAAGAATTATTTCCTCACCTACATGGTGGATTCTATACCGATTAGACTGTGTGAAATCCTGAAGAATAAATGCAGACCCCATGTTTAGTACAGTGTACGAACGTCTTGTTCCGATTAACTTTTGGGTTCATTTAATGTGAAATAATGTTTTCCCATTTTCCCTCAGAGGCTCATATTCCGTCACGATTGTAGTCCACTTGTAGTAGAAAGCAGACCACAGGGGTGATAGCCATAAAACGGTACCACTACTGCTAGTCATGGTACGTACAAAACTATACGGTTCTGCAGTAGCGTTGTCATGTACTATCACAAAATGTGCCTATCTGGCACCCATATACACTGCAATCGAAGCTACATGCACACTTATGGTATCACAATATACTGTGATACAATCGGATGATTACGGATCACCGAGAACTAGCTTCTTCGCAAACGTTTGTTCCTTAAATTACAGATTTTTTTTTCTTTTCCGTTGATTAATCTGGAACAGATTAAGCAAGTAGATCAGAGCTTTCTGAATACCATTCATTTAGTTACCACAAGCACCCAGTTACGGTAAAGACAAAACAAACGGGTCTTTCCGCAAACGTATTTCCTATTTTCAGCCTTTCGTCTAGTGCAACAGCATTGCGAAGGTGCACGAAGAGTTCCTTCTCACGGTTAACGAACATTATGCCCAGCTCCCTCCACTATCGGGGACACTTTCTTTCGAGATCAGATTTGCCAAATATTTCAAGGTGCAAACGAATCTGACGCCGAAAGTGCTAACCTTTTTTGGGCATATGCCCCTTGTGAGTGAAATATAAGAATACTAAACGACGTTATCTTCTCTCGTGCATTGCGGTGATGAGTTATGAAGATACACGTCCAAAGCTAGTAAGGATTAGCCAACTTGAAAAATTTATCACAGCCAACGCTCAACACAGGCCTAGTGGTAGTAGTGAAATAACCGGGATCATTCGAGAAATGATGGTAAACTTCACGTATTCAGGTCAGAACAGCAATATTAATATCAGTTTTTGACAGGAAGAACCCATGACAAGTTTGAGGACGTTCTTAGGAAGAATTGTTCAATTTTAATTATTGAAATCACCGATAACGTAGTATCAAAGCTGAACTCACCGAGGAGAAGAACTCCGCCGTGCAGATTTCTCGTGGTTTTCGAAGGCGATTTGAGCGTTGATAGTGCACCAGGGCTCGTCTCGTAAGTCCTTTTCGATGGTTAGCTGGCATCTGGTATCGATCAGAATCTATTTGTAGAAATCTACTATGTCCTTAAACCTAGATCTAACTGTGTAAGTCTACTTGGAGAGCACGACGTACATCGGATGTATCCATCTCACGTAGCCACCGCACCAGACACCCGTATCCATCTCATCCATAACACGGCTTGGAAACAACTGAGGGTAGTTGAAAAACCCATGAGGTCGATAGTTCGTCAATCCACAAGCAAAGGTAGCGTCTCGAAAGCTGGTCTCAGCACGTCCAGACACAGTGCTTGTCCGGCTCTATTGCCGGCTTCTTTGTAACATTACACGCTACACGGTTTACTTTAACAGGATCCCCTGAGCCGATGAATTTCCGTAAGGAAATCAGAGCCTTGAAATACTATAACCCGCCAGGCTCCGATGATTCTTCCTCTGGCTGTTTGAAGAGAAATGTCACTTGTTCGGAAAACCTCTCACTTCGGTCTTCACGGTTTGAATCGTAAGACAGCTCATTCGTCAAGAAGACAATGAGTCTTCTTTTTCATTTTTCGACAGAGTCTTTCCGATGACTTTCCCAACGTCGGTTGTACAGATATAATTTTAGCAGCTCACCAAACTGTTCTCACCAGATTGTCTCGAAAAACTAAAGAGCATATCGGTCAGAATCAGACTGGATTTCGTGTGGATCGAGGTTGCATCGATCAAACCTCCACTCTTCCACAGCTGTTTGATTTCCCTGGAGCTTTCTCATTGTCGACACCGTGTTCTTAGACACTCCTGGGGCTTTTGACGCCCTTGACAGGAGTGCACGCGGGAAATGTTTCTGTCCTCAAAGAGGTTTGCCCTTTTAGCACCGGGTTGACATACAGCATGCAGTCAACTTCCAATACCCTTCTTCATCTCCAATAGAGTATAACAAGGTAGCCCCATGTCCCCATTTTCTTTCAAATTTTTCACATATGGTAAACTGTGCAGCTTTTTGTTAGCCTATCGAAATTCAGAGTTCAACTCGTTTTGTGAAGCAGATTTTTATCGTCAGAATCCGTGGATGAAATTGTCCAGGACGAACAATGTAGCACGCTAAGGATCAGTTGACAATAGGGATATCCAGGTACAAGAGATGTTCTGTCCCCAAAAAGGACGTAAAGTTCTCCCAAATGCTTGATGGGTGGCAGGGTCTTTGACCGTACATTGTGTTTTTCATGCAGAATTAGTCAGAAGCTCCAATTTCCCCAGAGATACCAATACTGCTTGAAGTGGTTCCGAAGGACTCGTTAGACCACAGAGATGAACGGGTTTTATCAACCTGTAAAGATTGTGGCTCCGCCAAGACGATGGACTATCTTCAAAGTGATGATCCTGGTCAGTTCCCCGTATTCGATCGTTACTGTTTCCTTTTGTGATGGGAATATCGAGTGAACAACTGGCATATTCTTCCCCATAAACTGGGTGTGTACATCTTCTTTCTAATGGTTGGGATTACTCTAAACCACCTACGGTGGTTCAAATATGTTCAATAAGCCTATCGATTTTTTGTCTTTCCGCATTTAAGAATCCTACACAATTAGGATCGTTCCTCTGATCAGTTTTCTTTAACTAAAACAATCAGTATGTCCACGGTTACGTCCCAACTCTGAATACCCCAGGTTCAATCACCCGTTTTACAGTACCATGAACATATGTCGCAGAATTCAGGCCATTGAACAATACCTATTCAATGGTGAACATAATTCTAACTATTAATAGACCGATATCACTCTAGATCCCTTCTGATTTTACAACAAAAAGGTCTTTCATTTAACTACTAGTTACGAAAGAAGTATTCTGCTGGCTTAGTACTTCTAATTAGGCGTACTGCATTTGGATGTATCTTACCACACTGTCTCTACATGCTCCCTAACATTTTCCTGCCTTGGTAAGTGTTTACTTCCAGTTCCAAGTCAGATTTGTATACAGCTTCCCTAAATGAAGCGGAATGACCCACGGTCAAGTCACCCAATTTATCGTATTTCAACACCACCAAGCTTAGATAAAGTTTTCTTAGGAGAAGGCGGCTGTCGACAGGGTTGGTACCAGGCCTTATGTGGCTCTCTAGTTTGAGCCTAACAATCCTAGTTTCAGGTTTTTCTTGATACTTCGGTGTATACCGTGTATCATTTCGAATCCCTTCCCAACCGTTGCACCTGAATGATGGTCAAATGGTGTGGAATGTTTATTTACCATCTCGGAGGGCGGAGATTCGAAAAGCGCCATCACTGACTGCTTTGGTGGTAGACAGCAGTCCACTGTCGCCCCGTTCATTATCATGCCAGATCTATTGAGAACCTATGCGGTTATCTATTCCAAGTCTTAGGTCCAAGATGCAAGCTGTCCCAGCTACGCAGCAGTGAATGCATAATGCTTTGCGATGAATGGCTCCCACTGTATTCAGAGGCAGGCGTGCAATCAAAACAACGGGAATAGATCACACACAATTTGATGGAACGTCGCCGGATCAATTGCCCATACTACGCACATTTTTTGCACCTAAAATGTTCCGCTAGTGAGTCATAACAATAGAAAGAAACTGCATGAAACGACAACTCCATTTATTGGCGACATCAACAAAAACATATGAGAATAAATGAATCAGAGTCGAGCTACTAAATGAGTGTGCCGAAAGCCATGATGAACGAATGATACCTCATTTCGTAAATTTCTGAGTACGGCTTAACAGAACTGTTCGAGATCGAACCAGGACGTGACGATTAATCGACCCCAAGTTAGGTTCGTATGTTTTCATTTTCCGGAAGAATTCATGAAATTCCAATTCAGCACTAATAAAAAGGTGAATATCATACTGAACTAGTCTGTATTCATGCGAAATCCATACGGAATTAGATTTATCCTCTGTAGTAAAACCGAAGTACTCCAATACGAATAAACTAACGAGGGTTGTGTTTCTGTTGGCTACGGTACATACATCTCGTACGATTCATTCTGGAATTGGGTTTGTTACACAAAAGATAATCCTTTTACTCATACCTCGGATACTAAAGTTTTCTCTGCAAGTGGATTCAGGGCACAAAGTCGATACTGAAATGAACTTTGGAAATAATTCAGGCGCTGTACATCTGGCACACTTGGGTTTTCGGATATTCATAGAATGCTGTTGACCGGGAGCCACAAGTTACAAAACGGTCTTTGAGCGTTTTGAAAATAGAACAATCTGACTTCAACAATGACACAATTTCTGTCAACTTATTGGTTGCTTTTTGGGTCTTGTTTTTATCACCTGGCCTGTAAGCAACTCCGAAATCAAAGGCTAGAAAAATTATTATTCCTTTTAGTTTAATAAAATTTATTTCGAGCCTATATCCGGTCGCTACAGCAAAGAATCTCGACTGTTTGGGGGTTTCTTAAAATCTTCCTGACATTTTATTGTCAAAATCCCGTTTACTGCTGATACTTTGGGGATCAGTAGGCGAGTAACGGTTCTATACTTCTGCTGTGTTTCTAATTCCCTTTGAGATGATAAACGTGTTTTGATGTACAGAAATTTAATCCCAGTTATAGTACTTCTTACTGCAATTTACCAAAAGTCACAGAAAAGCCATTATGAAAGCACGTCCCGGGACCTTTTGGCAACCTAGACGGAAGTATTTTTGTCTCAGAATAGTCCGAAAACTTCCTGCTCTTTTTTTTGGCCTCTGTGAGTAAATGGTTTCACTAATCAGTAAGGGTTTTCCAAAGCTTCCGGTTGCAGTTTTCGTACAGTAGTCTCGTATTTGATATCCAAAGGTAGGCTGATTCAGTGCATGACTTTAGGTAATTTGGTTTCCATGACTCTATAGATTTGCGTATCATGACTCATGATTCAACACCAACGTTAACCTCGAAATGTCCGCTGTGCGTATCAATCAAGCTTTTACTAGGACTCGAACCCGTGGTGAACGACTGCGAGTGGAATGTCTAACCACCAGTCTGTCACCATGCTAGCTCTCAGCGGTTTGTTAAACATGTACGATACATGATATAAAACCTCTCTGCCACTGTTTTCAAGGATATTAATCCTTTTGCCTGCACACTGATCGACTCCCGCGATAGATGACTTTTTTGTATGATGACTCTTGAACTACTCGTAAGCCCTCAAGGAAATTCTAGGAACAATCAGTTGCACTTTACTGACATGGAGTCTCAAATGAAGCCGGAACCCGGATTCATGACTGTGAGGAATACATTTTAGCCGTTGAACCATCAGAGCTGAGTCCTAATGAGTTATTTTGTGTCAGCACCGCCTGCCACCCTTAATCGTTATCATTCGGAATGATCCATCCTCCCGCAAATGAGGTGAATTTCTCATCTGATTTACTTGCTTTTCATTAGGCAATTAAATAACAGGCACAGCACAGAAAGTCGAGCAATATATATATATATATATATATATATATATATATATATATATATATATATCAAACCTGCTAGGTTTCAGACTATGCCAAACAAAACACGGAACAATCGGGGAGGAAGGGGTACATTGTCCGAGTCTGTGATTTGTTTGTGGCGCAATATTGCCAGGTTGTCCAAGCCAAAGCAGGTGGTTTTCTTAGAGATCCACAACCGGAGCCTTTATCTGTCCAAAGCCTAACCCGCAAGACAGCGGGACGAAAAAAGGGGTCCGTAACCCATTGGGGACCGGTGACTCAATGCTCAGTTCATACCCCCTTCGGACGAGGCGAAACATCCTAGGTGCTCAGTAAACCCCTTGGTCACATACGTCGATGAGCGTACCGTTGAGCTTCTCATACACCATCCATGAGTGGTCTGGAATCAAAGTTAATCCTTCTCTCCTAGACTGACTATTAGTCAGCCAACCTGGTGGGGCGCGCCGAGAATTCACTTTCGTCCTCTGACTTCAGTGGGAACACCTCCGCCTCGAGAAGGCAGTGTGTAGGACTTCCTCATCAGAGGCTGTGTCAGAAGCAGGGTCATTTGGGAGCACTTGCAGAGGCTTTTGGAGGCTATATATATATATATATATATATATATATATATATATATATATATATATATATATATATATATATATGCGGACACTGGTCAATAATATGCATCTGTGGAGAATATCTTGCTTTGCGTCAATGTTACGTAAAAGATACATAGAAGCACATGAGATTTAGTTGGTTGGAATGAGTGAACCACCGAAACCAGTAAGTAGTTCACCACGTAATCAAACTGCAGCCTTTTACTTTGTGGCCCTGTTGACCTAGCATTTTTGACAAATGACCTTTCTGATTTCGTTTATTCTTGTATCTGAATAGTTAATTGAGCTGTCTGACCGACCACTAAACAACCTTTTGAAAGCAATCTACAACTGCTTTAAGTCTGTATGTATCAGGTTTCTTGAAGCTTCTTTTTCTCTTCGAGGTACCTTACTCTTCCTAAATTTCTTTGAAGGTTTGACAAGTTTGATTCACCACGGCAAATAAGTCTGATGATTGTAATTCTCTTGTTTGCGGTTAATAAACCTGCCATTTCTTCATCGTTGTGCATTCAAATTTTGCCCCGAATACTTTCAGCCCCAGGTAGACTCGGTTAGCCGGAATCAGACAGAACCGCATTGTCGCCGTTGTCAGAAATTTACCAATCAAAGGGAACTCCCATAAAACGACTTCGATTTGTTATAATTTAGGCATTTAGAAACATCATTTTGACTTGTTTCAATTATCTGTGGATTTGGACTAGTTCCTAGGGTTTCAAGACCCATGGATCCATGAAATTTAGTCCAGTGGGTTTTGAAAACTTTGATTTTTATCCAAACTATAAATGTTGCCAATCCCAATGAGGCTTGAACAGATTCATGGAAACTAGTCACGTGTTATCAAGGAGTGCGCCCTGCTAGCTCTACTGCTACAATACACATCAAAAGCCGTGGATACTTTGTTCAGAGAGTGATGAATGTGAGCCTTTTTATGGGTTAACATGGCAAACAGAACAGAAAAACTGGCTATCTTGCACGAGATTTTCACTTACTCTGTGTGTCTTCATTGAAAATCAGTGATAAAGCACTATGCAATTAGAATCGCCAGTTTGATTGTAATATGCTTGTAGTTTAGGGAATATATCTCTGATGGGTTGAAGGAACCGTTCCGGCTGCTTATTCGTGGGAACTCATTCTCAGAATCCAGAATGAATATGACTCTGTGAATGCCACCACATGTAACAGAATCCGCTTGATGCTTTTCCAAAAACTGTCAAAACAAGTTTGAATTTGACCCATGTACATTCGACCAGATAAACATTTCTGTAGTCGGACAATTTCTGAGTGCTTTTGTAGCGATAAATCTACTAATCTTTTCCCGAATACTTATAAGCAGTGCGAATCATTTTTCATTTTTAAAAATAGAGGTTTACAGGTAGACTTTATTGGCATTGATTGCTATTCGCCGTTATTTCACTTTTATTGCGGAAGTTAAATCCGTGATGACCCTCCTTCCACGGTCCCACCGACTTATTTCTCATTTGATTCCCGTTGTTCAACTATTTCTTCGCTACGCATCATTTTCCACGTCACTGTCAGCACTGCGTCTCACAATTTTCGAGAAATAAATGATTTTCTGAAGAACATTACATTCGGGACGGTAATATTCCAGTAGATTTATTATGAGCGGGTGTCGTATGTACCGGACCTGAATGGTGACGACTACATGTTCATCACTGTCCAGTGTACCGCCATAATTGGGGACGCTTATACGGGAGGCTTATCGGCTCACTGACAAATTTATCTTAGATCGAGGAAACCAATATTGTGTGTAAGAGCGTAATTCGTCTCTCGGATAAAAAGAGTTGGCTTGTTTGAAGAAAATCCTACTAGTTATTGTATTCACTCAGTAGGTTTTTCTTCAGTGAGTGATGAAAAATGACCGCTATCGATTAAGTACCATAAAACGGTGTCTGAACTCATCCCCATTTTGAATAAAACCGGACGTCTTATTGACAGGTTGAACACGTGCGACCGAGAAACGAAATGGCCTACGGATTGGGCTGCTTCAATTCTGTTTGACTATGAGAAAAGTACGGAACAACAGTGTACTATTTCACACATTATGGAGCTCTCTTCTCGGCGGCCAGCCAACATGAACCGACTCGACCAGTTCAATAAAATAAACAATATTAGATTATTATCCAAACAACATATGGTTCGTTCGCCCACAATGCAATTAAAACTTTTCTTTCTCAATCAACCCCAAGCAGTTTCATAGTTTCCAACTTTGTGTGCTAATTGTTCGCGAGCAGAACTCTGAATAAAGGGAAAAGATCTATCAATCCAAATTGTACCACCTAAGTCTTCCGAATGACCGGTAATGACCGACATTCCAGTCGACTGATTTCCCGGTGTCAAAAAGGACCAACCTTGACCTCGCGTATTTCCCGGGTATCAGTGTCACTATTCGGTTCTTGTCAATCAAATGAGGTATAATCACCTGTTATGCATTATATATGTATCGTGCTGGGGCGTTCACTGTGGGATAAATGGGATAATTCATAAAAAGTCTGACAATCAACTTCTTCCACGATTTACTTCAGTCTTCTCAAATGAACCGTGTGTTCCGGATCGAATTCGTATTTATTCGCTTTCTTCTGCTTGGCTGAACTATCCTCTTATCTCCAAAAACGAGTGTTGATATTTTTTCGATCAAAACGCTACTTCAGTTCATTTAGCTAGGTTCCTCAAAACAATGAAGGACTTTCAAACGAATGACAAATGGTGCTCAAATGGTGTACACACGCTGATTGGGTGATACGGTTGCCAAATAGCATTTTCTTAAATTATTTCAGCCCTATAACAGTACACGTCAATTTTGCCTGCCTACACAAAGGTTTTCCAACAGTATTGGGATTCTTCAAAACGTGAACCTAAATGGTTTGGTTTCCAATCAAAACACTTGCCGCAATGCACTTTTCATTCGTCAGTCATAATTTTTTTCCATCAGCCAAATGAGATTTCAGGTGATATGGCTGTGTACCGATATTCTGTGTGTGGCCTCACTTCAAACAAAGACAGGTCGGTACCTAGTGAAAACCCTCCATTTCTTCGGGTTGTCGATTTGCATATTTCAAGCCTGGTTGGAACAGGCGAAATGAAAGACTAGCTGAACACTTTCCCATACACTAACCTTAGTCAAGTGGTCTGAATGAGTATATTGCTATTGCAAGATGAAAGTATATAAGTGGTGCTTGTTAACTGAAGCCTAAAGAGCTGACCAAGTGTGCTAGAAATGAATATCGCTAATGTCATTTGCACCAAAAGCTTTCTGGGTACAGGTTCAATGAGAGTCAGTCGATGACTGCGTCTATTTTTCGAATTTGCTCGCGATTATGTGTAGACGCTAAATATGGTACAGTGTTGACTCTGAAGCGAACTGAGCCCTAGAGAGGCACTCTCAATGGATAAAAAGTTTTCCTGTCAGACCGGCCCACTTTCATACTAGTTTTTCTCCCCTATCAAGATTCCGTTAGGAAATTTCTGTTGCGGACGACAAATTATGCTATTTCTGTTACACAGTTCGACAAAAACTAGAAAAGTCTCCTTGTCTGCTGATTTCCAGCTTGTCAAGGATGAACGGACCTTAGCTACCAGACGGTTGTTTGTAAATTAGATCCCTCGTTGTCACTTGAGCTGCCTACGAAGAAGTCGTCCATTATAGGAGTCGATCACAGTGCAGTCAACGACTTTTTACTCTTGAAAAGACAGTGACGGATAGGGTTGCTTTATCATGCAGTGCTAACCACAAACAAAAAGTGGTCAGTTGTTCCACTGACTATCACTCATCTCGGGTTCGAGTCCCAGTTAGGGGGGGGCGGTGGATAGGCACTGCAGCTGATGATTCCTAAAAACAGGATGGAAGAGGTGTGCAGTGCTTCCGTAGTTTTTAGCGGTTAGCTGTATGTTAATGCAGCGTGGAGAATTATTAGTCGGTCGAATTAAATGCCCCATTACTCAAATAAAACTAGTAGTAATGATTGGCTCTCGAAGGTGCTACATTCTTCAAATGTTTCGTCAAAATTTCGGCCACTGTAGTCATAATTATATTGCTTACAATGTTAATAGTAATGGAAACAATAAATCACTCAGAAATAGGACACCCACCACACATCAACTTTTTTATACCATCCACTCCCGTTCATCGGATTTTGAATCACCTTTTATTGTCTCCAAATTATTTTCCTTTGATTAGTTCAGCTGGAGCATCCACTTGTGATAAGTAGCATAAACCACGTACTGTCCCGAAATTCATTGTGTACGTCGTTAGCAGTTTGCACGAATATTGGCTGTAAAAAGTTTAAGAGAAACGCCATAAGATCTAGAGAGAGAACGAAATCGTATAAAAACGGATTTTTCAAACCACGTCCAGGGTATACTTTGTGTGCCCTTGAGCAAACGAATTTTCCTCAGTAATAATCGCTGTGTTCTCTCAAGAAATATAAATGACACACAATAAAAGCAAATTAAAAGGCGATTACTTACAGAGAGCTTGACAGATGATACGTACTGGATGTTGTGTGCTGATGTAATCTGTTTGGATAGTCAGTGTGTGTGTGTATGTGTGTGTGTGTGTGTATGTGTGTAAGTGCGTGTGTCCTATATGCTTGAGGTCAAATCAAGCCGGGGTCAACGAATGTTCATATCTGGCTCAATTCAACAAATGTATAATCTGTCAAAATGACATTAAAACAGAGGGCTGCGTGAGACAGATTTATTTTAGCCGGTACCTACTAAGAAAACAAGGCCACAATAAAACTCACTTTGTAGTGTTAACAAACGCCAATTTTCAAACCGACTGCATGAGGTGAGCTGACCACTCCACCACTCGTCACTTAATTATAGATAGTAAGGATCTGTTCTCAATTCACCGTGAAATACCACGCAAACCACTTTTTACTCCATTTTACTGTGATAGTATTTTATTTCGAATTTGAGAAATTCTGAAACATGCATTTTGATTCACAATGAACCTGTTTCCAACTTGCACCTCAGCTAACAGAATTATTTCCTGAATTCGTTATTTGACAGTTTTCAAAGAATAATAGATATATTCGTAAATAATTATAACTCGCTTCTAACTAGTGAACACAGTGTTTTGTCTTTCTGGTCCCTATGTCACGAAGACCCTTTCGGTCAATGAGAATAAGTGCTTTGAGATCAATAATCTAGACAAATGATTGGATGGATCGTAAACGTTGGATACGTGACTGATTGATTCACTCGTATATTGATGAATTTCCTACTCATCCGACCGACATTATTTCTTTATCCTCTTTCCCGCTTTCCACTGTGCCCGCTCGATAACAGTCTTTGCGCACTTTTGGTCGAAATTCAGGCCCATGGGTGCAAATTCCATCGGAATCGGGCGATGTACTCCTCGAACCACGTCGGCGCCGATTTTTCTGCAATCCGACAGGATGTGTGTGATTTGGTCTAGGTTCTGAACAGCACGCAAGTAGATTCACGTACAGGATTCCGTATGTCATTTCAGTCACCTAATTTGGAACCAAGCTTCTTGAACGCCCATGTTTACTGCGTAAATTCCTTGTATCTTGCGTAAATACACTTTGCTAATGCACCGTTTATCACATCGTGTTCTTTTATGGGTTTTAGTTCCTCGACTCATCGCCTTGGACTAGGACAGATGCCATCCGTAGCACTTATTGCATGCTGCTAAGCGGAGAAAACACGACAACATAAAATTAGATTCAGAAGTTTCAATAATAAATGCGTCAATGAAAATATTGAATAGTGAAATTATCTTTGTTTCATTTATTTATATATTATTTGTCAAAGCAAATATCATTGAAGGGGGTTGGGGTCATTGGAATATGCCAACTGTGAAAGAGACGGACGCTAATAAGAATCGAACCTTGTACGTCGAGATCTAAAATCCCCGATAATGACTGTGTGGTTGACGTCGTCTCACTGCAGCTCGTGAGCGCTATGCTTGATCCATTCCATGTTGATAGGCTTCACACACTTCCAAATTCAATTTTTTCCTTGTTGTACACAATCAGTCAGTCAAGTCTGTGCTTTACGCACCCAATGGTGCTGCTAAATACTCAATGCACTGAAATAATCACCAACGGAATATCAGCAATAGGAAAAAAGCATGCATGGAGCGAGTCAGAAAAATCGGGGTTGATCGAATTTGGGTTGGTGAGGAATTGAGCGATGCAATGAACTACAGGAGGTTTGTAAGGTATCGTACTAGTAAACTGATTTTCTTCGGGGGATTGCGTGGCAGATGTCGACATGCATGTGCTGAGATCGGGATGAATGGGGCATGTGTTTAGCCAGAATCTTACGAAGGAAAGTTAAGCACGCCTTGTGATATTGGGTGTAAGAGGGGTGGATGACCAGGTCGTAAATGATTCCGTTTTGTTGAGAAAGATATTTAAGGAATCTGACGATGGTTTTAATGTCTTTGGGTTCCAGTCCGAGGCATACGACAAGGAAAGCAAACAGCTAGCATATTTTAATGCTGGCCTGTGCAAAGAGTCTACGTAAGTAAAACAAGGTATTGAATAACATTTTGGTCTTATCGAGTAAAAGGTTAGTTGCTGGAAATTTAAGAAGACTGCCATCACATGGTCTGTCCAAGTGAGATCATGGTTGATGTTTTCATCGACGTACATGACTGCGGGCACTTTTTGTATTAGTTCTTCATTGATGACTAAACCTAGATTGTATGCGGTTAAGTCGGAGTATTGAATAATTGTAAAGAGACAAAACAGAACAGTCGACCAATCTGACGGATTCATCCCTAGACTATGAGTTGGAGACCAGCTAACGACCGTAGTCACTCTTTTTTATTAAAAAGGAAATGCGGGTCTATTACTGTTAAGCATTCCCGAAATCACTTTTTGTGTGTATTGAATAGGAAGGCGACTTCCGAACACGAGCGTGGATCTTATATAAACTGAAAACAAAGACGGTGGTGAAATTGCACCCTTAATGACTCTCTGTGCGGATGGAGGCATAGAAACTCAAACACCGTATCGATTGAATTGTTTTCTATCGGAAAAAGTAATTAGGCAGAAGATTATTATCAGGGGTACAGAAGCTAGGGTCAAAAATTACACTGGAAAGTTTGGTCTGTCGGCGAAGCTGAACGCATCGCTCCATTCAAAGGAACAGACCCTAACTACTTGACTTCAGCTATCAATAGATGATAACTCTGGGGTTGAGAGAAACAATGGCATCAAGGGTTGGTCGTGGTCTTCAGCGTGCAAATTGTTTGGAGTTCTACACTTATATTTGGGTAGACAATCTTCTAGTACAATCTTTTCAAAACATTTAAGAGTTGCCAACGTAAAATCTACTGGACATAGTTTAGATGTGTCCTGTTTGAGGGCTGAAGTGAGTTTAGCATTTTGGTTGCAAGAAGTTGCATCACCTTGACACTGATGACGTCACCTCGACTAGTGAAGAAACATTAGCTACCCAGACGCCAAGATCAGCTATCAGGAGCTACTGAGTGCTAGAGTGATAGAGGCCACTTTCCAACAGTTTGGAGCGCTCTTGTGATTGAGGCAAAAACGAGGTCAGAATATATTGGGAATGGTGTGCTCGCCTATTCCCTCAACAGGATCCGTTGTAGGCAGTCTGGACCGCTTGTTTGTTTGTATGGTGGTATTCAGCTCTTTGTATCTGCCCTGGGAGGTGATGTCCGTACCAGTGTTTTGGTAGAAATCAACATTTAAGTTTAAGATGTTCATAGTAAAGCGGCGACCGAGCTCATCGATGTTGGCCTGTGATAAGTGATTACGCTTCCGGGCATGATTGTCTTTCACGCTTCCCTGTAATTGCAGCTGGTAGTTAGTGATCGGATGCACAGAGCGTTCACTCCTTGAAGCTCAGTTATGACCGGTAATTTTGGTGCTTCGACCGTTTGATGTTCCCTGACCTTAAATTCACTCCCCTTCATACGACGCAATCGTTTCACCTGAAGGAAAAAACAACTGTTGGATCTAATGTACACAGCTTCCGCGGGGTGGCAGCCGTTAAAGCAGAATTCAAGGTATCTAGTCGAATGTTCACAAAACAAGGAGGGGACAGAATGAGGAAATACGCTTGGTTGAGAATTATCGACCAAATTTCTGAGTTAAGTAAGATTTTTCGAGTGACATTATGGCCTGTATATCCTACGGTAATGGCCCTGAATAGACCATGTTTGTCTACTCTCGGAGTGAATTATTAGGAATACATTCAAATCGAATGGTTAGAACAGCCAAGCGGAGGACGATATACTACACGAACCAACTTGGGGTCACAAACGAAACAAAGACCAAGCGTGGCATCAAGTCTGGTGGAGAAGTTCACAACCTCGGTCATGCTGATGAATGTAAGGAATCTCACGTCGAACCGGTAAGATCGCAAAGTAATCACGCAAAGTCCACATCGTTCGGTAAATTTGTGGGAGCCAGATGGGAGAATACCTCAGGCCCAGAGAGAGGACAATTAGGGGAAACGAACATGTCATCAATAACGATAGAGTAGTGATGAACTGGGTTTTTATGTTTACCATCGAGAACAGAAGCTCTGATGGGAGTCATTTCATAAGTAAAAATATCCTAGGACCATTCACCCCATTGTCCGTTTATAAGAGTGATGACACTTCTGCCTCCTTCATGACACGGAGCCTGGCGGCCGAAGCAAGATGCAGCGAAACCATCCAGTATGAAAATCTTATGATCAATATTTCAGTAGCCAACCAAGCAGCACACTACCCAACGCCTCCACCGGATAACGACGGGCATTCCCTCTGCCAAAACGAGCTATCGCTGGAGGAAAACAGGATAGCTCTATGGACAAATTCTATAGTATTTATGAGGAAAATAAGTGGGCATACGTAAACGTTTATTGTCCAGTAACACAGTGTTGCCGGAAAAGATATTAGTCAGTCGATGTTTCGCTTATAGTAGGTAACCTTTCTCAAGACCAATTTACAATCGATCTTAAAATGGTCTCGAGAAAGGTTACCTACGATAACAGGGACGTCGACTGACTAACATCTTTTCCGGCAACGCTGTGTTACCCGACGTTAGGCGCTTGCCTGAAACGTATCACAAGGAGCATTGTTTTTTCGACACATTTCGAACTGATCTGGGTTCCGATACATTAAAATAGATGAGCTTTCATAAAGCAACCTAAGCAATGCAAATGTATACTTCTCACAAATAGTTGACACAAAAAGCTGAGATACCAGTTTGTCTGAATTTGTTTCATCAAGTATGCTTCTGCCCAGACGAGGTCACCTTGTCTTGCCCTGTTCTGTGCGGGTAGGTTGATTGATCCTCTGTTTCACTACGTAAGGTTGTTAAAGGTTATTTGTAATCGGAGAGTGTGTGCGATTTCGTATGCAAAACTTGCACATTTATATAATATTCTTGCCATATAGCACTCTCAGAATGTGCTTAAGAAAAGTAGAAGCTTCACATAGCTACACTGAAATCGCAGGTGTTTATAAAGTGCCATGAAATCCCAATTTTCCTTAATCAATAATGTGTGCGGACAGGTTTCCGATTGATTGCGAACTTTCTTATCGATATAAGTGCATAGTTTTACTGGAAAGGTATCTACATAAATGTCATTTCTAAGTGTATGTTTATGTTGATTATTGAATACTTCATTTGTTGGCAAGCAGAATCCGTGAAAATGACAGATACGCGCAATGCGGAATAGAGCGCCGGGTACTCTTCATTGTATTGAGTGTGGCCAAGCCACATTCAGGGAACATCGTTGGTCTAGTCAGTTTGTGGAATCCAACATAACGTCAACAAAATAAATTCTCAATTAACTGATTTTTATTTAATGTAAGTAGTACGGTATTATATGTAGATGACGAAACGAAATTTTTCCGGAAGTACAAGACCGATTTCGCGGTTATTTTCGTCCTCCAGGTATACCTACCCGGTACTGTTCTGCCCACTCATCTCCTTTCTTGAACACTAAACTGTAGGTTCACCTCAGTCTCATCTGAATTGTAAGGAGCGTGGATGAACAAAGAGTCTGTTTTTAGAGTCACACGGTTATTCTTCCAAAGTTATTGCGTCGGTTACCAAGGCTAACTTTCAGAACCAAAGGTTCTGTTAAATTCAGCAGTTATGGTATCCCCTGTGAGCGCATTTGAAGAAAAGCAGTCAAATTTGAACTTAGCAACGGAACATCCTTCTGACTACATTTGAGTCACGGATGCACAAACTGTAGGCACATCAAGCAGAATAACTCACTCAAATTTGTTTATGTTACACCACTCAGTGTACACTATTAGTCTCGAGTGAAATGCAACATGGAATATAATTGACAGCAAACATAAACGTGGATGCCCTCTTTGGATCAATGTCTCAGTTCTTTTCACCACAGGAGTACCCGTGAAGCTTCGCATACGAACGCTGCAGGTACTGCGAAAGTTCGTGCCGGGTATTCCCCGTGTCCCATAAACGAACTACCATATATCCTGCTTCTGTGATAAGATGCAAGTTGAGGACGAAAAGGGACAGCCTGTTGCGAAAGATGAGCAGTAGGATAGTTGCTCCTCAGTGCATCCATATGAATTTGGACGTTTATGCACCATTGTTGTTCCGCTCTTCCAGGGTGCAAAGTTGCCCTACCCTGACGAAAGCGGTTCAACCTAATGTGGTATGCAAGGATCAGTGTTCCCCCTTGGGATGGAGGGCGGTTGCTTCGGTTTCATCTGAAACAGCAAAAATAGAAAACTCGGTAAACGCAAAGGCTCAGTAAGTGCATCACCGGGATGCTACACTTACATCAGTCAAGCACCAATTTGGCGGCCAACAGACTGCTAACTAGACTATGAGCCTTCAGCTTGTCAGATTTGGGTAATAAAGTAGTTTAGCAAAATCATGGCCTGTGAAATGATATCTAGAATGTTTTCCGAAAGAGTTGGTTGATATTTTACAAAACGAGTTGCTTTTTCATGATAATCTTATAGCTTTTGGGTTGACGACTATTGTCTGTGATGCTCCAGACCCAGCCTAGCTCCGTCGGGTGAAAGGCCCGTCTGATGTCTTTGGCTTTGATAGATGCATACAGTGTGATTTGCACGTCAAAATAAAAGTGACTTCTGTCCTCATTAATCCGAGTTTTGTACGAAAGTTAGATTCCGTATTTAGAAGTATCCCAAGTAACACTTCGGGGATACTGGCTTCGGTGCGTATCTCCGATCGCTCATCTGTGATGAGACGTTACCGGATTCCACTTCGGTGTATGAATGCATTACAATTCGCAGTAAAGTGAAAGGTCATTAGGCCCTGCATTTTCTCAGACGTATCGGATGTGCTGGCGATCCACCGCCAGAGTGCACAGTAGTCTACGGCTCCCAGCACGGAAGATATTGGGCCATAAACGTTTTTCTACCGACCCTACTCCCTGCGACGGTGAGATGCATTATAAGTATACCTTGCTCAGAACCCTTTTTCGGCTGTCTTCTGACAAAAGTCCAAAGCAGGTGCAGCGTCATCAGGCGGTCCGTCCGCCCAACCCCCAGCATCACCGTCACCAGTGTTACATGCCTTCGTAGAAACCAGTGAGTCGTATAATCAACCGACGTCGACACCTTCCAGTTAAGTGTACCACTTTTGGCACCTTATTTATGCAAAAGTCTACTTCTACTCATAAAGAGAATACAGTTCTTTAGACTATCTGTTGTTATCCAGGCGTAAGATATTTGATCTCTAAGTTACTTCACAGTTTATAATATTTTTATATTTATTGGTAGTACAAGATTAGTCGGAGCGGGTAACTGTTGCTGAAGGTGGCCAAAATACGTGGCGTTTCACCAGCTGATCGTCTCGTGCCGAGGCCCCTAGGCCAGGCCGTATACGCGCATGCACGATGGAGTAGCATCACGAGTTAAATACTCAGCTTTTAAGTACACTATAAAACGGTAGGATGGCAATCAAAGTTACGCTACAATTAATGACTAGGTGGATATACAAAAGACACTTTTAGGCAGATCTTTGGGAAAATGTAGGATGATTACTGTCAGTCACCATTTCCGATGAAATGGCTAGGCAATGTTTCCGGCTCGGGAGTCCACAGAGCACTTCCGCGTATGACGACGAACTTATACAGATAACATTATCAGCCAGTAGATATTGTCAGAGCTACTTCGACTTTCTCGAAGGGACTTCTGCCTCACATCGAGAGACATATCAAATGGTGGTTTATGAACGCGCAATTGTCACCTTGATATTGGGCCTTTGGTTGTTAGCATTACTTAGATATACATGACAATATATGACATCCATGACGATCAATTGTAACAAATAAAGATCCGTAAGGGCATTTCTTTGCAAAGTTTTCCGTAGTAATGTTTAGTTCGAGGAAGAGTCAAGTCTTCCCTTCAATTTCTTGCTAGATAACATGACCCGACGGGAAGGCGAGAATCAACCACCGATGAACGTGAACTTTGAAAAAATGAACACAATACTCTATGCGTAGGCGAAATTATCTAACTTACATGCGATCACCTCCTTTATCTTGGAATATACCGCTGTATTTATTTAATATTAGTTAAAGGAATAAAGCATGAATATATGTGATTAGTACACATATATTAGACGGTCGTATAAAACAACTCATTAGTTAGTCCTAACCGTATTGGTGTTAGGCTATTGCGCCTTGTGGGCCTCTGTGTCTCCGGTGCTGCGCGTTATTTGATTAAGTTTGACTTCTATGTGAATTCCCGAGTGACCGGTTGACTTTGTTCACAGTCTATGGATACCAACTTCATTATCATCCTTCCTACGTGTGTCTGGTGCAACCCCTAGTTAACTTTGTATGACAGACTGTTCCAGAGTAGTAGCTTCATTAGTTCCACTGAAATAACTACTTCTTCGATTGCATTACGCATGCGTTGAATTACCGAAGATCAAGGCGAATAACTTCCGATGAAGAGGCAAAGCGGACAATGTGCAAAATAAAAAGTTGTTTATCTCACTAACCATATTGTATAAGTGATAATGTAGTGGATTATATTTTAATCATTTATTGATAGATTACTGATTAGACTTAAGTAGGGGCATGGGTTACTAGTGTTCAATAAGATAAACGGTGCGTTAATTGGGAAGGCTTTCAGAGCAACTGCCGGACAATGCGGAGCCGGTGCTTAGGATTTTCAATAAAGCTGTTCTGCGGATGCCAATCACTGGCCCAGCCGAGGCTCACATAGGCTCCAAAAGTATGAGCTGCTTTCACAGGCTTCTTGTAGAAGAAAAACACTCAGGTGAACATCCTCATGGAGAAGAACGAAGTCAGTCCATTCCGTGGTTTTCCTTAACAGTGATTTAACGTTGAAGCTAATGATAACTGGTAAGCACATATTTGACGTAGCTAGCTTCCGTAATCCAACTTTCCACTCAGCGCGATGTTTACCGCGCTGATCGTTTAATTTGTTTTATTTCTTACTGGTATACCTCACTAATTTTTATCAAGAAGTTCGAGTGTTTCCGAGATCTGATGACTTCGCACGGATATGATACAGTAATAAGCAAGTCTTTATTGGCACCATTTTTCTACGAGAACCAGTGAAAATTCATGAAAAATTAGTACGAATAACGTGGTAATGCAGCAAAAATAGTTCGCACGTAGAACGAACAACGGGACCCAGTATGACGGTCTCATCAAGCTGCGAATTCAGTCCAATTAGTATCAGAACTGAGACTTCGGAAACCCTCGTGTAAGTCGACCGGCCTGTGTATCCTCTAGTCCCACAGTAAATACTGTTGTGATGAGAAAGCGATCAGGATAAATTCCACGGAAGTGACTTTTGTGTAATTACTTTGAAGACGCAAAAACACCTTGTGGAGAGCTGTCAGCCTTGGTAACCAGTGGTTAGTTCATAAGCTGACGAAGTATTTTTCATTGTTTAAGAGCTACAAACCGTAGTTTCGCAACCGTACATTGATTTCTTTTGGTGCAGGCATTTTTTATGCAGTCATTCAAGGTATCACAGAAGGTTTGATGTACTTCTCACAATAAGCACGATTTCGTGTTCATGCAACCATCCAGCGATGAATAAAATTGGTAATTCCTCTCCTTTGTTAAAACAAATGATAAGGTTTGCTTTTTTCCGTCAGTTTCACAAAACCGGTGGTGAAACTGAATTTTCAGCAATGGAGAGAAAGTATAAAGCTGCGAAGAATACTGAGGAATTGTGGTCCCACTCAGTGGCAAACTTATTCTGTAATAAATCAAGGAAAAATCTGAAGTGGATTACCCGTCCACAGCCTAATGTTCAGGAAGATCCGACTCAGGGTTGAAGCTTACCACGAAGGAGATTCAAAGACCAGACTGATTCGTCAGTATTTCAACTGACACGTACTTCATCTTGTCCGCATACGATTCTGCGAAATAGTGAGCTATTCGGGGCGAAATTATTGACTTTAGGTTAAAACTGAGAAAAAACCGTGATAAATATCATCTCTGGATGTATGGTTTTGAACAAAATGCAACGGCCATGTCGTGGAAAATATGGCTCGTAAATGTACTCGGTTAGTACAGCGCAAACATTTTCGTGCTTCGTTCTGCTGTTTTGCTATCGGAATCTGGTTAATTATTTTGCGTACATGGCCGTGAATGTCTCAGATTTGTGCCCCTTTGACAGTTTTGAGGGAAACAAAACTGGCTATCTAAATTTATGGGTTTATCAAAACACCCCAGCCAGTTGTTTTCAGGTTAAAGTGTAAACATCTGTAACGAAATAAGCTTTCACGATATTTCCATCCAAAGATGATGGATGCAAGGCAATGCAGACAACGCAGGCAGCAGCAGTCAGAAGTTTTGTGCTGTTCAGTAGAGCTTGCCATATATCTAGGACCGGGCCGTGTTTTGTTCACCAAAACAAAGTAAAGTTGTATTGCCTGTCAGAATTGCTCGTTCAGTGCTGTCAAAAATTTACAACGATAGTTTGTGGGTAGTATCGACGACTAACTACATGAAATTTCTATCTAGGATTAAAGAACTGCACACTCCGCAGCCCTCAAGGGAGATGTTAAAAGTGAACTACTAGTTGGGCGCCAAAGAGATGCAATCACCCTTACATATCCCGACGTTACTGTACACAACCACTTCACTAACAAGTCGATGATCTCCAAGACAAACGGCCCGTCCCTTCCTTCTTCGTGTTAATTTTTTTGTTTGTTTGTTCATGTTTGTCAAGTTCTGTAGATATGGCAGCTGTCTCAGAGAACCAAAAAAAGGAAAACCTGCTTGGGTGAGGATAGGGATTAGAAGAATTGCGAGTAGTGCAATCGCAGAGCACCTTGTCGACACAGGATACCAGGTGGACGATGAATTTTTCAGACCGATTTACCAAGTACCGTGAATTTGTCAGAGGCCGCTCAAATCCATTTGTGAACTGCGGAAGCATTGGGGATTACGCTGCCAAAACCCTCGCCTTGTTCATATGAGCGATTTATGAAACCACTTCAGTTATCCTGACGGTGACCGGAAAATGGCAGACGAAATCTAGATGACCTTAACCGTGAACTTTCAGTCTTGACAGGAAGTAAGCAACCCGCCCCAGATTTACTTTGTTCACCGGAATTTCCCAGCCGTGAACAATTAATTGACCTCAGTTTTTCTGAACATTACAACACCTAAAATATCTACTAACCAATCTCGATTTGCCCCTGAAGACTTTATCCCGAAAGTGCTCATTCCTGTCATACATGCCTAACTGCATTAGTCGGAGGGCGAAATTGCCGAAAACGAGCTGGTTCGCTATAGTACTCTTTTCTCTATAATGCAATTTGATTATTCCGTAAACTTCTCTGTTTCACACAAAAATAACTCGGTTTGACAGGCAGTACACTGATGCAGTCACTAAACTCGAGTCCGCAATAATATCGTAACGGTGACCCTTTAAAGATCTCATCGTGCAACTACGCTTGCTTTACCTGAGCTTTCTCGACGCAATCTTGATAATTAGGACTCGGACCTTCTCCGAATCGCCTGTTTACTAACCCCAATTGGGTCACAATGAATACGGATTGCCGATGTTTCCTAAGAATCCGAATGAAAAGGATACAAAATTCTTTCGCTGGTCTGCGATGGAGAAGGCTACTGCCATTCTGTGTGACAAAACTGTATGGGATGAAATCACCCCGACCAGTCACTTGCTGTATGAAAATAGCATGAATCGACTTCATGGAAGGTTGCTTTCTTATCTTCTTATCTTGTGTGAGAGAAACAAATGGGAAGACAAACAGACAAACAGATATACATACATACATACATACATACATACATACATACATACATACATACATACATACATACATACATACATACATACATACATACATACATACATACATACATACATACATACATACATACATACATACATACATACATACATACATACATACATACATACATACATACATACATACATACATACATACATACATACATACATACATACATACATACATACATACATACATACATACATACATACATACATACATACATACATACATACATACATACATACATACATACATACATACATACATACATACATACATACAAACATATATACATACTACATACATACACATACAAACACACAGACAGACAGATAGATATATAGACAGACTGACATTTAGATGGTCAGACAGACACACAGGCAGGCAGACAGACAGGACAGACAGATGGGACGGACAGCAAGAGCAATCATAAGGATATGAATATATGATATAAACGGAGGAACATCAACTTCATTGATTTGCAAGTCATGACATAACAGAACGCGTAACCTAGAAGACAAAATTCGCCAAAACCAATCCTCTCCCATACGTATCGGTCGATAAGCTCGTAATAGAAAACAATCACAGAAGAATGTGTCCTGAAATATGGCATTTAGTTTATTTCTGGTGAATGGTTCATATAAAGACCTTAAGACTGAACATTTTACCACCTTCGGTACGATAATAAAATACTATATTTTTAGCTTGGCTGAATAATCATTTTCTGATTGATCCTATTGTTGATCCACCGTAAAATAGTCAAAAAAAACAGGATCATGATAATGTCACCCCAAGGCCTCTGTAATGAAGAACAACTCTTAGGAATTTCAGCTTCATTATTACTAGAGCAACTAACCACACTCGTTTTCTTTGGAACAGAGGAATTATGGATGTTCTTAGTGCTCCTAATTGGCTTCCGCTCCCGTCCCCTTTGTGACCAAAAGATATGAATATCAGTTCTAACGTGTAAATAACTCAACAGGATACGAACGAATACACTACTCGCTGTAATTTTCTTCTAATCCTTCCAAATTCCCTACTGTTACGAGTTTGGTAAATGATGAATCCACAGGTGAGTATAACTTTTGAATTTATTCCATGGAAGAATCTTTCCGATGATAAACACTGAGTAGCCCCAGACCCGGTGGGATTCGAACCCACGCGCATAGATACTAACCACACTTTAGTACAAAGCATGCTCTACCAGCTGAGATACAGAGCCACTCCGATCGGTCTTTCGCATAAAGGTTGTACTGTTCATCTCATCAGATTACATTAGCGTGTGGCTTCCACCACAATTAGCTCGCATTTGATTGTCTGCTTCAAGTTTTCCCCAGGACTCAACTAGTGCCCATCGGTTGAATGCACGGGCAGTATTATTGACAAAATGTCAGAACTTAGGTCAAAACTAACATCTGGCTGCTTGACTTGCCCCCCCCCCCTTCTCCTATCCTGAATACAAGTGGACCAGGCAAACAAATTCATTTTGTAAAACTTACAACCAGAGGAAATTGTATGCTTTGCATTCATTCCGCGTGGAGACTTTGAATCTGCGCACCGCCTATAGTAGCTTATATTGAAGACATGTACAACACACCGACTTTACACTGGGACACATTGGGCAAACCTGATTAGCTTCCCCCAAAAGCCAGATCAAACTGACCGGACGACTGGGAATATGACTGCGAATTAGCCGAACTGATCAAACCCGGGCTACGTCTAATAAAAAAGAAAACTGGAAACCGGAACTGTAAGGACAGACTGATGGAGTTTTCCGAGGGCCGTACAGAGGTCACAGTACGTCCAAGTTTGATCACTGATTGGAAACAATTGATGGTAATGGGGGTTACATTTAAAGACTTGTGCTGCCTATGATAACCAGTTAAAAATAATAAATTCTACTCAATATGTGAACAGATGAGTAGATTAGTTCACTGAGTGAACTTGTTTTCATCCTGGAGTAAGCATTTGAAGATATCTGCTGGACAGACAGCAAATTAATTTTTTTCTTTATTTATTGGTCTTATTGTATCGCTTTTGGGATAACTGAGATTATTCAAGAATGTTGAGGGTTTTATCTAACACATTTCTCAGAATATTATCACTGAATTGATCATTTGGTAAAGTACAAAACTTATGGGCATGAATATGTTTGGAAAAATGTACATAGCAAGTGTGATTCTTTTTATGGTTCATTTTTCACGATCACAGTGTGCATGTGTTCAAGATAAGTGGCACTTGGTGTGTGTTTCACTACAACAGTAACTTTACGGACCCGTTGAATACCCAAAAATTGTGGTTCTTTATTGAATACCTTTGAAAAGGACGAAGTGGTGTTGTTGCAACCTTCAATAACCGTCTCGAACTACAGCTGAGACTGATCGATCACCGCTCGGGCCAACTTCCAATGGGTAGGGATCACTCCACATGATTTCGGCTATCTAGGGCTTCTCTGATAAAAACCAAATTCGCTTTTGTCAGAGCTACCTCATAACTCTCCGAATCAAAGTTATATAAGAACTATTAAGTTTCTTTAAGTTACCACTGATATCATGTTTATATATTGACGAAAGCACTGCAGAAAGGCTAAGTACTAGAGCATTAAAGAGAGATACGAAGATTGAGTTTCTCTCTCCGAGCTTGTTGGTCATTCACTCTAGCTCGTTCCCCTTCACACACACACACACACACACACACACACACACACACACACACACACACACCTGACTGGAATCGACCAAAATGACCAACCCATCAAACGGTGACTTTCACTTTCAGAGGACTCCTTCGGAGAAAGGTACACTAACAATTCACCAACTGACAGCCAACAAGTAAAAAGTTGACCGTGCTCATCGGAACGGGACTTCGCGATGCAAATACAGAATGTCCGAAATAATTGCACTGTTATTTTCAAATTCCATCTGTTCATTGAGGTTGGTTCATTTATTTTTATTGAAACCTCCTCATTGTGTGTTTGGGACCAGAATTTATCCCGTTCCTCCTAAAGATGTGAGTGATTCATCAACATGGTTACTATCCCAAATGATGATATTTCTCTCTACTCAAACCGAAACGTCATCAATACGAGGAATTCCCAAGCTGACGTAACAGGAAATGCATCCATGGTAGTATTTTATAATTGGAAAACAAGCAGTCGCTTATCGTTGGAGGAGATGATGTCTTTGAAGATGAGGTTGGACCTTCAAGGTCCTGCTTGAGCTCAACCTGATCAGCTTGGAAAATCAATCAATATCAAGATAAGAAATTAAGACTTACCATATACCCATCATTTCTTTTATCATTCATAATCACAGGGCTAAATCACTCGGTAGTTCAGTCAGTAATCGCCAGCACCATGGGGGTATCATCATATCACACTGGAAATTTCAAATAATTCCGCTTATTTCAGCTCACGCAGACCACTGATGATCAGTACATACAAGCACACAAAAATGGGGGATTGTTTGAATGACTAACAGGACGGAATCTTGCCCTCCAACCAATGATTTTATAGTGAGCCGGCTGTTGGCAGCCATTTTGGTGTGCGATTATTGTAAGTATTGGATCCTGGTAATTCACTTACTGAGTGCAGGGCTCATGGAGTTTTCTTTCCTTTGTGTTTTGCAGATGGAATACATATTCTCCTCATCTAACTATTGGTTCCTTCCGTCTGATGCAGAGCTGTCATCCGCCTCTGTGGACGAACATTCCGAACAGCCATGGAACATCTAACCAGTGCCATTTAATAAAGACTGCCATTCCCAAAGGGACTTCCGTTTTCATTCAACAGTTTGATCATGACTATTATGAGCCCTATTCTGTAACAAATATTTTTAAACGATGAAAACTGAGAGATTTTGTTACCCATTTTCATAAGTATCCGCTTTATAGCCCACCAGGCAGTATCGAGGTTTTCTCATGAAACCACGCTGGAAAATGTTTGGGCTCTGCTCGTTGAGTGAGTTCATTCCCCTTTGTTCATCCATTGCTTGCATATATATATGTATATATGCATATATGTATATACGTATTTATATAGCCATGAATACACGTAGAAGTAAAATAAATTAACTAAATGTTACGTCATCTTGGAAAAACAGCAAATAAAAGCAAATGAAAGGACAGACAAGACAGAGCACAAAGACAAGTGAAAGAAGCGATCTTGTTCACTCACCGGCGTTTTAATGTACGGAAAAGTCGCAATGAATGGTGCAAAATATGACGAGCCTATTTATTTTTTCAAATTATGTATAAACATATATATGCCTATATATATATATATATATATATATATATATATATATATATATATATATATATATATATATATATATATATATATATCGAAGATTTCCAGAAGCGTTTCCATCCTCTTACAAACTGAGACCAGATATCCTTAGCCAGTCAAACGACATTAAACAGCCCGAAATTATCAACTGACTTACTGAAAGGGCACATCCTGATTTGATCGGAATAACCGTGTGAGATATTAGAAAACTGTGCCCAAAGAGGTTTCCTCAATCGAACTAGAATGAGTATCAATGATGTTCTCGTTTCGCAAATAATTGTCGAACGTATTTTCACCGTTCATTATTAACGCGATCTGGAAATAACCGGATGACAATTTGCGGCAGACGGACTGACTAGGCACACGGATACGAAGCATCTGGCGTCGGAGGCCATCTCAACCGCTGTGTCCCGACTATGGGAGTTTGACTCAAGGGATGAGGATTTTCCTTGTTTCCAGACTCTAAGAGGTATGGTTGAAAACCAATGTCGGAGGAGGAAATAATCCTCGGCCAGTCTTGGAAGCTCCCGAGGCCCCGACTCTTTAAGTACTAATCGAACAATAAAGCATGTACCAATGACAAAAGTTTCGCAGGAAATAAACGGAATAACTTTTCCATAAAATACAACTTTCAACCCATCACATCTAGATTTTGTTTTTATAATTTCACTGTTCTCAAGCTGGTGTTGAACGCGTATTTTTATAAACATCTTAGTTCTCCTGGCCTTGGAATTTGTAATGTTAAGTCGCCGGTGTTTCCATTGATTAGCCATGGCAGCGAGTGAAGCAGAAGCTTAACTAGTGAGAAATAAAACCAAATACAACTTTTTTATCATCATTGAAATTCACAACACTACTGAAATTATTTGAGTGAAGATACGCAGAATGAAATCAGGCGTTGGATCTTTAATTATGGTTACCTAAAAGGCTACTCGTGAGCATTACAGTGTCGTGAATCAGACGAAACCTCTGAGTCGGTTTTCGCACCTAATAGACCGCAGTATAATATCACGGATTTCACATCAATTTAACTCTTCTCTCCGGATTTCGAGAGACGATAAATCTAAGACTGAAAGTTAGATAATAAATATACATTCTTTTCCTATTTTAGGACTGAGCTCTACATTTCCGCAAGGAAGCCGCTGTCTATCAAAGGCTGTTGAATGGAGCGGCTATCGGCCGTGTCAGGGTTCAAAACCGGGATGCCAGAGTCGAAATTTCATAACCTAGACGTGTTAAAAACATTAGGTTTTTATAATGTTGCTCGTGGTCATTCTCCGTCGGTCTGATAGTTTCAATTGTAAATATTCATAAAGTATTCTTGAGGAAATGACTTAGTCTAACAGTCGTTGTTCATTCCGTTCTGATTTGAGTTTAATAAACTAGCAGCCATCCGGCTGGTTGCCATGCATGACTTATTTGAGCACTTTGAGATTCAAGTTTATTAATCAAATTATCAGTCATCCCCTAAAAAAAGAGCAGAGGCTCATTTACGCATGGGCAGTATCTCTTGTTATTAATTCACGTACAAGCTTGCAATAAGTAAATTAAGCGGGAAATCAGGAAACGGTTGTGTTGCACTAACCGACGGAACCAATGAAAAGCAGCCCAGACGGAGCAAATCCGGCCACTATTTGTCTAGATTAACTCAGATTCATTATAATTGATATGAATCACTGTCCTCGATAATTAGAAGAGTAATAGTTTAGCAGAGAGTCACAATTTAAAACACTTGTATTGGAGGTTGCTGTGGAAACAAAACCAGTCTGTTACGGAAATGATCATGCCGAAAGACCAAGAGTCACAGATAGAATAAGGAAATGAAACTATTACGTGAGCAACCCGCCGCCTGACAGTACGGATAGTACCGAGGAAGACGTTTAGCCGTTCGGACTGCCAGGCACCAACTGGATCCCGAGAACGACCTAGGGAATAGGGAACAAACCAAAAGTTCCATTGGTTGCCAAAAGACAGTAAACGTTAGTGAGATAGGTGGAGGGCGGTTTGTACTGAAACAATGTTGATCACGTGGCAGCAAGCAGACAAAACAAACTGCCCTGTGGTATCGAGCAACATACGAACTACTTAGAGCAAAGTACTTATTAGTTATGTTTAACTACCATCTTTTCGTTCGTGAACTTATACTTTTCAGCTTAGTCATCTCCCGATCGCTACAGATGCAGAGCCTGGCAGATAGACGTCCGATAATGAGAGCAATAAAATAACATGACATTTGGGTCAACTGGATCAACACAACGATCAAAATAGAGCACAGAAAAACAAACTCAACCTCCGCGGGCAAGTGGCCAAAAAGAAGCCGGAATACACATTTTCCATTGGTGGGGCCTTGGTTAAGAGCAATCGTAATGTGGTAAGCGAGGGTCACGGATCTTCCGTGGTGAAAGGAGAGGGGTACACATAATCGATACGAAATGACGGAAGCCTAAATACCTCCATCAGCACAAAGCTCCGTTGGTGCTTCATCGGGTCCCCACACTCACATCAATCGAACACCAACATGGTGGATTGCTCCTCACGGTAAAACACGATTCAATCAACTGCCTGTTCATATCTTGTCCGTTTGAATTGTCTCGATCGATCACAAAGGGCTCCTCCCGTACCTGTCCCGCTGTGCCTTGTGTTTACATAGGCTAGTCATTTATTCACTAGGAAGTCTTTAACCTCTACACTACGATCGGATTTTTTCGGAGTCTTGTGTGATATGTACATTTTTCCAAGTTTATGCTTCCGCGTATCTAGCCGAGTTACCTGTGTAATTTGCAAGAAAAAGGAGTCCGGAAAAGCCTGTTTTTGATCCTGATTGGTCTCTGGATACAGCACCATTGATAACCGGACCACAATAAATCTACTAGGAATTAATTTTCTAAAAAGAACTGGGGAATTTTAAATATTTCCGTTTTTGGAATATATGCAAACTTTTGGGATCCAATGGATTATCTTGATAACCATCACAGAATCACAAATTATCAGTGTATCGATGAATATTTTATTGCTTGAATATCTAATGTTTCCTTATTACTGCTAATACTATGGTCTTTTTTGTTATAATTACTTCTTCTTTATTATGTTACAATAATACAATATTTCAGAAAAGGGTTCACAGCCTGTAAAGGGTTGCCAATCGGAGAATCTACCGGTGGCCGTGCCTGGGTTCAAACCCGGGGACAGAATCCCACCGTGATGACCGTTTGACCACTTGTAGTCCAAAAGGTTTATAACCATACCCTTCTATCTTTCAGTTTAATTTTAGCACACAGAATTAGCCTCTCTCATGTTTCATTTCGGTTTCAGTATGTTTTGTAGTTGGTATTTTGTAGGAAATTTACGAGCTGTTTTCGACCGACTCCAAATTATTGTTATTTACGGAGAACTTGAACCGAATCAGGCCATATGCTCAATAGATTTCTAATATGCCGTGCTCAGTGATTTCCCTTCTCGTTTCTGCTTGTCAACCACAATGCTATTCAGTGCTTTGATTCAGAGATTTCCCTTTATCTCCTCATAAAGCCGCACTAGGCACGTAAACCACGGCAAAAATTCTATCATATTTGATTGGGCAGTTAGGAGAAACGTACTTCCTCGGGAAAAGCTCGTGAATTCCCCGGAAATTACTGTCTTCTGAAATTCATTCCCATAAAAGAATATTCAGTACATCAAAAAAACTCGTAACTCTTATTGGTTCGAGTAAATTTATCAGTATCTCTATGACTTGTTGTATACCCGATTTTTGCATTCCACTACATGTATTTCCATGTTTCACGTAGATCAAATTTCCCTTGTGAATATCCTCTTTTTGATCCATTGTAACGCCGTCGACTTGGACACCGATTCGCATGCGAAGAGCTCGACGAGTTACGTGCTCAATCATCGGCGTACGTTTGCACAGACCGACTCGAAGTACAGCTTAGTTTCAATATGGCCAACATTATCAGAGTTTAATAAGCCCAGAATGCTGATTAGTCAATATCCTCTTTTCCAATCTCCGAAAAGCCATATGTTCGCAAAATCTTGCTCTTATTTTTCACTTACTACTCACGGACTTTGACAATGCAGTTCCCTTATTCGGAAAAGCATAAAGCACAAGCAAGTGTTAGAAAATTCAAACCAGTCTCGGACTTGGATTGATCAACCAAAGCAACCTTGATGCTCTTTAATACTTGTGACGCTATTGAATAGCATTGTTCAGTGATTTAGTTTATTTGGTCAGTTCAACCCGCAAAGAAGAAGCCAGTGCTGTTGACCAGGAGCCAGCTTAAAGAAACGAAAAATCTCCGGCACTCATTACACCACCTCTGTTGTGGTGGAGACGGAAACAATGGAAACTGTGCTAAGTGAAATATGTTCTGCCTGACACAAGAAAACGTCTCCAGTGCACCTCGTCCATGTGGCCCGATCATTTGAGTGACCCACCTGTTGACCGTAGGGGGTCGACAAGTCCCGTGAAAGTCTGGCAATTGGGCCGCACGAAAGTGAATGGCGCTGGTCCACGTTTGGGTTTGCCTAACTGTCAGACTTTCCCGATTTTACAACATAAGCTTAGCATAAACGGTCACAACTTCTGGTACTCAGATGGCAGGAAAAGTTTAATAATGTTATCGTCCAGTAACCGACTGATCATAAAGTGCCAAGGTGATAATTTTACCGGCAAACACTATTTCACTTCTTGCTCTCTGGTCAAGTGTACTGAATTTCTTATTTTTGGAGGGTCATTATCACAAGTTAGCAGTTAGAGCCTTTGTTTCTCTTTTTCAAGACAAGGGTCATGATGAGGCAGTTAGGGTGGTCTACGCAATGAATTGTCAAATATAAAACAACTGCATGAAAGGTGTTCTGTGTTGAAATTTGATATTTAGATGATAGAACTCTACTGCCGGAGAACTTATCGCATTCAGTAGTATAACCGTGGTCAATTTAAAGTACTGGTAATTGTGTTACCAGTGTATCCCCTTATAATACCCACCAAACCTTCCGAAAGCTTTCTAGGATTCATCACACTGGCTGACCTTTCAACCCTATTGTTCGCTATCCTGAACATTGAGCGATATTGACCAGTCCTTCTGAACAGGCGATTAATCTGATACATAACCATAGAACTGAGATTCGACAGTCAGTCTTCATTTGTTTAGTTGACTCACGGTGATCACCTACACGGCACGGGTGTGCCCACAGATCTCGGTGCTGCGAACCATGGCTACAGATATGATCTTCAATCGTGCAGTCCCCGACTACTTATTGTGAAGGTAAGCTTTGTTGTATCACGGACTGGGTTTTGAGCTCACCAGTGATCCTCATAATGGATAAATTCGGGCAGCACTTGGATTTTTATGAATCTTGATTATATCATTCCTCATCAAAGTATGACTAAGGTATAGGAGAGAGTTAATATACACCGGAGTAAAGTTTATCATGTATAAGATTAGTCAAAACTGACCCAGAGGTTTGGACTACGAAAATACCCTAATTCTATCAGTTTAGGCGTGTCATTCTACTGCTGTTATTGAGTGGGTGTCACGTACTTTAGGCAGTAGAGGGATTCGAACTCGGACAAGCATGCTGTATGGTTGGCGATAACAAATATTCGATTAACACCGGTTACCAGTCATTGCAACAAACTTTCAGAATCGTAATTTAGTTTCTTGCTGATGAAATTTCCTCCTATACCACCAGTCTGAATTTATGCAAATGGTACACAGGTTGGTTTTAACATTCAAAGGTCTCTTCTATTCTATCTGTGTGAAGGTAGTGGCAGACACGACTATAAACGCTGTGGTTCAGTGGTCAGACAGCTCGCCTTCGCCAGTCCAGGATCAGGAGTGAGGTCAGACTCAGGTCCGTGATTTAGAAAGCAGAAAGTACGTCATCGTTTGTCCAGAATTTAGGACAACACTAGGGCCAGTAAAGACGGGTGATGGGTAACTCAGTGGCCAACAGTTGTCTGAACCGACCGAAGCCGAATCCGTCAATCGGGTAGTAACCGGACCAGCCAGCCGGAAGAGCGGTTCTTCAATAACAACTGATCTAATAAGCTTGCATACAAGGATTTGGTTATGGTCACCGAACATCTTATATAAGCCATCTATTCTCTACCAATAAACCAAAATCGCTCAAAGGTGGGAAATTCTTTTTACTGAAGCTAGTGGGACAAATCAAGACAGCCAGGTGAACCAACTCCAGATTTACGATTCATAACTTTTGATTCGTTCCCAGGAGGTGAATGGAAATGTCTGAATTTTAGTGACTTTGCTAGAGCTAAGTAAACAGGGGAAAAGAGCGCAGTGAACCCATTGTGAAAATCAACCTATAACTCCCAGGTGTGCGAACAAGATTCAGATAGTTTCATTCTAAATCTAGACAACACTTATCAAACTAAGAAATCATAATAAAAGTTAGTATGTGGTAACAGCAAACAACTTGTATGCCCGTTGGCATTGAGAACTCAAAGTTCATGCCGGTTTTTTTATTCTTTCTCATTGATACAGCGGAAGGAACTTCCACTAATGACCTTGAAATTCTGCTGCACCATTAGCGTAGACGGCAGCTATGACACTGAAGCTTGGATTGGTCAGCCACAGCGACAAATATCTGTCTACCACCAATGCGCCCATAGATGTCAGGGTTGACTAGCTTGATTCAGTATCAAGAAGAGAAATTTCATCCTCAGATTTGGGTCAAGGGAGGCAGGTTGTGTACATCATTTACTTATGAGTACAAGTTAGTGCTCAAGATAGTTTTACGAATGCTTATGATTGTCCCGGTAGTCTGAAGTGTGACTTCATTTGAATGGCGCAGTGTTGGTCAAATTTTACAGTCTAATATGAGTAGTTAGAGATTCGATTTTGTGAGCAAAAGGTTCATCACGCATTGACAAAGCTTCAATCACCGTTCAAAGCCATCGAAGCACTCTGTCCAGTTGTTTTATCCTTGTTAACAGTTATCACCGATGCACTCCAATCCCGAGCCCCCGTTGGGGCTTGAACCTGTCATTGGGATGGATCACTGTGCGGTCAAAGTGTTGTTACCTGCAAAGCGCTGGAGACGCCGGGGACGCCACTTTATACAAATGCGAAAACAAATAAATCATTCCGTCGCTATTTTATCAAAAACGGTACGTTTCCGTAACTGTCTTCACCAAGAAATTCGGTTTGTCCCGTTACATTTGTGCACCACCTACGCTTCAGCGGATTGTGGGTGGAATTCGTGCTTGGGTTCCCACCCCACCGAGGCTTGGATCAACGGGAAAATTATCCTGAAGTTTAGCTTTCACAAAGCAAACAAGGGTTGTCCGCGAATGGTGAATAGACTCAAAAGAAATATTTTCAGCGCGTCATTTTTAATCTTTTGAGAAGACACTCATGAATCTGAATGTGTGGAGTTTGGTTTTGCTCTCTTACGCAAGATACAGTCCAGTTTTGTTTCAGGGTAGGGGACGATTTTTCAGTACACAAATGCTTGATACGTTAATTGTACATGGGTGAAGGTTAAAAGCTGCAAGAAGATGCATATTGATCATTAGGAACATCCGTTCAAATTGTATTCTCTACCAAATGACCCAGTGCTTGAACGGCTGCATTTCTCCGAGTTATGCTCTTTCAGACTGTTTATTTGAATTACTGCTTTGCCACTAGTGCCTTCGGGGCCTAAATTTACATTCGGAAGGAACTCAAACTATTGGAGTGATTAGAAGCAAAGTAAAATCGATTCACCCATTTTTCATTAGCAGTCAACGCTAAAGATATATTATTTTGAGGTCACTGTAGCTGGACAACACTAATCTATACTTCAACAGAAAACTAAATGATGTTTTTAGTCTTCCTTGACCTTATCCAAATCAGTACTGAAGAGCCGTGGAGTTATTGCTCTCCGAGGTTAAGAAATGGCCGTAAATAGAATTTCCATTGGAAAATCTTCGACTGTCACAAATCATTCGCAGTGTAAGGAAACTTAAAATGGTGCCGGGTAGGCAATCCTTTCAAAAATAATTACACTGGTGACCTTCTCCGTTTTACAGTATCAAATGATCGACTGGACCAAGGGGCTGTCAGTCACTACGGTCATCTGTTTTCCGCCCCCATAGTATACGAGAATCAGTTTTCCTCCACAGGGGATTGTTTGTGTTCGATCTGCAAAACACGAATGAGGTCAAACTCAATGAGCACACAGATTCAGTGAGTGCATCAACAGGATCATACACTTACTTTAATTGAACACCAAAATGGCTGCCAACAGTCTCACTACACCACTACCAAAGAAAAGGCAGTTTTGTTTTGACCTTGAAGTCATTCATAACTTAGTGGTTTCTTGAATTTTGCCGTGCTGTTTTGTATTCCAAAGTAGATGAGAATGGTGGCCAAATCCCAAACTAGTAGTCAGGTAAGAGGCAAGCTCACACGTATAGTGCTGTGTGGCTCCACTACATATTGAAACACTGACTGCGCAATGATCTCGCCGAGAAAACACTCACTGGTCGATTAACCGACTACGACCGCTGTGACTTACATGTACTTCACGTTGACCTCGCCTACACTACGATCTATTTGTTCCAAAAAATTTGACTTCAGCATTGTGCTGGCTGGTTTGCTACCCCACCGGGCGGCCCTGTTTAACCACCCTCGATTGCACGTACTGCTTGCGCTTACTATGGACAAGGCACTTTCCTATTCACGAATCCCTAAACCTTTTGCTTTCGCGCTGTTTGCTCTTGCGCTGCTTCCCACCAAAAATGATAAATGGCGTGGAGTGTTCCCTAACAACCGGAGCACTCTTCAAAGATAGATATTCTTCATCTCACTAAATAATACTGTCTATGAACCGGATCCAGTAGCAAAAGGCACAGTCTTGTCTCGAACCTCTAAGAGTCCATTGTCGGTGTTTTTTATCCTGGTGTTAATTTCCGAATCAGAGATGTCGTTATAATCGATTCCTATTCTACAATGTATTTGTGATATATCTCAACCAATGAAATATTTACCTTAGTACAAAATGGACGTTGGGGTCACGGATACAGACTTCTAGTTGTTTTGGTTGTCGGAACTTACAAACGTTGAGCATGACTGGAATGCCATAAAAATTCACCGATTATTAGTTGTTCTACTGTCCTAGTTCCATAACTGACACCGATTAATTTGGAAAACAGAAATCCCCGTTGCTATGTTATGCGGCTCCCGAGCACTATAGTTCTGCTGTATATAGGCTGGTGCCTACCACAGATCTATTTGAAACGAACAAAATACTACATGGTATGGAGTGATGTGGAGGAAATCATCATGGTAATTGTGAACCGTTCATTTATCAACTCGCCTAACTTCAGCAATCCTGAGCAGTTGCACTTTATCATCTCTGTTGAATGTACGAAGCGTCTTATCCCAGTCAACTTTGCGTTGCATCATGATTTGGCACTTGACAATGAATTATGCTGGACTGTTGAGCGACCGAGTGTTGTCTCTAACTTACCTAGCCGCATTGGCTTGGCAACCTCAAGTTGAATCCATGTTGTTTGGTTACTTGACTGACAAATTGTTCAACCAAGTAGGTAGTTCTGTAACTGGAAAATCCCTTCGGAATTCGCATCCAGAGGCAGACCCTCCTCACTCAGGTTGAGGAGTGAGTAGCGGAAACCGCAGATCTTCATTTTTCTTCCATGTCGTCAGATTTGAAGAAGAGGCAAACTGTAGGTTCCTAATTGAATACTGACGCAAAAAAAAACAGATTTCTAGGGTTTTACCTTAATATGCTTCTAAATGATTCTGCTTCGGTAGTCATTCTATACCAAGAGAAACAAATCTGTGACGGATGTCAACCGTAAAAGTCCGCCTGCTTCAGCCAAGTAAATTGCGACCAAGGCCGCCCTTGTGGTCTATGCGCATACAGCTTTCTCAATGGGTGCACTGTCCTTTATCGTTCTGCCCTGATGAGACGAAACGGAACAACAACTGTCAAAAGTGTTCCAGTCTAATCTTATGGGTCCTTCACTTTCATATAAAATACCCTTCCCAATACTTGACTAAAAAAATCACAGCTTCTCCGAAAAGTTCAGCTTAGGATTTCGGAACTCAGAAACCTATGATTATGCAACCTACCCCACTCGTATTCAGTCTATGAACATTTAAATTTGTGGAGCTTTCCGGTGCCCCGTCGGAAACGTTGGTGACCTAACCAACGCCATCAACGAACAACATTAATTCCCGTGTTACTGAGTGATTCAACTTGTAGTAACAACGCCCAGTTCTTCACTGGAAATCATGGAAGCGCCATATAGCTGTTTCATCCTTGTTAATAATCACTAGCATTGTTCATCCACCGAGCCCCCACGGGGACTCAAACCCGGGGTTTGCACGATTGGGAGTTGAACATCGAACCACCAGTCTGCTGGGATTGACTTTCACTGGTTTGTAAAATATCACCACTGCATAATATAGCGCCTTTGTCACCGGCTTTTCAAGAGTGACAGCCAGTTGACCCCACAGCGATAGACTCCTTTGATAGACGGCTACCCTGTGGCAAGCCTAAGTTACGCTAAACACGTTAAACCACAAACAAGCTACAGAGCTTTGCTACTTGATCCGTATGAACTGAACAGATTGTCAAGTGATTCCGTGATGAGTTGCGCGTTAGAAAAGCGTGATGAATCATTTTCTAATCAACTCAACTTTTCTACTACTCATGCCCAATCAGCCTGTTTTGAAGTCATTTATCTTCTCGATTCTTTGTGAATTCTGCTCGTATTCTTGGATCATAAAACTTTCACTAAACTGTTTTTGTTTACAGAGAACGTAGTATTATCTTGGTGATTTTCACTTGAGCTTTCTTCATGTAATCTTCCATCGTGTTTTTTTAATGTACTCATCGGTTTATGAAGTGAAGTTCTTCTGCTCATGAACTTGAATTTTCTCAGCTCAGTTAGACGTGGATTTGCGAGTTTTTTATTTATTCTGAACCCAGTTTTGCAACATTCCAACATGACACAAACCAGGACATTATCTGATGTCCCACAAGTGTTCCCAAAACCATCCCCCCCCCACACACACACCTTTATCCTGGTCATAAAACCGGTGAGATTAATTAGTTGACCACCAGCGACCCCCCTTCTCGGTCATGTGGATCTGGATTGTTTTTTGTTTATTGCTGTGCTTTCTGTGGAAATTGTTCTCTAACCATGGGGTTCCATAATGAACCCAAGTTCTGTCAAAATATCCATGGATAGTACATCCCTACACTGCCGAAAAGAATGACTCATTCGGAATAGAGGCACGGAAATCAATGAGTAGGAGTACAAAATCATAGAGGCCGGAAACATGGTTGACTTCTTCCGTATTTAGGATGATTTATAGATTAATAATAATTTGTGGTTGACTAACTGATTACTTATAGCGCATGCGCCGGGAAGGCATGGAATGGTTTTCCCGTTTGCGCAATTTCTACCTCAGACACACCGAAGGAGTAATTTGTGCTTTTAGTCGGCTTGTAAACGGATAGCAACAAATTTACACTTTCAGAGGGTTCCAATTAACTACTGTACTACTATAGAAATTTGCATTACACTAAATTAGGTTCATCCTTCTTGCCCATTTACGAGTTCCACAATACGGCTACTGTGTGTTGTAGTAGCAGTAGTAATAGTAGAAGTAGTAGTAGTAGTGATAGTAGTATTACTGGCAGTAGTAGCAGGAGCATTTCTTGGTGTCCTCTACAAGAACGGAAAATGTTCTCGGGATCAGAATTCATATTTTTTTAAGACCAGAAGGACTGAAGAAGCAAGACTGCAGACAAGCCCAGAATACTTCCCTTTGGTAGACTTATTCCGAGTTTAAATAAAAAATTTCGAAATTCTTCGGCATACGGCAAGTGGTAGTACAATTTGATGATAGTCCCTGAAATGTGCTTTCATTTATTTTGGAATCAAAATGTTTTGGCATGTTGTGTGACTAAGAGGTGTCACAGAACAATGAAACACGTAGCTTAAGAATTGGAATCTGAATTATTTAAGTCTCGCACCTGGTGTTCGCATCCACAAAACAGCCGTTTGCTGGTTCACACTACTGAGAACTCCGAATACGAACGAAAACGAGATCATACTAATGGTGTTTTGCACTGACTTGGATGTTCCTAATTCATGATGAATCAGTTCACACTAGTGAGCACATTCTTCTCTTTCACATTTGTAGTACCGTTAGTGGTAGCGTTCATAGTCGAAAGAGAAGGAACACGTCAAGTAGTCACCATAATCTTTCGGAAACAAAGGCACTGGTTCAACGTGGATGTATCCCTAAACACATCTTCACACTTGAAAAGTTTCCAGTTACGTACCTGTAATTGCTCCAAGAATTCTACCCTTGATGAGGCACCAAAGAGTTCCAATCTAAAACAAAATAGTCGATACATTTTTGTTTCGGAGAAATTGGAACGAAAGTTTCCAACCCTAAAACATCAGATCCAGTTGAATCTACTTATAGATCACGTGTTGCGGTCATTACGTTACATGAACTTGATGCACTTTTTCGGCATGCTTTTCACGACAATTTGGATCACTTGTTGACCGAAACTATTCTATTCTTGTTTCACTGCGATCACGAGTTCACGACTGTTGTAAGTCTACACCACACACGCTTGAGAACAGTGTTGCTGACGATGTAGCAGTCGCAACAAGCGTGCAAACCTTCGGTCTGACATTTCGTTTTCGATTGAATTCACGTGATTCCTGCCCGGTCAATGTCGCTGCATGCAGAAAACCGCTTATCTTGGACTGAAACCCGTTTAACATAGTCTGACCAATAACAATTGTCTATTCATAGGTTGTGACAGGGGGAATCTACTCATCGGAGCCACATTCCTGGAACTGCGATCGGCATGATCAGGGAGAAACAAGAGTAAATGATTAAGCGACAGAAGCTCAGTGGCTAGTGAGTTGAGTTAACTCACAATATTACATCGTACGCAGGATTGTAATATATACAACCACACAATGGAACATTATCACTTCCCATCCCTAAATTATAACCACCAAGCAGATTCCATATTTCTACAAGATAGTGCGGGGATTCATAGCGCACAAGTAGGTAGAATTGGCTACTGTCCCGTAGCTATGCAACCAGCGCACAATTCAATCGGAAACCTTTGAAGAATTCCGACTGACCGAATATACAGTGATACCAAGTTGCATGCCTCGAAAACTGATTTCGTGACCAAAGTGAAACGAGGACGGAGTAATTTAGGTCAACATATCATTCGGTCTCTCTTGTAAAGCATTCCGAATGTGTTTCGATGTCCCCAAACAGACTGGCCGTAGCACGCAATTTTAATGAGATTCAGATAAGTCACACTGTAGCGGGGAATGCTGTATCAATAGAAAGAGACAAGTATCAAACTGATCGGGTCAACCAATCGAGAACCACAGACCAAAGAACAGACGGTGAATATGTCGGAGGCATCCCGCAGCAGACAAAAAGGGGCATACGGACTAGAAGATGAGACACAACGGGACCTCAGGCAACCAGCCTATGTGATCAGCTACCGATCAAGCCGTCAATCGAAAAGAATCAAGCTAATGGCCACAGGCAACTGACCAGAACGCAGCCGAAACGCTCAGGAAGCCAGATGATCAATACTGCCTCAGTGCGGTTGGCAAAAAGGACTATATAAACGATTGTACATGTTTCACCAATTGGACTTGTTTGGCCACTCAAAGACGGGTATTCCTCGCCTATCTTGCCTTCTTCGTTACAATATGTTTTTGGGTTGGATAATTTCGTCGCGATAAATACTCGTTTTTCTATCCGTTTTTTCGCTCCAACATAACATTATCGCCTATTATTCGTTGTTCTGTTTAGACTGGAACCCCTTGGAGCTTTATCAGAGGTGGATTTGTTGGAGGAAATATAAGTGCGCAACTGGTAAACAGGCTCGGGAACTTTCTTCGTGATATGCATACGGACAGTCCTAATCATGCAGGGCTGAAGCAACCATGTGAGTCAGCGCCTTAGTAACCAAATCAACCCAACAATTGTGCAATACAATGGGGCGTACGTTTGAATATTTCTGCCATTTCCATTTGCAGGTTAAGTACTTCGCTCTGCCTTGAACGTTGTACTCTCATACTCTGTGTGCTAATGCATTCTGGTCTAACACTGAGATGTGGCACGACGCCAATTGCGTAGCGAGAACTGTGATTACGGTCATCCATAGGAGACGACAATCACGTCACAAGGATAACAATAGAATGTGCATCAACACTTCAGTTAATCACTTTACAGATTTCACCACTGGTTTCTGGGTTACTTCTTTGTTATTTTAATTTGTCATATTCATTAGGTCCGAATGCATTCATGGTTTCATATTAATTATCATCATCTAACAAATGGAAATCGAAATAAAATCTAGCAAATTTACCAATGTTTCACACAGTACCGTCATCTCACAATAGGTGTTTTCCTTTTTCGGCAAGGGTATGAACTTGGGAGAAACGATGAACTATTCGAAAGACCACTCTGTAGGGAACAGATCAGTCCTGCTGAACTTGCGTTTCCTTCATCATCTTCCAGAATGAATATGGTACCCCCATAGACCCATCCCTTCAGTTGATTGGTAAGATCAAAATTCACCCACAGCCGAAGTGTTCACAAACTTCAAAACATAATGAAGCAGAGATGTATCCAAACCACAATAAGTTTACCTGACCAATGCCCCTACATTATCTATCATAAGAATATTGCGATTATCCCTTCATTCCTTCAGTTTTCATTGTCTATTTTAGGCGGATTTTATAGACTCCGTTCACTTGTCATACAGTTTTCTCAGCCACTGATAAGTTAATGAGATCTATGACTGAGATATAGAACAAGCCATCCTTTCTGTAGTTATTCGATCGTACAACTGAGCATTTTTATTACATGCTTGCGCATGAGTGCAGCGGAAGTATATACTCCATAGCCACAAGGGCGCACTGAACTATTAGGGATAATCGGCAACCGAACCCTGAGACTTGGAATGGCGAAGAACCACGTAAGGTCCCACTAGGTCAGGTGTGGTAACGATCCGGACGACAGTGGATTACTGTCTACCACCAAACTGACCGGTGATGGCGGGGATTCGAACCCCGTACCTCCGAGGTGGTATACAGGAAGTTGGAAGCAACTCCAAACCAAGCCCAATTTGTTGGAGATCCAAGACGTTCCTTACTAGGAATCCTGGTAATTTTCACCCTGACAGCGCAGCGGATCACTGTAGCTATGGCGTTGGGTCCCTTCCTCTGCATTTATGCACTCAGGAGCCTGAGACATGTTGCACCAGGCTGTGAATATGTACTAGACCTTTGGATTGTCAAAGTTACAAAACTTTTGGGTGTAGTTGCAGTGTCCCTAACGTAGTAAGCCTGCACTTGAACAATTCACTTGGTGAATAGTCATGGTTATATCAAAGCTCTAGTATAACGCGCCGTCAGTCCGGGAGTGGTCCAGAGTGTTTACCTACCACCTCGGGCGTTGGAGGTTCGAACCCCACCAGCGGTATACAGTAGTCCGCTGTCGCTCAGCTCGTTACCTCACCTGACCTACTGAAACTTTATGTGGTTCTCAGGGTCACACTGCCAGTTACCTCTAATGGTGCAGTGAGCCTTAAAAGCTATGCGGTATGCCCCTTCCACTGTACTCATGAACAAGCATGCGATAATTAAAAACCCAGTAACGATCAGTTACTTTCAACTGCAGGAATTCAGCCAGAAGGATGACTGTTAGTTCATATATTGTAAGTGAAAGGATAACCGAAATCACCAACAATGTGAATATAAAATATCGATAACAACATGGTGTCGTAGAGCCTCCTTGCGATCTATTCACTATTTTCCCACGGACGGCTTATGCGCAGATTCTACGCTGGCAACTCTGATCCCCCAGAACGCGCCACGGCAGCGTGCGAAAGTATCAGTATATTGTATCACTAAACAACAGAATACTTCAAGTGCAAGCGGAACAATCCTGGAACACTTGCAGGTGCATTCAGAAAGACTGTGTCCCAGTCTGGCTGATTGGGATAGTTAAGTGCTAACCAACATGGTCTGCGCGTTTTCGCCCCAATTTCATGAGCCACCCACGCATATGCAGTCACGTATTGCCCGCAGACTAACACGTGAATCTGCGGGGCGGTCGGAGGTGACACATTCACCTTGAAAAACAGCTCCGAAGAGAGCATAATTGTTTTCAATGATCCCTAATCTTGATCTTATTATATAGACGACAGTTACGCATCTGACTGGCCGTTTGCTGGGTTGAAGGTCATTTTCACAACAAGAGTGAGGTGTGAGGGGACGTCCAGGAAAACCATTACTGTCGGTCGATGGTGTGACCCGTACCTCAAATAACTGACGAAGAATAAAAATTTAGTCGATGCATCCTCGACCTGGACGGAATCTGGTCTGCTGTTCGCGGGGGTTCCTTTCCCGAGCCCGTGTAGGTCGACGCAGTAAAATCGACGCTATCTTGATGACTATCGGAATTAAACTGATCCCTCGACGGTCACTACAGTCATTCTGTATTCCCTTCTTGAAGATGGGAACAATCAATGACTCGCTCCATATTAACAGAAGAAGTTCCTTATCCCAAATGTCACGGAGTAAGGTGATAAGTGATTTTATCAAAGCGTTTCCGCCCAGTTTGAAAAGAACTGGGGGAAGTTCGTCGGGTCCAACCGCTTTCCCACGCTTGAGTAATCGAATTCTCAACTCCACTTCCACTTCTGATGGGGCCTTAAGTGATACTCCCCAAGAAATCGCAGCTGTTGACACTGGAGTAACTATCTTAGCTAACGGTCAGCGAAACTGCTCTTTGAAGTATTCGATCCAACGGCCAAGCTTTTCTTCTTTGCCATGAATAGACTCTCCATTTCCATCCCACATTGTTTCACTGACCGCGGCCCACCGTCCACCGGTGTCGCAAATAAGTTTGAACAGACTTTCACTATTACCTGAAGCAGCTGCTACTTCCATTTCTTCAGCTACCTCGACCCACCAATTTTCGCGGCCATTCCTAACGCCCTTCGTAACTCGCTCTTGTAAATTTCTTCGTATCTTATCCATCTCCTTATAGGTCGAGAGATGACGCTTTTGCTCCATTATGTTCAACGACTCTTGAAATATCCAGTGTTTTTAATGGACATTGGACCTAAAACCATTGGCGAAAATTGCTACCACGTCCATCGCATGTTTGATATGGGCCCAATACTCATCTACATTACTGTTCTTCGTAGTTCCTAGCTCATGTGCTAATTTTTGTTCATAACTAGTGCGAACTTCTGGATCACAAAAACGTTGCACGGCTAACCGGGCTTGCGGATTGCGTCGATGACCATGCAGCTGGAGCGATAATCGCATCAAAAGTAATGCACGGCTGACCTCAAATGCAAATAATAACATTAATAGATAAATCATATTGCGAAAGCCCTTCAACATATAATTGCACACTACTTCAGTGTTCCGGTTCGTCGGCACTGGTTACTAGATCATCCATGAGGGAAAATATCAAACGTAAACCGATAGCCATCCATTTAAATGTTCTAGCCACAAGGAGTATGAGCGAATTCAAGCAAAGCAAAAGATGTGGTGATCGCCGTTTTTAGAACTTCTTTGAGTCCCAGTGCTCTGTGATGATAGATAAGGACGATATCTATCTGATATAGGACCTTCTTACCGTGCACGGCGCAAGCTATATCGTGATTGTGGCAGTGAATATCGACCACGGACAGTAGTTGTACGGATGGCACGGTATTCTCCGCAAGGTCCCCATCAGTATTCTTTGGAATCACATGCAGATGTGATGCCCACTCGGTCTATGATGGTCGAATAATACTCATCAGCACATTACGCCGAAATACAACCCGCGCTTGTCTGGATGCAAACAGCGAGTAATAGCGCGCGTGACGAGTGTCTGATGGAAATTTCGTGGCTGTGTTGACTGAGTCACGTTCACCTATGGACGTGAGTGCAAAACAGAACTGCATGGGCTACCATAAATATGATCAGTTTCCACTGATGAAAACCGGTCAAATGAAATCGACGTAACATACTTGGTCACCCAAATGTAGTTGTTGGAACGTCCGAGTGAGTCTAACAATAGAGCCACGCAGTTGGAACTCAAAATGAATCGCTGGGAAGCAGTCATACCTGAAAAATAACTTCATGGTCAACGGCATTGTCCTCTTCTTCAGTAGTTTTTACAACAGTTACTGTGTGACCAATCGGACCAAATATCGATCAACCGGAGGTGACCAGACCTACGGCCGCTGGAATTAAGCTTGGTAAAAGTGGGCGGAATTTAGAAAAAACGATGAACTCATTGACAACATACTAGTCTTCTGGAATGAACAACAACCTTGGGAACGGCATTTGCTGGACACTTCTGCGTCACATTTTCGAACGGGGAAGATAACCAACTGTGATTGTTTGTGCTCAGGTGTGCAGGTAACCGAATCATTGGAAGATCGGCAAAGTGTCTGCAGCTACTCGTGAGTAGGGTATTCAGCAATGCATTTTAAATTACGCGAGGATAAACTCGAACATTCTGTTTACAATGGTTTCATGCGATCAGGCACTTGCGATCCATGTGAAGTGGCAATCAACACAAATTCCCACTAACGGTTTTTCACACAGCAGGTCAGTCTGAAACACGCCGATACCAACCGTTAATGGCAACTGGGACTTGACGGACAGGGAACATCATCGCCTGTCCGCCGCTCTATCCTCCGGATTGTGCATGAGCCGCTGGAGCCTTATGTGGCGGTTTAATGTTCGAAGCCTCAAGTTAATGGTTACCAATTCTCTCCAGTGGTGCAGAGGGTCACTGTGGTCGTGAGATATGCCCTCCCCCCCCCCCCCCCCCCATATCAACCATGCTCAAAAACGGAATACTCTATACTGTCAACAGTGGCGTAATAAAGGATCCCAATCGGGGGAAGGGAAAACGCGGTTATTACAGCGGAAAAATGTTGAATATACAAAACATTCACGGGTTCCTGGAGCGAATCGAGTCAAAAAGAAAACATGGAAACATACACCATTAAATAGCTCAGATATCCACAGCCTGACGGAGGACAGAACTAAAACTAATAATTCAGTTCAGCTGGACTGGACCAGGGGACAATTTATGTGGTTCCGATAGGGCTCCGTCCAAAAACTGTGGTAATGATCACTCATGACAAAGATGGTTTTCGTCAACACACAAGATTCACACCAGTTTCTTGGCTTGGAAGAATGCCCGCAAGTGCCTCATTTGCCATAATCCAATACCACAAAGTAAGATAAGCTGCCCGAGGCTCCAGTACGTGACTCGATGACTAGTACTTTCGCTCAACTGACGGAAGTATTCCTCACGTATCTGAAAGAGACAATCAAATGAGAAACTGATGATAATAATAACGTAGAACATGGAGCAGCCAAATGGTGAATGGAGCTCTCTATAGCAAGAATATGAAGTGCAAACTGGGTACTGACAGGCACCACAAAAGTGTATTAAATAACAACACTACTTTCCTTCCTCAAAGTCATTATCAAAATGACTAGTGATTGCCACTATGAAATGCTCATCTATGAATAAAGGGCGAGAAGCATACGCCACAACGACCCACTGCACAATCAGGAAGAACCGGTGATGTTGAATGCAAACTTGGGCATGGAGAGCCGAATAAAGACCCAATAGGTCAGGCAACACGGCTACGTGTATGGCAGTGAAGTGCACGCTACCACAATCACTTCTGATGACACTTTTTCCCGGTAGGCTAAAGCCGAAACCAGCAACTATCTAGTCGCAATCCACAATCGTTTAACCACCACCCACCATTTTTTTGAAAACGACCAGTTATTCTTTAGCCACGAACCATAATAACTTTTACTTTACCTCACTGCGGTTAGCTCTTAGGAGAGGATTAGCCGGCTCATGATGAGATAATCATAAAGTTTCAGGGGTTTGGTACGAAAAACATCCTCAGCGCCACTCAGATTTTTTTCGAAGGCGCACCTCTAGCCTTTGCACAACCAAGTGCGGGCTGCAAGGCAGCAGCGTGTCGATGCACGGTTGCCGATGGCTCCCTAGGAGCTCGCTCGTCATTTGATTGTATTGAGCCCAATCCAGGGATTCATGCAGCCGTTAGTTCGACGGATTCTCCTCACAGTCGTTGCATTGTGCAATGAATCTCGTCCGCTCATTCAGGGGTAACTGTCTTTGCATACCAAACACAGTCTCACCGAGGTTTTTGGATCTTGGTCACCCTCAACCTGGTTTGGCCCGCCTGTCGAGCGGCTTTCCTGGGTGTGGCTGCTGAAACATCATTCAGCTTTATGGAGCCACAGGTAAGAGCTGGGTACCTGATGGAGACCAAAGAGATGGAAGACATCCTAAGGACACGGGAGTCTATCAACTATCAGATAGACCCACACACCCCCGACCCACAGTCCTTTAGCCTTGACGCACAATCTTTAGCCACGTCACTGAAGGTCAGTCAGATCAAAAGCATTGGAATATTATGACGTCAGGAAATGTTAAAACAATTTACTAATATTTTTTTTACAAAAATTCGATGCTATAAAGCTGGCTGAACAAGTTAGGAAGTGTGACGGTCGTATGCTGCGCAGTTGACCATGGCAAATAGTAGCAAATGCGCCGCGAATTGCTTTGAGAAGGTTCAAATGACATGCCTGTAACGTCGACCCATGTGGCACAGCTCGTATGACTGTTGCATTTTGAGTGAACTAGTTTTTATTGTACTTAAAATTCAAACAAACCAAAGTAGCAAAAAATCCTGCCTGTTTGAATTTACCGAATGGCTCTTACAGCTGGTTGAAAAATGGACCGTACGGTGGGAGAAACTGGATTTGATGAATGGTATGTAAGTGTGCGCTTATGGCCCTCCAATGAATGGACGTATTGCCAAAAATGTAAATAATATGGGAACATCAGGCTGCCCAGTAGCAACAGACGCAGAGCAGCATTAAAGAAACTCAATAAAAATATGCAACGTAATCTTTGTGTGACATTTATACTTCAATATACCGACGACAGATGAACATGCTAAATTGTCCACGTTAGGTCCTTTAGTTGACGGTAGACTTCGGATGGCTTCACTATCTACTTCTGAGCGCCTATAGCTGCGACAACACCACATGCTGTAGTTGATTTCTTCAATACATAATCTCATAGTTGCAATACGTGATCGTCGCAGTGAATCGGTATATTCTGCTTGTTTAGATATGACTGTTTCTGAGTTCCGATCCATTGGCTGAATAATCAGTTTTATAACCGATAAGTGATGCTCATCCAGCAATCGATAAGTGGACGACTTGTTGATTGTTGTGCTTGGAAAATCTTTCTCCATCCTATCCCTAAACAGGTTTAATGTGCTTGTTGGGTTTTCGTCCACCACATCACATAAGTGCCTGACAAATTCTTCGTTGAACTTCGTCTTGTGGGATCCATGTGTGAAAGCTGTTTCCTGACCCGTAGCTCCAACAGAACAGCACACTTTGGTCTTAATACCGAGGTGTTTGACATCGTCCTTTAAATCACCTCTTCGTGCACATTCGATTATCCACCGACAATCTACCGCGCTGGTGAAACGATACAACCTTTTCTTTGAACACATACTAACGGTCTCCATGTTATTTACTTTTGCTTTTACGTGACTATCTCCAGAGGATGAGTCGGCTCCGCGTATCATAGATGGCTATGCGCAGCGGTCGGAAGCGAGTTCATTACACATCACGATCCAGTCTTTTTTTCATTGGCGGGCACCAAAGACTGACCGTAAGCGTTGGCTTTCTATATCCTTCTCGACGGCGTTGATCCAAATTTTCACCTGGCCACCAAGGCGACAGCGCCGTAGGTGTGATGACCCATGAGTTCTTTTCTACGGCCTGGATAGAAACCTGCGCACTCGGTCTCAGCTTGCCAGTCAGATCGCTGCAGCCCACTATGGAAAATCAGACGACAACTCAGCTCGCCAAAACGACTTTCCTTACAAAAATCACTATGCGGTATTGGAGCGGAAGTCGAACATACCCGAACTCAAGCGTCCAGTTAGGTTTAAGCCCTCTTGAACTGATTAAGTTGATAAAAACGTTTGTCGGATTGATTATTGATCCATTGGCACAATTTGCTTCGGACTGTAGATGACTGGTCGATCAGGAAAAGGGGTTACGTCTTGAGTAATCCAATAAATTATTGATTTTTCAACCCGGCCTGAGACGCTCGGGCTGGTTAATGGGTTACTTACACGAAGGTTTTTCTTCGCCTTTGAACTTCCTAACAGTCATCGTCATCATACTACAGCGTTGAACAGCAGGGCAAGACCCACTCACCACCGTCCTTCTCATCATGTTGCACGCAGAAGTAGAAAGAATGAATGCACACGATGGACAGGGAGTGTAACTACACGGGTCGGAAAAGAAAACCACGTCCCAGTAGCCAACAAACGGAATACAGTCTAACTGTACAAACGCACATTGTTCAATCATTCCGATTCGACAGAAAGTGACAACACGGTCGCTACTGTTAACGGTTCGCTCTCATATCCTTCAGTGTATCCAGTCAATTGGTTGCGGAATCTTTCGGATCTCAACCACGAAGTGAGGCACCCACTTTTCCTAAGTTAGCTGTACGTTTTATCATACCCGTTGCTTTGTCATCTTTTGACCTCCACGTGATCTCTTCCACTCCCGACAAGTAGCGGAAAACAGGGTACGGTATGGTAAACGTGCTTGCCATATGTAGCACGTGCCCCAACCAACGAAGTCTACTAAGCTGGATACGCTGTGACAGAACATTTTCTTAATTAGTACCCAATACTCGATTCCTGACCTCAGCATTACCTACTCGGTCGTTCCATTCGATTTTAGCGATACTACGCAAACATCGATGGTCGAAAACCTGTAGACGACGAATATCTTCCACACCGACTCCAAATCTCGCAACCATACAACAAAACTGAACGCACTGCGGCACAGTGAACACGATCTTTCGACTTCAGTGAAATATCAGGCCGGCGCCACAAGTGCTTCAATTCAGCGTACGCCACTTGAGCCTTGGATATACGCGTGCTCACCTCTACTACCGTGCTCTCATCCGTCGTCACGCTGCTTCCGAGGTAAGTGAAGCACCTCCCCATACAGCACTAAGCTCGGAATTGTTCAAGTCCAGTCTCGTTACAACACTTTTTACTTTGAAGGCCTAAAGCGCACGCCGAATGGAGCTACAGCTCTAGTGAGTCTGTCTAATGCACGTTGCGCATGTTTCATACAATCGAATAAGCAGATAAGGTCGTCGGCGTAATCTAGATCACAAAGCTTTTTACTATCTCCCAGTTCGATGCCCATATCCAGACTTTGCAACGCATTCCCCATTATCTCATCCACGACAAAAGTGAACAAAAATGGGGAAATCGGACATCCCTGTCGAACACCAACGGTCGTTTGCATCTGACTAATTAGCACACCGTAAATAATTACGCGGCCAGAAGTATGAAAGTACAGCGATTTCAGAAGATTCACGAACTTCCGTGGCACACCACGCTGGTGAACAGCACTGAACAGTGTCGATCATCCCACTGAATCGAAGGCACCTCTGAAGCAGAGGAAAAACCTTATTGTCGGTCGACAATGCGTGTGACGTGTCTCAACTAGTTCGCGAAGAGTAAAAATTTAGTCGAAGCATCCTCGACTTGGGCGGAATCTGGTCTGCTGTTCGCGGGCGTTCCTTTCCCGAGCCCGTGTAGGTCGACGCAGTAAAATCGACGCTATCTTGATGACTATCGGAATTAAACTGATCCCTCGACGGTCACTACAGTCATTCTGTATTCCCTTCTTGAAGATGGGAACAATCAATGACTCGCTCCATATTAACAGAAGAAGTTCCTTATCCCAAATGTCACGGAGTAAGGTGATAAGTGATTTTATCAAAGCGTTTCCGCCCAGTTTGAAAAGAACTGGGGGAAGTTCGTCGGGTCCAACCGCTTTCCCACGCTTGAGTAATCGAATTCTCAACTCCACTTCCACTTCTGATGGGGCCTTAAGTGATACTCCCCAAGAAATCGCAGCTGTTGACACTGGAGTAACTATCTTAGCTAACGGTCAGCGAAACTGCTCTTTGAAGTATTCGATCCAACGGCCAAGCTTTTCTTCTTTGCCATGAATAGACTCTCCATTTCCATCCCACATTGTTTCACTGACCGCGGCCCACCGTCCACCGGTGTCGCAAATAAGTTTGAACAGACTTTCACTATTACCTGAAGCAGCTGCTACTTCCATTTCTTCAGCTACCTCGACCCACCAATTTTCGCGGCCATTCCTAACGCCCTTCGTAACTCGCTCTTGTAAATTTCTTCGTATCTTATCCATCTCATAGGTCGAGAGATGACGCTTTTGCTCCATTATGCTCAACGACTCTTGAAATATCCAGTGTTTTTGATGGACATTGGACCTAAAACCATTGGCGAAAATTGCTACCACGTCCATCGCATGTTTGATATGGGCCCAATACTCATCTACATTACTGTTCTTCGTAGTTCCTAGCTCATGTGCTAATTTTTGTTCATAACTAGTGCGAACTTCTGGATCACAAAAACGTTGCACGGCTAACCGGGCTTGCGGATTGCGTCGATGACCATGCAGCTGGAGAGATAATCGCATTGAAACTAATGCGTGACTCGACTCTACATACGTGGACTAGTAGGATCTACAGTTCTGAACAGAACTGCTTCACCGGTAGCTTACTGTGATATGATCGATCTGGCCCAGAATACTTGTAGTGTTAGAGCGCCATGTTGCCGTACGACGCCAGTTGTGTCGGAAATTTGTACTAGACAAGAACAACCGATTGTCTGTACAAAACTGGAGAAGCCTATCCCCGTTGTCTATCGGCTGAGCAGGTAGGGCACAACGCCCACCCAAACAAGCTTCTGAAACACACTTAGTTTTCCAACTTGTGCATTGAAATCATCTGCTAACACTACAATGTCAGATCCTTTGCTCCTGTGAACGAGAAGGGTGAGTTCCTCGTAAAATCCACCCTTCTGTGTGTCAAAACTGCAGTCTGTTGGAGCGCATGCCGAGATCACAAACAAACGGTGCTCAACACAGCTATCCTATCGAACGCCACCTGACCCCTGGAGTCTTACAGCACATAAACGACTATCAACAGGGATGCAGTCTAAAAGGGCAGCCTCAGCCTTGTTAGTCAAGACTATTCCTACACCACGTTGACCCGCAGCTCTAGCTGCTTCGTCTCCTGAAGTGACCAGGAAATACCTCGACGAGATACCAGGAGCAATTGGCTGAATCACATTGCTCGGATCCTGGGTACGCGCCTCACTTACGCAGCACACATCAATCTTCAGAGAATCTATTGTAAGCGCTGGGCACGCCTGCTGACTGGCCTGCATCAGAGTACGCACTTTGAAGGAGCCGAGATCTAGCGACTGACGAAGTTTGAGAACATGAGTTACAAGACAGAGGAAGCAGTGTAGAGCCGAGATTCTTGAATGATGGAACGCGCTCGATCAGCTGGTCATTGATGGACAGCCGTTGAGCTTATGACCCTGAATAAGTTGACATAACTATAGATTCTGTGGCAGTTACTTCAAGCCCGATGAACTTTGAGAGGAAATCGATCAGACTGAGGACTGGTTTCAGCTTGGCGAGAGATTCCAGTAGCCAAACAATGTCTTCCGCGAACTCTTGGTCTGAGATGCGCATCTCCTAATTCAGCTGGATTCTAGGATAGTCAGACAGTGCCTGTCTCATTGTCCCGTCGATCGCGTAGCTAAACAGCAACGACTCTTCATATTGTCAGGTGATGATGCGTACATTGCCAGGTAGAGTACGGCGAATATTACCCCAAGTAGTTGCGGTGTGTTTATAACGTCCGACTGCCTCCGAACGAAATGTAAACTAATCGAAAGCGAGCCTCATCATACAATCAAGCAGACCCGTAAGTGAAAATCCTTAATGTAACAAATGATACTCCGTTTTTCAGTTACAGCTGCCGACAAAGATAAAGATTCAACACAATAAAAAATAAAGGATGGGTTCTTGATCCGCTTAGGTAAGTGAATATACTGGCAGTCCGAGGATAATACACAGTTGTCTTAAGTACATCCTCATAACTGTCATCAGTCTATTTATGTGGCGATATTTGCCATCATTACTATCATTAAAAATGCAACAGTCATACGGGCTGTGCCACGTGGTTCGACGATACGGGGTGCAACCTCGAACAAAAAGGCCGAACGGTGCTGAGGACACCGCTTCGTACCCTACTCCCGCGACTCTCTATGATTATTCAAGGAACCTCAAGCGCTCATCATGCTACGGCGTCCCCGGTAAGTGACGCGCCTCGTGTCCCGGCGGTCGAGGTGATAAGACAACAAGCTGGGATTATTCGCTGCAGGAAAAGAACACACATAGCCTGTTGGAATGTCAGGACGTTTCTAGACGTCGACAGTCAGTGCATCACAATGCGAACTCTACACGACTATGACGTAGATATTGCTTGCCTCTCGGAAGTCCGCCTGTCCAACTCAGGTAGCCGACAAATAAAGGTCCCGGGTGTGGATACATCCTACTGGCTCTATCACAGTGGCCCGAAAGACAACTCCGGTCTCTACGGTGTCGCGTTTGCTCTGAACAAAGCAGCTAATGATGCAATGATCTTTTGGGAACCAGTCTCATCCAGACTCGCCTTGGCACGTTTCAAAGGCTCCCCGCACGACTTGACGGTCATCGCGATCTATGCTCCAACCAATTCAGCTGATGACGAAACCAAAGACGAATTCTACACTAATTTGCATGAGGTAATCAACCGGGTTTCGAGGCGCGATGTACTTTTCATCGCAGGAGATTGGAACGCTCGCACAGGTACGGCCGACGAATCTACTAGCCATATTCTCGGGAGATTCGGCCTTGGTCAACGCTGCGAGAACGGTGGCCGACTGATTGTTTAGCCGACATCAACAGAATGGTTGTCTGCAGCACTCGATTTCAACACCCCAAGAAGCATCTACTCACATGGTACTCCAATGATGGTCACACTGCACACCAACTCGACCACATCCTGGTGAGAGCCCGTTGGACCTCGTCTGTGGAGGATTGCCGAGCGTACCGAGGTGCAAAAACGGGCAACACAAACGGCACCGACCATGTCCTCCTACGCGCATGTTTCAAATTTCATCTGTCTACACGTGCTAAAGTGTCTGCACCCTCTCGGATAAACGTTGCTGCCCTAGGAAATCCAGAGAAGCGAGAAGCGTTGTCACGAGCAATCACAACCCGACTAACCAGCGCAACCAATGCACAGGCAGATGAAGTTTCTGTGGGAGGGCAGTGGACTCGAATGATGACGACAATCAAGGAAGCTTCTTGGACAGTACTCGGGAGAACGAAAAGGCGGACAAAGGATTGGATCTCGGAGAGCACGCTCCAGCTGTCAATCAGAGCACACGAAGCGCGACTGGCAGGTAGTACGAACGCCGCAGACTGCAACGAGAGGCCACACGCTCCGCTAAGGCTGATCGCATAAGATACTGGATAGAAATAGCCGAAAAAAATGGAGACCGCGTCCGGAATTGGTGACTTCGGTAAACTGTTCCGCCTTATTCGCAGCGCCTCTAATAGGTTTTGTAAGCAAAATTCCCTTCTTCGTGACACGGCAGGAAACTTAATACCCGAACAGAGTAAGAAAGTGGACCGATGGGTGGAATACTTTAGCCAGCTGCTCAACCGGCCTACGGACCACCGGACAGGACCAACCAATATCAACCCCTCCAGTCCAGTACGAAAGCAACTGTGACCCACCAAACACCGCGGAAATCACGGAGATGATAAACAAACTGAAAGACAGAAAGGCTGCTGGGGAAGATGGCATCCCTCCAGAAGTGTATAAAGCATGTTCATCGTCATTGATTGACAGGTTGTGTACACTTTTTGGTTCCATTTGGAGAGCGGAAGCATTTCCACCCGACTGGGGAATGTCCATACTGCTGCCCATTCCGAAGAAAAGTGATAAATCGGCATGCGAGGGATCAGCCTGATCGATGTGGCCGCAAAGATCTTTGGTTCGTTGTTACTAACCCGTTTTTCCGAGGCAAGAGACCAGCGCACTCGCCCGAACCAAGGGGGTTTCCGCCGTGGCAGAGGCTGTGTGGATCAAATCTTCCCACTGCGCCGAATACTGGAGCACCGCTATAAGTTCCAACAGCCGACGGTAGCTTGTTTCATCGACTTCCGGGCAGCTTTTGATTCGGTGAACCGCGAGTCTCTTTGGACCATAATCCAATCCGATGGAATGCCCGATAAGCTTTTAAGGCTGTTAAGGGGATACTACTCGACAACCGGTGCCAGGGTTCGTATGTACGGTGAAGAGTCCCGCGAGTTCACACTCACTACCGGAGTTAGGCAGGGCTGTCCCCTCTCACCGGTGCTGTTCAACTACGCCATCGATTGGACAATGCGACAGGCATTACACAACTACCCTGGCGTTCAGCTTAGTCAGGAAATATACATCTTGGACCTGAAGTTCGCGGATGATATTGTCGTGCTTGGAGACTCCGCCGCTACGCTACAACCAATCCTCGACCGAATCAATTCCTTCGCGAGGTCCATCGGACTTGAAGTAAATTCGACCAAAACAAAAGCTTTCACAACCCATCTGGGCCCGACAATTCAACAACTGTCGATGAATGACCAACCAGTCGAATACGTCCCTTCATTCAAATACCTAGGCTCAACTCTGCTTCCGAACGGCCAGGCAAAAGATGAAGTGGTATTGCGGATCGACAGCGCCAGGAGAGCCTTTCTTCAGCTAAGACGAACGCTGTGGACTCGCAGTGAAATCAGCTTAAGAATCAAAGCTCGTGTTTACCGTGCTGCCATCCGGCCCGTACTCATCTATGGCTGCGAAACCTGGCCACTACGAGCTGAGGATACCAGAGGGCTGGAGGTTTTCGACCACTGGTGCCTGCGGCGACTCCTCAAAGTCAAGTGGCGCGACAGGGTGTCCAACGACGAGGTAAGGAGACGATGCTCTGATATCGATGCTCTCCCCGTCCTCCTCCAACGTCGACGACTTCAGTGGTTCGGCCATACGCCTCGGCGACCCGAGTCAGAGCTAAGCAAGCAAACACTCTGCCCCATTCCCTGCCCTGGTTGGCGTTGTCGCCTTGGTGGGCAGCTCAAAACGTGGACCAGTACAATCGAGAAAGACGTAGGGCTTCTAGACCTTCGGTCAGTCTATGGAGCCCGGCGATGGAAAAAGGACTGGATCAAGATCTGTACGGAGCTCGCCTTCGACCGCCGCGCGTGGTCAGCAATGGTTCGTGATATCCATGGAGCCGAATTATCCTCTCGCAGGAGATAGTCGCGTAAAAGTAAAAGTAAGTAATAAATTGTTCTAACATTTCTTGACCCCGTAATATTCCGATCTGACTGACTATCAGTGACATGTCTAGAGGATTGTAGATCGCGGCTAAACAATTACGGGTTTTGGCTAAAGCTTGTTGCGAAAAGGTGTAGTTGTCATATTTCTAGCGAGTATTTTAAACCGACAATGAAGTGCGAGATAACGTATCTTTAGACAAACATGCTACCGAATTGCGGTTTTCAGCAATTAGAGAAAAAATTATACAGCGTTTCGTTTTGCACAATAACGTTAGTCGAGAAACACATTTCAATGGTTCAGGTGCATTAGGGTCACTGATGATTTCGTTTAAGCACGACCACATCATATGAGGAAGTATGGAACACGCCACTCGGATGTCGAATAATGGATTTCAAGGAGGATGAATCAACACCAAATTATTGACACTAAGTGGCACAAATCAGCTGAGTACAATGGTACGGTTAGCAGTGGGATTGAACATCTTACTCGTTGATAATTCTGATCCTTAGCAATACTCTGAATCTGATCTTGCAGCTGTCGGATTCGAAGTTCGAATTCATTCAGTCGATCTTTAGTTGCAACTTCACCGTAATTGATAGCGTTCTCGCCGACAGCAAAATCAAGGTGCACACGCTAAAGTGAAAACTTCATGGTCAAAATTTATAAAAAAGAACCCACCGATCGTTCTGAATTTGATTGCGCCAAGATGCAAATCCGATATTCACCTCCTTGATGAGAAGTGAATGTGAAATAACCGTCGGCCGTATAAGTCTGCAATTTTCCCAAACAAAATCGTGAAAAACAATTAGAGGAACATTTTCCCGAACATCAGTCATGTTGCTTATTGTGCATAACTAGCCGGTAGGTAATTCTCGTTGATCCTAACCTGGAAGCTGAACTAATTTCACAAAGTTAAGTCAACTGGAAAATGTTTTCATACCTTTCTCAGGCTTCAGGGATAACCGTTTCCCCTGGCATCCAGTTTTCCCATCCTCGTCATAGTGACACTGGTAAAAACCAGAATACGTCGATAACAGCCGGGTAAAAAAACACGTTCGTGACCAAAAACCTTATTAGGGAGCGAATGGGAATTTCCCAGAAACCGTTTGTGGATTGGTTTAATCGGACCGCATGTTTAGCGAGATGTCCAAGATTTTGAAACGCCATATTACTTGGTAGGTTGAGCGTTCTCTAATTTCGTCGACCGCCTGTTCGTGACTGGCAGTTTAATGCTGATTTAGGGCTCTTGTTTCAGAGAGGTTTCCACTTCTAGACAAACACCAAACCATCTTCTAGTCGTTGTTCCCCTTGACGAAAAGCATACGCCAAAATCTACCTAGGTGTGCAAGACTTCTGAAAGATGGGCAAAATAACGGGGAGCTACTTGGTTGTCAGAAATAGAAATAAAAACGGCAGTTCAGTTCAGTTCTCCAAACCATTAACCTTGTAATTTTGTTATCGAGTTTTGGTTGCATTATTGAGTCGAGCGCAAAATGAACTGAAGCACCAAGTTAAAAAAGAGTCAAAAACAAAATAATAAGGGGAAGTCATGAAGACGAAAAAGGAGTCCGAATGCAAGTACATCACTGGCCGCCACACCAAGTTATGTCACTCAATGTCTCTAATCATTTGATGGACGGACCTCGAGGATCCTAATCCGGAAGTCTAACACATCCTATTCGGCCAATGATTTTAAGATTTTGTCTCTCTGTGTACGGACCACTTCCACCTACTTTCCAGCCACTACCTTCCTTGAAGAACAGCGTACGCCGAGAAAGTCTAATGGTGGATATGCGCTATATTCACCAAAACACCAACACATTGTAAAATGCGGTACAAACTTTCTGTGCGAGATTTTCTAGCTGTTGCATTGGTTATTTTAGTAGACAAAACAGGTGGTTTGATATGGATGATTAATTTGAACTAGAATCCCAAATGCTTACAAAGGGCATAATGGAACTATTCTGATGTGTGATCGCTTCGGTGCTTTCATGGCTAAATTGACATGGTCTACAGATTGGTTCATGTGGAACCGACGATTTAATCATGCTTGAAACTCGGCCTCCTGTTTAGTGATCGAGGAACTCAGAAAAAGCCGCTCCGCTGCTTTGATGAACAGAAAAATCAAAAGAAAAAAAATGAGCATGGAATTGACTGTTGTATGGAAAAGCTAGGATCGCTATTGATCACACATTTCAATCAGTTTAACCGAGAAGTAAATGGCGACATTGAATTATCTTCTGCCTAGTAAGACGATATGAATCAATCTATATCAAAGAGCGAACTTGGGAGTTCGGAAATGCTCTATTTTCGCTCTATATACCGCATAGTTATCGCTCTGGAAAGATACATTTCGGCGAGTAGAGTTTTTGTCTTCTGGTTTTACTATAGCAAGCTGGAGCGACCGGAGTCACAAGCTAAGATCGGGTATGCAGGTTTCCCGGGGGTCAGCGCGGCGTACACCGCGCGAGCCTTGGATATCAGCGTGCTCATCTTGACTACTCTGCTCCCATCCGTCGTCACGAGGCTGTCGAGGTAACTAAAGCGGTCAACAGTTCCCAGTACCTCCCCATCGAGCACCAAGCTCGGAATCGTTGACGTCCAGTCTTGCAACATCACTTTACACTTAGATATTGCAAAGCGCGTGCCGGACGGAACTACTACTCTTGTGAGTCTATCTAGTTCATAATGAGTATGTTCCGTGGATTCCTTCTAGCAGACAACGTCGTCTGCGTACTCTAGGTCACATAACTTTTCGCTGTTTCTTAGATCGAAGCCCACATCCTGAAGACTTTTCAAGCGCATTCTCCATTATTTCGTCCACGACGAAGTTATACAGGAATGGAGACTTAGGACATCCGTGTCAAATACCACCGTTCGTTTCGAACCGACCGAAGAGTTCACCGTAAATCATTACGCGGCCAGAAATATGAGAATACACTAACCTCAGTAGGTTTACAAACTTCTGGGGCATCTCTTTTCGTTGAAGAGCACTGAAAAAACGCTGTTCGATCAACTGAATTAAAGGCGCTTTTCAAGTCTAAGAAAACCATTACTGGCGGTCGACAATGCGTGTGACGCGTCTCAACTAGTTGGCGAAGAAAACTACAGTCATTGCGTATTCCTTTCTTAAAGATGGGAACAATCAATGACTCGCTCCATATTAACAGAAGAAGTTCCTTATCCCAAATGTCACGGAGTAAGGTGATAAGTGATTTTATCAAAGCGTTTCCGCCCAGTTTGAAAAGAACTGGGGGAAGTTCGTCGGGTCCAACCGCTTTCCCACGCTTGAGTAATCGAATTCTCAACTCCACTTCCACTTCTGATGGGGCCTTAAGTGATACTCCCCAAGAAATCGCAGCTGTTGACACTGGAGTAACTATCTTAGCTAACGGTCAGCGAAACTGCTCTTTGAAGTATTCGATCCAACGGCCAAGCTTTTCTTCTTTGCCATGAATAGACTCTCCATTTCCATCCCACATTGTTTCACTGACCGCGGCCCACCGTCCACCGGTGTCGCAAATAAGTTTGAACAGACTTTCACTATTACCTGAAGCAGCTGCTACTTCCATTTCTTCAGCTACCTCGACCCACCAATTTTCGCGGCCATTCCTAACGCCCTTCGTAACTCGCTCTTGTAAATTTCTTCGTATCTTATCCATCTCATAGGTCGAGAGATGACGCTTTTGCTCCATTATGCTCAACGACTCTTGAAATATCCAGTGTTTTTGATGGACATTGGACCTAAAACCATTGGCGAAAATTGCTACCACGTCCATCGCATGTTTGATATGGGCCCAATACTCATCTACATTACTGTTCTTCGTAGTTCCTAGCTCATGTGCTAATTTTTGTTCATAACTAGTGCGAACTTCTGGATCACAAAAACGTTGCACGGCTAACCGGGCTTGCGGATTGCGTCGATGACCATGCAGCTGGAGAGATAATCGCATTGAAACTAATGCGTGACTCGACTCTACATACGTGGACTAGTAGGATCTACAGTTCTGAACAGAACTGCTTCACCGGTAGCTTACTGTGATATGATCGATCTGGCCCAGAATACTTGTAGTGTTAGAGCGCCATGTTGCCGTACGACGCCAGTTGTGTCGGAAATTTGTACTAGACAAGAACAACCGATTGTCTGTACAAAACTGGAGAAGCCTATCCCCGTTGTCTATCGGCTGAGCAGGTAGGGCACAACGCCCACCCAAACAAGCTTCTGAAACACACTTAGTTTTCCAACTTGTGCATTGAAATCATCTGCTAACACTACAATGTCAGATCCTTTGCTCCTGTGAACGAGAAGGGTGAGTTCCTCGTAAAATCCACCCTTCTGTGTGTCAAAACTGCAGTCTGTTGGAGCGCATGCCGAGATCACAAACAAACGGTGCTCAACACAGCTATCCTATCGAACGCCACCTGACCCCTGGAGTCTTACAGCACATAAACGACTATCAACAGGGATGCAGTCTAAAAGGGCAGCCTCAGCCTTGTTAGTCAAGACTATTCCTACACCACGTTGACCCGCAGCTCTAGCTGCTTCGTCTCCTGAAGTGACCAGGAAATACCTCGACGAGATACCAGGAGCAATTGGCTGAATCACATTGTTCGGATCCTGGGTACGCGCCTCACTTACGCAGCACACATCAATCTTCAGAGAATCTATTGTAAGCGCTGGGCACGCCTGCTGACTGGCCTGCATCAGAGTACGCACTTTGAAGGAGCCGAGATCTAGCGACTGACGAAGTTTGAGAACATGAGTTACAAGACAGAGGATTATTTAAACTATTTGACAATGAACCTCTGAGAGTACAGGGCGTGTTATCATTGGGAGCATTATGGGTGGATAGAGGGGGCAAAGAAAGATGATTGGGGACACAAAACAAAGGTTGAATAAAAGAAGGATTTCCGAGCAGTAGCCCACTTATTACTTCCCGTCCCACTCGATTCAGTAGGCAGCGCGGTCCTGTTTATCCTGGGCAACGACCGATGCAATATTGAATTCTTTGTAGTCGTGCAGTTCATGGGAGATGTTGGGTGGGTACTGTTAGTGTCCAGCCACAAGGCAGGAGAACGATTAAGGTTTCCAACCAGAGCCTTTAGTTCTAATAATAACTTGTCCGCAAGGCAGCGGGATGGCTTAGTGGAAGCTCGTTTGCTTGGATCGACTATTCTTCCACTGATTTTACCGACTGAGTTGCCAGCTCATATCGGTCCCCAACCTGGAGGACCGGGAGACTGGACTTCACCAGGCATGATTGCATCACCGGCTTAAGGAAGTCACCCTGTATAGCTCTTTGGGTCATAGAGGCACGTAGACCATTACATCACGCCTAGGTGCAGTCTCGTCGTGATGACCCAGCCACCGCAGTCTACGGAGTTGAAGGACGATTGAGTTCATCAATTTCAAAGCCCCGTTCCCTAACTTTATCGTTGGATACTCTGTCGCGCCATTTTACCTCTAAAATACGCCGCAGGCACTAGTAAGCCAAAATCTAAAGCTTTCTGGTATTCTCCGCTCTCAGTGGCCAGGTTTCACAATCGTGGCTGAGTACGGGGCTTATAGTGGCACGGCAGATACGCGCCTCAATCCGAAGGCGGGTCCACAACGTCCGTCGTTGCTGGAGAAATGCTCTTTTTTGCGTTGTTTATCCGGAGTATTCTCGTATCCTTCGCCTGAACGTTCGGAAGCAGTGTAGAGCCGAGATTCTTGAATGATGGAACGCGCTCGATCAGCTGGTCATTGATGGACAGCCGTTGAGCTTATGGCCCTGAATAAGTTGACATAACTGTAGATTCTGTGGCAGTTACCTCAAGCCCGATGGACTTTGAGAAGAAATCGATCAGACTGAGGACTGGTTTCAGCTTGGCGAGAGATTCCAGTAGCCAAACAATGTCTTCCGCGAACTCTGGGTCCGAGATGGGATATATATATATATATATATATATATATATATATATATATATATATATATTCACCGATAACCCGGTACAATATACAGAGACGTGGTGCCATGCAAAAACATGAAACAGCAAATTAAAAGTGAAAGATGAAAGGGGAAGTTTCTCAGGAGTTCGAACACAAGCTGTCACCACATAACCGCCACTGAGCCATATCGGACAAATTTTCCAGCCAGTTGTGTAGTGGATCTCGAGGTCCCCAACCATGCAAGTGTGAGAAACCGACAGAAGCAAGTCTTGACGTCAAAATTTTGACAGACCGGTGCCCTATCCTGGCTTCGCCTCCACATCGTTTCCAGCCAACCTTAGGTTCAGCGAATAGAGAATGACGGAGAAGTCGATGAGGTGGCATACGTAGTTCATGTCCCAGCCAGCGAAGCCAATGGGGTGATATGGTAGCACTTATTGGGTACGCGGCACGCCCGGTTCCGTAGATGCGCCTTCGAACTGCGGAACTGCTTATTCGCTGTTGCCACCAAACTCGCGAGATACTCCTCAGGCATCGATGATCGAACACGGACAACCGGTCGACATCGGTCGCTCGAACACGCCACGTATCACAAGCGTATAGGAGCACACTACGCACAGCAACATTGTACACCCTACCTTGCAATCGGAGAGATGTCACGATGTCTCCACAGGTGGCGTAAATTGCAGAACGCCATTTTAGCCTTCGCTATTCGGTTGTCCACATTGTCTCCAATCCGTCCATCGACAGTTATACAGCTTCCCAAGTAGACAAACTTTTCAACAACTTCTAGCCGATCGTCACCGAGGGTTCCTGGGTTCCTGTTAGTCTTGTAGAACTTTACACTTGGAGGGTGAAAAACACATCCCGTACCGTAATACACACGACGCGAGGTTGTCTTGGACGCCTTGTGCCACAATAACACTGTCGTAAACCAATGCGATGTCATCTGCATAGTCTAAGTCTAAAAATCTGTTACCGGGTAGGGGCTCAACGCCTTCGTTCGTCTGATTTCTTTGTGCCCCTCTAAGGATGGCGTCGTCTGCAAAATTGAACATGAAGGGTGAGAGTGGACAACCTTGACGCACGCCACTTCCAACTGGGAAGCAAGGTGACGATGAGCAATAGGCTTGTACTCTGCCTGAAGTCTTATGGTATAGAGCTTGGATGACTTTCACATACTTATCAGGCACTCCCTGTCTGATGAGACAATCCCAGAGGGCTGTCCTATCAACGGAATCAAAAGCTGCTCGGATGTTCAAGAATATGATTACCGCCGGCCTACGATGTGTGGCGGAGCTCAATTATCTGACAGATGGTAAAAATTTGACCGATGCACCCGCGGTTGGGACGAAAACCGGACTGTTCTTCACAAACTTGTTGTTCGCGCATTGGGGACAACCTCTGGAGGATTACCGATGGTAGCAACTTCGATGCGACCGAGATCAAGCTTATCCTTCGATGACTGGAACAGATATTTCTAGCCCATTTCTTGTATATAAGGATGATGGACGCACAGTTCCAACTTTCTGGAACACAATCATGGCGCCAAATCTCGGAGAGGCTGGTGAGCGCTTTGGAGAGGTGTACACTACCATCTTCGAAGAGGGCCGGAGGGAGTTCGTCAAGGCCGGCAGCTTTATTGCGTTTCAGGAGGTAGAACTGGGTCGGTTCTATACCAAACCTTGTGTTGGCAGAAGAAGCTCTATCTGAAGTAGATGTCTTGTTTTCTGAGCAGTTACATGTCACCAGGTGAACAGATTTCGGGTGAAGTGTCATCGCGTATACAGAAGGCGCGTTTGGCTTTTGCTAAACTCAGCCATTTGTGACGTCCGACTGTCGGTTAAGAGCCCGAATGTACATTGCGGTGGTTAGGTCTGTTCTTCTATACGGCTCAGAAACATGGTCAATAAGGTTAGAAGATAGATAAAGACTGTCGGTTTAGGAGCACTGACGTCTCCGTAGCACTGCTCAAATATGGTGGGAACACCGTACCAGCAACGCTGAGGTTAGCGTAGGGTGCTAGGAGCCAGAGGTTGGTCCCTGGAAAAAGTACTGAATTTAAACAGCCTAGGGTGGATAGGACATGTATCACGCATGCCCACCGATAGACTTCCTCAGCTTACGCTGTTTTCCGAGGTAGGTAGTGGATGGAAGGTAGGCTGAGGTGACCAGTTTTTGATATGGCAGAAAGGTATGAAAACCTTGACCAGTGTATGTTATCGAGTGGGACGTGTTAGACTTCCGGGATGGGATTCATGCAACCCGTCTATCAGATGGCTGGAGACATTAAGTGATATGGCTAGGTGTCACCGCCAGTGGCGAAGTTGCATTCGAATTGTCTTTGTTCTCACGATTTCCGATTCTTACACTGCTTTCGGCTCTTCTTATTTTCTGCGTCTATTCTCTTTGCCCTCAACTCGATGACGCTGGAACGTAACAACCGAAAGCTGAGCACAAAAGTGTGAGGTTGATGGTTGAATAAGCTGAACTGAACATGTGTGACCACCAGTGACTTTAGCCGTCACATGCCCACCGATTTGTTGGCATACGTCTCTCAGTTATAAGTCTCAGCGACAGATAATCACGGTAGATCGTATTCGATGTCGCTTATTAGATTTTAAAACTTCGGTCGAGCGTGGCACGAGCATCCGTTGTCGAGAATACCGAATTTCGTCTTTCTCCTGAGTTCATGTCTTGGATTCAGAGCCTCCTCAGCAGATGTTTCATGATCTAAGTCTAACGGACTCTTTCAAACACAGTGAATTCTAGAACCTCTCAAGGCCCCGTGCTCTTCCCCACGCAGTTTCTACCAGGAGTTATCTTCGTTCATTATTTTAACACATTGTTATTTGACTGAAGGCTGGCTGCCAAGCGCGGTTGCCATTTGACCGTTGCCCTCGCGCGCTCCCCACGCATGTTCTCAAATACACACTAATCCTCATTTCTCCCGATTTTCTTCCTGTCCTCACGAGTCGTGGGGAATACTGCTCTGGTTAACGTGTTCGTACAGTGCCGAATATTAGCATAACGTACAGCTGGTCCGCGTAGTATGAAGGACCGAAGAAAGAGTACACCAAGGAGACTGTGAGGTAAGGTCCAGCCACTTTACAAGTTTATGCAGTTCATTATCAGCCTGTACACTTTCCTTAGCTCAATTTATATTTTTGTCGATAACGCTGATCTTCATTGCTTTGTGTTCTGTTAGCTTTTTTTCTAAGTATTAGCCAATCGCTCTTACGATCGTTCTTATTTTCCTACTGCTGAATTTCGACCTTTACGGGGCTGTTGCCTGAAGAGCCAGACAACCACACTGACTTACTAAAACCGCAAAAAGCTACCGACGTATCCCTAAGACGAGTCCCACCGTTTAGTCCTAATTTTTAGTTACAATACTTCCTATGGACTTGACAAGGTTTTCCATCAACCATTTCCCCATCTTGGTCCCCACAAGTGACCAACCCAGCCTCAAAGTCGTCCGTTTTCTGTCAGGTCGGAAATCCTAACAAGTTTGTCAATAGTAAATTAGCAACGACAGGGGAGGACTCTCCCGACTAACGCAAACCATGTATAGATGGATGAAACGGTGCGGAAATCCGTGCCTAAAGGGAAAAAATACTTGTGTTAATTAGCTAATTTAAAATTGAGGATGAGCTAAAGAGATCTAAAACAAAATAATTTTATGTAACAGGCAGATTAAGGAGTTCAGGTATGCTCAGCAGCATACCCGTTCCTGTCCCAGATGGGCGAGTGAGCGAGACAGTACTGTTCCTCCGCGTATATCCGGCGCCTACTGTAAACGAACAGGCACTGTTCCCGACGCATGGCCACGTGAAAACCAGGCAAGACGGGAAATTCTAGAAATGGTGTACCTTTTGATTTATTCGCCTTAGAGTCTTATGTACATCACCGATAATTAGGGTGGAGGGGGGTCTTCGCAGTTAACACCATTACTCACTCCTTAAAAACAAAAATAAGCAGATACTGAAGCACAATAAACTAACAAACATGAGAGGATTTGTGGTGGAATATCAGTTTACACTTAGTAAAGGTGTTCCAACACCACTTATGCAACGATCATTGGACAAGTTTGACGGAACGAGACTGCAAAACTTACACGAGACAAAATCTGGTTGTTGCTAGGATCCATGATTTCAACGTGAATACTCTCTGCCGTGTAGTCTTTCCCTTTTTCTCCGGTAATTCTGTAGGTACCTTACGAAGCGGGAAGCAATAAGCCGACGGCAAAATACGCACCTTTGACCATAGTCACGTCAGGAACTTCCTCAATGAAACACATTGGTTTTTGGTTTGTCAAATAGAAGTACATCGGGGCCACCTGAGTTGGCCAGCTCAACAAAAACGCAATTACAAATAATGAGAGCATAAGTGATGACGTTGCGCGCACCAACAACCTAGAAGTGGTTGCTCATACAACCTCTCAAGGTCACGAGGACTCAGTTCAGTTCAGTTCAGTTGTCTTGAAGTCTTGAAGTACTACACGGGTTCGAGGCTTCGAGCCCAATTGTCCCGGTTCTTGAGGAAATCCTTGATCTTCTGTCGGATTCACCGAGCTGAAACGAGAGTAAAAAGAAGCGGAGGGAGGGGCGGGGGTGGCAGCGAAAACAAGATACGCATAAAGTCATGCAGTGTCTCACTGTGGACAGTGCCTCAAGCGGAGTGGGGGTGCGACATTCGTGAACATATATGCGATAAAAGACATCTATTTTGTTTTTTTGACAAGGAATTATTGGGAGAGACCCAGGTAGAGGTCTAGCTTTTTCTTGAAGATAGTTTTGTTCTGTGAGGGAACAACATCTTCCGGAAGTATATTCCACAGAGTAATAACCCTATAGCTAAAAAAGTTAACCCTTAGTGAAGTGCGTGGCCTCGGTTTGAAAACTTTTCTGCTGTGACCACGGAGAGAAGAGGCTGGATAGACAGAGAAGAAGCAATCGCTTTGACCTGATTCGAAAAGGTGGAACATCGAAAACAGATCACCTCTTACGTGTCTTAAGTCAAGGGGATAGAGGTTGAGGAGTGAGAGGCGGACGGGATAAGGTAGGTGGGATAGACCCATTATTGTCTTGGCGGAGGCCCGCTGAGCTCTATCTAGGATCTCACGGTCTCGGACAAGACCAGAGTGCACTATCTGACTGCCGTACTCCAACAGAGGTCGGATATCAGTGCCGAAAATTATGGGGAAATCATCCTTAGATATGAGTGGGAAGGACCTTCGAATGGTGTCTAGGACTCAAAAGGCAGACTTGCCCGCAAGTTGGTGATGATGAGAGAAGGACAAGTTAAAATCTAACCATAAACCGAGCACCTTGTGTCGGTCAACCCTTGGCAGTGTGGTTGCTCCATTAATGGAAAACGTGTGACCAGTCTTTCTGCCGAAAGACATGCTCACGCATTTGTCATCATTAACTGGGCGATTCCAAACCTCGGACCGGCGTTTCGTTTCATAAACTGCAATTTGCAGGTCTTCAGCGCTTGAAATCCATAGGGTTACATCATCTGCGTACATGGCAATGTTCGCAGGAAGGGCTGTCGGAAGATCGTTCATATAGGTCAAGAAAAGAAGAGGACCTAAGACCGACCCTTAGGGGACTCCAGCTGGTACTGGGGAGGGTTGAGACAAAACATTCCCGACCTTAACCACAATGGTGCGGTCGGTAAGGAAGCTACGTAGGATGGCCAACATGGAGCCTGTGGTCCCGTATGTCTGCGGCTTGTGAAGAAGAGGGGCGTGGGGAACCTTATCGGAGGCCTTAGCAAAATGGATGAATACAGCGTGTGAAAGCTGGCCATCGGCATAGGCTTTCGTTAGACTATCCATGACAGTAAGCATATTAGTGATGCATGACCTGCCAGGAAGAAACCCATGTTGGGACGGGGAGAGGATCTTATTTCTATGACGATGGGAAAGAACCTAACTCTTAAGAATTCCCTCGAAAAATTTGCTGGTGATGCTAGTGGGACTTATGGGTCTGTAACTAGAAGCAAGATGTCTACTACCCTTCGTATAGATGGGTGCGATCACTGCTTTTTTCCAGCTACTGGGGAAAACTCCATCGTCAACGCATCGCTGAAAAAGCGAGGCATAAGGAGCAGCTAATGTGTCCACGGCTTCCTTGAGAAAACGGCGGTGGATTAGGTCAGGACTCATAGAGCAATATTGGTTGAGCCGTCGGAAACCTTGAGCGACTGCACCAATGGGAATAGTGACGCGGTTAATGGTAGTGGTCAGAGATAACGGGTGCTTGGTAGGGTGGGATGATATGAATATGGAGCTAAAAATTGTACGGAAGTGGGAGCTGAATGCCTCGGCTACTTGGGTAGGGGAAGTGACTGGAGATCCGGCACTATCTTTGACAGCCGATGGCGTCGGAGCTGTACTCCTTAGACGGCGCATGTACTGAAAGAAAAATGCCTTATTGGTCCGCGCTCGATCGAGTACAGATCGTTGGACTGCATTCTGATAGGACCTAATCTTGTCTTTGCATATGGTCCGGATGATCCTGAAGTCTTCCGCATCACGGGTAGGGCCTGTGGCTTAATATCTAGCAAAGAGGCGTGCGTGTTCGTCTAGAATGCGCCTAATGGGACGAGGAAGGGGTCGCTTAGCGGTCTGTGGACGACGAATTCTGGGGACAAATAGCCTATCAGCTAAGGAGATTAACTCTCTGAGATTCTCTGCCATTTCATCAGCAGAGTTACCTGGGTTAGTTGAATTCAGCTGGGAGCGAAAAAATGCACAGACTTGGTCAAAATTGGTCCTTTTGAAGGATCTCAAAGTTTCGGTTTCTGGGAAGAGAGGAGTCTGCTTCACGTTATAATCGAATTCAATGAGAATGTGATCACTTTTGCCGAGGGGCGGCAAGTAATGCACCACATCTATTAGGAAGCGATCATCGGTGATGACTAGGTCTAGTAGGGACGGGGCGTGGCCTGTGCGATATCTGGTCGAATCTCTTACGTTCTGCACCCACGAGTTTTTCAGTACGAGGTCTGGGAGGGGTTTACCAAAAGTGATATCCGGGGCATCAGCTCTTTGCCAGTTAGTACTGGGAGAGTTGAAGTCACCAGTGACTAACAGATGGGTGAGGTCTGTGTAGCTTTTCAGGGAGCCTAGTTAGTCTATGAGACCTAGGCTATCAGTTGAATTGCATGCGGGAGGACGATAGACAACATCAAGCAACAGGGTGTCTGTCCTAGAGAGGGTAAACACAGCCCACAAACAATCAGTACATGAAAAGGTAGGAGTTGTCAGTAACGTGGGAGGAGGGATCGAATTATCGTAGTATATGATGACCCCGCCGGCACGACCTCTACTGGAGTCCTGCCTTAATGTGAAGTATCCCGGAATGGATATTTCGGCATCAAGTATGTCAGGGGTGAGCCAGGTTTCTGTGAGGGCTATGATCTGAGGCTCCTTATCCACTGCAAGCTGCCAAAGCTCCCGGATCTTATTCAACACACTCAGGCAATTGCTGTAAAAATGCTTGAGCACATGCTCAGGATTTGTTGCAGAATCGCCAGAAGCAACTGATTTTGGGTTTGAGGAGCGGGAAAGAGGGGGATTAGGGGATGGAAAGGAGGTCCTGGGGACGGGTAATGGCCACGGCCAATCGAGCGTCCAGATTTCCTTCGATGTCATGCACACCAGATAATCACCCACCACTGCCGAGTGTGTTTCGTCGAATCCCCACCAAAAATGAGAGGGAAACGGAAAACCTCATCGCACATCAACTGCGAGAGACATTAGGCATCGTGAGCGTTCACTGAGACTGTATGTAATGAGCGAAAAATCTATTAAAACATACTCCAGAAGGACCACAGTGCTACCCGTCATCCATCTAGTTGATATACTCTAGGTTCAACAGGAGGAAATATCTCGTACCACTTGCGATCTAGGGCACCTCTGAAGGATTGGGTGGTCTGCAGATCTACCATTCCACCAGGCAGACCGTTCCAACTGTTCACAGCCCTGTTGCTGAAGAAGTGAGATCTAGCCACGAGGACTGATTGGCCTGGTAGGATGGTTCAGTTCAGTTCTGTTCAGTTCAGTTTCCTTAGGAAGAAAGTGGCCGAGACCGATCGAGCGTCCAGATCTCTGTGTTATCGGCGAGTTTCATTGGCTCCCAACACCGCAAGTTGAATTTTTTGTCTGAGAGGCAGAGTCTGTGAGGCAGTATCAAGTTCACAGACATAAGTTCAACGACAAAAATACCAGGTTCTCAAAAACTCACCCCCCTTTCACACAGCTAGCTCTGGGTACGCTGTGTTCCAGCGTGAATCTAGGGCCTTCCTTAAGGTTGGTACATTGCCGCACCCAAACGCGACCTCAGACAGTTTATTACACATAATTACAACCCTATTTGTGAAAAAGACCCTTTTTGTTCAGCCTTGAGTATGCTCTCTGTACCTCAAAACTGTCCCTTGGTGCCACACTCAGGAGTAGAAACGGACAAATCACCCATGTCAATGCCCGGTAGACCCTCTACGATCTTGAACGCTTCTATTAGGTCGACCCAGCCTCTACGCCGTTCTAAAGAGAAGAGATTAAGATCACCTAGACGCTAGGCTTAAGGTTTCCCCCTCTGACCGGTGACCAGGCTAAATGCATGTCACTGCACCCCTCGAAGCAATTCTTATCTTTGCCTGCAAACAATACTCTAGAAGCGATCGCACCAAAACCTTGTAAAATGGGATGAAGACTTCCGGATTTTGCATGTGATCGTGTTGTATACCCTAGTTAACACCCCTCTGGCCATATTGGCAGCTCTCTGGCACTGTTTTGAGGGCTTGAAGCTCCGTCTGACTATAAAGCCTGGGTCTTTCACCTCCGACACTCTTTTACACGGAATACTACTCATTTCGTCTATGTCGGACTTGACATTTGGCGAGATTCAGCGGTAAATCCCATCTTTTTGCACATTCGAGCACTGCATTTATATCTTGTGTTAAATCTCTCCCCGCTGTCTTCACATCATTTGCAAAGACGAAACACGGGTTGCTCAGTTCTTTCGCTAGGTCAATTATATACAAGAGGAAGAGCAAAGACACCAATACTGGACCCTGTGAACACCAATGGTAGCCCTCTTCGGCCTCGATAGATAATCACCCACATTGACACGGAAGCTGCGACTCCTTAGAAATTTTGCTACGCAATCTCTTACGTCCCGACTTATCCCAAAGATCTGCAATTTATAATCCAGCATGCGATGGCTCACCGAGTCGAAAGCCTTGCTGAAATCCAAATAACAAACCTCCACTGTCGTGTCTTCATCTATTCGTCTTGGGGTCTCGTCTAAGAACATCAGAACATACAAGCCTTAGTGAATCCAGACTGACTTTGAGTGAGCTTTTCTTGGAAAACTATTTGGAATGAAGAAATGCTACCCGTAGAAAATGAGGTTGGCGTGGAACCTTATAGCACGACTTTTTTGAGTGGATTCAGTTGGCGTATATAAGTAGGCTGACTAAGGCCGCAACCACTGTGGGCAGCTATGGTTGCTACCTCTACGGCTGCTATGTTGCATGATTCTATGGTATACTCTTGGCTATGTGGTGATACTTACGGAAGTTTTGTAGATTTTTCAAATGATTTTCGTGTTCTCCAAGGAAAGCGTTAACGTCGCCCATGAGCGTTCTTTGCCCAAATGAGAAGAGTCCTACATCACGCCGTCCTTGTTCGTACGACTTCCCTTGTTTTCCTCCAGCTATCCGAGTGCCCTCTCCCCGGACCTTTCCCAGGCGGGCTGCATTCTTGCTCAAAGAATGATGTTCCGGCCTGTACAAAGTGTTCTGAAAGTAGCCTCTCTACTGTCTTGTTAATGGATATGAACACTCTCACCGATCTGCAAGGAAGTGTTGGGGCCGTCGAAAGAGCTTACCTCCTGCCTTGTGAGAGGCAAGTTTGCACAGTTCAGCAAACTTATAGTCTTCATTCATTTTGAAGCCCAAGTCCCTTGTTGACTGGGTTGCCCAAAATGTGAATGGTCCATTTTTGCCCATGACCGCCGGTCCCACAAGAGCTCTGGTTAGTAGGCGGCTCTTGCTCTTGTTTAAGGACATACCCCATCTGTTTGACCTGAGCTACGTCGCGGAAGCGATGGAAAATTTCCATGATGTGAAGGAAGTCTGTGCTTTTTCTTGGAACAAGTTCAACAATTGGCCTACCGTCAAAGGTGTCCAGACCTTAAGGGGAAGGCGGCAACAACTAGATGTGCGGTTGGTGGTCTCAAGATAAAGCTAGTGGGTGGCGATAATGGGGACCTGCGCATAAATCGGAGGGGGGAAAGGTTGGGTACTTTGGGTACGTGCCTCAGTCGGTAAAGCCATTGGTGGATAATAAAGCAGGTGTTGTTGGCTGATGCGTTGCATCATCCGAACCGTGGTGGATACATTTCGTGGCACGCCATGTTAGTAGGTGAGAGTGGTTTAGGTTGGTCTCTCCTCTACGCCCTTTTTCCGAATGAGAGTGGAGCGAGGTACAGGCTCGCTAACATCCTTGCATAGTATGTGGCGTTTTGTAAAATGTACCTGGATGCCTGCACATTCTATGTTCGTTCCACGAGCTTAAGGATATGAACAAGCACTGCTTCCTTCTTGGTGGCGCCTCTGTGAACGGCTAGCTGCTGTTCCATCAGTGAAGGAGTAACATGGGCTGCACCTCAACAAAAGGTTTATTTCGATGGGTTTAAGGTAGCAATCGCTGTTCGCAGCCTCGTGGCACTTGCTTAACTTAGCCTCACATGATTGCCGCACGGGTAAATGTAGGCTCCGTCGAGTGTTCAGTGGATCATTTCGTTTGGCACAGTCACTACTAATAGAAAAAAGTGAAAAACAGATATTCGAAGGGAAGATTATCTGGAACTTCTTGCGTGGTTGACTTACTAAAGCACATCTTGAAGCTGTGTAGGGAAGCAAAGGTAACAGGGTATCGTCACATTCGGAAACAGTAGACGGGGTGGAGCTGTATGCTAATCAATTAAGGACGGCTCGCCGATTCCGCGCGTCATGCCCTAGAAGAACACATTTCTAAGCAGCCTGTGCAGAAACCTGACCCTCACCTTCGTCGACTGATTCATAATTGCTGGCTTGCCGGTGCAGTTACGGTCATGTGGTGATTCGCAGCCGTCAAATGTGACACAACCAGACACACCTTCGCGGCCATCCACTCGGATGAGCCTCGACCAATCAGGATCGCCGTAGACAGGCCCGAGAAAGGCTTCATGGGACTGGTCATTTCCTGGTCTGACAATTATCTTCTCTGAATTAACATATTTATGCAAACCAGTTCTACAATACAACTAGCGCGCTATTTCGCATCCTTTGTCTCCTTCCTACTCTGGTTTACTTAGTTCTGGTTGGGAGTTACACGCCTTTGAGTCATACGCAACTGAATTCGAAGGAATCCCAAAACCACAGCACGAATAATCCGTAAATTCGGCGATACTGGATTACTAAATGAACAATAACATGAAAAACATTTACAAACCTCAATATGCAGTCACGGTTTCCGAAAAGGATAATCAAGTTTAGGGTGTGCGAGAGACAAACACGTGAGTCACGCTGAACCAAGACGTGATAAGACCTGTGAGTACGTCGGAAGCGAACGAACAAAGGTTGGCCCATGGAAACATAAAGTGTATGAAAACACGCAAGTAGTGTATGTGAGAGGGTGATATCGCGAAAACACGAAATAATAGTGTCTTCGAAGTGTTTTCTGCAACTGATCATCATAGTGGGGGCAGCTTCAATACCTCTTGTCAGTCCAGTGATTATTACGACTGGTGTCCCTTCCTGGAGCTGCCCATCACTGAACAACTGGGCGTGCATGCCAGTGCATCTGAGGTTGAAGACTGGATTGAAATTTTCGAGTTACGGTACAGTATACGAAAGGATGTGAAGAAGGAGAATAAGACCGCTTTCATTCTGACGGCCGGTGGCCGTTTATTGTACTCGGTGATGGAAAACTCTGCATATCCGAGAGCCCACACAGCGGTTCCGTTCAACGCGCCCAATGCTTTGCTGCTAGATTGCTTGGTTCCGTTAAATTTTCAGGTGACCGAAGGCGCCGAATTCCACTTGCTGGTTCGCAGTCTTACAGTGAACTTTCGTGAGTTCATCCTGACACTTCAGACAAAAGCTTTAAAGTGAAAATTCGGCGGCCAGCTAGAAACCCAGTCGCGTGACCGCCTCATTGCCAGTAGAAATCATCCGGAGTTGCAGAAAAGCTATTGTTGAAGCCCGACCTGACTTTCTCTGAGGCCCGGTCAGCGTGCGATCAGTTTGATGACGTATCCGATGCGGCGGACGTAATACTCGTAGAGCACTACCAACAAGTTCTTCCCCGTAAACCATGCCTTTCAGGTAAAACGTCCCAACCGGAGTTGGCCAACAAAATGATCCCTGAGGGTAAACCAGTGCAAACGAATCGCGGCTCCTTGCGCGGTAAAATTCCACCTACTTTCCACCCCCCTTTTCCGCAACGCGTTATGCCCTTCTTGTGGAAGGCCTGGCCAAATTCGCAAGGTGAGCCATCAATCCAAGTGCTACGCAACAAACGTTACTCCTGAAAATCCGAATATGTTGGCAGTCCGGTATACTCGCTGAAGATTCCGAGTGAATCGAACTAATTCATGTGCAGATCGGTCCGTTTTCAATGCAGCTTGAGATATCAGTTAATTGTCGATACCGGGAGCTGCGAGTCCATCACTCCGAAACTCGTGTCCGACTTGATTCAGCCCAGTGTACACAAGCAACCCACTGCTGTGCACATTCACAGTGTTACTGGGCACCGACTCTCACTGCCGGGTGAAACGGCAATAACGGTTCGGCCGGAGAACTACTTTACCCCAGTACTATCCACTATTTCTGTAGACAGTCCGTCGATTCTGGCCTTCAAGGCCCTGCTTACTTTGGAGCAATTGGTAACCCCCAAAAGGCCTTCTGGCTATCGGGTGAGCCAGCTTGTTCTTCAGCTGTTGATCGCACAATGCTCCAACAACGTATGTGGCATGGCTCTGAGCCCTCGAGGTTGGTGGTTGACGGCGATCCGGTATCCCTTAAATATCCGGTCACGGAAGTGCGCGGAGACTACGGTGGAACTTGGGGGCTTCGGGAAATTCATGATCGGTAGCAATTTTTCATCAAAGGTCGATCTGGCTGGTGCGTACTTACAAGTTCCGCTGTGTGTGGAGTCCAAGCCACTAACAACCAGTAACACTCCACGGGGCATGCTCCAATGCAACTTCTAGCCGTATCTTCTGCATGTGTCGTCCGGCGTGCGCCAGGACACAATAGGCGAGGTGATCCATGATATCAATAGGGTGATGGCATATCAAGTCGATGTGCTCATTTCCAAATCCAGGAAGTAAGAACACGACCCCCGGTGGCAGAAGCTGCTGGAGAGGTTCGTGGAAAGAAAAGTATCCGCCAAAACACCTAGATACAATTTCCTCGTTAACGAGTTAGATTTCCTCGGTTTCACTCCCAACACAAACGGATGCCAACACGATCCACGTCGTTTCAGACTCCTGATTAGTAGCAAGTTGCTGAAAGATCGGACGCACCTAAGATCAGTCCTTGGATGCCTGTCATACTACTTGAGGTTCGTTCCGAGCTTCGCAGCGACAGCCTAATCACTGTTCCCGGCTCGGTCCTCCGACGTATGGCAGTGAAACGAACAGAGTGGGAAGATGCTACGCGGTCCTCTTCAAAACGTCATTGGCTGACCGACAACAGCCACCTTTCCGCGGTATGGCCGACCAAGCTGATCACTCACTCCTCCAGATTGGGGAAAGAGGCGGTTTTGGAACGAGTTGGATGCCCAGTCATCTGCATCTCGAGTCTTCGCAATACTGCGGAGTAGAGTCATTCCCGGAAGCGAATTGAAGCTTTGGCCGTTTTCTGAGCGGTACTCTAACAGCACAGGTACCTAATTGGACTGAAGTTTACAACGGTCACCAAACACCAAGCTCATCAGTTCCTACAATACCCGGATAAATACCCCGCCAAATCCACGGTTGGTACGATTCATTGCTGGAGCATTTCTTTAGCAGCCTTTAAATATGACATATTGCTTCGACCCGGAGATATAATCCTTTAGATGGAATTCCCCTCTTCATGCTCACGATTCGCAGCGGTGGACTCACTCCATTTCATTTCACCTGCTGCGCCTGATTCGGGGTAAGAATTGAGCTAGTAGACAGAACGATACGTCACATGTGTGGTTTCGGTTATTAGGAAGGGATGGCAGCCCGAGGAGAGGCGGACGGTTTTCCAGTTCCTTGTGCCGCAAGAAGAATTCAGTGTCCAATTCGACCGCGCCTTTGTCCAGGTGACCGGCTTGTCATTCCACCTACACTGGGCCGGCCGGTTTTGGATGCACTGCTCAAAAACCACTCGAACGTGGACAAAATGAAGTCACGGTTTCGACAGATATGATGGTGGCCTGAATTGTCTGCGGATATTTGCATTTCGTCAAAGAACCGTGATGCGTGTCTGCAAAAGTCCGGTCGAGGCCTAACAACTGGAATCCATCGCCGGAAAGCCACATTCCGCGGTAGGGAGTTTATGCAGAATTTTGTGGTCCATTCTTGAACTGGTATCACCTCCTTGTATTGATGTACTACTATTCCAAGTGGCCGGAAGTGTCCCTGACGAGTTTGCCAACCACCTCGTCCCTACTCCGGGTGTTACGGAAATGCTTCAGCCGAGAAGAAATCCTCAAAGTACTGGTCACTGATAATGAGTCACAATTCTGTGCGGCGGAGCCGAAATGCTGGCTTGACAGAATCGAATGTCGACAGCTGGGAGCAGCGCCACCCGCTCATGTTTTAACGGTGCTTTTTGCGAAAACTGCAACAGCATCAGCCAACTAGAGCAAGTTGCCTGACTTTGAATTGTTCCTCGAAGATGTCATGTTTGAGTAGCGACAAGCGTTGCACACTACCACCAAGGAGAGTCCAGCTGCTCTCTTTAAGTCCAGAAGGAAGCGGTCGTGGCTAATGTATCTTGATTCCAGCGATGTCACATACTTTCGTGACCACGGGCCCCGACCAACTGGTGGAGTTATCACCAGACAACTAGGTCAGTCTACGGTCGAGATTACTGACCTGGATGATGCATCCGTGCATTGGCACCACAGCCAAATCCATTTCAAAGTGGCAACCGGCAAAGGAACCGGTGGCTCGGCCGAGACATCCAAAGATCCAGGAGCTGACCATGTTAATGACAGTGATCCATTTACTCAGCCTCCTGAAAAGGCTACCGCAGCTGCCGAGCCAAAGCCATCAGCCCCAGCTCGAAGATCAGTACGAAAGACGAGCAAAATTAATGAGAAATTATTGAGGGAGGAAGGTTGTGGTGATTCAGCAGCCGTCAAATGTAACACAACCAGACACACCTTCGCGGCCATCCACTCGGATGAGCCTCGACCAATCAGGATCGCCGTAGACAGGCCCGAGAAAGGCTTCATGGGACTGGTCATTTCCTGGTCTGACAATTATCTTCTCTGAATTAACATATTTATGCAAACCAGTTCTACAATACAACTGGCGCGCTATTTCGCATCTTTTGTCTTCTTGCTACCTCGGTTGGCGTGGTTTTGGGTCGCAGTTACCTTGTTACTTCCTTGCAGTCTAGTTCATGAGGATTACTACAGATTACCAGTCGTGTTAATCCAGACCGCGCTCATTCTTTTATCAAAACGGTTGTTACTATTTTACGGCTACACTGTATCAACGGCCGACGTCAATAATTATGACTTGCGCCTGCTGCCTATTGGTCGGTGGGCTACGGAAATCGATTGAGCATGCAGTCTTGTGTTGCCCCATACCGCGCAGACAACGGTCGTATGCCAGTCAGACAGACCTAGTCCAGAAAATTTAATAATAATTAGGATCTGGGTGAGGACATCACCATGGCTTCAAACAGTCTGGGGTACGAGAGCTACACCGAGCCCCTATTTTCCCTAGGAAGTGTTTGGTTTTTATGTTTATAAAACTTATAACCGTCTGTGATTTATCCAGAAATGCTTAGAAAAAATACCCAAAATTTTCTACGTAGCTTTACACTCTCGAAAAGTTCAACTTACTGACCGACAAACTTTCTGCCTTCTTCACACTATCTGCTAAACCATTTATGGAAGCTCCAAAGGTCCTCCGTAAACAAGCCAAGGTCCCGGGTGCAAATCAGGCAGTTCGTGCTGTCAGGCTCGGAAAAACCAGGAACATTCCACCTCAGTCTGCACTCAGGCCATGCTCAGTAGCTCTCGTTATGGTTTATGACGTTGTCAACAAGAAGATTAACGAAGTAGATCAAAAAGTAGCGGACCCGCTTAACCAGATCCAGTCCATCGATGATATTCTGTTAAAGATATCCCCTATATCTAGCATAATGGAACCCGCCCCTAAAGCTAATCGCCAAAGCCTAGCCATAGTGGCTACCAAAGTGCGCAAGCGTGTAGCCAACGCCAAAAACGCGATAGTCTTCAACATCCCTGACCGACTGCCCCCACCGTCAACCAAGCTCGCCGTACTGAATGCTTGCAACATGGCACACCACAGGAGCTTTGGACTCTGCTGCGCAAAAAATCACAACGCTACTACTGTCCTTTGAAGTTCCAATTCGCTGAAGAAATAACAGATAGGGAGTTCATCACCAGTTGACAAATCACTGCTAATGCCACCCCATTCAAAAGAATCAGAATATTACCGGATAAAACGTCCCTCCAAAGAGAGGTTTTTTCGATCACTAAGATGTGCCTTGGCTTCACCAACGCGACCTGTGACTATAATACCGGTCGCCACGTCGTCTCGCCGCCTGTCGAGCCACCCCGAAACACGAAAGCCTTCAGTTGTCCGCACTACTCTAGTTGACCTAGACCTGACCACCACCCCATCTCCTGCACATCCTTCTAGTGAACGGCCCTGCCTTCTACCATCAACCTCCGCTCCCACAAACGGCAACGATATACATGCCAAACCCACTATTAGCCCAGGGCCACCAAAGTTCCGCGCATCCAAGCCTGCCTCTGCTTATGGCAACCTACTGCCCACCGTCTCACCACCGAGAAAGACTCCGGGAAAGTCTGTTGCCAACAGCCCGTCCTGCCCTAGCTCGTGTCCCACCGTCTTGCGGGCACAAGTCGTTCATAAAAGCCACGATCTACTATACAGCCAATCGTCCCATCTGCCGACAGAATTCTCTGTCCCCCCCCCACAGCAATTAGCTACCCCAGCTACTCCCGTAATCCCCCATGAGTCTTCTCAGAGCCTCATTTGGAACCCCAACCAAGCACTCCAAGCACACCCCAAATAATCCGTGTTTGTTGGCGAGTAGGACACAACCATGCATCACCCTAAAGCAGCCAACCCCGCCTCGCTGTATTAGCGTGGTACGTCGGCTGATCGACAAGGTCCTCCCGACTCCATTTTGCAATACAGGCGAAAACGGCCACCGAGTAATGCATCGTCTTGCATCGGGACCAAAAGTACGATATTCTCCCAGTATGCCCAAACAGTTTCCCAGTCATCTGGTTGAGCGCCAGCACCTCTCGCCGAACCTCCGCAACCAATTTCCCTCTCCTCCAATGGTATAAATTAAGAACCCCGAGTTAAATTATAATCAGCGGCCTCAATTGTCAAGCTCCATGCTCTTTTCCAAACAGAGGATGGCCAGCCCAACCTACTACAGTTATTTCGTCCGTCCTGGTAGAGCGATAACTACCCGCCCCCTGCGTATCCCGTTGAACCCAGTCACCACTACTTTCTACCATCTCACTTGCCATTACCCATTACCTCAGCACCCAACCCCCACCTGGTTACTTGAACCATCCCGAAAATCCCACCTCCACAAACGACCCATTTTTTCTTGACAGCACCCCCCCAACCCAGCCTCATCCGCTCACAAACAACCCCTTCCTCACACCGCCGGATCCCCACTTCTGACTCCTGTTTAGACCTTATCGCTCCTATACGTGACAATCCTGATGTTATGAGTCCACTTAACGATGTTTAACATCTTGGTAGTGTTAGCAACCAACACCCGCCGATGGTTGTTCCTACTGCACGCCATGACGATACGGCTGCATTTACCTTACTCCTCAATAACGCTCGCTCGTTACTGAATAAAACCCGTACTCTCCCTAATGTAGTACTATATTCCGACTTCGACATTATTGTCATAACTGAAACCTGGCTAAGTGACTCTGTCCTATCAGACCAAATTTCTATTGCTGGTCACCAAACCTTCATAAAATATCGTCGTCGTCGTAGAGGGGCCGCCTAATCCACATTAAAAACAGCTTGCCTGCCATTCCTCCCTCTGATCCAACACTGGACGCAATCCAGGACCCAATGTCGGTAACGGTTCTTCTGGCCAACTCCCCACTCCATACGGGCTGCGTTTATTGACCACCGAATTCAAGCATCACGGATCTCGCCCGAGTAGTCAAAGCGTTTGACCACTTTGCACTATTACCCTCTTCTTCAAAACTCATCGCTGGCGATTTCATTGCACCTAGCATCCCCTGGGACACAATGTCATCACCCCAATACTTCACGAGCTTTGTTTTGACCATACTCGCAGGGCACTGGGTCCAGCACGTAATGACACCAGCCAGAGGAAATAGCATACTTGACCTGATATTTACCAGTGGTCTATCGGACGTGATAACCACTGCCTTCAATCTCTTCCCCGGAAGTGATCATGGAATGGTATTTTGCAGATTCACAGCCGGACCCATAGACCCCATATGTGGCTCATCTCAACAGCCCCTACACAAGATCAACTGGATAAACCTCAAGTCCATGCTTCGATCCCTCAACCGGGTTGATTACTTCCTACAGCGCGACTCTCAGCTCGCCAGTGACATACTGTGCTATAAGCTACATAGTTGCTTTTCATCAATCACCACCATCGGGACCAACCGCTCTCAAGCCCGCAGCTCTTACCAAACAAGGTTGCAAAATAAACATGCAAGACTGCAGAAGATTTATGATAAAACTAGAGGCTTCTCCATATTACTGCAACTCCACTCTCTGTCTGTAACCACCAGCCTTAGGACTAATGAACTGCTGAAAAAGCAGAAGCTTTCGACCTTGAATTCCTTCGACAGATCCAACCGATTTTCCCGACTGTTAAAGAGCGGAAACCGCAGAGTCTTCAGGGAGGCCCTATTTAATTTTGGGAAACAACACGCAAATTAAATCTGCAGCCGAAATCACTGAGAGGCCCAATACCTTCTTTTCAGAATCCATGACTACTGACGCCACTTCTAATCCGACAATCGTACCCCTTATCATCAAGCAGGTTCTCTCTGACATTGAATTCAGTTTGGACGATGTGGCTCACCTACTGCTGCGTGTTAGACCCTCCTCCCGCCCTGGCTATGACGACATTTCCCCAGCACTCTTTCATCTTGGCGGAGCTGACGTAGCTGCTATCTTTATGAATCTCGATAACTTATCCCTTAAACATGGTATTTTTCCATCTCATTAAAGAAATTCAACAATTGTTCCCATCCACAAAAAGATCCAGCGCATTACCCTTCAAATTATCTTCCTATTAACCATACCCCTTTAGCTGCCAGAATAATGGAGCGTTTGACTGAACAGCGGATGTCCGATTATCTTATTTCCCAATAGCTCAGTCACAGCGGTCAACATGGCTTCCTAAAGTCACGTTCTTGTACCACATGCCAGTTTGATTTCTTCAACCTACTGACCACGGCAGCTGACGACGGAAAATCTATGATTATCATCTACCTCAATGTGGTTAAGGCATTTGACCGAGTTCCTCACTCCCGGTTGCTAACAAAACTCCGGGCCTACGGTATCCACGACCCGCTCTTATCATGGATCACTTCCTACTTGTCGGGCCGAACCCAGGTTGTATATGCTAATGGCCATCTATCGCAACCTGTGCCTGTCAATAGTGGAGTCATACAAGGAAGTGTACCTGGTCCGCTGTTTTTCCTAATCTATATTGATGACATTTTTCGATTGTGCAGCACGGCACTCTTTTCCTCTTCGCTGACTACATCAAAATCGTTTATGAGTTCCGCCATCAGAATTTGAGCTCAACGCTGTCTGAAATATATAATGATTTTAAGAGACTTGATCAAAGGTGCACTTCATGGCAGATGTGCTTCTTGACATCTAAAAGCTTCTACACAACCTATAGATGTCAATTCCCTCCGGGAACCCTGTCACTGAACCAAGTGCCCATCGCCCCAAGCTCATCAGTGAGGGATCTTGGGCTTCGATACACCAACAACCTACAATTCTCAGAATATGTTTCATTCGAGACGGCCAGGACAAGACGGATAATAGGCCTTGTTCTCAGAACACTTAAAATGAAACATGGTATTCTCCTTACATACCAATCCCATGTTAGACCACACCTCGAATATTGCTCTTTTATCTTCTCCGGAATGTCTAAATCGGATAGGATACGCCTTGAGAAAGTCCAGCATACCTTCACCAAGAAGCTAACAGGGTACTCTTTTCCAATGAGCTATAAACAGTGATGCTCTCTACCAAAACTCGACTCCGTAAGGCTTAGACATTTAGGCTTAACTTATGTTTTTTGTATAGAATTATTCATCGCTCTGCGTTTACTTCTACCAACTCTACACAGTTTTCGCTACCATCATTTTACCCTCTGCGCCACAGAGACTTCAGTCTGACCACCCCGCAGTCCAGGTGGGCAATAAGATTCAACTTCTTTCTTGTAAAATACTAAAAGCTTTGGAATAAGCTGCCCCTGACTATTCTCAAATGTGCGTCCATAACCCAGTTTAGCCATGCCCTAAAATCACAGCCCGCAGCTAGTCATCTGTTATCTTTGACCAAAGCCAGCATATCTGAGGACCGAGCCGATGAAGAAGGCATCAAAATTGAGAACCCTAGCTTCCGTCTCCCCTACCGCTCTCTGCTATCCGTCAAGATGGTCTTCGAAAGCGGGTTTCACTACTAGGATCATAGCCCCATATCCCAACTGTACCGTTTCTCGCCTAACGACAGACACTAGGCTTACCATTTACTATCACTTTTGTACACATACCGCAAACAGAACACATTGCAGCAGGAAAAGTTTTTGCCATTTACAACTATAATTAGTTAGGTGCCTGCCGGTCCTCACTACTCACCCCCGTTCACCTGCTATCACGCAACCCCTATACGACCCTGCCTTACCGAACTCGCTAGTCGGTCTTCACAACTATTTCTAGACGATTACTGCCTCCCTCGCTATATAGCACTAGGCAAGCCATATAAAACAACTTCCCCCCAGCTCAAGTCTTTTAGCGATTAATGTTTTCCCCTAGCACCAAATGGTTCAGTGGTGCTGGATCCTAGGGCATGAAGTTTCACAGCCCACTACTTTACTTCTTCATTTTCCGACTCTTTCCTTATTTATTCTGGCTTCCTCTCCCCTCAGCTTTCTTGTCCGACCATAATTTGCTTTCCCCAATCATCCCAGTCAAAAATCTTTTATCCCATACGTCCACCTTCCAGTAGCTACCCGTTGGCCCCAATTTCCTCCTTTTATATTTTCCGGCATGAACGCTAGTATGTGTCGCCGAGATTTCTGAATCCATCACCTAACTTAGACTGCTTTCCTCTCTCAGTGTGTGCAATAACATCTCCTACTGGAGCAGCCTAACCCAACCACACCAAAACGGCCTCTGGCAGTCTTAGGCACGGTCTGCCGCTGTATGAGACTGAAAAATATGCAGGCACATGCATTACAGCACTCGTTGTCCTACTCCGTGTGTTTGATTAGCCCCACTCTGTATTCTCTCAGCCAATGCAATCAAAACCCTTGGTGTCAACGGCACCTGCACAATAGCTGCTTTTGGGAGCGTGAAAAACAGACCACCCCAAAAGTCGCGAAAAATTACATATACGCGGAAAATTACCGTCGGATGCAGGGGCTATGGAAATTTCCTATAATGGCTCAACCGCCCCTCTGTTAGAAGAAAAAGCTAAAAAAGAAAAAGCGGAGAACAAAAAGGACCTAGAGGGGCCGACTTGATCTATAAATTTCATCAATATTGGGCTGTGAAGGAAATGGGCAACCTCCAATCATGGGTGTTTCCCATCAGCTCAGACCCGATCATGCGAAAGAGGAAGTCCCACACAGCACTTGTCCGCTTGACATGCTTTTGGTTCCTTCACCCGAGGCTGACCGGGGTGATAGCGAACTGGTCCCTCCACATATGATTATCCACCTCCCGCCCTAGGTTTCAACCACCTCGTACCATCCCACGCACGCCTGGCATGTTTGTTCACGTCAGCTACAAAACCACCGTGGCTCTGGACGACAAGTAGATACATCAGACAACAAACATGTCTCGTCAAAGCGCTAATTATATACATGTAGATATAGTTGTATATATGAACATACATGTAAGAACGTAAAGAAAAGCGCCAGTATTTTTCGCCCACCTATCTCTTTTTCTCCCTTTCGTAAGAAGGCGGCTTCTCTCTTGTCATAGAATCGGGCCCATCCTCCAGTTTACAGCCTAACCTGACAGCAACCTGCACCATTGGACCTGTAGATACCCCACGATAGGATTTGTCATATATTCTCTGTGTCTATCATATAAACCTGCCATTTGGGTTATTAGTATGTCCCAGATACTTCCTCGCGACCTACGAAGCATCACTGTGGGATTTGTCATATATCCTCTGGACTTATTACGCAAACTTGCCATTCAGGTTCTTCGTGTTGCTCAGCTGCTTCCTCACGTAGCCCTCAGACCCTATAGTCCAGAGGCGCCTCCTCGGCTTAATTAACCCTGAAAGGTTAGACTTATCGGTGAACTGCCCGATTGGTAATCAATAACTTTGCCTAGTATTGCAAGCGCAGTTAGCCCTCACGAAGACCGAATTACAGTACCGACCACCCTTAATTTCACTAAGACCATTGTGCCTCATTTCCAACCTCTGTATTCTTATCTGTTATTTTGCTCACGCTAACCCTCAGCTGGGACATCTCCCCGACTGCGATCCTCCTCTTTTCAACTTTAGAACCACCCGGCCATCACGTTGTCTGGCGGTAATAAATCGCGCAGACAGCTTACCTTTTTCTCTGCCCGTCTACAACAGTACCAAAGGCCGGTTGCTGCTAGTACGACCCAGCCACCAGGCTTCACCCAAAAGAGGTCACTGTACTGCTGCATGTGCCCCTCTGAGGCTTTCAGAGGAATCTTCACTACGAGACCCTTCCGACATCGAAGCCACCGTGCGAGGACTCCCAATTAAATTATTATCGGTCCAGATTCGGCGATGCGCTCCTCCTTCCAATGATGAAACAGCCAACAAAAACCACGGCCAACTCTTGCCCCAAAAGCCCAACAAGGACACAAACAAGCCACAGAAAACTCTACAGAATAATGTATTTGCCAATTTACCAGCACAGCCTGGCCTATTGCTAAGGTTTTCACCTTTGAATTGTCTTATTTTGTTCCTCCTGGACACGGCATTTCGACGGCTGATTATTTTTTTCTGGGCTTCATCCGTCTTCCACTCGCTGCTAACTGCCTCCACTAGATGACACACACTACTTCTTATGGAAATTGTCTCACCTTTCCTGGGAGCACTATTCCTTTTCATACCCAAAAATCTAAGAAAATCAAGTATTCCTGTGCGAACCTTCATGAAATTCTTCCCTGCTTCCTTTGTCTCAACACCAATTGCCTTTTTAAGTGAACATGAGTATGCTTTACTATTCATTTTCTTGCATCACCCTCGTGAATATCTTATTTCCTGCTTCCCAAGCTAATGTCCGGCTGAACATTCCTACGCCCGGCCGATTCACTACTATTGCCGCAGCTGATTCGAAATTAAATCGAACTCGCCGTGTGTTCTCTTGTCGCTTTGTTTCATTTAAACTCTCCTCAGCCTTAGTCCATTGTTTCCGTGGTGTGCGAATCCCTCTTTGGAATTTGTGAATTTTCCATCTCATTCATGATATTGTAAACTCTAATCAAGCTTACATGTGTGCCTCTCGGCCACGGTCCAGAAATATACCGTTGTTGTTATAAGTCCATAGAATCACTCTCACAGCTGAAAAAATTATCTTGGGTCACAAGTTCATGTAGGCTTATAGAGTTTCTTCGCAGGGACAAAATCAATAATACAAATATCACCTAAAAAGAAGCCACACTCTGAATTCCCAGTTATTCAGCATCCCTTCAGGCTGGTTTGCCGTTTGGATTTTCGTAATCGACGACTACAAAAGGAATTTTCGAACAGCCCAGCCGCTCTCTACAAAGCAACGATAGTTTTAACTCTTCTGATTGGTTGTAACAAATTGCCATAATTTTGAGTCATATTCCCACGAAAATTGGCGGATTACGGACGGGCTTCACAAACGGATCACTTGAATTATCTGTTTAATCAATATCCGAAACTTTCCTGGACGGACTGCTGGTAATCTCCTGTTTCTGTCCCATACTCCTATTAATTTCCACCTGTTGGCAGTCAACCTTCCACGCAATTAGATGACGGAAATATCGTAAATAAACCGGGCAAACGAACTCTTGTTTTTATTATCTTTCTGCTGACACACCTTGAGGAGCATCTCTCACGATGCATGGAAAGCCGTTATTCTTTGGCGCCTTCTGGAGTGACCATCGTATACACGAGTTGCAAGTCCTTATCAACAGTTCAGCTTTGCAGAACCCAACGTGATTTTTCTTGAGTCCTCCCATAAAGCACCACCCGGCTGTGTGCAGTGGTAACTTCATCGCACTTTCCGCAGGAACAAAAGCCAGATATCCTGCGGAAAATAACATAAGCTTCTTATCGTGTTTTTCCCACCTGTTTGAGGATTGATCCTTTTTGACCACGATCATTCTGAAATAAATTAAAGATCATGATTTTTTAGCTCCATTCCATTCCCTAGCCATTTTCAACTTCTTCGTCGCCAAGTTTTGCGTTGTTTTACTTTCCCTTCAGTTAACTTCCGTCGGGAGCATTTTCTTCTAATGACTTGGGCACCCAGTTTCACCGGGAAAATTTTTACTATACTTACCTTAATAGATGGCAAATCCAGTTTGAATTTTCATTTTTTCTGCTTTGTGATCTTCATATAGTTTTGTTCAGTTTTGTATGGCCTGCATGACTCATGAGCTCTGATCATGCTTGTTGCGTGCATCTAGCCCAATTGCTGGAAATCAACCACTACCACTGTCGTTACCAAAAGTCCTCCCCAGCAAAACACCTGTTAAAACAATTTCTTACCACATCCCGGCCAACAGTAGCCGCAAGGTCTTCAAAAGGTAAGGCTTCCTTTATACCTAGAAACACGGGAGCTGTAGACTTAGAAATCGTATTTGACCCGCTGCAGCAAGTGCCGTTCCGGCGGCTAAGGACATTAACTTCGGCGCAACGTTGAACACATGAAAAAGAAAACTCCATGAGGTGGTAAGTTCATCCATAACGCACTATGTCTATAGCATTTGTCACTTGGAGGACTGGTCCATAGACCAGGACGAAACTACGGATCGGGTCCGACGCTGAAGGTGCTATCGGTGGACACTTTGTCTGTGTGCTGACCTCCGAAGTGAATAGAATTACCTCAGTGTACACTGTAAGTAACAGCCACGTAAGTTACACTAATTCAAGGGTAACAAATTGTTTTTCCACCTTGAACCGACATATCCGTGAGAGCCGAGGAAGGAATCCCCTTCCATCGAGTCTTGAGCAGCGTACTCATTCGGTCGAGTCATGAGCAACCCAAGCATTGCTCAGATCGCCTCAGGAGTGCCCAACAAGGGCTTTCTGCAGCTGAAACTCTCCAGTTGGATTTGGCTCGACTCGCGACACTGTTAAGTCAAATAATGAAATATAAATGTGCTTAGCAAGTACCAGGCGCTTATGCTGTCTTCCGGCACACGTTGAAACTTTCGGTTGGTCGCCGGTCCTTAATGGCCGATAAATGAGGGTGATTTCGCTCTTCAGCCTCATTGTCTGCCGTAATGAATATCTTTGGTTATTTTTGCAGTAATTATAGCTAGAATACTAGTTTCACTTGAGGGCATCGTTGAGGTAAGTCCCATTATCAAGACTGGTGCCACGTTCAGTATCACGGAAGAAGCTCCACGTGTAGTGTAAATGATACCATTACGTTAATTTTTCCGGGTCATTAAGGAAACATAACTGAGGAGGTTATATCTTTATATACATGCAAAGGTGTATATATATGTATATATAAATATATCCATCTGTATATATTTATTTCCGCACAAATGTTGCAACATAACGTAATAATATGACTTTATTTCGGATAGCCCCGAAGCAAGCTGCAATGCAAGATCAAACAGTACAGTTGAAGGCTGAATCAGAGTTACAGGAGTATTATACAATTATGTGAACGCGATTGAATGTAAGAGAAAGCACATAAGTAAATTGTTACGGCACCGCCCGGCGAATGTAAACTTGAGGTTAGTTGGTCGAGCCGGCTGAAGGTAGGGTGTAGTTATTCTGCCAAAATGTGGAGCGGATGGGGAACAACAAAGAATCACACAAATTCTACGGGAGGAAGACTGTCCTGTCGGAGAATCAAACTGGATTGACGGATACATGGATATAGTGAGAAAGAAATATTTCCAAAGGAGACGTGATCAAACAGTAGAGCTTTGTAATGTATGAGAGGGGTTACGATGCAAAATTAGACGATGGAAAATGGTGGCATCACACATAAAAAAACAAGAAAACCAGTGGAGGATTACAGTTGCGAAGTTCAGTGACCATATGACGGTTGAGCCAGTTGTATAACAAACGGAAAACGAACTGGACTGTGGTTGCCCAAGTGGTGGCAAGAGAAGTGACTGGATAAAAACATATAGACTCTGAGCGGATTTGTTTGCTTTTAGAAGAAGGGAATGTAATGCGTCAACGCGAAACTGGGGACTGGCAAAAAATCGATGTGTGGTGCTTAGCTACCATAGTGGCAGAAACGTGGCTTACGAGAGAGGTGACCAACCAAGTGACAGGTAAGTATTTACTAACTGATATTTCTTAGCAAAGACCTCACGTGTTGAAAAGAGTGCATCAAGGATCGGAAGTGTCTGAGACGATCTATCGGAATATAGTATGAGAAAGGAAATACACAGAACAACCTATGAATAGATTTGCAAAGTTCGGCAGCGGGATATGGGCGGAGTGTGTGATAAACCAAATGGACTAAACACCTGGGCCGTGGTTGGCAAAGTGATTTGAGAGAAGTGACCAGAAGAAACGTGTAGACTTTGAGCGGATTTGTTTGCTTTCAGAAGAAGGGAACGTAATGCATCGACATGAAACTGGAAACTGGCGGAAAATCCATGTGTGGTACTCAACTACAACAGTAGGAAAAACACAGCTGGCGAAAGTGATGAATCGACGGATGGGAGACTACCAGTCTATGTTCATTACAGAAGGTGGACCACTTTATGGCGACAGAATGGAACTCTGCGGCACAGGAGCTTATCAGATGTGCATATGTGGGACATGATACCTTGGAAGATGAGGATATTACAATGCAACTTCCTCACTTGGGCGGACAGCGGAATTGACAGAGAAGGCAAACAATCACTGAATCATCGACTATAAAGAATCTCTAGAGACATATTTCGCAGTGTCATATACTGTTTGGAGACTGTGGTACGGAAGTGAAGGGAGACAATGAATGCTTTGGTTTAAGAGTATATCGGTAAAAGTAGCAAACAGGGGTGAGCTTTATCTTAGGGAATGGTCAAGCTTACAAGTAAGCCTAGTGGATAATTTAGCATGAAACCACGGGGAAGTGAACCGGGAACAACGAACCAAGAACGTTGATGGGTTTTTAGGAATGCGATGGTTGTGCACCAAAGAAAGCAGGCAGGAAACTCTACCCACAAACTTTTTTGCGCCAGCACTTTGTTGCAGACATCCTGCACGCTCGATGTGCACCGGCCAAAGCGTTGAATTTGACCGCTTCCCGTACCGGTGGGATTTGCACAGGCGATGTTGGTCTCTTTGGCGGCAGGATAAACACAGGTAATTCAGAGGTTACGCATCTGGTTGCCCTATGGTAATATCGCTGGCAGTGTTCCCCAAGTGCCACAACGGAATTACGACTTCCCTCAAAATACACAGGTATTCACCTACAAAAGCGAGTGCATTTCATATGCAACAACACTTTTCCCTCCCTGTAGGAGGCATTATAATATACTTTGTCAGTAAAATGTCATCACAATTTATTTAATTTAGGCTAACGGGCTTCAAACTCGACGGTTATCAATGGCCGTGGACTGCATCCCAGCAGCTATCGTGGACAGCAAAATTCCCCAAATTGGGTAGCATTTATCACGCACCTTTGAAAACCGCCCCAAAAGTGACGTTTACCCGCACCTGTAAGCTTCTTTCAAACCGGCCAGGCAACCGTGGTTTCCGGGCTGACCGGGTTCCGTCGTCGGGTTGACTGCTCTGCTTTGAATAAGGGTCCTCAGAAGTTGCCACTTATCTTCGATTTCTGGAGCCAAATTGATGCAGTCTAGTATTCAGGCTTAACTGGGACTTCTGTGTTCTCCCTTGCGTTCATAGAGCTCTATAGAAGAAACGGAGTTACGAAACACGGTGAGGGCTCCCCTTTCTAGTGCATGGTGAGCGAACACCAGTGTCATAAACTGAGCCATTACGCAGTTCCGGCCACATCCATGAGTGGGGTTTATACTCAGATGCTCATGTAGTGACTACTATCAGATCACGGGTTTTTATTAGGTCTCTCGTCAGCACTCACCCTACAGCTTGCCAAGGATGCCTTTAATTCAGTGCAGACAACTCAGGCACTCTCTGCACATGATTCTCCTGCGGGTTCCATTCAAAGAGGAGAAACACTGGAGGGTCCCATCTGTAAAATGGGCAAAACGTCTCTTTTACAACGCAGTAGGCCTGAAGCTACGGAGATGGGAACCAGTGGCATGTTAGATTACTGTATAGTGTTAACATGTGTGTGGATGTGAAGGAGTAAGCGCTCGCCGAATGATTCTGGGGGGCCAAAATCCTCATGCCTCGTGACCGATGACTCTTTCTTTCTCTTTATTTGTTTGAATTGTTAAGGTGGGGTGCAGCTGAAAGTACTTGGTTTTTTCTCCTTCACCTTCATCGCGGATTCGTGCGGCTCGGGCTCTTTTCCTCTCTCTTCTCTCTTCTCACCTACGTTTTGCTCTTTTTCCTTCCCTGATCTTCATTAAGCTATGTTTCTCCTTCCTAGATTTACCTCTTTTTTGCCTCTCCATTCCTTTTGCTAATTTTCATCTTCTAATCTTGTAACTTTCATCCTTTCGTCTTTTCATCCTTCCCCCTATCACTCTCTTTTCATTCCGTTTCAGTTCATATTTCCCTCCTTCATTCTCCTTTTACCACATTTTTTCATAGCGCCTCTAGTCAACCGAAGCTTACCATACTGAACCCCCTTTTTGATCACACCTTTCCGGTCTGGTCATTGGATTACACCAAATACAAGAAGCTCAGTTCTCACCTTCAGCGCTTATGGGGCTTGAAACTTGTTGAGTGATGGGCGTCTGAGGTGTGCTTCGATGTCCTTTCAGTCTGCTTCCCAGACTAATGTGCGGCTTGCGACGGTGCTTCATCGGTCAAGGGGGGATGAATGAAAAACAGAGAAAACCCGGCAACTCCAGCCCAACATTATACCATGCCGGAACACCCGATTTTCGACAAAGCTCCGAACAAGACCAATTCGTGCAATGGGTACGCCAAACAAAGAACTCTCTAATCCCCACAGCTAAGCTGTAAGGAGGGCGTTATTTCGAGTGCTGTAAATGAAGTTTCGAATGTCGCAAATGGGTGCTGATCAGCCATGTGCTTGCCACGTTGCCTTTTGAACGACCGCTTGCAGGTCACTTCAAGCTAGCAGAGCACGTCAGATCAGACTAGACCACAGAACCCGCGGTTCTGGCCAGCTTACGTCCTCACTCTCGCACTCGAGGACTGAAAAGTTCCATCTGCCCTTCCACTGCCACGTGGTCCAAGGATAGTCGTTGTTGGGTGATGGACTGCAAGGAAGAGGGTGAGAGGTAGGGTGCACTCCCAAAAACCCGGCAATCATATTGGATAGACAGGTTCATTGCCTCAGCTAGTTGACGAACTCGACTGAGAGAATCCCCAGTGGGCACAACTGAATGAATAAAACAAAGTAGAGCATTGTTCTTTATTGTTCGACTGGGAAGCAGATGTGTTTGGGCGTGTGAAAGGGAGGGATTTGGAAAGGAGAAGGGTTACCTGGGGTAATGTTCATTTGACCAGTATTAACGAGGGGAAACCAGTTCCCAGCAGTCATCCAGTGGACTCTCAGATATGGAAGTGGTGGCGGCTGCTACAACATGGGCGGTGGTTTGATCCAAGGTTCGGCTACGAGGCGAGAGAAGAAATGTGCCCACACACCTCTGTAGTGACACTGTATATATTTCTGGCAACCGTCATCTTTACTGCCACTCCAGGTATAAACTTTGTTCTATCATTCCGAACCAAGCCATTCTTGATTCACCCGCCAGTATGACACACACTCTCGTCAGTCCTCATAGGCCACTCCTCTATCTGGACTCTTTGCTCTGCAGGTTTGCCGAACCACTTCTGTGGCTCAACCTTGGTTTGCTGACTGCTAGCGGAGCATCATTCGCTTCGTGACTGTAGTTGTTCACCGCGCCCTTACACCATTCTCCTCTTCAACTCCGTTGGCTGAGCCAATGAGCCTGACGAGACCTGGGCATGCAGACTCCGTTTCGGAATTTCCTGCAAAATCCTTCACCAATGACGTCAGTCCGCTCCAGTACTTTATTTCCACCTGCTTTCCAACTGTCCTATCTGATAGTAGTATTACAGAATCCCGCTGAAAAACCTAGCCATCTTGAAAAAGGCCTTACATCGGCTGAAGCTCAGTTCGTGGCTGAAAACGGCTGATTTACAGGGGACCCCAACGTTAGACGTTAAAGACGTAGGAGACTTGAGACGGTCCGGCATATGGTCAGTGCATATGATGATTCCCGAGTTCTTACCCGCAGGCCCAGAGTTCTGCCCGGTTCAGGCAGAGGCACAATTCCGAAAGGCCCGCGTAACCAGCCAACCTATCAACTCCACATATTTGGTGGGGCGCTTCCCATCTGCCCTGTCCTCATAAGTCAGGGATATCGTATGAACCCCCCCCCTCCCCCGGAAGGGAGCCCGTACGATAGACTGCGAGACGCTACGCTGGGGAGGCTTGGTGTGTCAGCAGAACATCTGCCAAAACAACTGGTGTTCGGCTTCATGCCCGGTAACCATGACTCTCAGACTTCGATGCAACTTCCTCGTTTTGCGCACAGGCAGGTCCCCATCCTCAGAGTGGACGATACGATGTCACGCGTGCTTTGAACGCAAGAGCTTCTCAATAACTTTCAAACTACACTAACTGTTTTTCGGAGTAAATCAAGGCCAGATAGATTTGAGGAAGCCCTTGATCTAGTAAAGGCACATGCCTAAACCCTCTGTAGCAACTAGCTGAGGATCCCGACTTAGACCATGTTAACACTAGGGAGCTTTTAGCTAGGCAGACGGAGGTGCCGTCCTCCCAGGTTAAACCGCCGGAAGTTTGGCGGTCAAAATCTATATCTTACAGGGCAATAAGCCCCGAACATTTACGGCAGCTCGGCCCTACAAATCCCGGCGTATGTTGGTAAAACCGTAACCACGGCGGTAAAGCTGAAAAATGCCCCAAGCCCCGAAAGTACCAATCCGGGTATCAGAGGAACGCATAAGTCGATAGATGCAGGCGGCACCCGAGTCAGGCCTTCCCGGACACAGTCACCCATTTTCTACAACTGACAGAACATAAGGAGGGTTTTCTTTATAGATGCTGGCCCGCAGATGAGAAGCTTTCAGGGTCACTCCACAGACAGCCTCATTTGGTAAATTTTGGGCTGGTCACGGCTAACAAGGCCGCCACAAAGGTTTTTGGTGAGAGTTCATTCGCTGTGAATCTCGGTTTACGCCGCAATGCACAACTGGTATCTAATACTGCTAACCTTCAACTTTTGAGCCCTGGCATCGTCCCTCTTTTAAGTTTCACAACCTTGGTTGACCCGTTTGACATTCACCTTGTGGATAAGATCACCAACGTCTCAGCCTACGACAAGCCGCTAACGGAGCTATTGTCTTCTGAAGCCCCAGTCACTCCTGTCAGTGCAGATGGATACCAGAAGCCCCTGCACTGGTGTTCTGAAATATTATAGCCTATCACTGTGTCGCCACGGACGTCGATCGATGCACTACGCCATATATTGCCGCGCCGTGAGCCCAGCACAAGAAAAACTGGAAATAAAAAGGCAGAGTTTTGGTACATGCTGGAAGTTGGTACTATCAGGCAATCCTCAAGCCCACGGGATTCTCCACTACTTATAGTGCCAGAAAGGTCTGTTGGCAATTGACGACACTGTGGCGATTACAAGCAAAGGCAGCTCGCCCGATTGCTTCTCAGCTCCAAAAACCCAGGACCTAACAGTAAAACTGACTGGCTGCAAGATTTCCAGTCACCTGGATTAGGTACGCCCCCATAATGAAAATGTCTTTAATCCCCGTGACGCACTCGAAACAGCTGTATCCACTCGGTTCAGCCCATTTGAATTCTTCCGAATGCCTCTTGGCCTTTGCAGTGGGGTAAAACATTCCAGCGATTTAAAGATCAGGTCTGCCAGAGTTTATAACGGTACACTCCCACTTAGGTGGCATCTTAGTTGCTGTCGCAACCTCTGACGGCCGCGCCGCACATCCAAGAAAAGTCTTCTATACTTCTCCCTGAAAATGAAGAAACTATCTAGGCTAGGACGACCTAGGGCTGGTGGGTGAACCCGGGACCGTGTCATTTCAAGAGAACTTGAACAAGATTCACGTCTGGACCACTCAGAGGCAACTGCCGTTCAACAAAAGGGAGTGTAGGAATCTCAATCAGGACATCCGTGGAAAAGCAATATACCTAAATCTACAAAACCCATGAGTAATAGCGAACGTTGTAGTCATCATGGGCCTTTGGGTCGTGATTACCGGTTGCTACTATCCATCTCCGCATAGTCTGGCTGCCGCCGCCAAAGGGCACCGGGCGCCGCGCCGAATATTGCTCATCATAGTCTCTATAACAACAAAAACAAGGCACCTGGCTACCTACAGCACCCTCCTCCAAAAACCTGCAGCTGGCCAAATCCTGGTTTAGGGCATCCGGTAGGGAACTTCTACAGGATATCCGACATTTCGGGCGAGCGCTTGAAGGCAGACAATTCACCGCCTTCATGGGCCACAAGCCGAATATTACATCGCGGTCATCAGCAGAGCTGTAGCATTCCGGGAAATACCGTCACTCAGATTTTACCACTCATTTTACAGGGATGTACAACACTTCTCGGGTGAACTTAATCCCATAGCAGATACTCTTTCCCGCATCCATCTCACTACAGCAGCCACTTATACTGAAGTAGCAGCTTTTTGCCTCAGCGCAAGTACGTGACCCAGAAGTCGAGTGCCTTTGTCACAGCAGCTCCCTTTGGTTCCAACCAGTGCCACTCTCTTCATAGGGGGGCACGGTCATGAGCAACTTGCCACAGAAAACTCCCCATCCATTGGCGCCATTTGCATTAAAGAAGAGCTTTCCCAGGACATTACATGAACAGTCACACCCCTGCATACGAGCCTCGGCTAAACTCGTGACTGAGGGTTTTGTGCAGCCAAAAATAAATAAGGATAAAAGTGAATGGGCACTTACTTACCCAGAATGTCAGCGATCCAAGGTACACAGACACACAAAAATCCTCTTGGCTCCTTCACTACTCCAAGGGCCAGCCAATCTATTAGATCTTCCGCCTCCTCCTAGGGCATTCACTTGTAGACAAGCCTTGACGGTTTTTCGAGCCGGGCTGAGGCAACTCCATCAAGTGAATACTCATCCGCGACAATCACACATGCCTTCTTTGAACAATGGGTAGCCTCATTTGGATAGAACGGTTGTGTGCCCATAGATTGAGAAACCAACTCTCAGGTTCGTTTGCTTCCCTGATGGATGTGCTGGAGGGCACAACAGTGAGAACCATGGAGTACCATTCAGCTGCTAACCTTTTGATCGAACTTATACACAGCTCAAAGCAACTTTAAAGGCCTTTGCGGACCCGGCCTTGGACGAGACTCTTCCTTTTGTCTTGTTAGGCATTCTCAGTTTGGTGAAAGCCGATCTGCATCCATCGCCGAACAGTTAATTATTTCGGCGTCCCCTTCGGTTGCGGGCAGAACTGCTCGCACTATAGCCTCAGCAGCCCTCTAACTATTCTGACTACACCCAAAGCCTAATTGAGCATAAGCATGAACTGCACGCAGCATTGACTAGAGAACATGGCATAATAGTGTACTTGTCTAAGGCCCTACCCAAGTGCACACTTTTCCTCGAGTATGGAGAGCACCCGACCCTCGCTTTGAGCTCCTTTATCAAGCCCGTATGGACTTCTAGAGAGGAAAGAAATGTTATTTCATAGAATTTTAGGGTTAAAGAAAAATGATTTCTATAGATAGGCTAAAATCGGCTTTCACAGAAGTACAGGCGCAAATGGATTACCTCATCTCATGACCAGCACCTACTGGCAAGCCCACAATCGGGCTTGCATCTACATCTACATCTACAAACATAAATCCAACAAACCACAAAACCCCGGCATAGCGCGACCTTTGTGGTGGCGTCCTGAAAATATCTGCACGTTTCGTGCACACCGTTCCCCGTACAGCTAATCTTCAGTAGGATCTTATCAGTGGCTCTGTTATTTTTTCTGAAAATAAAACAAGAAGTACAACCATTTTTACAACTTCTTTTAGTCTTCCGTGCACATCGAGCGGTTGAGGACGATTTCTCGTGCAACTGTTTCTGCTTTTTCCCGGTTACTGAGTTTCTTTTTAAGAAGGTGACCATTCCGCCAACAATCCACTTGTCTGAGGCAAAGGTAGTGCGCGGTGAAGGGAGTCCACCGCCATCCCACCGTCCGTATGTTTGCTAATTTTTTGGCACCCCCGGAACTTTTTCTGGCAACCTCCACCAGTTTTTCCTCTGGTGGACAACACCCTACTACCGCTATGTCCACCCATCTCAAGGAAGAGCATACCAACCTAAATTAAATATTTGGACAGTTTTCGATACATGGGGCAATACTACAGATAAACACGAAGAACCGCTCCGAACGTTTCCCCTCTATCCCTAACGCATGATAATCTGGTGGTTGTCTGCATTTTCGGTATTTTGCAATTGTGACGCTTCTTTCAGGAGAAACGGACAATGCAACAAATCAACATATCGAAGAAGTCCTCCACTGCCTTCTGAAGGAGGAGTTGTGTAGTGGTATTGTATATATTTCTGGCAACCGTCATCTTTACTGCCACTCCAGGTATAAACTTTGTTCTATCACTCCGAACCAAGCCATTCTTGATTCACCCGCCAGTATGACACACACTCTCGTCAGTCCTCATAGGCCACTCCTCTATCTGGACTCTTTGCTCTGCAGGTTTGCCGAACCACTTCTGTGGCTCAACCTTGGTTTGCTGACTGCTAGCGGAGCATCATTCGCTTCGTGAATACAGTTGTCCACCACGTTCTCGTGCCATTCGTCTCCAGCAGCTCCGAGCACCACACTTCTGATGGCCCGATTTCCCTCAGTTTGCTTTTGTGTCCCCTAGACTTCGGGTTTTCACTTGAAACTGACGATGGCCCCTCCGTTTTGGGTTGTCCGATTAGGCTTTGGAACCTCTCGAACCGGTCTCCTCTTAGGTGACTCAAGTTTAGCGGAAAAAAGTCCAGTGCTTTGGGGTGTTCTGTTCACGTGAGCACCGCGGCTCAATAATCATCTTAGAAAGCTGCCTTTGAATGGGTTCCTGCAGCATTTTGTCCCTGACGAGTTCCAATCCCCAGGCCTGAAAGAATTACTCCAGGTGGAGCCACGCGCGCTCTGTAGATTGGCAGTTTTGTCCCGGCTTACCGGGCCTGATTGTCCGACAAAGCTGATACATAGTCTTATTATCGCTGGCCGCTTCCGCAAGCCACTGTTGGATAAGCCTAAATGTCTCGCGCACCAAGATGTCAATATCCTTTTTGACCTTCGTGCTCTTGATCAACCCGGGCAACCCATCGTCGAAGAGCCGAGGCTCCTCTATTCCCCCACCCTGAAGCAGCTGCCTGTCTTCATCTTGGTTAAGTAGGACCTCCCATGTTCCCGTTTAGTTTCGTATTATGATCGGGTCTTCCTATGCTCAGTTCGAAGAGGGTTCTCTTTCATCTGAGGATCATCGGCAAACAGGAGACCAGGACACCTCAGGGTTTCCACCGGGTTATTTTTGTAGGTCGGAAGTAACGGGAACACTTGCACCCATGCAGCTCACCACTGCACCCTGGTGCTGAGCTGAATTTTACGTCCTCAACCAGAAAATGGAACGTTCTACCAATGAGTCAAGCTACAATCCTGTTGGGCTCCCCTGGCGCCGTCCTCATTCCGTGCGATCCCTGCATCAGCAGCACAAGAACAAAGCAATATTGTCTGCGATGCGTCACGTCGCTGTGCGTGCCATTACTGGGACAACTTCTGCTAAGGTATCTAGGACGATAACTTACAAAACAGCCGTTCAGGTAATCCCATACCCCAGAATTATTCGGCTTTTTTCCAAGCAGTAAAATTTGAGGTTAACAACTGACTTACAAATCCATTTCTATAAGAATTCTCTCTCGTTCCACGCCTGAATCGACTACCAATCGCATTATTCACCGGGTCGCTAACCGCATTCAACCTAGAAGCTCCAAACTCCTCCGACATCCCAATTCCTTTTTAAGTGCCACTGGTCGACATATACAGTGAAACCAGTGACAAATACATTGCACTTCAGCGAAACTTATTATCCTCAGTTGGTTACTTCCCGTGGATGATGCTATGACCGTGTTGTGGCTACCTGCAAATATCGTCGAGCTCTCAGAACATCCGAACACCGAAAGTCTACCAACGACTGGTCGCTTCCTGGGCTCGGTTGCTTCCGAAGTTCGCTGGGAGATAAAAGTCACAAAAACTCCGTATTTTTTATTCTTCCGGACCGTTTTCCTTTTTTTGATTAAACACCCACTGCTGATTGCCTCCTGCATGTAACCCCAAGAGAGGTACCGCAAAAGGCTCGGAAAACGGTCATAGTGGAACACGAAACCGCTGCTGTTTCAGCTCCGGGAGGAAGGTGCTGCCATGGAATTCGTTGGTGAACGACAGTCGATAGCAAAATTTACTGCTTTTAAAAGTGTAAAAATTACAGCTGACAAGACCCACCTTCGGAGGTAGGGGGTCCTCAGATCAATAGCTGGCAGCTAAGTACTGCCACCAACCTCTCATACAGTGCCACCCAATCTCTCTGAGAAATCCTTCCCCGCCAATAACTCTCCACCACTCCCGTTTAACAGTTTACCAATGCAAAATTTGGGCGCAAATCTGTCTCGTCTGCGTCCAACACCACAAAAACCCCCTGAACGGCCCCACCTCGCACCTCAACCTCCACCACTGTGAACCCGTTACTGGGGGATATGACCCCTCCCCTCAGTCAGCAACCATTCACGTCCTGGTCCGTCCGCTAAACTGGCCACCAAATTAACCGCCCCGCACTGCTCAGCCAGCAATAGCGTTGACTCCTAGGGCTTCGGTTGCAACTTCACCCATTTCACCCGTTTCTAGCAATGGCCAAGACCTCCCTTGCACTGACATCATCCTATCAGCTTCGTTCGACGACCGACCTACGATCGCTCGGGCTCCAGCTAACCATCCCATTACCCATCCAGGTCCTCCGTCATGGGCATACTATGGGTTAGCGTTGCTGATGATAATGGTGATAACTGTATATTTCTTGACCGTGGTCAAGGCAGGCGCACGAGGCAAGATCAGAGGATACAGCAGTAAATAAAATTTGAGGTATTCACAATTTTCAAACTCAGGAATCACACAGTGACCGAAATAAGACAGTAAAGCCGCGTAGCATTTGAGTGAACTAAGGTGGTAGTGGTTAAAGCATAAATTATAAACGGGTTTCGAATTTGGGGAAGGCGGTGTGGATAGCTGGACAGACGTGGGAATGCTGATATAAGCGACACTGGAGAATGTTAAAAAGAGCAGTGGTCACAAGGTTCAGAAAAACAAGAGGTTGGATATCACAACATGGACAGAAAGTTAAGGCAGGAGCAATGCACGACATTTCTTGAGAGTGTCGAAAACGGGCCGCGACGGGTCATGGCATCCAGAAATGGACGCGATGTACCAGCCGGATAACTGGACGGTCACTAACGAATAACCGGGCGGGAGAGTTACCAAAGAACGAGGTAAGATTAACGTCCGCATGGGGCTTTCAGTGTGCAGTCAGAGATGCCAGCGAAATATAGAAGATTGATCCAGCGTTCGGTAGCTAATTGTGGGGGAAGCATGTGAAATAAATGCAAGTGAGTCAAATGTGACAATAAGGCAGATCTTTTGTGCGGGTGATTTCAGTGTCGTATGGAAATTCACATGAAATCGAAAAATGCACAAGGAAAGCAGTGAACATTTGAAGAGCATGAATGGTGTATGGACGCAGAACGAACTTTCAAAGAAGACCCGCTGAAGAAACAGACTAGTGGAGGCAAACGCTACCGATGCTGCTAGACAGAAGTTGGAAGAGTGTAAAGATAAAAAGCTTTTTGTATATGTGATAGAAGAATTATTATTCAAGTTCTGGTTGGCTACAGATAACTGGTATTCTGTTTCATGAGGACCTTTGTTGCAGGTGATGGCAGGTAGAATGGTGAAGGTAGCGGGCAAAAAAGGGCTAGTCTGACGAAGTGGGCTGAATAGGTTGGGAGAGCAGCGGCGAGAGCTGGGTTTTGGTCATTGCGTTTCTGCTGCAAAGCGGAATGAAGTGAACTGTTGGAAAGGAGTACTGGGAACGATGTTGAGCGGGTGTGGGGTGATGATTAGTGTCAGGAATCAGCTCTGCGATCCGGTGAGACTTTCATGATGGTTTGTTACTCCGGTTATAGGGTTAAGGTCAGCCGTGTACTGTGCCCCTTATAACGCCAGCAGGCGAGATCGTTGGTTTAAACCATTGCCAATCCGACTGATCAAATGGTCTAGTCCGGGAGTAAAGTCGAGTTGGCCGATGGCTATTCAAGTAACCAATGCGATCCGAAAGGGGTCAGGAGGGCGGCAGTTTGGAGAGTGTTCCAGCCGTGGGTCATGGTTATCGTTTTGATGAAAACCAGACAATGAACATATTGTTATCCGAACATTCAGTTATCATTCGGCTATTAGGCCGGTCTGTTAGGGATCCCTGGACGGAGACTGGTTGTTTTCAAGGGTAGTTGGGCGGTGGTGGAGATTTAGGGAGATATCAGGTAAGTGGTGGATGAGGAGAGAGGGTCCGTTCGGGAACCAGGAATAAAACAATAGTAGAGGGTATGGTCTGGGAGAAGAATAGGAAGATAGCAAGCTGGTCGGTTCATTTGCTGTAGTCGAGGACGAAAAATGGTGAAAGGGAAGGAAAACTCCTAGTGTTAAGAGGAATTTTTTCATATGAATGCAACCGTGCTAATATTCCGCGGGGGCATGAGAAGTCAGAGGTATACGGAGTCCGGTTGGAATGGGGTCTCAACTTACCATGAGCATATGAGCAGATCATTGAGTCTAGCTTACTGAAGAATAATAACCTGCATGGCAGGACTCAAGTGTACGAGAAAGGCGCAAGAAAAACGGGATGAGACCGCGGAGCTCCAGCCTGAGACAGAGGAATTAGGTGGAGGCAAACACATATCACTAAAAGACAAAACGGTTTTTTTAAGGGAGCCAGTGTCAGTAGACGTTTTGTATGGGTAGGTGAGTCAACGACGTAGCAGACAAATCATCTCTGACTACTGTCAGCACTATTAGCGCGTGGGCTCGAGAAAAGCATGGAAAAGGTGAAGTTGTAGATGGTAAGCTACAGAGGTGCGATGATTACTTTTCTCATTCCGTCAACCAGTACAGGAGAGGTTTAGCCCACAGATGTGGACCGTAGGTACCTCAATACCGAGGTGTCGTCAGGGCAGAGGCCGCGTAGTATAACTGTTCCAAACGCTTATTTACTACTACACTGGACATAAGCAAGCTGGTTAAGGGTTTTGCAGGGAACCCAAAAGGTTGAAACTGAGAGAGGTGGGGTAGGCAATCATATGTGGGAACCGAGCACCAGGCATAACAGTGAGTCAGAGTCAGGTGACATCTACCGGATTTGCATTGTTCTAACAGAGCTTTGATCTGGTTTTTAATTGGGGGCGAAAACAGGTATGAAAATTATGGTGTAAAATGGCACGATCTGATCAGAAGGGTGAAGAAAAGTGAGTGGAGTATACCCAAGATTTATACATATGAATATATATAATAATAATACTGGTTTATTTCGGAGACGCCTGAAGCATGCCATGTGCATGATCTTGTTGATAAAGGTGATGGAATGTACAGATGTTACTCATGGAACCGTGGAAATTTGCATGAAAATGTGGGATAAAAAGGCTCAGAAGGGGGAATAATGTGGGATGAAAATACGATAAGTTTATGCACACCATGGAGATTGTAGGGAGTCTAAATGAACTCAAGGGCGGACTTTAATGGAAGCCTGGTGAGTTTGAAAGTCAAGGTCAAATGGAGGGTGTGACTGGTTCGGGTGGGGACATCTGGGGGCCGACTGATATACATGAGATAGGCTGGAAATCGGTATAAGAAACTGCAGTAGAGAGGGACGACGGAGAAAAAAGTGAGATGCACTGCAGTGGATTAGATATCAATGAAGCATTGGTACCCTGCAGTGGATGGTCTACGGACAGGGCACAAAACTCACCGTAAAACAGGGAGCAAGCAATACAAGACGTAGTGGGTTGATCAGATGACAAGAACAATCTAGGAGGATTGGATAAAATAGATGTGAGACACAGATGTAAGACGGCTGGATGCATATCATGACGGTCGGCAGGATGATAGTAGGAGAAATGGTCGGTGAGGAACAGCAAGATGCAAAGGGCATGCACATGTACATATATGCGCAAGTATATATATATTATATGTATGGATATAAGAGGAGCAGAAGCAATAAAAATGGGGTCCTAGAAAGAAATTATCAGTCACTGGGAGGAGTAAGTGGTTGTATCAAATGGCTGTAGAATTAACTTTGGAATATCGTGGTGAACTATCTTCATAACAGGTGGACATGGCGGCCCAACAGAGGGGGAAAAGGAATGTGGAAACATAGAAGTGATGAAGACTGTGAGAAGCAGTTCATGGAAGAGTGAAGATGAAGGATAGGATCGAAGAGAACAGGTAAAAATGGTTCTAATTATTTGATCAATGCAGGTGCTACATGTGGCGACGGACCAGAGGAATCGGGTAATGACAGATCAAGCGATTTGGAACTGTAAACGAACATTATGGCGTAAAGTTTTCATTGAAATCGGTGGAACTTGGAAAAGCAGACCAAACTGAAAGGTACGCAGGAAATGCCTGTGGCACAACTAGGGATATATGAAAACTGTCAGGCACGCTTGAAAGGGGCTGGTAATTGATATGGGGAAGGGTGGTGGCGGAAGACGGTGGGACAAAAATAAGGATTCATTGCTGGGGATCATACAGTAATTAGGCCGTGCTGCACTGCAATATATGGTAGGCAGGCAGGGCACAAAACTCATGGTAGAACAAGTAGCATACATTGGAATGAGTAAAGGGTGGTAACGATGGCAAGAATGATCTGTAGGAATTTGATGTGGTAAATATGGGGTGCAGATGTAAAAAGAGTGGAAGCGTATCACGAGGGTCAGCAGGATGCTAGAATGAGAAATAGCCGGCAAAAAAGTGCAGTACGCAGTGCAAATGTGTATATATATGTATATACATATAAAAGTACATAAATAGATATGCGAGGAGCAGGAGCAAAGAACAGTGGAGTACTAGGAGAAGAAAGTGTCGGTGATTGGAAGAGGGAGATAGGGTAGGATTAAAGTATCTAAGATTGACTTAAGAGAATTCAGACGGATTTTTTCATGACGGGGTAGAGTGGTGGATCAACAGATAGAGAAGACTAAAGAAGCAAAAAGGTGATGACGGCTTTGGAGAGCAGATCACAAACGGGGGAAAATGAGGGATGGAATCGAACGGAACGGGTCAAAAAGGGTCTGCTTATTTGATCAATGCATGCGTAACATGTGGTGACGGACCAGAGGAATAGGGTAGTGACAGATCAAGCGATTTGGAGCTGTGAAAGAACATCATGATGTAAAGTTGTCTTTACAGTGGGTGGAGCATGGAAATGCAGACGAAACTGGAAGGCACACAGAAAAATGCTTGTAGCGAGCAATAAACGGATTAAGGGATGAAAGCAATGGCCGACGAGACCGGTAAGACATGATTAATCAGATCATTTTACTGCAGACGAAACACGGCGGAGGCGGAGGAGAGGGAAGCAGGAAGCCCCTAGATAAGTGAACCAGTAATAGAACAAAAGGCCCAAGAAATGAATCCGTGATCGAGTTGGGGCGATGCAACTGGAGAGCTGCGTGCCAGCGATCAATTGAACGGGCGGATTAGGCAGGTGAACGCTAATCGGGACAGTGCCTAACGGAAAGAACCACGGAGGAATCGCGGAGCCAAGGAAGGAAAATATGGTGGTGGTGATTTGATAATAAATGCGAGTGAAAAAGAAGCAAAGTTTGGAGCTGCTAGTTCTAATATGCGGATTGGTCATGGATGAGGTTGTGACTGATGCATAAAGGCATTGGGCATGAGGAGGAAGGACAAGAAGGGATCTAACAAGACAACGGGTAGTGAGGTATGGAGGGGGCATGGGAGTCGGTAAGTGGGGAGGTGGGGCCAGGAAGCGGGATCCAGGTACGAACCTGGAGTATCTGCTAAGGTACGTACGTGGTACTTCAGGGTTAGATGAGGGCTGGTGGAGGAGAGCAGAGGGGAACAGAGGAAGCTTGCTGCGGCTATAGTACGGAGGATTGGTGTCTGGGGGCAGGAGAGGATATGGAGTAGCTACGGAGATGGGGGATTGGAGCTACCCATCAGAGAAAGGGAAAGACAGTGGAAGGGGGTGAGAGGCAATGGAAGGGTGAGTGACACTGGCATTGCTCTCAAGGTCACTCCTACCTAAAGGGACGATAGCTTTAGAAGAATCTGGACGGTGGTCCAACTAGTTTCCGCCTAGAGGGTCCGAGAGTATGCTATAAGCAGACGCCGACTAAGAGTGGGAGCTAATTGGTGGGGTAATTATTTGAACAAGCGCGGGCCTGGTAGGGGTACCAGGCAGGCTCATGTGAGGAGTGGAACGGCACTTATGAGGATTACTACGAAATGTCGCGGCTGAGCTAGCAGCTGGTGGGTAGTTGGTAAAGTCGTTAGAGCGAGAGCGGTGGTTGATTACACTTGCCAACGGCTCGGAGGACGGATGGGAAGTAGTACTGCGAGGGCCGTTGGTTGTACCAGGGTCTTGTCTTGGCTCTGAGACTATGACGGAGGAGCGCGGCTATAATACCGAGGTGGCGTGCCGCTTGAGGCCTGTGGTCGGGAGTGACAGCTAATGGAGGTAGAGGCTACTGAGGGAGATGGTAGAAAAGGGCTTTTGTGTGGAAGCGGAACCCGGAGCGGGGATTTAGAAATATCTAGGTCGACAGTTTGCAGGTAGGCAGGGCGAGGTGCTGGGCTCGCCTCTGACTTCTTGCCAGGGTGGCATTGGGTAACCTTCATGTCGGTTCAGTGGGGTCAGCCTGCATGGGCAAGGCGGAGTTAATAATAGTAATAACAATAGTAATTATAATAATAATAATAATGGTTTATTTCGGAGACTCCCCAGGCTTGCCAGGTGCATGATCAACTGTTTACAAGTGATGTAATAAACAGACAAAACTCTTGAAAAGGTAGAAATTTACACGACAGAATTAAGATAGAAGAGGCTTAGAGGGGTGAGTAACGTGGGATGAAAGTATGACAAATGTACGCACACCAAAGAAAATGTACTGAGTTTAAATGGACCCATGGTCGGATTCAAATGGACGCCCGGTGAGTTTGAAAGTCAGGGTCAGGTGAGAGATCCGGCTGGTCAGTATAGGGACGTCTGAAAGCTGATTGATAAACATGAGAGAGGCTATAAATCGGCACAGGAAACTGTATTAGCGAGAGACGATGGAGAAAATGTGAGGTTCACAGCAAAGGATTAGAAGGCAATGAAGCATTAACACTCTGCAATGGATGGTCGGCGAACAGGGCACAAAACTCATCGTAAAACAGGGAGCGAGCAGAGTGAGACGTAACGGGGGGTTCAGGTAAAAAATAGTTAATAAGACTTGGACACGGCAGATTTGAGACTAAGATGTGGAAGGAATGGATGCATATCATGGCGGTCAGCGGGATGATAGCAAAAGAGGTGGACTGTGAGGAACAGCAGGATACGGAGCGAATGCATATATACATATGTGAGCATGTTTATATATATGTATGTATATATATATATAAGAGAGGCCGGATCAATAACATTGGAGTCCTAGAAAGAAATTATCAGCTATTAGAAGGGGCAGGTTAGGTTGGATCGAACGTTTATAGAATTAACTTTAGAATATTGTGGTGAATTATCTTCGTGACAGGTGAACTCGGTGGATCAACAGAGAGAGTGGAAAATGCTGCAGCAAAGAAAGGCGACGACTGAGGAGCAGTTCAAAAAAAGGGGAGATGAAGGAAAGTATTGAAGAGAACGGGTAAGAATGGATCTAATAATCTGATTGATGTAGGTGAGACGTGTTGTGTCGGTCAAGAATGAGAAAAAGCATTGATAAATGGGCCTACATTATTCGGCAAGAAGACGGTGGCGATGGAGATGGCTAAGCAGCGCAGAGCGACTGTGCACACAAAGTGTAAAATGTAGTCTGGGAGGTGAAATCGCCCGTGGGGCAAGGTGCAGCAACTGTAACGGAAAACGGCGTGGGAGAGGAATGAGCAAAAGGGGTACCAGAGATTAATAGCGGATAAAACGGACTGGAACTGTGAAAGAGAACCATGGCAAAACAGTAATTTTACATTGGGTGGCAAGTAAAAAAGCAGAACGGTCTGAAAGGCACATATAAAATGCCTGGGGCAAAAAATAGAAGAAACGGGAAATGGGAGCACGGGACGAAAGAGACAGGTGAGACATAACCAGTAAGATCATCTCATTGCAGGTGGAACACGAAAAAGGCAGAGAGGAAAGAAGCACCGGGACAGGTAAACCGGTGGACGAACATATCGCATGAACAATGGATGCGCGTCGGAGTTGGAGACATGTAATTTGGGTGCTGCGTGCATACAGGCAATTGTACAAGTGGGTGCAAATGGACGATACTAATCAAAGCAGTGCCAAGTGGAAGGATCCACAGAGGAATCGCGGAGCCAGACAAGGAAAATAGAGTGATAGTGACTAGATAATAAAAGTGGCTGTGGGAGATACAGAGTTTGGAAAGGCAGTTCTAATATGAGAATTGGTCATGGGTGCGGGTGGGGCTGGCTTGTAATGGTGCTGATCATAAGAAGGGAAAACGAGGAAGTTTTTGACAGAACGGTAGAAACTGAAGCGTGAGAATGCGATCAGTGAGCTTTATAGGCCTAGGGTGATACCAAATGAATAGGTACTACAAGCCGGCAACGCCGACATTGGTGAAGAAATAAAATACTGGCGGTCGTTGGCAGAGTAAAGTGGGTCGGGCGGTAGTGACGTGGAATGAGAGGTGACACTGTGAGAGTCAATAGAAGCGAGGTCAGAATGGGTAAGTGTAGATAACATGAAAGAACGAAAAATGAAGTGGTAAGAATTATGACAAGAGTGGTGGGTGGGCGTACTGTAGCGAACAAGGATGGTTGAAGAATGCTATCTGCAACTGACAACATTGGAGAGTGCCATCCGCAGCCGATGCTAGTGGGTGAAGCTGGCCGTGCGCTGGACACCCAACCTGAAAAACACTTCGAACTGAACACAGGAGGTGTGATCCACCAGCCTAATTGCTCTCGCACATCGTTGCAGACGACCTGCACGCCCGATTTGCGCCGGCCAAAGCAGTGGATCTGACCGCGCCCTGCACCGTTGGGAGTGGCACTAATGTTCATGGATGGTTATGCATGTGGGGCGTAGTTCAACCATGAAAGTATGAGATACAAGTTCCGCGATCGGATGGCAAGGTTGCGAGGGGTTCCAGAGGACGGAGCCGGTGGTTAATATTCGACCAAACGGCGGCTTTATCCAGGCGCGTATACCAGCGTTGGGGGTGAAATGCTCGCAAGCAGAGAACTGGAAAAGTAGAGCAGATAAAAAAGAGCAGTCAGGGTGTGCCCCTGCTGTGGATTAACGGGTATTGGAGGCATATAGTAACCAGTAAAGAACTAGGCATAAGAGTGACAGAGACAACGGGAGAGAGTGGAAGCAAAATGGATGAAAATAGTGACATTTCCACTGCTTTGATTCATTACGGGAATGGCCATATCTAGTCAAACGTTGAGAACCCAGTCAGATGGATGAAACTGTCTGCCGTTGATTGTGTCCTCAATGAAGGGAGCAGGGTCGGCGAAGGACTTGGTCTTAGAAGTCGAGGCCCCTCTCGTATGCTATATCTTCTGCCATGCTCATATTAGAAAACTGGAGTGCACGGGTGACGCTGAGATATGGGATGAGTGCCGACAGAAATTGGGTTTTGGTTTGTGAAGCTCGAAGGGCGATGGGCAACTTGTTCCAGACCTTGGAGTAGACAAGAAAGAAAAAATTGACCGTATGCCCGACTCAGCTTTACTGGAAGGGACAGTAAAAGGCCTGCGCAGAAGTGAGTAGGGGGTTTTACGGGAGAAGCTTACTGGGTTAAAGAAAGAAGACCGATTATGGAGCAGGTTATACAAGAAGACTAAGTTTAGTCTTAAGCGGCGGAGCCAGAGTGGGTCAAGATTCAGATTTTAGCATCGTTCTCTATGGCTCAAAGACGTGGACCGACCGAGTATCTGTCCGGTAAAACGCCTATGAATGCTTTCAATCGCAACTCTGTCGAATTTTGTCATGTTAGGAAATATTATTGGGCAGTATTCAAGCAAAGACCTGAGGTGGGATTTGTAAATACTGATGATACTGTCCCGGAGACTAAAGGAGCGGAAGAGAAGGGCCACACTTCTAGCCTCGGCCGCTTGGATGGCGGTGTGTGCTCAGAAAAGTTGAGGGAGCAGGAATAGTTGAGGCCCAAATAGCGGATGATAGGTCGACTGGCTAATGGGGACCCACCGAGAGTTAAGGATCCAGGGGGCAATTGGGACTTGTAGGTTAGGATCTCGTACTCATCAGTGGAAAAGCTCATCCTCCAGGTGTGGCACCGGTGGTCAAGTGCAGCGAGGTCGGCGGAAATGTTGCTAAGAGTGAGGGTAGCATCATTAGAATTGAAAGAGTGGAATATTTTTATATCGTCTGCAAACAAGAATGACGTGCCATGGTGTACTAGATCCAACGTGTCATTAACGTACATCGGAAATAGGAGAGGACCCAGTATGCTGCCCTGTATAGCGCCACTTGTAACAGGTTCCGGTTTAGAAGCACGTCCGTTGGTAAGGACCACTTGAGAACGATGAGCGAGATAAGATTTCAGCCAGGAAAGCAGCGGGTCAGCAATGCCGAATGAAATCAGTTTGCAGATAAGACGCCGGTCGAAAGCCTTCAACAGATCCAGGTAGAAAATTTCTCGTGCCTGCCCGCAATCAACAGCCTTAGTTACTAGGTTGAGGAAGTTAAACTGACATGTGGTGCATGATCGCGATTTGAGAAAACCCGTGCTGCCTACCGCCAAGAAGGTTTGAAGTGAGAAGATGTGTAGTAAAGCCATCTTTGAAAATCGTTCCCATTATTCTGTAAATGATAGAGGTATGGTTGATGGGACGGTAATTAGCGAGTTCGTGGACAGGTTCATTTTTGTGTCGTGGAATGATGACTGAACTCTTCCAGTTCGACGGTACCAAACTACGTTTGAGTGACAAGGTGAATAGGTTTAGTATTAAAAGTAGAGGGTCCGATCCACCGTTAATGATTGCAGCTGGGGGCAACCCGTCTGGTCCAGGATGGGCAGGTGATTTGTAGCGTGAATTGAGCCTGGAAATAAAGTTTACTTCAAAGTTTAAGGTAGAAAAGGAAGAGCTGGTAAGAGCCAGAGGATTTGGGGTGGGAGGCTACCTCTGAGGAGGGGGTCACGTAATTGATGAAGAAATGGTTAAACACCTCAGCGATATCGGAAGGGGAGGTGGCTGAAGTTTTATTAGGTAACACAACGTTTTGGATGGTGGCTTCTGTTGCCTAATTTGTAGATTTGTGTGGGAGTGAGAGTCTCAGTGCTTTATTGGGATGCCTAAGTGCTTTGGTTTCTCCTTAGCGGAGCTGCTTTTCCTTTGGGTCCCGGATAATATCAGTAAGACGTGTTAGTCTCATGAGAAGAGAGAAGTCGCGGTTTTGGAGGTAAAGTCTTTGCATCTTAAGGTATTTTTTGAAGGGAGGCAAGTTTGGACTTCCTAGGGGAGGAGTTTTGGAATACTGGGCTAAGTTTTAGGAGGCAGTTTCCCATGTTAAGGTAAAAGTGATCGGCCGCCTTTTGGGGGTCAGCCTTTAGAAAATACTGCTCCAATCTTGGTTACGGAAGAGATTGGGCAGAGGGTTCCAAGTTAAACGGAGGAATTTATTGACTAGGGTCAGATATTCTGATGGATAAAGATGGAATGAAAGATTACCGGCCACTATCTTATGGTCGCTACCCGGAAATTTATTCAGAACGGAGGCCGAAAAGTGGGAAATTCTGTGAGTGAATATAAGATCTAGGATGTTGGCGTTTCTAATAGGGGTTTTAACGTGCTGCACCCAGCCACCAATGCGAGTATGGGAGACAAAGTCTGTAAAGTTGAGAGGTGCTGTGAGGTTCCTCCAGGATATTTTAGACCAGTTAACATCACCGGCTATGATTTTCGCTACAGAAGGTAGCGGTGAAAAGTAATCAAAAGCCTCAGTTAAATGAGTTAAGCCTGCAATAGTAGATGAGGGCAGGCGATAGACTCAACCAATGTGCATGAGTACAGTTGGGAACCGAATTGCGAGCCATAGAGAATCCGGAATTGAGTCGAGTGTGGCATGTCTGATGGGGATTACTGAAAGGGCGCGCTGTGCGTAAACTAGGCACCCACCTCCGCGTTTGCCAATCCTATTTACTCTAAAAACCTTGTACCCTCCAAGCATAATTTCGATTGTGCGGGTGTATTCGGTGTGCCAGGTTTTCTTTGCTTCTCAGCGAGCGTGGTATTTCCCGTTGGAGGGGGGTTTCGGTAGGGAATATCTTAATTTCCTTGCACGGCGAAATGGCAGATTTTTCTAATGAACTCTCTAGCTGTTAGGTTGTCCATGAATTGGAATAGCAGGGAGCAATTATGTCGTCTGGACTTTTTTCTTAGCCTCCCGCAATGGCATCTTTAGTGAGCCATATGGCACGAACTTAGTGTGTTGTTTTCCGTTAAGAAAAGCGGTAAGCTTTCTGGAACATTAAAAACCACTGCTTTCTTGGGGTTGGTAATGCGGTGGTTTATTTCATTGGATAAAGATTCGAGGAGATGTCCCATCGAAACCTAGTTCTTGGGCGATGTATCGGTACAGGATCAAGGATTGTGGCCAGTGGCGAAACCTTTGAAAGGGTTTCATAAATCAGCTCGACCTTGTTTTTAATTTCGACGAAACTCTGCTTGAGGCCATTTGAGCTATTTTAAGCTTCCCAAGTAGCACACCCCAAGCTTGTCCCATGCGTGCCCCATGGGGCAAACTTGGAGCAGACTTGGGGCTGCCCCAAGCTTGCCATTGAAAACTTGGAGCAGCTCCGCCGTTGCCTCAAGTTTGCCCCATGCGTGCCCTTGCGGCAAACTTGCGGCAAACCCGGGGCCTGCCCCAACCTTGGGGCAGTCACTTGGAGCAAACCTGGGGCTAACCTCAAACTTGGGGCAGCCACATGGGGCAAACTTGCGACGAACTTGGGGCATACCTGGGGCTAGCCCCAACCTTTGTAACACGTTAAACGAAATTAGACCCAACTGCCGTTTTGCGGACTGCTGCTAGTGTTTATTTCTAATTTGGCCGTTTGCGTACGCATCCCATACGCACCAATTTCGGGTGAGTTCGTAAATAAAAATTGAAAGCCAAGTTTGTAATGCGAAAAGTTTATTTACGTTCAATAAATATGTATTTTGCACAAATTTGCAATAATCCGTCAGAGTACATTCTTGTAGAAACTTGGATTCAATTGTCTGTGGTCGCGATATCTGCAGATATGAAAATAAAATGTAAACTGTTATTGAAAAGCTTCCAGTAAATCACTCCACCACTATGTATCGTGATAATGGCATCCGATATAAATATATTCAACCGACGGCATGGCATTTTTCAACAATGCTTGCAAGTTGAAAAACGAGATAAATCTACGTTGATATTTCGTAATGGAGCGGTCTGTCGATGTAAACCGAGAAACATGGGCTTGCATATAACTGCTGCCTTTTCACAGTCATATATGTGATACGGACAGCAAAAGTGGCGTAAGGGAAAACTCGGAAGTCCAATACAATTCAACAAAAGAATAATGTACCTCAAGTGTTAGTCTTACAGTTAACATGCTTCTGTTAACCTTAGCGAAGAAATGAGGCAACTCCGTTTTATTCCACCTACCTATTATACCAGCGCCCTGCTCCGTGATCACGAGCTTTGTGGAACCAATTTCTGATGTGCTTGTAGATGTTGATAGATGATTCTTCAGCAAAAAACGTACTGAATCTGATAGAGTCTAGTACGTGGTGAGACCACCAATAAACCGATATGCTTTTTTATTGCTTTGATGAGTCTAAGATCACAGACGGCTATCCTTTTGCTGCCACCGAGCCAGCAGCGCCTTACTTCGAAGTCGTCGCTGACCACAGCAGATAGCGTTTGCTTAACGGCATCCTGAAGATTTTTAGTAGTGTACAGCCTCAGTGTTGTGACCTATATTTGTCACATACACATATGGTGACTTACCGTCTTATTGAAAGCCTGTGGTGTTCCAAGGACGTCTTGTAAATGGTGAAATTTACCCACAGCGTTCAAACGTGTGATTGGCTGCAGCAAATCTTGTGAACATGACGCCCAAAAGTGGTGGAAAAGGATTCTATAGAGGTACTTAGTCTCTCCACACTTTTTCTAAGGCTGTCTATGGACAGCAGCATTTTTCTCGGTTTTCTAAAACATAAGTTGACTGCACTACATGTGAACTTGCATAGTATTTAGCGCAGGTGAGGGACCAAGTTCATTTGTGTAGCACTGCTGCTTGAGCCGCTACTTGTAACTGAATGGGCAGTATGAAACAGAAGTGTATTAATTACCTTGAAGATGTGACTGGCATTCGGGCGCTAGCCCTTGCAGGCGTAGTGGACTATGAAGACAAATGAGGCGAACTGACACAGAATTCCGTTGTGCGTGTTAGAAATTTACTTTTGCATTCCCCCAAGACGTTCCAAAATGGGTGGTGGGGAGGGTGATGAGTCCAGCGTAACTGGTTTTGCCGTTTTCCGCGTCACCTGAGAACTCTCACTGGAAGAAAATTCCACGGGAACCCTTTAGGCATGTGAATTTAAATGGGTAGTTATCTCTTTCTCGTGGAATATTGCTGCGAAAAGTATGTCTGCTTCTCTGTTTCGTCCGTGGAAGCAGCACTCGACTGAGCAACTAGCTGATGCTCGGAGTCAGTGGCATCCCTAAGTTTGTCCATTTAAATGTTGTGCTACCACTGACTTGCCCGTATAGTGCATCGGCCTAAAGTATTAGTCCGGGCATTAATCCGGCACTGCCTTTCCTGGTAGCAAATGATGTCTGTAGTCTGGAAAGCTCTTCATTCGTGGCCAACGAGAGTGCGTCTTGTCCACCATCCAACTCTTGTGCACCACGGCTTATGAATTTTCGTCCGGGAAGTGAGCAACCACATGCATATAGGGAAAAGTTTCTCATTAAGAACTGTCTTTCTGGGACTTGACTACATTTAAGTGAGTACAGAAACAAGCGGACAGTGAATATAATAACAGTAACGCGTAAGTAATCACTCATACGCGAAATCAAACACGAGTTTTTCATTGACACAAAACAAGCAAACAAAGACAGCAGGAAAACGGCAAAATACGAACGGTTCATATCAAAACAACCGACAAACAAGAACAACTTTTGCCTCGCAATCCCCCGAGCACGGGAAGAACAGAGTGTTACGTGGCATTTTTTCACAAAAATGTATGTAAAATGGGGAAAACAACAGCGGAAGAGTTAATGCAAACACAAATACATTTACATGTGATGGTGTGAATGGGTGTATTGTGCAGTTTGGAACCTAAATCGCCTACAGCAAATATATACAAGTGGCTTGAACTTAACACGTGCTTGAAAAAATTGCCCGGTGAATTGAAGTATTCGAAGAAAACGTTATCCTCTGGGAAACTGACAATTTCTGCATAACGTCCGCTAATGATGTTGACGTTGTTCGGCTTATCCACTGAAAATAAGACACTATTTAGAACGAAAAATCGTCTACTACTGGGGATGCAAGATATTGGAAGGGTCAAATCATCCATGGGGATTTCCGCAGTAATGATTTCCCAGTTGGTATTCAGTTCGTGGAGCCGCTCATACCACTGATTAGCTGGTTCAGCAGGTCCCTGTATAGACGATTTTAGTCTTCCAAGATGTGGTTTAAATGGAAAACAGGAGAAGTTGTCCAACACGCCGTGTTTTCGGACATTTTCTGACAAATGTGTTAGGCAGAGCACATTATAGACTTAATCTTCCAGACGGTATAATACAGACATTTGTTGAAAGAAAAGTACTAAAATTCTATGAGCAAAATCAAGATGCTCAGTGTGTAAACGGAGATGAGAAAATATGTATACAGAAATGAATAACAGCAGGAAATGCTTGTTGTATTCATCAGGTAGAAAATGTAACAAACAAACGGGGCCTATATACAAAAGGAACTGTCTATACTCGGACGCTTTCCGTCGTTCCAAATCCCGAGTGTGACGGCATAGGCGCTGAACGCCACAGGGGATATTGCAGTGATTTCGAATAATACGATTTCCAAGTTCTGCTACTGCAGCTGGGCTAAAGCGACAACGTTCGGCACGGTTGCTCTTTAGCTATGCATTTAACGACTTCTGCTTGACACCGGAACAGGCTAAGTGCGCATAATCCAGTGGAAAATTCGCCACCATATCCATTGGAATTAATATGAATGGGCTTTTGTTAATATAGTGACGTTCGTATTCAAAGCGGCGAAAGTCGGCATCCGTACTCGGTCGAGCGTCCAACAATGGAAACGTTATTCTCCCAGTGGCATGCAGACCACGCCGTATGCATCTGTCATACCCGAAGTAGCCTGTAGGACATTTGACTTGACGAAAGTAAGCCCGGGCAGGTGTGTCGCATATCACTGACACAAGTTTACATGCTACCGACGTCCCACGATAGTTGATGCCGCCATCAATTACATCTCGCAATTCTAATACCGTCTCTTCCAGAAATGTGTTATCGGGTGCGGCTTCCTTGACCCGTAATAAACGCCCACCGGGAACACGGCCAGACATCTTGGACGCACCACAGGTGCCAGAATGGGCCACATTTTTACAGTAGAAGAGTGATAAATAGACGACCCATCGATATTCAGCTGAAAGTCGACGGATTCCGGGACCAGCGCTGGTCCACTGATTGATCATCGCAGACCGTCTATAAGCCCAATGTGAATATACACACATTGTGATAGCAGTGTCTTCTTACAAGAACATCGGGATAGTCGCAACAGTTAGCCAGATAACCAAACCGCTGCTTTGATATACTGCCCGAATCGGATTTGAAGGAAATTCTGTCAAATGCAGTCCCGTCAATATTCCGCCAGTAAACGTCAGTTATCACAAGGCCCATCCCCCGACTGGAAGCTGAATCGAGAGCTGAAGTTGGCAAAATTAAAGATAAAAAGGTTGGAGCTTGAGCTGGAAACCGAAAGACATGTCAGTGATATCAGAGTGAGGCTCGCAGAGAACATAAGTAAGCTGGAAGCGGAAAAACGGTCAATACCGTCGGCCCAGACTTCTCGACCACCTACTCCGCAGCCATTTGAGAAGCCCGAACGAGTCGAAAACTATGTACAGTCTCTCCCAACTTCAAATGATCAACCTGTCGACCAGATATCCGTCAAGGAACCTGGAATTCGTGTTTTGACTCAGAAACAACCAGTGCCAAACAAGGTCTCTGAAAACGATCAGTTATTGCAGGAAAAGTACTGCGCAACGATTAAGGAATATATATCAAAAGGTTACGCTGAGATGGTACCTGGGACTGAGCAAAACCTAACTGGCCCCCACATATGGTATCTTCCGCAACACGGCGTATATAAACACGCCGAACGAACCAAGGTTAGAGCGATGTTCGACTGCGCTGTGGAGGTCAATCAAACATCACTGAACGAACAACTTCTAACGGGACCAGACCTTGTCAATAGTTTGTGCCAGGTTCTGCTGAGGTTTCATGACTACAGGTACACTTGGTAGCCGATATTGAAGCTATGTTTCACCAGGTGGAGGTCCCACCAAGCGACCGCGATTGTCTGAAGCTTCTCTGGTGGCCTAACGGTAACGTGACCAACAAACCAGAAGTATATCGTATGACGTCTCATCCATTTGGGGCCACCTCGTCGCCGTCATGCTGCAGCTTAGCTTTGCAGAACACTATCGGCTGTAATATGGCAATTTACGGCACTGCAGTGATCAATCAAGCCAAGAAAAGTTTCTACGTAGATGATTGTTTGATGAGTTTATCTAAAATGGAGGACGTTGGAAGAATGGGAAGAACTTTGCGGCACGCTCTACTGCAAGACGGTTTCAACTTGACTAAATTCTTCAGTAATGTGCCACATGCTTTGGGAGAACTGCCGAAAGCAGAAACCAAACCCATTTTCCTTGATCGACAGCCAGCTGAAGTAAAGCGAACTTTAAGAGTACAATGGAATCCACCTTGGGAGGGAAAATATACCCGGAGAGGTGTACTTACATACATCGCTTCAATTTACGACCCCATGGGGCTGGTATCTCCAAGTTTGTTGCCTTCTAAATTGCTTTTCCAGAACCTATGTCGAAGACAGGGCAAATGGGACGAGGAAATAACCCAGGAGGAAATCGACCGATGGGTTGTGTGCCTCAGTGAAATTCAAGCAGTATTTAATCTACGAATCGACCGTTGTATACGTCCGATGGATGAAAAAACGGATCCAAGACTGGAGCTACATGCATTTATTGACGCTTCAGAACTGGGTTATGGAGCAGCACTCTATTTACGATCTGTTACCGAAGATGGAATGATAAACTGTTCTCTGATATTGGCGAAGTCTCGTGTAGCCCCCTTAAAATCCGTGACCATCTCGTGCTTGGAGCTTGCGGCTGCTGTTATCTCAGTAAGATTAGTTGCCTTTGCCAACGAAGAACTTTCCGCACCTATCTGCTCGACTACGTTCTGGACAGACTCGCTAATTGTTTTGCAGGCGATACGAAATACCAAGTCTCGTTTCGAAACCTTTGTGGCCAATCGTCTGGCGGTGATCCGTGAACTTTCGGAACCTGAACAGTGGGTCCACGTGAACAGCAAGGACAATCCAGCTGATATGGCTTCGAGAGGTACCAGCCCGAGAAGGCCGCTAGATGCACTTTGGTTTAATGGCCCACGATTTCTCTTGCAGAATGTGTCTTCGTGGTCTGTACAGCCTAGTCCCACAGCATCCATTCATTTCGAATTGGTCAAAAGGGTTCGCGTGAATGCAGTGCAAACATCAGATACAGTCGGCTGGATACAAAGATTCCGCAATGCCAAATCTTGGTTAGGCTTGCTGCAACATTATCACGAAGTGAATGGCCTTGTTGGTGCAGCACATGTGTTGTCACTATTAAGGGAACGTTATTGGATTACACACGGCTATTCTACAGTTAAAAATATACTACGGGAATGTTTTCATTGTAAAAGTTGGCATTCCCAGGCATAAAGTCAAGTAATGGCACCACTTCCTGAGGACAGAACTTTATTCGGCGAGAATCCGTTTACTGCTGTCGGAGTAGACTACTTCGGTCCCTTCTTGGTGAAGCATGGTAGAGCCATTGAGAAACGTTACGGATGTATATTTACTCGCCAGTCCATGAGAGCCGTACACCTAAAGGTCGCCTACACCCTAGACACCGATTCCTTCCTTTCTGCGTTTTCTCGGTTTGTGGCAAAACGAGGATGTCCCAGTGTTGTCTACAGTGACAATGGAACGAATTTCCGAGGCGCTGAAGCAGACTTGAGGCGATGCCTGAAGGCTTGGAACCAAGACAAGATTCTAAAGACACTTGGGAATAGAGACTGTGAATGGCGCTTCTCTCCATCGAAGGAAAGTCATCATCATGTATGGGAGCGTATCATACGGTCTGTCCGCCGAATTCTGCTTTCACTTCTAGCTGATCAGTTGGTCGTAGATGAGGCGTTAGTAACGATGTTCTGCGAGGTAGAAAGAATACCTAATGATCGCCCTCTAACCAGAATATCGAATGATCCCGATGATTTCAACGCGATAACACCCAATCACCTTCTTCTCCTACGAGGTATACCAGCGACATTTCCTTCCGAGCTACCAAACAACCGGTTGAACCGAAGATGGCGACAGGCGCAAAAGCTGTCAGATGCCTTCTGGGCTCGCTGGTTGAAGGAATACTTGCCAACACTACAGACAAGATCAAAGTGGAATAAGCCTAGCCGAAAGCTGAACGTAGGCGACTTGGTTCTCCTAGCTGACACGCACGCACGGAGAGGGGCGTGGCCCTAAGGGATAATTGAGGAAACGGTTATGGGAAGCGATGGACGAATCAGAGAAGTTGCAGTACGCACAGCCAACGGTGTTCACCGGAGAGACCTACGACAGTTGTGTCCTCTAGAGTCGGACTTATGCTCATGAGTGTGGTTCGTGACATTCCTCCACCCCGGGGGCAGTGTTAATTACAAATCGTAATTAGTGTTTGTCCTTTTGTCTTCTGTTTAGTTACTTATTAGTAGTGAGTACATGCATCGTAAACCCCGGACATTTGTAATGTATTTTCCCTGTTTCTAAGGTATCACATCAGTTTATAATTGAGTTTCATGGTGCTTATTACATGAACAGTTCACGTATTTGTTCGTAACCTTGTTTTCCCGAAGGTCTACACTTCTACTGTTATATAATCTTTCTGAGTGTTTCATTTGTACTGCCGAGCGGAGGCTCGAACTCCCAGTCTTAGCGTTCTGTCAGTGCACTCCACTATTGGCCGTCATACGTCAACAGCATTACCAGATCTATTGCCGGATTCGCCCATTCATGTTGGCACGTACTCTTGTTTACTCCATAGACTTAGCTTATTTGTACTTATTTGTTAATGACACTTTTACCATTGCAACCACAGTCCAATTCACGCGTTTGTAATCGATTTATTGATCTTTGACGATAAACGTTCTTGATTTATTGATTGTACCACAACCGAACTGCGCTACAGTTTCGTTCAGCCGCCTGCTAAGTGGACCGTTTTTATTTTCTGCGCTGTCCCGATTTTCGGAAGCTTACTGCCCATTGTTCTTGGTTTCTCACCTGGCTGTAAGTCTTTTATTTGCTGTATATTTATGCTTATTGTATTATTTAGAACCACGAATCATCGATAAACACGGTTATTCGATTGGAATTTGTTCTGCTGCCCGTAATCGTGTTCTGCCCATATCGTGCGTGTAGCTAGTGAAACTAAGTTACTGCTAGATTTACAGCCCTAGACATCGGGATAGTCGCAACAAGTTGGGTTATAGGGAGTGGGATGTAAAAAAGCGCGATGGATGGTATTGTGGCGAGAATCAAGAGAAATTTGCTAGGTAAGCCATGTAGAATGTTAATAAATGGGATTAAAGCAGTGAATATCCAATTTAATCTATAACTCTAACTGGCTTTAATAACTAGCGGCTGCAGTTTGGTGTGCCGCAGTTGATCACACAACTAAGTCACCATTTCAGGTAAAGAGGCGATATATACTAGGGTGAGCACGGTAACAAGTCTAAACAGTGGTATAAGCAAAAAAGAAAACGAGACAACCCGAATTTCACGTAGGAGTGACCTTGACCTTGCTGTGTCTTATACATATATATATATACATGTAAATATATATACATATACATATATATAAATATATGTCTGTATACGTGGGTGCGATTATCAGACGGGTCATGACAAAAAGGGTCGGACGCAAAAGGCTATGGCTCATTGCGGTCTAATAATCAAGACAGTCTTCATACGCTTCGTCTGTGTTATTGTTAATGCGGATCATGCTGATTACAGACGATGCGTCTAGGATTCTGCATAGTGCTCCTTTAAATTGTTTTATCTTGCGACACGATCGCAGCGAGCCAGGAAGCTTATTCCAGAGGCTGGGGTAGATAACCGAGAAACATTTAGATCTGGTTGAGAGCCTGGATTGGGGGGTTGTATTGGTAAATTGTCTGTGACGGTGGGAGTAATGAGTCTCACTAGAGATACCAAGTGGGTTATTTGATGAGTGGACTTTTGAGGGCAGGAGGCTGAAGAGAAATGAAAGATTGGGCTTGATACGACGTGACCATAGAGGTTCAAGCCGGAGTGGTTCGCACCTAGCTCTGTATATAGGGTTAGAAGGTGTGCCGAGTGATGTTTTGGCGAAGGAGCATTGCACTTTCTCTATATTGACCCGGTCGGCTTTTCGCATCAAGGTAAAGGACAAGGGACAATATTCCAACAGCGACCTGATGTGCGTCTTGAGTATCAGGAGCTTGCTCTCCTGAGTATTGTATGTTCTAGGGATAAGTGCAATCATCCTTCTTGCTTTGCCAATTTCGGTCTATGCCTGTTCATGGAAGTTAAAGGAACATGGATATTGCCAGCCCAGATCTCTTACAACGTGAGTAGTGGGAATCGGCAGACCATTTATTTTGAGGGAGCCCGGTGGAACGTGGCATTTGTAAGATAGAAGAGAGCTCTTAGCTGCCGAAAACTTCATCAGCCATTGGGTACACCATTCGTCAAGGGACTTCAAGTCTGACAAGATATCACTGACAGCTGAGTTCAAGGAGTTTGCCTCAAAAGTATACACTAGTTTTATGCCGTCAGCAAACCTTAAAGGTTCTCTTCCCTGTATATTAATGCATGGTTTTTTCGTCGCCCATTCTCTCGGGCTCTACTTTCGGTGACCAAGGTCCACGCTCTGACCCGTGCCGACAGGGACCTAAATGGAATCTTTCATACCAAACGGGATTGCAATCGAGTCACACGAACTAAAGCACTCCTATCTGCTTACCAGTAGATCGATAGGCGTCTTCTAACGCAACACCTCTACTACTGATGTCACCGTTGGAGTCTTCATAAATAACAGTTCACAAGCAACCTTCTACTGAGTGATTTACAAGTCCCTTACCCCGCTTGATGAACCACATCCACGGGATGCTGCACATCACGTTGGTCTCATGTGAAAAAATCCAATAACAGAGCCAGAATACGCAACACAGGAATTAGTTACTCATTAGATTTTGATACGCCCTCCGAATGCGGGTCCGCTTATCCCCTCGTCCGCGGTTTCCCATAATGACGCCGAATACCACTGAGAATCAATAAGTCAATATATTTTTGTCGGCTTTACATAACAATAAGGCGCGCGCCTACAAGAGGTTTTTCACTCAGTTTTCTCTTGCAAGATTTAATTCTCCTTTCGATCGGTATCCCGCTTGAAATTGATTTTTCACTAATTCAAGGCCTTCAAGTTGCGCTCCCATTTTTTTCTGAATGATACGGGTTATTGATCCTAGGCCTGAACTGACCATTTATACGGATTGCAGTTTCCTCCACATTCATCAACATTTCCTAGTGCTTTTCCACACAGTTTGTTCGTGTCTTCCCGTTTCATGACGCATTCCGTTTACTGAAACCGGGAATATTCGTCATTCCGCGCCAACATCGTCTTCATAGAGAGCCGTTCTCTTCATATTCATCAAAGTTCACGAGTGTACTCCTATACATTTCTTTCATCTTTTTATGTTCATAACTTATTCCGTTCATAGAACCCCAGTAGTCCTCCGTTGTCCACAGCTCGCATTATTTTGGTCTATAACGCATCCTTAGCGCTATGTTTTCACGACATATTCTGTATTCCCATGGGGTCACCACCAACATAACCGGATCCAAAACCAAACCGTATTTGCTGAGCAAACCATTACCATTTCGTTGATTCAAACTATCTCTAGCTATATTGTTTTGTTTCTGACGTTTTTGACTTGCTTTCTTGAAATTCGTGTATAGTTCATCGTTTTGAGTAACGTTGTACACCATGATCGTGCGCTTGCGCATGCTTCTCGACCATGGTCGAGAAATATGCCATTATTATTATTATTATTATTATTATTATTATTATTATTATTATTTAAGTGGAATGTCATGCCATGATGAACTACTTGGAAGGCGTCGTTTACGTATAGAAGAAATAAGAGAGGACCTAGAACGCTACCCTGAACGACCCCGCTAGTAATTCGTTTGAGCCGAGAGGATGTCCTGTTAACGATGACTGTTTGGGAACGTTCGGAGAGATGAGATGATAGCCAGGACAGAAGGGGGTCAGCGACTTTGTAGGATTTATTTCTGGCAGCAAGCGAACGTGAGATACACGTTTGAAAGCTTTAGTCATGTCGAGGAAGAAGACGATGATTGACTTGTTGTTTTCTGCATTGGAAGTGGTTAAATTGAGGAAGTCCGTCTGACACGTGAGGCACGAAGGGGACTTTAGGAACCCATGCTGAGCTGGGTCGACAAGGTTTCGAGAAGTCAGGAAATTTGGAAGCTGGTCCTTTACTATCCTCTCCATGAGCCCGGAAACAATCGAAGTGTGGTTTGTGGGGAGACAGTTCCTCGGATCAGGCTAAGGCCCATTTTTGTGCTATGGAATTATACAGGACGCTTTCTATTGAGCTGGGTAGATTCCAGACGGCATAAGTAATGTAAAGAGGTTCAGCAATGGGAGCACTAGGACAGGTCCTCCAAGTCGAAATAGGACGGGTGAAAGGTCTTCAGGCTCTGGGTGATAGGAGGGTCTCGTGTTGGCCAGGAATTTCCTGGTGTTGGCCGTGGTAAATGTTGCAGTTGATATCACGTCCTGTGTAAGCATCAGATAGCAGAATGGTGGAGGGCTAGTGTCCGTAATAAGAACTGAAATGAAATAGCAGTTGGAAGCCCCAGCCATATCTTCTGGGGAGACAAGGTGGGTGCCATTTTGGATAAGGAATGAGATATTGTTTTCACTGCTGCACGAGTTGCTAGATTTTAGCAGTCTTGAGAGAAGCTTCACACTGTGAGGCTGTTGTAGTGCAGTCCGTTCTTGCTTTTTGAGTTTATTCTCAGTTGCCGCATAGAGATCACGGGAGAGTCGGCCAATTCTGAGTATCAGAGAGAAGTCTCGATTCCTGAGGAATGAGTTCTGGAGCTTACAAGTCTTTTGTCGAAGTCTGTCAATTTTGGTAGTCTTGGCTTTAATATGTCTAACGGTTGAGGTAAGACAATTTATGGAGGAAAGCGACTTGAAATAGAGCACATCGGCTGTTTTTGCTGATCAGATGTGAGGAAGAAGTCAGACCAGCCAGTGCCCCGGAGGACCATAGCCAACTGGGCCCAGTTAGTCAGTCTGTAGGTGTTTTGATTTTGGATTTCGACAACTTCCGGTGGGCATAATTCTTGTGTAACAGTGAAGTGACACATGACCATTTTGTGGTTACTACCGGGAAGGTTTTGCGTGATGGAGACATTCACGTGTGGGAGGCCATGGGTGAACACCAGGACTAGGATATTGTTATGCCTTGTTGAAGTAGGGGCAGGCTGCGTCCATCCTGTAGTATAGGGGTCCAGAACGAAATCGAATAAATGGGAGAGGGCAGTCATTTTATTCCAACAAATACCCGGAGTGGTAAAGTCTCCTGCTATGAACTTTGGACCTAAAGATATAGTAGATATGTAATAGAAAACCCTAATGATATGCGGAAAATCAGAGTGGCCAGAAGTAGGTGCTCGGTAGACGCACCCAATATACAACACGTTTCCAGGAATAAGGACGGAGAGCCAAAGAGAGTCGGGAATACAGTCAAGCACTGGGTGGTGGAGGAGGACGGTAGTGAATTTATGTTTAATGGAAGTAAGACAACCACCGCCTCGGTGGTTCACTCTGCTTACTCGAAACGGGTTATAGCCTACCAACGACGCAAGGTCAGTTGGGAAGTGATCGGCTAACCATGTTTCTGTGAACAGAACAATGTCAAAGCTAGAAGCAAGCAAGTTTTTCCTCAAGTAACTAATTTTGCTCAACAGCGAACGGGAATTCATCAGTAGGAGGGAAACTCTGCCTGCATATTTGATGTTACAGGGAGCTAGTGCTCCACGTGGAGGCAGTTGATGGCTATTGGGGCCCAGCAAGCTTCCGGTAGCCGGGTTGTCAACCGGGAGGGTGTCACCAGGGGGAGTCGTAACTGGGCTGGAGAGATTAACAGGTGGGTTACATTGTAGTGGTTTGTAGGGGACGGGGTGGTCACCTGTGTAGGACGACTGATTGAAGGGTGTCGAGTCTGTGGAGACACCGGAAGGGTGACTGCCGCAGGAAGCAATTTGGGTGAGACGCTCTAGAAGATCAATGGGGAGCAGCATTGGATGCGGCGGCTCGTGAGTAGCTCCGCGTAAACGATCAAGAGATAAAAAGACGGCGTCTAATGGGGCTTTTGGAGAGGATGTTTGATGAAATCGGGGGAGCGTTATTGACGACGATATCGGGTCGGTATGGGGGCAAAAATTCCATAACGAATACCATCGGTGACCGATAATTACTCATGAGATCCAGTAGAGATTATTACTGGATGGTGAGGTGACTTTGTAATGCAGGATAATATATCTGGAAGAGGACATGGTGACTCTAGGTGGGACCTTTGGGGCAAATCATGTATAAATCGAGGGGGAGGTATTAGGAATGCTGTAGGGTCAGTATGGGGGTGGGGGCCAGAGGTGGACTGGAAACCATGGTTATGATAGCGTCCCAGTGAGAAGGGTGACCAATAGCAGGGTAAGCGGGATTGGAGTGAGACGGGAATAACGTTATGGGCAGAGTTTCTGGAAGCGGCAGGCATCTCACAGGGTTCCACGGAATGGGTGTGAGGGGGTGTAGCAGTAGTTAAAGGGCTGCTGATGAAAGAGGCTTTGGTATGTGGGGTCAGCTGGCATAGTGTGCAGTGGGGTCGGAGTAGAACACGGCAATGTTGGGTGGTGAGGAGGCAGAGGATATTGGTGTGGCAGATGGATAAAATGGGGCGTACCATGGGGCAGTAAAGGGTCAGGATCGGGCCATATGTTATGGTACCGGTTGGCATCCATGCTGGTAACCCGTCCTGCGTGATTTGGGTTTGGTAGAGCTAGCTATGTAGGCTGTTAACTTAATGGAAAGTTTGTTGTGGTACTGATTTCGTAGGCGTGATGGCGGCAGCATCTGAGTTGATGGATACGGTATGTAGCAGTTGGGCACGCGGATCTCCGTGGGACCAAACAGATGCGCTAATGGGCTAGCGCAAGTGTGAGCGATTCGGTTTTGCAGGTACTGCCGTGGAGGAGGACGCTGATGGGTAATAGGCCGGTCAGCTGGGGCGCGAGAGGTCATAGGTCGATTGTCGACTGGAGATGGGGACGTGACGATGTCAGTGCAAGGGGGGTCGTGGCCATTAGGAGCAACATGTGACGGGGGTGAAGTTGTGACCAAAGTACTAGGAGACAACGTTGCAGCTGGCTTTTCGGTGTTGCTTGGCGCTTAGGAAACTGGCGATTTGTTGGCTAGTTTAGCGGATAGAACTGGGCGTGAATGGCTGCTAACTAAGGGGAGGCGCTGTGTTGCTCGCTTTCGGGTAGGCAGTGGTGGAGACTGGGGTGCAATATGGAGCCTTTGTGGTGTTGGAGGCAAACGGAACAAATCTAGGTCGACGTTTTACACTGGTGCACTGGTCAGCTGGAGTGGTCGCGAGTTATTGACGGTGTGAAATTGTTCAGGCGGATCGGGCGGCACTGGATCAGTGGGTGGTGGGAGTACTCGGTTACCGGCAATTTATCTAAGAACCTCCCTCTGGAGCCGGGTTCTTGTCAGAGGTAATTTTTATATTTTTGAATGAGGTGGAATTTGGGACGGACTCTCTCTTTCTAACAGATTCCACGGCAGAGCTCTTACCCAGGAATTGAAACGGTAGCGGGCACGTGTTTCGATGTGACCTTTTTCCGAGTCTTTTGCAGGAGCACTCGCGGTTTGACATACCACTAGCCATGAGCATGGGCTTTTCGACCGAGGAAAGGGGCAAACGATCTAGAACAATGAAGACTACGGCGTTTTTTGGAATTTTTATCCTCCTGTAGACTTCAGACGCAACTGAGTCCAGGAAGTGGCTAGCTGATGGGAGACTTTCAGTGTTCAGTTGTTCTGACAGCTCGACGATATATGGAGTGGCAACAACACGGTTAGTGCATCATCCATGGATCGTAACTGTTTCTCTAATGACAACAGGTTTTTCTGAAGAGCTTTATATTTGTTATTGGCTTCACTGTATATATCTACCTCTGGTACTGAACAGGGTACCGAGGAGGTAGGAAGTCGAGAGCGTTTAGAGCTTCTAGGCTGAACTCGGTTGGCCACTCGGTGAACGAGGCGACCGGTGGACGATTTAGGCATGATATTTCACAGAATTCTGACAGAAGCGGATTTTTGAGTCTGGGGCTAATCTCGGATTTCGTTGCTCAGAAAGGAGCCCTGATTTATATCAAGTGTTGGGGATATCTTGAGAAGCTGTTTTTGAGTTATTTCTCTAGATACTTCAGTGGAAACTGTACCCATAACAGCATGCTTAACGACGTGGTGTAACTCTGGAGCCAGACCACCAGCTTATCTACTCGGTCCCCCGAAGGTCCGCTTACCTAACCGCCACACCCCAGCAGCGTCAACTCAGACTCCATCCACGTGTCACCTAAAGCTGCACCACATCACAAGTTTTTTACCAAGTTTACCACCTCCATCTTTAGCTCCATCTTCCCCGAATCGATTAGTACCAGCCGCCGGCATGGTTGCCAAATGGTACTACGGCAAGTGAACCACTGCTGACCCTTTCTTGCCCCATGGTATGCTCCATATTACCTCTCCCCAACCTCGTCCTCCTTTGCTCTCCCACCACCCAACATCGCCGTATTCTACCCTGATCCCACTGCAAAATGCGACAGTTCACCATTCTTACCCAAGCCTCCTTCTTCAACAACACTTAAGCTACCATTCCACCTTCTCACACTCAATCTGGGGGCCCTGCGAAATGCCCGCCGCTTCAGCCAGTTCTATCCATAACGTTATATCCGTATCACACCAATCCCGCTTGCCCTGCCATTCTTCACCCTCCTCACAAGGTCGCCACCAAAACCATGGTTGCTCCCCAACTACTGTCCTTCACCTTCTGCTTATTATTGAACTCTTTCCCCCACACGAAATCGATTCACTGAAGATCACGGTAAAGTACGCTAACTTATATATTATTTCAGTGGCTGAAACTTGGGTCTCCGAGCACACACCTACCAGCTGCTTTTATTTCACGGGCCACCAAACGTTTTATGTCCCGGGCCTTTCTTGAAGAGATGGTGGTGGGTGCCTAGCATACTTTCTGAGCTCTGTTCATATATCCGTTATACCCCGTGCAACTTCTGACCAATTCATTGACTCCGTATGGCAGTTTTTGGATCGGAAAAAAGGTAGCTGCCTACTGGGTTGCAAACGTCGTCTCCCTGGCATTGACCCACATGGTATCAACGTTCTCGTCGATGCCTTCACTCCTGCTACTGACCGCACCTCCAGTTACAAAATCATATGCCGGCCGTCACAGTTGGGCCTTTTCATTTATTAAACTTCATCTCCTCATAAGCTTGGATCTGTGATGCCGAACCGTCAAATCCCCTACGAGAGGCGAAAACTCGCCCGATCTAGTAGTTAATCTTGGCCGCACTCCAGCTACAACTCAGGTACTACATCATCTTCCTGGTAGGGACCATAAAATGGGGCTTTGCAGACTGCTGCGCCTTCCGAAATTCGACCGAACCCGGTACCTTCTATATCGTCCGGCTTTACGAATCGGGACCCAGTTTCTCCTTTTTTCTGACCGCTAACCCCCAAATTAGCCACTGGCTGTCTATTTGTCATCCTCCTTGAGCGTTAGTCTAAGCTTGCATTTACCATTATCCGCAGTCTCCGACAGTCATCCAGAAAATCAAAAATTGGGCCCAAGATCATGGCACCGAGAGGCCGTTATTCGAAGTTCAAAGTCTTCTGTATATTTGTTCGCCATCCCTCAAGAACCTGCCACCCTCAGCCAACCACATATGTCAGGACTCCTTTCAAGATCGTTAGATCCTAGGTCCGGGCACAATCCACGCACTAGGCCCAAAGTGCAGCCTCAGTCGAAACTGAATCAGGGGCGTTTATCGCTCTTTTTGTACCCTCTATATTACTCCGTTGTAGCCTCTCGCCCCTTCCCTACCACAGTTAGCTGACGCCACCTTTCCTGGTATGGGTTTTGACTCTAAAGGTATCCATGAGGTAGCCGCCTTGAATAAGCCGTCTTCTTGATCTAGCCTCGATGAACTTCGCCCTGCTCCATTCCGTTTTAATGGACTTGATCTCTACCTTCTTTCTCTGAATATATACAAGTTGTCCCAGGACAATTTCCTGGTGCCAAAGTAGTGGAAGATCTCCACCGTCAAGCCCTCTTTTAGGAAAAGATCTTCACGTGATCCTGACAACTACAGCCCTATCGGCCATACTCTTGTCATGTGTAAGATGGTGGAAAGGATATTTAAAGGGCGAGTTCTCGACTATCCGCTTAACAACAATATGCCAAACCCCTCTTGACAAGAATTCGTTAAAACCAGATCATGTAATTCTTGTTAGTTTTAGTTACCTAATACCGGTGCCACTGAAATGGGCACGAATAAAGCAGACAATATCCTCTTTCTGGAAGGGGCTAAGTTATTCGACAGGGTTCCACATGGTTTACAGAAAAGAAAGCCTTCTGGAAATCCAGGTAACACAACTCATTTCGTTCACCTTCGCCCACTCTGCCGGTCAGACAGTCCATATTGACTGGAGAGTTAGCCATGAACTTTTACGAGTCCAGGAGTAAGAAAGAATAATGACCTCGGTAGACCCACGACTTTCTCGGTCACATCTTCCCGGTGGAGGGCACTGAATGGAGCTGTTTGGTCAACGAAATCGGAGGCACCCCCCAAGACAAAAAAACAATATTGTTGGTCGACGGGGCGTACTATACGCCTTAAGTAGTTGACGAAGAGAAAAAACTGGCTGACACACCCTCAACCTGGGAGGAACCCGGCCAGTTGTTCATGGGCTTTTCTTTCCCAAGCGGGTATAGGACGGTGCAGCAAAATCAAGACTAATACCTCCGTGACTGCCGGCATTTAGCTGATCCCAAGATGATTACTAGAATTATTGCGTATTCCTTTCTTTAAGATGGGTGCAGTCATTGGCTCGCCGCATATTAATGGAATAGGCTGCTCCCCCCAAATATCACGGATCAGAATGGTTAGTGATTTTATTAGGGCACCCCCACCCATTTTGTAAGGAAATGGAGGCAGCCCTTAGCACCGGCCGCTTTCCCTCGTTTCAGTGGTGATACATTCGACCCTACTTCCGCTTCCGGTGGGGGCTCAAGTTATACCTCCCATGTAATGGCAGTTGTTGCACAGGATTGACTACGTCGGCTCGCGGCCAGCTAAGCTGCTCCTTGAAGTGTTCGGACCAAGGGTTGAGCCTACGATCCTTGCTACGAATGGGTTTCTCTTTTCTGTGGCATATCTTTCAAGTGACTTGGGCTCTCCAGCGGCGTCGCGAATAGGTTTGAGCACTCCTCGACTGCTTCCTGGAGCAGCTGCTGTTTCTCTCCCTTCGACTAAATTGACCCACCGATTCTCAAGAAAATTCTCGAGGCTTTCGTTACTTGCTTCAGCAAACTTTTCCGCATCTCATTAGTCTTTCAAAAGTGAGACGGCTGAGGTCTTAGCTCAACTGAACTGATCGACCCTTACGAAGTCCATCGTCTTCGATGGGCAGCAGAACTATGACCACAGAAAAAACTTGTTTCGAAGTGCACTGCCTGCCGGATATGGGCCCAAAGCTCTTCTACGCTATTGTTCTTCGTGGATCCCAGTTCACATTCTAGCTTCTCGTCATAACGGATTTGGACATCTGGAGCAGATAAAAGGTTGTGGCTAGATAGGATTGCCGTTTGCGTCAGTGACCGTAGAGCTAGAGATAATTGCGCTAAAACTAATGCGTGGCCCAACTGATTGTACCTAGACCAGAAAGGCCTACAGTTCTGAACAGAGCTGCCTTACCGGTAGCTTACGGCGACGTGATCAACGTGAATCTATGTCTGAAGAGTGAGAGCGCTATGTCACCACTCCAATTGAGTTGCTTCAAAAATAAACACAAGAAAAATAAGCAACCGTCTGCACAAAATTGGAAAAGCCCATCCCCGTTGTCTCTCAGCTGAGCAGGTGGGGCACAACGCCCATCCAAACTTGTGCATTAAAATCATCTGCTAACACTACAATGTCAGATCCTTTGCTCCTGTGAACGAGAAGGGTGAGTTCCTCGTAAAATCCACCCTTCTGTGTCTGTTGGGGCGCATGCCGAGATCACAAGCAAACGGTGCTCAACACAGCTATCCTATCGGACGCCACCTGACCCCTGGAGTCTTACAGCACATAAACGACTATCAACAGGGATGCAGTCTAAAAGGGCAGCCTCAGCCTTGTTAGTCAAGACTATTCCTACACCACGTTGACCCGCAGCTCTAGCTGCTTCGTCTCCTGAAGTGACCAGGAAATACCTCGACGTGATACCAGGAGCAATTGGCTGAATCACATTGCTCGGATCCTGGGTACGCGTCTCACTTACGCAGCACACACCAATCTTCAGAGAATTTATTGTAAGCGCTGGGCACGCCTGCTGACTGGCCTGCATCACAGTACGCACTTTGAAGGAGCCGAGATCTAGCGACTGACGAAGTTTGAGAACATGAGTTACAAGACAGAGGATTATTTAAACTATTTGACAATGAACCTCTGAGAGTACAGGGCGTGTTATCATTGGGAGCATTATGCGTGGATAGAGGGGACAAAGAGAGATGATTGGGGACACAAAGCAAAGGCTGAATAAAAGAGGGATTTTCGAGCAGTAGCCCACTTATCACTTCCCGTCCCACTCGATTCAGTAGGCAGCGCGGTTCTGTTTATCCTGCGCAACGACCGATGCAATATTGAATTCTTTGTAGTCGTGCAGTTCATGGGAGATGTTGGGTGGGTACTGTTAGTGTCCAGCCACAAGGCAGGAGAACGATTAAGGTTTCCAACCAGAGCGTTTAGTTCTAATAATAACCTGTCCGCAAGGCAGCGGGATGGCTTAGTGGAAGCTCGCTTGCTTGGATCGACTATTCTTCCATTGATTTTACCGATTGAGTTGCCAGCTCATATCGGTCCCCAACCTGAAGGACCGGGGGACTGGACTTCATCTGGCCTCTACCCATTGACTTGTCAGGCATGATTGTATCTTTGGCTTAGGGAATCCAAGCTGCATAGCTCTTTGAGCCATAACCGCAAACAGGTCATTTTGCCACACCGGGTTACTGTTTCGTCATGTGTTGGTAGCATCGGAAGTGGGACGGTCAATGCGTGATAAGCTTCTGCAGCTTTAAGGGTATCCGGAGGGAGCTAACGACTGGGGCAACAGGGTTAAATGCTTCAACACTCACGGAAAATTTATTGAGGCTGTGGAATGACGGGCCACGTTCCAAAGACATGCAGCGATTAGACAAGATAGAAAAGATGAAGGACGATTTATCGCGGTTGCTTTGCTGCTACGGACCAATCTAGACACAGGGAGGCCATAGTTAACCTGGACTAAGCTAACGTGCTTATCAAGCCGCGAACAGCTGGGGCCGCTTGCACAGAGGAAACGAGCTTCTTCGAGCCCTGGACCTATTCTTGAGGAAACGGCCGCGCTCGCCCGGAAATTCAGCAGGAACCTTCATGATAACGAAGGGACCGCCTTGCTTAAACTGAGAGCTTTCCTCTGGCGTCACAAGGATAAGCACGAAAAGACATAGCCTGCGGCTCAAAGGGAGCATTAAGGGCCACAACTTGAAGCAAATTACATCTCATATTCGGTGTTTTCGTTCTAGAATGAGCTGGTAGGGCAGGTGGCAAATACCACTACATTGAGGCTTGTAAGAAAGAAGTAGGCGTGTTTAGGGGTAATATACCCCCAAACATATTGGGCAGACTTAGGGTCAAGAGCAACTCCGGTTTTTCGCCTTACCTATGCCGAAAATCGTGCCGGACATAATACTTGCCTTACAGAGAAGTACAAATTTACTAAGTGTTGGGAGCTATGGTGGCACCGACAACACATCTATTCACACACACAAACGGCTATTGCAGCGTAAATTCTTGTGCAAACTAAAATATACTGTAGTGGAGTGAATGAGAACATGAGCTGGCCTCGAATGATTTCAGTTAGGAAATCGCCACTCTTGCTTAATAAGGCAACAGTTTGGTATTTTAGTGGCAGCCTTGAGCTCTGTATATGTGATTTATTTTCGGTCTTTTTTTGACAACATGACTGAATGGATAACTCTTTTGAGTCTTCGTACCCCTTGGAACCAACCAATTTTGAGATTAAAGCTTTATCTCGGGATGAGCTTATTTTGAAGTTTTGCATATCAGTCCTTTTATGTTATATCGAATGCATCAAGGTCATCGTGGCCAGATTTATGCGGAATTGCCTGGGACGTCAGTTAGCAGTGGACTTGTGGCTGCTTGATGAAGTTAGGAGACAAAAATGACGTACTTTGGCAGACGTGAACCAAAGAAAATGGACAAAACTGGCTCAGAGTGCCCCACAGTTCATTTAATTGACTTCAAACTTGCCAAACACAAAAGCTCTTGAAGTAAAGTTCGGCTCATTGTCCAGTCAGGCTGCTGCGTGTCTTTCTAATTGGCTCTAATAATTCCAGAGTTAGCTGCCAAGTCACCATAGGTGCTCTGGAAATTGAGTTCGGGATCGCACGAATTTGAACTTTATTGACATGTGTCAGATAAAGCACACAAGAAACGCGGCAGAATGATCAGCAGTGACCTGCCGGTGCTTTGGAAATATGTGTTTATTAGTTCGATAAACAAAGAAAACTTCGTGTACCAAACAGTGCGAGGAAAACGGCTGAATCTGTGAAATTAACAGGGCAAAGCAGACATACAAAGGTCGACTCAGGTATCCAAAAGAGCGTCCAACAGTGCATAGCCCGAATTGATGTGTAGAACGGGTGAGCAGTCCATGTGAGGCTGATGTAAAAAAGCTGCACCAAGCCAATGGTAATAGGGAAAGGCAAGACAGCATATAAATTGTGGGATCGTATATAAGCCTTGAAAATGGAACCGAAAATCAGGCGATGAATCTCAGTTAACCAGAACCAACGATAAAAGCATTTCAGAAGGTAGGAGTGAATAATCCGTACGTCGTAACAAATATTACAAAAGAAGAGTATTTCCGATTATCAACACGAATGGCAAAAAACGTGAGAAAGGGAGACATGGCAGAAAAAAAGAAAGAAAAATAAGAGGCCTGCTCTGGAAATTGCAATAGATCACAAGGACCGGGAACGCGTAAGCGAGTCCTTTACAAAAAAACAATTGAAAACTTGACACCAACGGGCCCCTCAACTCAATTTGGAACTGATCTACCAGGTGGCACCGTATGTTACCTGGATAGCATTGCACTACCGGCGGCACGGTGGACTACCTTTTGCCAAAGCAACAGTCATTGCGCCGAAGTTAGTATTCATAGACCCAAAGTGACTGTACTGATATTGGGCCTTCAGGTAGCGACGATTTTGAACTTGTACTTCACCACAATTGAATGGGGCTTTACATATTGGGCAAGTCCTGCAATTGTGTTAGACTACAGGAAATTGAGGAAACGGAGAGCGTTTTCGAGACGTCAGAGGGTTTTATCTGCTCACCGGGGGAAACAGTAACAACTACGTTGAGGACTCAAACTCAAACTACGAAACATGATAGAATAATCTGCAGACAGGCTCACCCTGCCCAAGAAGCACATTGCCCAACGCTACCCTGGCTCAAGCCGAGAAAACAGAGCAAGCCCTGGGCAAAATAAGTTAGCGCTGGGCAGGACATCTTGCTATATTTATTCAAAAATCCTACATGGGCATCCATGAAATTTCATGACCACTACAAATGCGTGCATTTCCTAGAAATATAAGCTAAGTTCAATTAACACTGCCAAAACGTCGACATTCCAAATAAACTCCTCATACTTATCGTTATTTGAAAGATTTTAATTTATTGTTGGTGGCGGATTGGTCCAGTTTGAGCAATATTGTTGGTACTAGAATAAAGCGAGAAATTGAAACGGGAATCGGAAAAGGAAAAAGTGGAAAAAGCGCACTCATTTGCAGGAAACATCAGGTGACAGACGGAGCTCTTTCGGGCCCGTCGGAGCACCGGTGGTGGTGCCCATCGTTTTCAGTGGAACTGCTTATCGTATGCCCAGCGCCGGCCCTTCTGGGGGCCTAGATGGGCTTCATATGAGAGCGCTGCTTTGGCTTATGCATATCCAAGTTGACCTATTCCCTTTGAACAATGGCAGAAGTACACCGAGTTCAAATTTTCTGTGCAACTTACACAAACGTGAGAATAAAAGTTCGCCCACATTTCGCTTGGTCATTTGAATGGGGCTCACTAGTGAGGTCACAATGTGAATCATTCGGTTCTTGGGAAAAACGCAATTCATTTGTGGCTTACGAGGTATTCTTTCTCACACACACTACATGCAAAAAGATTCTGAAACATTCCCTCGTTGGTTGGTAACAAGTTAGCTTCTGTGTTGAAGTGTCTTTCAGTGCTTGCATTCTACATCCATTATCGATTGCCGTCTTTAGTTATGAACAGGTTTCAGCTTCCTTTCTGTCGTGTGGTGCGGCAAGTCTGTAAAGTTCCACTTTTTCCGTTGCTGCATTTTTTCACGTTATTTCATTGTCACTTTTACGTTTGCAAGTGTGCTAAGTCCTAGCCCGGGTTGGAAAAAGGCAGGCAGTAAATAACAGACAGGAAAAGTTTGCACCAAAATGGGACAAAGGAGTCCTTCATTGAGTTGATGGACTTAAAATTCGTGGAGCTATACCGATATTTTTGGTTAATCCTTTATCCTGATTTAACCACGGTATTTAGCTTTCCTTATGTTGACTAAACCTTTGCTGCCAGTTGTGTCGTCTAGTAGTCGCATATGATTCGTTGCACTGGATGTGACGTCACTTGTCATTTCTTTTTCGTGCTGCGTGATTCTAGGTGTGCAGCATAAAACTGCTGACGGTTCGGCCCCTTTCTGTGAAACGGCAAAGAATATGTGTCCAGCTTTGGATTCACTCAGATATGATTTTCGGGACTTCTGGTCAACCGCTTTTTCGCGTTCCTACGAGAACGGTTCGCGAGTAAGTCAAACAGCGAGTAATCGTGATGTGAACTTGCCGCCTTGATCGCTATACTATTCCAATAAATACGGCCGCCTTCTTCGGAGAAATTGCTCTGCAAGATTTTAATGCTTATCACCGGTTATTGTTGATGGAAATCGCTCAGGTGTCCCGATCTTGGTTGCCACGCGTTCTTCTCCGTGCCTGCTATTGAATCACCTTACATACTGTCGCTGTGGACAAAGATTCATGACCCCAAATTCCAAAGAGGGAATGAGGGGCATTATGTCCGTAACCTATGTTTGACTAGTGAACAAAAGAGTAGTAGGCTCAACATGATGGAAAGCTGCACGATGTCGCCGAGCTTAGGGATTATGCTCGGAAAATGTTCAGTCGAGACCTTCTTATTCACGACTATAGTTCGCTGGGGAAAAGATTGAATTCCCCCGGTCCTGTCAAGGGGAAAAGTGTGCAACTGAGCCGCTTCAAGGAATCACGGGAGCCCACATATCATCCTTGACAATAATGTGATAGTCTATCTCGTCCGTCTCACTCTTGGGCCTCGAACTTGTCAACCGTTCCGGCGCCGTGATGTTGGCTGATGCCAGACATCAAAAGGATTTCGGCCGGTGTCTTGTGCATATCTCGGACATACACGAGTAGTTAGGGCACGACATATAACATGCTCTTGCGCCTAGCAGTATTGGCAATAACCACCTAAACAAGATGAAGCCTTGAACGGGCCTGTTTCTCAGCTTAGAATGTGTAAAACTACGGTTGTTGATAGTAGCCCAACTCAGTATAACGATTTGAGAACACAGCGCCAAGGGGCAAAGTTGCATTTCGTTAGTTCTACGTTACTGAGGATATGCGCAAGAGGTGCGGTTTGTAGTTCCGTGTAGTAATCACCTACGGAGGCCAAATATGTCAGTGGATGCTCAGTATCTTATTTACTAAGGGCAGAGCAGCAAAAAATAGATTTTATCTGCCACTGGAGCTCGGAATTCAGAAGAGTCTCAGTTCATGAATAGTACCTGAGTGCCTTACATAGCTAATTGGACTGCAAATGCAAGTTTTTATTAATTGCTTATGGTAGTTAAACGTTTGTTGGCTAGAAACTGAGAACAAGCCCGTAAAAACCAGTTTGCCTTGTAGATCATCAAAGCATATGCCCTGAGAAATCCTTGAATGCAGGCCGTGTTTATCGGATGTTTGTAGGCATCAGCTAGTAAAAGAACAGGCAATTCCGTTCGAGGCCCCAAGAGTTCATCAGTGGATACAGACCGTCGTAGGTGGTCTGACTGCGTACGCATATGGTGTGCTTCTAGAACATTTAGATAGTGACGCTATTCTAGCATCAAACGGCTTGTTAGAGCATACGTAGTACCACTGTCCACGGGTCGCACCTAGAGACTGAACATGAGATTCGGAAACCTACGACGTAGCCATCCATCCAGTCGGGGCTCTGCTTTCTTTACATTTGCTTCGTGTGCAGAAAGGATCAGTGTCTTTTATCGGTGGCACAAATTTGGGCTTTGAGGGCTGCCGATTTTAGAAACTCATTTTCCCGCCTCAGGCTCAAAATTTGGTCGTGAGCGGAGAACCCTAATTGGTTCTGTTTAGTAAGCTAAGTTGGCAATCGCTGATGGTGCCTTGAAGGATCTAGGAGTGATAGTGAGCGCCTTGGGCGATGAGGCATTCGGTCTGGTAATCGACCTAAATAAAAGTCTATCCCGTGGGCTTGCTCAACGCCCAAGTTTTTGGTGCACTTCATAGGAAGTTCATAAGGTCATGGAGAGTATTGAAACAGGTGTTGATGTTAGTACTCATTTGAACCCAGTGAAACCAGCCGCTGTTACTGGTCCATTAGTTGTGGGTGCCAGTGGCACAAAACCACAGTTTAGGAGATAATCATCACTGGTAGTGAAAAATGGGCCTTATGAAAATCTCGCTATCATAGTCAACCAGCTACAAGCCTTAGGTTTCTGGCGGTTATATTCCAACAACTCGGCTCCATTCGGAGCGAAAAGCAAACGTCGACGTGTAGATCCGGCGGTTTCACAGATTCAGAAGGACATTTACGTTGTACGTGAATTGGATGGCCTAGAGGTGGAGGATGTTCAAAGGGTGTTTTGCGGCCCTTGTGACAGCCAGACCCGTTTTTCAGTGCGCGGGTTTCATGAAGGACAAAAAGCAGCAGTGAGTACGCCGCCTGGCTAGATGACCGAAGCAGAGGACAACGAGATGACCATTATGGTGCACAAGGGACTATCTCACTCTGATTATCTTTAGGTTTTCATTAGGCCTACCTTCTTTTCGTTGATACCTTCTCAGTTCTCTGGCACGAGGGTCTTGCCTGAAATTTTCAACCGTGGGTATATCAGTTCATTGTAGAGGGATAATTTTGGTAGGTCTTTCTTCAAGTAAAACAAAGTGAATAGGTACAGTTTATTGAAGAAATCGGTCTTTATTAAGGATTCAGGTGAGATCGACTGACATTTCAGAGATTCTGAAGGTGAGAGGGGATTGTTCCGATTTTTCTCGCTGGCAATTCATTCTAAGTTACAGTGATTATGCATACGCAATATCATCTATAATAATTCATGGAAAAGGAAAGCATTGTTGGCAAAAATGGGCGGATTCTAAATGACGATACTATAGAAATACTGAGTGATGATAGTTGAACCGTGAGCGAGCACTTGGAAAAACAAATGAGACCAAATGTACCTGAAACAAATATTCGGGATACGATCACGCGTACCTCACATCCGTTAGCGAGTAATTTTCTGGGGGCGCATCAGGATACAAAATGTAAGACAGTTTGGATAGGCTAGCGGCCTCCGCGGATAGGATTCCCTTCCAACGACAGAAAAGAGCAAAGCAACATTCGTTGATGATCACTTAATTATATTAGTAGCTTGTTGGGCTGCAAGGATATCGGACATAAATAAGGAGGTCTATCTATAGACAAGGAGCAACAAAGCTCTGGACCAGCATTTGCATTTTGAACGGGAAAAGTGTGAGCAAAGAGCCTTTCTAATAGCTCATTTATCGAGAGTCAGTCTATTGGCCACATTGCCCTGGAAACTGGGACAAAACTTGGGAACATTTTGCGGCGAAGCACAAGTACCCCTGTCAAAACTAATATGGGATAAGATCATAACCTATTGAACAGGATGAAGAGGAAAAATTGGCATCATGGCAGCCGATGTGGTACGTTCTCGAGGAGAATATTGATGTAAACTACCAGCTGGTTACTGTCACTGGTTTTAGTAGCTGCAAATAGCGTAGTTTGTGATGTACTTCTGAATACTCAATGTAATTCTCTAATGAAGCTGGAAAGCTTAACCACTCAGCTTGATAGTGCATCGCTCACATTCTGAGGCGTTCTGTGATTGATGATGGCCATCCTATCGGGGTCTTCGAAGTTGCAGGTTACGTCATGCTGCGCGTCATAATGTGCGTATGTAGCATATAGGTGAGAATGATAAGCAGCAGCCTCAGCAAGTGGAGGTGTAGGAGAAATGGCTTGGGTGAAGTATAGATGGCGAATACGATTGTGAGTTTTCCTATTTCTCGGCGTCTGTTCCAGTGTGCGGGCTACATCCACTCCAATACCTGGTTCCAGATGTAAAAACGTGGAAACGCTCCACGAGCGGGAAAACCTCTGACTTTCGAAGCCTCACTCGGTACGAGTCAAGTGAGCTTACAAATCAGCCAAGATGAAGAAGGTGTCACCTTACGCAAAATTATCGCGCGTAGAGAGGCGAATTGCATTGTTATACCGAGTGCCACCATTACTGAAAGCGGGCAGAATTTACGCACTTGGATAAACAATTGCTTTTTGAATAATTCAACGTCCTTCGAAAAGAGAATGTAAGTGTTATGGAGCACTTTTTTGGCACTCCTTAATTATTATCCGACAAAGGATGGGAACCACGACCACAGTTATCTTTAGCGACCCAATTGATCCAAGTGGTAAAATATACTCGTAGATTATTTTATGTCAAAAGCTGAGAAACCTTTTGCCAAGTGAAACATTCGTCTGCAAGCAAATGAAATACATTAACATTTTGAAACCTATACAACGACGGGCAAATACATATCACGTTTTCAAAACTCCGGCATTCAACTTGTCGAATTCCAACCCAAAAATATATTCATGGCAGAACTAACAACCACAATTTAAGGTTGAAAAACGGTTCCCATTCTCAGTGCAAACTCGTAAACTGTTACTTGAACCCCTTGTCGGAATAATCATTTTTCTGCTTGGGATAAGTAATCCAAGCTCGTGCAGCAAGGCTTTTGTCCTGGAACGTTTACATCATGATCGTATGTCTGAGTGTGTGCGTTCTTCTTCTGATGGATAAGCCAATCTGTAATAGTGCGCTGGGGTGTGGAGTTGATTTACCAAAAGTTGCGGAAGTGATACCTACAACGTTGCCGTACCCAACAGCGCACACAGCCAATGCAGAAGGCCAGTGGCCGTGGGCACTCACAGTATGTTATAGGTAGGTTAAGCGAGGGCGATGATCTCATCCCGAACTTTAGATACCGATTTTCGCGGAAGGACTCTGACCGGCGGTGTAAACAATGTGTTCGAAATCCTACCACATTTTCCACGTGCCTCGTGAATCTGACTGTGTTCAAAATTGCTTCACCAAGTGCCCCTATAGAGGACACTTCCGCGTGTTTCTTTATTTTTGTGAGACAGCTGAGTTTCGCCTTGAACCGTTTTTGACTGCCGTACTTGGATCGAGGGACGTTGAACCTTTAGATTTTACTGTTGAGTCTGTTTGGACGCATACTTGAGGTTGCATGTGTTCGCACTTTTTGATTTTCAACCTAGAGTGGTAGTAATTGTGAACCAATGTTGCTCAGATTTGGGGATTCGTTCCGTGTTTCTAGGCGTTGCTGGTATATTGAGTCTTGTCAATTTTGTTGCTTCAAAAGTGCTCTGTCTAACGGCGTTAAAGCCCCAGCACACAAGCCTGCCTAAACTCTACGACAGTAGTGGAACTCATGATTGTCGCTAAGGACGACTGTGATTGCTAGTCTTCGTTGCTGCCCCTGGCTGACAGCAAGTGTTTGCTCCTGGCCTCATTCAATGGCGACCCCCATGCTCTTGTCCATGAGCTTATCCTGTTTATGATAGGCTGCAGCTGACTCAAGATCGACTCCCTAACTAACTTTTTTCATCAGCAGGCAGGAACACTGAGCACTCTAGTGTGCACACTTAATTGTTAACATATGCGGGGAACAATAGTGGTCTTTCCACGGAGCATTGCGACATACTGCTTACTTTGTCCAGTGTGGATCTGGTGTCCTCTGTCTGCACAGAGGAAGCTCAGCAACTTGGGTAACCCTTGGTTCACCGCAGAATCTGTTGGATCACTTGAAATTCATTCACTTCGCCCAAGACGAAACAGTAGTTTGCCGTGTCGAAAGCTTTTGGGAAGTCCAAGTTATAAACCTCCCCCCGTTCCACTTGGCCTAACCTACGAGCTGCTTCACCGTAAAGGGGCAGCACGTTATTTGCATAAGGTCTTTTCCTAACGGACTCTTGTTCCTGGTCGGCAATCACTCGGAGATTCAGTAGATAATCATTTCTTTGTTCTTTGATCCTTCGCTCTAATAACTTGAACGCGTCTGATGGTAAACTTGCGGGAAGATAGTGCGCAGACGACTTTCGTTGCCTCGTTTTTGAATCAGGACAACTGGCGTCAGTCTCCAGTCGGCCTGTGTCTTTCGAAGGTCTCTGGATACTTAAGGTGGCCCTTAGGGGTTCATCTACTATGTTGGCAGGATTTTAAAATCGGCTTGATGCACATCATCGGGTCCCGCATACCTGTTGCTGTTAAACCCACTCGGTACTGGTTCAACTTTACTGATACTAATGACGAATCCATCCGCCATTGCCTTCAGCTGGTTGGATGCCAGAACATTCATAGGCTTTATCCGGAGTCTTGTCTACTCACACTGTATCCATGGGGCTTCCCGAAGTTGCTAGGAGGGACAACAAAGCTGGAACCTTTGGGGTGTAAACGGCTTCTTCTGGGTCCCCTTGGAAACTTCTACTGACTAAAGTGAAGTTTCTTCCCCACTCTGTCATGCTACTACTAATCTACTACTCATCTGCTACGCCGGCATTTTCATTGTCCGCCCCTTAGACCATTCCAGCTGCCTCCGTATTCAGTTCGGCAGTATTTGGCTATCTGCAATCCCCTCGTAGCTTTTCTGTAAACCTCAAGTGCCCGGAGTGCAAAGTTTTGTTCACCGACAAGAACACTTTTGCCGGAGGGCGGGTGAATGCTTAGTTAAAGCACGTTTCCATATTCCGTGCCCACCAGGTCTAAGAAGGATGGTCAACTACCGGATCTGCATTTGGTATTTTTCCTTATTTGCTGAAATAGGGTTCTTTCATGGAGCAACTCGAAGGTTTTCCTTGACCCATCCACGGAAGTAGATTTTGGTGTCCAACCTCCTTGCCAACAGGCACAAGTCGCCAGCATTGAGTGTTGTCTTTGCTCCTAACTCTGTTCTGATGCCTGTGTGGAATCTAAGTCCTCTTCGATTTCCCATTTTTAATGCATGCATACACATGCAGATGCCGTTTTTTCCCGAACGTTTCTCCTCATGAAGGTACATAAAATCTGGTGTAAAGAACAAACACTGGAAATCCTTCCAAATGTTCTACATGCTGTGTGAATTTGACTATAGTGGACATTAATCTGAAAAACTCGTCCACAAACCACATCTTTGCACGTTCGTTTATTCATGTGAAACATTTTAATTTACCCTTGAACAATTTCTGACTGTCGTGTTTGAGCCACGGGGCTTCGAAACTTTGGGTTTAACTGTGAAGTCTATTTGGACGAATACTTGAGGTATGTGTATATTTGCGCCTCTTGTGAATTTCATTTCCGTAACGTGGAAACTACGAATCAACCTTGTTCCAGTTTTGGGCTTCGTTTGGATTGGCTACGCATTGCTCGATTTGCGAGAGATTACTTACAGACTGTTTATCGCGCAAAAACCGTTCACCGACTATATGTGAGCCAAACTCTCTCTGATGAGACGGTTTACTCCAGTGCCCACTGTTTCACCATATCTGTACTCTCTATGGATTAAGTACCGCTTTTAGATTTCCTGCAGGGTACGGTTTTTTAGGCAGTTATGCCTCGTATAATGCGATAGTTTCAGTGCTACATCCTTTGGCATTTGCTACCAATCCCGCTTATCTTTCTTGCCTATACACGAATTGATATATAACAACACTGTGGCTTCTGCCGGCGGAACGTCCCTGCTTCAGTTAACTAGCTTTTCGTCTTGTGGAGGACAAACGGGTGACTATCAATTTAGGTAAATCTTGAATGCCGGGAGTTGTGGTGTCCTGGCTTGATAGCGTGAACATTTGGTCTAGTGTACCGACCCCTGGTGTGCGTATTATCGCAGCAGTATTTTTGCTGCCCCAGGTTATTTGAGGAAGACCATACAGTGAGCGGTCCGAGACCGCGGATATCTTATAGCGGACAGCTTTTTCATGCCTGGAAATCAGGCCTGGCTTTCACTGAGCTGTAATCTACACTTGCCCCGCGGCAATGGCTGCAAGACACTGGGATGGATATATGGGTAACTCGTTGCAGTTTAAAAAGAAGCCTCAATCGGAGCAACATTGGTTCACAATTACTACCACTCTAGGTTGAAAATCAAAAAGTGCGAACACATGCAACCTCAAGTATGCGTCCAAACAGACTCAACAGTAAAATCTAAAGGTTCAACGTCCCTCGATCCAAGTACGGCAGTCAAAAACGGTTCAAGGCGAAACTCAGCTGTCTCACAAAATAAAGAAACACGCGGAAGTGTCCTCTATAGGGGCACTTGGTGAAGCAATTTTGAACACAGTCAGATTCACGAGGCACGTGGAAAATGTGGTAGGATTTCGAACACATTGTTTACACCGCCGGTCAGAGTCCTTCCGCGAAAATCGGTATCTAAAGTTCGGGATGAGATCATCGCCCTCGCTTAACCTACCTATAACATACTGTGAGTGCCCACGGCCACTGGCCTTCTGCATTGGCTGTGTGCGCTGTTGGGTACGGCAACGTTGTAGGTATCACTTCCGCAACTTTTGGTAAATCAACTCCACACCCCAGCGCACTATTACAGATTGGCTTATCCATCAGAAGAAGAACGCACACACTCAGACATACGATCATGATGTAAACGTTCCAGGACAAAAGCCTTGCTGCACGAGCTTGGATTACTTATCCCAAGCAGAAAAATGATTATTCCGACAAGGGGTTCAAGTAACAGTTTACGAGTTTGCACTGAGAATGGGAACCGTTTTTCAACCTTAAATTGTGGTTGTTAGTTCTGCCATGAATATATTTTTGGGTTGGAATTCGACAAGTTGAATGCCGGAGTTTTGAAAACGTGATATGTATTTGCCCGTCGTTGTATAGGTTTCAAAATGTTAATGTATTTCATTTGCTTGCAGACGAATGTTTCACTTGGCAAAAGGTTTCTCAGCTTTTGACATAAAATAATCTACGAGTATATTTTACCACTTGGATCAATTGGGTCGCTAAAGATAACTGTGGTCGTGGTTCCCATCCTTTGTCGGATAATAATTAAGGAGTGCCAAAAAAGTGCTCCATAACACTTACATTCTCTTTTCGAAGGACGTTGAATTATTCAAAAAGCAATTGTTTATCCAAGTGCGTAAATTCTGCCCGCTTTCAGTAATGGTGGCACTCGGTATAACAATGCAATTCGCCTCTCTACGCGCGATAATTTTGCGTAAGGTGACACCTTCTTCATCTTGGCTGATTTGTAAGCTCACTTGACTCGTACCGAGTGAGGCTTCGAAAGTCAGAGGTTTTCCCGCTCGTGGAGCGTTTCCACGTTTTTACATCTGGAACCAGGTATTGGAGTGGATGTAGCCCGCACACTGGAACAGACGCCGAGAAATAGGAAAACTCACAATCGTATTCGCCATCTATACTTCACCCAAGCCATTTCTCCTACACCTCCACTTGCTGAGGCTGCTGCTTATCATTCTCACCTATATGCTACATACGCACATTATGACGCGCAGCATGACGTAACCTGCAACTTCGAAGACCCCGATAGGATGGCCATCATCAATCACAGAACGCCTCAGAATGTGAGCGATGCACTATCAAGCTGAGTGGTTAAGCTTTCCAGCTTCATTAGAGAATTACATTGAGTATTCAGAAGTACATCACAAACTACGCTATTTGCAGCTACTAAAACCAGTGACAGTAACCAGCTGGTAGTTTACATCAATATTCTCCTCGAGAACGTACCACATCGGCTGCCATGATGCCAATTTTTCCTCTTCATCCTGTTCAATAGGTTATGATCTTATCCCATATTAGTTTTGACAGGGGTACTTGTGCTTCGCCGCAAAATGTTCCCAAGTTTTGTCCCAGTTTCCAGGGCAATGTGGCCAATAGACTGACTCTCGATAAATGAGCTATTAGAAAGGCTCTTTGCTCACACTTTTCCCGTTCAAAATGCAAATGCTGGTCCAGAGCTTTGTTGCTCCTTGTCTATAGATAGACCTCCTTATTTATGTCCGATATCCTTGCAGCCCAACAAGCTACTAATATAATTAAGTGATCATCAACGAATGTTGCTTTGCTCTTTTCTGTCGTTGGAAGGGAATCCTATCCGCGGAGGCCGCTAGCCTATCCAAACTGTCTTACATTTTGTATCCTGATGCGCCCCCAGAAAATTACTCGCTAACGGATGTGAGGTACGCGTGATCGTATCCCGAATATTTGTTTCAGGTACATTTGGTCTCATTTGTTTTTCCAAGTGCTCGCTCACGGTTCAACTATCATCACTCAGTATTTCTATAGTATCGTCATTTAGAATCCGCCCATTTTTGCCAACAATGCTTTCCTTTTCCATGAATTATTATAGATGATATTGCGTATGCATAATCACTGTAACTTAGAATGAATTGCCAGCGAGAAAAATCGGAACAATCCCCTCTCACCTTCAGAATCTCTGAAATGTCAGTCGATCTCACCTGAATCCTTAATAAAGACCGATTTCTTCAATAAACTGTACCTATTCACTTTGTTTTACTTGAAGAAAGACCTACCAAAATGATCCCTCTACAATGAACTGATATACCCACGGTTGAAAATTTCAGGCAAGACCCTCGTGCCAGAGAACTGAGAAGGTATCAACGAAAAGAAGGTAGGCCTAATGAAAACCTAAAGATAATCAGAGTAAGATAGTCCCTTGTGCACCATAATGGTCATCTCGTTGTCCTCTGCTTCGGTCATCTAGCCAGGCGGCGTACTCACTGCTGCTTTTTGTCCTTCATGAAACCCGCGCACTGAAAAACGGGTCTGGCTGTCACAAGGGCCGCAAAACACCCTTTGAACATCCTCCACCTCTAGGCCATCCAATTCACGTACAACGTAAATGTCCTTCTGAATCTGTGAAACCGCCGGATCTACACGTCGACGTTTGCTTTTCGCTCCGAATGGAGCCGAGTTGTTGGAATATAACCGCCAGAAACCTAAGGCTTGTAGCTGGTTGACTATGATAGCGAGATTTTCATAAGGCCCATTTTTCACTACCAGTGATGATTATCTCCTAAACTGTGGTTTTGTGCCACTGGCACCCACAACTAATGGACCAGTAACAGCGGCTGGTTTCACTGGGTTCAAATGAGTACTAACATCAACACCTGTTTCAATACTCTCCATGACCTTATAAACTTCCTATGAAGTGCACCAAAAACTTGGGCGTTGAGCAAGCCCACGGGATAGACTTTTATTTAGGTCGATTACCAGACCGAATTCCTCATCGCCCAAGTCGCTCACTATCACTCCTAGATCCTTCAAGGCACCATCAGCGATTGCCAACTTAGCTTACTAAACAGAACCAATTAGGGTTCTCCGCTCACGACCAAATTTTGAGCCTGAGGCGGGAAAATGAGTTTCTAAAATCGGCAGCCCTCAAAGCCCAAATTTGTGCCACCGATAAAAGACACTGATCCTTTCTGCACACGAAGCAAATGTAAAGAAAGCAGAGCCCCGACTGGATGGATGGCTACGTCGTAGGTTTCCGAATCTCATGTTCAGTCTCTAGGTGCGACCCGTGGACAGTGGTACTACGTATGCTCTAACAAGCCGTTTGATGCTAGAATAGCGTCACTATCTAAATGTTCTAGAAGCACACCATATGCGTACGCAGTCAGACCACCTACGACGGTCTGCATCCACTGATGAACTCTTGGGGCCTCGAACGGAATTGCCTGTTCTTTTACTAGCTGATGCCTACAAACATCCGATAAACACGGCCTGCATTCAAGGATTTCTCAGGGCATATGCTTTGATGATCTACAAGGCAAACTGGTTTTTACGGGCTTGTTCTCAGTTTCTAGCCAACAAACGTTTAACTACCATAAGCAATTAATAAAAACTTGCATTTGCAGTCCAATTAGCTATGTAAGGCACTCAGGTACTATTCATGAACTGAGACTCTTCTGAATTCCGAGCTCCAGTGGCAGATAAAATCTATTTTTTGCTGCTCTGCCCTTAGTAAATAAGATACTGAGCATCCACTGACATATTTGGCCTCCGTAGGTGATTACTACACGGAACTACAAACCGCACCTCTTGCGCATATCCTCAGTAACGTAGAACTAACGAAATGCAACTTTGCCCCTTGGCGCTGTGTTCTCAAATCGTTATACTGAGTTGGGCTACTATCAACAACCGTAGTTTTACACATTCTAAGCTGAGAAACAGGCCCGTTCAAGGCTTCATCTTGTTTAGGTGGTTATTGCCAATACTGCTAGGCGCAAGAGCATGTTATATGTCGTGCCCTAACTACTCGTGTATGTCCGAGATATGCACAAGACACCGGCCGAAATCCTTTTGATGTCTGGCATCAGCCAACATCACGGCGCCGGAACGGTTGACAAGTTCGAGGCCCAAGAGTGGGACGGACGAGATAGACTATCACATTATTGTCAAGGATGATATGTGGGCTCCCGTGATTCCTTGAAGCGGCTCAGTTGCACACTTTTCCCCTTGACAGGACCGGGGGAATTCAATCTTTTCCCCAGCGAACTATAGTCGTGAATAAGAAGGTCTCGACTGAACATTTTCCGAGCATAATCCCTAAGCTCGGCGACATCGTGCAGCTTTCCATCATGTTGAGCCTACTACTCTTTTGTTCACTAGTCAAACATAGGTTACGGACATAATGCCCCTCATTCCCTCTTTGGAATTTGGGGTCATGAATCTTTGTCCACAGCGACAGTATGTAAGGTGATTCAATAGCAGGCACGGAGAAGAACGCGTGGCAACCAAGATCGGGACACCTGAGCGATTTCCATCAACAATAACCGGTGATAAGCATTAAAATCTTGCAGAGCAATTTCTCCGAAGAAGGCGGCCGTATTTATTGGAATAGTATAGCGATCAAGGCGGCAAGTTCACATCACGATTACTCGCTGTTTGACTTACTCGCGAACCGTTCTCGTAGGAACGCGAAAAAGCGGTTGACCAGAAGTCCCGAAAATCATATCTGAGTGAATCCAAAGCTGGACACATATTCTTTGCCGTTTCACAGAAAGGGGCCGAACCGTCAGCAGTTTTATGCTGCACACCTAGAATCACGCAGCACGAAAAAGAAATGACAAGTGACGTCACATCCAGTGCAACGAATCATATGCGACTACTAGACGACACAACTGGCAGCAAAGGTTTAGTCAACATAAGGAAAGCTAAATACCGTGGTTAAACCAGGATAAAGGATTAACCAAAAATATCGGTATAGCTCCACGAATTTTAAGTCCATCAACTCAATGAAGGACTCCTTTGTCCCATTTTGGTGCAAACTTTTCCTGTCTGTTATTTACTGCCTGCCTTTTTCCAACCCGGGCTAGGACTTAGCACACTTGCAAACGTAAAAGTGACAATGAAATAACGTGAAAAAATGCAGCAACGGAAAAAGTGGAACTTTACAGACTTGCCGCACCACACGACAGAAAGGAAGCTGAAACCTGTTCATAACTAAAGACGGCAATCGATAATGGATGTAGAATGCAAGCACTGAAAGACACTTCAACACAGAAGCTAACTTGTTACCAACCAACGAGGGAATGTTTCAGAATCTTTTTGCATGTAGTGTGTGTGAGAAAGAATACCTCGTAAGCCACAAATGAATTGCGTTTTTCCCAAGAACCGAATGATTCACATTGTGACCTCACTAGTGAGCCCCATTCAAATGACCAAGCGAAATGTGGGCGAACTTTTATTCTCACGTTTGTGTAAGTTGCACAGAAAATTTGAACTCGGTGTACTTCTGCCATTGTTCAAAGGGAATAGGTCAACTTGGATATGCATAAGCCAAAGCAGCGCTCTCATATGAAGCCCATCTAGGCCCCCAGAAGGGCCGGCGCTGGGCATACGATAAGCAGTTCCACTGAAAACGATGGGCACCACCACCGGTGCTCCGACGGGCCCGAAAGAGCTCCGTCTGTCACCTGATGTTTCCTGCAAATGAGTGCGCTTTTTCCACTTTTTCCTTTTCCGATTCCCGTTTCAATTTCTCGCTTTATTCTAGTACCAACAATATTGCTCAAACTGGACCAATCCGCCACCAACAATAAATTAAAATCTTTCAAATAACGATAAGTATGAGGAGTTTATTTGGAATGTCGACGTTTTGGCAGTGTTAATTGAACTTAGCTTATATTTCTAGGAAATGCACGCATTTGTAGTGGTCATGAAATTTCATGGATGCCCATGTAGGATTTTTGAATAAATATAGCAAGATGTCCTGCCCAGCGCTAACTTATTTTGCCCAGGGCTTGCTCTGTTTTCTCGGCTTGAGCCAGGGTAGCGTTGGGCAATGTGCTTCTTGGGCAGGGTGAGCCTGTCTGCAGATTATTCTATCATGTTTCGTAGTTTGAGTTTGAGTCCTCAACGTAGTTGTTACTGTTTCCCCCGGTGAGCAGATAAAACCCTCTGACGTCTCGAAAACGCTCTCCGTTTCCTCAATTTCCTGTAGTCTAACACAATTGCAGGACTTGCCCAATATGTAAAGCCCCATTCAATTGTGGTGAAGTACAAGTTCAAAATCGTCGCTACCTGAAGGCCCAATATCAGTACAGTCACTTTGGGTCTATGAATACTAACTTCGGCGCAATGACTGTTGCTTTGGCAAAAGGTAGTCCACCGTGCCGCCGGTAGTGCAATGCTATCCAGGTAACATACGGTGCCACCTGGTAGATCAGTTCCAAGTTGAGTTGAGGGGCCCGTTGTTAATAAATTTCTAGTGGGTTTCCCTGAAAAGGTCCCCTTTCGGATATTTCAGACGCTTCCAGGTCACATCTCGGCTTCTTGATAGGTAAGTCAACATTGGTGGCTTGGGTCAGCAACTTAGTTATGCCCTCGGGTAATCGCGTCTTTTACTACATCCGACGATATCGCCGAGTAACCTTTTTCCGCGTGAGTTCAGTTTTTCTAAAATAGATCTTTCGATCCAGTGTCGACAAGCTGGTTTTGTTCTGCAAGAGTCATTTTTTGAGCAACCTCTAAGCGAATAACTAACTTGACTACTGGACATCGTTATTCAGCGGTCCGAGAAATGTCCAGCCTAGTACAGTTAGCACAGCTGGTTGTTCCTTCTAATTGCCTACTCTGCCCAAGCGCTCAGAATCATCTGTTGCATTGTGCTCAGTTAGCATAATAACTAAGGATTAGGTTTTTTCTCAGATGAGATCATTCCCCGGAGACTGACCCAATAAAGTCGACTGGTATCAGTGATTATCTGTCTACTGCAAGGGCTTCCGGAATATTCACGGTCTCCTCGTCGGCTAAGAATGTTAATTGTAGAGTCCGCTCCTTCAAATCATCAGCATGACTCCTTTCAAACCATGCCGATCGTGGGTGAAGTTGGTTGGATAACCAGCCAGCGTAGTTCTATAAGCTCGCGCGTGATCGGCAAAATATCACACTCCGTGTCCAAATGTGCCTTGACCTTCCACAAAGTTTTGGGTGTCACGATACTGACAGCTACTACGTCCAGTCACACCGGTCTGCCACAACCAATTTCTTTTGAACGGATAATCCTGGGTTCATCCAGAGAACTGGGTACAGTGTCTTGAGGAGTATGTTCTAATGGATGATGTCTACCCCGGCACCCGTCCTGGTCACATTTCAATCTGAAGTGACAATCTGAGGCCTGGCGTAAGTCATCGAAGCCTAAAAGCCTCGCTCCAATTAGCTTCGCTGAGGACAGCCGAGAAGATTGGGACGCCGAGCCCGAAAATGCCGTGACCCTCCTCTGTCCTTTAGGAGCCACCGTGCCAACAGGCACCATGTCTTGTCCTACCTATCTGTAATCATCAAGTCCTAATAGATAGATAATCCAGGGTTCTTCCGGGTGGGTAGGCCTGCCTTGTTCTGGGACATGTGTTAGAGGATGATGACCACCTAAGCGTCTGCTCTGGTCAAATTTCACGCTCAAGCGACCTTCGCAGTCCAGCTGAGAGCTGCTCAAACACACAAGGCATGCACCGATCCACTCCGATGCGAGCCCCATATCAGATACACCCATCCTATGAAAGTTAGGACAATGTTGTACCCGATACAGCCAGTTGCATAGGTTGCGCTCTGTTGACCTCATGGACTCTCGACCTATCTTTTGCATGTTAGCCAAAAGCCGGATTTGGTTACAGTCGTCCCCTACCATTTGAGTTGATCCTGAAGTTGTTTATGCCAACCTGCATTTCTCGTTTACTATTTGTCCAAATCGGCTGTTCACAAAGCGGGACCGACCACCTGTGAACTCCGTCAAATCATCGAACGTAGATTCTCGCCCAAGCATATTTATTCTGTCAGCCTCCCTCGTCCATCGGCTTAGCAAATCTCTTTGTAGGCACCTCACGATGCATTCCTGTGTGAGCAGAGCATAAAGGTTAGACTGGAGTTCCAAATTCTCCAGTGCTATACTGCAGTTCTGCCTTTTCATCGCCAAGTCCTACCATAATTCAGCGTTTCTCTTGGTCCTTCCTGCCTCCGAAAAGACACCGTCGAACAAGCTTCTGGCCAACCTGAGTGGGTGTCCTAACGAATCTTTGAAGATTCTGTGCCTCCTGATATCCTCCGTTGCTGGGTCAAGCATTGCGCGGCCTTCCATTGCATCTCTCACCCATCCGCGACATTATTATATTAACTACAAAAAGCTTTGCACCGAATGAAGTTTTTGGATTGTTTCGTAAATTGACAGTATTACTCGAGTAGCCCACTGAAAGGAGCCAGCTCTACAGTAGGCAGGTCGAGTAGTGAAATACCGGCAGTTTCAGACAATCTCCAAAATTTGTTTTCCCGATGACCCTGCCGCTTGGACTTTGACCTTGTGAGCTACGTGATATTTCCTCCGTCTGGTTTAAATGAATTCGGTATTTAGAAGACCCTGTTTCTTATCTACCTAAATGCAACTGTACTGCTGATTACGTCACTCTCATTCTATAAATATAAATAACTTCAAACTCATAATGGCCGGAAATACATGACTTGGCACTGAGGAAACTGGTGTACTCGGCGCTATTCAGCAAATCAATGACAGTCAAACCATTTCCAAAGACTTGTCGGGTTAGTTTCCATTGTCTCGTAAGATCCCTGTTTTCCCATTCGGACATTTTCGACTACTTTTTTATCAGGATTCAACTTCAGTACCGTGATTCATCACAATCTCAGTTGAAGCAACGAGTCACAAGTTGGCACGAATACCAAAATCCGGGGAAGATTGACCCGTAGTTTCTACGGTACTAAACTGAAACTCGCAAAGGTACAAAGACACACAAACCTCAAGTATGCTTTCAACTAGACCCAACAGAGGCTCAGCGGCCTCTGGTCCGGGTTCTACCGTGATAAAGTAAAACAGAAATTCTTCCTGAAACAGCAACTTGTATCAAGTGGCGCCTGACATGTGAAAAAGGTTAAACGAAAAAACAGACGTTTCTGAGTACAGCTTCAACGGCCGTTCGGAATGTTTGTATGCAGAGACTGATGTAAATAGTCGACGAATGTCATTCAAACCATGGTTCAAGCACGTATGTCGTCTTTCTCAATGTAGATGACCTGTCAGAAACCTCGCGATGTGGTGGCAGCTGCCAACTACTACAGGACATTTTGCCTCGTACTCTAGGTTTGAATTCACCAACTTCCATCTGACTCTCGATAGCTCGTTAGCTGGCATATGGTTCAATTTTTGGATGCTGCTAAGTATCAGCTTGCCTCTATTGGTGTTATGATCGGTCCTAGACAGCTCAAGAGCCTCAAATAGGAGGAGGTGTGGCTGGGGTAGATGCAGAACACCGACTCCGGTTTGGCTCAACTCGCCTGACAGTGTTATTCCTATATTTGACGGGATTTTTATCATGCACCATTCGCGATCTTTAACTGTGCCTTGTGTCTCTTACGCCAAACCACGGCTGTCATTATTTTAGTCCAGTCTGGAAAATAAGACAGTTTTTTATTAGGCTTTTGGCTTCCGTAGAGTTTATGGTCAGCATTAACGGCTTTGTTTCCATATCACCATATGCGTACTTTCGTCTAGGTAATACCAGCTACCTCCCTTTAGATGCGGCTAGGAAGCAAAGACCCATTGTCCGCACCTGCCGTTTTTCCGGTGTTCTTAAGTCTCTCTGTCAGAAGTCTGCCAGGCTACTGGCAGATCGAATACAGTGCAGCAGGTCAGCCTTGATCGACTCACGAATCAATGTGAATCTGTTCGCCAAAAAGGGTGTTAAAACGAGGTCATTGTTGTGCATATATTGCGTGAATGGATAAATCAGTCCAAAAGTCTGATTCCCAGTGTGTTTCATCGAAAAGCTCCTTATTCAATAAGGCTGCAGTCACTGCCAGTGCTGCTGCAGTCTATTCTATCCTCGGAACTCATGCGATCTTCACTGGGGCCCGCCTCGGCCCTTGCGAATACTATCTGAACTTGCGGCCCGCCATTTTCGTCTCTGTTCAGATGTGGGGATTGACGTGGTATATTTGTCTGAGAATCAAAATAACAAATCGCACGGTCTGAGCGGTGTGAGCGTGCCTTTGATTGAGGAGGATTTCCATGAATGTAAGGTAAACAGCCAGCGTAATCTGAACACGAGGCTGAACGAAAAAATAACAAAATGTCAGTTTGATCCCTCGTAAACCAAGATGAAACATCTGGCAGCGGTTATCAGACACGAGGATCCCGCCTCTCCGGTATAACTCGATGAGCATCCACTTCTACGCACCGATAAGCAAGTCAACGACCTACGGCAGCCTTAAATGCTACTGGTTCCTAGCTTGATGGTGTAAAGCGGACTGCATAGCAAAAGACAGGATGTGAAGCGGTTCAGGTGGGGTCACCTACAGTCTCCCCTCTTTGAACGACGTCCATATTTGTGCTTCATGCAGAAATGTTTCTTCTTTTTCGTGAACTGAAATGTATCTTGGGTAAATTATAAGGCGAGTGCCGTCGAAAGACCTTCTAGTTCTTGGTGGCTCCATAATCAGACACAAACCAGATCCCGAGAATGACACTTGGAACGGGGAAAAGGGCGAAACATTAAGAAGGCTGCCGGGAGATGACGGCTTTCATTGGAAAGGTGAAGAATGGTTTACATTTAAACAACGCCCATGAATCTTAAGAGATAGAGTGACGTGGGACACGATACCGGTTAAAGAAGCCAAGGTTCAACGGCTCACAGGCACAGCAGTCAAAGGTGTTTTTCGGCGGACGAAACCCAGTTGTCCTTGCAGCAGGTGGGCAAAAGAGCACATTTTGTGGCGCCAAACAAAATACAAGCTGCGTCAGCTAAGCACATATTAGTTATGTTTATCTTTTTCCAAGCAGCACAACACCGGACACTGTTGGACGAACTTTGCACCAAAGTTAAAACGCGGCAACTCGTAACACGTGCCTTGAAAGATTGCGCATAATTTCGTAAAATTCCACCGGGAATATAATGATAAGACTATTAAAATAATTATTACTGTGTCCGCCTCACAAGAACAACATACCTTGTGTTGCTGAATGCCCTGCTGATCGGGCTGTGCCATAATGGTTTCCTTTATTCTCTGTCGACGGGAAGTGCTGCTCGCATTTTCCATGGTTGAAAATGACTCAAAGCTCACAGAGAAAACTAATGCTCATTTTCGCCACTTATTTTAGTTCTAGTTTATCTTTGTCTCTCTCTGTATATATGGTTTAAGCTGTACATGTACTTATGAACATATACAAGCATATATATTTCGAACACTAAGGCTCTCGACTTGTAGTACGCTTTTTGTGAAGTCTTGAGATATCAAGTACTGATCGCTATGTAAGCGGGGCATTTTACTCTCGGATTCTGAAAATCTGAACACACGTATTACTGTGCTCGGAAACAGAGTGGAAGGAGTACTGCAGGCTCAAGAAGGTCCTCAGAGCAAAAATGCCTCATTTGTGGCAAGACCACATTATGAGAGCACAGGCTTTTTTGTCCTAAATTACCCCCAGTTGAAAACCTAAGAGAACCCGAATGTCCCCAAGCAATCATACAATGTCAACGTATAATCCATGCGACCACCCTTGAAGTTCGAGGTTTTGCAGTACAGCCACAAGAGTTTGTTCAATAGCACAAATGGAGCTCAGCCTTTCTAAGTTGGGGTGTACCCACTTCCCGCACATCTAAGTTGACCATCTACACAAGGTATGTTAACTATAAACTACGTTTCCACTTCCAAGCCAGTCAAGAGACACGACATGATAGAACCTTGCACCGACACCAACGTCGATACTCTTTTACAGTTCCTGTCCGATGATTTGTTTACCTTCACGCTAACCGCGAGGCAATATCATGACTTGTTGCTCTCTCTGATCCACCATTCTCCGGGAGTTTCGCATTGCCCAAGGACGGTATCTCATACACCACGGTTGTGAGACACAGCTACCTGTTTCTACTATGGATCATATTTTGGGAATCTTGTGCCGTTCAGCAAGGGACTCGCAAGACCAGCAGAACAACTACTCCGAGGGAGTCACGAAGTAAGCTATGTGTACCGAGGCGAAGGCGATGTGGCTCAGGATGATATTTTGAGTTTCTTCCGTGCTGTACGCATTCATCCTGTATTCCGTGTGTTCTTCACCATAAAACGCCAACAGATAAGGTTATCTCCTCAAGCAGGCTCCCCGTAGAGCTGTACACTGATTGATGATATGCCTTTCTGTCATTTTAGCGTTTCAGGCAACTTTCTCGCGCGCTTTGTCATCAGATCGCCTGTCAGTGGATGGCGCAATATTGGACACGCCCATCGCATCCAGTTACACAACCTCCAGTAAATTTTCACCGATTCCCAATAACGCCTACGAATTAGCTGTTCCGATTCTGTCTGGTTGCACATAAATTTATATTTTTCTCCTTCACTTTTCTGTATTGCTTATTTGTCTTCAAGTGTGACAATGGAAGTCATTTATTAGGTACGGAATGGCATCAACCGGCTTGTGGTTTGCAATTGCGCAACGAAAAGCCGCCTAAGAAGTGGATTCATAGTTTTCGTCAGAGGGAAATCAATAAAGTTCACTTTTTTCTAATAAAACAGATGCTTTTCGTGCCCCCACCAGGAATCGCCAGATGTTCGATTCCTGTAACTAAAAGAAAGAGCTTTGGTTCATCAACGCTAGAAATCAAGGCGATGCGAGACGAGAACTTAAGTTCGCAAACCATCACTTCCTGCGAAGTAAGTTTCAAGATGCTTTCTCTTTTGGAATTGGTTGTATCCATTTAGTGAAATCAACACCTCTTAAGGCATTCCAAAGATTAATAATAATTTATCATAAATCATATCTCTGCAAATTCCTCCGACTTAGTTCATGGTTCACTTGATATGTTACTATTTCACTAATTACCGTTGTTCGACATACGAATCACCGGGTATTACTCCTTTTTGTCGAAAACAATTTTCAGTGACGCCACCTTTGAAACCTGCATCTAAAAGTTTCTGTTGTCCAACGTTTCCTTAAGTGAGACTGTCTACCTTTTTACATGGTAGCATTTCAGATTCAGTGACCAAGCTGCACAATAACGATATTATCTTCCAAAACTTCTGAACGAAGCAGTAATTCGGCCGCGAATTTGTTCACTTTTTCAGTGTACCATTTATGCAATAAATATCTGATTTTTTCAAAACAAAGTTATTTCAATCAGTGATAAGTCGGTGGTCTTGATTCAATAGATGGATAATGGTCGAGTAGACTAGGAAAAGGGTGATCAAGGTGGATCAGGAGAAGTACCAACCAACAGCAATTTCCACACTTTGAACTGGTCCTAACGGGCTCTCAAACGAGCGAAGGTAGCGATGCCCAAGGCCCCTAATGGTGTAGCCCAACGTGAGCCTGACGGGGCTCGAGGGGCTGCCTGCTGGAAGAACTTTGGGAAACCCGCTTGGATAATAACTTGGTCGCGATTGTAAACACTAAAATTCAGTCACTCCTTGGTGGCTGCAAGAGCAGTGGTGGAATAGAGGACTTCCACTCCAGGTGCATCTAAGTACCGTTTCCACCTGTGGATGGGGCCCGATACGTAGATTTCCAGTCTCTAACTTTTAGATTATTGCACCCCTTACCACCAAGCGGTGTCCTGGCCATGTTTCACACCCCCTTTCCTCCACGGATTTCCACGGACGGGATAGAAGCCTCGGAAGTCTCAGCCAAAACTGTATGCTGAACCCTGTCAACTTTTACGCCAGAAGCCAATAATATGCATCAGTTGCAGAGGGCTTCTATCCTGGACCAAACGGTAAGCCTGTCGGCAAGGCTCAGGCCACTCAAAACTACGGTTACCGGGCCCATCATAAATCTTTATTTACAGCTTTCAGGGTTATCCCCAATGAAAAAGCTGTTTTAGTTAGCTTTCATTCGAAAAGCTTGTACCTGATTTCAGTCCTTATCTCCTAATATCGATCAAGTGCTGATACCTAGCCAACGAACTTTCTTTGCTCCTCCTTTCTCATCCTCGTTCTTCTTCTTCAGCTGCTCCATTTCACCAAGGCAGTTACATCTGATCTTTCAGCCTTGTGGAGTTAGAAGGGTCATCTGTAGAAGAGACACCGGGAGTTTATGACTGCGAAAGAAGTCTCAAAGCTGACCTGAGGTTCCTCCTGCTCTATTGTCACACTTGGACCAATTGCTGAACCACACGATCATCACCGGAGTACTAACTTTCACAGCAAAGCGGGCTTTTTCTGAAGCGCGCTGACGCAAAAACCTGTACCTACCAATCAGACCGAAGCCGCAAGTCCTGCGACCTGACCTGACCCGACCGCAGCCCGGATAACCGTCAGCCGACCTTGTGAGTTGCCGCGCGGTTTAAATTCTTGGAATGCTCCATTCTATCGCCATCTGTTTCCCCGGGCACTGGAATAACCATGATTACTTCACGAAAGCTACGTACCGCAGTACTGACTGCGGTGCGCCACTTACCTGGAGGATATTTTACCCCGGCTGATTCCTTTTTTGAATGCTGTCTTTTCGACAAAGCGTCCTGTTTGCTGTGCTCTTGATAATCGTGTTTACTCATGCATTTATCATCACTGTCCAGAGATTTTGGTTTTTTCTGTTGACATTATTCTTCGATTTATACTCTCTTAGTCTATCTTCTAGCACGACGAGCTTGTGCAACGAAAACTACATGTGGGGTTGGCAGGTGCAATGAGCACTTCTAGTCGGGTATACAGTGCGAGGGTGACAATGAGTCATACATCAGGGCTGCCCTATCCCGAACAAGAAATACCAAGAGCTGCTCGGGGGACACGAATCTTTGAAACGAGTGTTCTCCGCACAGCTCTAGCACAGTAAAGCTTTCGTCTACTACCAGGGCCGCTAGATGTAAAGAGCGGGGTCATCGCAGGGAGTTTACTGAAAAAATGAACAAAGAGCCCGGTGCCAGCAACGCGCACAGTTGCTAAGACAAACAAGCGGCAGGTAATAAAGGGTAAACCTTGCAGAAGACGCGGAACATACTTAGGGAAGCTTTGGACTTGAAGCAGCCCAGGCAGAAGGGAGAAAACTTGAATACGGGCTCAAAATGTGAGTGTCATTACCGAAGGAGTTGTTTGGAAAAGAAAGCCACCTCTGATAATTGTGCAGAACCGGTGATCAAAGTGGCGCAGATCAGAAGGTGAGCCCGCCGAAGGCACCTTATAAATTTCCTCAGAATGACAGGGCTACCTTTCAACCTAAGGTATTCAAAGTGTCATGGAGAAGGGCTCTGGAAGAAAACCAAAGCGCTAAAGCCGAGACTCCCGCTTATTGTCGTTTCCAGCACATACAACGAGGACTTGTTGCTGGACCGGTCATTGGGAGTTAAGTTCGCCAGGGGAGGAGCATACGGACCACATCGGACAATTTCTACAGTTCAAAAGTTGCACCGGAACAGAATCCGCATCCGCCGAAACGGAAGCTTAAGCAGTCAGTTCCAATGAAGACGGCTGCAGACGACACACCCGTTGGCAAATCTGCGTGGAAGGCCGAAATCAACCGTAACTGCCAAGCCGGACAGCATATGCTTGGTGCAACGGCTAAAAGGAGCTAAGCTGATGGGACAGCAATAGTAAAAGCACCCACGAAATGGATAGAGCCGGCGGACGCTCAGCGACTATGCACCCTCAAGAGAAGCGATGTGCCTGAAACGGAAACGAAATTGTGGGGGGACCAATCCAGTTCAGACAATGTCGGTACTAAGGAGGAAGGCCGGACCACAGTCTCTGCACGAACTCAGACCACGCAGTTAAGCTGGAGGTCCCTGGTGCCATCGAGAGACAAATGAGAGTGAACTATTGGGACCTCGGAAGCTTCAGTTATTTCCTCTGAAGACACTACCAATATTATGAGTGGTAAAGCCCTGAAGATTCAAGAAAATACGGGTCAAGTGGCTGTTGGTGCAAAAAACAGGGTTGACTCTTCCGGACTTACGCCCGAGGGTACAACTGCCTTAAGGGGTAAGTTCCGTGCAGATGACCTAGCAGAAGGTGCCGCCATATAGTGCGCCAGTGCCCCGCGGCTTGGGCAGAAACTGGGAGGAATCGCCGGCCAGAACTAATTAGGCAGTGATTGCAGCCATCACGTAAACGCTTCTGAAGAAGGAGCGGAGTGCCATGCAACATTTTGGCCGCACGGCCCACAGTCAGGATAGAATTGTCGGTATGCTGAATGCAGGGTGCCCCTTCTCGTGGGGGCTGACTGCAATCAATCAGAGGCGCCGTCTACGCCCGTTACATTCACCAAAACACCCACTATACATTGCATTCGTCTAGGCCGGCTGTCGGCGGAGATAGTCTGTGTCGTAGAGCAGGGCAAGAGAATGGGGAAGAAGACCCTGAACTTTTCCAACTTCTGGAGATGGCGCCAAATATTTTACACCGCTTTATCTCAGTAGAGACATGGACCTCTCAGATAAAACTGGGGTGGAAGAATGTGCCATCAGGGGAACTACTGGGAACGCTCTCGTGATATGGCTTCACAATCATGCCCCCACACAACACATAAGAGAGGCAACACAATCCCGCGCTGAGCGAAATTTATCTACACTGGATCTGCTGGTAACTAGGTATCGATCTGACCTCACCTCTTTGGTGTTAGAAGAGCCACTGTAGAAGAGTGACCACAAAGTTCTACGAACGATGTCCGCAGTGGGGTACAAAAACAGGATCTTGGTCGGTTTGAAACTACGCTAGAAAGGACGGAGAATAACTGAGACTAACGACGCGAGGCGTAAGTTGGCACCCAGAAGTGCCGCAGCCATCGATGGGGGGGAAGCTGGTAGCAAAGTAAACGGAGTTGTTAAACTGGACAGAAGATTTCGCTTCGTCGGCTTGGAAAAGAAATAGTGACCCACCACCTTGGTAGAAGCTAAAGACGACAGGAGCTTTCACAGTTCGTAGAGGGCTATGGGCCCATTACAAACTTACCCGCTTACTTTAAGCGTGGTCCTGTAACGGCGGCTATCTTCTTTCACCTTTTTAACACGTTTACTGTTTAGCTGAAGGCTGACTGCCATTTGACCCTTGCTCTCGTGCAGGCTCTCATGCAGGCTCTCAAACACACACTAACCGCTCCCTCGTAGTCGCCTCCTTGTTCTCACGGGCCGTGGAGAATACCGTTCTGGTTAACGTATCCCTACGGCGCTGAGCTTCAGAGTAACGTGCATGTGGTCCATGCACAAAGAAGGACAGCAAAACTGGTCTAATAAGACCGCCAAGTAAGGGTTCGCTACCCTACAGTCCGCCTACAAGACAGCCAGAAACAGGTCTTACGCCCAGCAACGAGAGGCAAAGTACGAACATGAGAAGGGACTTACCCGCGATATGATCTCAAATCTCAAGAAGCTCCTGGTCTGTGTATATTGCAAGAAAAGGACACGTAATCGCATACACATCTTGGAAATGCCCGAAAGAAGCCTTGCTCTTGGTGATAAAGGCGAAGAGGAAACTCTACGGACTTTCTTCAAGAGCGTGTATCGTCGGGGCCGGGTACCAAGTCTGTGCATTTTTTCGCTCCCAGCTAAATTTAACTAACCCAGGTAACTCTGCGGATGAAATTGCAGAGAATCTCAGAGAGTTAATCTCCTTAGCTGATAGGCTATTTGTCCCCAGAATTCGTCGCCCACAGACCACTAAGCGACCCCTCCCTCGCCCCATTAGGCGCATTCTAGACGAACGCGCATGCCTCTTTGCTAGATATAAAGCCACAGGCCTTGTCCGTGATGCAGAAGACTTCAGGATCATCCGGACCATATGCAAAGACAAGATTAGGTCCTATCAGAATGCAGTCCAGCGATCTGTACTTGATCGAGCACGGACCAATAAGGCATTTTTCTTTCAGTACATGCGCCGTCTAAGGGGCACAGCTCCGACGCCATTAGCTCTCAAAGATAGTGCCGGATCTCCAATCACTTCCCCTAGCCAAGTAGCCGAGGCATTCAGCTCCCACTTCCGTACAATTTTTAGCTCCTTTCCCATATCATCCCACCCTACTATGCACCCGTTATCTCTGACCACTACCATTAACCGCGTAACTATTCCCATTGGTGCAGTCGCTCAAGGTTTCCGACGGCTCAACCAATATTGTTCTATGGGTCCTGACCTAATCCACTCCCGTATTCTCAAGGAAGCCGCGGATACATTAGCTGCTCCTTATGCCTCGCTTTTTCAGCGATGTGTTGACGATGGAGTTTTCCCCCGTAACTGGAAAAAAGCAGTGATCGCACCCATCTACAAGAAGGGTAGTAGACACCTTGCTTCTAGTTACAGACCCATAAGCCTCACTAGCATCCCTAGCAAAACTTTTGAGGGAATTCTTAAGAGTGAGATTCTTTCCCATCTTCATAGAAATAAGATCCTCTCCCCGTCCCAACATGGGTTTCTTCCTGGCAGGTCATGCATCACCAATATGCCTACTGTCATGGATAGTCTAACGAAAGCCTATGATGATGGCCAGCTCTCACACGCTGTATTCATCGATTTTGCTAAGGCCTTCGATAAGGTCCCACATGCCCCTCTTTTTTATAAGCTGCAGACGTACGGGATCACAGGCTCCATGTTGGCCATCCTACGTAGCTTCCTTACCGACCGCACCTTTGTGATTAAAGTCGGGAATGTTTTGTCTCAACCCTCCCCAGTAACAACTGGGGTCCCCCAAGGGTCGGTCTTAGGTCCTCTTCTTTTCCTGATTTATATAAACGATCTACCGACAGCCCTTCCTGCGAACATTGCCATGTACGCAGATGATGTAACCCTCTGGAGTTCAAGCGTTGAAGACCTGTAAATTGCAGTTTATGAAACAAAACGCTGTTCCGAGGATTGGAACCTCCCAGTTAATGATGACAAATTCGTGAGCATGTCTTTCGGCAGAGAGACTGGTCACACGTTCTCCATTAATGGAGCAGCCACTCTGCCAAGGGTTGACCGACACAAGGTGCTCGATTTCTGGTTAGATTGTAACTTATCCTTCTCTCATCATCACGAACTTGCGAGCAAGTCTGCCTTTCGAGTTCTAAACATGATTCGAAGGTCCTTCCCGCGCAAATTTGAGGATGATTTCCCCATAATTTTCGGCACTTATATCCGACCTCTGCTGGAGTACGGTAGTCAGATAGTGCACTCTGGTCTTGTCCGAGACCGTGAGATCCTAGAAAGGGTTCAGCGGGCCTCCACCAAGGCAGTACGTGATCTATCCCATCTACCTTATCCCGTCCGCCTCTCACTCCTCAACCTCTATCCCCTTGACGTAAGACGCGTAAGAGGTGATCTGTTTTTGATGTTTCACCTTTTTGAAATAGGTCAGTGCGATTGCTTCTTCTCCGTCTGTCCAGCCTCTTCTCTCCGTGGTCACAGCAGAAAAGTTTTCAAACAGAAGCTACGTACATCACTATGGATTAACGTTTTTAGCTATAGGGTTATTACTATGTGGAATGCACTTCCGGAAGATATTGTTCTCTCGCAGAACAAAACTATCTTCAAGAAAAAGCTAGACCTCTACCTGGGTCTCTCCCAATAATTCCCTTTGTCAAAAAAAAAAAAAAAATAGTTGTCTTTTATCGCATATATATTCGTGAATGCCGCACCCCCACCCAGCTTAAGGCACTGTCCACAGCAGGATGTTATGTGTATCTTGTTTTCGCTGCCACCCCCGCCCCCCTCCCCCTCGCTTCCTTTTACTCTCGTTTCAGCTCAGTCAATCCGACAGAAGATCGAAGATTTCCTCAAGAACCGGGATAATTGGGCTCAAAGCCTCAAACCCGTGTAGTACTTCAAGACTTCAAGACTACCGTGACGGACTCAGTGGCTAAGAGTAAGCCAAAGCCTCAGGAGCTCACCGCAAGTGATGGTGAGAAGGTTAAGGAAGTTAAGCCCTTGTGTAAGCGCAAAGCAGCCGGATAGGATTCGACCCAGCCGGCAACTGTTCAAGGCTCTTGCAAGTATCCTATTGGGGCCTGTCACCCAGCAGTAATAAATGTCGCTATGAAAGAGTGAGGTGCCAGAGGACAGGAGCAAGGCCATTGTTGTAGTTATGTATGTGACAGCATCTAGGTGGAGAGCGAAATGTTATAGGCCGGTCGGTCTGACATCAACGTTGTGTATGTGCTCGTGAAGTATTATCGGAAAGCAATTTTTCCTTCATCTGGTTAATAAAGAACAGCAAGCGCCAAAGCTGTGTGGGTCTGGTAAAAGTCGTGTTTGCCAGGCTTACCGATGTTCTTGGAAGGGCCCGCAGAAAGAGCGGATCCAGGCACAACAGTGGAGGTTATTTAATTAAACTTCAGTAGGGTCTTCGACTCCACAAGACGCCTTCTGCTGGACTATAAATCGCAGACTCTTTGAGATAACCGGGGAAGCAGGTGACGAATACACACCCTCCTGGAGATCGTAGTTCCTGTGTCAAGGTGGCGGGCTATTTATCGAAGTCAGAGCAGCTTACGAGTGGTGTGCCACAGGGTTCGGTACTGGGACTTTCGCTGTTTCCTGTATACATAAAAGACCCAGCGGAAGAATTGAGCAACCAGAGTTTCGTTTCCTCAGATGATTTCAGTGCAGGATGTAGACGGCGTTCTCGGGTGGGTGGATCGATGGGATTTACCGCTAAACCCTGCTGAACGCCAAGTCCTGACTATCGACGCGGACGGAAAGAGCAGCGTTCCAATTCGAAGTGTCGGAGGGGAAAGACTTATTTGTGCTGATTGTAAGACGCCTCTGAGCAAAACGTAGCCAAATTCGATACGGATCCCAAAATTAGAACGCGGCTATCCGTGAAATCCTAAGATATTAATTTATCAAACGAACAATCACATAAAACGGATACGAACCTCAATTGTGCGATCACAAGGACTAAGAATACGAGAACTGAATTATGGCTCGCGAGAAAGGGGCACGTATGCCACGCAAGTCCACAACAGTATATGACAGAGCAGCACGCTGGGCGGAACAAACAAATGCTGGTTCATGAAAATATACAGTGCATAAAAACGAGACAATAGTGTGAATGAGTGAGTGATGTCAGGGAATCATGAAATTCCAGTGTTTCTGGAGGATTTTTCACGACCGGTCGTTACACCGACCGCCAAAATCTTCCCGAATCTGGGCAGAGTCTAAGTTTTGTAACAAGTACACTGATTCTTCATACCTGCCTACACCCCGCTGTCACTGCGTGTACCTAATAATTCTGAGTTCAGAATTCTACTCACGATCTCCCTTGATCTGGTGGCCACACCGACGCGATGGTACTCTGCATCGTTCATGAGAAGGGCTGATCAGTTGTGGGCTTGAAGGGGAAACAGGTGCTGTCCTCGGGAAAGTCATCGCGCATCGGCTGCGTGTGCTTGTGTGTGTGTGCATGCGGGTGACATGGGTGAGGTCGCACCCTAGTATATGGTCAAATGGTAACAACTTCCACCTACGAGAGTTGTCTTCCATAGTTCCAGTGATAAACGAGGAGCGATCAGCCCTGCGGCGTGTTTGCTGGAGGTCATTAGGTATAAACGTGTACCATGTAAGTGTGTGGTTAGTGTGTGTCTGGGTGTATGATAGAATCACAACTACTACCACAAATGGGAAAGCCCTCTATAACGTCAACGAAGAAAGGTGAGCACTGAAAAGTGTGTGATGGAGTTCGTGAAGCACAAACCTGTATCGTGTACGTGTGTGCCTGGGCGTGGGTCTAGTTCAATACGTCAGCATGTAGTAAATGCCCCCACACACAGGAGGTTCCTTTAACCACTTCAAAGACGAATGAGGAATAGTCTACGGGGTTTTGTACTATCGGCTTCTCCTTCTACGCTCTCGAGGAGGCTGATACAGAGTACGTCGCTGATTAGCGTTCCTTGGCTGTCTTCACCTTGAAAGTTGTTATAATTTCATCAGAGCTTTTGATGGGTTGCATAACGGCGCCCAAAGGTCGGGTGCTGAAATGAGCGTGTTAATCGGCGATCATCACTACATCTACAACCTTGAATGGTCTTGCCTTGATCAGCCACTTCGGTCGAGCTTGCAGGGCCAGTAGGTACTCCAGTAGCCATCGCCTCCAAAAAACCTTAGAAGGACAGTTGGCCTGCTTCCGTCCATGAAGGTAGCTCCCACGAAGGTTTGTCAATCCTTGGAAACCCTTGTTCGACCTTCGGTCCAGTAATTAGTTCAAGGTGAGCTCCAGATGAGTGGAGTCGCTGTTAGTTGCTGGAACCAGTGGGCGGTTGTTCAGAAGTCTTTCGTCCTCGGGCCATGACGACGCTCAAAGTTTCGTCGTCGGGCGGCTGTTGCTCAATGATCAACAGCAATATTCGCCTGGTGGACCGGATTAGGCGTTCCCGTACGCGGCTGCGATGACGAGCCCGCGGGGGAATGAAGTGCCATTACCCACCATAGGCCATGGTTCGATGCTGCAGCTAGTCCATTTTCATGTTTTGGGGCCAAAGCTGCAGTTCCCGATGAGCGCCCCCGAAGTTCAACTTGTCGTCGGAGCATAAATCTGCTAGTGTGCCGCTTCGGTTGGTTAGGCTTTGAACGGCCCCGGGAATGAGTCGGTTGTCATCGAATACTTAAAATCTAAGTGCACCTCGCGTGCCTTCATGCACGCCGTGATACATCCGGATCGGTTTTACAACCTCTTCCAGCTCCTGACCTACAAAGGCCCGAAATAGTCCAGCCTGGTGTCACTGAACGGCCACCAACCCGGAGTCACCCTACATCCTGGCAGTGAAGCCATGTATTGATTGCCCGCTGCCACACTGCGTCCCCTACTGTGTACAGAACTTCGAAATATGCGTTTTACTGTTGCTCTTCCTCTGAGTAACCAAAGGCGCTTTCGGAGGAAGCCCGTCACATGACTTCCCCTGGCATTTCACTCCACGGCTTGGATGTGTTGAATCATCAGCTCTATCACAGGTTGTCGTACCGGTAGCGGTATGATATATTTCACGTCAAATCTCGGGTGGGGGGTGGTCAGCCTACCATCTACCCGTAGTATTCCAATAATGAGTTTGGGGTTTAAGGGCTTCAACTTGCCTTAAGAAAGTGACATTTCTTCGTTGACTGGTCCAGCTTCTTCTGCCCCATCGAGTTCTCGGGTGAGAGCCTCCCATTTTATCATCCTGTATGAATCGTGTTCTGTGGCTCGTGATTCCTCGAGGCTTATTGGACCCTCTCGTACCAGGCTGGAGGGGTGGATCCATTTCATGACTAGCAAATGTCTCCTAAACCTGGCCAAACAAACTAATGACCGAAGCGTCTTCATCCAGGAGGAAAACCTGACCAATAGTGACAAAATGAATGCCACTTCGACCGCTGTGACTGTCATCACTGCGCCCCTGGTCTTCAGTTCCAATTCCAAAGGGGGGTTATTTCGTACACGGGCCAGTCCTGTTTAGACATTTGCAGGGGTTTCGGTCCTGCCATCCACGTGTCGAGTTTCCAGAAGTTGATGGCACCTCAGGAGCACAGCTCGGCTGGGTTATCGCCAGACTTGACATGTTTCCACTGGTTCATAGCCGTTTCGTCGTGGGTGATCGTGAGCCCTTTGGCAACGAAGACGCTAAAACGGCTCCTGGCGTTGATAATGTAGTACAGAACTATCGTTGAGTTCGTTTAAAACTAGCCGAACGAATATACAAGTCGAAAAACCTCTTTACCGCCTGTACCACCCTGACCGCTAACATGGCTGCGCTGAGTTCAAGGCGCGGGATCGAAACCGATTTCGGCGAAGCAACACGTAGCCTGGCCGACAGGATTGTCGTAGCATATTGTCCATCTCCCGTGCACCCTAGTCCGTGCGCCACGGCTCCTTAACCAACTTCGGACGTGTCAAAAAAGGCGTGTAGTTCTCCCGTCTGTGTTGTATGACCAGGGGGCAAGCATCAAGGAATCCTTGTCTCCCAGTTTATTCAAGATGTTCAGAAATTCTTCCCAGCCCAGCCGGTCTTCTCGGTCCAGTGGCTGGCTCCAATCGGCCTTCTTAGGGCAGGGTCTCTGCTGCAGGATCTTTCCGAGTAACAGCCGGGGAGAGACAAAGGCAAGCAAACCGAACGAACTAGAAACAGCAGACAGTACACAACGACAATTTAATGGTTACTTGGGAACGTTCAGCAGGAAACCACAGTCGTCCGTCTCCGCATTCCATAGCATTTCTGGCGTACTTTCGGTAGGGAGTGGAAAGCCGTCCAGATCCCGATCCCTTTCGGCCCTCCCGTGGTACGGAATGACTTAGAGCACGTCCGAAGCTTTCAACATCCATTTCGTGAGGTGGAAGCCGCCCTCTTCTAATAATCTTGTTAGACCCCTGAACTGCGCAAGGGCCGAGTGTACATCACCGAATCCCCCGGGGTAGCTGTCTACTTAGACTTTTCTTCCGATGCTACCTACTATCAACCAGTGGAACAAAGCTCCATGTTTGTTCGCTGTTTCTCGAATAGCTTACTTTGCGCAAGACGGTGTTGACATCGCTCCGAAGGAGTGGACGGTCATCCTATAATTTATCTCCGCTTTGTTCCGGTTGTCTTCTTCCCATCATAGGAATCGCGAAGCATCTCGCTGTTCTACCGGCATTTTCACCAGGAGAGACGCTTCCCTGATGTCGGCGGACGAGGCCACTCTACCCACCCCGAAACGGCGCAAAACTTCAATCAATGGGGGGTCCAGTCAGGCCCCTGTAGCAGGCGATCGTTTTCCGACTTGCCCTGGAGCCTGGCCGCACGGTCGAAAACCACCCGCAGTTTTTCGGGTTTCTTGGGGTTGATAACCGGGCGGTGATGTAGATACGAAGTTTCCATCCGGCCGTCGGTGGTCTCAGCCACTTCTTCAACGTGGCCTAGAGCTTCGTTTCGTGTCGTTACTTCTTCGCATCGCTCCCACAGATCCTGGTCTAGAACGAAGCGTTCTTTCACTCGTAATGGTCTTTTCAGAGGGTAGTTTCAGTTATCGACCCAAAGTTCAGCCGGCGTGCTCCATGGGAGGGGGACCTCGAACTGTTTTTTAAGGTATTTTGTTCTTTGCTGCACTGTTTTCAGAGCGAAGTGGTCCTCTTGAAACAACGATGGTCTTTGGTCTCCAATGCCGTAAAACTCCATTTCGTACAGCCGCTGCAATTGATACTCTTTGTCGTCTCTTTCGGCTGATACGTAATTCAGGGCACCACGTCATCCGGCTGGACCATATAATATCCACCCTAGTGCTAGGCTTACGGCATAAGGTGCCTGGCGGTTGCCCACTCTCTGGTCCAGTACCCAATACGCCCCTGGCACGTCGCTGCCGATGAGGAGGTCCACTTTACCGTAGTCCCACTCTACGACGGTTACATATTGCAGGTGGGGCCACCTAGGTAATATTGCTTTCACCGGCCTTGTTGCTCGCATCGGGAGATCAGCCAATGGAAATGCCTCCGTTGACTCGATCTGCCCGTTGACGTCTAGGGAGATGAGCTGTAACCTCAACTGGCCCGCAGTCATTGTTTGCGATAAGCCCGCCATGCTCGCTGCTAAAGACGTCGTGCTTTTAGCGAGCCGGTGCTTGTCGGCCAACCTTTCCTTCATCAGTGTTGCGGCGCAGAATTTTGTAACCGGAATGATCACCTTTCACAGACGGAAATATTGTACTCAGCTACTAAAAGATATTCTCTTCTCATTAACGCTTTGAAGAGACCGGGGTGGCTGACTATAAATGTTCAAGACTGTAAAGATCCAGTCGGGTATTGACATGGGTGACTGTCGTGTTTCTGCCCTTGAGTGACGCCGCAGGGGACAAGGCACACCGTAGGCCGGACATATGAGCTGAGATTTTTTAAAACCAGATTGCACACATGTGGAAAAGGCTGTCAGAAGTTGCTGTTAGATGCAGCAATGTACCAGCTCTAAAGAAGGCCCTAGATTCAGGCTGGAACACAGCGTACCCAGAGTTAGCTGTATGAACTACTGTTGGGGTAATAAGCCCCTTGTACTCTGTCAGTGAACATGTCTCTGAAGGTGATACTGCCTCGCAACTCCTGCCTTTCAGACAAAACATTCAACTCGCAGCGTTGGGAACCAAGTAAACTCGCCAACAACACGTCGGAGTGGGAGCACGATTGGTCTCGGCCAATTCAGTTATGTGTGAACCAAAGTGAACTGAAGGCTCGTAAACATATAGTCTGTCATTTCTGATTTGCAGTGGGGCTTCACTTCTCCCCTTTTTTATGGAGATTCGAAGAGATGCACCGCGCATTGGTGGATGCACAACTCGTAAGCATACAATCGAGGGAATTCGGGAGGCCCGATTGGCGGCGGCCATTGCCTGCCCAGTGCAAACTGAACTGAGGTGAACTGCGCAGCCCTCAAGTGACCTTCGGGCCGCGCGCACGGCCCAAAAGAGGTTCCCGCAGCAGAATCATTTTGAATAGAAATGATAAGTAACGTTTTGACGTAACAGGCTCTCGAAACTCCTACCAGTGTCTATTTCTGGATAGATCAGCAGCAGCCGCCGTCTCTGACACTTGGTGTTGGAGGCTACGGGAGCGCGCCGACGACACAACTATCTGGACACACGATAAACTTTAGCCACAAAAAGCCATGAGTAAACTGAATAGAATTGAAATGGCGTAGAATAAGTCTTACAGGTCACGCAAGCCGAAATCAAACCACACCAAACTCGAAGTTACAGCTCCAGGTTCATTTCCCTAACCCTATCGGTTCAAGCCGCTGGACAAAATTCAGGCTTGTACCTATTCCCTCTACATGGCGTACCTCCATTCCGCGCTAGAATACGGCAGTCAAGTGGAACACACTGGCCTTATCAAGATTCGAAACCCGCCGGAACGAATCCAGAGAAGGGCATCGAAGATAGAGCACGGCTCGCAAAGTACCTCCTGCCCAGCTCGTCTGACAGAACTGAATCTCCATCATGAGGACGTAAGAAGTGTATGTGAGATCTTCCCCTTATGTGCATCTTACTCTGTGCAGATATGGTGGATCAATTTTTTACCCGTCGAAGCCTAGAAACTCAAAGTGAGCATGGTAAGAAATTGTTTAAGAACCGTCCCCTCACACTTATACGCCAAAATGTCTTCACCCACAGGATTATATCATTGTGGAATAATCTCCCACATTAAATAATAAAGGCATCATCCGAAGAAGTCCTCGAGGCAATTTTAGTTCGTCACCTAAGGTTAAATCTCGGCCCATTCCCAAACTAATCTATCCCTCCATCAGCCGTGCTCTCGGGTTGTATTTTTCTCTTTTCCTTCCTACCAGTCCTAGGGGAAAATATAAAGAACATTTTAATAAAATAATGAATAACATTAAAAACAAAATCAGTCTTGTATAAATGAGTTTTAATTTGCTTTTCCATTTTTTAATCAAAGGCGTTGCTTTCTTGTGCCTCTTGGCTTCTCAAGTTGTTCAGCCTTTTTCGCTTCTGTACCCTAGCGAAAAGGAGATAAATGCAAGATATGGGAATATTTGGGCTCAAGCCTCGTGGATTCACGACCACGCCTTCACACAACCTGTAAGAGAGGCAGTGCGCTTCCCCGACGAGAACGTTCATCAACACTGGATCAGCTTGTAACCAGGCGTTGAGCCGATTTCACCTCTTTGGTGATAGAGGAGCCACTGGGGAAGAGTTATCACGGAGTCCTTCATGCTAACCTTAATGTAAGGCACAACACACCAGGATCTAGGTTGGTTCGGAACTACCCTAGAGAGGATGAGGAGTAACTGAGGGTAGGGACTCGAAGCACATGTAGGTACTCGGAAGTCCCGGAAACATCTATGGGGGACAGATGGGAGACAATGAGAGCCAGGCTAATACACGTGACAGACGAGTTAGCTCCGTTAACTCAACAAAGAAATAGGGGTCGGCCGCCTTGGATGAAGCCCAGGTTTGCGACAGCACTAACTGTTCGTAGAAAGCTATGAGCTCACTACAGACGTCATAGCACGCACTACGCAAGGGCAGCTTACAATACAGCCGGATACAGGGCACAGGCCTCGCAACGAGAAGCAAAAATTTGTATGAGAAGAAGCTAGCCATCTTTGCGGATGATTTAAAGATAGCGAGGAGAGATTTAACACAGGATATAAATGCAGTGCTCGAATATTCAAAAAGATGGGATTTATCGCTAAATTTCGCCAAATGTCAAGTCCGACATAGACGAAAGGAGCAGTATTCCGTGTAAAAGAGTGTCGGAGGTGAAAGACCCAGGCGCTATGGTCAGACGGAACTTCAATCCCTCAAAACAGTGCCAGAGGGCCGCCAATATGACCAGAGGGGTGTTAACTAGGGTATACAATACTATCACATGCAAAATCCAGAGGTCTTCATCCCATTTTACAAGTTTTTGTGCGATCTCTTCTGGAGTATTGTTTGCAGGCGGGGCTCCCTATTATCTCAAAGATAAGAAGTGCTTCGAGGGGTGCAGTGACATGCATTTAGACTGATCACCGGTCAGAGGGGGAAACCTTAAGCCTATCGTCTAGGTGATCTTAATCTCTTCTCTTTAGAGCGGCGTAGAGGCTGGGTCGACCTAATAGAAGCGTTCAAGATCGTAGAGGGTCTATCGGGCATTGACATGGGTGATTTGTCCGTTTCTACTCCTGAGTGTGGCACCAAGGGACAGTTTTGAGGTACAGAGAGCATACTCAAGGCTGAACAAAAAGGGCCTTTTTTACAAATGGGGTTGTGATTATGTGTAATAAACTGTCTGAGGTCGCTGTCGGATGCAGCAATGTACCAACTTTAAGGAAGGCCCTAGATTCTCGCTGGGTGGGTTTTTGAGTACCTGGTATCTTTGTCATTGAACTTATGTCTGTGAAGGTGACACTGCCTCACAAACTCTGCTTTTCAGACAAAAAATTAAACTTGTGGTGTTGGGAGCCAAGGAAGCTCGCCGATAACACAGAGATCTGGACGCTCGATCGGCCTCGGCCACTTTCGTCCTGTGGTATTTGAAATGAACTAGCAGGTCATACATCATCAGTATGCTGACCTTTATGAACGACCGGACACCGGCCTACAATGATAACAAGGCTTCCCAAGCCGCAATTCATCGACTTCGCTAGAGCCTTCGATAATATCCCGCATATTCCGCTTCTATACAAGCCCAGAAATTACGACATCCCCGGTAGTGTACCATTCCTGATTGAAAGCTCTTTAAAAAACCGAACCTTCTCGGTTTGTGTGCGCACCTCTTGGTCTCAGCCTGCACCAACCGGTATAGGAGTCCCCCGGAGTTCTGTCTCCTGTCCTCTCCCAACCCTCACTCACATCAGCGATCTCCCTGATGTGGCTCCGGTTGGTATAGCTGTATACTCAGGTGGAGTCACATTCTGGGACACGGAAGCAAATCCTGTGCAGCCAGCCACTGACTCGGTCAAACGCTGGCCAGCTAACTGGAGCCTTCCAATAAATGATGCATAACGTGCTAGCATGTAATCTGGTAGGGCTGTGGCCCATATCTTCAAGATAAATGGGAGTACACAAATCCTAATATTGGATCAATACAAGATCCTTGGTTTCTGGCTGCGCAGTAATCTCTCGCTCTCCTCCCACCAACAGAAAGCTAGTGAAACTGCCTTTCGGGTCCTAAGCCTCACCAGGCGAACTTTTCCAATGATCTCCGAGGAGAACTTCCGTCTTCCATTCAGAACTCATATTCGACCTCTTTTAGAATACGGCAGCCAGACAGTACACATTGGCCGCGCCAGAGACCGGAACATCTTGGAGCGGATTCAAAAGAAAGCTACCAAAACTGTACATGGCTTACGCTTCACCCCTTACCCAATTCGTTTATTATCACTTAATCTCTACCCTCTAGAGACAAGCCGTATTAAGGGACACCTAATCCTGTATGATCTATTCTTAACTGGCCTACATGACTGGTTTTATACCCGTCCGAACTTGGAGACCCTGCGAGGACACGCGAGGAAATTCGCCCCGGATAATACCTCTGTAGAACAGCCTTCCACAGGAGGTGGTGAATGCCTCCCCAAAAGAAGCATTTAGAGCCAGAATAGTCAACTGGTTAGGACTATTGCCAATAACAGCCCATTCTCAGATTGCCCCCGCGTGGATTATTCTCCCACATATTTTAACGTCTCCTCTTCAATCCTATATAATTTTACATGCGAGCGGTTAAAAAATAGATTCATTCTTCTTCCTCCTACGAATGTATCTGCAAATCACTCTTTTGTTTAAATTCTAAAGCTACAAAAACAGTACTGATGTATTGACGTATCCATATTCATATTGTCGGACCCTTTCACCACGTCGAGTTTTGCCATTCCAGTTCGATGGCGCGGGAGAAAAGAAGATATATTCTGGAACCGGGAACATTTGGGCTCAAGCCTGGCAACCGTGAACTAGTTCAAGACTTTAAGACCGCCCTAGGCCCGGTCCTATTCTTCTTATTTAATAATGACCTGGCATCCGCTCTTCAATAGCCCAGCTTCATTTTTGCGGATGATGTGAAGATTGTTCGATCTGAGGGTAGGGCGGACTTGAGCTGGGAAATAGGCGCCGTCCTGGACTGGGCATAAAAGTGGGACTTACGTCTGAACGCCGACTAAAGCCATTTGTTGTCAAGAACAAGAAAAAGCCTAACTGTGGCTCATGATTAAGGATTGTACACCATAGAGGCAGTCAGTAACGTTAAAGACCTCGGGGTCATCATGAACAGTGACTTCAAATGGTTGGGGCAGTGCAACTCTGCTGCGCATAAGGCTTGTGGTGGCTCTTTAGACTGCGATCAGCCCTGTCTTTCCGGCAGCCGGAGATATTCGTACCTATTTGCATGGCTATAGTACGACCTCACATGGAGGGTAGCGTGCAGGCTTGGTCACCCAAAGTCTCTCCACGCGAATGGTTGAAGGGCAGAGGAGTAAGACTTACGAGCAGAGACTCTGTGATCTGAATCTTTTCTCGTTGGAAAGGAGGAGAAGTCGATGGGATCTCATAGAAACGTTCGAGGTAATGAAGGGCTTTTCTGGCCTTAGACCAGATAGTCCATTCCAATTGGGCGCAGATTCCAGAACGAGGGGACATGAAAAGAAGTTGATAAAAGCCCGAGCTAGGTTGATGGCTAGATCGCACTTCTTCAGCAACAGGGTTGTGAACAGTTGGAAGGGTCTGCCTGGTGGAATGGTAGATCTGCAGACCGTCCAGTCCTTCAAAGGTGCCTTAGATCGCAAGTGGCACGAGATATTTCCTTGTAGTGAGCCATGAGTATGTCAACTAGATGGATGACGGGTAGCGCTGTGGTCCTTCTGGAGTATGTTTTAATAGACTTTTTCGCTCATTGCATACAGTCTCAGTGAACGCTCACGATGCATAATGTCTCTCGCAGTTGATGTGCGATGAGATTTTCCGTTTGCCTCTCATTTTGGCGGGGATTCGACGAAACACACTCGGCAGTGGTGAGTGCATAACTGGTGTGCATGCCATCGAAGGATTTCTGGACGCTCGATTGGCCGCGGTCATCATTGTCCTGTGCAAACGTGATACGTGGAATTGTATTTTCTGTAGTTGTGTCATTCTGTGGACTATAATTTGCCCACAATGCCTTCATAAAAGTCAAAAATGTTGCATTCAAATGCCTAATTTGTTCAAAAGTTTTTCACTCACGCGACGGATCTCTTTAGTGTGATGGTTGTGATAGTTGGGTCCATCTTGAGTGTTCTGAAATAAGTACTGATCTTTACGAAGCCCTGGACAAATGCCGTGCAAAGATGCCTAAGGTTCTGTGCATCAAATGCACCGAGCTATCAACGCCTGTGAGGCCGACAAAGCAGTTGGCGGAAATGGCTCTTCCTGTCACAGATACGGCAGCGTCATCAACTTCATCGTCATCATCATCATTAGCACCATCAGTCAGTTCATCGCCATCAATAGCAGCAGAATAGGCGGCATCATCATCGTCTTTTTCTTCGCCAATATCATCACTGTCGCAGACAACATCGCCGTTAGAAGGGGGAAATTCCGCCGAGGTATCTAGTCCTGACTGTGCTACGTATGCAGAGGTCGCTTCAACATCGGTTACTGAGCTGACCGGAACAAAACGCCGCCAAAGCCAGAAGCTACCTTAGTCTGCCTGCCAAAATGCGGACCCAGTTGGCACTGATGTGGCCACCCAAGCAGAGAAAAGTATCATAGGAACAAAACCCAGCCAACACAGCACCACCGCGGATGAAAGTAGACCGGTCTGGATAACAACCGCGTATCGTCCACGAAGAGCGCCACCGTCGAGGAAACAGTGTTTCCCAATAGTGAACTTGCCTGAGACAAAGGAGACTACGGCACAGGCACGTCTGGACCAGGATATTGCGAGTCTCCGGAGTACACTAACAAAAATTTTTATCCCCGGGGAGGAGGAGACTGCGGAGAAGTTGCGGGTAAAATCAGCCTTCTGAATTGGCAAAGCTAGTGATGCTGAACGCCTTGGTCCACTGAAAGTAGTGCTGGACTCTGAGGAAGCCTCGACTTCTGTGTTAGGAAGATCCCACAGGCTAAAAGGCGAGCGAGTGCTGCTGCACCGAGACCTAGACCCTGCGGATCGTGAGAAATATAGAAATGCGTTGATTGAACGACGTGAACTAATGGAACAAGGAGAAAAGGAATTGATCATTCGGGGTTTTCGGGTGCAGAAACGGCGCTTTCACTTCCGGCGGAGGCAGCCGACGCTAGTGTCCCTGTCAGTCCCCCCAAGCTAGGACAACCTGAACAAACGGAGGTGGTAGCAGGCCGAGGCAGCATCGTCAACCTGTTGGCTAACGTCCGTGGTCTGCTGAACAAGAGCGATGACCTGGAACACCTGCCGCAGTCTAGCCCACCAACTATGATAGCACTAACGGAGAGGTGGACGAGTAACAATGTTCTAGACTCTGAGGCGCCCTCCCTGGCTACACCCTATTCCGAGTCCATAGGAGCTCTATCAGAGCTGGTGGAGGCGTAACATTGTTCGTAGGATCAGACATCCCAACCACGCAGTTAGAGGCGTTCGCAGATCCGCAAGGATTCGGTGAAGCTATCTGGTCAAGCTTACCGCCGGAGGCTTTAGGACAGTTGGAGTCATCTATCGGACACCTGCGCTCACTCCTCCACATGTGATGAATTTATTGAGGAGATGGGCGTGCGACGGCCACTGCCTCGTCCTGGGCGACTTCAATGCTCCGCACATTGATTGAACATCAGGCAGGACAGCGGCTGGGGCAGATCCTTTCTCTCGGAAGTTACTGGCAACGGTCCAAGAACTGGCATTACACCAACATGTTCAGGAATCAACCAGGAGGCAATCCGGTCACGGTCCCATTCTGGATCTGGTGATTTCTCCCAGGAGCTCGGACGTCGATAAGGCTCAACATTTCCCTCCACTTGAAAGCAGTGACCATATGGGGCTAGAAATTCACTGGCGCACTGGTTCTTGTCCATCCCTTAGACCACACATCGGACGTAATGTTTGGCGCACTCCATTCGAAGATGTTCGAAGAACGGAGTTTGACGTCAACTGGTTTCCCACGGATTCAGATGTCCACATCGATGTGAACGAAGCTTGGGCGTTTATTCGTGACGATATCTTGAACCTTATGAATGCCTACTGCCCCCCCCCCCCCAACCGGAGTAGACCCCGGGTGAAGGGACCGCCGTGGTTTGATCTGGAGTTCAGATTCCTGCTCAAACGACGAAATCGGGCCTGGCAGCGGTTCCGATCCACAGGTGAGGGTTATGATCTCTATCGCAGGATTCGTGACCGATGTACCGAACAAAAACGGATAAAGCGGATGGCATTCGAGGAGGCTCTTGCGGTTGATGCAGTGTGAGCACCCAAGAGCCTGTATGTATACTTAAAGCGCCGCACCAGAGCGAAGGTAGGTGTCCCGGCGCTGATGGACGACGACGAAATGGTTGCAACAGATGACGGAAAGGCCGAGACATTATCCAAACATTATCTGTCAGTTTAGTCTGTGGAGGAAGGTGCGCCAATCCCGATGGTGGATAGCTCGCCGCTGTTCATTATGCATGATTTTGGGGAGCCGGAAGTGAATAAGATGCTCAAATCCATCAAAACCCATAAGTCACCGGGACCGGACGACGTGCATCCGCTGATGTTGAAAGAGTTGGCGGACGAGCTAACTACACCAATGACGCGGTTGTTCAATTTATCGTTGGCCACTGGAAGTCTGCCTCAGGAGTGGAAAAAAGCAGACGTAGTTCCGCTGTACAAAGGTGGGACAAAACCCACCTCGGCCAACTACCGCCCAGTTAGCCTCACTTCCGTAGCTGGAAAGGTCATGGAAAGGCTGATGGCCGCTCGCATACGTGAACATCTGGAGTGCTGTCAGCTGCTATGCGCAGAGCAGCACGGTTTTCGGTAGAACAGATCGTGTCTGTCAAACCTGTTGACTGCCCGCGAAAGTTGGTCGAACCCCAAGGCCGAGGGATATATCACGAAAGTCATCTTCGTGGACTTTAGTAAGGCGTTTGACAAGGTTCCTCACAATGGGCTGTTGCTGAAACTCCGGGCCTTCGGCGTCTCAGGGCCCATGCCTCACTGGATTGGGGATTTATTGGTCGGGAGAACCTTTTCCGTGAGAGTTGCACACTCCCAGTCCGCGTGGTATCCAGTTGGCAGTGGCTTGCCTCAAGGCTCCGTGCTAGGACCCCTGTTGTTTCTAGTGTTTGTTAACGACCTACCACAGACCATTCGATCCCATGCCTTATCTACACCGATGACCTAAAGATCTGGCGCACCTTTCGATCGACAGAGGATCGCGAGATACTACATGAGGATCTGCAGGCTCTCGTCAATTGGTCGATCACCTGGGGTCTACCGGTAAACGTGGACAAATGTGCGGGCATGAGGATTGGTGGCCCCAACGATACTTCCGGCTACTGCCTTGGGAGTATCGTACTCCGTCACACGCAGGAGGTAAAGGACCTCGGAGTTGTCGTCACCAACAATCTGAAGACAGGAGCACACACTGAGAGGGCGTGCGCCCCAGCGTGGAAGATACTTGGTCCCATCCGCCGTTCATTTGGGCCTCTACCCCGTGACACTTTCCGACTGCTTTATGTCTCACACGTACGTCCTCGTTTATAATATGGCGGTCCGGCTGTCTACTCCTGCACGGCGGCGGAAGTAGCCAATCTGGAACGAGTGCAACGTGCTGCCACAAGCCTCGTAGCCGGACTGCGTGGGTTCAGCTATCAGGAACGCCTAGGAGTCACCGAGTTGTTTCCCATTGCCTATCGACGTCTTCGAGGCGACCTCATCTATGCCAGGCGGATAATCTGCGGTGAGTTGGGCCGGGAACTACAATCGGAATTCCCGCTCAGGAATAATGATCGTGCCAGAGGACACACCCTGACGCTTCGTATGGTGCATTCCACCGGCTTACCGGCCATCTATTGGTTGTCAAGGGGAGTGAACAATCTCTGGAACGCTCTACCGACCGAAGTGGTGGAAGAGGAAACCGAGATACTATTCAAGAGGAAATGAGACCAGACCCTGAAGGTTTATTGGCGGAGCACCGATGTGATGGGGCTCATACTGGATGACTTCCCACTGCCCTTTACCTGAAGACTGACTGAGACTGACCGAACCTCTCTATCTGAGAAGTATTTTGCCCTAATTTGGAGCCTCGAATGTTTCCTTTAGCCTTAGATTACAAAGGAAACATTCGAGGCTCCAAATTAGGGCGAAATACTTCTCAAATAGAGTGGTACCCTATTGGAATAAGCTCCCGGAAGAGGTCATAAATACCACAACAGTGAAGGCTTTTAAGAAAGCAGTAGACCTTTGTTGGGTGGCAGTATACCCCGAGTTATGTTAAGCAGCTTTTAGGGTCAGATGCAATTTACTTATTGTTTCCACCTTACTCTGCCAGGGCTGATACTGCACAAAATTTCTGCCTTTCAGAAAAAGAAAATCACGCAGTGTTGGGAGCTACGGAAACGCGCCGACAACACAACTATCTGGACACACGATTGGCTCTAGCCACACCAAGTCCTGTGCAAACTGAACTGAACTGAACTGTCCTGTCCTGTTCTGGACGGGGCTGCGTTACACCGAGGTGCTCCGGTTAGGTCGTTGAGGTAGGTTCTTTACTTACTGATAAGATTGTCTTCATAGAAGACGACATTTAATTGTTGATACTTACAAAAACAAAATCCACATGAATTTAAATGATGCAGGTCGCCATGGGTACCTACTTTGGCAGTGCATATGGGGTGAATATCGTGGTAGTAGTCGGTGTGACGCCGAAATACCCCCCACCGCCGTTAAAAACTAAATTTATCGGAGGAAACCGTGCGTCGGTATCAACGGAAATTAAATGTCCCTAAGTCAGTGGGTTCAGACGGCATCCGCCTTGCTGTCATCAATCCGTTAGCGTATTTGATAGCTCAGGTCAAGCCATAGAAGCCAAGGCTCGGGCCAGTGCATCATTCCAGATTCTTGCACCAGTTGGTTAATTCTAATCCAATCAATGTATACGCTGTACAGATCTATGTTGAACAAGGGTAAGCAGCCTCAAGACTATGAAAACTCTGCGAGTACGTGCATGCCTCGGTCGAGGCAACCAAAACCCAATGCATCCCAACCGAATCCCAATCAAATCCCAATGGGGGCCCCATCGGGATTTGGTTGGGATTGCTACATGGGGATTCAACACGAGCTGGGCGAACGCTTTTGCAACCACTTCTAGCAGACTGATACCACGGTAGTTCCCGCACACTGTTTTGTCACCTTTTTGGTAATTGGAAGCAGAACCGAGGTGTTCCAATCGGATGGAAATTTTTCAGTTTCCAAAATCACGCAACATGGGGTACGAAGTGGCTCGGTGACCACCGGAAGGCACGTCTTGTAGGTTTCCGCAGGAATTCCGTTTTCACCAGGGGACTTGTCAGATTTTAAACGGTTAATCTCATCCGATATCTCGTCTCATGACGAAGGATCACAGTTGATGCTATGTGGGATGGCTGAAGTTGAATCTATATCTATCGGTCTATCTAGTGGGCGATTGCGGAGCTGGCTGAAATGTTTTGTCCATCTAGTCAACCTACCATTCACGTTGGATATGGATAAATCAGCGGAATCATACAAGATAGGTTGAATGAACTATTTTTAATAGATGCCCATCTTATGAAGGGAAATAGGTTTGCAAAGTGATAATCACTGGTTGCAGTTTCCATCTTATTTGCGATTTTGTCCCAGCAATTGCGTCAATCCTTATTTGCGGTGTGGATTGCGTCGCGTCTGAGGGGTTGATTTTCAGGACGACCAGATAAATGGGCATCTTCAGCCAAGATGAAGAGATGAACAGTATCCTCAAATATCTACGCTTTATAGCGGTATTTCGTAAATTCTAATTCACTTATTGCGCCTCAATGTACTGTTACTTTCAGTTTAGCCCACAACAGGTCGACCGAGTCTGTCTTGTGGTATGAGGTAGATGCATCGGTGGACAACCGCAATTCAATCTCTTTCGTTCCACGTTGAAGCCCTTCAAGGAGTTGTCTTCATTCAGATCGTCAGTCGAAGGCGAAGCTTCTCATATACCAGCATATGATGTGATCCATCCTTGTTGCTTGTCTCAGCGCCGCGGTACGGTCTGCAGTCTTGTATTGGCGAGATCCATCGCCACTGGATTAGCACGTAATCAATTTGGCGAACTGTTTTGCCGTCATTGGAATACCATAGGGGAAGATGCTTTCTAAGGTGCTGGCACCGTGTGTTGATTATGCACAAACGTTTATAATCAGAAAAATCGATTAGTCTATCGCCTGTTTCACAGCGCTGGCCCAGGCCGAGCTTCCCGAAAATGTGATGTGTCGAGACATTTTGCGTGCCTCTCCGGGCATCCCAGTCACCCGCTGCGGTAAACATCTATTTTGGGTATGCGATTCACCACCGTTTAAATACAGTCGTAGAATTCGTCCTTCGTACTAGTACTGGATGGTAGGGTTAATAAGGTTGACTGGTTGACCTTTAAAGCGCCAGTGATTCCTGATGATTCCGACTCCCAAGAGAGCAGAGCGGAATTGGCGCGATGACTTAAAGGTGCTGCTACTCGTTGTAAGCCCGGCGCTTCTGACCACTGTGATAAGGCCAGTAATGGTTTTCTGCACCCGGAATCTTGGTATTGCGAGAGCTGATACCGCCTGGTCTGATTTCGGATAGGCAGGCGATATCCACTTGCTAGTCGTGTAGTGTGCGCATAGTCACTGCCTGACTTCAATGTCCGTGGGAGTTCTCACGTTCCAGCACCCTATAAAAGAGTCTTTCGGAGGTAACCTCCACCCACTTCAGTGTTTTGCCGACGATGCCACTCTCCATAACTCCTTTTCTTACCTTACCACTCATCAGGCCACCATCAACATCGATCACGATCTTTCTGTTCCTAATACATCTCTTGCTTCTGGTCTGCAACAGATATCAGCTTGGGGTTCTACCAATAACGCCTGTTTCAATGCTTCAGAAACTCCTTTCTGTTTCACCTAAACATCTCCCCTATTTCCCTCATCTGAATTCTGGCTCGATCTCCGTCCGCTTACTAGGCTTTTACTAGGCTTATCCATAAATGCATCTCTTTGTTGGTCTGCTTTTGTGTCTGTGCTTGCCTCCCGCGCTGTGCGCAAAGTTAGCTTTCTATTCCGCGCCAGACGCTTTCTCATACCAGTTCATCTTCTTTTGTACAGGGCTGAAATCTGCCCGACTCTTGAATACTGTAGTCATGTGCGTTGTGGAGCATCGTCTACTGCTCCTCTTCTTGATCGGGTTAAAAGGTAGGCTGTCCGACTAATCAGTGTTCCCTCCTTAATCTTCACTTTGCAGCCACTTGCCCATCATCGGGAAGCTGCTTCACCATCTTTTTTCTACGGTCATTGCTTTGGCTTTTGTTCATCAGAACTCGCTTTGGCAACTCCCTTTTCATGACTTTCTCTCATTCATCTCGTATGCAGGTGGCCGGTCATCCGTATCAGGTCTCTGTCCCTAGATGTCGAACCTCTTGTTTTCATTCTTCCTTCATTCCCCGAACCGTAAAGGTTTGAAACACTCCCTCTTTCGATGTTTCCAACCACCTGCAATCTTTCTGCTTTTAAAAGCAGGGTCAAGAAGCTTAATCTCACTTGAATGTTCCCGGTACACTCCCCTAAACAGTCTTTTGACCACCCATACAGCACGAGTGTCTTGGCTGTCACACGAGTGTCCCCTGAGTATCATTTTGACCGTGCCACTGAGTGGCCCCTATTGAAACAAGGAAAGGGGCACTCAGGGGACGGACAGCAAGGAACTTGGAGAACGCCCATGGAGCGCATTTTAGTTACATTCTCACCTAACAAATAATTAAATTGCTATTCATCGATATCCCATCGTTATCTCAATAAGAGTACGTCCACTATCGCTGTTACGCCTGGACTTATGTATAAATCCTATCCCGGTCTTATCAGTAACGCAATTTCGCACGTGGTCGCATTTTTCTGAACATAAGCGCAGACATAGAATGAACCAAAAATAAGAAGTATGTGTATGAATGAAACAATTTTATTGACCACATAGAAATTTACATATCCTCATTGCAAGAAATACTCGACCGATTGTCGTCGTTTTCATTCGAGATAAAAAACAAATATTTGTACAGGTGGTTCAAATATTATTTACGTTATAGAGAACTTTGGTGATACTAGCGGTAATGTTGATAATAATAACAATAATAACAATGGTAGTAATACTTCCATTATGTACCTTGAATCACGTGGTTCATCATATTGATATGATATCGGGGACTAAAATTATAATAACGCAATAATAACGTAAAATTTAGGGCAGTGAATGTTATTTTAGGTATAAAGACGTTAATTTATATGCCTTAGGGGCAAAACGACTTTGATTTCCAGGAAGTTTGTGAGTGTCGCTTTTAGGGGACACTCAGGGAACGGTCAGGTCCGGTCAGGTCGCAAGTTCTTCTGTGATCCCTCCGGTTTACCAACTAGCGCTAACATATATTTTTTGCAATAAATAGAAATGAATATTAGATTTTGTTAAAAGTATGATACGGTCGCGTGCTTTTTGGGGTTCATCGCTGACCGTCCCTTGAGTGTACCTTTTGGGGGACACTCAGCAGTACGGCTACAAGGACAATTACTGACCCTTACTACAAATTCACAAACTTTTTCTGGTATTTTAGGTACAAATACGGTCTTTCACATATTTTGGAAGCAAATTCAACGTCATTTAGGAAAAGTAAAATTAAGCATCCCCAGGGGGGACACTCAGGAAACGGTCGAGTGTCCCCCTGTGCTGCCTGGGCACTCTTTTTTTTTTACTGTAAATCACTTTTTGTATAATAAACGAAGTGTTTGAGGACGTGGTGGATCTTCGCTTGGATAGTGTTTTACTTTCTGAAATGCCACATAAATCTGTTGACTGCAATGGGACATGACACATGCGGCCCGCCACCAAATAAGGCTGTTTCCTTTGCTGCCTTGAATGTTGCACTTAAATGTGCAAAAGCCAGAGGTGCAGCCTCGGATAAAAAAGGCCGGGCTGGGATACGGAATATCATAAAAGTCTCAAACGGTGCTGGGACACCGCTTCGTGTTATTATTCCCAAGACTGAAGTGGTCGGAATTAGCATTCTCTGATCATGCTACGGCGTCCTCGGTAAGCGACACGCCTCCACTAGAGGACGTGTTCGAATGTTTGATGAAGAATCTTCTGCGCTCGCAATTGATTCCGGAGTTAGACAGAGCTGTCGTCTCCGGCGTTGTCCAACTATTGCAGCCGACTGGACGGTAAACAGAGCCCTGGGTATTTGAGTTGAACGGTGCACATCTCGGACCTGGAGTTTGCGGTCGATGTCGTCGTGCTGGGAGATTCTCCCGCCACACTTCAGCCATTCATCGACTAACTCGATTGCCTCTCAAAGTCTGCAACGAAAACGAAGGCCTTTTCGAATTGCCCTGAACTGTTAGCCTAGCAGTTATCCATCAGTGGTCAGGCGATCGAGCATGTAATATCGTTCAGATACCTGGGGCCAACTCTGCTTCCGGATGGTCAGGGGAAGGAACAAGTACTACCAAGTGTTGATAATGCACGGAGAGCGTTTCTTCAGCCCCAGCGTTTGCTATGGCCGCAGAGCGAAATCAGACTTCAAACGAAGATTCGCGTCTTCTGTGCCGCTATTCGACCCGTGCACACATCAGGGCATGTAACCTGGCCACTACGAGCTGAGGATACCAGAAGGCTGGAGGTGTTCGACCACTGTTGTTTGCGCCATATTTATCGTACGAATTGGCAGGAAATGCTACCAAACGACGAAAGATGTAAATGATGCTGCGACATTGACCAACTCTCCGTCCTTCTTCAACGCCGCCGCCTTCGATTTTATGAGTTTCTCACTTTCAGTGGAGTGGCGGTGAGATTCTGTGGTGATTGGTTTACAATCTGGCGAGAGCTAAGCGAATAATGGTCGTTGTGCTTTACCCACTGAGCGTACAGACAACGGGGATAGGCTTCTCCAGTTTTGTGCAGACAATCGATTGTTCTTGTCCAGTACCAATTTCTGGCACAGCTCACGTCGCACAGCGACATGGCGCTCTAACTCTACAGGTACTCTAAGTCAGATTGATCATATGGCAGTAAGCTACCGGTGGCGCAGTTCTGTTCAGAATTGCAGATCTTACTGGTCCACGTACGTAGAGTTTGACCATGCATTAGTTTTAATTCGATTATCTCTCCATCTCCATGGTCACCATCGCAAGCCGCAAACCCGGTTAGCCGTGCAACGTTTGTGTGATCCAGAAGTACACACCCGTTATGAGCAGGAGTTAGCACATGAGCTAGGATCTACGACGAACAGTAATGTGGATGAGCATTGGGCTCATATCAAACAGGCAATGCACTTTGCAGCAGGTTTTGCCTGTGGTACTAGATCCGTTGTCCATCAAAGACACTGGATTTCTCAAGAGTCGTTGAGTATAATGGAGCAAAAGCGCCAGCTCTCGAACTATAAGGAGATGAATAAGATGCGGAGAAAGCTGCAAAGGCAAGTTACAGAAAGCCTTAAGAATGATCGCGAAAATTGGTAGGTCAAGGTAGCCGAAGAAATGGAAATAGCAGCTGCTTCAGGTAACAGTCAAAGACTGTTCAAACTTATTTGCGACACCGGTGGACGGTGGACCGCGGTCAGTGAAACGATATGCGACAGAAATGGAGAACCCATCCATAACAAACAGCAAAGGCTTGACCGATGGGCCGACTACTTCAAGGAACAGTTTAGCTGGCCGCACGCTAGTGTAGTTACTCCCGTGTCAACAACTGTGACTTCTTGGGTGGTATCACTTGAGCCCCCATCAGAAGTAGAAGTAGAGTCATGTATTCGATTACTAAGGCGGGGGAAAGCGGCAGGTCCCGACGAACTTCCCCCAGTTCTTTTCAAACTGGGTAGAGATGCTTTGATAAAATCACTTACCGCCTTGCTCCGTGACATTTGGAACGAGGAGTGTATTCCGTTAATATGGAGCGAGTCATTGATTGTTCCCATCTTCAAGAAGGGAATACGCAATGACTGTGGTAGTCATTGTTGGATTAGCTTAATTCCGACAGTCACCTGATACGTATATGGTTACAAAATCCGAATGATTGAGGCAAACAGAAGACAGAGGCCTAGAATTTAGGCTTTATTTGACATACAAGTGAACGGTGCGATCTGAAAACAACAGAGCAGAAATTTGATAGAACAACAGTAATAAAACCAAGGTAGGTAGAAAATAGTAAATAAACATGACATTCACCCCCGCGAACTATTTTGATTGAGAACGTTTGTGTCGGAGATGTTTCATGCTTCCCTATTTCTTAGGTTATAGGGATGGACTCGCTACTGTGCTTTTACTAAGGGGTGTGTACTGGATTCGTTAATGTATGACTCTGATATTAGTGTGTGAGAAGAGGGTGTGTCTGTAGACTCTTGTGCATCAAGGGGATTACATATGGTGTCAGATGAAGGCTGATAGTCGTCATTTAAAGTCGGAGGTTGATTTTCGGCAAATTCCACTGTCTTCGGTGATTCTGATGCTTGGCTTTTAGGTGCCAAATGATGTATAGAGACAGTGTCTTCCCATCCGTCGGGGAAACGAACACGAGCGTATTTCGGGTTGCATTCAATCAGTTCAACTTCATCGACCAAGGGGTCGTATTTTGTTGACCTTACAGAACGACGCATCAAGACCGATCCTGGACTACTCAACCAGGTAGGTATTAAGATCCCTGATGTTGATTTACGGTGATAAGTGAATAATCGTTCATGCGGTGTTCTACTTGTTGCAGTGCACAGTAGTGACCTGATGGAGTGGAGTGCGTCGGGAAGAACATCCTCCCACTGGGTGCATGGTAGTCCTCTTGACTGGGCTGCAAGAACAATGGTTCTCCAGAGGGTTCCATTGAGTCTCTCGATTTGTCCGTTTGACTGAGGATTGTAGGCCGTCTTTCTGCTGGTTACGATATCCTTGCGGTGAAGGAAGTTCTTTAGTTCTTCAGACATGAAAGAAGAGCCTCTGTCTGAATGGATGTAGGACGGCATACCGAAAATCGAAAACAACTGGGAAAGGCAACGGATGATTGTGGCGGTCGACAGGTCTGAGCAAGCATAAGTAAACGGGAATCAGGAGTACTCGTCTGTGATAGTTAATAGGTACCGATTTTCGGATATTGAGGGAAGCGGCCCCTTGAAATCAATGTTTAGTCTTTCAAACGGCGAAGTGGCTTTGATCAGACTTCCGGTAGGTAGCTTGCAAAACTGTGGTTTCCATTTGGCACAAAGTGTACAGCCACCGGTGACAGATTTCACATCGTCGACTGAGTACGGTAGATTGTTTGTCCTGACGAAATGAAGCATACGGACAACACCCGGGTGTCAGAGTGAGTTGTGTAATTCTTTGAGTGACGCGAGTGACGTAGACGCGGAGCAGAAGCTGCGAGACAGTGTGTCGGCTGCGACATTCTCACGACCGGGGCGATATATGACGTCGAAACTGTAGCACGATAATTCGGTTCGCCACCTCTGAATCTTATCATTTTGGATTTCCCATGATGTCGGGAGTTGAACATAAAAGCGACCGACTTTTGATCCGTAATCAGTCGGAAATGTGTACCCAGCAAATAATGTCTCCACTTCCGGATAACCGCCACAGTAGCGTTTGCCTCTTTTTCTACGGATGAATGATGCTTTTCGCTTTGAGACAGAGTCCGGGAAAAGAATGCGACCGGCCTGTGATTTTGTGACAGTGTGGCTGAGATAGCTGTATCGGAGGCATCTGTTTCAACGATCAATGGCACCTCGGGATCGACAGTGGTGACGACGGCACGTTCGAGCTCGCTCCTGAGTGTTTCAAATGACACTCTGGCATCGTCTGGTAAGGGAAATACGTGGTTATGGACCAGTGAATGAATCTTATCCGAGAAGCGTGGCATCCATTGAAAATAGTATGAAAATAAACCTATAGCTCGTCGCTGAGATTTTATATCTTTTGGAGGAGGGAGTTTCTGAAATGGCCGTAATCTTTCAGGATCGGGCTTCATCAGACCATGTGAAACTTCATAACCCAAGAGTTTAAGTTCTTTCGTACCGATGATACTCTTCTCTTCGTTCAGAGTAAGTCCGTATTTTTCCACAACATTAAGGAAGTTAGTAAGATTCTTATCGTGATCATCTTTGTTTGTGCCACACACAGTTATATTATCGATGTAGACGAACGTTCCTTTCAAGTTTTCTTCGCGAATAATTTTGTCGATAGCACGCTGAAAACAAGCAACACCATTCGTCACTCCGAACGGTATCCGGCAGAATTGATATAAATTCCCACAGGCTTCAAAAGTAGTGTATGGCCTGTCTTGTTTTTCTATGGAGATTTGGTGATATGCGCTTCGCAGGTCCAATGCAATAAAAATGGAATATCGGGATATTTTAGATACCATGTCATCGATTCTGGGTAGTGGATAAGCGTCCAGTAACGTGTATCGATTGATAGTTTGACTGTAGTCAACTACCATGTGTCTTTTGTGTCTTTCGTTTGTTGTAACAAGGACTTGAGCGCGCCAGGGTGACGTTGATGTCTCAATGATGCCATTCCTCAGAAGTCGCTGAATTTCCGATTGAACGAACTTCTCATCTTCAGGAGTGTGGAGTCGTGATTTAGTTGCGAAATGCTTGCAATCTGGTAGCAAGTTCCCGAAAACAGAAGGAGGTTCAATACGTGAAGCTGTCACACTGCAAAGGGAGAGAGTTGGTTTACTGCCACTGAATGGAATCTCAACTGCCCTGTGGAATTTCAAGAAATGGTGCCCCAGTAATACATCCGCACACTGATGGAGCAAAGAGAGTTTGGAGTTGATGTACGAATTATCCTTGAGACATGTTAACAAATCAGTGACCCTTCATTTGACTGATCAATCTTGTGGAAACCATGGCGATAACGCTGGATGACTGTATGATTTTGAGACGATGACGCTGTACCACGGATTCGGAGATGTAACTGTCAGAACTCCCCGTACCTATGAGAGCTTCCATAGGGATCTTGTTCACAATAATCGTTGTTAGCGCATTTAAAAGACAATTTCGATAAGAGGCGGCGACAATGGTAGAGAGTACAGTGTTGTGGCAGAGACTATTTGTTTCTCCGGTGGTGACCGGCAGACACGTTTGAAGTGTCCTTCCTTTCCACAGTTACTGCAAACTACATCCTTAGCAGGGAATTTGAATCGAGGATGTCTGTCATTTCCACAGAAATAACACTTGGTTTTCAACGCCGCAAACGTTGTTTCCATGAGTGAGTTTCTGCCTTCCTTGTGGTCAGTTGATTCAGTGGGTGTTGACGCCGAATCCGTATACGATACTGATGGTGTCTGGATGGCGCTGGATTGTTGTTGGGCCATTTGGAGCGATCGGGCTAATTCTAAGGCAGTTTGTTAGTCCAGAGATTTATTTCCAAGGAGCCGCTGCCGGACAATGTTCGACTGCATCCCGCTTATGAAAGCGTCTCGAATAGCGTTGTTTTGATTTTGCTCGGCTGTCACGGCCCGGAAGTTACAATCCTTTGCTAAGGATTTTAATTTTTGGTAGGACTGGTTGAAATCCTGCCCCGTTTCCTGTTTGCATGTTGCGAGTAGGTAGCGTGCAAAGACCTCATTGGGCGGCTTGATAAACAATTTTTCAAGGACTTTAATGGCATCGTTATATGCAGTACATTCAGCCACATAATCGTATAGGGTCGGAGAGACATAGTTGTATAAGAAGTCATGCTTCTCGGAATCGTCTACACCAACTTTGGCGAGAAATCTATCGGACGTACAGAGCCAGTGACGCCAAATTTTTGAGGAAGTAGTCGAGTCGTTCAAGACGTAGATAGCGCTCCATTTTCAGACAGTTGTATGTCAAATAAATTGATACGTATATGGTTACGAAATCCGAATGGTTGAGGCAAACAGAAGACAGAGGCCTAGAATTTAGGCTTTATTTGACATATAAGTGAACGGTGCGATCTGAAAACAACAGAGCAGAAATTTGATAGAACAACAGTAATAAAACCAAGGTAGGTAGAAAATAGTAAATAAACATGACGTCACCAAAGTATTAGCCTCGATTCTGCTGCATCGTCTGACACCGGCTTGCGAGAGGAACACCCGCGAACAACAGCCTGGATGCTGCCCAGGTCCAGGATACATCGAACAGATTTTTACTCTCCGCCGACTACTTGAAACGCGTCACAAGCACCGCCGACCGACAATAATGGTTTTCTTAGACTTGAAAGGCGTCTTCGATTCAGTTGATCGAACAGCGCTTTTCAGTGCTCTTCAGCGAAAAGGTATGCCGCAGAAGTTCGTGAACATACTGAGATCATTGTATTCTCATACTTCTGGCCGCGTTGGAGTTTACGGTGAACTATCCGGTCAGTTCGAAACGACCAGCGGTGTTCGACAAGGATGCCCCATGTCTCCATTCCTGTTCAACTTCGTCATGGACGAAATAATGGAGAGTGCGCTGCAAAATCTTCAGGATGTAGGCGTCGAACTAGGAAATAGTGGAAAGCTGTGTGACCTAGATTACGCGGACGACGTTGTCTGCTTGTTCGAATCCACGGAACATGCTCAACGTGCACTAGATAAACTCTCAAGAGCTGTAGCTCCATTCGGCATGCACTTTGCACTATCAAAGTGTGAGGTGATGTTACAAGACTAGACGTCAACGATTCCGAGCTTGATACTCGATGGGGAGGTGCTGTCAGTTGTTGACCACTTCACCTACCTCGGCAGCAGCGTGACAACGGATGGGACCACTGTAGTAGAGGTGAGCAGGCGTATATCAAAGGCTCGAGGGGCGTACGCCGGACTGAAGCACTTGTGGCGTCGACCTGATATTTCACTGAAGTTGAAAGGCATTCTTTCATTTTCCCACCCATGTAGGTCTATTCCCTGTCCATCTTGTATATTCATACTTTCTAATTTAACGTGCAACATGGTGAGAAAGGCAGTGGTCAGTGGGGCTTGCCCTACTGTTTAACGCTGTACGATGTTGGTGATGATGAACCATACAACAAAACTGAACGCACTGCGGCACAGTATGCACGACCTTTCAACTTCAGTGAAATATCAGGTCGACGCCACAAGTGCTTCAGTCCAGCGTACGCCCCTCGAGCCTTGGATATACGCCTGCTCACCTCTACTACAGTGGTCCCATCCGTCGTTACGCTGCTGCCGAGGTAGGTGAAGTGGTCAACAACTGACGGCACCTCCCCATCGAGTATCAAGCTCGGAATCGTTGACGTCTAGTCTTGTAACATCACCTCACACTTTGATAGTGCAAAGTGCATGCCGAATGGAGCTACAGCTCTTGAGAGTTTATCTAGTGCACGTTGAGCATGTTCCGTGGATTCGAACAAGCAGACAACGTCGTCCGCGTAATCTAGGTCACACAGCTTTCCACTATTTCCTAGTTCGACGCCTACATCCTGAAGATTTTGCAGATACTCTCCATTATTTCGTCCATGACGAAGTTGAACAGGAATGGAGACATGGGGCATCCTTGTCGAACACCGCTGGTCGTTTTGAACTGACCGGATAGTTCACCGTAAACTCCAACGCGGCCAGAAGTATGAGAATACAATGATCTCAGTATGTTCACGAACTTCTGCGGCATACCTTTTCGCTGAAGAGCACTGAAAAGCGCTGTTCGATCAACTGAATGTTTGGTTGCGAAACCTGGAGTCTGCGTGCTGAGGATATTCGTCGTCTTGAGGTTTTCGATCACTGATGTTTACGTAGTATCGCTAAGATTGGGTGGAGTAGCCGAGTGAGCAATGATGAGGTCAGAAATCGAGTATTAGGTCTTACTTCGGAGAACGTTTTGTCACAGCGTATCCAACTTAGTAGACCTCGTTGGTTGGGGTACGTGTTACGTATGGCAAACACACGTCTACCATACCGTGTCCTAATCTCCGTTTCTCCCCAGGAGTTGAAAAAAACCACGTGGAGTTCAACAGATGACGTGGCAGCGAGGAATGAGAAAATGTACAGCAGACTTAGGAAAAGTAGGTGCCTCACTACTTCGTGGTTGGGGTCTAAATGATCCATCAACCAGTTGGCTGGAGACACTGAAGGATATGGCAGCGAACCATAAACAGTGGCGATCGTGTTGTCACTTTCTATCGAGTCAGAATGACTGATCGATGTGCGTTTGTACAGTTAGACTGTATTCCGTGTGTTGGCTACTGGGGCATTCTTTCATTTTCTCACCCAGGTAGGTCTATTCCCTGTCCATCTTGTATATTCATACTTTCTAATTCAACGTGCAAGATGGTGACAAAGGCAGTGGTCAGTGGGGCTTTCCCTACTGTTTAACGCTGTACGATGATGATGATGATTATGATGAATAATGGAAGTGCTTTGTTTTTTCAACTGTAAGTCCACAACAGGAACGTGCCAAATGTGTCGCCAAATGGTATCTCCATTGTCTTATGTAGTCCAAGGAAATTATCTCTCAGAAGGACATTCTAGCACGAATTTCTTACCACTGTGAGTTTAGCGTTGTTCTGGGAAATGTCCTAATATCGAATTGATACATTGCAGCAGCCAGTCATACCACAATCCAGCGATGCTAGGGCCATAACGATTTTAAGTCACACGAATGATGATTATTAACGGCAGAGCTTTCAAAACTCCCAATGTGTATCATAGCTTGTGTTTCAACTTCATTTACAAGAATCTCGATGGTCGCTCGAAATAAACACAGTAGTAGCATCTGTAACAATCGACGATATTATTGGACAGAGAGCAAGTGAGACTGATGAAGTGACTGGCTCAGGTCTGCATACATGTTCGAAATGTCCTATTTTCCCACGAGCTTTACGATTAACTTCTCTAGCTAGACATTTCGTGAGGGAATGTTTGAGATGGCCGCAGAAATAGCTCGTTTCTTTAGGTGTGGTAGACGTAATCTGTTCAGATTCAGACTCCGGGGTCTGTGGAGAATTTGCATGTGGAGTTACAGTGGGCGCCACTGCACACGGAATACTGTCGGTTCTGTGGGACTGTGACTGTTTCTGTGCGGTGTCTAAAGACCTAGGCATATCGTAAAGTGCTTGAAAGTTCAGATTTGATTGTTCTAGAAACGTCGTTCTTATGTTGAGTGTAATCCAGTTATCAGGGCATCACGCATGGCGTCATCAGGATACTCTTCAGCGGTCACTGGACGAAAATCGTAATCATTTGCTTATGTCTCAATATTCCGCACGAATCGGTCCATATTTTATGCACTGTCCTGTTTATGGGTTGCCAGAAGGTGTCGGGCAAAAGACACATGTTTGAGGCGCACACACAAAAACTGAAGAATTATAGTGGCACTCAAAAGTTTTACAATCGGATACGTGCTCGTGAACAGAAAATGAAAGGAAGTTAATAACCACGTCTAGATTGTCTGAGTCACTTAGTTGGACGCGTTTTAAAGAGGCGTTAAATGTCCGAAGACAGTATGTCCACTGCTTAGAAGAGTTCGGGAAGTTCAGGTCTGTGTCAAATTTGTCAGGACGAGGATAACGACCGATAATTTATTAGAAGGGTAAATTGTCTCGTAGATCTAGCAACAAAACCGACAAGATCAGTGTGATCAAAAAGACAATAGGAATGAGACACGCTTTACCCGTCTCATAAATGGAGTACATCGGCTGAAACTTGGAGGACCGTTTGTGGAATGCTGTTCAAAGCGAAAGAGTAAACTTAAGAAAATTCATGTATCAGGGATACAATTTACCCTTCAAAAACCCATGCTGTGTCTTGCAGAGAAATCTGTGGTCCATCCGATGTTTACATTTTTGTTCCCTTACCAGTCATTCCAAACGCCTGCAGAGAATGTATTTATGGCTTACAAGACGATAGTTCCGCTCTTCTGATCATGATTCTTTTTTGTGTATAGCCACTACGGTCGCTAACTTCCAGCCCAGTGGTAATACTCCTTAACAGGGTGTGGCACAGTAGAGGCGACAAATATCCGCTGATCACAGCTACCAATGGTTTAATTATGGTTGGTGTATGCCACCGTCGGGCAGTGGCTTCATTGTCTCTCCTACCGCTACTATTTTAGCTTCTGTTCTTCGGAACTTGCCTTGGTGGTTCCCCTTCCTCTAACTTATGCCCTCCATTCTCGCACACAGGCGACCAATCATCCTCACCAAGTTTTTGTCCCCAGATGCCATGCCTCCATCTTCCAGTCTTTTTTCCCACTGACTGCCAAATTTGGAGCACTATAACATTCTGTCTTCTTCAAAAGCATTATCAACAAGCTCGTTCTGACGTAAATGTTCCCCCAACTCCCCTCCTACAGTACCTCTTTTAACTGTGGGGTCTACCCCTCTACCGCAAATCACTTAGTGTGTGGAAAAAGGTCATGATGTTTTTATTTGTCCGAAAAATCCCCCAGAGCACATTTGGAAAACACAAGTTGGCGAACAAGCTCGTTTTCAGTGATTCTTAATCATGCCAATACAACACAATATATAGGACTAGATGCATAAGGGATACAGTCAACAAAAATCGTGTCAGGGATCATCGTTCACACCTAGTGTGGTACAGGATTATCCGGAAACCAGGTGTTTAGTCTTTCCAGACATTTCTCAGTCTCCCCTTCCGTTATTCGCAGATATGAAACGGTTGTGACTCAGTCGACGCTTATTCTCTCCCGCGTCTGTGCACACTCAAAGTATAGTCCCAACGTGTTCGCTTTACTTAAATCATAATCACATACTTCCATCCCACCCAACACTGGAGGTCCCACTTGACTCCTAAGCAAACGCTTCAATCTTACGTATCAGTAGTACCTCTCCGGGTTCGTCTCCTTTGACCAGTGATAGCCCAAAGGTCCTCTTAGCACTTCGCTTACTTTTACGCGACTATCTCCTGTTAGAGGATGAGTCGGCTCCATGAATATCTCGTATCATAGTTGAACATGCGTGGCGGTTGGATGCGAGTTCGGTGCAGATCGCAATCCAGTTTTTCTTCCATTGGCGAACACCATAAACCGACTGTAAACCTAAGCGCTCTATATCCTTCTCAACAATGTCGATCCAAGTTTCGAGCTGACCACCAAAACGACAGTGCCATCCAGGGTAGGGTTCGTGATGGAGTGTCTGTTTGGTTAGCTCCGTCCCGGGTCGCCGTAGGATATGACCCAACCACCACAGTCGACGAAATTGAAGGAAGTTTGAGAGTGTATCAATTTCAAAGCCCCGTCTCCTAACTTTATCTCTGGATACTCTGTCGCGCCATTTTACCTTCAAAATACGCCACAGGGACCAGTGATCCAACACCTCAAGCTTTCTGGTATCCTCGGATCTCAATGGCCAGGTTTCCCAGCCGTAGCTGAGTACGGGGCTTATAGTGGCACGGTAGATACGCACCTCAGTTCGAAGGCTGGTTTCACTGCGAGTCCACAACGCCCGTCGTTGCTGGAGAAATGCATTCCTGGCGTTTTCTATCGGGAGTATTGTTTCATCCTTTGCCCGACCGTTCGGAAGCAGTGTAGAGCCGAGATTCTTAAACGATGGAACGCGCTCGATTAGTTGGTCACTGATGGATATCTGTTGAGCTGATGGCCCTGGACAAGTTGACATAACTAGATTTTGTGCTGTTTACTTCAATCCCGATGGACTTTGCGAAGAAATCGATTCAATTGAGGACTGGATGCAGCTTGGCGAGAGAGTCCAGTAGCCGAACAATGCCTTCCGCGAACTCTTGGTCTGAGATGTGAATCTCCTAATTCAGCTGGATTCTAGGATAGTCAGACAGTGCCTGTCTCATTGTCCCGTCGACCGCGTAGTTGAACAGCTCTAGTGAAAGAGGGCAGCCCTGTCGGACGCCAGTAGTGAGTGTGAACTCGGATTACTCTTCCCCATACATATAGACTTGCGCCCCAGTGGGCGAGTAATATCCTCTCAGAAGCCTTGTGAGTTTATCAGGCATCCCGTATAATTCCATTTTTGCTGAGAGACTCTTCCGATTATCTGAATCGAAAGCGACCCAAAGATCGATGAAACAGGCTACAGTTGGCTGCTGGAACTTGTAGCGGTGCTTCAATGTGGAGCCAAATAAGGTATGTAATCTGTCGATCAGTGACGGCAGCCATCACTTGTGGACTTCAGGTGGAATGCCATCTTTTCTGGCAGATTTTTGTCCTTCAGTTAATTGATGACTGTGGCGATTTCAGTTGCGCTCTGTGGATATCAACTGGCATCGTAGAGCTCTGCAGGAACTGGGGGTTAAACGGCCGTCGTGTGGTCTGATGGTTGGTTGTGCAACCGATGGAAGTGTTCTACTCATCGCTCTATTTTCCTTTTCTGCTCAGATATGAGCTGGCCGGCTGTGTCGCTTAAGAGCGACTCCTGCTTGCAACGCCTATCCGACGCGTTACGAACGAGGTGGAATAGCTTGCCGAAGTCACTGATCTCTGCTGCAATCTTCACTTTTTCAGCCACTTCTATCCAGTACCGCTTACAATTGGCCCTAGCGGAACGCAAGGTCCTGCGTTGCAATCCGCGGCGTTCGTCACTTCCTGATATCCGGGCCTCATGTGCTTTAGCCGACAGTTGAAGTGTGCCCTCAGAGATCCCTTCTTTTGAGGCAGGTTCTCTAACCGTCAATTTGATTATGGTCCACTGTTTTTCTTTGGGAGTTGAAACCGGTGTTACGTTGGTTACTGTGGGTAATCTGGTGGTGATTGCGCGTAACAGCGCTTGGCATTTCCAGGGCTGCCACGTTTATACGGGTCGGTAGAAAGGCTTTGAGGTGCGTGGATAGATGGATTCTGAAGCGTAGACGAATAAGGACATGATCTGTATCGTTTCTGCTTCCCGTAACTGCGCCGCGGTACACTCGACAGTCTTCTACAGACAAAGCCCAACAAGACCTCTTAAGAATATAGTCGATTTGATGCGATTTGATGCTCAGCATCGTTCCTTGCTCGACAACCGATTTCTCCGAAGCATTGCTCACGTCTGGGGGCAACATCGAGTGAGTAATGACGAAGTGCACCGTCGTGTGTTGGGCACGGATAACAGCTTTCTTAACGAATTAGTCGCACTACACAGACTTCGGTCCCTCGGTCATGTTTTGGGAATGCTTGCCCATCGTCTACCTTTCCGTGCTCTATTCGCATGTGCTGGACAAAGCTGGAAGAAACGACGCGGCGATCAGCCCATGACTTGGCGTAGATGTATGAAGAATCTAACACCAGCATTGGCTTCGGTTGGTGCTTCCCACCGCCCTGTTTTGGGCCAAAGAGACGAGGATTGTCGTTGGTTAGAGACGTTGAGGGACATTGCTCAGAATAAAAGTCAGTGACGCGAATGCCATGCGGTTTATCTGTTGAACTCTTGTGCCTTGTAATCACAAAAACGTCATTCCGACAAACAAAATGACAAAAAAACATCAAAAGTGTACGGTAAAGGGCAAAATAATCAGCGTTTTTTCTCTCTCACTGACTGTCCTCTTTACTACGCTGTACTACTCTTCCCCTGTTTTGTAGTTTTTGTTGTTTCGTTGGTACTTCGCTGTATCTCCAGCTGGTATATATATATATATATATCTATATATCTATATCTATATATATATATATATATGTATATATATATATATATATATATATATATATATATATATATTTGCGAAGTGCTACCGTCGTTGGAGTACCACGTCAGTAAGTGCCTATTGGGTGCTGGAAACGTGTGCTGCAAACGACCATTCTGTTAAAGTCGGCCAAACGGGCCAGGTGGTCACCATTCTCACAGCTTTGACCAAGGCCAAATTTTTCCAGGACGTACCGCGTTGACGAATCCGACGGACATGTGCGAGCGTTCCAGTCTCCGGCGATGAACAAAATGTCACTTCTCTGGACCCGATTGATTGAATCTTGGAGAGTGCCATAGAGTTCATCTTTTGTCTCGCTGTCCGCCCTGTTGGTCAGAGCATAGACCGCAATCGCCGTTAAGTTATGCGGGGAGCCATCAAAACGTGCGAAAGTAAGTCTTGCTGAAATCAGCTTTCAAGCGGTCATTGCGCTGTTGACTTTATTGTTAATGACAAATGCGACGCCGTGGCGCCAGGAGTTGTCTGTCGGGCCGTTATGATAAACCCAGTAAGTTGCCTCTTTTCCTAAAGTTCTCGTGCACTGAGTGCCAGAGTTAGGAATGCGGACTTCTGAAAAACAATCTATGTCGATGTTGTACTTGTCCAGTGTCCTCGTTGTGGGGTTGTGGCTGACCACGTCTAGTAGTATCCGTACATCCCAACAAGCTATATAAGCCTTCTTCCTACAGTTGAGCATTCCAGCTTGTTATCTTGACGTATCGATCACTGGAGCATGAGGCGCGTCGCTAGCCGGGGATGCCGTAGTATGATCAGAGTGCATACCTTCAAAATTAGTCATAGAGACTGCACCTTCGCGTGATGTGATGGCTTGCGTGCCTCCATGACCCAAGGAGCTATGCAGGATGGCTTCCTTGAGCCGGAGACGTAATATTGCCGGATAGGTCGGCGAGTAAAGACCAGACAAAGTGCAGTCTCTGAACCAGTTGGTGGGCAACATCTAGTTCTAACCTCTACGCCCCTCGAGAGGACACTCCAACGAATAAACACGGAGAGAAACAACTTACCAGTCACAAAACCTCCACTAAATAGAGGTAAGGGTGGAATACTTGGTTTAGTTTGCTTGTCGAGCGGTTTGGCGGGGTGTAGCCGCTGACGCATGGTTCAGCTTCGTAGAGCCACAGGCGAAAACTGGGTAGATGGTGGAGATCAAGAAGATGGAGGATGCCCCAAGGGACACGACAGTCTACCAACTCCGAGGTGCTACTCTTCTCAGACACCCCATACACCCTTGGATTTTTACAGCTGAGTTTCTATCGTCCTTCTACTGCAGCTAGGCTCTGTCACTTCCATTACCTTTGAAGATCTGCTAGCTTTTATCTCTTTTTGCTGCTCATGGGACTGTAGGTGTCTGCCAAGCTGGTTTGCTTTTATACTCGCTTTCTTGAAGTGGGACAAAATTGTCCTGTAGTTTCAGGTTTCCTCTACACCAGCTTCTTCGTCCTCCATCCCTCCGTTTAATTCTGGCGCCCTGTTCTGAGCTCCTGTGTTTAACCTCCCGAAATTTCAACGTATATTTCTTGTGGCCCTCACATGCCTGAGACAGAGCAGATTTTCTAATGACGTGATCAATTTTGCCCAAATGTGGCGAAAAATCTGGTCCGTCTATGTCATTCTCATGCTTTGTGATCACTAGGTTTAGGAGTGAAGGTTGATGCCCTGATTTTTGTATTTGGTCCATCCGGTCAAAGAAGTTTTTCCGTGCCCTGCCGCTGACACAGCTTCCTGTTAACCGTTCCGCGCCTGGTAGGTTGAAATCTCTAACTATTTTAAGTGCGCTAGCCGATACGTCGAGCTGTTCCAATGCGTCTGCCAATCGTTGATTTTCTTTGAAGTTCCAGTTCAGACTCTTATATACGCAAGCAACAGCTTTTTTCCGAATTTTCATTCCTACTACTACAGCGCACATTTGAGTGTTTTATTTACACAACTTAACTGAACAAGTCAATGAAAACATTTTTCTTTGAAAGTTTAGTAAACCTTGTACCCAAGTAAATGTCACTAGTGGGAGTCAAGAATCGGAAGAAATCGTATATGGGCCACGCACTAGCTCCATGGTATCTATTGCTGGGTCCTCCCACTGCAAAGGCGTATATTTAGTAAAGGTAATGTGCTTATGTGTCGTAGGATCAAACAAATCTGCAGTATGAAGAAGAAGCAGACTATGGACCGTTCAGTAGACTTTATTCAACAAACTATTGACGCGTGAGAGCTGAAATATAATAAACAGAATGATAGTTAGGGGCAATACAAACGTGTTGTTCAATAACATTCTCCCCGCTCAGTTTGGTTGAACTCGAAAGATGGGTACAAGGAATACCCGTTTCCGTTACAATCTGAATCAGCCACACTGCCCGTGAGTGAAATGTGCACATTATCAACGGATTCCTCGTCCTTTTTAATTACAATGGAAGGGGCATTTACCCCATAGCCACGAAGGCCCACTGCACTATTAGGGATAACCGGCAACTAGACCCTGAGACTTGGAGTGGCGAAAAACCTCATAAGGTCCCAATAGATCAGGTGTGGTAACGATCCGGATGACGGTGGATTCCTGTCTACCACTAAAGTAACCGGTGATGGGGAGGAAATGGTTGACTCTGACCAACCGGTGTTAGGTTACGAAGTGAGACTGTATCTGCAACGAGCGATTACAAACAAACACGCACAGGCGAGACAAATGAAGGAGTCGGAATGGCCGTTTATAGGCTTTAGTCAGTTTGGTATTGGATCATACAGCTAAAATGGGATCAGAGAAATATTAGCAAAAATGTGAACGAAACATGAAATGAAATGAAAGTATTTAGTTCACCACATAGACCCCTGCCGGAAATGTTTTGGGAAGTGACATACTAGCGAAATATAAAAGGATGCGTTATGCATGGCGAATAATGCCTAATGACAGCAAAAAGGGTTGATGAGTTCATGCTTCCCCGTTTCTTAAGTGGTAAGGGCGCACGCGCTGTTGGAATCTGCTAATTTTTTTCCACTGAGTCGAACTTCACAGGATCTTTTACGGAAGGGGTAGGCGAGTTACGGTCTATAGGTTCATTTGGGCGCTTGGTCGTCGGATCTATTGTGTCTGAGCGTTCGGGCGCATCGCCAAAGGCATATGTTCCACTACTGTTTCCGGGTTGTGTGCAGATGGGGCAAGGTATTTAAGAGATACTGTATTTTCCCGGCCATCATCGTAACGTACGTGTGCGTAGTTGGGATTGCACTCCACGAGTTCCACTTATTCTACGGGAGGATCGAATTTAGATGCAAGATTAACTTAACGGATAAGCACACGGTCCGAGGTTAGCAGTCAACGGGGGAGTGACGTACCCATGGTAACTTTCCGGTTGTACTGGAGGAGACGTTCGTGAGGCGTGGCGTTGATGGCCGTGCACGAAAGGGAACGGATAGAATGAAGTGCGTCTGGGAGTACAGCTTCCCATTGTGTAATGTACATTTAACGGGACTTAAGCGCGAGTGTGATGGACTTTTAGAGGGTACCATTGAGGCGTTCTACTTGTCCGTTATACTGCGGAATATAGGCCGTTGTGCAGTAGGTTGCGATACCTCGGTTGTGGAGGAATGTTTGAAGTCCCGCGGACATAAACGAAGATCCACAGTCGGAGTGTATGAATCTGGGCATTCCGAAAATAGAGTTAGTTAAGTTAGTTAGTTAAGCATCTAATAGCCGTCGAAGTAAACATGTCAGAACAAGAATATGCGACTGGAAATCATGGAAATTAATCAGTAATAATGAGCAGAATGCGACTTTTGGTGATGCAAGGCAGGGTTCCTTTAAAGTCGATGCTGAGACGTTCGAATGGTTGCGTTGCCTTGATGAGGTGCACTTTTGGTGGCTTGTAGAATCTAGGCTTCATTTCTGCACACGTTTGACAGTGAGGGATGACAGACTTCACATCATCAACAGTAAAGGGAAGGTTTCGAGATCGTATAAAGTGGTACATACGCTTCTTTCCAGCATGACACAAAGAGTTATGCTGGGCACTCAAGTCAAAATTTGTCAAAGTTCCACAGAATCCTCGAGAAAGTGTATCGGCCACGTGATTTTTCGAGGCAGGACGATAAATTATGTCGAGTGGGATATCTGACAGCTGCAAACGCCAACGCTCTATTTTTTCATTGTTTATTTTTCCTCTAGATGACTGACCAAACATAAAAGCAACGTATCGTTGGTCAGTTATCAACTTGAAATGGCACCCAACCAGAAAATGACGTCATTTCCGCAAACCCTCTACAATGGCATATGCTTCTTTCCCCACTGCTGAATGCCAACCTTCTGAAGGTGATAGAGTCCGAGAAAAGAAAGCATCTGGACGGCCGTTTTGATTAAAAGACGCGGCAATCACGATGTCTGTGACATCTGTTTCTATAAAAAGAGCGATACCCGGCTCGATAGTGACACAAGCAGCATTTTCGAGCTGCCTTTTCAGTTGCCCAAAAACCTCCAGGACATTCCCCGGAAGGGGGAAGGTTTGATTTCGAACAAGCAGACTAATTTTATAGCAGAAGCGAGGTATCCACTGGGAATAGTAGGCAAACATGCCGACTGCGTGCTCTTGTGATGTGATGTTAGTAGGTGGTGGAATTCGTTGCAGCGGTTGTAGTCGTTCTGGATCCGTTTGATTGTCCTGTAGAAGCATCAAAACCGAGTATAGTGAGATGCCGGGTATGAATGATATTCTTTTCATCGTTGAGTGTGATACCACATCTTCGATCAACTGCCAGGAACTTGGACAGATTCCGATCGTGCTCTTGTTCGGTTGTGTCGCAAATCACTAGATTATCCACGTAGACGAATGTATCAGACAGCTTCTCGCTTTCAATGATGCTATCAATAATACGTTGGAAGCGAGCCACTCCGTTTGTAACACCGAAGGGAATACGACAGAATTGGTACAGCTTACCACAAGCTTCAGAAGCTGTATATATCTTCTCGTCTGCACGGATAGAGATCTGATGATAAGCACTTGTAGACTTCGTATCTAGGGATTTTCGAGATCAAGTCGTCAATCCGTGGGAATGAATATGCGTCGAGGAAGGTGTATTGATTGGTGGTTTGACTATAATCGATTACCACACGACGTTTGTGGTGATCATTGGAGGTTACTAGAACCTGTGTTCTCCACGGGGAAATAGACGGTTCGATGATTCCAGACTGCAACAGCCGTTCGACTTCAGATTTGACAAAGGCGAGTGGGGAGTGGGATTCGTGGTAGTACACAATAAAGAACAAACCAAGTAAAGGGCATCTAACGAAACTTTGCCATCGAGATACGGGCAGATCCTTGAACTTCAGGGTGACAGTAATTGCTTCCCAGCTAACCCCGTTATCTCGAGGATTACAGGGAGTTGTTCTGCTAACCAAAATACCTTTACCGTTGAGAAGCTGTCACTACTCCTGTGGCACGAAGGACGAACCTCGATCAGTGTGGATGTAAGGCATCATTCCCAAGATTACGAAAACAGCCGAATACGATGGTAGAAGTCATGTCTGTATATGCAAATGCGAACGAAAACCGAAAATATTCATCCACAATAGTCAGCAAATATTTTTGTTTGATACTGATAGCAAAGGCCCTTTGAAGTCCACTTTTTAACCTCTCAAACTGATGTGTGGCTTTGATAAGCGTTCCTAACGGATGGTGAAGTCTAGGTTTTACTTCAGCGCATAGATTGCTGCGAGACGTCATTGATCGTACCTTCTAACAGAAAAAGGTACATATATATGTGTATATAATGCTTGAAATCAAGCATAGTGCAGTTACAAAATAGGAGAGGGAGATGGGCACAATAAAAGACGCAGTTAGTAAAGTGAGGTAAAATGCTGTGATTACACTTTTGATGTTTTTTTTGCCATTTTGTTTGTCGGAATGACGTTTTTGTGATTACAAGGCACAAGAGTTCAACAGATAAACCGCATGGCATTCGCGTCACTGACTTTTATTCTGAGCAATGTCCCTCAACGTCTCTAACCAACGACAATCCTCGTCTCTTTGGCCCAAAACAGGGCGGTGGGAAGCACCAACCGAAGCCAATGCTGGTGTTAGATTCTTCATACATCTACGCCAAGTCATGGGCTGATCGCCGCGTCGTTTCTTCCAGCTTTGTCCAGCACATGCGAATAGAGCACGGAAAGGTAGACGATGGGCAAGCATTCCCAAAACATGACCGAGGGACCGAAGTCTGTGTAGTGCGACTAATTCGTTAAGAAAGCTGTTATCCGTGTCCAACACACGACGGTGCACTTCGTCATTACTCACTCGATGTTGCCCCCAGACGCAAGCAATGCTTCGGAGAAATCGGTTGTCGAGCAGGGAAAGATGCTGAGCATCATCAACTCAAACTGGCCAGGTTTCGTAACTATAGAGTAGAATACGACGAACCGAGGCAACGTGCACCCATCCCTTAAGAGAGAACCGGATGACGTGGCTACGCCATAAGTGTTGTAGGCTTGCTGAAGTTGCTCTAGCTCTCGTTGGTCGTGAACTGATCTCCCCAACACCACCTGAAGGTGTTATCAAGCTCCCAGGGTGCCTGAAGTTGTCAAATAAATCAAGTTGATCACCACGAAGGGTAAGTGGAGGTACAGGCTCCTGCCAATCTTGCAAAAGTTCTTTGCACTTGGAAGGCGCAAGATGTATACCATATCTGGATACCTCAGTCGCCAAGCAGTCCGAAGCATGTTTTATCGCCCGTACATTATCACCCGGCAAGGAGATATCGTCGGTGTATTCCAAGTCGAAAACTCTATTCCCTGGGAGTAATTCAAATCTACCGTATGGAAGGGCGGACATTCTGTATGGAAGAAATGAGGAGAAATTAGGATACACGGCAACTTCGTCGAACTTCACTGGCGATGACAAAAAGGGCGAAAGCTGGTTACTGGCCCTTACCCAACCTGATGCGTGACGATACAGTTCTTTGAGGACAGAGACACTTTTCAAGTACCCCATTTCTCAAGAAACAGTTCCATAGTGCAGTCCTATCGACTGAGCTAGAGCCCGAGCAAATTTTCAGAAACACGATGATTTTTGGCCTATGGAAAGTGTGACGGTGCTCTGGCAATTGTCGGAGGGTGAAGATTTGATCGATATATCGACGACTGACACGAAACCCAACTTACTCCTCACGAGTCTACTCTTCACGCGTTTGATACAACCTGCGAAGAATGACAGACACAAGCATTATTGACGCTATTGTGTTAGGGTCTGTGTCACTATGGTTAATACAGTCACTGCGCGAGCCCTTCTTAAAATTTCAATTTCAGTTTATTCAACCGTTAACCTCGCACTTCTGTGCTCTAGTTTCGTTTTCTACCTTCCTGCATCGTCCAGTAAAGGGTGAAAAGAATAGAATCATAGTGATGAAGATCCAAAAAGTCGAAGTACCAAGAGGAAATCAAGACGACAAAGAAAGAGTTCGTATGCAACTACGCCACTGACGGCGACACCTACCATATCACTTAATGTCTCCAACCACTTAGTAGGAGGATCACGTGGACCCCAACCTGGAAGTCTAACACATCCTACTCGGCTAGGTCCACTGGTCAAGGTTTTCATATCTTTTTGCCGTGTTGTGGACTGACCACCTCGACCTACCTTCCAATCACCGCCTGCCTCAGTGAACAGTGTACGCTGAAGAAGTCTATCCGTGGGCATACGTACCACATGTCCCAACCACCTTAACCTGTTTAGATTCAGCACTTGATCCAGAGGCTGACCTCTGTTTCCCAACACCTTACACCTAACTTCAGCATTGCTGATACGGTGTTCCCGTCGTATACGGTCAATGCTTCGGAGACATCGATGCTCAAACACCGACAGCTTTCGCCTATTTTTTACCCTCAACGGACATGTTTCTGAACCGTATAAAAGAACGGTTCTAACCGCCGCAGTGTACACTCGACCCTTAACAGACAATCGGATGTCATGCCGACGCCACAGATGACGAAGGTTGGCGAAAGCCAAACGCGCCTTCCGTATACGTGTTGACACTTCATCCGGTGTGTGTCCACGTGGTGAGATACAACTGCCCAGGTTACAAGATTTGTCCACTTCACTTAGAGCTTCTCCTGCCAAGAAGAGGTTTGATGTCCAGCTGACCCACTCCTGCAATATCATTTTACACCTTGAAGGTGCAAAACACATTCCAAACATTCGTACACTGTTGTTAAGGTTATTTAAGAAAGCTTGCAACTTATCTGGATCTTCACTCAGAAGAACAATATCGTCCGCATATTCCAAATCAGACAGTTTACTGCCTGAGCAAAGATCGATGCCACTATTCTCACACGAGGATAGGGCTATCTCAAGAATGAATTCAGTCACAAAATTGAAGAGGAAGGGTGAAAGAGGGCAATCCTGACGAACACCACTTTCCATGGTGAACTCGGGGGAAAGATCGCCGTAAGCACGAAATCGGCTTCGACTGTTCGCATATAAGTATTAGGAAAGAGAAATATACTTCTCTGGCACACCCTTCAATGAGAGACAGCGCCTTAGAACTATGCGGTCGACTGAGTCAAACGCCACTTTCAGATCAAGAAAGACAGATTGTGGATCTACGGAAGATGTGTCTGTGCTCTGAGGTTTGCCGAGGAGTGAAAATGTGGTCGATACAACCCCGACCGGTTATGAATCCGGCTCGATTCTCACGCATACACATTTCGCGGGCACTGGATAATCGGTGGAGAATAGGACCGGTGAGCAGTTTAAACGCGATACTTACCAAGATAATTTCTGTGGTTTTCACAAGAGGACCTGTCACGTTTCTTGTAAATCGGCACAATCACCGATTCACACCGTTCTTAAAGATGGGGACAACGGTCAAATCCCCCCCCCCCAAAAAAAAAGGACAGGATCTGCTAAGAATTCCAAACTTTTGAGAGCAGAACATAAAGTTCCACCTCACTATCTTTAAAAGGCGCAGGGAGAAGGCCATCGGAGCCCGGCAATTTGTAACGTCCTAAGGCCTGTATGTAATTTCGGATCTCCGCCATGATATATGGATCTGTCGAAACGAACCACTGAACGTGTGCCGGAAGTGCTATAGGGGAGGCCAACACCTCACTACCATTCGTGCTTCGTTATATTCTCTTCCAGCACAGATCGATAGGCGTGCGTCGAGAAAGAGCCGAGATTCGTCAGAAGTCCAGGGTACGAGACAGGCCACAGCTTAAAAAACCAGCAGAATGCTAAGCATTCTTGATAAGCGACCAATACTGGTTGATATTATCACGTGGGGCTACAGGTAACTTTTCAGCTAGCGCGTTTTGAAAGACGGATAAGCGAGATAGATCGGAATGCTTATCACAATCTAACCGTCGTTGTGACATGCATTTGGAACATCCACGGAGGCCCAGCTTAGTGCAAACTGATGCGTGGCCGGAATCAAAGGGGGAGGGAGTGCTTTAATTCGAGGGACAGTCTTGTATGCAACTCCATCATTTGTGGCTTATGGTGATGTGGTCGATCAGGATCCACTATTGACTCGAAGACGGTGGACGCCACATCAATAATCCAAAATCTTGACTCTTCCAGTCGTGAATTTCAGTTGATGTGGCTGAAGCTCCGACATCTTCATTTTAATCACTACTTTTCAGGTGTTTACCGTTTACCCAACAGTAGCTACTCATCGATCTTTGATTTCTTATCTTCGAACACCGAGCACTTATCGCGAATCCCAGCTGTCCTATTACAATCTTAGAGGGTTTAAATGTTCACAGTTGGGATTTGTTTGATTCAATCATGGGGAACTTCGGCTCTGGGGTGCGTAGCCGAAAGTTTTGCGGTGGCCGACAATCTGTGCCAACTTGTTGACCTCCCCATACGTATCGCCGGTCGAGCTGGCGATCATGCCCATATTCTTGGTCTTCTTCTCACTTCTGTTCCTTCGTTCTTCTCAAGCATCTCTACTCTTCCTCCACTTGGCTCATTTGACCACTGTATTTCCTGTCCCATCAGTTTCACTTGTCCCAATCCTGCACTCATCTCGAGACACCTTTTGGTACTACAGTTCAGCGAACTGGGACGGCTTTGGCGATTTCCTGGCTTCTCATCTTTGGAATGATTTCTGCTTTACTTCAGACGTTTCCATTTCCGTTTCCAACCTCACTAACATTGTTCTTCAAGGTATGCAACTTTTTATTTCTCACTTTTCCAAATCCGGCAAACCCGAATCCCCCAAATGGTTCGACCACACATGCGATCGTGCTGTGCGTTTGAAGCGCACAACATTTCGCCGCTAACCCACTCCCGACTCCCATCGCCGCTTCGTGAAGGCCAGGAACAGATGCTCGTTAACCATACAGAGAGTCAGAGAACGGTTCGTCCACTGGAAAGCCGAACGCTTACTCTCATCTACCACCGGTAGCCGAACATTTTGATTCCTTGCCAAAGCATTCTCTGCAATTTTTGCCCTTCCAATTTCCCCACCATCTGTAATTCTTCTGGTAATCTTGGTTGTGAATCACACGAGAAAGCTGAGGTTTTTTGCTTCTCTTTTTGTCTTCAACTCCACCTTACACTTTTATCTTACTCCTCGGGTTCCTCTCCTCTTCTCTTCGTCTCCCATTTTCTACCTCGTATTATCACTAGGACGATCCGCCGAGCACTGCGTTCTCTGTACGTATGCAAACCGCCCTGTCCAGACGACATACCACCCATTGCCTTGAAATATGTGCCCCTGAATTGGCCCCTCTTTTACGTCGTTTTTCTCTGTTTCTGTCTCTCTCCAACATTCTACTTTTCCAATTCCCTAGAAATACGCCACGATTTTTCCTATTCCCAAACGGGGTGATCTTTCTGACCCGAATAACTATCGTTCTATTTTTCTCACATTTGTTATTTCGGAAGTATTCGAAACTGTTATCTCCGACCAACTGCGTACGCTTCTCGAACATGAAGGACTACTAAGTGATCGCCTATTCGGACTCCGAGCTCTGCTCCACCGGTGATATTCTGACTCTCGTCTCACACTTTTGGTCGGTTGTACTCGATAACTACGGAGAAACACACATGGTCTCGCTGGACGTCCCCAAGGTCTTTGACCGAGTTTGGCACAAAGGCCTTCTGGCGAAACTGCCCACGTTCGGGTTTTCCTCCGCTCTCGTATCGCAGACATCAAGTTTCCTCTGTAAGCGAACCATCTCCGTCCGAGTTGACGGGGTTCTGTCCGAGCCATTTCGTGTGAATGCTGGTGTTCCCCAAGATTCAGTACTTTTGCCCACCCTATTTCTCTTATTTATTAATGATCTTTCATCCACTACTTTCAACCCAATCCATTCCTTTGCCAATGACGCCACCCTTCATTCTTCTCGCTCTTACCGCACTCCGCTGTATACCAACACTAACATCGATCATGACCGCGGTGCAATCAGTGTATCTTTAGAGTCCGACCTCGAACACATCTCCTACTGGGGACCCCACAAACATGTTGCATTTAATGCTTCCAAGACTTCTCTTCGCTTAGTTTCCTTGGAATATCAATCATTCTCCCCATGTTTATCATTTAATTCAACCATTCTGCCTTCCACAGATTCTATCTCTCTTCTTGGCTTGTATATAACTTCTTCTCTATGCCGGTCCGCTTTCATATCTCAGCTCGCTTGTCGTGCTGCGCCCAAATTTGGTTTTCTGTTTCGCGCCAGATACTTCTTCCCAACAGCTCATTGGCTGTACAAAGCTGAAATCAGCCCCACACTTGAATACTGCAGTCACGTGTCTCTTCTTGATCGGATTCAACTAACGGCCATCCGGCTGATCGGCGACCCTTCTTTAACCTCGAGTCTGCAGTCAATAGCCCATCGTCGGTTGTTGCTTCGTTTTCTCTCTTCTACCGGTGCAATTTTGGATTTTATTCTTCGAAACTTGTTTCGACAGTTCCTCCTCCCAAAACATTTTCCCGAACATCATGTACCCAGGCAACTAGTCATCCTTATCAAGTTTCTCTCACTAGATATCGTACTTCTATCTTTCAATCCTTTCCCCCCAGACCATTAAACTATGGAACTTTCCTCCTTTTTCTGTCTTCTTACCCACCTAAAATCTCTCTCTCTCTCTCTTTCTCTCTCTCTCTCTCTCTCTCTCTCTCTCTCTCTTCAAAAGCACGGTCAATAAAACTAGTGCTTACGTGAATTTTCCCCCATAACCCACTTTAACAGTATGCCTTTTGACTATAGTGTTTGCTCCTTATGCTGTAACTCACTTTACGGGCAATAAAAAACCACCTCCAACTGTTATCAAGCTTCTAAGGTACTTGACATTATTAACTAATTCAAGCTGATAACCACAAAGGGTGAGTGCAGGCACAGGCTCCTGTCACTCTTGCGAAATCACCTCGCACTTTGAAGGTAGAAAGTGCATACCATATCTGGATACCTCAACCGCCAAGTGGTCCGAAGCGTATTGTATTACCTGTGTACTATCACTCAGCAAGGAGATATCATCGGCATATTCCAAGTCGAAAACTCAGCTTTCTGGGAGGAGTTCAACTCCACTATTTGGAAGAGCGGACAAGGCATTCCGTGGAACATTATCTTTGGAAAAGTTGAAGAGAAATGGGGATAGGGCAACCTTGCAGTACTCCACCGGAGACGACAGAAGGGGGGGGGGGTGTGAGAGCTGGCCGTACGCCATTACACGACCTGAGGCCTGACGATGCAGCTGTTTGAGGATTGATACATGATTCACTCTGAGAATAAACTGAATCACAGGTAAAGGAAATAAAAATTGTGTGTTGCACCTAGTCTCATGTGTCACTTTCTTTCTGTTTCCTTCTGCAAGCCCATAAAAATTCGGGCAGGGTTTTTATATCAAAGGGCGACCCAAAGGTAATACCCGAACTGCTCGACCCACACGTGAAGAAAGCCTAGAAGTACCGAAATTTTGAGGGCGAAGAGAGCCTGAATTTTTTTACTACATGCTTGCTTTTGACTTCAGTGGAAGGGGTATGTAACCAGTGAGCAGGGTCCGAAAAGCCATATTGTAGCGGGGAATGCTGAAGCAACAGAACAACGCGAATATCAAACCGATCGGGCCAACCAATCGAAGGCCGCAGACCAAAGTACAGACGGCGAATATTTCGGAGGCATCCCGAAGCAAACAAAAAGAAGCATATGAGTTAGCAGATAGGAAGCAGCGGGATCTCAGGCAACCAGCGAGGTAGCCGGTGTGGAGGGCTACCGATCAAGCCGTTAACCGGAACAATCGGACCAGCCGAACAGAAATGGTGCACAAATGAATTAAACTAATGGTCACAGGCAACTAACCAGAACGCAGCCGAAATGCTCAGGCATCCGGAGGATCGATGTTGCTGCGGCACGGTCTGGAAAAAGGATTAATATGGGCGACTGTACGTGTTTCATGAACTTAACTTGCTTGGCTGTTCAGATACAAATGTTCTCACCCGTCTTGCCGTCCTCATTACAATATTGTTGTTCGAAGGATTTAAGTATGGGATCCTGTTGATGCACTTAATAGGCTTCGACTCATTTAGTCTTTCCTGTTGTTTTCGCAGATTTGGGCGCGTAAAATCACTTGTCCTTGCATACTTCATAACACAATCTCCAATGCCCACGAACTACGGGGAATAGCCGGCAACCAGACTCCAAGACTTGGAGTGATGCAGAACCACATAAGGTCCCAATAAGTCTGCTGGCCTCTAATGTGACGAAAAAAGATGGGCTCAGATGTGACTACATCCTTATGAGAACAGTGAATATGGTAGTGGAATGCCAGTAAGAAGTCAAAAAACCCTTCGGAAAAGCCACTAATCAGCTCGAGCATACCAGACCGGATTGAATAACCGAATAATCAAATAAATTGTCAGACCACACAAAACTCAACCCGCTTTTGCTAATCGAGTGGTCATCTGTAATCCCCCTCGGGTCAACAATCAATCCGACGTATGTTTTATCAACCCAATCGGCCCGACAAAGCATGAACCTGACTGGACGCCCGGATTCTGGAATGTTCAGTTTTCGTTTCAGATATCTCGTGGTTAATTTCTGTAAATGGACTGTCGTTTTGGTTTGCTGTGTTATTGTCTTTTAATTTGCCATTGCGAGCCAAAGCGATAGCATTTTCGAGCGTAGATCAGTTACACAGGTTATCCATTGAAATCGCAGAAAAGAAATCGTGGTACATGACAGGTTAAGTCTTCGTTCGTGCAGTGGGGCGTCAGTTACCGTGCACAGTAGGGATATGATCGAATGCAAAACATCTGTAACGCACTTAAAGTACCTGTTCATTCTACAGGATCTTCGGTTGGTGCTTCCTGCTCTCCTTGTTGGGACCCAAGCAATGAGGATTGTCGTTGATTAAAGACGTTGATGGACATGGCTCAACATGGAATTCAGTGGCGCGAATGTTTTTCAATCTGTTTGTTGAACTGTGATGTCCCTTAAATGCAAAAATGTTCAGATAAACATCAAAGAGTGTACGGTAAAGAAATAATCATCACTTTGCTAACTGTTTATTTTATCCTTTCATACCTTCTCCCGTTCATTATCGTTGTTCTTGTGTTGGCACCATGCTTGATTTCAAGCCGGGGCAGAGGAGTACCCCGTACGCACACTTGATGATCAGCAATAACCGCAAAACCGTTCGTGTGCCTCCCGGGAATTTTGTCCGCTCATCTACTCAGCACTTACTAGCAGTATATGCATATGTATACTTCGTTGATGTTCTTCATTCTGTCACACTACCAGACGGTATTCTTAACACTGATTAAGGAGAAATATAGAAATTATATCGTCTTGTTCATGGAATAGCTAACCTCTTTACGTACTTTCTTGTTTTTCAGTCGTGATCTGCATGCTTCGTTAGTCCCATTGCTGCAGCAGAATGAGAGTTTCTCCGCGACTGTTGAAACTAACGGGTACTTTTGCTGAGAAGTTCGTGAAATATGGAGCATACTCTCCAATTCCACTATCATTAAAGAAACTCACTGCCTTTGCACAAGGTGGTTGTGCCGTGAAGTCGGCAACATTTCTAAGAGACGAGTTGCCCGTACGACTGGCAAACATTATGCAGGAAATTCAACTTCTTCCAGACCAGTTGATTCAGACCCCTTCAGCATCTTTGGTGAATCACTGGTTCGTTCACACAAACCAATTTGGCTTATATAATACGCACTTTTTCAAGGTATGAACAAAGCTTTTGCGAGTTGATGGAGTTTGAATCTGCCACTTTTGATGAAAAACTGCTGACTAATTTCAACGAGCGATTGGCACAGATTAGGAATCGGCACACCACCACGGTAGAAACCATGGCTCAAGGCGTGATGGAAATGCAAGAGAGGCATAAAACTGATTTGATCACGAACAATCAAGTACAATATTTCCTCGACCGATTTTACATGATGCGTATAAGCATACGGATGTTAATCAATCATCATTGTGAGTGGCGTCCCTCGCATTCCTTAGTTTCGTAACGATTTCATCTATTTTAGTGCTTATCAGTTTAACGTTGATCGGTTTTCCCGTTTTAATGCATTAGACATGGGTTTTATAAAATAATTTTATTTGCAATAGTATTTTTTATACCTTGGAAATGTGATTGTGCCCTCCTTCAAAATACACAGACCTTGGAACTAAGAGCATTGACTGTTAAAATCTCCAGCAAACGTCGCGCTAGTTGATAATTTACACTATTAAACATTACTAGGCATCATGATGTGTTATTAATGGAAAAATTGTGCTCCTTGTTGAACAGTGCTCATGTTTGGTTCGGAATTAAACAAACACAGGCGCTTTGCTGGTTCCATTGATCCCGACTGCAATGTGTTGGAAATCTTAGAAGACGCTTACGAAGATGCCAAATTCTTATGTGAACACTACTATTCGACTGCTCCAACGATAACGGTCGATACCGTTGGTGGTGAGTATGTTACACGTCCATGTGCAATGTTGTCAATCAACTGGTTTATTTGCTTATAAACACTACTCATTATTCTTCTCTCTATTGCCGGGTATTTTATTCAGTGCCCTCCATCTGCTCGGCTGAGTAGCCTAATGTTCATGGTTCTGAACTAGTGCTGATTACTAAGTGCTCATCAGTTGTGAGACCGATCACGTCTGGGATTTAGCATAATGTTGGCACCCACGAAATATGCATTCTACTGTAGGTTCATCACCACATTTTTTGGGCGTGAAGATAGATGAATTTTGACTCAGTCAGTCGTAAGGTCTCTTGTCATTTTACCTCTGGTGGAGGACGCGCCGTAGATATTTATTTTCCTGATGAAATCTCTATCTACATAAAAAGTCGGTCGCTATCGAGGTCGTTCTTGTAAGGGATAATCGTAAACACCAAGGACCTATACAGCCTGTTCCAACAAAGTGCCACTTGATGCTTACTGGTATTGTCAGCAAAAGTTCAGTTCAGTTCATTCAACCATTAACCTCGCATTTCAGTGCTCTGGTTTCGGTGGCTACCTTCCTGCATCGCCAAATCAAAGGCGAAAAGAATAGAAGTGAAAAAAAGCCAAAAGCGAGGTAAGACGACGGGAAACGAGTTCGGATGCAACTACGCCACTGACGGCGACACCTACCATATCACTTAATGTCTCCAACCACTTAGTAGGAGAATCACGTGGACCCCAGCCTGGAAGTCTAACACATCCTACTCGGCTAAGTCCACTGGTCAAGGTTTTCATACCTTTTTGCCGTGTTGTGGACTGACCACCTCGACCTACCTTCCAATCACCACCTGCCTCAGTGAACAGTGTACGCTGAAGAAGTCTATCCGTGGGCATACGTACCACATGTCCCAACCACCTTAACCTGTTTAGATTCAGCACTTGATCCAGAGGCTGACCTCTGTTTCCCAACACCTTACACCTAACTTCAGCATTGCTGATACGGTGTTCCCGTCGTATACGGTCAATGTTACGGAGAAGTCGGTGCTCAAATATAGACAGTCTTCGCCTGCCGTAATGGCCAGGTTTCTGAGTCGTCCTGCGTAGTTCCTTCTAGACGAAAACCGACGATCTGCTTTTAGAGAGGTCCGTCCACACGGTTATCGATGCAGCCGGATGCCCATGACCCAGATAAACGCTGGCGACAGATCAGAGAAGCTTTGTATGCCGCTTCCTATGTCTGCACAAGACTGCGGTTCAAGTGGGCCTCACAAACGGTGGATGGTCAGTTCCGTCTCGGGTCGCCGTAGGATATGACCCAACCACCACAGTCGACGAAATTGAAGGAAGTTTGAGAGTGTATCAATTTCAAAGCCCCGTCTCCTAACTTTATCTCTGGATACTCTGTCGCGCCATTTTACCTTCAAAATACGCCACAGGGACCAGTGATCCAACACCTCAAGCTTTCTGGTATCCTCGGATCTCAATGGCCAGGTTTCCCAGCCGTAGCTGAGTACGGGGCTTATAGTGGCACGGTAGATACGCACCTCAGTTCGAAGGCTGGTTTCACTGCGAGTCCACAACGCCCGTCGTTGCTGGAGAAATGCATTCCTGGCGTTTTCTATCGGGAGTATTGTTTCATCCTTTGCCCGACCGTTCGGAAGCAGTGTAGAGCCGAGATTCTTAAACGATGGAACGCGCTCGATTAGTTGGTCACTGATGGATATCTGTTGAGCTGATGGCCCTGGACAAGTTGACATAACTAGATTTTGTGCTGTTTACTTCAATCCCGATGGACTTTGCGAAGAAATCGATTCAATTGAGGACTGGATGCAGCTTGGCGAGAGAGTCCAGTAGCCGAACAATGCCTTCCGCGAACTCTTGGTCTGAGATGTGAATCTCCTAATTCAGCTGGATTCTAGGATAGTCAGACAGTGCCTGTCTCATTGTCCCGTCGACCGCGTAGCTAAACAGCAATGACTCTTCATATTGTCAGGTGATGATGCGTACATTGCCAGGTAGAGTACGGCGAATATTACCACAAGTAGTTGCGGTGTGTTTATATCGCCCGACTGCTTCCGATCGAAGTATAAATCAATCGAAAGTGAGCCTCACCTTGCAAGTAGGAAATGTCACAAGCAAACAGTCCCGTAAGTAAAAGTCCTTGATGTAACAAATGGTACTTCGTTTTTCAGTTACAGCTGCCGACAAAGATAAAGATTCAACATAATAAAAAATAACGGATGGGTTCTTGATCCGTTTGGGTAAGTGAATAAACTGGCAGTCCGAGGATAATACACAATTGTCCTAAGTACACCCTCATAACTGTCATCAGTCTATTTATGTGGCGACATTTGCCATCATTACTATCACAAAAAGTGCAACAGTCATACGGGCTGTGCCATGTGGTTCGACGATACGGGCACATCACTTAAACCCTCTCGAATCAATTTGCGGTGCAGTATTTCATGCTATTAACGACGGTCACCTGCGCAGCATACGACCATCACGCATCCTCATTTGTTCTTTTAAAAAAATAACAAACTGTTCTAAAAAATTTTGACCTCGTATCAATCCGATCTGACTGGCTTGCAGTGAAGTGGCTAAAGGATTGCAGATCGCGGCTAAACAATTGTGGGTTTTGGCCAAAGCTTGTTGGGAAAAGGTGTAGTTATCATATTTCTAGAGAGCGTTTCAAACCGTCGCTGAAATGCGAGATAGTGTATTTTTCGCATACAACTAGACGGGTGGTGGTCGTGTGGTTTAGAGCATTTGATTAGCACTTCGGGGGTCAGAGATTTCCATTTCCGCCATCACTGGCCACTTTGGTGGTAAACAATAAACCACCATCGTTCTGATTGTTATCACACCCGATCTATTGGGATTTTATATGAATCTCCGTCATTCCAAGTCTCAAGGTCTGGTTGCCAGTTATCTCTAACAGTGCACTGGGCCTTTGTGGCTATAGGGTATGTACCTCTTCCACTGCACTCATTCGCACATATGTCATGAAAATACGGAATTCTCCTAGCCCTACAATGATGACTTATGAACTGGAAATATAGTACTATTTTCGTTGCATATTGTAATGCATGTTTATTTAGACAAACATGCTACCGAATTGCGGTTTTCAGACTACCATTAGGGAACAAATTATACAGCGTTTCATTTTGCACAATAACGTTAGTCGAGAAACACATTTCAATGGTTCAGGTGCATTAGGGTCACTGATGATTTCGTTTAAGCACGACCACATCAGATGAGGAAGTATGGAACACGCCATTCGGATGTCGAATAATGGATTTCAGGGAGGATGAATCAACACCAAATTATTGACACTAAGTGGCACAAATCAGCTGAGTACAATGGTACGGTTAGCAGTGGGATTGAACATCTTACTCGTTGGTAATTCTGATCCTTAGCAATACTCTGAATCTGATCTTGCAGCTGTCGGATTCGAAGTCCGAATTCATTCAGTCGATCTTTAGTTGCAACTTCACCGTAATTGATAGCGTTCTCGCCGACAGCAAAACCAAGGTGCACACGCTAAAGTGAAAACTTCATGGTCAAAATTTATAAATAAAAAAAAGAATCCACCGATCGTTCTGAATTTGATTGCGCCAAGATGCAAATCCGATATTCACCTCCTTGATGAGAAGTGAACGTGAAATAACCGTCGGCCGTATAAGTCTGCAATTTTCCCAAACAAAATCGTGAAAAACAATTAGAGGAACATTCTCCCGAACATCAGTCATGTTGCTTGTTGTGCATAACTAGCTGGTAGGTAATTCTCGTTGATCCTAACCTGGAAGCTGAACTAATTTCACAAAGTTAAGTCAACTGGAAAATGTTTTCATACCTTTCTCAGGCTTCAGGGATAACCGTTTCCCCTGGCATCCAGTTTTCCCATCCTTGTCATAGTAACACTGGTAAAAACCAGAATACGTCGATAACAGCCGGGTAAAAAAACACGTTCGTGACCAAAAACCTTATTAGGGAGCGAATGGGAATTTCTCAGAAACCGTTTATGGATTGGTTTAATCGGACCGCATGTTTAGCGGGATGTCCAAGATTTTGAAATGCCACATTACTTGGTAGGTTGGGCGTTCTCTAATTTCGTCGACCGCCTATTCGTGACTGGCAGTTTAATGCTGATTTAGGGCCCTTGTTTCAAATAGGTTTCCACTTCTAGACAAGCACCAAACCATCTTCTAGTCGTTGTTCCGATTGACGAAAAGCATACGCCAAAATCTATCTAGGTGTGCAAGACTTCTGAAAGATGGGCAAAACAACGGGGAGCTACTTGGTTGTCAGAAATAGAAATAAAAACGGCAGTTCAGTTCAGTTCAGTTCTCCCAACCATTGACCTTGTAATTCTGTTATCGAGTATTGGTTGCATTATTGAGTCGAGCGCAAAATGCACTGAAACACCAAGTTAAAAAGAGTCAAAAACAAAATAATAAGAAGAAGTCATGAAGACGAAAAAGGAGTCCGAATGCAAGTACATCACTGGCCGCCACACCAAGTCATGTCACTCAATGTCTCTAACCATTTGATGGACGCATCTGTAGGACCCTAATCCGGAAGTCTAACACATCTTATTCGGCCAAGGATTTTAAGCCTTTGTCTCTCTGTGTACGGACCACTTCCACCTGCTTTCCAGCCACTACCTTCCTTGAAGAACAGCGTACGCCGAGAAAGTCTAATGGTGGAAATGCGCTATATTCACCAAAACACCAACACATTGTAAAATGCGGTACAAACTTTCTGTGCGAGTTTTTCTAGCTGTTGCATTGGTTATATTAGTAGACAAAACAGGTGGTTTGATATGGATGATTAATTTGAACTAGAATCTCAAATGCTTACAAAGGGCATAATGGAACTATTCTGATGTGTGATCGTTTCGGTGCTTTCATGGCTAAATTGACATGGTCTACAGATTGGTTCATGTGGAACCGACGGTTTGATCATGCTTGAAACTCGGCCTCCTGCTTGGTGATCGAGGAGCTTAGAAAAAGCCGCTCCGCTGCTTTCATGAACAGAAAAATCAAAAGAAAAAATGAGCTTATAATTGACTGTTGTATGGAAAAGCTAGGATCGCAATTGATCACACATTTCAATCAGTTTAACCGAGAAGTAAATGGCGACATTGAATTATCTTCTGCCTAGTAAGACGATATGAATCAATCTACATCAAAGAGCGAACTTGAGAGTTCGGGAATGCTCGATTTTCGCTTTATATACCGCTTAGTACGATGATATGAATCAATTTCCATCAGGTAGCGAACATGGGACACAAAGGAAGTATATGCAACGACAGGGATTAATGAACTAGTATCTTAATTTAGTTTCATGTTCAAATGTAGGCGAGACCCTAGACTTGACCTTCACTGATCTGCCCATTTGGGGCAACTCATAGCGAGCTCTGATTTTTACTTCTCACAACCCGAACCACTGCTACTTGACGTATCCTCCACCCCGTAAAACCCGTCCCGGCAAGTCAACCGTACCTCGTCGCCGGACTATGATTTGTTCCGTCCCTCTAACTCTACACTGTTTTCCGCATTGTTTCGGAATTAAGTCAGAATTATTCGGGACTGCCACCCAGTTGGCTGTCTGAGATCTTCTGACTGGTCTGAAGACCGGTGCATCAACTACGCTTACATATCTCGTGTAGTTGGCCACACCGTGCGCTCGTCGTTTGTGCATCGCACCATAATGTGCGTCCACAATTACACACGTGGACTCGACCTTGTCGTGATCAGAGCTAAGAGGCCCAGTAACCATCATGGGACCGAAGCAGGTGATCAAGAGTTGATCGTTAGAAAGACCAATAGACAGAGACAGATCTCTCTGTAGGACTCATACGTTTCAAGTGGGCGAACTGCGGTCAAAAACTGACTACGAGAGTAACAATCGAAAACGAGAGCTGCAGTGCGGTTACCACGGAGCAAATGTATCCGAATTTCAGTCCGTCTTCACCGTTGCCCCTTAGTTCAGGAACGAATTCCACGACGATTTGTCTCAACGGCTTAGAAACGTGCGTTCCACGAACGTAGTGGTCATTGCTGGGGATTTCAGCGCCCAAGTTGGCCGTTCGGGGAATTCCGAAAGGCAAATTGGAGGCCGGTTTGCTGTCTCGGCTGATCGCAATGACAACGGCGATCGTCTCATTCAACTGTGCTCTGACAACAGATTGTTTCTGGCGAGTACGAACTTCTCCCATAAGAAACAGCACAGACTAACATGGCGTCCTTCTGCGTCTTCAAAACATTGGACTCAGATTGGCCACGTTTTCACCGGTCACCGCTGGCGAGAATCAGTTGGAGATTGTCATTCGTTTTGGTCAACGCCTGTATGCTCAGATCATGCCTTGGTACATGCTTCATTCTGTTTCTTTCTCGTCCGTCGTCGCACCTTCGCCGGAACCATCAGTTCAGTTTATATAACCATCAACTGTGCACTTTTGTGCTTTGGTTTCGGTTTCTATCATCTAGCATCGCCGAGTCAAGGGCAAAAAGAATAGACGCCATGTCATGAACTGACCACCCCAACCTATCTTTCTCGGAAAACGGTAATCTGAGGAAGCCTATCGGCAGACATGCGTGATACATGTCCTACCCACCCTAGACAGTTTAAATTCAGTGTTAGAGCGCACAGATCTCCTTCAGGGTCGCCCATATTGGACGGACCGAGGGCGAGCAGCCAGAGAAGAGCAACGCGGCTTTATTAGTTGGCCTGGCGGGCTTTTCACCGAACAGCGAACACTACATAAAAGCCACAGAAGCCCATAGATGATAGCATCGTGGCATGCGCGAATGTGGTCTGCCATTGAATAAGACTATTTCTTCTTGCCTCTCACTGCACTATCTTGAGTGGGGTAAGATTCACCAGGACGCGTTGGGCATCCTCGACTGGGAGGCCGACATCCAAACGATGTATGAACCGCTCGTTCGTTCGCCGACTCCCTACACAAACTTCTTGTTGCCCGAGGGGTAACACTTGATTGTGCAGGGGGTAGAGTTATTACCTCGAACAAAAAGCCAGCTGATGCTGGGGATGCCTCTTCTTACCTAATTTTCAAGACTGCTGATGAACAGTGACTCTCTCCACACACATTCGAGACATCCATGAAGTTGGCTCATCCTTTCGTGGGAGCTAGCCGCATAGCAGTAAAAAGTAAATATGAATCAGCGAGTCGTTCACCTCTTTGATCTTGTTGGTACCGCCTGGCTTTTCTTGACTGGTATTTATAATTAGAGGGAGAAGTTTGCTGCTGTTGCCGATTTCCGCAGTCTTTTCCATCTCTTTACAACTCGCAGTCCACCACCGCTCAGAGTTGATTCACAGACTTCGAGTGAGTTGGTGTTTAATGTTTCTCCTTGCCCTATCGTATCTGGAATCTGGAGGAATCGATCTGCGTTCATCTAGCAAGGCAACCGAGGATGCAGTTTCTGTTTAGTGGCTTCAATGCTCAAGTAGGAAACCTGAACGAGACGGAGGGGCGTATAAGAGGCTGATCTGACATTCTAGCCGATCGAACCGATAATGGTGACCGACCAGTGTTCTCACCATGAACCGTTTTTAGCAAGTAAAAATTTCTCGGACAAAATCGGCATCTTCTGTCGTCCGACAAGCTGCTATAGATGGAAATTGGTGAACCGTGAGCCTCATCGTTTCATTTACACCTGATCGTTTTCTACCGGTGACTCAGATGGGGCGAAGCAGTTTGCGTAGTTACCCGTGGCTTCAACCCGATCCATCTGTGATGCATGTTGAAAACCACATCTGCATAGATGTGCGTTGATTTCACGTCCCGTTACGCGCCGCGTTTCATTATGCACGTTTGCAGCCGTGATTAATTGGCATGAGTGAAGAAGGCGCAAAGATTCAACAAAAATCCAGGATATCATGGTGTGACGTGATGGGCTACAGCTCATTATGCCAGCGGAATGCAGAGCATTCTTGATAAGCAATCTGTGCTGATTAATGTTATCAGAGTGGACAAATTCTAGCTTTTTAACGAGCGCTTTTTTGAAAGATGGATGGTCGAGCTTGTTCGGAATGCTGATCGCAATCTAACCGTCGTAGCAGTATGCGTTTGGAGCGCCCATCGCAGCTTTTGGACCGCTTATTCCAAATTTGTGCATGATTATAGTCAACGGGGCTGCTGCAGTTCGATCGGCAGTCTTGTATGAAACCCCGACATTTGTGGTTTATTTTGATGTGATTGTACCTTGTCCGTTGCTGTCTCGAAGAGATTAGTCGCTAGGTTACATATCTACCTTTTAGATGCTCCTCGTCCGATGACAGTCTATCCACTCTAGTGGTCAAATTTTCCACCAAAATCGCAGTATCAGCCCGGTTCGTGAAAGGTCGGGTAGCTTCTGGTGGAAGTCGTCTGTGGGTTCATCTGGGTTGCAGTCGATGGATTGAAGTGTCGACACTACGAATAAATTGCATTCATCGATGCGGCCACTGCCCAGTTTGTATGAACTTACAACTCTCACTGTGGATAATCGACTGTCGACTGTTGCAGATTTCAACTATCTGTGACTGTGATTAGTAAGTACCGAACGGACCTTTGTGCGCGACTTTAATTCATCCGATATCTGATCGGCAAGTGAGATGTAGCTGGCAAATTGACTATGCTTTGCTTCGCCTAATGTTTACCTGCTAGGATAAGATTTAATGTGAGACTGACTCAGACCTGCAGTAGTATTTTGCACCTCGAAGGTTTGAAACATCTCAGCCATTGCAGTACCGTCATTCAGGTAATGTAGAGAAACCTGCGGCTCACTTGAGTCACAATTTCACTTGCTTTTTTGGTCACCTAATATAATGTCTGGACGATCATCTGTATCGCTATTTCCACACACGGATAGGCTTATATCTGAAACTATCTCAACGAAAACATTCTTGATAAAAAAAAGTTGAACTAACCGTAATGAACACTACATTCTGTGGTGAACTCGGGCGAAAGATCGCCATCAGCACTTATTCTGATGCATCCATTCAAGAGCGAAAATGGATAAGGATAGAATGAATTTCTTGGGCGCTCCTTCTGTGAAAGACAGTACCTAATTACTGTGCAGTTCAATTAGTCGAACCCCCAAATTCCGTGAAAGGAGATTTACGAAAGTCTTCTTAACTTCGTCAGAGGATAAATCTGTCTAAATCCAACTTGATTCTCGTCAGAGCACCATATAATCAGCGTAGGATGATACCAAAAAGTGCTTTAGATACAACTTCTGTGGTTTTTACAATAGTACCTCCAATTTTTTCGTCATGCCTTGGGGGATCCATTCATTTTCCCCTCCGATATCAAATTTTGACCTTTGTCGCTGGGCGGATGAATGAGGAGGATACCATATGCTTAAGTCTTCCAGGCGCCGAAGACCATTGGTGTGAAGGTAATGGGACATAAGTTAGGCGTAGCACATTCTGACTTGTTGACCAGTTTTCTGATTTCCTTCACTATCCGATAATCAGTTTGATCCTAGTTTTATTGTTGACAAAATATCATAATTGTGGGTGCTGAACTAAATTGCGGTGGATAGAATCATTTCCTTCTTAAGGTGATTGGATTTCTCCATTACGTGACCACAGTAGCATGATGGGACTGCCCCAGGAACCCATTGTACTGTTGGGGAATGATTGGGTGGACGAATGGAGAGCCGGCAACTTTAACCCGTGGACTTGAGTTAATAAACCGCCTAACTTTCCGGTAAATCATACGCAGTAGCACGTTGGCCGATTGCAGAGTGCCCTCTATCACGAGAATGAACCGGTCTTCGAACCCATGACCTCATATTTATAGAGTGAATTATTGCTCGACCACTACCAGTCTTGTCATTCTCTGTTCACTCATAAACCATTGCTCTTACATTTTCTTTAGGAGTTTCTCTTTAGCCAATAACGCGCAGTTTACCCACCTTGCTCTCCATTTTGGTATTGGCTCTAATCCGTTCCATTAATGTTTTCCAGCTGACAAGGGGAAAATCGAGTTCGTCTACGTTCCCTCTCACTTGTACCACATTCTTTTTGAGTTACTCAAGGTAAGTTGTTTTTCTGACGTGAGTGTTATTTGAAATGATTCATTTCCTCTAAAACTGACCATGATCAAAATCACAGTCCTAAGTATTTGTACAGAGGAGTGATGAACGTCGGGAAATGACGGGAAAATGAACTATGTAAATGCATTTATGTTTTTGGTGGTGTTTGGGATTTGTTTACTTCTGTCGCCGTTTGATATTAATCCTGATATTTATTACCGTTTGACGGTCTTCCTGGACCCCTTTATCATGGGTGACCAGTGGCGAACGAGTGGTTTAGGGCCTTTTCTCTAACACCTCAAAGGTCAGAGGCTTGCATTCCGCTATCGACGCCGGTCATTTTGGTGATAGAAAATAAGCCAATGTTGCTCGGTTTGCTACCAAGCCTGGCCTGTTGAGACCTTATGTGGTTTTCCGTCCCAAATCTCGGGGTCATGTTGACTGCTATCCTTAATAATGCAGTGGGCCTTCGAAGCTATGGGGTATACTCCTTTCGCTCCACTTATGCGCAAGCATAATAAGTTCCGAACTTCCAATTCGAACTATTTAGTGAGGCCTACGACTGTTTTCTCGAGGCTCCGAAGTTTAAAGCGGTTATGCTCAAATTTCGTGCCCTATCAGTTCTATTCTACAGCTCCGTTTGTGTCCCTCATTTTCAAGACAACTATCAAAGGTGTGTAGTTTTTCACCCTTGATTCATTCATGTCGGATTGTCAGTTGGTTAGTTGTTGATAGCAGATGTTGCTTTTGCCCAGCACCCAGGAAAAAAGACACCATGTAGTCAAAATTTAGGCACGATCACCGATGGCATTTCGAATGTGGGAGCTGTTGCAAGCCAGCCTATTTTCATGATAATTAGATAAGTTGCTCGTAAATAACATTGTCATATATGCAGACTTAAGTCAACCCAGCCGAAATTGTGGAACGAAGTAGAATAAGATTCGCAACAGTGATACACAGACCGAAAATAGATCACTGATTCTTATGAATATTGCGAACAGCTTCCGAAGGAGACACAGTCTAACCCTCACGGGAAGCCCATTCAATTTAGCATCACCCTCTGGTGTTCCCGTTCCCGAAACGAAAACTGAACCGCATTCCGAGTTTCCGTTTGTGGATAAATTCTAGCCATCTGTGGCAACAGGGGAAATACCACATTCATTAAATTCTTCGGATCTCATTTGCCAACATGCATGTCCCACCCGTAAATATGTATGGCTAATTAATCGAGAATGGGACTAAGAACCGAAAACAATCCCAGATTCACTGCGCTGCATAGCGGCAGAAATTGAGACGAATCAACCCTAATTTTTGCCCGATGTGACAGATGCGTTGACCGTGAGTGCACAGCGGCTAACTAGTGCGATCCACGTTTGCCTACGCGATACGTCTGGAAGTGCTTCTTTTATGAACAGACAGTGTAACTGTATAACTTTGTCAGACATTTTGTATCCCTTTATGGTCTTTCGAGAATATATGTTGCCTAGCCAGTTTGAATTTGTAGCAAATGAACGGTCTACGACCTTCGAACGTTCTTGATCTGGCGTTGAAGCAGATTACAGATGAGGTACCCACATTCATTTGAATAGGAAAGATTCGATTTGATCATCATATGTAAAACGTGTATTCTTTATATCGTAATAAGATCGATAAGACCAGCGCACAAACGGGAAAGTAGAACAAAACCCGAGCAACTACAAATTATGCACGATTGGAAAGCGAAAAACCAAAAGTGAGTCAACGAAGTCGCTGGAAGTTCCCTGTTTTCAGAGTTCAGTAAAACACATACGACCGAACAAACGTCAAGCAGCCAAAGTTAAGCGTCAGGGCAAATCGTGCAAGAAATAATGTTCGAGAATTGCTCATTTTGTCCCCTGCACTACATACGTACGATATCGAAAGAAGACAGCATAGGCGTATAGGCCTTGTGCACAGTCATTTCAACCGCATCCCTGCCGTTACATTGTGCAGTTTTAGGGTATATTTTATGTCAAGCAAAAAGACTTCTGTTATTTAGTCAAACAGGATTCCTTCAATGTACAGAGACAAGTCAGGGGAAGTGAGGAGCAAATTTACCTAGGACCGCGATGTGGAAATTAGTTTAGTGGTCGCGTTACGTGATAGGAGGAGACACTTTGAGCAAGTTAAAACTGGAAGTGAGATTATAATGCGACCAAATGTCCAACGAGTAATGGGAAGTGGGACAATGTTATAAAACCTTCGTGATTTTCAAAGAGGCGATTGTGGAATGGTGTACATTAGTAATTCCGCCCCACCGATAATCAGGATCGTTCGTTTGAATTTAGCCTCTGTCACCTGATTCTACTTGGCAGAACCTCCTCATCTGATGTGACCCCACGCTTTTCGTAACTCCTAGGACAAGAAGTGTCGTCGGTTGTTTTCGGATGTTAGGTCTTCATTGTTCAAAGGATTATTCGTCCTGCGGTGTATGAATAATAGCTTTATAAGGAAAACAAATAAAAAGGTGAAGGATTCTCATTGGTTCTGACCTTCGGCCGATTAGGACCTGTTGGGCTTCCGCTTAGCGAATGGTTAGATATATTAGGTTTATTAACCAAGTCACGTGGGTAATGTTGTAACTGCATTTGAACTCTCCGTCGACATAATTTTCTCGCATATCCTTCTCTGCTGTTTGTTTGCTTTTCATGTGTCGATTTATTGCGCATTTGTTTCTATGATACTGCGTGGTGGCAGCGAAAACCAGAGCACAGGAGCACGTTGTGACCGATTGATATGACTGAACTGAACTGAGCGTAATCCGGTGAATCTTCTAGCTTGGGTTTTACGCGATCCTCAGTCGTCGATGTCGGCGGTGGTTTCCGTTGCTATTGCACTAGAACGTGTTGGTAGGTGTTTGGCAACCAGATCCGTTCGGAACACGGTAGTACAGTATTTTCTGCAGCTTGAGCCAAACACCGCAGTTTAAGAGCCATTCATCAGCATCTTTTGCACTGACTATCCCACACGTTGTGTAAATAGTGGAGTATCGGATGTTTTGACCTACACATCTAAGGAGATGTTTTAACGGGGATCTGGATTCTAGAAAGTGATGCGAACAGGACTTTTGGGTCAACGCCAACATGATATCACCTTAAGGCCTAACAAGGCTGTAAAGCCAGAGGTGCCGTATGTGCATGCAGAAACATTGAATTGCTATAAGAAGCGATTGTCGCTTTTCGATGTCCGTAAAGCTTAGACACGTGTTCTTACCTGCTCGAGTTAGGACGTGATTAAGTGGGCTTGATGTGCATGAATGGCTTAATTAGGTGAAGCGATGTAACTGCCACAATGGATGGCGCATGAGGGTGTGACAACTAACCATTGGTTTTGTGCGGTTCTAGGTCCTTCGGTCAGTTTCAGCCTAATATAATAGTTTGGAGATATGCAGTTGTGTCATTCGTAAAACGAACGAGTCAGGATGAAGATGTCCAATGAGGAAATGATAGAGGATATAGAAATAATTGATTGGAACCTCGAGAACGAAAATCCCATGCGCAGAAGAAAAACCCTCAGCAATGAAGATCGCAGACTAATTATACAACTTACCAGAAACCGTGACGACTGGGACTGATATCTCAACATCTCGGAATAAACAGTGCAGCATTCAGAGATATGACAAGACGAGTCTGGGAAAATGAGTTAAAACGAGGCCCCAGGAAAATGGGGTTTTTGGATGATATCGCTAAGCTAGACAGCATTGTGAACGAGAATCCTTCAATAACTCTCACCCGTAATAAAATAACGCTTGAGTCCTAAACTTCCGCGTTGACCATTAGCACGACCTGTTGTGATAGACTCCGTGATAACCATGGCTACAGCACAAATATTGCAATGCAATCGATTGAGCGCAACAGGATTAATGCCATGAGAAAGCTTGCCCAATATGCCGAATAGTTACAAGCGTGGATAAGCTCTATGTTACGACTTTACGTTGACAGTACGAGATAAAACGCTTGATTATCTGGATCAGTCAACTGATTTGTTAAAGGAATACCATGTATCAAAACGTTGCAGTCAAATACAGGGGCTACACACACATTATATATATATATATATATATATATATATATATATATATATAATGTACATATTCAACACGGATCTGGTAGAGACAACGTGCCAGAGAGACCATGGGATAATAGGAGAACATTGTACGAAAAGAAAAAGGACAGAAATGTTTTAAAGATTTCTTTTTGCAAGTTTTCCCACACACGGTATTTTGATTTTTTTATTCGTATCGTTTGTGGTCTTCATATATGGAAGAGGAAGGATAAGGAGCCAACACAGCATTGACGCCACTGACTCCGGTTTCGGGCCATATTTGCTAGCGTATCAAGCCAACTGTTTTCGGTGTCGTTCTTGCTCCAATCTGGTAGGCGACAGGGCCCCACTGCGGCTAAACGGGAAGTTAGCTTTTTTAAACTTCTCCTCCAGGTCGTCGGTTGTCCACCACGCCGCCGTTTTAAATCCTCTCCGGTGAGCGCGAATAAAGTGCGGCGAGGTAAACGCTGAGCGGGCATCCGCAAGACATGACCTAACCACTAGCCGACGAAAAGAACCAATCACCCTGAGTGATGAACAGTCCATCCGGAATACTCTCCTCCGCACCTCGTCATTTCTGACGTGATGCTGCCACCATACTCGTGTGATTGTCTGTAGACAACGGTGGTCAAATACGGTCAGCTGGCGCAGATCCTCTTCTCTAACTGGCCAGGTTTCGCATCCATAAAGTAGCACCGAGCGAACTGAGACGTTATAGACTCTTCCCTCTAGGAAAAGCCTGATGTCGTGACGACGCCACAGGTGCCTTAGGTTGGCAAAAGCCGAACGGGCCTTAGAGATGCGCAGAGAGATCTCGTCTCCGATACCTCCATCAGTGGAAATACAACTGCCCAGGAACACTGTAAAGAGGCTGAACTGAATATCATCGCATGCATATCGACCCTTAGGATGCCACATTATGAATATCGCGCAAAAATAAGCAACCAGATCTCCAATAGATTCTTGGAAGCATGCTCCTCTAAGGTGATCACTGAACAGCCTAATACTGAGACCGCGTTTATTTTTGAGTGCTCCTATACATCGACGGACATTTGAAACTCGTTTGGCCTTCTGACATTCTCTCCGTTTTCTTCCGCTGTATAGTCCATTTTCGAACTCCAGTGAAGAGGCATTGAACTATTGTAAAAGTTCGGTAAAAGTTTTATTGGAAAAGAACAGAGAAAACCCCATGGGAATACCCGATGGATAGTGTGCCAGGATGCATGGGTGTTTTTTGTTACAAGAAATTTGCCACAAATCCATTCACGATATCACAACAACTGCATGTGCTTCCTACGTTAGGCACAATTTCGCATTCATATAACCATCTAAAGATCTTTTTAAGTTTACAGTTATGTCTATTTTGTAAAATAAATGGTATTAATTATATTTTTACGTAGAATCCATTCACTTGTGATAGATGGCTTTTAATCTTTGGTACAAGGCTCTTAAGCTACGTAGAATAATGTAGTGAAGAGACATCATTGGGGGTGAACACCTGTAGCGGGAATAACGGAATGTGAATGAGACTTCATCACGGATCGTTAAATCTCACCGTCTTCGCGCATTATGTAAATATGATTGTGACGTAAGGTTTTGTTGTGCACATTTTTATGCTGATTTCTTTGTGGCAAACAACATTGGACAATGATAATGGCCGTGGAATATTTTTCGCCCCGGTGATTAGTACCCGATTCTGTTTATCTTACTCGCCTGAAACAAAAGCTCATTGAGAAACACAAGGGTCCCACTTGCTGTCCTCAGCTGAATTCATGAAACATGCCAACTCAGGAGAGTTGCAGTGCAGAACGCCTGCCCGCGTAGAATTGTTTAAAATCCATCTAGGGACTTCGGTGCTGGTTGTATCTGAAAACCCATCAGATTCAAATGCAGGTAAACCTCTCTTTGTGAATCAAATTCCAAATCCACTCCAAACGTTAAACTGCTTCGGTGGTAACTTTACATGCCTGAACACTTGCTCCCTGGGAAGGGTAAATCGTGCATTTACGATATGATACAGAACAGACAGGCTCGACACTGAGACCTTAACTATCAAACCACATAGTTCCCAAACAAGCAAGGGATGGTGGTGATAAGTCAGGCAACACCAAGGAACATCCTACCATCAAAGTTGGCCAGCTACGATAGCGTTTTCGTTTGTCCTCGTAGTCATTTTCACTGGTCAGGGATGTATGTCATTTCCTCGTGTCGAAATCACCAGAGGAGAACTTTCGACCACATTCACTACTGGATTTCGTATGCAGCACCATCTCCAGGGGACCTATTTTTCTCCTATGTTCATCTGGCCGTTTGTTTTTGGGCTTTCTCTACTGTTTAATGACTTACCAACTGACTGCATATTTCGATACGAGAGAAAAGTAACGGGCTGTTTGGTCGCTTTCCTACACGTTCTAACCCATGTTTCATTCGGTTCTTCGATGGATTTGTGATAATGTTCCTGCTAACATTCTCTCACTACTGTTTCCTTCCCCCGACCAATCGATTTGTCTACCCGCTCGTTTCCCATGTGTTTGACTTGTGATGCGTACTGTTTACTTGTATTCACAGAACGCCATGCGCGCAATTGTCGAACAAAAATCACGTGACACTTCCTTACCACCAATTGAAGTGCTCGTAGCGGCTGGGAAAGAGAGTGTAACTATCAAGGTGAGTGCCGACTATCGAGGATGCCAAATTAAAGCACCACGTCCGAACACGGGATTAGAAAGGTATAGAAAAGTGTCATGTCACCGTCTAGTTTTGCCTCTGATGCAATGAGAGTGGTTCTTGTCGACTCTTGTGTGCGAATTCGATATTATATATATATATATATATATATATATATATATATATATATATATATATATATATATATACTTATACGCAGGTAATGCTGATTGTGATGCACTTTAAAATGTTCTCTAAATATGTTTTGCGCTCTGAGATTTAATTTAGTTATATCACAGCGTCGGGGAATCACATGAATGTTGTAAGGGTTTCCTCTCTTTTAAGTTCGTTATATACTGCGCTATAGGTAGTTGGACGTGCATGACCTTGGTTGCCACAGTAAATCCTCAAAATAATTAAGTGTACAGATTTTCAGGTTAAGGCAACAATACATTTGGTAAATAGAACCAAAGATATTATCCCAAAGTACGTTCAAAAAGTTTCCTATCTGAAGAAATTGGTGCAGTTAGTTTTTTCAGCTAATACGATTTCATTAATTGTGCTTTTGCGAGAAGGCCAAGAGAGAGGTTTCACGTTGTATGCAGTTTGATAATTCTCATTAGCGATAACTGGCCAACGCACCGAAAAAAAGAATTCCAGTTGACATCAATGTGAGCCTTGGCGTCGAGGTCATTTGGGCGAGCTTCGCTAGTCGTTCGCAACGTGTTTGCGATAACAAAACAAGGAGCTGGAGAGAATCCAAGGTTTCCCGGTATCTTATTGTAGAGGACCGAAGTCGGATTGCCAAGGTTCATTGCCTTGGACTTTCTATGAAAAACCTTGCTCGGTGGTTTGACGTAAATAAGAGCACTGTATATCTGATTATTCGCAAAAAGCATCCACGCGAATACATTGTGAGGGCAGAAAACCCAGCACCGGACGAAGAAGATAATTTTAAACGCATTGTGATAAAAATGCTGTCTCAGAAATCCTTATCAATTCAACGAGATGCTCTTCCCAGTCATTCACACTCCCTATTGCGGAGAAGCATGGAGGGATTTTAAGTGAGACAAGTAACCTCTGACGGGAAGCCAACATTGAACACCGAACATAGGCGGGCACGTATTGATTTTGCCGGGGAATTCAGATCAGGGTGCCTGTCATTTTGGTGATCAGTTTATTTTACTGACGAGTGCATGGTGTGCAGTGAGCCCTAAAAGCCTCTGAAAAAAGTTATTTGTGGAGAGAAAATCCCCCGATAACGTATTCCACCAATTACCAGGATATCACATCCACCAAGACTGTTGATTTAGGCCGGAATAAAACATGGCAGGCTTGTCAATGAATCTCAATCAGGAGAACCATAAACAGTGAGAAAGTTTTCAGCGTTATGGTCATGTGTCGGCAAGTCAGATCTGGATGGATAGGCGAGAGGACAGTCGGTCTAAAATGGGTCCGAGGCAAGCTTGATCAGTATTTGTTAAACGGATACTTCGCCGACGTCCAACAAACCGTACAGGGACTGCTTACGCACCAGGAAAGGCACAAACACTGACAGAGAGCATGTGTTAGTTCAAAGTCGTCTGTCACTCTGGGCGCACGGAGCCCCAGAGACAAAAAGAGAGGGGAAGGAAGGATATTGGGATATCGGTAGACTGGAACACCGACGGTGGCAACGTTCAGACATGAAAGAGAGATAATGAGTACGGTAATAGAGGAGTGGTGCATTTGTGAATAAGCTTAGGCCTTGAATCCGGTATTGCCATTACGATGGAAGTGTTCCCGGAGTTCACCGAACGGAGGTCACCCGGAAAAATTATAATTTTCTAGGATAACGCGCCATGCCATGTTTCACGAGAGGTTTGTGAATATATATTACCGCAGGATTCGTCTTCACACGATTCACTTTTAGACTTGCGAACGTATGCGCAACTCTAAGGTTCAGTTCATACAGTTGCCACCCGATAGCCCGTATCTGAATGTTTTCGGAAAGTCTGTTCTCCATTCTGAAGAGCAAAGTTTATGAGCTACATCAGCACTTGATACTGAAGTCAAAAGTGAAACATGGAGCACAAAATAAAAAATGATCTCGACCGATTTGGTCCACTCCATGCCCTGAAGAATAAAGACAGACCCATTGATTAATAGCATGCATAAAGTTCATGCTTCTGTTTATATCTGTGGTACTTCAGTGTAAACAGATTTTTGGTTTTTTGCAGGGAGGCTAATATTTCTTCTTGGTTTCGATCGACTGTTGGTAGCAAGAATAAGATTTCGTCTGCAATTAGAGTATATTTACACGTCGCATAGAAATGGGCCCCAAGGTTTATTGTCATGGGACCTCGCCACAACTTGCTGTTTATACTGAATATAAAATTAGTTTTTCGGTAATGTTGTCATGCGCGAGAACGAAAAGTGGATATCGGACGAGTTTGGACAACACCCATCATATAAACTTGGTTTCAAGCAGGCGAACAATAGTCATTAAATTATATATATATATATATATATATATATATATATGTATATATATATATATATATATATATATATATATATATATATATATATATATATATATAGAGAGAGAGAGAGAGAGAGAGAGAAAGAGAATTTAATGACTTTTTTCGCCTGCTTGAAACCAAGTTTAGTGTCAACGCGACAACGTTAACCGAAACACAACAAAAAGCGGAAAGGGCGAGATGCAATGGTATGGGAGAGAATGGTTAATAAATGAAAGAAACCCGAATGTTTTTTGTTTGGTATGTTTACAGGGAACGGGAGTGCAACAGACAGACTCTACAGCATTCTCGCTACTAACTTTTATTCTGAGCCATACCCCTCAACCTCTCTAACGAAGGACAGTCCTCACCCCTTGGACCACGACTACGAGGGTGGGAAGTAGCAACCAAGACCAGTGCAAACGCTAGCCTCTTCTATGCATGCTCGGCACGTGCAAATAGAACACGGAAAGGAAGACAAGCATGCTTGCGTAAAAAATGTCCGAGCTTTCGGAGTCGTTGTAGAGCGATCACTTCAATCTGGGGGCGACTATCCGCACCTTACACTCGATGGTAAACTTTGTCATTGCTCACGCGGTGTCTCACCAGACCCGAGCTGTGCTTTGAAGACATCGGTGGTCAAACGAGGAAATCCACCGAGAATCCGCAACGCGAAGAGGCCGTGTCTCTTAACCGTACAGTAGAACGCTACGAACCGCGGCTTTATACACCGGTCCTTTGAGAGAGAGCCGAATGTCATGGCGGCGCCACAGCTGTCGCAGGTTGGAGGAAGCTGTTCTATATCTCGCTACTCGATGTGGTCTTTCTGACACCGCCTCCAATTGTACTCAAGCCCCCAAGGTACCTAAAGTAATCTACTAATCAGCTGAACACCACAAACTCACAGGCTCTTGCCAGTCCCGTAAAAGCACTTTGTACCTGAAAAGTGAAAAACGAATACCATAACTAGACACCTCAATCGCCAAGCTGTCCAAAACGCGTTGCCTTACCTGTACGTTGTCACCCAGCAAGATGGTATTATCGGCATATTCCAAGTAGAAAACTCTGTTCCCTAGGTCGAGTTCAACTCCACCGTTTACTAAACCAGTCAAGGTAATCCGTAGTACAACCTTTACATCTAATTTTAAAAAAGACGGAGATGAAAGGTAACCTTATCAAACTCCACTGAAGACGGCAAAGGTTGGCGAAAGCTGACCGTTTGTCGTTACTCTACCTGAGGTATGGCGACAAAACTCTTTGACGACCGACACATACTTTTCAGGTACTCCGTTAGTACGGTCGACCGAAGTTCCCGTGGTAAGTGATAAAATGCTGGTTTGGGAGAAATGTTGTGTACAGTGTAAAGAGCTTCGTTTCTAGTGAGAATAAGCGATGCACACGAAAGGACAGTCGGTTATAGGGACGTCATTGTTGTTTGCGTTGTGGGCTGTTGTACTACTCGGTCGCCCGGTTCAGAGTGGGCTTTTTTCGAGATGCACCTCTAGCTTTTGCGCAGCGAAGCGTGTCCGCGAAGGCAGCAGCGTTGGTCCAAATGAGCCGGTGGCCAATTATACGGTTCATTCACTTCTTCTGGGAAACTTTGAGTAAGTGAAACATGACGAGGGGTTGTGGACTTCTTTAGTAGCGGGTCACATTTGCCACGTCACAATGCCTTCGGAAGATCGCTGGCGTCTTAGAGCGGAAGATGCTAGTCAAGCGGAAATCCCACAACGTCCTCGAACACTGACTCTGGTCGTCCACGATCACTCATTTGATGAGTACACCTTATTCACTGTTAACCGCGGGAGCGACCGTTCTCCTATGCGCGACCTAGGGACATGCCCAGCATCCTACAACTCTACTCCGTCCGGACTGGACAACCGGAAGAGAAACTTTTTATTTCCTGATTTTCACAAAAATGTTTCACTAAACTATGGTTGAAAATACGACATTCTGCAGCGGTTGCTTTTGTCTACGTTAGCTTTGTACTGTTCTCTGGACAGTTGAAATTAGGTGACCTTGGTTACCATGATAGATCTGCCTGAAAGTTGGGAGTTAGAAATTCGTAAACTGTGGAAAATGGACAATTTTTGAAACGGAAGATAAAATTCAGCACAGTCGGTTTTGATCAGTGATGAATAAGTGTTGATCTTTCCAGAAGCAGTGATTTTTGTTAATCTTTTGATCACGTACGTGCCTAACAGAAAGAATTAAAACAAAGAAAAACTCTTTGAAGAATATTATATTATCTCGTGGTTTATTCGCTAATTCGTGATTGACAGTGGAGTCATTGCAAAAACACGGGTGATGTAATATGTAAGGATCAGCGAAATTCTGCGGGGGTTGCTTGTGTTCGATCTGCGAAGCACAGAAAAAAACTCCATGAACACACAGGCCCCGTAAGTGCATCCAAAAGATCTTACACTTACATTTATCGAACACCAATATGTCTGCCAACGGCCTGCTCACTACAGTAGTTAATCTGGAATGCATGACCTTGAAGTCAAGACCATATAGGCATCGTCCGTTAAACGTCCATTTTGTTTTAACGACGATGCACTTAGAACCTTAGGGATTCACCGATTTATTTAAAAAGCGATATGTAAATTTCTGTCAGTGTATCAAACGTGTTTTTCTAAAAGATATTGCTCAGAATCTTACCGTAAATCAATACACTTTTTCGCAATATTCATGGAAAATATGATGTTAAAACAAAATAAGGTGGCCGAAACACCACCGCATGTGGTCTAGCTAATGATATTCTTTGCATTTTGATGAAAAGAACTCCGCAAGGGCAACAAGTATATCTGGAGCGATTTCTCAATAAATTACGATACTTCATTGCGAAGTAGGATGAAGCAGAGTAGGTTAGTCCATCTTTCGGCCGATCAGAAGCCACCAATGTACGCCCAACAAAGGTGGTCGTTTGTTTCACTCGCGAATATATTCCAACTGCATCTTTTATAGTGTCTCTGACTGCGGCTTTGGATCTGTTGGTCGAGTTTTCCTTTTTTTCGGTTGTGGAGTAGCAAACCCTGCAAGCCACAACCGAGATAAAAGAAGAACGCTAGCACACGAAATTAATTCCAGACTTAGCAACGTGGTAACTTGACGACAACGGTTATTCATCCTGTCTTTTGAAACCCGTGCACCGTTAACGCGACAACTATCGGTTCTGTGGGGCAACAATTTTCACTGGGAGTAACAAGTCCGTCTGAATAAAACCCGAAGAACTGGCCAACAGCTCTCCGCCCTAATGAAATACGCACAGCCCACTCCACTGCGTTGTCCCGAGGATGCAACTTTTCATTTCGGGTTTGACATAAGGTTTTTTGAGTTTGGATTAGGTGATCAGGTAATGCATTAACCCACGACCTTTAAAATTGAGGATTGAACTTGCCATCGTCATGCTTTATTATTCATTTCAGCACAGTATTTGTCCTCAAATCGGAGGAGATTTGCAAAAAAATGCATACTCTTCCTTCTAGTTTAATCAAGTTGAGTGTGAATATCCAGATAACCTCTGGTTACTCAATCAAGCGCTTCACTTTCTTCCGTCCAGCCGTCCATTTCTGAACGATTGCGAACGTGCAATAATAAAACATGAATCTTTAATCTTCATTGTGCATTCTGTCTTCAGATCAGTGATCTTGGCGGTGGAATTCCTCGTTCTGACATGGAATTTGTTTTTAACTATACCTATACAACTGCCCGCGGTGGAGATAAACACAAATCGCCCGAACCGATCGGAGAAAGCGGAAATGCCCCTTTGGCCGGATACGGGTACGGCTTGCCGCTGAGTCGTCTATATGCAAAGTACTTCAATGGAGATCTAATTCTGGCCAGCGTAGAAGGTTATGGAACTGATGCAATCGTCTATCTGAAGCGAAATGCCGCTGACGCGGATGAATTGTTGCCTGTGTTCAATCGAACCTCAGCACGGCAATACGGGACAGCAGGAATACCGGTGGCTGATTGGTCCAATCCGCAATTCACTACCGGTTGGAGACGAACTTAGCCACCGAAAGTCCTCCCCACCACCTATTCATTAGCATTAAAATCCATGCCGCGCTTATGCATGATTTTCTTAGGAAATAGGTGCCTTCAGATCTTCATTTTTCTCTTTATGTTTACACACTTGATACTAAGAAGCGAATCATGTTGTTTTACTCTCTCGACACAACGCTTCGCGGTAGATCATCGTTTAGTCTTTCCCTTACCATGTTCTCGTTTTCGTGTCGACTTCTAACCCGTTACTTTGTTTTGTAGTTCAAAACACCATTGTGACTCGTATCGTTCTGTGGTCCTAATGGTCTTCCCTATTTTACTTAGCTACCTTTCACCTTCTACACCTCATACAGGTAATTTCTGCCACATATAGACACAAGTCCGTACACTACTCACTCATTTCCCCGGTACTCATGTTTTTTTGAATCCGGCCGGTTTATGCATTTTCATTCGGATGCTGTCTCTTAGAGCACTATCTGAAAGCGTCACAGGGAAAGGTCGGAGGAAGCTACTTGTTCATCCTTCCCCGCGCCACGCATCTCATTGTGTATGTTGAGGATCTGAATGCGTTTACTGCAAGTTTGCGACCACTTTGCTGATAAACGCAGTGTGTTCTCCACACTTCCATCCAGTGCTTATGACTTGCCTCCAATCTATTCTTCTATTCCTCTCTATCTTTTCTTCTGACTTATTTTCACCACACAAGAGAAGGAAGTGAATGGAAGTGATTGATTCGCAGTTCTGCTAATTCTGTCCTCGATTTCTGTACCGTTTTTCATGTTGCTGCCTTACCGTGGTAATCGGATTTTCGTGGTTCGGGGACTTTGAGGGCTATTCCAATTAGAGCGTGAAGATCTCCTTTAGGGTCACCCGTATTGCATAGGCCGAGGGTGAGTAGCCAGATAAAAGCAACGCGGCTTTGTTAGATGGCGTGGCGGGTTTCTCATCGAACAGCGAACACTATATGAATGTAACAGATGCCCATAGACAACATCGTGACGTGCGCGAATGTGATCTGCCACTAAATAAGACTATTTCCTGTTGCCTCTCACTGCACTATCTTGGGTAGGGTGAAATTTACCAGGACGCGTTGGGAATCCTCGACTGGGAGATCGCCGTCCAAACGGCTCGTTCAGTCACCGGTTCCCTACATAAACTTCTTGTTGCCTGACGGGTAACACTTGGTTGTGCAGGGGCTAGAGTTACTGCCTCGAAGAAAAAGCCGGCTGATGCTGGGGATGCCTCTTCTTACCTAATTGCCAAGAGTCCCGATGAACAATGAGTGTCTCTAGACACAGCAGTTTTGGGCCGGTACTATTCGGGACATCCATGAAGTTGTCTCATCCTCTCGCAGAAGCTAGCCGCATAAAAGTAACGAGAGTAGTTCGAGGGGTAATTGTTTCCACTGAATAATTTCAAACTAGTCATGATTACTCGCAAGCTGTGTCTGTACATGAATTGGTCACCGAAAGTGATCAAAAGATTTTACACTTACTGAGCTTCATCCTCTGGCTAATACAGTTACATATGTATACGATAGGAATGCATATTTCCGGAACAAAATAGAGGGTATTTACAGTATCAAATTAAGATTGGTCAATCAATATTGTAGGTGTTTTGCGGTTCGGAAAAGGGGTGGGAAGTTGGTTGTTCGTGGTTGGGAAAACTCGGTGTAGAAAGTATATCTGGGGTGGGTTGGCTGTTTCCTGTCACGACTGAAAGGTCGCGGTCGAGGTCACCATGATTTTGTCCCCCATGTTCCGATCGCGGCCAGGGTAGCTGCAGTGATTTGACAAATCGCTTGTGTGAACAAAGCGATGGATTTAACAGCCTAATCGCTACTGCCTCCGCTGCTCCCAAAGTGATTTGGCGAACGATCTTCGAAGAATTCACAGGCACTTTGTAAATTATCTTGAAGGCTTCGTTGTCTACCTGGTGCCCTGTCTCGGTAAGGTGCGCTACGATTACACTAGTTATGGTTCTTCTAGTTCCTGTCCTCAGCCAAGCTGGTTTGTGTTCCTTGATTCTTTGGGACAGTTGCCGTGTCGTTTTGCCTACATAGCTTGCCGAACATGAGCAAACAAATGAATAGGTTAACATGGAGTAGGAAAGGACAGGAATTTTGTCTTTGAGATTCATAGAAATCATTGACCGGCTTGTGAAGTGGGCGCGTAGAGTAGCGGCGGGAAATGTACGGGCGATTGCATCCCTTAGGCGCCGAACTAGTAGTTCGCATTCAACATCTCCTTTGAAGGGAAGTTGCATGTGCAATTCTTTCTTCTTGGCGGTGATTATCAATGGTCGCTTGGGTACTTCCGAAATGTTCTTTTGAATGAAACGTTCCGGATACCCGTTGTTTATTAATATTTGTCTTATGTGATCTAATTCCTCACTCACTGTTTCCTCGGAACAGATCTTTCGTATGCGAGACGCTAGGGATCGGACTAGGTTCTGTTTGCGTTTTAGAGGCACGAAACTGGCAAAATGTGTGTATTGGCCTGTCCATGTTGGCTTACGATGGACGCGGCGGACGAGTTTCCCATCTTCCCTTTTCGTAAGGTCTACATCCAGAAAATGAAAGTTGCCGTCTAATTCCACTTCGGATGTGAAACTGGGCGCACTGTGAGTCTGGTTAAACTTTTCCACTAGTTCATCTAGGTGAACATGTTTGTCAATCATAATGAAGATGTCGTCCACATACCGGCAGTACCTTGGTAGTCTTTCTATGGTGTCTTTGAGTACCCCATTCTCCAGCTTGGCAACGAAAATGTCGGCAAGTAGGGGTCCCAGAGGCGAGCCCATCGCAACTCCATCGGTTTGTCAGTAAAGCTTGTTGTTGAAGCCGAACTGAACATTTAGAGTACATCGTAGTAGTAGTTCTTTTAGACTGGCTACCGGAATACCAACGTTTATTTCATTTTCGATTATATATTTGCACAAATATTCGATGGTTTCTAGAAGTGGGACGCTTGTAAATAGTGATGTTACGTCCAGAGATGCCATTTTAAGTCCTGTCGTATTTTGTTCTTTTATTAATTCTACGAACTGAAATGTGTCATTAGGGCTGTATTGAGCAATGCTTCTGCGCACTGGTTCCAGTGTATCGGCGAGCCAACGAGCAGTAGAGTGGTAGGGAGAAGTGCTCATATCAAGTATCGGTTTTAGTGGTACTCCCGATTTATGTATCTTTGGTAAGCCATATAGACGAGGAATACTAGTGCCAGTAGGTCGTAACTGTTCATAATTGCCATTCGAAATGTAATTCTGATCTTTCAATAGTCTCAGGGCTGCAGTAAGTTGTTCTTCCACTGTCTTGGTTCTGTCTTTCTCTCCTTTGGATTCCGTAAATTTTGTCGAGTCACTTAGAATGGTATCCATTTTATCAATGTAGTCTTTGCGATTCATTAGCACAACTCCGGAGCCTTTGTCAGGCCTGGCAATAACAATGTCTTTATTTCCCCTTAGAACTCTTAAGGCTTCCCCGTGTCGGTTACTGACAATGCTTCTAAATTTCCTCTGGGTTCGATGGTATTGATAAGAACAGTCAACAAGGGAGGATTTGAAATCTTCAATCGCCTCTAGTGACGTCGCTGTTAGTGAACGAGTTTGAGCGTATAAATTTTCAAACTGCACTTCTACATCTAGTTGATCATTCCTCAGCGTTGGACAACAGAAACTCAAACTTAGTGATAACGCTTCCAGAAGTGGTGCATCCACAAAGAAACTAGAAAAGTTGTGTACAAACCGTTCTGGATTAGTTGGGAGATTGGTCCGTGGTTTTGACGATCTTCTGATCGATTCGTTTTGTGATCACATCAGTAACAAAATTTACGGAATCCAAAGGAGAGAAAGACAGAACCAAGACAGTGGAAGAACAACTTACTGCAGCCCTGAGACTATTGAAAGATCAGAATTACATTTCGAATGGCAATTATGAACAGTTACGACCTACTGGCACTAGTATTCCTCGTCTATATGGCTTACCAAAGATACATAAATCGGGAGTACCACTAAGACCGATACTTGATATGAGCACTTCTCCCTACCACTCTACTGCTCGTTGGCTCGCCGATACACTGAAACCAGTGCGCAGAAGCATTGCTCAATACAGCCCTAATGACACATTTCAGTTCGTAGAATTAATAAAAGAACAAAATACGACAGGACTTAAAATGGCATCTCTGGACGTAACATCACTATTTACAAGCGTCCCACTTCTAGAAACCATCGAATATTTGTGCAAATATATAATCGAAAATGAAATAAACGTTGGTATTCCGGTAGCCAGTCTAAAAGAACTACTACTACGATGTACTCTAAATGTTCAGTTCGGCTTCAACAACAAGCTTTACTGACAAACCGATGGAGTTGCGATGGGCTCGCCTCTGGGACCCCTACTTGCCGACATTTTCGTTGCCAAGCTGGAGAATGGGGTACTCAAAGACACCATAGAAAGACTACCAAGGTACTGCCGGTATGTGGACGACATCTTCATTATGATTGACAAACATGTTCACCTAGATGAACTAGTGGAAAAGTTTAACCAGACTCACAGTGCGCCCAGTTTCACATCCGAAGTGGAATTAGACGGCAACTTTCATTTTCTGGATGTAGACCTTACGAAAAGGGAAGATGGGAAACTCGTCCGCCGCGTCCATCGTAAGCCAACATGGACAGGCCAATACACACATTTTGCCAGTTTCGTGCCTCTAAAACGCAAACAGAACCTAGTCCGATCCCTAGCGTCTCGCATACGAAAGATCTGTTCCGAGGAAACAGTGAGTGAGGAATTAGATCACATAAGACAAATATTAATAAACAACGGATATCCGGAACGTTTCATTCAAAAGAACATTTCGGAAGTACCCAAGCGACCATTGATAATCACCGCCAAGAAGAAAGAATTGCACATGCAACTTCCCTTCAAAGGAGATGTTGAATGCGAACTACTAGTTCGGCGCCTAAGGGATGCAATCGCCCGTACATTTCCCGCCGCTACTCTACGCGCCCACTTCACAAGCCGGTCAATGATTTCTATGAATCTCAAAGACAAAATTCCTGTCCTTTCCTACTCCATGTTAACCTATTCATTTGTTTGCTCATGTTCGGCAAGCTATGTAGGCAAAACGACACGGCAACTGTCCCAAAGAATCAAGGAACACAAACCAGCTTGGCTGAGGACAGGAACTAGAAGAACCATAACTAGTGTAATCGTAGCGCACCTTACCGAGACAGGGCACCAGGTAGACAACGAAGCCTTCAAGATAATTTACAAAGTGCCTGTGAATTCTTCGAAGATCGTTCGCCAAATCACTTTGGGAGCAGCGGAGGCAGTAGCGATTAGGCTGTTAAATCCATCGCTTTGTTCACACAAGCGATTTGTCAAATCACTGCAGCTACCCTGGCCGCGATCGGAACATGGGGGACAAAATCATGGTGACCTCGACCGCGACCTTTCAGTCGTGACAGGAAACAGCCAACCCACCCCAGATATACTTTCTACACCGAGTTTTCCCAACCACGAACAACCAACTTCCCACCCCTTTTCCGAACCGCAAAACACCTACAATATTGATTGACCAATCTTAATTTGATACTGTAAATACCCTCTATTTTGTTCCGGAAATATGCATTCCTATCGTATACATATGTAACTGTATTAGCCAGAGGATGAAGGTACCTAAAACGAGCTTGTTCGCTGTCGTGCCTTTTTCTATGATGCAACGGGATTATTCAGTGGGAGAAACATAGTGAGCTCTCGTTGAAACTCAACGCGTGAAGTATTATGACCAAAACCGGCTCCACGTGATGAAAGTTCATTTTGCTCGACAATTTTTTTTCCAGTATCGAGCAGTTTGATGCACACAAATCCTACCATTGTGGCCCTCTAGGAAGTTGGATCATGGGAAGATTGAACAGTTCAATTAAGATTGTGTTCAGAACACAAGTAGAAAATCTCAAAAGGCATAATCTCTCATTCAGTTTGACTGAAATACCAAGACACCTGCCTACTCGATTGGTTGAGATCCATCTAATTTCTCGAACTGTGCAGACTAAAAGTTCATTTACACGAATATTGATGCAAAGAACCGGAAATTGAAGAATTTACGGGGGCGAGATCCTGGTCTGCAGGTGGATGGTTCTGTGCGTCTGAACGGTAGTAGGCTGAAACATGGATGGTTGTTCACTGTTTCTTTACATGTAGTTCTGTGGATTAAGACGAAATCTAGGATTAGTCTCAGTTGCTTCAGTGCATACATCCAATGGTCTTTTCGGTGATTGTGTCGATAGAAACGCTCGAGTTGGAATTTTAGTCGAGACCGCAAGGCATATGAGAGGTCCAGTTGCCATTTAAGACAGTTCAATTAACTAAGGCATATACCTCAACTTCTCGCACTCTAACTGTACGCTGCTTTTGGTTGGTGCCGAGTCCTACGCTGATATCACATTCAGGTCAGCAACAATTGTCGTTGGTTCTAATCCACACTTACCAATTACTGGATGCTCATCTGCCCTTTACTGTGTCTCGGCCGTGACCGAATCAGTGCTAAAATCGCCTAACTGCATCCGGATGTTAACCGGCGTTGTGATCTTTGAGCAGAATTTCCTGCGTGGTTATTGATTCAGCCAGGTACATAGGGTTTAAATGAACATACCGGAAACTTTGTCCTCGTGTTTTTATATTATTTCTTTAGGTTAACCCCACAAGAGAGGTATTTTTGGCATGAACGGCGTTGTGATATGCTAGCAGATCTGTCTCTCACACGATAATGCACCCAAAGTTCTGGGAGCGTCAAGTGTCTGGAATCGTCGAGAATGACTGCTGGCGGTGTTTGATCGCAAATTGTGGTAAAACTGTGACGATTGACCTACTCCTCCCCGAGAATAAAGTGTACTTGAGGTAGCCGAGGGGTTCACTGATTTATTGCCAAGACGCCCGTCCGGTCTAAATGGGGGACTTACCGAAAATACTAGTGTAGTGGTCAAGCTGTTGGCAGCCATATTGGTGTTCGTTTATCGTAAGTGTGGGTTCCCAATGGAACACTTATTAATCTCTGACCTCATGGACGTTTTTGTGTTTCCCAGATCGAACACGTGAACCCACCCCCGGTCATGTTTTACGAATGTTCGCCCATCGTCTACCTGTCCGCGCTCTATTTGCACGGGCTGGGCAAGGCTCGAAGGATAGTCGCGGCGGTCAGGCCATGACTTGGCGTAGATGTATGAAGAAGCTAGCATCAGCATTGGCTTCGGTTGGTGCCTCGAGCCTCCCTGGTTTGGACCCAAGGGACGAGGATAGTCGTGGGTTAGAAACGCTGAGGGACATGACTGAAAACAGAAGTCGGTGGTGCGAATGCTGTACGATCTGTCTCTCGAACTCTCGTGTCCCGTAATCACGAAAATATCATTCCGACAAACAAAATGACAAAAGAAACATCAAATGGTGTACGGTGAAAAGCAAAACAATCAGCCTTTTTTCTCCCGTCAATTGTCTCTTTCTACTACATTCTACCCCCCCCCCTTCCCCCATTTTGTTTTTGTTGCGTTGGCACCTTGCTTGATCTCAAGCCGGCATATATATCGCACACTACACTAGTAGGACGGTACCAGTTAAAACCACGCTCTCTCTTAAGAAAGTAAAGAACAAATCTTCCAGATTGGGAGGTTTTGTGTAACAGCTAGGAGCGGGGGGGGGGGGGGAGTGGCGATACTGACGTTTGCTGCTTGCTGGAACCTTAGTAACAAAGAATGTGCTCAAGTTTGGTCCTCAGTTGTAGTGATACTGATTCACCCGTTTTCTCCCCAGACCGAAAATTCCACCTCGACGGAAAAAATTCAATAGTTATTGCTCGCCGGTTAATATGACTCTGTTGGGGGTAACCATTTAAATTTCTTTATCACGGTTGGCTACATTTTCGTGTGGTGTTCGGATCGCAATGGTTTCATCATCGCTAGTGGACAAATGGCGTTCCCTGCACTATTCTATATTCATAGGAATCTCGTTTTTAAGTCTGGCCTTCAGCTCTCAGATAGCGATTAAATCTTCCAGTTGATCGTTAGAAGAACGTACTCTTTTTCTCTTATTTCTAAATTTAACAACCTGAACTTTCGACCTTCCACGACTGCTGCCAAATCGAGAAACGTGGCCTGTCGGTCGTTGCCCGTAGTTTGGGGAACCTTGGATCTGTGACTCTTCCGCAGCTGTATTCGCGGATGCATTTACTTTATCTAAACGATTAGCTTCGTATATTGATTGTTGATCAGCTTTGTTGCATCGTTCTTTAGTTTGAAATATGGTGAATTGATCTCGTGAGAGAAACGCATTGGAGTAACACTGAATCATCACTCCCTTCTTGTATATCTGCCCAGTTTAGCGTGGCTTCCGATGCGTTCCTCTCATGAGGTCAGTTATGAGAATTCAGTTAGACAGACTTCATGGTGAATGTACTTATTGACTGAGAATTGCCATACATGGATGAGAAACCACGTGACAAGGCTGAGTAAATAGGGAAAAATTTGTGGGTTCCCATAAATAGAGACCAGTGCAGGAATCGTCACGTGCGCATTGATTGTATCACCAGGACTGATGAAGAAATGTCTACCATCTGAAGGACAAACTCAGCAATCAACAGTTTCTAACAACTATTCTGTTCTTCCCACTAGGTCTAGTAAGAATACGTTTCCGTACTGAAATTCGGTCTCTTTTTGGAAAGATTTCTTTCCTAACCAGTGTCCTGAACTCTCAGATGAACACGAACACCTGTGTGACCTGGATCCAAGAGTCTTGGTTAAATGAAAGTATTGACGATGAACTCATTCTCCTTGAGAACTTCGAGTGCTTTCGTCCAGACAGAAAACAGTGCAATAAGGAGACAGGTGGTTGTGTGATTACTTACATCAATTCCGAGTGTTCTGGCAAGTCTGAAGTTATTTTCACTTTCTCTTGTAATGGTGTTGACTGTGTGGTTGTTGAATAGCATACTGAATTCTCGTATTTTCGAGTAACTATGATCAATAGTCTGTACATAGCTCCTGTGTGCTCCCAGAGGGACGTCGACCTGTTCTTTGACGCTTTTATACCCGTTCTGATTCCATTAGTATTTGACTGATCATGCATTGTTGTCGGTGATTATAATCATGCGCCTGCGTTTCCCTTACTTGCTTTTGGTTTAAGTAACTTCTGCCTTATCCCAACTAGAAGGGATGCAGTTTTAAATAGAATTATCTCCAACCATTCCGAACTTTTTCACTTACAGGTGAAATCCCCTGTTTCAATGATTGGTCATGCTGTCATTATCAGTTGACCCAAAATTTATTCACTTTCAGTGCACCCTTTAATCGCCAGGACAAAACAAATAAAGCCCACCTCTAGAAACTTGTCACCCACCAACATTACCCTTCTTCATTGATCCCTTTCCATTGTTACTTCGTGGTTTCCCTTCGATTGCTCTCTTTGCTCGCTGGACTTATTCGCAAGTACACTGAGTGCGGTATTTGATTTGTGTTGTCCTATGAAGACTGTATGTTTTCAACAATGGCAGAATACCTTTTCCGTTGCTGAAATCTCTGAGAAGGCAGAAAGAACATGCCTATAAACTACACGACCAGGCTTCTGTGAAACGACACTCCATCCTGATCCAACAAGAACAGAACAGAACATCTCATTCGTCCACCAGTACTCATGTACTACTATTAGCAAACTTCTCTGTCACGGAATCCGACTTCAATGTGGGCAACAAACCTGGTCAAAAACTACGATATAGAAGCTGACAACCCAGGCGCCGCATTTATTCACCCTTCGTCGGATACCCTACCATCCCATATTCCTTCTGTTCCTTCAGATATAGATCCATTTTCCTCAGAAGAAGTCGTCAAGTTTATTCATACCTCAAAATCAGCTTCTGCTGGGGGTCCAGACGGCTTATCCTTCATTGTTCTCAAATTTGGAGCAAGTCAACTATCCGGAATTATAACTTCGCTCATAAATCTTTTGATGCTGGTGCTATTCCTGCCTCCTGGAAACCGGGTTACAGTAGTACCTATTCCTAAACACCGTACTTCCAACAATTTTCGTAAACGTTTTCGTCCCATCGCCATCACTTCTGCGATCTAGTTGACCTTAACTGGTTGTGTCCCTCTTTTGTTGTTCCAAATGATCCCCATCAGTTCGCATACAAGCCCAACAACGCTGGTGTCTTTTAGCTGTCCCGATTTTTTTTACTGTCGTGGTTGAAAGACTAATTTCCTAGTATTTAACTCATTGTACTAATGTTGGTACAGGTTTATCGAGTTATTCAACTGACAACTCTGGTATTCTTCGGGATGCTGTTCTCTTCCCCTATCTCTTCACTACATACATCGGAGACTTGTCCACTTCACCATGTGCACGACTTTTCAAATACGCCGATGACAAGGTGCTCTGTCAATCTATCTCCAACCAACCAGACCCCAGCTCTTCCTCCGAGATTTTATACGATATTCAGGACTGCCCGTCCCATTCTGGACTTCATCTCGATACTTCCAAATGTTTTGATCGTATTGTGTCCCCTTCTCGTCACTCTTACCCCAATGAACAATTGGTCATCAACATTGTCCCCGTTTCCAGAGCTGACTCTATCAAATACTTAGGTGTTACAATCAGCATCAATTTACAGTGGTCTCCTCGTATTCTTGATTGGGTTAAGAAACTACGTAAACTGTCCTAATAGTTTTAATAGTTGTGTTGGTTGTCATGATGTTCTGATCGCTGAGCTTGGCGTTCAGATCGCAAACGTTTCATCACCAGTCGAGGTGAAATCGTCAGTGCATGTGCCTCCTTTCAAATTCATAGGCAAAGGCAATTTGGTGCCACACAAACTGTCATTTCTTTATTCTTTCCATCAATGCATTCCCTCAATCTTAATTTATTGTTCGTGGTCTCCTCAAGAAAGATTTTATCACATTACACCACAGTTTTTCGTCCCACCCTGGACTACATCTCAACACTTCGAAATTTTTGAGTGCAGTTTCTCTCTTTCTCGTTTCTCTTACCCCAATGAGCAATAGGTCATCCAAAATGTCCCCGTTTCCAGAGCTGACTCGGCCAAATATTTAGGCAAAGCAGTCAGGACCAATTCACAGTGGTCTTCTCATATTCTTGATTATGTTTTAAAAAAACTACGTAGGCTGTCTTTTTCAAATTCGCAGGCTAAGGCAGTTTGGTGCCGCACAAACTGTCATTTCTACTTTTGTTCATCGATATATTCTCCCACTCTCACCTTACTGCTCTCCCGTAATCTTTTGTGATCTACACTACACCGCGGTCTGACCATTATCAATCGTGTCTCTTTGATTGCCATGGGCTCTTATTTCCAAAATTTTTGGTTTGCAAATTATAGCCCGCGAAAAAGTCGCCAAGAAGATTCTTGTGGAGCCCACTCATCCCCTGTACCTTGACTTATCTGCATGCCTCTCGCATCCCTCTAAACGTTCCGAATTTAGACTTATCACCTCCCGCATAAATGTCTATCACAACTCTGCAGTGCCTTGCTTGGCACATATTCTGGTTAACGAAAAGTAAGTCACAGACGAACTTCGCATGAACCTCCGTGGCTGAACCAATTTTATTTCTACAGTATTTAATGTAATGCTTATTTCAAAATGTCAGCGATCAGTTTTCCTCCATTTGGCTGAAATGTGAGTTTTTTAACGTGCTCAAATCTTCAATATAATACGACACAATACAGTCTCGTTTCATTAACTGAAGTAACACCGCCAGCCACCATTTGACGGGAATCCTTTCTCGTCTTGTCGATTTGTTGTCCTATCGTCTGCTATTTCGTTCGTTCAAACCCTGACCTGGACTTTGGACAGTCTCCGTCGCGCTGAGTGCTGACAAGACTTGGCTGTTTATCGACGATGAGTCAGCCTCTACCATCACAGCAACTACCAATGTGAGCTGTGAACAACACGAGGATTCGACCCTGATATCTAGGATAGTGAATGAATTCACAAAACATGATGATTGTGTCACGTAATAAGAAACGTGTGAGGATTTGGGCTGACACATCGTCCGACAGATAGATTAGTCTCACTGGCGAACAATGCGCCGGCATCTGCCCGGTACCGAGCCCACGTGACCACGACCGACAGGATAGCCGATCGATGGCATGAGTCGGTAGAATGAAAGATGAATCGTGTCAGTGATGTTTATATTTCGAGGCTTGGTCGCCCACACCAATACGTTTTGTGTAGCGAGTGGGTACACGGACCAACTACTAATGTATTCGTTATGTTTACACCACTAAAACGGGATGATTCACGAGCAGAAAAGACTTCTCAGTAGAGTGAGCGGGACTGTTCAGATCAAAAAGTAACAAATCTGCCTGCAAAAGCCACAAAAGAAATTGCTTTTTATTGGTGCTCCGCTGGCGTCCAGGAAATTTTCTTAGCTGATTTGCTCTCGAACATAGACACAGTCCATAATTCCACATTCGTGAATTTTTCCGATTTGACGGTGGACCTCAGCGCACTTGACGTTACAGTTTTTGAGTATGTGACGTTCAGCTGAACAGTTCTTGTTTCGCGTTACATTTTTGTGATATAAATGACTGGAACCGAACTTTGACCTACTGAGGTCTTCAACCAGATTTCACCACATGAATTGGTGTACAGAGACAATGTCTTCTGTATCCTTTCACGCATGATTTTATAATTAAAATGATTCTGAAAATGGATTTTTTTAATGCGAGAATAGGATTGTCAATTTTTGTTCAAAGAAGAGACGTGCGTGATCTAGACTCGCAGACAAATTTGTGAGGTTGATTGGTTTGCCAAGAAAAGTGAGTACATTGCAACGGATAGGTTACACTTTCTCATACGAATTGGATACATCTATCGGCATCTGATGATTCATATCTTCGCAGTTTTGATTGAGTTCAATGGAACTGCTGGATGAACCATCGTGTTTTAAGATACTGTACTATACAGCGGAGGTTAGTATCTGGACCAAGCGCCTTGTTTAATCAGGTCGCATGGCATGCACTACTTGCCTGTTTGGATCACGTGAGAGACGTTAGGCTTCTACATTGACCCGCGCACTGAACGGTTGAAGACACTAAACAATATGACTAGGTGTCATTGATCGCCGCAGAAAATCCATTTCTTTATCTTCACGGTGCATGGTGTCGACCACGGTTAAGCACCCAGATGCGGAGTTAGCGGTTGTTAAGACTGAAATTTATGTCGAGGTTATTGACTTTCTTAGAAAACCATATCCAAACGGCAACTACGAAAGCCTCACGTTAACAAGGCGGATCCCATGGGTAACTTGAACAAGAGAAATTTCGTCAGAACTCTTTTTGGATAGGAGTCGCTGCCAGGTATTTTCGCGACTTTTGCAGCGAGAGTGGATTGTGGATTACATGTGACATGCACATGTACTGTGTTCACCGGCGATGTATCCACTCCCGAAGATTCAAATTTATGTTTTCACTACTGGCCACGATAGCAGTAGTTCCATTTTGACTTCAAATATCAGTCGGGGTTAATACACTGGACTGCTCCCTTGAAAAGGTGCTCAAGGACACAGGCATTTGCTAATTATAGCTCCAAAAGTACTTTGTTTGACCGCAGAGTGATTGCATAAAGCTACCGACGTAATCTGATGGCCCATTTAGTGGCACTCCAACCAATATCAACCTATTTTTTGTGAAAAACTGGTCAATTTGACCAAATTTCCAGCGCTCTGCATAGAACATCTGAGGCACACTGCGACATTTGATTACACTTACCGCACAGTTATGAGCCAAAAAATAGGTTCTACCACGATTATCTCAAGTCGGGCTGTGTTCCGATGAATTTAGGAATGCACGGATTGTTAGCAAGTAACAGCAAAATCCTATATATATATATATATATATATATATATATATATATATATATATATATATATATATATATATATATATATATATATATATATATATATATATATATATATATATATAATCTTATCTGACGGATAGCCGGTTGCATGAATGTATATGTATGTATATATATATATATATATATATATATATATATATATATATATTGCGCAATTCGGGATAGGACGTACAGCCCTACATACTCTGTTAGTATAATATTTGTAGCCCAGTGGACCACGTTGACCGCCTGGCTTGCAATGATGCAATGTTTTTCATCATAAACGTGTCGGGTCATCGATGGTCTGATTTAATAATGCAACTGCCTAAACTGAAAGTATCACTGCAGAGGAGCAAAGTATCGGGTATCTAGCAACAGCGGACATGCACTAAACGGTACGAGAAAGAAAGAAAAACAGAAGAAAGTAGAGTGATCAGCCTGTCGCACACTAACTGTGCTCACCGTGAGAAATTGAGTGGGAAAGGCTTGGAATGCATTCACATGCCTAAGGTCTCGTAAGCTCGTTGAATTCGTCCCCATTTATAAGAATCTTAGTTTTGGAGCTGACCTTGATTTGGTACCGTTACTTAATGAACTCACTTGGCATTTTAACTTTTTGTGTGTCTAATTTTGAATTTGGCGTTTTAACTTATTCAGGATGCAAGGCATAAAGCAATGGACTCAAGATATTCTGATCTATGACCAAGAATCCCAATATCTCTAAGAGTATATCCGCCGGATTCGGTCATCCAAGAGTCGCGAAGTAATGCCCCTAAAACAGAAAAAGTGTAAGAAAGGTTTAAAAGACGAAGTAACATAATTTAGGACCAAGCACTGAAAGTCAAAAGGTTATGTTAGCCTAACAATTCGACTTTATCTGATATATCAAGTTTCGTTCTGGATACACGATTCCAGTACATACAGATGGGTACAGTATCCACGTCACCTCCTCACTGACGATATAATCGCTGCTGGTGATAAAACGTTTACGGCCTGAACGCTAAACTCGACGATCAGCAATCCCTAAAATCCATTACTCCGGGTCGTGAATAAAACAGGATTCAAAGCTACTGAGAACTTGCAGAAGTAAAGAATATGTATCTGATCCATTGTTCATCGCTTTTGTTGATAAATTATTTAATACGTCTTCATTCATTGAAATGAAGTCCGATTTCGTCTGGATGATCTTGATAAAGTGAATAAGTCGAGTTACTTTCAGGGTGGGTTTGCTCATTACAATTGCTCGTACTGAACTAATCACTGACTCATAACTAATCGGTTCCGTGTCTTGCACTAGCTGCACATCATGACCAAGTGGTCATACTTAATGTGTGTCCGGTGTTTCTCTTTCCGTGAGAACTCATTCGTGTTCCCACTAGAACCGGGACTGCTTGGGTGGCTTGAACTCCGACACTGTGAATGCTGAGTTCAGACATGTTAAGTAACAATTGAAGTTAGTTGTGCATTATTTCCAGCTGTATTTTGGTGAGTTTAGTCTAATTTTCCATGACAAATATCTGGACTGTGCACGTTCTGTGGAACTTTATTCAAAGTTGATTATCTTACTGGCGAACTTCCAGAGATGTGCAGTAGAAAGTCTGAGTGAAAACGATCTGACCAAGAATTATCTAGTGCACGTCAAAAATCAGTTCTTCGGGAAGGGTAATCAGTACATTGTTACAGCAAACAACAAAGAAAACTCGATCGCTGCTTATTCTTGGGTGGTTTACAAAGCATTTTTCACTAATCAGATTCCTCGGTTCATGACGTTCCAAACAAAAGTCTGTTTCCAACCAATCAGGAAACGCCATTGACGTAGTAAAAAAACATCCTACAGATCCTTCCTGTTTTACGGAAATGCTACTTGCGCACCCGCTGGTAACTTTGGCTGCTCCAAGCTCTAAACGGTGAATGCTGCTCTCCGACCGATGATTGTATAGTGCTATCTGCTTCAGTCACTTTCTCACTCTTTTCGGTTTCCTTCTCTACAACTTCGTAGTCTCCTTCATCGTTTGTCTCTTCTTCATCACCGCCTCCCTCTGATTTCATCAGATGAACCCTATTCCCTCTTAGCTAAGGACGTCCAGATTGTATTCGGTATGATTTCTGTGTCGGGCTAAATAGCACCTCTCCTTTGGTCCAGGAATTTTTTGTCAGTTTAATTGGTTGAATCCAGACTGTATCGCTTGACATGAGTGGATGAAGTGGTTGGCAGTTCCGATCGTAAAATCGTTTTTTCCTGCGCCATTCGTATTTTTAGTTTTAATTTGATTACTGAAGGCACTGCGATATCTGGGTCCAGTAACCCAGCACAAAGGGGTAACGTTGTGTGCGTCAGTCTTCCGAGTAGACAATTTGTCGGGGTTGTTCTCACGTTTTTAGAAGGCATGCTTCGAAGCTCGGGTTGAGAGATAAACAGAAAGCCGCTTTCGTCCGTGTAATTCTTCAGTATCTTCGCCTGTTTGACCACGACCTCGGCCTTGCCCCTCGACCGCCTATAGCAAGCTCTGGTGATGTGACAGCCGAAACGTCACATCTATCGGAATCAATGGAAGTTCTCGCTTCAAAACCGAGAACAACCGTCGGAAATCACTCGAATCGAGATTCCAGGTCGTAGGAATTTGACAGAGTTTGTTGATAATTTCCGTTCTCCAAGGGTCGACTTCGGAGAAATCACTTCAGCAATCATAAATGCGTGTTCGTAGGCTAAACAGTGTAAAATCGACAAAAGGAAATGAAGTAAGGCTCATGCTCGCACACTAGCAATCAGTTAGAGTGACTAGGAAAGTGGGAACCTGGTGAAGCACATTACCGGACTCAATCGATATGTGACCCAGATTAAGGGTTCCACGCTTCGTACTAACGTTAAACGAAGTCTGCATAAGGGCACCCCTATAAGTGATTTATTCCTTGGAAATATATGGAGAGCTAATCACGGGTAATTGTGATAAAGCCAGTAGTCCAAATGAGTTGCCACTACAGGTCCCAACTGGATTTGCTCTCATTTGGTCTTCAGTGTCAACAAGTTCATTCAATCCACTTTTAGTCCATAAAATATCACGGATGATGGATTATTATAGTATCCACCGCACTGATGCCAAATAAATTCAATTAAGAATTGCGATCCATGTGGGGCACATCAATTGCCTTGAAAATATCGGGATGAGTCTTTTTCATTAAAATTTCTCTGACATAAGAACTCATGACTCCGGTTCAATTGAACACGTGCATTGAAGTACCCTACTAGATGCCTTTGTGTCTTTGATCCAACAAAATTTATTGTTTACTCTGTGGATAATGTGAACTTGTCAGTATCTGTTTTCGAGACCATAGCGATGACTTCAATTGTGTATTGCGAAAGAAGCAACAGTAAAGCACGAGAGAAACAATTGAGAAACGACCACTTCTAGTTATGAACTTAAGCGCCGAACGCATCGAAACGATATTTTCCGGCAATGGGTGCCATATAGATGATCATGTAAACTATCCAGTGGATGACAAGTCAACAGCTTCAGCTAAAATATTCAGCTTCTTTCGCAATACACAATTGAAGTCATCGCTATGGTCTCGAAAACAGATACTGACAAGTTCACATTATCCACAGAGTAAACAATAAATTTTGTTGGATCAAAGACACAAAGGCATCTAGTAGGGTACTTCAATGCACGTGTTCAATTGAACCGGAGTCATGAGTTCTTATGTCAGAGAAATTTTAATGAAAAAGACTCATCCCGATATTTTCAAGGCAATTGATGTGCCCCACATGGATCGCAATTCTTAATTGAATTTATTTGGCATCAGTGCGGTGGATACTATAATAATCCATCATCCGTGATATTTTATGGACTAAAAGTGGATTGAATGAACTTGTTGACACTGAAGACCAAATGAGAGCAAATCCAGTTGGGACCTGTAGTGGCAACTCATTTGGACTACTGGCTTTATCACAATTACCCGTGATTAGCTCTCCATATATTTCCAAGGAATAAATCACTTATAGGGGTGCCCTTATGCAGACTTCGTTTAACGTTAGTACGAAGCGTGGAACCCTTAATCTGGGTCACATATCGATTGAGTCCGGTAATGTGCTTCACCAGGTTCCCACTTTCCTAGTCACTCTAACTGATTGCTAGTGTGCGAGCATGAGCCTTACTTCATTTCCTTTTGTCGATTTTACACTGTTTAGCCTACTAACAAGCATTTTCGTGGTATGTTGTGGATGCCGTCCATAATTGTTGATCCTAGCATTCTTGAACACTCCGTGCACGGAGCTGATACTGCTCAGATTCTTTCTGAGGATTTAATCCTCTGGGATATAAAAGAACTATTGAGATATCCGTCCTGCCCTGCAAGAAGTATCCTTCGTCCGGATGCAGTTGGTGGAGAAAGAACACCACATGCCAATGAGAAACGTTTTCCCTGAACAGTTTATTCGTCGAGGAACGGTCAAGTTGTACACATAATGAAGCGGAAATTGTTAAGCAAAATGAAACCTTCCCCATTTCCCCACTCGTGAGTGACAGAACCTTAAAAATACTTGAGTGGCGTTTCGATAAGACTCTGGGTATTTTTCCCGCGCTGCTCACATCCGCATCCCAATAAACAACAAGCGTGATTTGTTCTCCAATCCAAGGATAGGTTAATTTATCAGTCTGATCTTTTATTGTTCATCATGGGATGTGTTTTTGTGATGCACATTATTTTCGACATTCTGAGAGACGCCTGTCTAAGAGGATAGTTTAACACTTCCTGACTTCTTCATGCTGGCTTTGAACAGCGCAAATCTACATTGGTTTGATGTTAGACATCAAACTGATTTGGTGGCATCCTTCAACACAGTCCTGGTAACTACCAAAGTTCACCCCAAATGATTGCGCAGGAAAATGCTCATGACATCAGGAGCCATAGCAATTTGACTATTGAAGCCAGGGGTTTACACGCAACGTAATCTCGTGTGACAGTTATTGTTACTAAGGCCGTAACAAGTGTACGAAATACGGTTCTCATGTAGAAACTTTCCCTACTTTCAATCGTCTTCCCACACCTGTCTTTTCACACCACGTGGTCACAGATATCACACCCATCGCCGTTCACACCATGGAAAAGGTTCGTGTAGTTCCAGCATGTTGTCAAGTCATCAGATTTGTTGCACACTTAGTAATCCCGCTGATACCTGTAGCTGCACATATACTCTTAAATGTGATAATGATGCAATAGTAGACACCGGACTTTCTATAGCCGTAACCACACTTTACTCTCTGATAAATAATGCCGGATATATGACACTTTTTTATTTATGAAAGAAATTCAAACTTGGGGCTGACTTTGTTGAACTGGAATCCAAACTGTCTTGTGGAGTTTCGATAGATCCCTGCGGCTTCTCAATCATTGGACAACATCAATCTTTTCATATTTGACACACAAATAAATCCATTTGATCAGGTCATCACTGAATACAAACTGAAAATTTAAAAAAATTATTCAGTCCAAAATTTGAAAAAAGGAGGCTGTGATTTGGATTGAATTCTTATGTTTATGAAGTGATTTTTCATGGAGTATCGGTGCTCAATTCCGTAGCTGGAACCACGGACACATTATGCTTCTTTTGTGTCCTTCTTAGAAATCGTCTCACACTACTCGTGCTGATTAAGTAGTCAATATCTCTAGGGATTTGACTGCTATGCGGGTGACCGTTTGTTACCGCTGAAAGCCAGTGAAGGAAGGCCACCATATAATGTAGTTGACAGCGGGCCGGATAATCTGTTGGCCACGTGACCTACAATCTTGCACTTCAGGTCTCGGCTGGGTCTTGGTGAATTTTTATTATGAATGGTGATTTTAACAAGCCAGATGAAACGGCAGCAGTCCAGTGGTTCAACAACGTTCCATGTTGGGTACTTGAGCACTGATATTGCATGACGAATCATCTTGTGATCCTATAAATAGATTCTTCATCTCTACACGCTCCCTACGGTTCAAATGAGATTGCAGCCATAAATCAACTGTGGAGTGCTCAAGTATAGGGATGATTAGACATAAATGATGAGCGGCAACAACAGCTAAACCGGTCGTGTGCCTCTGGGGAGATTTTGTACCGTCATCCATATACTGTTTGACGAATGGTTCTTGCCAATATCACCAGTGGCCACTCTCAAGAAAAGTCTTCGTTCGATTCTTGTTAGAAATTATTACCAGTGCATATTCAAGGAGTTCCAGAAAAATTAAAACCTGAAGGCACAGGACTGAGATTCATACCCACGTTATCACTGGACACTCCGAGCTAGTTGTCAACGGGTTGTTTCGAGTAAACACTACGTGATGCAGCAATGTTCATTTTAACCCACTTGAACTCTATGATTTGTTTTCTTTGGCTTTAGTGTGCTTCAAAACTGTCGTATGAAGTGAAATAACTTTTTGTTGCATACCCATGCTAGATATGGAGTTAAAATCAAATAAAGGTGCATAATCTGTAATGTTAGGTGATCTCGTTATCGCCACAGAGAACGGTCATTATAGACCCTCATTTTAAAAGTGTAGACTCACAGTCGGCTAGATGAGAAGTTCAGCAGAGTGACACAGTCCCATTAATGGACACTCGTGAATAACAGCTAGAGATACTGAAGCCATTTCGTATTGCTGGAATGGACTAAATAGTGCATTCATCAGTTTTTCCTTGAACCCTCGAGAAATTGTGAAGCCCCGCACTGTGAAAACATCCACGTCGAATCTGATCACACTTTGTGGAATTTTGCTCCTGTCTTTCAAAGTAACGAGCAGATGCAAGTCACGTGATGATAGAATCACGTTTACCGCTCTAGGTTCCAGCACCTATTGTACGGATGGAGAGATTGGGCTTCATACGGGTGATTTACCGTCAGCTGGATAAAAAAGCTTTCTTTCCAGTATGGAAAGACAACTACCTGTATGAGTAATCGTTCTGCAGCTGACTAGCTACGATGTAGTTCTTATTGGTAAGTTTCACCCCACCCGGTCTGGGCTGATCATTTTCACAGCACGTATCTAAATATGACGCACAGGTGGAACAATTGTCTCCGTGTATATCAGACATGAAAACTTCACTAATACACCCCATTTACGAGGAAAAGGTGTATTGATGCTCATTTGATTGTAGACGCACAAGGAACGAATGAAAGAGAGAACAATAAAATGTGATTAAAATTGACTGGTTTTACTTTCAACTAATACCCCCCTTGAAATAAGCGCAAGCAAATGAACTTAAAATAAGCTTCTATGTGATAAAGCAGATGAACTAGAAGAATTTATGACAAACAGTTCGATTTCTTGGTGTCTATACTTGAACTGAGTGATCCATAATTTATACCTTGCGTATGAAACTTTTATCAAAAAAATCCCACACTAGGCAGTGAGTAAATCAATCTATTTTGCCTATTGGGTGACCTCAGATAGACCTGATTTGAATTAGTAGACTGTAATACCTCACCGTGGGCTGGAACAAATCGTAAACAACGATTTGCTAAAATTCAGAGTCCATGATAAACGGTCATTGTATCTTGTTTTGCAGACAAGAATCATTTTTAACCAATTAGGCCAGATAATTTTACAGTGACCGAGTGAACCACACCGTGTTCGAGTTCCGATCGAAACCACGTGGGTATTCGGAGTCGATCGTTCCTCATTCAGTAAACAATTCAGCCGAGCAGCAGTTGGGTTCACTTAGTTGTCCCCCGCCCCAAATGTCACACGAACTGGAGACGCTATACTCTCCAATCAGATTACTTGAGCACAACCCTAGGCCGTTTACTCACAAATCATCAGTACCATATCAGTGAACATAAACTTCTGAAAATCACATCGTAAAATAACTAAACCCGGCAACGCGGTCCCGAAATTATGAAAACATAAGAGCACCATTTGAATTTCAGATAAGAAATGAGAGCCAATTTACAGACTAGCTAAGGAACATCAAGTATGAGTGTAATTTTCACGGTTAAGCAAAGTGATTGAATTCCGAGATATCCAAAGTATCTGATATGGGTTTTTTCAGGTTAACTGAGTCAATTGCACTTAGTCTCCAAGGAGATTTGTGCTATCACTCGGAGGAGTAAAATACGCAGACGGCACAGTCTGAACTACACGGCGACATTCAACACGACCGAAGTCACTCCGAGGGAAAGCCGGAAATATTCTACACAGTACAGTATAATTCCAAGAACAAGTTGTTATTCATGCCGTGGCCAAGGGATGTCAGATTTATTCACTTTCGTCTCTTCATTGGTCACGCTTATACATGGGCGGATGCTGTTTATCCGACTGAGCACTGGTAACCGGCGCAGCTACATCTGGAAGAAAAGTAGCAAGATACAGGAAATTAACGGAGGCACGTCATATCTATGAGTGGGTTTCAATCTCGCCGAGGTCATTTATTTCTTGGATTTGATAACTTGAACAAAATAGAACACAATTAATACGCGTAACAGGAACACCGCCGTGAACAACTACCACAAGCTCTACGAGATCTGCATAGTGTGCCATCCTGATCATCACATTGCTCGCTCCAACTAAGGAAAACGGCCCAAATTGTTACATACCCGTGCACCACACACATGCACACATGAGGAGTCCTTGATTAACTGGAACCGCCGCGTGTATTCCATTTTACAAGACCACTTCCGGCCATGGGACGTCTCGAAATTATTCACTTAACAGGGTCTCCAATTCTAGTCGATCCCGCTGGCAGGGTCACCATTTATGAGGAATGCTGGGTCAGTGATCTTCCGCATAGGTTGAACGTGCTCGACTTGCAACGACAAAACACACAGAAAGCTCCCTGAGTCCAAAGTTCACGGGGTGTCACTAGGTCTTATACCTACATTAAACAAACTCCAGCATTATGAATGAATGGCAGTCACGATTCATCTCCATTAAACGTCGAAAGTGACATGCGCGTCAGTACAGAAGAAATCAAAACAAACTAAAAATTTGCCAAATATTCTCTCAGTACTTGTATTCTAAAGTGCATTTTCGTAGTCGTTGTGATCATATTGAGCCGGTCGATGTCATGCACAAATAATTCTTTTGCCTTCAGCTGCAGCACATTGCTCTACTCACTCATAGATTACCATCAGTTAGCGTAGCACTGATTCTAATGTCATTCGTTCGAACTTGTGTGTTTATTGTGCTTCGAAACAGCCCGGAATAAAGGTTTAGAAAAGATCCCTAAAAATTATAAATAGCTATGCACGAACGGGTGCATTCGCTTGAACCTTCAGACTTGTGTTTTAAATAGAACGAACCAATCATTGTGTAGTGTTGAACAAGTGTGAAAGAAGGCTCCCCTAAATTATTATAACATGTTACAGTTTTCTCGAGTTGTAGTCAGTACGTCCACATTCAAGGCATAATGTTTGGAGTTTAATCATCGTGAAGAGATGCAAGCTTAACATTTAGTGCCACTGCTGTTGGTTTGTGGACAAACAGAGCAACCGGAAGCATAGCCAATTCGGATTAGGGTGATGACTGTCAGTGTGACAGTCAGCTACAATTACGGTCGATTGTCAGCACAGTCTGAGAATGTAGTGGGTCTTCTCTTTGCACTGCATTCCTTTTCACAAAATGTTAGTGATTTGTTGGTCAAGTTGTCCGTAGAGCGGAAACTTTACCCCAAATCGTGTCTCATGTATTGAAGCCTTGTCACGTGAACTGTTTTAACCACGAAGCAACTACCACAAATACGAGTTATATCAAAATAGGGGTTGTGGTAATGGTCGCAGTTTTCTTCCGAAGGGTTTTTAACCTATCAGTCTGACAAGTAGCTCCGAAGAACAAGATCTTCTGATTTTGCCTTAGCGTTTTATCGGCTCAATCTGCTAAGACAAACTGCACACGTCGTTTTGAACGTTCGGGTAGAATTCTAATCCCTCATGCATCGGAAGCTTTGTAAGCCAAAAATTATTCTATGCTATCAGGTCTCATTTCTCATGCATTGCTTTAGTTAAATAAGTCATACAGAAGGGGTAACAGATCGCATCTTTTTATCGATCAACTTCCGAGGTTACAAAACACAATAGAACGTTTAGAGCACAAACTCCTTATTGATGATGACCCCAATCACGCAGCTTGTGGGCAGAAAGAACACTGCGTGGACAACACTTCTATATGCACTCAACATAATGGGTCACAACACCCCAGTCACAAAAAAGAACAAATTCGTTACAGGTAATGTGTACAAAAGTAGTAGTTCTTTTTAGTCCAAATATCTCACTTTACCACTCGTCTGCTCACTTTCATATCTTTGCAATCATTTCGAACTGGTGGGCACTGATTCTGAATGATCAGTGACGACGTAATATCAATCGCAAACTGAGAATCGATCCCAAGGAATGTGCACACGAGCCAACTGGTAAAGAATGAGGTGTTAACTACTTCACAAGAATGGCTAGTTACACATTCCATAAAACCAAACCAAACGATATTCGCATATGTGTGTTAACAAAACAGTGCATTTTGCACGGCCAGAATTTCCATTCTTCACTGGAAAAATTGTTGAGCAAAGTGAACGAAAAATTCACACGACCTTCGAAAACATCATCCATGTGTACGTTCACCAAATTCAAGCTGCCTTTTTCCGAGTATCATCGAGATAAAATGAGGGAAAATTTATCTAGTTTACTGTTGCCAGGCAACGATTAGTTATCCTCGGCGGCTTATTCCAGACCATATACCCTTTATTCAAAACATTTCCCTAGCAAAAGAAGCTCACATCCATCCCAGTGTAAGTAGCAAACATAGAATTGCGATTTCTGAAGAAAGCTGATTGATAGAGGTCACAACAATCATTCGAGACCATCCTGGTAAGATTGACACAAAATATATCGGAACGGGGTTAGTCTGAAGAATTTCAACACATCACGGGAACTTTCGTATTCAGAAAAATACTAAATCGAAAATTAGCCGCTTATTAATGCGAAAGATACTCATGAGATCACATGAGCTCACGGCAACACTGGGTGCACGTGCCATCAAAATTTCCCATGAGATTATTGGCAGAAAGCCCCCATCTGAGTGTTGTACAATAAACGTGGCAAAAAATTGGCCGGTGACATTCAAGCGTTTCGTATCCTCACAGTTGGCCCGTCGCAGTGATGTAACAACCAAAATCCCAATTCTCCAAGAATCATTGATTTACACTATTCAATGAAAATTCCTCTGAACAGATTGTTCTAAAAATAGAGCAAATATTACCATCGTAAAGTTGAACAAGGTGGAAGTTACTTGTCACGGAAGCATTCTGAAAACAATATGCGAATTTCCACGCCTAAATGTTAATCTTATTGTTGCTCTAAACTTCGAAACTTGTTATCGAAAATCAACACCTCTTTTTATTTACGATTTCCCAGGTTTTCCACTGTGTTACTTCGCAGATTGCCAGTAGGCAGTTGAACCAACAGTTCACTGAGTTCCCCATACTCTAGGGTTTTATGCTGTTATCGCTTAACAGCCTCGCGACTAAAGTGCAGCTATTACCACCAGGATTTGTTTCTCTCACTTTAGTCTTTTGAGATCACATTGATACAAAACTTGGGAAGATTTTACCCCTCGGTGCAGCAGATAAAATGATTAGTTTCGGGCATTGGCTTCAGTCCGATCTATCAAGAACGAGTGTTCCTTTACCACTGACCACATAGAGCTGTTATCTGAACGACTAATTACTTTATGCCACAGATCAGATTAAAATGTGCTTGATCTTCAGAATTTGGATATTGAGCTGGTACCATCATTATATGGTCAGCAAAAGTATGACTGATATGAGTGTAGTTCAGGCGGAATTACTTCGATTTTTCAGACCTTTCAGTCATTTGAGCCGCCTAGTTGTAACGAGTTGGACTCCTCGTCACTTTGCGCAGTTTCAGGTCTCCATTGGGAATTTCCATGGCTAATACTTCCTAAAACAAAAACAAGATGATGAAAGAAATTTACAGCGTTTCCATGGGATTCCAATGGTAGTTTGAATACTGAAGTAGTGCGAAGTGAATAATTTCGCAAAACAAACACATCTGCTGATACTGGTCTTCTTTTGAAGACAAGTGAAATCTTCTCGCGGACCACCGCACGCTGTGGACCGAGAAGAGATGGGAGGAAAATGCAATCTCTGAAGGACGACTAAGAGAAACCAGTTGTTGTTCCAAACTTTTTCGGACAATAAACCTACAGGGTAAGCGATGGAGCATTTTGAATTTCGAAACTAGTCAAATTAAGTCACAGAAGAAAGAAAAAGCAATGGAAATGTGAAAAGTTTGCGAATTTGATTGTGTCTTTGAAAAACAACGATGGTTACCATCTCACAGATTCAGCAAACGGTGGTCCCAGAACTTACTACTCAAATGCTTTACACATCAGAATCGATATCTTGATGATCGAGAGTATAGAAGGAGCACTAATCACCTCCCCCCCCCGCCATCCCTCCTTGAGAATACTTAATGCGAGCACTGGATGATCAGTTTTAATGTGGGATTGTAGGCTTTCTAATGGACAAATCAACTAACTAATATATTATATCATTTTAACGGCTGTTTAAATCTAACGTATAGCTGGATGCATGTGATACCAAAAAGTGGGCAACAAGTATTCAACGAACTAATAAATCTATCAACATATTCAATTAATCAATCACTAACCAGCCTTTCCCTCACTCACTAGTCTGCGGATAACCCAGCCTCCTTTTCTGACCTTCCAATTGAAAATATCTTGAAAAGAAGTCAATCTGAATATTCTCTTCAAGAAGTAAATTATACTAAGCTACTTTCTACATTGTAAAGGAAATTTTAATCTCGTTAAGCTGTTCACTTCGGCCACGTTTTCTAAGCAAAATGAGTATGATCGATTTCCGAATTCTCATTTATTTGTCTATTTCTCCCACTTATTCTATCTCCGCCCTTGTGTGATATGAAATTTCTCTGTTCGTGTTACTGATCTCTACAATCATTCAAATATCTAGTGGAAAAAATATTTCGAAAGTGCCTCCGAATGCCCTCTAAACTGACAAGTCGTCCAGTTTTATCAAACCAACGTCCCTGCTGATCCGTAACGGTAGTGCCAAATTTTTGAGTAACCGATTTGAGACCAGTTCATCAAAACCAAGGATATGCTAAGGCAAATTAAACCGAACGGCTAGAAAATGTGAATATTGATACAAATCTCTTCTCAGTAAAATATCAGTGCACTACCAGGTCTGCTTTCCAAATAGCCTACGCATTTTTCGCCAAAATATTTTTGGATGGAACCACACTGATTGGAAATTCGGCACAACACCGAATGACCAGTGCATAAAAATTAATCCAATGGTTTCTTGTTTTTCCCCTATGTGTATCATTTCAAATGGCCAAAGACAGTGAGTGTGTGCGTGTCTGCACAAACGAATAAACAAATCAACAATAGGACAGTATTAAATACCTTCCGCGAGATACAATAACTAATTGAGCGATTGGACCAATTTGTACACTTCAGTTCCTGACGTAATTCGACGGAAACTGGTTGTTTCAGAATTAGTCTAAAACCCCAGTGAGCAAAGTTGCCCCCAGGAAAAAATGTGTTATAGTATCTCTGTCTAACCCCGTATGATCAATAAATACAGGAGAATTTCAGCTTCTCTTGTCCCTCTTTGACAGTTGTAGTGGGACAACTTTATAAAACCGGTCATTTCGAAGACACTGTCGACCCCGAAACAAGAGAAAATGTGAACCATAAGTAAAAAAAAATAAGTGGTCTTGATTTATTCGAAAAATTGCTTCACCATCTTCAAACGATAAATATTTGGGGTTAGCACTACGTTCTCCGGTCTTTATTACTAATTATCGGTTTCAAATTTTTGACCTCGGTTCTATGGAACCAGTTAGCAGACCACTCGGTATTCGGTGCTCTATTCCGCGCCTCCAAATTACTACGTGTAAAAGTGTAAAAACTTATTTCCCTGACTCAGGAAATCCGGTAATTCCCTAGTCAAATGGAAAAACTGCATTTATTGATTGTCCACGGTTTTGCTAGTATAAAATCTTAAAACGGAAGAAAAGATATGTTCAGGGCTATGAGACATACAATCCTACTGGGAAATGTGACCTGATGCGTTAATCCTCTTCTTCTTAAACAGACTGGAAAATTTTGTCGTATGAGTCCAATAAATACTGCCCCATTCAGGATGATATGAACGGAACTCCTTCAAAAAAGATGGCCATGAATAATTACAGTCCACATCTATCGTTGTGATGAGTGTTGCGACCTCTAAGTTTACGAAATGAGCTTCTTTGGGAATTTGCTACCTCGAGTCACGTGTTTTAAGCCCCTTAATTGAGTGGATCGATAGCCAGAAGCATGAGGGATACGATTTGAATTCCTTTGGAATTGCTGTGCGGAATCTTCCTTGTTACGCTCTGATTACCAGTTTCAGACTGGTCGACATATGGCGCAGACTACGTTGCTGCAGCGTTCCTCGAAACAGCCTACGGGAATTGATTAAAATGGTCTCCATGCTGAGTAGATGTAGTGTTCTTCCGGAGTTATTTTTTATCGCCATGTGGAAAAATTTGTATCCAAGTCAGACCTGTTGGTCTTATTTTGGAACTATGTTGTACGTGAGTGATTTTTAAAAACAGTCACAGATTCCTGGAAAAATTCTAATCAATTCTTGTCCCAAACGGGTTTGATGGGATTTCAGGATGTTGTATCGCTCCAAGTTAATACAAAAATGGAACTTTCTGCTGTTGAGTTCACCAGCCTTCATTATCGAAAAAATGAAATGGATGGTGAATGAGCTTCACTCACAAGATTTTGATGCGAAGTTCATTTGTTTTACAAAAAATCCAGTATATTTTCTCCAATAAGTCTGCCATTAGTTACAATTTTGCTTTTGAGTTGCGATATTTCTTCTTGCTCTAAAATATTGACATTATTTTCGCTTCTTTGTGCAAGGCGGGGACATATGGCTGGCATTTTCGCAACAGAATTACTTAGGGCCGTATCAGCAACAATTTGTAGGTGGTGAGTGCCATCGGTGGCAAGTTTTACCCTCGGAATTCGGAAAGTTAACTAGTTCATTAAAAATAATGGTAATATGATAATATTTTACGTTTTCAATAATTATGACTTTCAAGCACCAGATAACCAAGGTTACTTAATCTCAACTGCCCACAGATGATCATCGAACTTATTGTTAACAATATTACGTCATACAGAACTTCACACTTCAACTCTGTATTTTGACATGAATAATCCCATTTGGAAAAGATGAATTGGTTACGAAGGAGATAAACCGTTCCTTGGGTTTTGATAACACCTGAGGAAAGTTCGTGATTATAATGAACAATTTGCTGTTTGTAAATCCTCAATTTTATCAAATCAGTATTTCGGTGATACAAATTTATCTACTGCTGTGTTTTTCGCATGATAACTCACAACCATCGGATGCTTTCGCGCGTGGTATTTGGAAATTATTTCGGAAGCGACTGTTCGTGAAGTGACAAACCCACACGGACGTAGTTCATCGGCTTCGTTCTCTGTTTGCCTGTGAACCGATAGTGTTGAGGTATTCAATACTACGGGGTTCAAAACTCTCAGGGTTGATTGATACTTTTGCAAAGCCAAATGAACGCTTCAAGGAGCTGAGTATGGAAATAATTTTCGCGGAGCAACTTATCAAAAACGAACACGTTTTCTTATTACCACAGAATCATCAAAAAGCTACTTCCAAAGCATTCAAGACTAAGCTATGTCTTTAGGACCGATGGAGTAAGATCTCACAAGGATTTCCATGAAAGCCCCTTTTCTAACCATGACCAGAGGATTTTCAAAGTTAGCTATTTGAGCATTTCTTCTGGAAGCAATAATCTCAGCCAAAAGTATTCCTGGGTGGAAGTAGATAGCCGAAACAGCAACACAAATGGTTGAAGGAATAACAAGAATATAATAAGAAGATTGCCAAGAAGTTTGTGATCATGGTTTTCGAAAGGAAGAAATTCACCTTCGCAAAGGGAAACTTTCATAGAAGCGAAAAGTTTTTCTTTCTTGAGTACAGTTTTAGCAATTTTGATTAATATAATGAGTTTATTGATATTCTGGTACACTAGTTAGCTCATCAGTTTCACCACGTTGTCTTAGGGGACAGTGTACTAAAAATTGACTGTGGCACAATACCGAGCAGGCTGCATTGTGAATAGTTGTTACTGGGTTGGGTGAAGGCCTCATAGGACTGCGTTTGCAAGAGAAGCTTGTTTATGTCAGAGCTAAGTCATCATCAAGAACACTGGATCGTTCTTCCGCACAAGTCAAGTTGATATCTCGTGCCCCCGGTGCGAGCAAATTTGGATCCTTCTCATCTGTGAACCATGAAATACTATCTGTGGTGCTCCAAGCATTATAATGCACGGGTTTCTTCTACACCTCGTTTACTCCTTGATCAGACCGAAAATTGTTTCACCAAACAGGAAAATTCTTTTCAAAGATTTATGATAGCGAAAATACAGCCGGCGGCACCCGGATTCGCATTCACGACCGCAGGATTTTTGTTCCAGAAGACTTTCAAACACTGCTGGTGCTCTCTCTTGTCCTACCTGAAATCGGAACCAAACGTTTACTGCTATTATCTAATGTTGCCTTTTAATTGAATGTGGGTCACATGAAATGTTGTATTACCTGAACTATGATAGCTCTATTCTACTTCGACCTGGAAATTGTATGCACACACGCTGAAAGCATTGCTGTTCAAAGGTCAAGCAAAAGAAGTAGCGAAGGCCGACTGAACTTGGAATACAATTACTCTGGAACACTGTACAATTTTATTTGTCACTAATCTTGACCATTTTCATTTCTCCCCTGTTTGTCACGTAATCCGAATTTTCATCGATGAAATACCTGTTAGGAAATAAAGTTCATTTCTGTGTCGGAAATCTCAATCTGTTCGAAAGAAGCTCTTCATGTTAATTGTAAATACGGGAAGTTTACACTTCTCAACAAAACCAGTGAGTACTTGGAAACTGAATGTAGTCAAGGCAACTAAAGCCCTGTCATTTTTACTGCGATTTTGTTTCCCTTTCTCTTTTCCTGCCCATCTCTGATTGAAATAAAATACTCGGATTAGAAAGCCTCACAAAGGCACTGAACTAACCAAATGAATAGGAAACCATGACCCTAAGAGTTGTAGTAGATAAACAGAATCAGGTCAGGTGTGGTAAAAACCCAAGAAACATTCGGGAGCGCAGTCTACCGTGAAAATTGACCTGTGTAGCTTCCGGTGGTTGCGGGTTGTCGAACGAAAACATCAGTTTGCTATTCGTGTGCATGCTTTTCGTATTTTTCTAAATAGAGTGCGTGGGTTTCACGCCCGTCAACGAGCAAAATTTCAACCAACCAGACGCGTTCGACCGACTGTTACGAAATCGTTTTCATTTACGAATGTGAGTAGCATCAACTCACAAGTCACCAGGAGGAGCCAAGGGAGCACAGTACAACCGTTTCTTCTAACTGCATGCTCAGTTCGTATCAACTGAGTCTCAATTGGGACCGCAAACCAGAGGTGAACGATTATGAGTGAGACACCCAACCATTCCGGTTGCTTTTGTCGACTTTGAAAGTCAAGTCGAATGGCGTGTTCGTTACATAAAAGGGTAGACTAAGCTAAATTAAACACATCTACATGCTTTGAGTGGGATGATGGAGGCTCTCTGGGTTGGTGATGAGATGAAATACATTGTGTCAAATCGCTGGAGGTCAACTCCTGATGGTAAGCATCGCCCAAAGTTTGATGTGGGACTGCGCAGGAGGATGCTGAAAGTCTGAATCATGGTCATTAGGTAACCTCAGGCAATTACTTGCTTTTCCGTTGGGAAAGTCAAATATTTCGCGTGATTGTGCCTAGTCACTGTGGACCGCATCATCGATTTTGATAGCTGACCGGAACTCATTTGCACACCAAGCGTCCATCCAGTGAATTCACTCGAGCTGATTCACCACAGCGAATGCCCCATAAAAAGACCAATAAGACACGGAACACATCATCAACCCACAGTGGGCTAGAATGACCTATGGGAAATATTTCGTACGACTTTATTCAAATCTATCTGGTTCAAGACCCTAGAGACTGACAAATCTCAAGGTAACCAACAAAGCAGTTACGAATTCCTTTCTCAGTGCTTCTATTGGGAAGATGAAAGCTTGCGAAGCTAGATTAAAAAATAATAACAAAGCTACTGTTCCAGAGTATTCATTCAAGATATGTAGATTGATTATCTACGTGACATTTAGGAAATTCGGACCTGAAAATAAGCGTTGACATTTCAGCGTAAAACTGATTTACGCTGAATACTCGAGTTTTGATCGGAACCATAAGTAATCCGTTTGCTGACCTGATTTTAGTGCTCGTGAGAAGTTATTTCCGGCTTATTCCTTCTGTTTTACTGCTGGTATAATCGTGCTGCTGTAATTGTTATTTTTAGTGCTGTCATGACAAATACCTTCAGACTTGCTTTTGTAAGCTGACTTGATTGCAAGGCTACAGAGATATTATAAATGGCAGACAAATATCATGACCCTAGGGATTTTCCATGTGCGCTTCAGTTATTATTGTCCTAAGAGGGTCTTCTTATTCCACTTCTTTTAAGTAACTATCTCCTGCTAAAGGATAAGTCAGCTCTATGAACATCACGAAAAGCACTCACGGAATATGGTGCCAAGCGACTTCCCCAGCACTGTATGGGACTGTTATGCTACTCCGTCACCCAGTCCAGATTAGGAAGAAAGTTGATGGTACCTCATCCTGCCCTTCTGTTTCGCGGATGCACCTCTAGCCTTTGCTCAAACAGTTGCAGCCTATAAGACAGTAGGGTTGTTCCAGGTGAGCCAGTGGCTCATTTGCCTCTTCCGGAATACCGGATCCGGTGTGTTGAGCAGTTTTTCTTAGTAGCCTATAGAACAATAGATCTCATCCACTCATTCAGATGTACTGCTTCTGGTGCCGAATACCGTTTTGCCTAGATTTTTATACCTTGGTTACCCTCAGCCTGATCAAGCTCGCCTTGCCGGGTTGTGACCACTATTGCGTTCTTCAACTTCGTGGAGCCACAATGTGGAGCTGAGTAAACGATGGAGACAAAGGAGATGGGTAATAGCCCAAGATACACAACAGTCCCTCTCCCCAGAGGTGGTACTCTTCATAGACAGCTCATCCTTAGAGTGTACACCTGACGGTCGGGTTGGCTGGAACAGCCCAAGAGAAGACAAGATTTTAAAATAACCTTCATTCGAACATCCAGCCTAAAGTTAAAACCACTTTCATATTCATTTGCTTTCATCACTACCGCCATTTCGTTTCCTCACTGAAAGTCCGAGTCTTCTTGACTTTGTCCACACACACACACACACACACACACACACACACACACACACACACACACACACACACACACACAAACAAACAAACAAACAAACAAACAAACCAGAGGGGTATTTCCATCTTTCGAATTTATACTACTGCTTTTGTACAAACATCTAACTCTGGAAAGCCCGAATGATTTTATACTAGGATTAATACTGCAAATGTGTTCGAGTTACCTTTTGTCGAAGGTAGGTAGGACACACGAATGAAATAGTGCGACACTTGTGACTCCCTTTATGGCTACTTTGCTTATCATTTGTATGATTAAGTCAACCAGCTGAGAAAGTGTTCTCCACTCGTCAGGTGGAAACCAATTGGTGAAGGGAGAAAACTATAATGCTACTAGAATAACTCTCGTCTACCTTTTAGCGAAGTCCCAACAATTGATGAAACATGCACCTCGTGCGGTAATCCGGGTCACTGTCTCTCACCGAGTATCTCACTGGGCAATCAAACCAATCGGAAGGAAGAGAAATTACGGAGAGGATTACTGACACTATTACCAAGTGTGCAGTTATAAGAGAGCTCTCGTTGTGGCGCAGCCATAACTCCATGTGTCTTTAACCATTGGGTGAGGGGATCTCTTGTACCCTAACCATGAGACCTAGAAAGCCTCATATGGTCAAAGCTAGTGATTAAGTTTTTTTCCATACATTCGTGACATATTTTCTAAGGCTATTCCAGTAACCTAATGTAAGTTTTTCTACAAACTGGTAAACGGAGCTGCAAACCTTTGACCATCAGTTCGGGATATGCAGTCAGTGCAAGGGTTGTTGTTAGACACCTCTTGATATGAGGAGTTATTGGTATCGGATCACTACAGTTGTTCCCATTGCGTCATTCATTTATTGTCTCGTGGGTCATGATTCGTCCCTGATAAACTGGGACCAAAAAACAAGCTAATTTTTAAGCTCTGCAAAATTTTATTAGTTTTCCACTCAAAATCAAATCCTTTTTGTTTGCGATTTTGTTTCTAAAAGATATCATTTCGTCCTATTGACTGGTCTGGGACCAGCCCCTGATTCTCCAGTTTCAACTGTATTTTTACCTTTCACTGTCCATAAGTTTGTGTATCCTCTTGTTATTTGGAGAAAGAATGTGCCGCTTGTTTTGTCTTTCGAAACATTTTTTGGTACTGGGGCATAAACCCAATTTTCTTCAGTAATTAATCCTTTCAGAGTTACGAAAGTGACTTCCCTTCAAACTTCCTATAAGTGTTTTTGTTGTGAAGAGATCGTCATGAATTTGGCTTTGGTTTTCGTTTGCTGCAATGAATCACATCGGCAGTGTTTTCGTTTGAGAATTAGACCAAATAGGGGCAAGTTATTTGTCAGAGGCTGTATCTTTCAGACTGTTTAGCCCAACGCTTCGTTCTCAAGAGCCTTTCGGCAAGCCAACCTAGCTTCCTTGACCACGATGTGAAACCGTAAGTGGATAAACCCCGAAACCAATCTCCATTGTTTCACTGGTCTCTTCCCGGCCATGGAACAATAGTTACCACCCTCTCATCTCAGTTCTCGGTAAACAACACCAAATTTCTACCATTGGGTCGAGCCTCTGACTGCGTTCCTTTCAGGTCGATATACTTATCGATCTGTGATCGATACTGACAGCTGTACCGCACGCAAGCACATCACCCTGAACATACTCTTACCAAGAACGGTTTGTTGCAACCGATCAAACTTCATCATTGAGTCATTCTTGCCTGTTGATTCGTTACCCGCTAAACGGCTTTGCTTGGCCGCAAGAGATTGTGTACTGCTTATGCTTGCGATGGACGTTTGATTTGTTTACTTGCTGGGTTACTTACGTAAGATCAAACGGATTACCTACGTAACATGCTTTGCCAGTACTGGAATACACAACACACTTGGACACAGATATTATTCGTAAATTGCACATTTCTACCTTGAAAATTAAACTGTATTAGCCACGGGGATATTACCGAAAACGAACTTGTTCGCTGTTCGTGTTTTCTTTACATAATATCACTCTTTATTAGATAAACAAAAGCGCACTCGTTATTCAATACTTTTAGATCTCACTCTGTCGCTTTCCGTAAAACTTTGTGGATAAATCTTATCCCGTATTTCGCTTCAAAATGACCTTTCATATATGTTTCTGTTTTTTCTCATTGTAACGGTAGATAGTAGGGCAAACACCCATGTATTTAGAGCAGAGGATGTATGCGAACATGTGTTTTCGGTGATTTCATTCTGAAGCCAATACGATCACATTTATATGTTAGGGAAAAATTGTAGAAAGCCCATTGGAAGAGTTCTAATTGTTTCATTCAGCGTTTGGAATCGAATGGGATAGCCAGCATGCGGGTTGCGTAACAAGTGATAATTAACTTACGTCACAGCCACTCTCATATATGGTGTATTCAACCGTTGACCAGGGCAGTTGGAGTGTTTGAACCAACTTTCGTTGCGCGCCTCAAAAGATGGATGATAATTGGTTCGGCAGTCGCTAGCGTCCGAGGACTGATTGATCCAGATGGATGTGGTTGGACGCGATAAACTATTGCAAAGGCTGAGTGGACGTCTGTCGAGTGAGTGGTTTCAACTAAGTGTACCGTAATGAAACTTGATATGGGTCCGTTCCTTACGTGTCCAAGCCATCATGGATGATGTTCTCTGATGCGTTTCAATAGCTGCCTTGTCGTTCGACCCACGCATACTCATGTATTTGTCGTGTGTTATTCTAAATTCAGTTCTTCGATCGACTGCGCTAGAACATCACACTGAACCATTCTAATTTAAGAAAATACTGATTAGTTCTAATCATTTTGTGATTCTAGGAATTGTGGCAACCTAATCACCACTCACTGTTGAAACCATGATTAAAGTTATTCAGTAAAGTGGAATTTTTTTATTCTTTTTCCCTGAAATTAGTCAACACAATGCCTGATTTATGACCACGGATGATTCGTGAATGTTAGCGGAAATAGAATACACGTGTCTTAGTATCACAAATGTTCCCGCATTGTGCTTCGCGTTTTCTGCCGGAGTAACTTGGAATCATCCGTTGTGTGACCCTGATCGCACCCAGCGATGACCACATGCTCAAGGGATGAGGTACCTCATCCTACAGTGAGGTACCGCGTCCAAAACAGTGTACTTTTCCCTATCTCTCTCAGTCCCCTTTGACATCGTCTACATCTGTGATATTTCACTGCTGTGGATAGTATTCTTTTTCTCTGTTTGACATTGTTTCGCACACAAAAGCCCAAAAAGGTAGCCGATTTTCTGCTTGAATACTGGTTGCATAGAGATGTGTCCAGAGTAGGCAAAAATCGTATTTAGTGAAAAAGGATGGGATACTTTGTACCCCAGAAGTCAATGTTCATTTCACCGTGTGAAATATGCCTTTTGGTGCAAAACTGATTTTGCATTCGCATTTCACCTTTTCAAAGCTGGTGATGACTAACTGAAAGGGCGTAAAAATATCTTCCTATAATTTGTCTTCATCAGAATTATTATATTGTTGCACACTGACCATAAATTGCTGACCAAAGAAACGACAACACCTTTCAACAGAACGAATCTCAAATCATCTGGTCCTTACAGAACTACGGCTCCCTGGGCACGAAAGCCATGGAAACGGGTACAGTTGTTCCGTCAAATTCGTTATCTGTTATCCCGAGTGTATGGCAACCGAGACTCAATTGCCAATGGTTAGAACATCCACGCTGATAACCAGCGAAATGTTTTACACTAAAACCACATGATGCATCACTCAAATGTCACTTACATTGCATGTCAACAAACCCTCCAAACCTGCAAGGAGATCACGTATATAACAGCAGATTCAGCTTGCATTGTGAACGTCCAAATCACTGAGGACAACGGAAGCACTGTACAGCTGTTTCGTCCTTATTGGAAATCATCAGCAATGCAATTAATCCAATCAGCACCAACTAGGAATCGAACCCAGGGTGAATGACTGCGAATGAAACACCCTAACCACAAGGCTCTCCGGGAAGGTTCTTAACAGTTTATTGAATTTATACACTACATGACAAAGCCACCCTCCCACAATGGCTTCGAACGTTAGTAGAGCATTTCATGCACAGCTGGCGACCCCTGCCGTGATTCTCCCTGTACGAGCCTAAGTACCATAAAAGCATCCCTTTACATTACCTACAGAACTTGGTTACTATACGAGTACAAAGCTGACATGGTTTTCAATGGCCCAAACTTTCGCTGTGCATGATGAATCTCATATGAAGTAAAATCTAATCTCCTACTACTAATAGAGATCGAATATCATGATCATAATTTTCTCGGAAACCATACTGACTTGAACTAAACGGTCGAGCATGGGCTAACCAGCCACACGTGATCTGGGTGGGTGAAAGAAAAGTTTTCTCCGACCCAGCCTCGAGTGAACCGGGAACCAACCCCCGGGAACAACACAGATAATTACTGATAAGGTTGCACACCCCACAAAACGTCAAACATTGATCACTGACACTATCCGACAAAGAGAAAGACTTATTAAGCTTCGTAAAATAACAGAGAGAGGATTTTACGAACCGCTCAGGTGAGGAAAATTTACCATTTTGGAAAGCACTCTTTACTCGTACAACTATAAGGAACTATAAGACAGAGTGAAAATTACAATTTGCAAAACAACATCTACTTGAAGTTCTTGTGAACTGAGAACAAGGAACTGAATAAATGCATGTTGCAGTGGTTTCGCTAATCCGCGCCGCCAATTGAAGTTCGACATTTCGGGTTGCATACATTTGGAATTTCAAGCTGTTATGAGGGTGATCAAGTTTAACAAATAAACTTGGGTGATTAGTGTTTGTTGCAGCACATTACGAGAACAGAAGAGTACCGTGGTGGTATAGGAGATATAAGGAGCTGGACGGATTCGGGCGGCAACTAATTCGGATGTTACAGAGATAACTGGATTCGATGGCACTGAATGACTTTTCCGAATAACATCATCGGCTCATATTCGAGCAGGAATAGAGAAAACTTGTTCGAGATATCTAGAAAATATCTACCAGACCAACTAGATCGCATCTAAGAAAATAAGGATTTGGGTATCAGATAACAAATGGGATTGATTTGTCGACTACCCAATGATCCAGGTTAAATCAGTAAAAGGTGAATGGAGAAAACAAAACGATTAGCTATTTACATCAACCTGGCTAACCGTACGTAGTGGAATTGTTCGTACTCAGACTAAGCACACTAAGAACTGATTACACCGGAAGGAATTAGCAGAAATGTACTCTGTAGAATTTAAGCTGTACGAGTTGGTTTATGTGTAAAATAGAAAGAGCATGAACCTACTGGCAAATAATGTGCTGACCAATTGCAAAGCAACTCCGCTATAACTGCACAATCTGATCGTCAGGGCTCGGCGTCAGCTCATGCGTTGGATACCGGAAGTGAAACCACAGTGGATCGCGTGCATTCGAAGCATTCGAATCACCAAAATAGGCAGGAAGTCACTGGGTATGGATTTCGTTATGCACTAGATGGATAAGTCAATCTAGTGCATTCAGTTACTTAAAGTATGAAAATAAATTCATACGAAGAATGAGTGCATTAATGCCTATCTTGATGTGCTTACAAGAATGACGTAATTCCATTTATTCGTATTACGATGTCCCGGCGGTCTCGGATGTAAGAAATGTGTGCTTTTCTGTTCTGTTCTTTCTTAACCGGACACCTTCTTGTGCAAAAGCTGAGTCAACCTTGCCATACATTCTCTTTTTTGGTTTCTAAAATTTACACCGGAACTACGCATCACAGGGTTTACTGCTGTTCTTGCCGTAGATAATCATCAATTTGAGTAAAACCTCCGGTTTCAGTCAGTCAACGAGAGGTAAAAATTACAGACAGTCAAATTCTTTTTTTCCATTGTTTTTACTCATTTTCAAGACGGAAATATTTTCGGCCGAGGAGGATCAGAAAATCTTTCATTTCAATGAATTAAAATCTGTGTGTTGGTTGTAGCTTAGGTTGTTGGTTGCTATGATTTGCTTGTCGCTGAGCTTGGCGTTTAGATCGCAAACGTTTCAGTGCCAGTCGAGATGACATCATCAGTGCATGTTACGTTGTTGCTTTCGGCAGCAAAATGTGATGCAAGGAAAGGAGGCCGAAAGAAGAGGGTTCATGTTTCACACTGAGCGCTTATAGGTTTGAGAACCAGGAATATACGGTTGCAAACAGTTTCAGTTAGATTTTGTGTTATCACTGATAAACGAACGAAGAGGGTGAGAAATCCTAATGCAGGCAGATAAATTAACTGAAAGGAAAGTGAATTAGTGAACAGGTACCACATACAAGCATGACATACAATTTCGTCAGATTTCTAGCCCCGATTTCAGAATCCTTTCGGCTTTTGACAAAGCCAGCAGTAACAGAACAATCTATCTGCCAACTCTTGCATCATTTTGTCCCTCACGTGCGTGTAACGATCTAATCCACTTTGTGATGATCGTGGAAGAAGCCACTGTGTATGTGTGTGTCAGCTTACGCAGTCTCCTGTAAACCTCTTCTGGGTTGACGCAGTAAATAATAGCTTAGCTTGCGCAGTTTTTCTCTGTATAGGATGCAGACTGTTGTCGGCCGTATGAGCAACAGTTGCTCGTGTGACCTTACACGACCTAAATGCTGTTGACAACTAATCGGAATACACTGACGACGGAATGGGCGACACTACCCGAGCATTGTTAGGTCAAAAATTAGGTGAAGCAAAGGACGGTTGAAAAGTAACGTGTTCAAAACGGGTTAATGTAAAACTTAATGGAATAAGAAATCATTATAGCAGAATGACAGGTTTGAACAGAAACCAACTTTCTGAATTCGAGCACGGACGCCGCTCTTCGTTGATTGAGCTCAGACGCAATCAGCAAACGTTAAGAGAAGAAGCAACCGAATGGTTTATAGCGACAGTGTGATGCAAGAATGGAGGCACTTTTACCGGTGAAACCATCTGGGCTTGATCCCGATGGGGTCAAACGCTTGGAATAACAATTGTCATAATCCAAGTTAGAAGCAAACCGGGACCTTGTGGTTTCATAAGACAGTATAACCAAAAGGCCAATCGAAGGCAAGCAGACGAACCAATTATGTAATCAAAATTCCAAGCTCTGCAAAACGGATAAGGTTGACGTAGTAAAAATTCTATTTGGTAACGTGATGTAATCAAGAGGAATGCCCCTTCGTTTTTCACTGTTTTCAAGGGGTTTGTCTCGTGTTCCTGGCCCTGCTCTAGTGCAATCATATTCCACCCTAATTTCAAACGGCTACCGATTTCTAACCAACCGTTTATTTGGTTTTGTTTGTTTCCTCCCTTGATAAACAGCCACCCGTGCCAGGTCACGGTGAAGTTCAAGCACGTAATAGACCAGTGGGATCTGCAAATGGGGAAATAGTCCGTAGCATATGATTGTTGTGCGACCGATTTGATTCATGCTTCCGGTATACATAAAGAAAAATGTTATCACCCATTATGATGCAATATGGCAATCTGTAAATGTGACACAAAACCATGAACCTGGGCATAAAATTGCAAGTAAGTCAGTCGACTAGTGTTTGTGACCGGTTTCTTTGCTATTTTGTACTTGGTGTGTGTACCTGGGTCGTAAACAAGCAATAAGGTTACTAGGCAAGTTTAATGGTAAACTTGGAGCCCTTCTCAACTGCTTCAAAAATCTCATTAGTGGTGCTTCATGGATAAACTCGAGGTCCACACCTTTTCATATTAATAACTTTCTTTCGTACACTTGCTGGTTGCAGCTTCCTGTCGGTCAATCAGCCAGTCATCCAAACAAAAAGTCAGTCTGTCAGCCAGTCTGTCAGCCAGTAAGTCAGTCAGTTGGTCAGTCAGTTGATGGTTCGATCGACCGCTGACTCAGTTAGACAGTCATTCAACTAATCTGGAATTCTAGCAAGTAAGCAATCGATCAATCGGATACTAATCATGGTGCGGGGAAAATGCTCCTAAAGTGTCGTCTTATATTGACAATAAGGGCCCTTCGTTAATTACTAAAAACGATTCGCACTGGATTAGTAATCCAGAAAGTGAACAGAATGCGGCAATGCTTTGAACCATCTGTGGTTGAGGAGCAAGGAAGGAGACAGTGCTACATGCGGAATTGTTGGTAAGTGGCAAAATTGTTTGCCATCTGAATATCCTAATAATAAACACGTTCAATGAAAGCAGATGACAAAAGATCGGTCAAGCCTTGGTTTGTTGGAGACTAGTCCTGTATATAAACTAGACACATAAGAATGAGTGCTATTCATTCGACTCTCCTTCAAGGTTTAATTCCCGCGCGCTACTCTGTGATGACCTTTGGATGAGAGTGCAAATCGTCGCCAAAATTAGGAATCGTGCTGTTGACCGAAAAAATGGCGGATACGTGCACACACGTGCACGCAAACTTTATTGAACACTTTCAAAATTGTGCACCACGGTAACAGAATCCAAGCCACAGTGCTCCCAGTGCTGTGCACTGCCGCACGCGGAATATCGACCTTCGTCTAACGGACCACACTTATCTCCGTGACCGTGAATATGGTGCTATTTAGGCGAGCGGGTTCCATGGATGCGTCACTATCCTACTGGTTGTGCCCTGTAGCACACACACGGTTGCGTCAACCCTATGTCGAACCTATACGGGAAACGCTGGATAGTCCTGCCGTCAGCTTACACCCCATCGACTGAGTGTTATTGTTAGTGTTCTAAACGGCAGTAGGAGCTTTCAGCCAAGTGTTTGTGTGTGTGTGTGTGTCTGCGAGTGTCCTGAACACTAGTCAGATGGAAAAACGGGTAGCAAAAATAATAGTTCGGAGGCAAATTTGGTAGCTGGTTGTATCAGTTCTCGTCAAATGCGTCAATTAGGAAAAAACGAAAGTGCCACAGTAACAACGATCATAAACACAAAAGAACAAACTTGCATGCACATTTGCGTGTACTAAATGAGGGCGAAACCACGAAGTGTAGAAAATTGGTAGATAAGAGAGAGTGTGTGACAGGCTGAGAGCTGGAAGAATCTGGAATTTCTTGACCTCTGTCCTGTGGAAATAAATACATTGCTCCAAACTCAAATTTGTTTCGGGTTAACATCTCACGCGAAGCACAAAAATGACAAAAAAAATTAAAGTGAAATAACATTATTTCTGTGCGTGGGTGAGTACTTGTCTGGACAAGGGGACTGTGATCAGTCAATACGCAGTAAATACCCACCTCCAACCATCATTTTCTTTCGTGATTTGTGGCACGTGTACAGCTTACCTACGCGAAGAACTGTGGCAAAGTAGCCAAATTTGGACTGAATGGTAAAAAAAGCGTTCTGGGAAGAATGTATCACGTACTTCGATGCATCGATTTATTTGTATCTCTTGTCAGAATATTATTTCAAATGATTCCCTGCGAATTTGTTCATCAGTAATGGCAACTGAACTGCTTTTAAGGTCATCGATACAACATTCACGCGCACTTTGCTTAAAGTCGTTGTGTCACCCCGTCCCTCATTGATCTATCATTTTTTCCGCTAATAGTTTGGCCGGCCAACCGATCGAATGACCAACCGACTGATTGACACCTACTGATTGGTCTCTTACCCTCAAATCAAATAAATGTGATTGTGACAACTCGGAAGTCAATTATCAAAAACAGATGTTCAACTACCCTAAGTTTTTTGAACCAAAGTTTATTTAACGGACCACGACAATAAAATTTTGAAAAAACAGTTCAGGTGACTCGTCAACAGCGTAAACAACTAATGTGTGAAACATCATTGGAAGTAAGTCTGTCCGGCAATACCTTTTTAGAATGTTTGCATTGTTGTAAGCCCGCCGTCAGATTGTTATCAGTCCCCATGTCCTAGTTACCGTTTCCCACGGAAGGCTTTTTTTACACATGTTTGCAACTCCTCTCGCATATGAGACTTCTATTAGCTTAAGACCAGACCACGTCAGTGTTGCGCGGGAATAGCGTATTTCGTGATGGGACAACACGGCGTTTACCGTGAACATGTTGAGATCCAGGAATGCACACTCGTATGTACAGTCAGATCGCTTCCCAACCGAGTTGATTTTCCTAGTGAGCGCCAACTAACACGGTTTGTTGGATTTTTACCCGCAAACTGCTCACACTTGATCGTGCCTGCCTTGAACCTGAGCTAAGACATTATGCAAAGGCGGATCAGTTGTGTTCTCAGGGCGTGACACACTCAAGCCAAACTATAGTGCCTTTGTTCATGGCGGTATTCGTAACTCCCTGACGCAGTGTTGTGATCCCACTAACCCATATCTATTTTTACATCTGGTTGAGGATATTTCGTCATCTCTGTGGGCATTCCACTCTGATCTCCCGTTCACCACTGCGGTCTTTGCTGGAAAATTCGACTGACTCGATAAGATGTTCTGCTTTTGTCAGGATGATCCAACTGCTGGCGGTTGTTTAATTTTGTTTACCGTTATTGCCCACACGTATATGCACATTGTCCTGGATGGCAAACCCATGAGTCCAGTAACAAAAGGCGAGAAAACGAAACCTACTCCATCGGACATAAGAGGGTGTTAGTGAGGTAATTTGACCTCACTGCACGACATAGTTTCCACTAATTTACACCTCCACCCAGATACTTTTGAACACTATTCACCTCCCATTTTGAAAAAAGTTATGGACAAAACAACTTGCCAGTAATTTGTTCCGAAGTACAATTCACCATTTTCAGTTGGGAAGCTGTTATAATATCCATTCCCATTATATAAACTACATAGAAGGCAGCTGGCTAGGAACAATTTTTTTTCTGCCCCAGAAATGAGTACAGTTTCACTTCTTAAACATCAAAATCATTGAATGTCTTTGGAGACTCTCAATCCTGCACACTCTTTCAAACCGCTGCTGAGACCCAATGGGTTCGTACCTTTGATATCTTCGAATTCCAGATGGGATAATAACTAGAGGAATTTTCGTCGGCAATTGGTCTGTTTATACCACAACCAACCAATCAGGCATATCACTGACAAGTAGTAATTAGAATTTACTTGAAAACTTACCTCATCACATCAGAGGAAGTGCACTTATTTAAATACATAAAAAAGGCCACTATCTGTGCTGGTCCAGTGGTTTAGAACGTTTCGTTACCACCTAGGAGGTTAGAGGTTCTAATCCCCACCACCACCGGTTACTTCGGGGGTAGACAGCAATCCACTGTCGTCCTGATGGCTACCACATCTGATCTCTTGGGACCTTATGTGGTTCTCCGTCAATCCAAGTCTCCGAGTCTGCTTGCCGGTTTTCCCTAATAGTGAAATGGACCTTTGTGGTTAGGGGGTATATTCACTTTCCATTGCATTCACGCGCAAACATGTAATGAGTAATATAAAATAACTTGAAATGGAAATAAAACAGCCTCTTTCCTCAACAAAGACTGGTATTCAGCCAGTCTCCTTTAGATGTCAGGGTGATCGCATCTGTTGAATTATCGACCTCTTGGAAACCACTGGGACCAAAAAAGATGTGTTCCCAATGGGTTCATCGCCTGGATATCTTCTCCACAGGCCTGATGCGCGGACTGTTGGGCGAGGCAATCTCAAGGGTAAAAAGGTACACCCAATAAGTGGATTATACGCTTATTATTTGTGACCCATGGATGGATATGCCGGCATATGCTAAACACATGCAACAACGCGCGATTAGCTGTGGACTTTTAGAAGGACGATTTCCTATCCTTTCTGGGTATAGGGTTAGAAAGGAAAAATGACGGTCACCTTGTGCGCAGTGTTCAAAATACCCGGGCTAACGAACTTCTGTGCTTAAGTGATATCCTGAGGAAAGACTGATATTACGGTCAGGTTGTTCGTCAGTAAGTTAACACCATTTGTTACGGGGTTATAGTGCGAGCGGCTAAAAAATAGAGTAGTATGCATAGTGGCATCATTCGGAGGTGATAAGCGTCTAGAAATCCGGATTTGACAACTGTCAGCAGCAGCCGTCGAAAAGAGCTCTCCGTTTATGCACGTTGGGTTGTACTGAAGGCGAAGTCGTTCATTGTTCATCACGCTGGGGTTAAGTTGCCTTGTTAGTTCTAATTTTTCGTTCCGTATCACTTTAGATGCACTTGCCGCGCTTAGTATATCGGACAAACGACGAGTGGCATGCCTTGAAGAATTACAAAACGTTGTCAGACTTTAATTCACCAATGCACCGTGCAAAACATCTCCGGTACCGTGAACGGCTTTTCAGGGAAGGACTACACAAACTATTTCTCACTGGATCGGAAACTGCGGTGATGAAGTGCCTGAAGACGGAATCGTACTAACAGGGCAACCTGAAGCAGTTTTGCCATGGCTATAAGTGGTGGGTGCTCCCGCCTCAGTCCCTAATGCAAATTCATTTGCTTAATCCTGTGTACAACTCCACATTTGTCCTTTTGTCGCACTTTCTGTCTCAGTATTTGTTCACACGTTTCTTTCTAACTCGGGAAATTCACGAATCACTTTTGACTTTTCGAAGTGATCCGATTATAATGTCTTCACTTCAGCACATATGAAACTCACACACCTACGAACCTCTGTATGCTCGAACCTGAAGAGCAACGTGGAGGAAAATTTCGTTTCGTGGCCGGTCTTTGATATTTATTTTTTCACAGAATCCTCTGGATAGATCTGCCAATATTTCGTGCTTTCTCTACTTATGAAAAGTAACCTGAGCTGCAACTTTCAACAGATTTGATAGAACAGTATGACACAATCCACCCAAAGATAGGTTTTTCTCGAACATCAGAGACTCACGAAACTCTCAGAGTTCATCTGCGGAGAGATTACGTCACCAGACGGGAAAAGGGCCTAGATGAATTCAGTACTTAGCTGTGTATGCTGCTTAATTTGTTCTTCGTTCGGTGACAGCGGAACACTGGCAACGTCACTTTTGTCTGATGCTCTGATTTTATCAAAGTTAACTGCGTTTACTGTGTCCCAATATGCTACAGTCTGTTACTGCGAACAATTTGTAATGTATAAAATGATTCATTATGCAGTATATTTCCTTGGATTACCGATGGAAACTACAGAAACACTGCACATCTGTTTCGTCTAGCTTGTTAAGAATCATCGATCTACCGTCAAAAGGGGTCAATCGCTGTGCAGGTGATGGTTCGTGGCCGTGCTAAAGTCAGCTACTGAAAGGCTCCGTATCATTTGGAGTGGACGTGAATCAAGCGATCCAGTTCCAGGCAGGTCAGCCAGTTGGAACTCAGCATTGCTGATAAGTGACATAGATAAAACAGAAATGTACTGTGTTTATCTCGTTTTTCACGGTTAACAGTTAAATTTATACTTTGCCTACAGAAAGACAGTGCGCTGTGGTTGCTATACTAGAACTCGGACACACACATACACACACACACACACACGCACACACACACATGCACACACACGCACACACACTCTACTATTGTGGTGGATTACGCAATCAACTCACACAATTATGTCACGTGGACTGGACGCAATGGGATTGGAAGACTATGACTGTTCCATACATGGAACTCCTTCTTTGGGCTCCACAAGTTATGCGCAAGAGCCAAGAGATTATTCGGAATAGTTCCGTTCCGACAGTGGTGATAGAAAAGATGCTTGATAGTACTGGTCGATCACAAGCGGCGTAGAATTTGGTCGAGCACCAAGTAAGCAGTCTCTCAAAAATCTTAATGAAGATTCATGCTAACATCGATATTCATTTGAGAGTTATAAAGCATTATTGTGAACTCTACAAGGGCTCCTTAGTTAATCTCATCTAGAATGTGTGTGAGGATCAAGCGTCTAATGTTGGAACCAATTTTAACTTGAAAAATGATAGAAAGATGCAATTTATGCGCAACTCATACTCATAAACGGTTAGTAATGTAAAATGACGTGTTTGCGTCACTATTAGAAACCGCTAGAGTCGATTCGGGCGTGGACATTCTCGAAGAATGTAGATGGCATTATATGATAAAAGAAGTGACAGCTTTGGTCAACGTTTACCACATACAGTCAACATAAACGTGTTTGATTGCTCACCGCTTTCGGTGATTAATTGTGCCGTGTCCAACTGGGAGAAAAGACAACCGGGTAAAAATCCTTCCTACAAGTCTCCAAATCTTTGCTAGGTTGATATGGGATCAGACAATGCCTTCGATGCAGCCGTGCAGCACCGCAACAGAGGAATCACAATTTTGATGAGATTCCTACTCCGTCTGATCCGCAAACCACCATCATTAGTTTGGGCTTGCCACCACGTTGTAGCCTCTGTGAAAGCGCGTTTTTGTCGGTGCTCACTTTCTGTTCAGAGCGTTCTCAGTTCATCGTCCTTCATTAAAAAGTATTCACTCACTCATTTCCAACTGACTGAGTGACTGATCTTAGGCGCACCTGTTCTATTTGCTTACATATGGTTAGCAAACACATTTTATCTAGTCTCAATACCTTCAGTGAAATCAAACTTATGCGTGAGCTATTCACAACTAGGTTGGGGGTGGAAGATTCTATTGAGATGATATGTTTGGTGGACTCAGTTAAAATTTAAGAAACTATCTAAACTCCAGTCGACCGATTGATGATTTGATTGAGACTACTATTCACCTTTCTCTCAACATGACCCTTAGAAGTTCCGTTCGGAGTTCAGTTCGCCCAGCTTAGATTTATTGTTATTTCCGCTGCTGTCATCCTTACCTAGTAACAATATGTCAATTTAGCACAACTGACAATATGAAACCGAAGTTCGTTTGTGGTTTTTTTAATAGTAATCGGACCTTTCTTTTAACAATCATTGAAGACCAGGTTCTGTCTGATTAGTGCCTGCGTATAGGTTGAAAAACACGATCGTCGTAAGGATGCTCAGTGGAACAAAGAAGCATGTTCGACAGTCAGACGATTGGTGATATGTGGACCATTTTGATCGTTTAAAAACTCTCGTTTTTCCTTTCTTCGTTAAGCTTTCGAATGATATTCGAATTTCTTTGTTGTTACGCTTGGGGCAACGGACACAATCTGTCTGGCTTGGATGCAATACTAGTGAACATTTGCCTAATTCTCTAGATCTCATGATTCACTTTATTTGTCTGGAAATAATCCGTGTCTAATTTATCAATGATCAGCGTCTGATCGAAACAAAATGGGTGCTTCAACCGCGTACATTTTGTCTGGAATGGGAACTAAAAGTAAAGACACGTGACCACACGTATATTAAAACAAACTGACCGCATATGAAAGCCAAAAGTTGAAAAACGTGATTACCAATCTTCATTGTGAGGGTAGAAATACCTATTTATTTTACTGTATTTTAATTTATTGTGCGATCAAACTTTCAGAAGCACCACAGACACACTCGCAACAGGGCCATGTTTCCGGGTCAAGTCCTTCTTTAGGTTAATCAAATGTCATCACGAAAAAACTCTTACAACATTAAGTACACAATGAAAACGGGATTTGGGAAAATCAGGTTAGTTCTCGAAAGTTCGTGTTTCCAAAAAGGACAGAGGAAGTTAGTCTGTTCACGTGGTACGGGTTGCTTCTGTCGACGAACCATTTTCGGAGCTTCCTATTGTGTATTATGACTTGGAAACTTCCAGGAATTCAAAAGAGCCGCGGAAATTTCGTTTCCACACAAACAAGAACGAACAACGACTACCCGATTTTATCCACCGTGGTTTTTTTAAGTGGTAAAATATTATTACGTGCAGCGAAAAGCAGGTGCTTTCCTGGTCCAAAGATGAACCCTGCGTTCTTCGTACGGCTCCCTCCGACCATTCCGAAGACGTCCACTTGTAAACTGTACGAACAAGTCAATGGTTGAAACTGGCAGACTGTTGCATTTAAACTCTAACTTTCTAGCTTTCGCGTGGTCGCTCACAGTCTTCAATCGGTGCAGAACGAATAAGACTACAAATGGAATTATCGTGGGACATAAAATGGGTCACACCAGAATACCGTACAATGACAGCCGCACATACTTGAAAACAAGGGATAAAGTGCCATTTGCGAACAACGAGATACCTTGTAGGTTGCTTTTGCCACAAAAACACGAATATTAAGGTTTCATGGACTTCCACAATCTTCCTTCGGTACACTTCTCTTCATTTTTCCGGATGGCAACCCCCAAACGTCTGCTGTTCCGCTCTTGGGTGGTACCCATTCGGGCATAGCGTTTTTCTTTCCGTTGTTGAAGCACAACAGTACGTCTTAAGTCATATACGGCCTTTGTCTCGTGTTGTATGTTACCCCGTATATCAATTAATTGCGTAGCATCTGGTGCTCATAAAACCCCTGGGAACATTAGTATACAAAAAAGTAAATGATTCATGTATCTACGCTTTTCTTTGTGAGTAGGAGAGAAAATTGGGAAGAGTGAACTTCATGACTAAAATCTGGAAGAAATGAAACGGTAAACGAAGATAACTATTCAGAATTTGAAGAAAATTTCTACCGGACCTCATTAGTAACAGTGAAACCAGTCACTGTGGCCGTAGACTCCATTTTTTGCTTTGTGCTTAAATCCCCTCTTTGCATGTTAAAATGCTACTAGTAAGTAATGATTGACTATTAAAAAATGGTCAGAAACTTCCTCGATGGTTTAAAATTTTTGGGATAAATGACTTCATTAGAAAATCACATCACAGTTACGATGCAATGAGCTGCGTGAACTTGGTAAATCAGAAATGATAAATGAACTCTTTCGATGTATAGGAATTATGTACTCAAACATATACGTTAGATATTCTTACGCAAAAAGTCTAGAATAATAACGAACTTAAGAATCCCATCTTGGCACCTCTGCAAAACGTCAACTGACGCATCAGAATCAATCTGACTGACCCAGGTGCATACGGTTGGTTTCAAAGAGCTCCTGATCTCGTTTATTGATATTTTATTTGGTAACGGTTTGCCGTCAGATCAAAAGGCACCATTAGCGCACAAGTGACGGCCGTTTCAGTCAACCCTATTTACAGCACTTTCATCCGTAGCTATAACCTTGAGTCAGAAATGATTATTTCTAACTTTTGCTAAATGAAGGAGAGTATCGCACTTCGCGTATTTTCGTGAATCATCTGGTTTCATTGACTTCATCCTCTGATTCGTTCCATTCACCTTCCACGAACTCATTCGTGTGAAACATCTGGTTTTGAGGTCAGAGATCAATGAAATGCACATTCAAAGTGGACTCTTTCATTGCTTCCATTCACATGCACCTGGTGAGAATACATGCTTGGTCCCGTGGCAGTTCTCATACAACTGCGACTTTGCCCATGGCTTTGTTTGAGCAATACGTATTGCAGCATTATCAGCAGTAAACCAAATATTCATTTCAACCTTAATTATCAATCCAACTCCGTAAGCCACAAATTACCATCCCTAGAACTGACCAGTATGTTGCAAGAAATCTATTTTGTGTGTGTACCAATGCACAGAGGAAACTTACAGACAAGTAGACCGATAATTTCTCAAAATTGTCTACTTGATCAATAAACAAGATACTACACATGTATATGGAAGAGTATGATATTCCGTAACACAGTGTTGTCGGAAAGGTTTGTAATCAGTCAACGCTTTGATCACCGCGGTTTGGCTTTCTCAAGACCAGTTTACGGTCGCCGTGTTACCAAACGCAAAACACCTGCGTATAACATATCACCTGGTGCATCAGTATTTCCACACACTCCAAACCAACTTCAGTTCCGATACATCAAGCCAGAAGTCAAATGATTCACTTAGTTAGCACTCATTTTTGGACGTGAATATGAGCATATTATAAAACGACATCTACTGGAGAAAAACCTACTCATGATAATCACTCTTTAAAACAGTCAGCGGTGGGCAGTTTTTGTGGGAAACAGATTAATAATTCTGAAGTGTGAGTTTTGAATAGCTTCATCACCAAAACCACCACAGACACGGCGGCGGGCGCCGCCACTGATTGAATTCAGGAGCTAAGCACCCTGCTTTCACACGACTTTTTATATCATCTGACTTACTGAAACTCTATGTGGTTTGTTGCACCAAGTCTCATGATATTGTTCGGAATAGTCCCCAACAGTGAAACTTGTCGATTATCAGATATTTGTTCATCCCTCGGGTTGATGAGGAAAACAGTAAAAATGAAAAACCTCTGCTACGCCCCGCAGTTAATGCAAAGTCACCACCCTGTTTTAGTTCAATATTATACACTACCAGCTGAACTACTTGACCATATTAAGACTTTGGAAATAATTTCGAGTTATATTAGTCAGTGTCACTTATCGGTGAATATTATAACATATTCTACTCCTGATCAAATCTAGTTATATTCGAGATAAAGATCATGAACTGAATTTAGTCTAAACTACCCCGTTACGCTATTCGTGCGAGATGTCTGCTGAAGCTATCATTTGCCTAATCTCTGCCTGGTTCTTTGTGACTGAAATATTTTCGTCAAATAGCATAGGGTTATGTCGGACTTCAGCATCTGTCTTCCCGCTGGCGTGAGTTACCGCTTTCCGATCGCCTCACCATCACATCTGACCCCAGGTTTACTCAAACATTTATTTTGATTCTTTTTCCAAAAATTGCTTATCCAGTAACGCGTAAATGCCTGCACAAAAATTATTTGTTGGTTTATTTACCAGGCATTTCTAATACTTCACCAAATGGCATCGGGCACAGTGAACTAAACCGCCACTTGTGCCGTCCACTGCCGGACTACCCTACGAATCAACCGATGTCTGCCAGTTGAATACTCGGGTATGTTTTGATTGCCAGATACTGTTTAATGAAGTTGGCAAAAATTTAGTTTATCCGAACGTGAAAAGTCATTGTCCCCGGTGGGGTTCTAACTGACCCAGGGACACATTATTTCATAATAAAAACACGCCCGTGTACTCAAGTGAGAGACACTGGTAGATTTACAGGAAAATCCTATCGTAGACATTCAGACTTCGAATTCTGACAGTTTCTGTATCGGAGATGATCAGAATAAAATTTGCGTAGTCAGAGCATAATTATATTAATTATAACGATAATCATACGTAGTTATAACACACAGGCCTTCTCGCTTTCTTCGGTATAGTAGGTATCACTTATTTAACAGTTGAATAAAGAGTGCACTTACGATGGTAATCTGTGCTAGTAGATGGCTGTCAGAGACCAAGCATGAATTGAGAGGCTTTTGCTTGGGGTGAACGGCGCAGATGCCGTGACTTCATTCGAAACTTTCGGGCATTTCTGGCTGTGACAGAGAACGACTTCAGAATAAGCTCAACTCGATGGCTCGGATCATTCCGGAATGGAGCGGGATGGCACTGTAGTAACACGCAAGCCTTCGAAGTGAAAAGGTCCGGGTTCAAAGCCTGGGTGCGGTGGAGGATGTGCACCTTTGATGAACCCTAACAAGAGGGAAAATCGAGTATGGTGCTTTTGAATGCAGGGTTCATCAGATGACCTGAGATTTGCGCGTGAAAGGTGGAGTCTAAAGGACAGCTACCCAACAAAAACAAAATTGGGAATTTCGGGTATTCGATTCGGTATGCTGACTGGAGACGACCTAAACTGTTGGTTAGTCTTCAAAATCACACAAATGACAAGACGGTAACTCTACTCCATAGGAAGTCAACTGATCAATCACCAGTTGAGTCAACAATAGACGAAATGTTTTTTCACCTCGGTCTCTCAACCGAACTGTTTCAAATACGAAGGCAACTTGTCCCTATCCGTTTTATTTGTATTTATCCAAGAGATATTTGATTAACAAAGGGTTTTACCGTTTGAAATAGGCAACAGCAATTCTAGTAACGGTTTTTTGTGCGTGTTTTGTCATTTCTTTATGATGTCAGAAATAAAATGGTGAGGGCAAATTCGCACATTCTTGTTTTTCACTTCGAAGATTGGTTTCTACCTAACTGATTTGCTATCCATCATTATGAAATTCCTCCATGATTTACTCAGTTCGAATAGATTTGCTTACCTGAAGTAAACAAGTTTAGCCTAAGGCACAATTTCCCATTGTCTGAAAACTGAAACAAATGGCCGGTTTTTACTTTTCACCGGTGTTGTCTCAGTGGTAGTTGAAGTCCGCGAAATGGTGAGGATAATGCATTTTAAAGGTGAAAGATCATCTTCCATTCATCGATTTGCCCTATGGGGTAGTGAGAACAGCCTATTGCATTTGGTGTGCTGTGCCTCAAAGATAATAATAATAATAAAAGAGACAATTGCACTGTTTCTTGTTTGCATTATAAATATCTGTATAGGCGGAAAATCATCGAGTTAAACAACCTTTTTCTTTCGCCTTCCAAATCTCACACCGGATGGAAGGATCCCATAGTGCTAACTTTGTTCCATTTCGTATAGTGTCATTCCAGTTGAATCCGTATCATCCTTCAGGATATTCTACGTACGGTTTGCATCACGTAGTAGAAAATGAGGACCACCTTATCACGAGTTATCATTTCAAAGTGATGTTCTTTTAAACGGCAAAAAGTAATGCTGGTAAAACTACGTCGTCCGCAGGAACACAACAATTGGCCCATATATCTGGCTAATGAACACTTTTCCGCCGGCTAAGCCGTGTTGTTGACACTACACATATTCTGGTCTAAAGCACCACATGATGCGTCGATTTGTCAATGGGATTCGAATCTCGTTCGGTCCTGACATACAAAGCGTTTTTCGTCCCACCGCATCTATTTCATCAAACACAGCAAGTGGTGCTTTTTTTCTCTTGCACTCTCAATACTGACGCTTTTGATAAGCTCATCTTTGAGTTTTTTGTTTAAATTGCAGTAGTTACGCTACCTGTCGGATATAAATGATCAATACACTGATGGCTGTTGCCTTAATCATTTATACCTATAGGGGTTTTACAGTTGGATCTCATTTTTGCAATCTGGATGTTTTTCATACCGTACAACTTCTAACTGTGAGCAAAATATCTTTCTGTTCTGTTCAGACAACGATTAACCTTGCTCTGGGTGCGGTGGCTTTGGTTTCTATCTCCTAGCGGAAATCTCAAAAGGAAATAACGAAGGAGAAAAGAGTATAAAATATCTTTACGTGGGTGATTCCAATTTCAGTAGCCTCGCCTTTTTGTTTTTGTCGACCGAATTCCACAAACGCAGCCACACTAAGAACTGAGACTTTTGTTTTATGAAAAGAACTATTGGTGTAACCGTTATTTTTGCTTGTTGATCATCTCCTTTGCCTGAGCTCACAGTCTTGAGATGGGCAGTCGGAAATCATGATTGTCCGTTGCTCGCGAATGCGAAATTACCAACCTCTGCATCTATCCTCTAGTAAACGCATACACTATCGAGAATGGTGTGCTATTTTTAGTCTCGTCCAGACCAAACGATACAACAAAAGCACGTGATTTTGTTCACTTTTCCTCAGTGACCGCCATAGTTGAATACCTGACTGTTCCTGCATGCCTTGCTTGACAGCTTGCCCGTACATAAAGTAACGAAAAAGCCCGTAGTCGAATTATCGTCAGAGCTACTATTGCATTTATTTTCGCGTTTTTTTTCTCCAGACATTCCATTCTGGGTTTGGCCCAATACGCAGGCTGAATCGCGTGGGTCTGGGCGTTAAATGCAGATCACGTGATTGTTCAGATTGCTTGGGCGCTGGTTTTCGTCCTCTGAGGGCCGTCAGTCGACTGAAGCGTGTGCGCTGGAAAACTGTGTGCGGCAGGATCAGCGACGAAGCAGATTTCGTCTATTTTAGCATCCAGCACGGAGATTCCGGCCAGTCAAGTGGGGACAATCAGCTTTGGGTAGCACATTTTTGGGCCAGAGGTGGAGGATGATGCCGCCTTTTGGCATACACACACACACACACGTGCAGTCGTTAGTGCGGTCAGTACACGGTAGTACCCGTTTTGCTGAAACCATCCGCCGTTGTGCACCTGCACACACATTGGCTTTTGCCAGTGTGTCGCGTGTGGGCGGTGACTAGGGCGTGCAAACAGCTGTTCATCCTAGCACGCATTCAGTCGTCACCGCACCAAACCAACGAATCAGTGAGTCTCAGTTGCGCGGTTCCAGCATCAACACCAACCCGATATCAAACCATCGATGTCACAAGTGGTTGTATGTGCGTGCATATGTGTGTGCAGAGGCCTTCTCTTGGTCTTCGGTGTTTCATCACTGCATCGCATAAAGTGTGCTTGCATGTGTGCTTGTTTCACTGATCGCAAATTTTGGCGGTATCACCTTAACCGTCCGCCTGTGTACGTGCAAAACGCGTGTCTGTACCTCGGTCTGTGTATGTCTGTGTCTATCCCGATTGTCTGTGTGATTGTGGAGTTCCTTCCCATTCCAGAATTTTGCCGAGCTCATCTGGGAAGAATCGAACAGTCTTTCGAGTGCTTCCTAAGAAAGTGTTCATCTTTCACTTGGTGGATTATCCACAGACGAAATAAATTCTTGCATTCACCGGATCAAATAAGCTTGTGTTGTATCCTGTGCAACAATGCCCACAATCAAACCTGGCTCGAAGGTGAGCATACCGAGTTTCGTTTAACTGAGTGATAACATGGTGATATGATTCGTTTCACATGAAATAGTTGTTGTTATGAACTGATTTATCATGCAGAATAAACACTCAACCCAGTGTGGAAAATCATGGATGAACCGTACATTTAATTGTTTTATCTAGATTGTTAGGTATCATCATCATCGTCAACATCACCGGCCGTGCATATCCCAGAGCACCATTGGGGAGTGCTCAGTCCCGAGATGCACGAGTGTCGGTCACGTGCAAGCTAGTACGCACGCGTGTTACCACTAAGCTATCCGACTTGGATCTCATTTGTTTTGTATTGCTTCAACGCTATACACGACACAGCGTCCCTCCGTCATTGGTATTTGTACGTTAAAAACTCGTCAATTGCACAGCCGTTCTCGTTAGGGGTCTGTCGGAGACGAGGACAATGCAAGTATATACAGCGCAAGTTTATCTGATCAGTTATTATAATGTTTCGTGTACAAGTTGTTCTTCTCATTGTTTTGACGAACTGTTTTCTCCGTTTTCCATGTTATGCAAAAATAGAGACAAAATTTAAAACCGAAATAGTACACCCCTGATGGGAACCGTCTGCTTCGCGTGTTCACCGAATCGCCCATCATGATTTGAACCAAGCGTGCACGAGAATGAATCGTACACGACTCGGCTAACCTGTCGAAGTTGACTGTTCCCGGTCGAATACGCAATTAAGTTGACTACAGTATGGTCTGCAGTTTACCAGTCCTTTGCCACAGTTTAAGAGCCATCCATCACAAATGAATGAATTCTACGTGGAAATATAAATCATATCATTAATTTTACAAAAGAAACACAACTGTAAATCCAAAAATGTTTTTGGTTGGTTAAGTGAATGCAAAATTGTGTCTAACGTGGGAAGCATATGCAATTGTTATCATATCGTGAATGGGCTGGTGGCAAATTTCTTGTAGTAAAAGATACTTATCCATTGTGGCACACTGCCCTTCGGGTATCATCATGAGCTTTTCTCTATTCTCTTCCAATAAAACTTGTACCGAACTTTTACAGTAGTTCAATGGCTCCTCAACTGGGTTAAAAAATGGACTATGCGGATGAAGAAACCGGAAAGAATGTCAAAAGGCCAAACAAGCTTTAGATGGTCGTTAATAAATAACAGTACAGTCAAAAATGAACGCTACCTTAGTATTGGACTGTTCAGTGATCACCTCAGAGGAGCATGCTTCCAACAATCTGTTGAAAATCTGGTTTTTTTTTGCGTGACCTTCATAATGTAGCATCCCAAGGGTTGAAACGCATGCGCTGATATTCAGGTTAGCCCCTATATTTGAAGGCAAAGTCTGGGAACATGGTTTTCCTTTAGCAAATCGGTCGATCGATCCAGACAGTCAGACTTTTGTTTGGCTCTGTTAACGTAAAATCGCAATATAAAGCTTCTCACGAAGAGACAGACCACATTTTACTAAACTTGCGAATGCAAAGCATTCTTGATAAGCGACAAGTACTGGTTGATGTCATCAGGTGGGGCCGCATCTAGATTTCCAGCTAACGCGTTTTGAAAGACGGATAAGTGAGATGGATCGGAAAGCTTATCACAATTTAACTGTTGTTGTGACATGCGTTTGTAGCATCCACGGAAGCCCATGGACAGCTTAGTGCAAACTGATGCGTGGCCGGAATCAAGGGGGGGGGGGGCGCTTCAGTTCGAGGGACAATCTTGTATGCAACTCCACCATTTGTGGCTTATGGTGATGTTGTCGATCAGGGTCCACAGTTGACTTGAAGATGGTGGACATCAGGTGGCGTACCGGTGATCAGAATGCCTGAACTTCGTACTGGGGAGGAACAGGCGATGGTCTGAGCACAGGACCAAAACCATACCCCGTTTTCCGAAAGACAGGAATCTAGCCCAAAAGAACCTCCTGAATGCGCCTCATTCGATGACAGTCGACCAACTCTAGCATTCAGATCTCCTGCTAAAATCATGATAACGGCCCGGTTTGCTTTACATAGGTGGTCTTGGAGCTTTTGGTGGAAGTTATCTTCGTTTGAATCTGGTCTGCAATCAAGGGGATGCATACACCGAAACGACAAATAGACTGCATCTATCGAAACAAAACTGTTCATTTTCCATAAACCCCTGAGTCTCATTGCGTATAAACGAATGTGGATTGGGATAGAGTGTGGCAAAGCCACTTCAGCTTTTTTACTGAGAGCAATGCCAAAGCCAGCGAGATCACAAGATACAACCTCACCTTTACCAGAAAGGCTTAAGTGGAACTTCAAGGGAGGACTAGATGGGGGCGTCAGTCGAATGATGGAACTGGAGTCTTGAATGCGAGTCTCTTGAATGCAACACACATCGACGGCAGGGGATTCAAGCGTACGAGCTAAGCCCGCCCGTTGTCCTTTACGCATCAGCGTTCACACGTTGAACGTGGCTGGTTTGAATGAACATCGAGGTCGAAGCACGTCATCAGCCGATTGTAGTGGGTTCCGTGAGACTCGGAAGTTAATCATAGAAGAATAAGGGAGAACATAGCCAGGATTCCAGTCGGTGGCACCACATCGGACGCGGTCGACCGAAGAACCCGCGGGATGTGAAAATGGAGGAGAAAGTGGAAATGACAGAACAAGTTTTGTACGGTGTAGGAGATTGTTCGTGGTCAATCATAGCGGTAGAACCTATCATGGTTTTTTGCATTGTGGGCTGTTGGACTGCTCGGTCGCCCAGTCCAGGAAAGGCATTTTTATTCGAGGATGTACCTCTGGCCTTTGCGCATCCAAACGCGTCCTGCAAGGTAGCAGGGTTGGCCCAGATGAGCCGGTGGCTGATTATATATTTCCTTCGTCTCTTTTGGAAACCGCTGGGAGCCGTTGACTGAATGTTTAGTTCATTCGCCCCTTGAGTGAGGCTACACATTCTGGGTGTCCAGCACACCCCTCGGCCACAGATGCCAGTGAGCAGAGTTGTACGCCTCATACGCCACCCATGGTTGGTTTGGAATCAGGGTTTATCCATCTCCCCTAGACTGACTAGTAGTCAGTCAATCTGGTGGAGACAGCCGGGCATTCGCTTCCATCCTCTCACTTTAGCGGGAACATCTCCGCTACAAGAAGGTAGTGAGTAGCACTTCCTCAGCAGAGACTGTGACAGACGCACAGTCATTTGGGAGCATTTCAAGAGGTGTTCAGGACGAGTGGATTTTTCGGAGCCTGAGACACCCACTACCAACCATTTTGAGGCATTTAGAGGTCTATGGTGCAAGGCTATTAAACAAGGGCAAAAGGCTTTTGAACTGCGGTGTTTGGCTCCTCAACAAAGGAGAATGGTGTAATAAATTAAAATAAAACTCAAAACGTTACCTACCGTTCGTGTTTCATTAATCATTTCAGTTTGCCATTCATGTTGTTTTAAACTGGATAACACAGTGTTAGTATGTTCCAGGCATGCAGTCATACTGCTTGATCAGCCTACAACATGTTCTTCCGTCAGTCTGTTACGAAAACCTTTAAGCACCCGCTTTGCGTGTATTGCTTCTTTCAGGTATGAGCACTGATTGATGAAAACGGATAGCACTGATGTTTCAAGGAAAAAATGTCGGGAAACTATTAGTTGACTCCGACTAGTCACCTTTGTTCTCGCATTTTGACTCCGATGTAAGGTAGAAAAAACACAACTCCAAAGCGTAGCGGTGCTTGATTCCTGTCTATCATTCTATTTTGAGCTTTGGTTCCCGTGTGGAGCAAACTAAGCAGCATCACTTTCAGACCCTGATTTTCTGATCTCTTTTGTTGTTGTTGTTGTTGTTGTTGTTGTTGTTGTTGTTGTTGTTGTTGTTGTTGTTAGCCTTTAACTTGGCTTCGTCACAAGCAAGTTAAATTAAAAAATAAAATCTTAAGTCGAGTGAAAGTCTAAATAAGACAAATAATTACGCTACCTAAGACGTATGGGTTCGCAGACGATGGGATCACAAATGGTTTGTTGTAATTTTCTGGAACCTGTTTTGCTGTTTTTGAAACAGAGCCTGTTATTGTGAAGGTTGAAGTAGATCGATTGATAAATGAAGTGTTTTGTTCAGCTGAATGTCATGTGACTCAGTTTAATTAGTTCATTCACAGTCGGATTCTCACACTGAACGGGTAGTATTCCATGTGTGATATATAAGATGACTGGAACGCTAGTACTCTTTGAAATGAAGTGTGTGAGGTGTTTTTTTTTGTTCTATGCTTGCACTTAATTGCGATGTAGGGTAGGATATACCGTATGGCCTCAAAGGTTCACTTCACTATCAAAGGTAGCCGATATGCGGGACTGTGAGACCTAGACGAGAGAGTAACACACAGGGTCTGCTTAAAACAGGTGTGGTAACGAGTCAAGAGAGGAAGAGGATTTCCACCCACCACCCTCAGTGTGACCGGCAGCGGCGGTGGGGTTCGAACCTAGTAACTTGTGGTATAAAGACTGTGATATCACTCGTCCGCCACCGACAAACTATGATCGATGTTGAAAAAACCCGCTGTTATTTTATTGACTTTAGCGGTTTTCAGTTAATAAACTATATTGGCTTAGATTTACCAACTCGTAAGGCAAAGCATACCTTTTACTATTTCATAGCACATCGTTTTCAGCTAGACGAGTTATCAGTGAGCCACTTTTGAGTATATTTATGTATTCACACGTTATATGAGACCGATACCAATACTAGAACCACGGTCAATACTACTACTACTACTACAAATAATAATAATAATAATAGTATTATTATTATTATTATTATTATTATTATTATTATTATCACTGTTACTGCTCCCACTAATACTACTGTTACTGGAACTACTACTAGGATAACAAAGCGCAGTACAAAAAATCGATGTTTATCATGGGCGTGCACCCTTACCCAGGGCAAGAAAATAGAAACCGTCTGATTTCCAACGAAAGTCAGAAACACCTATATCTCGCACACGATGAAAGTGATTTTATAGCTGGCCGTATACTGTCCATCTGGGCTGAGGACATTTGCATTTGTTTGAAACCACCACATCTAAATGGTTTCGATTTATTTACCCGTAATTTTTCGTTACGTTTATTTCCTCGTCCCTACGAAGTTCAAATATGAATTATGTGAAATGTTAACGTCAGTTTGTAACGTCCATCGCATTAGCCCGTGGTAGCCTCGTATCATGAGTTCACCTTTGATACTATGGCAAATCACAAATCGATAAGTAGCGCAGCTTCTCCGTATGATATACGGATTTCAGGGTAAGTGTTCGTTTGAGATGTGTACGTGCAAGTGGAACCGACTGTTCATTTTTCTATTTTTAAACTTGGCTTGTATGATTCCGAGGGTGACTCCATTTGATCTATTAGACTGTTCAAATTCACGGTTTCGCATCTGTGGACACGACAAACGGCAACTGTTCTGTCGATAATTCATAATACCAATTGAATTCAGGACGATTTTTCGGAATAAGGGTATTTTCAGATGGAATTGTCCAATTTATTGAATATCTTGAATCGCATCAGCGTAGTAGGTTTACAACATACGGTTTCTAAATGTGGGTTGAACAACGCCGTTCTGTGTGTGTCTGTGTGGCCTATTTGTTGTATCACTGACGAAACAACACGCTTAGTCAAAGGAAGGACGAAGCATGAGAGTTATACTTTTCTTATCATCACTTACCGTTTTCGCTGGTTAGCCTACTCGCCGGTATAGCGTCTGCTCGTGTTCTGTTTTGGTAGCTCATCAGTCAGGTAGTTCTAATGGGAAAAATGAGTAAGGACATTCGCCCGTAATGCCCGACCAAATAGTACAGCTTCACAGCTAGGAGACTGACTCGTTGCTAAATGCCTAACTATGTCGGAACTCTTTTAAATTACTGATTCTCACAACTAAATTTCGCTCCGACGAACTTACTATAATCTTATTTCAGAAGATCTTTCTCTTTAGAATTTGTCCAAGACCCTCAAATATTTGATTTTGGACTCGCCACATGAATACGATTATCACTGCACTTCAGGCAGAATAATTTTAATTTGAAGTGTCTAAACGAAGCGGGGCAAAGTCTGCATCATTTTCGGAAGAACGGTTTATTGGAGGGCCATAAATTTCTGATACTTGATCGGGAATTTTAGAGGAAAACAAATTGGATAAAATGCAACGAGGCTGGGCATTAGACTGACCTGTTGCTACTGATGTCAACTCTAGTAGACGAACGAAATGAACAGATATGCCAGCTGAATGAAAAAACTGACGGAAAATATGACAGATTTCTAATATTAGCCTTTATTTCCCCAGGAATTACCTGCAGTGCATGTTTTTTTGTTGTTGGCTGGAATCAATTAGTCTGACACGTGTACATACAGGGCGCACAAACACCACTCTATATTTATAAAGGCAGAGAACCGATATACAACTAGGGTTTTGAGGAAGGTAACTTAGTAAGATACGTTAGTAGTTTGTTGAAATTTGAGTATTGTATTATGTTATAATTTACTGAAGACTTTAGCAGGTTAACAAACCCACATTTCAGCCAAGTGGAGGAAAACTGCTGACTGATTCTATAAAATAAGCATGGCAGTAAATACTGTAGAAATGAAACTATTCAGCCACCGAGGTTCGTGCGAAGTCCCTCAGTGACTTTCATCTTGTCAGCCAGAGCACGTACTAAGCAAGGGCACTGTAGAATTGCGACTGACATTTATGCGGCAGGGGATAAGTCTAAATGCGGAACGTGTGGAGGGATGCGAACGGTATAAAGAGGAGGGAAGTTTTAATTCCGGATAGTTGACTTGCTCCAAATTTGAGAACAATGAAGGATAAACCGTCTAGACCCACAGAAGAAGCTGATTTTGAGGTCTGAAGAAACTTGACGACTTCTTCTGAGGAAAATGGATCTATATCTGAAGGAACAGAAGGAATATGGGATGGTAGGGTATCCGACGAAGGGTGAATAAATGCGGCGCCTGGGTTGTCAGCTTCTATATCGTAGTTTTTGACCAGGTTTGTTGTCACCATTGAAGCCGGATTCCGTGACAGAGAAGTTTGCTAATAGTAGTACATGAGTACTGGTGGACGAATGAGATGTTCTGCCGTCGTATCTCTTGTTGTATCAGGATGGAGTGTCGTTTCACAGAAGCCTGGTCGTGTAGTTTATAGGCATGTTCTTTCTGCCTTCTCAGAGATTTCACCAATGGAGAAGGTATTCTGCCATTGTTGAAAACATACAGTCTTCATAGGACAACATAAATCAAATACCGCACTCAGTGTACTTGCGAATAAGTCCAGTGAGCAAAGAGAGCAATCGAAGGGAAACCACGAAGTAACAATGGAAAGGGATCAATGAAGAAGGGTAATGTTGGTGGGTGACAAGTTTCTAGAGGTGGGCTTTATTTGTTTTGTCCTGGCGAGTAAAGGGTGCACTGAAAGTGAATAAATTTTGGGTCAACTGATAATGACAGCATGACCAATCATTGAAACAGGGGATTTCACTTGTAAGTGAAAAAGTTCGGGATGGTCGGAGATAATTCTATTTAAAACCGCATCCCTTCTAGTTGGGATAAGGCAGAAGTTACTTAAACCAAAAGCAAGTAAGGGAAACGTAGGCGCATGATTATAATCACCGACAACAATGCATGATCAGTCAAATACTAATGGAATCAGAACGGGTATAAAAGCGTCAAAGAACAGGTCGACGTCCCTCTGGGAGCACACAGGAGCTATGTACAGATTATTGATCATAGTTACTCGAAAATACGAGAATTCAGTATGCTATTCAACAACCACACAGTCAACACCATTACAAGAGAAAGTGAAAATAACTTCAGACTTGCCAGACCACTCGGAATTGATGTAAGTAATCACACAACCACCTGTCTCCTTATTGCACTGTTTTCTGTCTAGACGAAAGCACTCGAAGTTCTCAAGGAGAATGAGTTCATCGTCAATACTTTCATTTAACCAAGACTCTTGGATCCAGGTCACACAGGTGTTCGTGTTCATCCGAGAGTTCAGGACACTGGTTAGGAAAGAAATCTTTCCAAAAAGAGACCGAATGTTAGTACTGGTCGATTTGGGAACTGTCATCTTCCTGGGCATTGTGCGATTAAAAGCAGTCTGCCAACCGGCTCGCTTGCTTTTCTTGGCCCAGATTGGTCTCAGTCGGCCTTCATAAAAACGAGTAGTGGATAGTGAAGCGGAACTTATTCTCTCCAATCGGAGTGAATGATTCTTTCGACTAGCGGATTCTGGATGACAGGTGTTGATATTGAGAATAACTTCAGCGACATTGATCAGGTGCACAACAAAATGTAGCTCAGCCAATCGTGGGACGCGCGCTGAGGGGACTGCGCGAGACACAAACAGTAAAGACGTTTTTAGTTTGATGAAATTTGAAATGTTATAATTTAGTAGAGCAAAAAGAACAATATGGTAACATTGATAGTGGTTATCAATTTTGAGTGCTCTTAATCCGTTTTCAACACGCCTGGTGCATCACTACCCGTAGATCACTCAATATTATAAGACTTACCGTCCGGATGACTGAACACAGGGACAATACAGGGATCAAAATAGGTTGAACCATTTTGATAACCAATTCACCCTCTGGGTGGAGGTGAATGAACACGGACAAAAGAATATTGAGAGAGTAGTTCACTAACAGAACATGCTAGTCAACTGAGATTAAAAGAGGTAAAACGTGCTAGAAATGCAAAGTAAGATGAGGTCACAGATCGCCACCACTGCAATCTCATTTGAGTAACAAATATGTTTTGAACATAAATTCCAGGCTGTTTCCGATGAATGACTACCGCTTCCGTGCAGTTCATCAAACTTAGATTTCGTGGTTTTTGTCTTGATCCGGAGTACAGTTACTGGATCATCTCGGTGACTTGAATCCGGCAGGTAACGTGCCAGTGCACTGAATAATAACATCCCACCACAAAGACTAAAGTTTTCCGGGATGTGTTCATACATTCTGGCAGAAAGACGTCGTTTTGTCCTCCCAAAGCACGCTGCAGTACATAACGCTAAAGTTGGTGAATGCAAATGACGGTAGCATGAACGTCCAGTCCATTCAAACTAACGCGACTGAGACAACAACATCTGGTGTACTGTCTTCACGTTGGCTGGATAGGCAGCGATATCAACTGCTGCCGTGAGTTGACGACTTATTTTAGTGAATAATTCGTCTGTTTTGTAAGATAAATGGACAAAAACGCCTTTTTTATTCGGTAATGGAGGTCTTGGGTTAGGATTCAGAGGAGAATCGTGCTTCTGGGCAAATACCAGTGGTCAATAGCCGTGCATCAGTGTGTCAGTCTTTCTGTTTCATTTGACGAAACTTATTGTCATAATTGGCGGGATTTGAAATGTTAAAATCATGTCACTACTTAAAGCTTCATCATCTTATTAGTTACTTCTATCCTGTGTACCTCCTACAAGGAGAAGTGAAACTGACAAATTCAAAAGTCACATGTTTCTGGGGTGTCGGTATACAAATCGTCAAACAAACCGAATGACTTTACAACTCAATTCTTGCATGTTGCTTCTGTTGTTGAAGGATTTCCATCCGAGAATATACAATGAGAATCCCGCTGGGACTGCCCATTTGTCTGATGCTGTTGTTCGATTTTACCATAAAACTAGCATATATAAACCAGTTATTGAGCTTTAGAAGTAATCCTACATTACTGATCAAAAATGCACACCCACCTCCGAAATAACCAAAGAGTTGTACTTTAGTTAAATCTTGATCGCTCTCAGGTGATCACTCTTTTGTATATGGTTGAACCATCTTTGGATAACATAACAGCACCTACCCATCAAGTTACGCTCGCTATCAACCTTCTGATAGTATCTTGTGGTAAACGGTCCCACTACTTTACGGTTGTAGTCTCATCTGATTCGTACGGAGCGCGCATGGATGACGAGTCCGTTTTTAGAATCGCACGGTGATTCTCCCAAAGTTATTTCTTCGGTTAACACGGTTAATCTTCAAAACAAGGACACATGATACCAACTATTGATTCACGATATGAGTACTACTACTCCTACTACTCATTTAGGGCAGGCTTAAACGTCCATAGAGATTCGTAATGCCGCCTCTGATCCACTTTTCTGCCCTGCTGATCCCGAAAATATTTCACTGAACTGAGATCGGATGATTGTGTGCCCAAGGAGGCTTCTTTGTACCGTGCTGCTCATGGACGTCGCGTACGACAATGTTATGATGTACAGGCGCATTGTCGTCCTGGAAAATCGGCTCAGTAGTTGTGCTCAGTAGGGGCAAGTTATGTCGGATCAGCACTTCTTGGTAAACCTAACCATTGAAGATGCCGTCCAAAAGTGCCAGCTTGCTGAGATATTTCCAACAGATGGATCCCCAGACATGCGCTGAACCTCCATTGTATTGCATTGCTGGTGTCATCATATCATCGATTTGACTCGAGTTCTCCTAATAATTGTCTGAGAGACTTAGCATCACCTCCATGTGGTTGCCCGCTCCAGAGGCCAGACGACCATCTCTTTTTGAAGCATCATGCAATCTCAAAAGAGCGGTTGAATTGGAATTACTTGTTTTAAGAATGCGTTCAACTGGCCTTCGCCAAGAGGACGCTTAATTTGCTTTATCACAAATACACAATGCCAAAAAAAAATCAGATTTCACCATTATATCTTACATATGGAAGTAATATAAATCCAGTTATTTGAGTGTATATTCTCTTTTCGCGATGATGAAACAAAATAGACGTACATAGAATAGGTTTTCCCCACTCAGTGAGGAGAAAATATGATAAATATACCAAGAATGTTGTAGCAAACCTTACACAGTGCTTGGTCAAATACACAGGCACTGTGCATTACATGAGCAATTCCATAAACTACTCACAAAATATTTAAATCTTTAGGACTAAACGAAAGCTACTGATTGAGAACGGAAATTACTTCTATGAGGAAAAGGAAAATTGTTTTCCGAATCGCCCGTCCTATGCCGGACGTGCTCATCGAGCAAAATATTTCAATTTGGCTTTAAAATCCTGGTGAAGGAGTTTGAACTGTGTCTAAATTCACCTGAGATATGGCTGCCACAGAGTAACGAACAAACCACTTTGTATTGATTTTATTCTGAGATTCAGTTTCAACCAATGCTTTGTTTAGTTGCCGGACTAATTCGATGGCAGATGCTTGGCAAATAATAGTTCCTAAAAGGTCGAACAACATATGATTAAAGGTACCTTTCACTTATTGCATGAAATGAAATGAATGTTGAGCAGGGGGGGGCAGTTTTCGTCACATGTTTTTTGCATAACAACTTTCCCGGTAATACAGTAGACAGCGGAGTTCTGTTTGCCACCAAATTTCTACGGCCTTGTCGAGGTTCGAACCTCACGTTTAGGACTATCCTCAAGTCAGTCAGATTTATGTTTGTCATTTAGTGACTTCCTGATTCCTCCAAATCACAAACACGAATCAGTTCATAAATCGATTTAATCTCGTCCAACTGGTGTGAAAAATTGATGGGGAAAGTCAGACGTATGGACATTCTGCTCTCCTGAATAGCAGTTTATTTCAGACTGACAGATGAATAGATCGACCGATCGATCGATCAGAAGACAGGCTTTTTTCCTATCTTATCCGTACGCTTTTTGTCTAACCCCTCAGCAACAGTTCTGAATCGAGGAACTCGCTTGTCTCGCTACCACCTACCGTCTTGGATACCAGCCGGGACGACTATTTGTACCGATAGCAGTTTTACTGCCAACTGGGTGACAGCATCATTCAAGTCCTGAATTTTGCCCTATTCTACGCACTGATCAGGCGGGTACCACTTGATGTATGGTTCACGTAGATTTGTATGCACGTTCTTCTCCACCCTAGTTCATAGCCACCCAATCTAGTTGGCTCATCCTCACCGCTATTCATTGCTAATAAACAACCCGCACATCAGTATACTACAGTTCTGTGGATACCAATACACGTGGGGCGATGATTCATCAAACCCATCACCTACTCCGGCTGTCCAAAATCAATGTGTTTGGTTTCTATGAAATGAGAAACGAAACCATGTTCTTCTGATTCTCCTGCCTTTGCGGATTGACGTGAAAAATTTGCGGGTTTCATATTGCAAAACCGTATGAACGGAACTTGATCCCTTGGTTAGCGAGGAAGAATAGAAGCATTCATTGCCTAAGGAATCGATTTTCGAAAATAGTTGAGGAAATTTGCCATGCAGATTTCATCAACCTGAGAGGAAGATAAATCACTATGTTAAACAGTGTCAGGGTGATTTATAAGAAATAACTGTGTCTTCCTTTTCCTCTTTACTAGAATGGGGACGCGGAACTGGCATCTGCGCTGCCCCTTGTTTTACGACAAACTTCACATTTAGCCAATATAGGTTGGTAGACGTTAATGGCCAACGCTAGGTGATCATCTTCATTTATGCTCAGTGGCCCTACTGTATTAACTCGTGTAGTCTGGTGTGTTCAGAACTCAATAGATTAGTAAGAGAGAAGTACTGTATCATAGAGCATGAAACAACCGTCCACGAGGGTAGAATTTTTGAATCAATCAATGAGCCGTCAGATTGGAGCCAACGTCTTATCGATCCAAAAGTGGATGATGATGCAAACATGGTAGACGTAATATCACACGTGGAGCTAGCTGCGTGTGATTGATAGAGAAGAGCGAAGCAGAGCGTGATACAGACAGGCATCGCACGCGCGAGTGCAAGGCGAATGTGGTTGGAGTGAATCACGAGCGGAAGTCAATTCCACGTGAAATAGCGTCACAAAATCGCCCCCTTTTTTTAAGAAAAAACATTCAGAATGTGTACGCAATATGTGAAGCAAGGGAAAGTGCAAAGACGGGCTTAGACAGGAATGACAAATAATTGCAGTTATGGTATGAGTGATTACATGGCAGGAAACAAAGCCCTTATTTCTAAAAAAAGGTGGAACAAATGAAAACAATCGATAGGTCATACAATTTGGGTCGAGTTATGAATGTGAGGTCTGTAAAAAAATGTAGTGTGTGTAGGAAGTGGGTTATTTCCTGTAATTCTAAACACCAGACTGGCACCTATCGACTGAAAACCTCACTCTTCCTGATTTTCTAAGTGAGCGTCCTGAAACGTCCACGTCGGTGTTGTCCTCTCTATATCGAGAGGGTAAAGGTTTTGGAGGTCTATCTTTCCTTAGGGACGTATAGAATCGTCTCGCATTTACCATTGATCCATCTGACAGTTTGTAAGTTCCTGGTGTATATACACCCCGTCTTCGTGGGTGCTGTTAGTCGGTGCTCACTCTTCCCTCTGAGCGGTCGGAAAACTCTTACATGCTGGCCAACCTTAAGTGGTTTCGCTGCTCGGTAGTATGAAGCCTAATAATTGGGTCTTCTTTGGATCTCACCTGATTTGTTTGTATTCGCGGGTGGAATTACCGCATTCAGCTTCGTGTGGATCTGTCTACCCAGAATTAGCTCCGCTGGATTTTTTTGCGTTGCAGAATGGAGAACAGTTCGATAGGTGCATAAGGCAATGAGTAGTGCATCGTACCGCGAGGTACCCTCCTGCTGCACAGTTTGTATAGTCATCTTCAGCGTTCGGTTCAAGTTCTCGACCATACCATTCGCTGTTGGGTTATATGGAACTATCTTTGAGTGCTTGGTGTCATACATACGAAGAAATTCGTGAAACTCCCTGCTTCTAAACTGAGGACCGTTATCTGTCACAGTTTCCTCTGGCAGACCGAACCGTGCAAAACAGGGTTCTCAGCCATTAAATCACGACGGTAGAGGTCACTTCCCCACATAGTACAGCCACGGGCCACTTACTGTAGAAACAAGTGGCAACGAGAATATTTCGTCTACTCAATGGTACTTTCTGGAACGGGCCCATGATGTCAATAGCCACTATGGCCCATGGACGCATGGGATATACAGCCGGCTGTATTGGTGCAGAAATCGGTTTGGCAGTTTTATCGGCATGCTGACATGCCGAACAATCTCTAACGGCAGCTTCAGCTGAGGTGTTCAGTCCAGACCACCAATAGAATTCTCGAACGTGCGCTTTGGTACGGACAGATCCCGGATGCTCCTCATGGGCACACTGGATGATGGTTGAGATCAAACTGCGAGGAACAACGTATCGGTCTCCGCGTAGCACACACTTGTCAACGACAGACAATTCATCGCGGAGGGTGAAATAAGGAAGAAAGTCTGGAGAATTTGATCGTCTTTCTAGCCATGATGACCTTAAGAGTCGGATTATTTGAGTCAGTGTTGGATCCGTTTCTGAATGTTCCTTCAATGAGCTTCTGGTTATTGCACCACACTGGCGGCCTTCTAAAGCGGATATAATTTTGGTCTCTTCGATATCCTCATCTTCATCTGACGCGATCAATGGAAGTCGTGAGAGTGCATCAGCCACTTGATTTTAGGATCCCGGAGTGAACTGTATTTCGAAGTCATAGTTGAGAAAGCGAGTGTACCAACGACTGAGTCGAAGTGGTCTGTTACCTTTGTGGCCACAACTCAGGAGACTAGTAAGCGCTGAATGAATCGTGCGCAACCTAAATGAGCGCCCAAACAAGTACAAAAGCCATTTTTCGACGGCCCACACACAAGCAAGAACTTCTTTTTCTCCTGTGGAATACCTTTTTTCAGTTAAGGACAAAGATCGTGACGCAAACCAACCACCCTCTCATGACCATTGTGAATCTGGGATAATACAGCCCTCAGGCCGACGTCTGAAGCGTCAGTTGATACAACTGTTTCCATGTGCTCATCGAAGATCCTTATCGTTGATGCTGTAGATACCATGGAACGAATCGAATCGAAGGCATCTTGTTGTTCCGGACCCAATGAAAATTCTTCTTTTTATTTTGTAAGCCTCCTGAGAGGTTCCGAAACCGTTGAAAAATTCTTAAGATGACGAAGATAGTAGGAACATAAACCCGAAAAATGTTTAACTTGATCAGGAGTTAGTGGTATTGGACAGTTCAATATCGCTTGGACGTTTTCAGCTTCCGGGCAGACCCCATTGACTGATATTACATCACTCTGGAACTCGATTTCGGGTACAGCAAATAAACACTTTGCCGCATTCAAAGGTACATCGAAATCATTTAGTTGCTGAAGTAGAGCAGACAAATTGTCATGGTGATCCTCGGATGAGGAGCCGAAACAGCAAATATCTTCCATGTAGGCGATACATCTCCGCAAGTCAGCTAAAGCTAATGTCATAAACTTTTGCCAAGTAGCAGGGGCGCTGCTTAGACCCATTGGAAGCACTTTGTATTGGTACAGGCCGTCCTGTGTTAGAAAGGCTGTGAGTGGCTTGGAATCCTCGGTGAGGGCCACGTGGAAATATGCGCTACGTAAATCCAGCTTTGAGAACACTTTAGCACCAGAATGTCTAACTAGCCATTCTTCAGCAGTGTGAAGAGGAAACTTCTCAATAACGATCTGCTTGTTCAGCATCCTAAGATCAGTGCATATTCTGATGTTTCCATCCTTCTGCAACACAGCAACACGAGGATGTACCCATTCAGAATATCCACAGGGTTCAATCAAACCATCATGAACCATATTTATAAAAGGCTTGGAAGCGGCTTTCCGCTTGGCAAGGGGAACTGGCTGCTGTAGAGAAATGGCAAAAGGAACAGCTGTGTGTTGTAAGACAACACGGTGTTTCGCTCTAGGAATCCTGCCTATATTTTCTTGGAATAGTTTCGGAAATAAAGACGGTAAGCCGTCGGTTTGCATGACAGAAATGCTCATTCTATCTATGCACGGAGATACTTTCAGGTCTACTATAGCGTTTCTACTGAAAAGGAGTTTTTTATTGGTACTAGAAACGTACACCGCAACATTCCTCTGTAGTGCATCTTTCAAAAAGAGACGAAGGAAAACGAATCCTGGGATAGGAACTGGATTATTAGAATAACTGGCGCATCTGTATGATGACTGTCGAAGCGGTAAATATTCGACGTGTTTCATGTAGGAAGCATGAGGGATAATAGCGATGTGTGATGCAGAATCAAATTCCATGAGCAAAGGAATAATCCTATGTGATACAAAAAAGTACACAGTGCGACCATCAGCAGAAGGTAATCGGGGTTCGGCAGAGGGAGAAGAACGTATAAACGAATGTGTACTAACAGTGCAAATACCGTCATCGCTGGGCATGCTATCTCTGAATTATTCGATAAACCGTCGATCTCGGAAACAATGCGTGAACGACAAACCTTAGCGAAACGACCCGACTTACCGCAAATGCGGCACTGGGATGCAAAATCTGGACAGTTCTTGGAGTTTGCGCGATGTTGTGTGCTGCCACAGCGATAACACGGTGTCGGTTTCGAAGACTTACGTAAAGTTGTGGATTGGCGTACCAACGCTATTTCTCTTTTGAATTCCGTAGCATGAAATATCCGGTTGGTTTCATGTACTGCGATTTTTTGCTTTGGCAATGTCACATGCACGGGTCCAGTGTGCTGGAGTCTTTCACCAGCAAGGCCTCACGAACGCAAGATTCCGATGCACCAGCAATCAGTTGCTGGATTTGCAGTATTTCCTCCAATTTCTCACTGGGAACGGTATTGTAGGCACAAGGACACACGGCGCATGTAATCCGTGTAATAAAATCCTCGGCAGACTCTCCTGATGCTTGGTGTAGTTATGAAAATTTGTAGCGGGCCAAGTATGTGTTTATACGGAAATCAAAATGTTTTATCCAGGGCACCAAGGACATCTTCGAGAGTTTTGTTTTTAAGGTTCAGTGAATTGAATAGGCGCCAGCCTTCAGAGCCAATGTGCAAACGTAGTAGTTTCCCATTGACGTCGTCGGTGATTTTGGCGCTGGGGCTCAAAACAGGAAGGTCAGAAATGGAATCCAAAAATGTGGTTTTCCATGAGTATCACAATTCTGCAGACGGTTTTTCAGCAACGTCGTTCCAGAACGGAGTAAGTAAATGCAGAAGATCCGACACTGTGCAGGTTTGAAGCCGTGACGTCAAATTTTGTGTTCAGAACTCAATAGATTAGTAAGAGAGAAGTACTGCATTATAGAGCATGAAACAAACAACCGTCCACGAGCTGCCGTGCGTAGAATTTTTGAATCAATCAATAGGCCTTCAAATAGGGGCCAATTTCTTATCGATCCAAATTCACGTGAAGCAACACAACGCAGTCATAATAGAAATAACGGGTATGATCGAAATTCGAATGTCGAGGAGGTTTTAAGGATCAATCTATTGAGTTCATACAAAGTGGCACCAAGGTCTCTAAAGTACAATGCAAAAAAAGGTGCACCTGCTTCCTTATCTAAAATTGAAAATAAATTTCCATTCACGTTCAAATGTGGGCGCTTATTTAGAAAATAATTTAAAAAAGAACCTTGAGAGTTACTAATATAAGGACAGCAAAGAAATAGATAACATCAGCTATTGTTTATCCACCCTCTTATGGCACGGGCCAATGCGCACTGCCCTGAAGTAGGACCGTCTTCTCAGAAGAACTCGTCTGACGGGCTGAAAACATTTAATTTTTGAGTCTGATGAAGTGTTTGACGCTCACGGCATCGTAGATAACGCTCAAAAGACAATGTTGACCGTGGTTTAATGCATCTCTTGTCAATCGGCCTAGTGAGTTTTACTGCCTTGTGGTCATTGAGATAAAAATGTTTGAGAAGTTCTTGTCATGAGCCACGTTTCTGGGGCCCTCCACCCCTCCGCATTCATGATATAAAGTGAAGTGAAAGATCTGCAACGCGATCTGAATTTCCTGCGGTGTCAACACGTGCCCACTTTTGTTGGCCCTCTGATATCGGCTTTAAATCGTTCGATAGAAGACGTAGCTTACTCTTCTTGTCCTTTGATGCAAGAGATCATGGGAACTTATTGAAAGATCTCGTTTGCTAAAAGTAATTCGCTTCTCATGTGGTTTCGTTCCTATCAAAATGCAAATAGTAACTTTATCCAAGCTCGATCATTTGGATTTTTGCCCCATCCCACTTCCCTCTCCCCGCGGCTTGATTTTGCACCAGGTCCTGCATGAAGGATGCGGGAAGTGTATATTTAGTAACTAAAATATCCGAACAATGTCTGTCCTATCCCGAGAGATTCACAGAATTCTATCGCTTTTCTACCAAAGTAGTGGAATTTTCTGGTTTCCCATCTACCTTCCCTTATCATTACGAAAGTAAAATAGATATTCAGGCAACCCAGGCCATATGACTTTCACTTCAGGGTCATGCATTCGAAGTAAGCCGAAAATGTTTTCAGTGATCACACCATCAAGCGCGAGTGTGCAGTTGAGCCGTGAGACAATACAGTAACATCCAAACGTGTAATTGCATCTTTCCGTGAGATACACGCATATAGTCGACACTACAGCAATGAGGACTGCCTCACGTAGGATCAGCATTCCTCCATCAGTGAAGAAAACCACCCGTGATGAGTTTTATCTTCATAGTCTTACTAATTATTCATAATGAACCTTTAAATACTTTTAATCTTTCATAGCTGGAGCAAATTTTCCAAGGTCACACAAATTCAACTACCTACAGATCGCCACTGCGCCAACACGAACAAAACTGTATTCTATATAACTTTGGATTTAAAACTTGTGTCTGCCGTACTATAGGCAGATTTAGGAAGGAAACATTTATGTGGAAGAAAATAAGTTGTGATCTGATTTCGGAAAACGCTCGTGATAATCTTCAAACTTGTAGAAAACGACCTTTCTTGGATAACCAAGTTGGGGGCAACTGTCCGAACAGTTGGTAATTTATAATAATGAGCATAAAAGCGATCTTTCATCAAATTATAAATTGACGTGAAACTTCGCGAAACCTAATAATCTTGCCGACACGCACTCTTAAACCGAGTTAACTAGTTCAAAGTTACTTCATTTGACAGACTGTGAATAACTTGCACCATACTATATTCGGGAAGAGCACCTTAACTATTCTAGCTCGGCAGAAATAGAGTGCTGCGAAAAACAGTACGGCGAACTTAACTTGACTAATTCTGATGTGGAAGTATCCATGACCTTCAGTGTTCAGTGTTATTTAACTGGAATATTTGCTTCGACCGAAAAATAATCAAATTTACCACATTCACGTGACATATTATACTCAAAGTAAACGTAGTTATATTGGAGTACCTGGCATGTTTCGTTTTGCAGTTCTAAACATTTTCCACCAAAAAACCGTAAATGATCAAAACAACCGGACGCAATCGTTATTTACATCCTCATGACAGTCCTGATACCTTATTGAATTCCTTCTTGCTCACAAAGCGAAGTGATTCCAGAATTTTCTAAACTCAACTAGCGCTCATCAGTTTTCTTCCGACAGAGTTTGAGGGGAATGTTATACTGGTTCCCGGTCATTTTGAATTAGCAGGTTACTTTTTGGAAGGAAAGCTCACAGAGCTTGAACCTGAAACTTTGTGAGAAAACAACTCCTTCCTATGAATGACAATATCTCGAATCTGCAAATGATAACATTGGGTCAGATTTTACAATCATAAAACCTGGGAGGGGGGGGGGTGAACGGAGCATTGTCCCATCTGGACCAAATGGGAACATAGATAAAGTGAGAAAATCAGTTGATAGAATAAAGAAGCTTAACCGGTTGGCAATAAGGTCATGGACAATAACCGGATGAATCCGTGCGTTGAAAGCGGTGGTCTTTTTCAAAAATTTCAACGCTAGTTGAGATGCTTGTTGCACACACGTATCTCATTCTGAGTGTATTACGCTATGTTTATCAACACAAAACCCTGAGAAAAAGATAGCGTCTGTTCTTGAACCGGACAAATAATTAATAAAGACGATTGGTGCAGATAAGTCAGTGAAATATTGCGCCTATTCTGTCATTTTTGGCTTACTAATGCACATTCACTTTGGAATTATTTATCTGTATTGACCTATCAGTTGGCTTTGGTTTGGTCTATCTGTCTACCGGAACGTGCTACGAAATTGGAGAAATAGACGATTTCCATCTTCTGTGTTAAATCGTTCAGTCCCCGAATAAACAATGCTCTTTTTGTTTAACTGTCTACTTTACTGACACGATACGCAAAGACGGAAGCTAATTAATTGGAAACAAATATTTTAATCGCAGGAAAACTGCTCATGAAGAATTAACTTAAATTTCAGTAAAAATACTCACTCATATTCACAAACTTTTGAGCACTAGTGTAACACAGTGCGTCGTACATTTTGGTTTTGGGTGCTTCTAAGTTGTCTTTGTGAATTTCATTTGATTCTCATTAGATCAATAAACGGCGTGCAATTTTTTTACTGGACATTTAAGGACGTGTGGGACCGAACCGTTTAGTCGATCGTAAGAATCCCCACCACCGGGAGATATCGGGGACCCACACACTGGCATGTATGAACTTATGCTAGGTGAACATAAACAAATATATGGTAGGTTAAGAAGAGATCGATAACAGTTCGATTGATTAGCTGCTCGTTAGTCAGGTTAAAGACGATGTGCCATGACACTCTCCAACGGTGACAGGGGCAAGACCACTTATGCATTTGATTTCCACAGACATGTTGTGACCAAACTATCAGACGATTAAGTGCCCTTTTTCAAGTGAATCTTCCCAAATCGGAAGGCAACGACGTCGATAAAGATAATGAAACTGTCGCACATGCGCAAGGACTGGGTAGAGAAAAAGTGAAGAACCGTGGACAGTTATGCTCGACCATTGACAACCACTGCACGCTACTGTGTTTTCACGGAAGCTACCTGTGTTTATACCTTGGTCCGTATGAAGTTTTGACTCAAATCTCCTCCATCGTATTTAGATCCAGTTCAACAAATAACCCGAGTGTTCGTCCAAATTGCCATTTCCCGATTGTACACAATAACATGAACAAAAACCGACGAAAATGACTCCCCCACCATCGACATCGATCCGGACACCGATGATTGATGCTCCTGCTCGAATCACACATCGACGAATGTACACCATGCAGACTGCGCAAGAGCTTCGGCCACCTTGGGTCACAGACTATGGATACAAGAAGTCACACCAGGTCAAAAGCAAAAATATACCCGAGAACTATAGACGAGAACTTCACTCACTGGGAAAGGCATGTGTTCGGACACAAACCACGGCCTTTGACGGGGATGGACAGGTTGACAGTATAGCTGAAGTCGAACGAAATGCGATCACACTGTGCGGTTCCTTGCCACAACCGACGAGAACACGAGAACTTATGTGTACGGCGACGCAAACCGAGCCAACTTCGGTAGAAGAAACTACAGGACCGAAATTTTCAATTCACACCTCGGGACCATTGGGCAATGCTCTGGTCTCAGCCTGCCCGTACACTTCAGCTTACTTGGTCAAACTAGACTCAAGTTGTAAAAAGTGGTCAAAAGATTCAAAATCCTCAGTGGCTTTGAACAATCGACCACCGTTCTACCCGCCTGGACCAACAACAACCACGAGTACTTCCCAGTGGGTCCAATTTGGCTCGGTACCTAACTTCAACCGGTTGGACCGTATTCGACAGGCACGTGACCTGTATAGTCGACCGCAAACACGCAAATTGTTGTATGAAAGCAACAGGGAAAGGTCAAAATCTATACCAAATCTCATAAAATGTCCAGCCGCTAAGACAAATCCCTCTCAGCCATCCAATCAGGTATTCACAGTCCCATCTTTAGCCTCGTCAATCAACGCAATCGATTTGGGAGGATATGAAACACAGAAATTGACTGGTTCAAGTCCTCGAAGACTCAGCCGTTCAATGCTGTCTATAAAAAACGTGGAAACTCCGAAGAACACCCCTGGTCGTTCCCAAATGAGACCATTTTGGAGCACAGTAGACGTAATGGATCTAACCGAACCCTCAGTTCCAGAATCAAACCTGCCATTCTGGCACACAGGAAGTTTTAGTGGCGATAATGTAGACAAAATAATTGTCAAAGTTAAACCGCCACTGTTTGGTAGTAAAAGAGTGTCCGCCGGTAGTACCAACAGACGTGCTGTATCATTGTCTAATTCTGGCCTAATCGAAACCGGGAGATCAGAGCCATCAGCAGTCACACATCGAGTGAATCCACAGAATCGTCTGAAGCAATTGTATACACTTCAAATCGAACTGCAGCGCATTATTGACCGAGCGAATGACGCAGTTCAATCACAGGAAGCCGAAAGCATAGGAATTCAACAGAAGCACTCAGATTGTAGGCCCGAAAACACTCACACTCAGTCGAGCATTGACAGTACGGTATCAATCGACAAAGAAGAATCGAACCAACAAAGGGACATGAAATTTAATGATACCAAATGGGTGGAAGGATTTTATGTGGAAAAATCACATCACATTTACGACCATGGCAATGAAGGATATAAAACGTTGAAATGTGAGCCGTCCAAGCATGTTTCAGTCGTGAGTTTGACAAGAGAGTTTGTTGTACGACTGTCTCATCCTACTCCCGAGGCAAAAGGTTATGCGGCCACCGTAACAACCACAGGATTTGCACAACCTTTAAATTTGCTAAAAGGCCGTATCATTTATGATCTAACCTTTCGACCTTTGAACGGTGAACCGTGGTGGGGGAGTTTGAGCAACGATCCAAATGTAAGATTTAATTTCCATTTTTTATCGGACAAAGTTTGCGTCAAACGAGAGACTAACTAAGATTGACTCACGATAGCCTCAAGTTAGAAGTTCCATTGCTTTCGTGATTTGCCAGCTGGAATGACCGGTTCTGTTTCGATATAGTCAAAAGATTTAGGGTTCACTTCAGGATGAATATAAAACCAGGATATTAGTTGAAGTGGTGGAATATCTGATTGTTTATGGAACGAATCATCACAATTGAAAAGTCACGGAGAGAGCTCTGTATTGTTGTCGCATCCTTGTTAAGAATTATTATCAACTGTGATGCATGAACTCTGGCTATAAAAAACGACTGGACCGGACCGATTCTGAGTCCATCATGGTATATCAACTAGTTGCAATAAATTTAGTTCACCTAGGTTTCTACCGAGAAAGCATCCCTCGTCCTTATCGATTGTCTTGTGAATAACGAATTGTTAGCGTCCAAGGTCGTGACAAATTAGCTCATTTATTAATAATATTATTAGTATTATCATTATTGTTTGCAAAGTCCCACGATTACTTTGGAAAACCAGCATTCGGGAGCGAACAGTCGTTTTCGATGGTTCCTGATCTTGCTCTAACACCATATAGGTAACAGTTATGCAGTTGGTTGGCCCCTGAACGGGTTGAAGGTCATTCGCCGCTCCACACCGCACCCCTATTGTAAAAATGATCTACCCAGTCAACAGCCAATCAAATGCATAACTGTCACCTATATGATGTGTAAGGATGAGATTAGGAATCACTGAAAAGAATTATTATTATTATTATTATTATTATTATTATTATTATTATTATCGTTACTAGCATCATCATTATGAATTGTATTCATGAATTAAGACATTAGTTGCCGTCGAGAATACTTTAAATTTATTGCATTGTAATTATAGGCATGCACCCGTGGCTCGAATCCCAATTTGGACTCCCTTACACCATACTACGGGTGTTTCCTAACAAGAGCGAAACGGCTGTGTAGAGATGCTTCCACGGTTTTCCGTATTGAGCTGTGCGTTGATAACATGTATTCGATCAATAGTCTTTCCACGAACTAATATGTAGATTGAAGTGAATAACAGCATATCTGATAAGACTTTGCCAACTGGTATCATGGGTCTGGTTGAAATAGGATGTGAGTTATGGGGTTTTCTTCCGTAGCCGTTTGCGTATTTACTTTTTGGAGACAGGTAGGTCGGAGAATAATTGTGCCATGTACACTGAGGATGTTTTGTGCATCTTTCCCCAACACCTCGCATTCTTTAGCAAGTAATGTCTCGCAGTTTAGTTTTGAACTATCAGGAATACCCAATAAGTGAATGTAAATCCCACACTCTAATCCGTAAAGCTTTGCTTTCTGTTTTTCATTTCCCCGTCATCTCTGAAACTACACTAAATTGCTAGTGAATTGGTAAAGACGTAGAACCTGGCCAGTGAATGATTAGGTACAACCAAGTGAGAGATAGAGGGTGGAAGTATGATGAGGATGAGATGGGAAACACAGGTGGACACGTGCAAGCCTATCGACCTTGTTAGTTGAACTTTTTGATCATTGATCCTATGTATCTCGGTTTGCGAGCCGCTGTAGCTTGGAAAAGTTAACCAGAAACTGTTTTTGCTACTCCTATTCATCCAATTCTTTTCTCGCGAAGAAAAACGATCAGTTGGCTGTTCTCGCACACAGTTCTCCTACCTGCTTCCCAAGGGAAGATGAACCCAGATATCATGCCCGTCGAGGTGTGCACGATTTACCTGCCCAAATTAATTCAGTGCAGGAGAAGGAAACACCAGAATGATCGTCTATCTAGGCCTTATGTGTATTTTACTATCTAAAAGGAATTCAAACATCCTATCTCACAATATATTGACTACAACGTATCATCAATCGGAAGCCGACGGAATAATCACCTCAGATTTTATTGAAGACAAGACTCAATGAAGGTAGCTAGTCAAAACGAGGACAAGTGCATTGGGAACCTTTTTTTGACTCCACACATGAATTGGAGCATTATCCAATAGACCAAGGGAATCTCGGAACAATACCCTGCAACTCAGGGAATACCTACTGTACCGAAAAAACAATTAATTTTATTCTGTATGAACATCAAAGAAATCAGTAACGTGGACATCATATAAAAAACAAAGATAATCGTCCCTGAATGATGTAATGCTTATTTTTAGCCATAATTCAACGGGTCGACCAGCTGACGACTACTTTCGTTTTCATATTTTCCCAAGTCCAAACTTGTTGCAGCTACCGAATAGCAGAATGTTTTTGAGTGCAACAATGAAGGCCACTTTCAGTCCCGCCAAGATCAGATGCGTGTTCGTCAAGCCACCAATAATCCGAAGTGGGAATTATTATGATCTACCTTTGTTGCTCTCATCCATAATCGTTTATCAATTCAAGTGCATCTGTGATACCATTTATATGAGTCGAACGACAAAGCAGCAATCAAAACTCATCAAAAAACACCCTCCACGGTGGCTTAGATGTGAGGGCAACGGAATGGTCTCTAGTTCGATCGTTGCGCACTTGGTAGAAACAAGACTGGGATCGACATTCGATCAGCTTTCGAAGTTGCCTACCGGGACCCACAACAAGTATCATAGGCAATTGTGTTTCGAACACGAAAGTTCACCTTGTCTCTACAACCGAGGTTTGCGCGCAGCGGAAATTAGTTCATGCATCCAGCCTTCTTGGCTAACAATCAGACGTCACACATCAGCATAGCTGTGACGCCAATATATAATTCGCTTATCGGCATGTGTTTCCTGCTCGAAGTTCATTTATTCACCCTCCCTCACCCTTATCGCTCCAAATTGACTTGTTCTCATAAACGGGACTGTAACGGACTAAGGATGAAATTGCCGAAAAAAAAGATGCTCTCCTAGAACTCGTGTTTTGATTACTTTCACGGGCTTATTAAGTAATTCCTAAAAATGATGAATTTAACTGATTTGATCAAGGCTTAACACCGGAAAATCTACACCCAGTACGCACTTCTTGAACTTGTGGTTGACTTACCAAACATCTGGTGGTTGATCAGTCGGCTGACCAGTTTATATATATTCCGCGACTGTTTGTGTCACCCAAATCATCGAAATGAATCCTAACTGAACCCTTTTGGGTTTCCAGATGCCCTTCCCCCATCCATCATCCGAGTATAAGTAGTTTGAACAGTAGCATCGCTGCTTACTATTCAGTATTCCAAACCGTATGATCGATCGCAATCCAACGTCACCATATGGTGCGTTGACTTCAGACGGAAACTTAGGACCTGAGCTCACAGTTATCCATGAGGTGTGTATATTTTCAGCAATAACCATATTAAGACCCTAGGGACTAACTGGGAATGTCATGTGCTCATACCCTTCTGCCAGTTCACGATCAACCTTGGTTCGAACCCCATGTAACAAGTCAGCTTGCAAGTAAGTGCCACGGTAGTCTTCTCGTGCATCTGCTAAAGCATAACGATCAAAAAAGCTTCTGAAGATTTCTGTTCCCTCTCAAGTATGATCTCCTCAATTTGAAAAGAAAATTTACCGGTGCGACGGACGTTGGTCTGGAAAATTAAAAAAATGATTTGAATTGTTCATGGCAATGACACTGATCCCGTAGTGGATATTGTCAGTGTTTGTCCTTTATCTGTGGTCCTTCACACTGACGGAAGACAGTTTACATTGTTCGTGGAGATGTTTGGTTTAAAAGTCAATTACTGTACAGGGATGTACTGCGATTTACACGCAACGTTAAAGCAAAGCAAAAACCACATTTGGCTTATTTTTGTTCCTCTCTAAGCTCTAAAATGCTAGGTTGCATAAAATCGTCAAGTTTCCACTTTTGTCGGGTCCGTGAATGTTTGTTTTTTCCTCAGAGCTGTCTGATTGTTTGTTCTTATGCCTGCAGTCTGAATGGCGGGAAAAGTTTGTCGGGAGTTACAACCAAACAAAACTCCTCCAAAACGATTTTCGTACTCTCCACTGATTCCGCTGAATTACGATCATCGGTCTTTTGAGACAGAGCGAAAGTAAACGGTGATGTCCCAGTGGGCGCTCAAGGAGAGGCGGTTTTCAATGCCTCAGTAGATATCAATATAAAATTGTTATAGTAATTAAGCGACAATTGGGATAAGTGTAAACGATCTACACTCCCGAATTCTTCGAGTGAAAGAAATACTGTCCATCATCAGGCCTGTACCTTTGAAATGTGCTAATAAATGAAGTATTTTTGATATCGATTCTCTTTTCGACGAGAAAGGGAAATTTACGCTGGAATCAGAATTTGTCTGCCAAATCTAGGTCTTTTGTACATTGACTGCAGTTATGCACACAGTCTTTTGTTTTTAGGCCACGGCTGAAGCGATCGCCATACGTCTACTAAGCCCGGATCTGTGCGCGCAAAAGCGACTGGTTCAGGCACTTCAGTTGCCTTGGCCAAAGACGGAGCATCCGAAACGAGAAACGACCTCTGAAAACCCACTAACAGTGGTCGATTCAGCATCACCACACACTAACTGACAAACACCACACCATCTCCCCCTCCCCCCACAGTACTGTAAAAATGTCCTTCAACCCAGCCAACGGCCAATCAAATGCATAACGGTCACCTATATGATGTGTAAGAGCAAGATTAGGAATCATTGAAAGCAATTGTTCGCTCTCCAATGTTGTCTTTTTAATGTGACCATGGGACTGTTTAAACAATTCAAATATATAATCCTGTCCGTTTTTTTGTGTTAAGCTGTGGGTCGTCATTGCCATTGTGTACAAATCATTATCTTAATTTGTATTTGGACATGTGATTTCATTGTCTACGATCATTTTAGTGTCTACTACTAAAGAGGTGAATTTTGACTAAATTCAGCTGAACCCTTCGGCCAGCTCATTACTTTTTACCAATCTGGTGAACAACATCTTGCAATAAACTTTTATGAGTCATCAGTAGACTACTTGGCATCAAGTAACCCGGACGGATTTTACCGTGGCCAGTCACTTTCAGTATTTTCTGCGCATGTTCACCAGCCACCATGCCATACGTATTGATATTGATATCTGTGCTCCAAGGCGTGTTCCCCCATTACAATTGATCTGTTGATCGAACGGTCTTATTCAATTGTAAGCTACGCAGCAACCACTTCTCATCTTCTCTCCTTGGCTTTCATTTTCCCCTAACCCCCGCTGACCCACCTGTCTCGGCCGTGTGGGATACCCAATCGGATCGTGTCGATTTATTGCGGCTATTCTCGGTGGTTGATCTTCTTTCACTACCGAATTTCAAGGCCGAAACGAAAGCAATTGCAGCACAAGGTAAGATGAAATGACATTGCCCTAACCGGTCAATAAAATTCAACCTCTTACCGAATACCGGCCTCATCCCATCTTGCCTTATCTCCATGCATTCCTTTTGCACACACACTAATATCCGAATGGGCACGCTCGTAACCAGCTGATGCATGTGTGTGTGTGTGTGTGTGTGTGTGCAAACTTTTGTCGCTAAATGGTTGATTTTGTCTAACTCCACAGCTAAAGATTGTCTAACATTCACATTCGTATGTACGCATGGCATGTGACAACAGGTGTTTCGCGTCAGCAAACTGAAAAAATCATACCTTAGTGGTTCGCACCCTAACTATTGGGCTGGTTAAGTGCAGTTTCAACCCGCTACCCCCTCTGTGGCTGTATTCGCACTTGAAGCACAAGGAGCATGCATGCACGAAGAATCCATTTTTCGAATCATAATGTGATTCTTCCAACTAGTGTTTCGTCGGTTAACACGGCTAACCTTCAGAACAAGGACATATGGTTCCAATTTTGAACTTTCGTTATAAGTAGTATGGTGTTGCATCTTGCCCCTAACCTACCTACCCACTCTTCCACTCAGTTTGACCAATCTGTGTTGTTGACTGCGCCTTAGGCTAATTTCAACAGCCCCAGGGCAAATAGATATTCCGTAAAATGTGTAATGTGCCCAGGTATTTGAGAGAACGATTGTCAGTCCAGTTTTGAATGTGTAGGCTATGGGTAGTTTAGGAAAGGAAAATCAGTCAACATGTTGGCTCTCTTGTGCATGCGGGTGGTTAAAATATTAACAAATCAATCGGATCTGAAACGACACTGTTTGTTGTTGTTCTAAAGTCGCATGGAGGATATGTTCACCGCCACGTCCATCGGTGCCGAGCCATCGATACTATCGACCTATTCCACTGGTGTGCGCCCCGAGTGAGACAGACAGGTATGGACATCGATGCATTAAACGTTCAAACATATAGAAGCCAGACAGGCAAATCGAATCATACGGACACATGTGGCCTTGTATCGTTTTTTGCATCAACAACAAGTTTGGCGAAAGCATTCTTTCTCCCCGCTGCAACGATTCAAACGTTGGAATGTACGGGTACAGCTTGGCTCCTTTCTCTCTGGAAGATGATGTTTTCCAATCTAAGATTTTTAGAAGCGAGTAGGTCGTCAAATGGCCAAAAAAACATGACACTGTCTGTAGCAACCACTGTGCACCAGAAACACAATGCTTAACATATACAGTGTAGAAAACAAGTGGATTAGTAAATATTATCATTGTTGTCAACGTTGATTATACTTATGAAATGATTCATCGAGTAGTATTAACACTTAACTCATCATGGAAATCTGTGGGAACACTGCATAGATTTTTATTCTATATTGGGAATTACCGACAAAGCCCAAGCCCCGAGTTCCAGCGAGGACTCGAGCCTGGGGTGAGAGATTGTAAGTAACACAGTTACAAAGCGGGCTATCTTGGTCGGCTTTACACAAAGCAAAATGTGCGGTTATACACACTCGTGTCATTTACCTCGCATGGAATAACCTTAGAAATCCGACCCGTTTACGAGAAATGCCGAATAAGAACCCCTTAGGACACAGTGGGTATCGTTATTTTTTTAATGTACTAATAATAAAAACAGTGTAGCAATAACTCTTAACAACCACCAATTACAACAACGTTTACTTTGCAAATAAGTCTCAAAACAAAAATCAGTCATCTTTAACGGTTGTCTGGATGACTGTTTTTGACCTATCTTGAAATGAGGAAGACGAACGTGTACGGAGATCAAAAATGAACGCACTAATTGGAGAGGGGAATGGATAGATATATGTATTACTGAAAAGGACATTACGAAACCGCACACTCTTTCCGTCCCATGAGTGTCGTATTTCATAATCATTTCCGGCACAGTCACAGTGTTCTGAGAAGTTTCTATAGTACGGTTTTCGTTAGTTTTTTTACTTTCCGACGAACAAGAATGGGCATGACAACATCAACTGGTCACCTGTGTCGTGGAAAATAATGGATAAGATTCATTTTGCAAGGCAACGTCTAGCCGATTCGTGCAAACATGAAACCTTCAAGGAGTTGGTGATCAGTATACTTGTCTCTATCCAACGAGACTAGCCCCGGTGCAAATAGCCCGAAGCCAGTCAAGTAATTTGTAATCAGATATTTCGGCAAATAATTTCCCTTTACATTGAAAGTGCATTTCTAACAGAAGGTATTAAAGCCTCTTACCAAAACCAGATTGAATTCGATCACCCTACGACTTTGTTTGATGAGAGGTAACTGTATGGAATGGATCTATCAAATGGTCCCATGTATCGGCATTCTAACGGTGAAGAACAATTCGAAGAATGTTTGAAAACCCGTGAATTAATGGCTTCCTCATTATTACGTCATCCGGTCGACTCAAGGACAGAACACATTGAGACACTTTGTCGTATGAGTCCCTGTTTTTAGTGCACTTAGGTTTTGCATCGTCGAAGCGCACTTAGACCACTGCGCTGATTTTTCAATGAATTTGACCGAACGTTTTGCGTTGCGAAATTCTATCTCTCACGTTCTGTATCGGTGTAGCATAGGAGACCAGTGTCTTCCATGGGGGTTGCAAGTGTACAATCTGCAAAACACCAACAGGAAACCTCATGATCCAAAGCCCAGTTAGTGCATCACAGGATCCTACACTTGCTCTAGTCGAACATCAAAATGGCTACCTCCAACCTGCTCACTGCATCAGCTGATCGGTAGTTGTGGCGGCGCTTACATTAGCAGACTATCACAGCGGACGTCAGAACACATCCTCATGTCGTGGATGAAGTTCATGGCGCAAAATACATTTGATGATTATCTAAATTGAAATCATGAGGAATCTTTTGCAAAGCGTCTGGTTACAGGTGAACACGAATTTGGCCCGGTTTCATGGTTCAGGCCTTCGTTACGCAATCCCCACCCAAAGCCATTTGCGCTAAACGAATCAATGCTAATCAGATTGCGCAACCCGGCTTTATGGGCTCAGAACTTACTGACAGAAGCAATCCAATTACCCTAGCTCTGATACTAGTTTTCCGAGTTTTTACTTTATGTGACCGTTCGCCTCGATTACCAAAGCAAATTCTCTAAATGTCAGATTGTTCTACGCGGGCGAGTGATAAGAACGAATGTGAACCTCTCGTTAGATTTGTCTTTCTGTTTTCTGTGAAATAGATCACGGGGACGCAATGTTTCCATTCAATTTAGATTAATTCATCCTCAAAGTACGTTTATCCAAATTACCTATAAAATGTTCTAGCCACCGAGGCGAACCCAACCTTGTGTAGATACATCGGGGAAATTAATAGCCACCCTGATTTGTCGTTCGTCCAGAAAAGCTCGGCATGGCCAGTGTTCATTTTTCTTTACATAGAATCTTAAGTAGCAGATTCCTATGATCGATAACTTAATTCACGTTAGTTAGAAGACCATCCAAGCACAGACAGAAACGTGTAAGTTGTCCTAAAAGTGTTTCACGTTTTAATTCCTTGACTAATACAAACGTGAACAAGGACGGAGTAATCCGATCCCGACACACGATCTAGTTTTGGGCATTACACGCCATCTACAGTACTCGCCGTAGTTTAAGAAGGTTGCATCATGGCTTAACAACTTTGCAAGGCTGTCAAATTGTGGCTCATTGCTCTCAAACTACGGCGTAGGGTTCTTAAACTGCGGAAAATATTGTAGTCAACAAATAAACTAGTTTACAGTTTCCAAGAAGTATATAGGTTGACTATTTTGTTTTTTGTCTACAGTCAAAGGAAGACCCAGGTGATAACCATATTTTGTTCACCACAAAGAGGCTATTCAATCAGCTCATTCATATGCATGATACTGTGTTCAGTTAAGAGTAATTCACTCATCTGTACTCTGTCTGCATGATTGCATGTGATCGGACGTGGATGTAGTAACCACACCACGTAGAGCTCGTAAAAAGGGCAAGAAAAACAATCACGTGCTAACCTCACCAGATCAAAGTAACACGATCGATGGTGACGGCCGCTGTGGACAGATTTCAGTCGCTGAACAACCTGACCGAACACGGTCAAGATCACGTGGTCGAAAAATTTTGGACGCGGCCGTGGCTCGAATCTCATTCGGTCGTTCACGTTCCAAATCGGTCCCGAAGTCCAATTCACGAGGCATCGAGATCAGTGGACCGATTGTCGGAACCCGAATCACTTCCGAAATGTTCGGGCCCAGTGGATTTCTCACACAGAACTCAGTTACCGAATCCGGTCAGAATAATGCAGTTGGTGTGTCCGATAGCAAAGCGAACGGACAGTCTCGCCTCCCATTGAGCTCCACTGGCCCTATGAATCCGGAAGAACGGGAACAGCTGCTCAGAACCCCACAGAGTTGGGAAGGGATTTCGGTGAGTACGTTGTAATTGTTCTAAAGGACAGTTAAGTTAAATGAAGAAGCATATTTCCTCATTTTCATCTTCTCAATAACCCCCTTCACATGATAACTATCTTAAATGATACTATGATCTGCTCCCAGCTTTCATGGTTGTGGATGAGAGATGGCTTCTTTGGCTAGTTACCGAAAGTAGTCCCTACGAATTCATTTCAACGATTATCAAGTATCATTTCTTTCGAATGAACTGATTCCTAGAAATACGCCCCAATCATGTCAAGAAGTCTGCTGATGGTCAACAGAAAAATGTCATCTTTTGTGAACTGCAGATTAGAATGTCGAATTCACCTCATTTTCTACCCGCGGGAAAGGCACTATTTTTCGAATGTTTTTGTTGTTGTGACAAATGGACGGAGAGAGTGACAATGCTGATTTTGGTTATTCCAACTGCACCAATGCAGTGCCAATAGTGTTGGGACCTGAATATCAGCCACGAGCTATGGCAACCGGAACCGAAAGAAGAGAATCAGGAGTTCATGCCAAGGCTTTATGTGGTTCATTTTATGAAACTCCGACGCAATTCGAAACCTGCTGCTGGAAAGGTTCATTCTTAATTTGAGTCCCGAATGGTATCCATAATCTCGACAGACAAACTATGCGGCTAAAATGTAATGGTGAGAAGCTCAGAATAGGTTGCAATTCAGTTTTAGTTCACTGATAGGGTCAGCTGAGCCATCGTGATGTGATTCACACTGTTCATCCACGAAAAGTGAGACTTACCTTTCAGAGTAAAGTAAACAAGAACCAAACAATACAAAGGCGTCGAGAAGCGAGCATTTTATTTACAGCCCCCGGTCACCAATGTAGAATACTTCAGCTCATATATATATATATATATATATATATATATATATATATATATATATATATATATATATATATATATATATATATATATATATAAAGAGGTACATAGAACTGACAGTGGGAAACTATTTTTGATAGGATATACATTAATTCATTGCTTTCGGTAGTTTTTTTCTGTGCGTCATGAGGGGGCCTTTTAATTTGATCAGCTTAACGTGGCTAAACTCTAACAGCCTTGAGTCCCGGTTGTATAGATAAACTTTGAATGACTGGGTCAGATCGATTCGATAACCCGCTGACAGGCGATACTTTGCAATATAAGATGCTCATTTTTATGTCAGAATTAGTCTTGTGCAGTCTAAGTGAATCACTGATTGCAAAAGCCCTTTTTGAATGTATTCGACTACCCCTTGGGTTAAGTATTGTTCAGTCTATGTTCCGTCTATGCTTGCTTCGTTGCAACAGCAAGTGGACCGATAAATAACATGAGAGGCATTTCGATCAACAGGGCTTTCATGATGACCTTGAAATTTTAGTTCACTGGTGAATTAAAATAATGAATTTCGAGAGTCGAAAATTCGCGAAGCTCACCAACTTAGCATTTACACAGACAATGGGAATACTTAGGTTTGTAGCAATGGTAACTTCTACTACAAACCTAACACCATTTAGCGCGAAGAACAGAGCCCGAGTTCATAACAGTTCGTGTGCCAGGAAAACTATTCGATCACAAGAATATGAAACTCTATAGACCGTGATAGACTTGAATCGTGGTGGAGAATTAGTTCGAAAACTGACATTTCAATAGAGCGCTTGTTTGTTTGTATCTGAGTCCAGCCATCCATAAACGTGTAACAGTACAACTTGCTTGCGTGTATGTGATGCGCGCTCGATTTGTTTAAGCTTTGAAGGTGAATTTAGTGAGCAAAAACCCTGATGAACGTTTGCTGATAAGTAACTGGGAGGAAACATGTGAGTGAATCATGACTCTTTTCTCATGGGACTATGAACAGTCTTTCGAGAATTGTCACCACTACACAGCTTTCAGTTTCTCTGTTCGTAAATAAGTACCAGTATTAGTTGTCACTAACAGATAGATAAACATTATATGCTTCGTTTGGTTTCCCTAACATTTTTGTCGTCTTGAGAATTGAAATTCAGAGCAAATGGTTCCAAAGTTATTCAACAGCCTACCGTCAAGGGATTACAAATGGCAAGCTGCGACACCACAGAGAATACAACGGCATTGTACGTGGATCTTTGTCGTTAAATTAGTGTAGATCCGTGTCTTGTTTCTGATACAACCTTAGGTCATGCAACCCGATCTATAATAGCCTTAGTCAGTGCTGTGAACCATAACAGTGCTTGCTTATTATGGTACGAAAGACGTGTGATATCCCCACGTTTTTCTGGATCGAGGTTTGATGCCGTGTTAGGCTAGGCTGTGGTGCGTTATCGATCGAATCAAATGCTCCATCAGCCGGTAAAGTGTGAATCATAAAGCATTCAGCAAAGTACCTACTGGAAAGATGTACATTTATACAGCCGAGGGTGCGCCTCATCTGAAACCGACCGAACTCGTAAACAAATCCTATTGAACAAAGATTCCATGCTTCCTTTAAATTCTAGTGATACCATAGCCATGATCCGTATTGATGGCGCTTTAAACATGAGCACAGGGACAAGTTGGATAGGGGACTACCGGGTACGCATTACCTGATGAGCGGCAACAGCCACTAAACCGGTCGTGTGCTTCAGGGAAAATTTTGTTGTCATCCAGACACAATACCGTACTTCTTACGTAAAAATCGGAATTTGAGGCCATTTGTCCTCGTTATGACGGTTATCTTTGACTAACCGACGAAACAGCTTTAAAAAAATCACCTCATAATTCTAAAATCGGCTGTCTATTCATCAAACGACTCTGCGGTGACAAGTACAAACCGTCCAAAAGAAGCACAATAAACGGTTGACAAGTAGTCTTTCGATCAACTCAAACCGTAGAGGTTTTAGTCTGAGGTTCGCATCACAGATTTTTGATTTTGTTTGACTCTTACACAGTAATCGTTCCTTATTTCTTTCTCGTTCTGTAAGGTGATGGCACCACCAACTATATGGTCTGTGATATGTACTTTTAATTTTGCAAACTTGCCAATAAATCACCATGTATAGAAGACTTCACCTCATTCGTTTACTTCAGTTCGATTCGCTCTGTTGTAGTCCACTCACTTTTTGGCTGCTTGAAGTATAACATTCTCAAAAACGTAAGTAAATCGAATATTTCCAACTTCAATATAGTGATTCTGACCTGAATCAGTAAACCAATCTATCCCAATAGGTGTGTATTTGCGTAATGTTATTTAGTGACCAAAACAATGAAGTATCTCTATTGAGTCAGTTGCTATGGCATAGCAGCTGGATTTGAGATTTACAGTTAAAAGTTGTCGTGGTCGAACCCATTTTGAATCCAGAGTATTTGGATTGTTGGTACTTCTCGGTGATCACGGAAAGCCTTCAGCCACATGAAAAAACACTGTTTGAAATCTGTAAACTGTTTAAGAGCGACGGTAACTATGAGACCGATCCCCCCACTGCTATACACAACCTTACAACCTATATTGCAAATATCGCGCTATGTTCAGATACAACTTAGTTTTGCATAATTATGACACACGAATCCAATCGCACACGTGTGTCGTACAAAGAATTCAAACGGAAGCACCGACGGGGGTGAACAGAGAGAGAGGGAGAACAGTTGGAAAGTAACCACGGATCTTGATTTAAGCAGTATCTACATATGGATGGATAAAGTTTCTCGGAAGCACACCACCGGGTTTCACGGTACCCTAGCTCATCAGAAATGCGCGGTATGTGCTTTCGAGAAACTTCGTCCATCCACCTGTAGATATCAATTACATCAATATGTTTCAGTTCGCGGTCACAGTGTCGTCGTTCTCGAAGTTAGTTGTTGCTAACCCACTTAGACCTAGCAGCGGATCTCAGTTATGTTTCCTCAATGGACTCTTCTGACGGAAGCATCCAGTCACACTCCAGATGCACAAGTTAGACTGTTGTGAATCACAGATCTTATTCTCTTCAGAATCGGTTCCGTTACCGAGCTGTCTGTGAGGCTAACCGGACAATTCAGCAGATTTCTGTCAACCTCTGAAAACTGAAATGAATTGAAGTGAAGCATCGTCAGACTATCCGCTAATTTATCTATTACTCAGAAGTAAAAAGAGTGAGACATCATTCCCAAATTTTACTTTAAAATCACGTGTTATACTCTCTTTCCTTTTGACGACTTAAGAAAATGGCCTCCTAACCCGTAAATGATGCCATTCAAAATTTGGTACCGGTCAAATCTTACTAATGAGGATAGAGTCGGATGATAGACATAACTACAACTATCGCTAAATTAGTCGCCTAAAGTAGAATTATTTTTTCCCATGGATACTGTTCAGCAGCTGTTCAACCCAGCTAACTCATTGACTGTTGCAGTGCACACACAAGAGAGCTCCTTCCTCATAATCACACAATCCCTGACTGACAAGAACTAGCACAAACAATTAGCACGCTGAGATCCGAAATATAAAGTGCAGAACATAGAAAACTAGTCGACTTTGGATCCCGTATTCGCACAACACACGTGGCCTCACGAAACTGCAACATAGTAACTGTACATGGCGCGGAATTATATAGCTATCGCGACCATTAAATAAAGGAAAAACACTAAGATTGACTCACAACAAAGCGTACCATAGCGGAGCGAGAAATATGTCCAATGAAGGAAGTGATACACCGTGTACACACTGTCTTTTTGCAGCAGTTAAGCAATGTGAGGATAGGGTATGGCTCATTGTCGATAGACAGTCGAGTCGCGTTAGTAGTCCACCCGTCGGCGCCCGTCCAAAGTCCAGATCAAGGTCTGAGCGGACGGAATCACGAACAGCAGGACAAGGGATCAAAAAGACAAGAAAGGATTCCCATCAAAAGGTGAGTGGCCGTATCGCCAATCAGTCAATGAGAAGAGAAGTTACCCAATGCTAGTTATAGTACAATGATTGATGACGATTCTAGCATCCTGCAGAAAATGTCTGTTTTCTATTATTAAAATAGGATGGTTTGAGGGCAGAAAAGTCTACGCACGAGAGTTGGTGGGCGGCCATAGGACGTACGAGACCTAGAGAATTGACGCAAAGATGAGAAAATGTAGAAAATAACCCAATCAGGAACGAGTGTGGGTAGCTATTGGCACGTAGATTCACTTGGGTGAAACCAAAACTGATGAATAGTTTTCAAATTTCTGAAGTTTCATAAAAGTAGTATTCCTACCGACATCTATGACTTACGTTTGGGTAAACTGATGAGTTTCCCCAACGTTTACTCGTTTGTTTTTTCTCCACCATTGTCCATCTAAAACTATTCATTCTCGTTTTTCATTTCCCACTTCGTGCAGAGTGATAGATCCCTGATCTCTTTGCGTGAACCCCGTTCGTTCTCCCGTCATTCTTCCATTCGCGCTGTTCCACAAAGTCCCAAAACGAACGCGACAGATCGACAATGCAATCGGTCTACGGTAAGTTGGCCTGCGCATCATCATCATTATCATCATCACTTTCTTTCAACTGCTATCGATTCGAAGTTTGAGGTTCGATTTTTTCACTGTTGTGTTCGGCTCACTTTGTGTGTGTGTGTGTGTGTGTGTCTTGGTTTTTTCACGTGCGTGTGAAGGTGGTAGTACTGCTGGCTTATGCGGGTGTGAAAATTTGGAGTGTTTCACAACATTCTGTTTGCTCATAGAGTGGCAGTCCGTATACATGGAAACAAAATAAAGTGCTCTTTCCGTACGGGACCCGCATAAGTGAGCTGTATTTTCCAAGATCATGTCGATCCGTATTTGGAAAACAACGCCTGCTTGTTAGTGGGGTACGTGAATATACCTCTGGAAAGGAGCTGATGCACAGTGAAAATCGCAATAAATTTGCACATCATATTATCGAGGGAAACATGAAAATAAACCGCGAATCACCAACAACATGGACAACAACGGGTCATCATAGAAAGTACTCACTATGCAATCTGTACCATTTGGTCAGTAATAAAGATACACTTGCACTGAACACAGTAAACCATTGCTAAATAGACTTGAATAGGAAGGAACTAAAACACGCAACAAATATTGCTCACTTCAACCCAACTGAGAGTTGGGAACAATATTCCGATCATTAGGGGTTATTCGTTGCTGCTTGGTTCACGGATCGGTAGCAAGCCAGATCATCGGATTGTGAGGAGACGCGGTAACTCAGCCATGGTACACAGTCAAGTCACGTCGACAGTCCGCACTGGTGCAGTACCAAGCCCAAGGCTTGAGACAACGGGATCTTGGGTGACAGGACAGCCGATCCGTGGAGTGGATCGAAAGACGAAAGATGAATCTTGTCACGATTGTTTGCGCCGCAAGGTGTGGTCGCCCACACCAGTCGAACCAATGCGTTGTGTGCAGCACCTGGCCATGAGAAACACCAACCTATCGATATTCTTCGTTTTTCGTTGATAAACCGAGATTCTTCGAAGGCAGAGGGGTTTTCTCACCAGTGGGACGGCACAAAACGCGGTTAGTCTTCCTCTAAATGGCTTCGGTCCTGTGGTATGAACCTGAAACACTAGGGATGAACTAATTTGGTTTTGGAATGTGCCGAGTGAATGGCAGTTTTTGCTCTGCGGTACATCGACGATAGATAGGTGTCCAAGATTTCTGGATGGGACAAAGCCTTAGCACAGACACAAATCCGTAAGTCGAAAGACTAAATTACCTGTCAACCGGTGGGCCGGTTTTTACTGTCTTAATATACGCAATGTGGGTGTTAGGTATTAGCTGCAGTTCATCCACTGCCAGTTTCTTTACAAATTCCGTATCGGGACCTTGCGTGCTAAGTTTTCGGTAGATGTAGAGTTCCGAAGCGTTATGTTAGTCGATGAATACGACTTTGTGTTCCGGTGAAAAACGGCGCACATTTTTCCCTGTAGCTGTTTCGGTGCGTGAGCATGCACATATTACGAAACCTATTTTGGTTTCACGGAGGAGTGTTGGTTCATGTCATTCCTGTAGAATGAATAAATAAGTAGATAAATATGACCCGTCGTTTTCAGTTTTTTTGTAGAGTTTAAGTGAAACAGGCGGTTCGTGTGTTAGACTCACTATCTGGCATGCCAGTGGACTCATGGCCCCACAAGGATTTAGTACGTGTTGAGCTTACATGTAGAAAGCGATTAGTTCCTACTGTTCTTCCTAAAACAACAGTACTAATTCTGTGGAATAGTACAACATGCAGTATCAACGTACAACTGAAGAATTACAAACCACAGCAGCACCGTATAGGTGTTAAAACTGGCTCATTTGGAATGATCAACAGTGCATTTCAACCGAGCTCCATCCGGGGCTCGAACTCGGAGTAAAGGATTGTCATTCCGACATGTTAAAACTAGACTACTGAAACTGGTTTTCAACTACTTACCTCACAGGGAAAAAGCCCATCTTGGAAATCTTTCACTGTGTTTGTGCGGCTGACCATTTGACAACGCTCAAGTTCAGTGACTGATGAGTGAGCTATGCCATGTAGCGCGTTGACATGTAAGTTGTTGTTAGAAATCCTCAACTGAAGTGCACGCCCGTCGAGTTCCAACTGGTGGTCGAAGCTGCCGGATTGTACAATTGCGTGTTTAACACGCTGCCGCTAGGCTCTCGTGACAATACTGCATGATAAAGCGCTCATCCATCACTGACTCTGGATGTGAACAAATCGTGGCGCGCGTAGCGATGTTCTCCTAAGATGGTTTGACCTTCAAATCCAAACACTTTCATAGCACAATTTGATGACCCCGCTTTAAGCAAGGGCTAGCAGCGAACAACTTTCAGAGAACACAGTCTACAACAGCGAAACCAGTCGTGTGCTTCCGGAGATATTTTGTCCCGTTATCCTGATACAATACCATACTACTTTTATCGGGCATCAGTCAGACGGAATTTGGATTTTCGTACTTCCAATCACAGAATCCTTTCTTTCAACAGATTCCATTTGAAATACTTCTTCGAGCTATTGATATGTAATCGTTTATTTATTGAGTGCACTTTGATCTAACTTGACCAGGATTTTATTCTCGTCAAAAATCGTGAACTGGAAATATCATTTTTCAGTATTGTGATAGTTCTAACCACCTAATACTGCTTTCTAGCTAACCTCAAATTGTAACAATTCACGGATTCCATTCTTTAAATGAGCAATAAAACGATCGATATTAAAATTTATCTTTTTGGCCATTTTATCTTTTTTCCGCTAGATTTTGTCCCGATTGGTTTCACACAACCCGAACAGTCCAGATGCGTTATGCGCCGTATGCTCACAACGGATCACTGCAGAGGATCGATACGAGTTAATCGATCAGATAATGCACCGATACTGTTTCAAATGTGCTCTTTGTGGTACAGGTTTGATGTGAGTTTCTTTGTTTAAAAAACTCTGTTTTCGTAGTACTTACCGAATGCAATTGGTCGTTTATTGAAGCCTATACACAAAGTATGAAATCATTCGACAACGGTGAACACTTCTCTAACAGACACCGAGTGTCGCGTGTTGCTTCTATGATTATACCACGTCTCTTCCGTACACGATGGTTCTGCTGATCAAAATACCATTCTAAAAAACCCGACTGGATTTGTTTTGCACGCCTATGTGCCAGGCTCGGTTACACGATGATCTAAGACGAGAGGAAATGGTCAAAACGGAACGGATCGTTTGAATAACGCCTAAGCTTAGTTACTGTTACTTAGTCCTGTTCACCGACTGGCATTCAAATTCAGTCCCTTTTTATTCGCTGACTCATCATCCCGATGCACCCATTTGTGAATCGATTCTCAGGCTATTTACAATTGACACAGTCCTGTAAAAGGTTTACGCCACTAGGAAATCAACCGAATATTCCCTATATTGTCACTCTCCGTTTGCTTCGGCTGAGATTGTTTAGTTAAGAACAAGGTTCTTTTGTTAATTGTCCAGTCATCGACAGACGATCCGTTTTGGTCGATTCACACGCACACACACACACAAACGGGGAACTGCTTCGGCTTACATACAGGCGTGCACCATTTTCACGTGTGCCCGGGGGAAGCGCAGAGGGAGTGATTAGGTCTGCACATTCGGTGAAGCACTCTATCGACCAACAGATCAATTGTTCTTACTGTTTATTTGGTTAGGCAACCCACAACATAACCACAAAGCAGTCAACGGTCGATCTGGTGCGTAACACGATGGCCGTTCGATCGATTTGATCACAAGGCGGCAAGTTTTGGCCATTTATGTTTGCATTCCGCTGGGAAATAAACCGACAGCCAGTCGGTTAGCCAAATTGTTTATTTCTCCACCACCCCCGTCACTCGCTGGACAAAGATATACTGATACGTTTCTGCACTGACGAGGACGGTACTAACGTGAAATTTGACAAGAAAACAGATAGATAGGAAAAGAAAAAAAGTGGTTAATCCGTGTTAATGGACTAAATTCTGCCGAAACAGTGGATTGTCCCGACCAGACACAAACGGATTTCCGCAGACGATGCGGGAAAATTGATGTGGTCTACTAGAGAAACAAACAGCAATTGCATTGGCTGCATATTAAAATAATCTGTAGGATGAAAAATGTAAAAGAGTGGGACAATTAATTACGAGTAACTAAGTTATCATAGCATCCGGAATACGAATGGCAGCTTTGTTAGAATGCGTATGGAGATAGCGCCGTCACAAAAAACGAAGACCACGGAGTGACTCATTATTTAAACCCATCTGAACAGTTTCTCCGATAATCTGTCGGTGCATTTGCATCCACGGAGTGAATAGGCCAAATGAACTGGGATTTATTTTATCATGAAATTCAAAGTACACCAACTGGGCCTACGCATTTAAGCGTATCTCCCATATCCGGACAGCAGAAGACCACGAGAAACACAGCCACATTAATCGCAAAACACGGTATCAGCCTCGGCCGGAGCATTTTGGGTAAGTATGTAAAATAAAAACCCAAAGCCAATCGATATCTACGCTGGATTCAGCTCCGTCGGACGGAATTGTTCTGGTGCTTAGTTGAACCATAGTTTCCATTGGACGATTAACAAATCAAGGTGTCTATTGCTTCGATCGATGAACTTGACTTGAGGCACACTTTTCTGTCTGGTGCATAACTCCATCTCTTCTTGTCTGAAGCGTCATGGGCTCTGGACAGTCAATTAAAACGCTATTCTCGGGAAACCTATTCAGATCGACTCATCAAATCCATAGAAAACTAAGGCAGCTGTTACCATACTCTTGAATAATCCAATGAAAGGAACTGGAATGCTACATTATACGAGGTGCGTTACCACGATTCTTGTTCCACCAGCTGATCCGAAAGTATGATCGTATTGTGAAGTTGAATGCAAGCGTTTGATACTACCAAACAGGGCGTTTTTGGAAATGTTATCTGTCTGTTGACGTTTCGGTTACTGCGGCAATCTTTATCAAGAGCAATTTAAAATCGACACCTAAGAACTACTGCTGGTTTACCTGGCAGACTATTGATTAGCACGAGATAAATTGCGGTATTTTGTAGCGTGAGTCACATGATCTGTACGCGATTGCTCGCATACGTGGGTGCGTATCTATTCAACGGTGTGTACTGAACACTTGTTCTGCCAAACCGAAAGTGGTTGTTCCGTAAACAAGATACTTTGGAATGTATCCTCTGATAGATCATTGTAGATATTCCTGTCCTTGTGCTTGCAGCTCCAGTTTTTCCGCACAAACCAACGTGCCATCGAAGCCGTTACGAGATAGGGCTAAGCATTTTTCGCGATGTGACTTGGGGAACAGAGTCACATGAAGAATTAGGTTTGCTCCACGATTCATCTCCCGTATGGGATGATTGGAAGCGAGAGAAGGATTGGCCTTAAAAACCCCGTTAATTTCCGTTAATGACTGATCTTTTGAACGGTAGCGCCTGCGCAACTTCGCATTCAAGTGTCACGTTTTACTTCGTGTGAACGGTACATGGTACGCCATTGAAGCATCAAAAATTGGACAGGTAATGCAAAATCATTCCGAAATTTTGTTGTCTTGATTTCATCAATTACCAGCCTAAGCAACAGGCACAGCCAGTGTACGCTCAAAGTACTTGAGTAAAACAGTTCTGTTGAATTACGAACAAGTTCAGTTTGAAACCAACGATGTTGTGAATAGACGGCAAACGTGAGGGAAATGTATTTGTATAGTTGTTTTAATTAGATACCTGTACACTTACTATCTGTTATTTTTGGTTCTCGCTCCAGATGATGTGTGAGCATTGTGAAATCCAGGCTTTTTCTTTAGCTGTTCGGTTCATCTCCCGGCAAACGGCAACCCCAAAGCGACCTCCGGACTGAGCTTTACTCAACACTGAACTGTAAATTGATTATGATCGGGCGTGTGCCATCCAGACTGCGTTTTTACTTGAACAGTGAAAGTCGACAAAATAGTTCTGATGATGAGACCTTCTGTAGTAACTTTAATGTGCTGGATGCAGTGTTCTTCCCTGAGAGGGTTGTACGTGCACGATCTGCAAAGACATCGAAAGAAAACACGGTGAGCCCGGGGCTCAGTAAGTGCACAAGTAAACATCAACAACTAGCAAATGAAGACGGGTATGCGGTTCGATGTCCAGGCGCGTTACAATAACTACCTCCTCTGCAGCTTATCGACTAGGAGTGTCAGAGAACCATACGAGGTAGGCAGCCACGAAGGGCTTTCGTCCTGCTAGCGAGAGAATTTGCCGGGTTTTCTCATCGACCTAGATGCATTGTAGCACACTTAAATCTGATGGTAAATCACCAAAAGTGGTTTCCGTTAAATTTCGGTAAACTTTTATGGCTGTATTACGTAACTGGTAATAGTTAGACGCTAGATGTTTGCTGGCAGTTCTTTGTTTCTCGAAAATACTTCCCTTCAAAGTGTCTAGCTTAAATATAAGAACACACCAAACTTATGTTAAGCTTACGAGAACCTCTACATTTTACAAGCAGTTTTCTCAAGCCAATGCTCTTCATATGCTCCGTAGAACTAGCATTCAACCATGTGCTAATTTCACACATCCTCGTCTGTTTGAAACGTATGTACAGAAATCGAAGTGCAGTTTGTCACAACGGAACGTGGTCCTGTGCCGGGCATTTCCAATTCAACGTGAACAGCATTGACAATCTGGCCTGCTGATCGCGATCTCATGACTTGACAACATCTCTGACTTTCCCATTTCCTCTCACACACTCTCACTCGCGCATGGAAAGGGGATAAATTGGTACTCACACGGCAGCCCAGATTTGGCTCAGCCCATCATGCACGGACGCATGTGTGCGCTGTTTTATTTTTTTTTGCATGTCTCTCTTGTTCTTCGCGTTTGTTATTTTGTAATTTCTTTTACTCTGTCGACGCTTTTCGCCCACGTGTATCAGGTTGCATTTGTCTTCCCCGCATGTTGTAAAAAATAAATAAGTAGTGCAGGGGTTTGAAGTTTTATGCAATATTATTTTTTGGTCTTGCTCTCTTAAGTGCTTCATGGCATGGCATGTTTCGGTGGGGACTCGCGATTGCTTGTCAAGTTTTCTACCACTTCCGGTTGGTTTAGTGAAGCAGATGTAAGAACGATTGAGGTCTCCCCAACCTGTTCTTTATTTCACTTCTTTCATTTTTTATTCTCTCACAGATGCAGGTGCGAAGTCACAAGAACCGGTAAAAGGCAAAGGTGGGTCACAGTGCATGCTATCCGGGTTCGATTCCTGTGCTGGGATTCATTCCCTTGAAAACTAACTCTGTATGACCCAAAATTAGAAAACTCTCTTCATAAGTTACCAAGACCAGAATTTTATGTGGGCGATTTATACACTTTGTAGACTGAGATGTCCGAAGGCGTTGCGGCGGTCCAATAAATACCAATCCATGTAAGAATAGTCCAGAGTAGTCCGAAATACCAAAAAATATCATCGAGAGATTCTTCGGACGTTTCTCGCAATGGGAAAAGCCCGGGAATCACTGTCCATGTTTTACCTCGTTGTTCATCCACGTCGCGTCATTACTCCAGGCGAATGACTTCTCAGAATTGACCTCATGAGAGAAACGCATTAAGAATCACTCTTTTTGACTGGACGACTAACCACGTGGAAATGAGTGGTCATCCAATAGTATGCAAAGCGTGACGGCTAAACTCGTGAAAGCCTAGTCTGTTATTACTACATCCGACGTCCATTAGATATGCAAAACACAAACGTTTAAAGACTAGGAGACCACTGCGACATTTCCATTGCAAGCCAAATGAGCTACACTCCATGTTTTCAGTGTGCTTTCAAAGCTGGAGAGTTTCAGTCGATTGACTGAGCCTTTATCAGCACGAATCAATCGTTGAGCATGGAGCAGTGGTGTTTTTCGTCCTCAGGACAAATGGCTTATCTTCATTATCCGCTGTACTATTGAGGCGTGCACTGTTCGTTTTCGGAAATGCCGTAATCAACAGAAGTCAGAAATAGCACTTGGGGAAGCCTGTGCTACAGAAAGTTAGCATATTGACCGGTGGTGGTCCAATGGTCATCACAGTGGGCTTTGGATCCTTCAGTCTCGGGTTCGAATCTCCGCGCCGCAGCCAGTCACCCAAATTAACCACCTTGAATTGGTCGCGAACCCTTTCTGAAACAGTGTGCTGATATTATATAGTAAAAAGGAAGTAAGTAGGAAGAACGAAAGAAAGAAATTCGTGTCCTTTATTTGTCGAAGAGCTGGGGAGCAGCCCATTTGGTGCAAAATTGGGATGTCGCATTGATTTATCATACCTTCAAACGCTTTCCTCTTTGTTATGGGCATTCACCAGTTCAGTAGTCAAGCTTTGCATACTTCTGAGTAATCACTGTTTTTCATATGGTTAGTTGCCCAGTCAATAATCTTGACTGTTGACACGGTCCACCCATGAAGTCACTTCGAAGAGGTCAAACCATCAGCTCCGTAACTCGATATACTGAGTGATTTAGAATAGTGCGACACGGCTGTGAAACGATGCAACAAGATTGATTGACCACACGACAGGGTTTAGTAACGACCGGAAAAACCTGTAGTGCCGTTTTACATTTGAGGACTAGGACTCAGTGCCATACACGAACCTTCCACGAGTACTCATTCTATCATGCCAAAGAGATGAACATTGTACGGTGTGGTCCAGGTCTCCGAAGTCAGACGTGCCACTGCTGTGCACGCACACACACACGACAGTGGTCTACACTGACTCCGGTGGTAACCAATAACAATAGGTAGCTTATTTACTTGGACAGTGAAAGTAGTACTGGCTGAAGAAGAATATATGATGAAAAGGAAGAGGATTACCAATTCTCATGAGAATGCGGAAAAGGCTTTAGTGGTATCGATCGAATCGGTGCTCTTCAATTGAGACGAAAAGGAAAGCATGGATTGAACTGTATTCTCCTAGCATTATTAGCTGTCAACAGACATCATAAACGAAACCATAATAAGTTTTCTCTCAGTTTTACATATCCGGTTGCTCATTATCAACGTTAGCTTTGGATCTGATTCTGGGGTCTGGTTTGTGTTTACCAAATAAGTAGAGAGAAACTGCGTCAGTGGGAGAAAGCTGGCCGTAGGTCCTAGCCCGACCTGAAGTGAGACGATACAACTCTTTGAAGCCGACACTGAGGGTCAGCTAAACTGTTTCTGAAAGTGCTCCACCTTTCGTTCGAGACGCTGCTTTTAATTGTACATTGGCGAACCGTCAGCTTCGCAAATTGTTTCACTCACCTCTAGTCCCTTTTACCAGTAACTCAAATAAAACAGAACAGCTTCCGGGTACTCCCCATAGCGGCAACACGTTCCATCTCTGATGCACGTTGAGACCACCAGATTTCGTGGTCTCTACGATGACTCACGTCATGTGCACACCTCATTACCATTCGTGCTGCATTATATTCGCTTCCAGCCCGGATCGACAGGCGTGCGTCGAGAAGGTACAGAAATTCATCGGAAATCTATGGTCTTATGGCACGAAGAGACAGACCACAACTTACTAAACCAGCGAATGCAAAGCTTTCTTGATAAGCGACCAGCACTGGTTGATGTCATCTAGTGGGGCTACATCTAGCTTTTCAGCTAACGCGTTTTGAAAGACGGATAAGTGAGATGGATCGGAAAGCTTATCACAATTTAACCGTTGTTGTGACATGCGTTTGATGCATCCACGGAAGCCCATGGACAGCTTAGTGCAAACTGATGCGTGGCCGGAATCAAACCCTGAGTCTCATTGCGTATAAACGAATGTGGATTGGGATACAGTTTAGCAGCGCCACTTCAGCTTTTTTACTAAGAGCAATGCAAGGACCAGCAAGGTCAGAAGCCGCAGCCTCGCTATCTCCAGAAATGCGTAGGTGAAACTTCAAGAAAGGATTAGATGGGAGCGTCAGTCGAATGATGGAACTGGAGTCTTGAATGTGAGTCCCCAGTGGAGGGCGATAAAGTTGCACTATATCCCCATTTCTCTCCAGTTCTTCCATAAAGGATGTTCTACGGAATGCCTTGTCTAGTCTTCCAAACTGTAGACTTAAATTCCACACAGGGAAAAGAGTTTTCGACTTTGAATATGCCGATGACATCACTTTGGTGAGTGATAGTGTACAGGCAATACAACATGCTTCAGACCGCTCGGCGACTGAGGTATCCAGGTATGATATGCACTTTGCGACTTCCAAGTGTTTAGTAATTTTGCAAGATTGGCAGGAGTCTTTGTCCGCACTCGCCCTTTACGGTGATTAGCATGAGTTATTTGACAGCGTTAAGCACCTTGGGAACTTGATAGCAGCTGCAGGTGGTGTTTTGGAGGAGATCAGTTCACAATTAACGAGAGGTAGAGCAACTTTCACAAACCTGTGACACCTGTGGCGTAGCCGTAATATCCGGCTCTCATCTAACGGATGATTGTACGTCTCCTCGGTTCGTAGTATTTTACTATGCGATTGAGAGATCTGGCCACTTAGCACTGATGATGCTCGGCGTCTTTCTGTGTTCGATAACCGATGTCTCCGAAGCATTGCTCGTGTCTGGTTGGAGCATCGAATGATTATTGACGAGGTGGGCCGTCGTGTGTTATACACGGATAGCTGCTCTGTTGGCGAAGTGATGGCTCCACTCCGCGTCCGGTGTCCTTGTCATGTTTTGCGAATCCTTGCCTATCGTCTATCTTTCTGTGTTCAATTCGTACGTGCTGGTCAAAGCTGGAAAAAGCTACGCAGCGGTCAGTCCAAGACTTGGCGTAGATGTATGAGGAAGCTAGCAACAGCAATGGCTTCGGTTGGTGCCTCGAGCCTCCCTGGTTTGGACCCAACGGACGAGGGTGTTGTTAGTTAGCGAGAATAGAAGCCAGTGGCACAAACGCTGTGCGGTTTGTCAGTCGAACTCTCGTGTCCCATAAATACGAAAACGTCATTCCACCGAACAAAATGACAACAAAACATGAAAATATGTAAGGTGAAAAAGAAACAAACCAGAATGTTATTCTTTTTGCTAACTGTATTTTTTTTACTAACGGTTTCTTTTATTGTGTACTACTCCCCCTACCCTACTTTTGTAATTGTTATTTCTGAGTTGGCACCATGCTTGATTTCAAGCCGGTGTAAAATATGTACCCTTAGCTTATATGATCACCTTCACGTAGATAATGTTTATTCCCGAAACATTTTAGCTATGTCTACATTGCGTGTTTTGAAGGCTGAGCATCAACAATTGAGTATTACTGTATAGATTCCATTACAAAGCAAATGAAATGACTCATTTAGAGGGAGGCTTATAACGTCCCTGAGAAAAGTCACAAAGAAAAACGTTTTCCTATAAATCTTGGAACAGCTTGTCTTGGGTTCCTCACTTCGCTCAACCAAGAGGAAGATAGGGGGGTGGAGTGATTCGGCGTTTATTATGTAATTCATGCGTGCTTGACCCCAGAATGATGAATATGTGAATATGGACCTCTGGAGTTATTCAGCTAGACTGGCTGGCGTAGGTGAGTACGGTTTGATGCCTCGAGTTTGAAGTACCACGTGGTCGTGTGATACCGGAAAACGGGCTTTGTAGTCTCTAGTGTAGTGAGTGTTATACAAATTTACGTTCATTTGATCGCGTAAAGCCCCTTCTGGATCACAGCAGACGAGGACTCGCACCTACGAGTCATCAAAAAAGCCGCAGCTGTGCATCTGAAACTTATTGGTCTTCTAGATCAGCGAGGTTAGCACTCATGAAGGAGCAACAACGGAACCACCACTGTCAAACCAGAAGGGCATAAAAATCATACAAAATACAGCAATAAACTAATGAATAATGAAGTCCCGAAAAAATAAAGGACCATTTTCCAAGGTATTATCCAAGGGCGACAACTGACCACGTCGAAATTATGAACAAAACGGGCACTTGTTTTGTCTGGTAAGAATCGCCTTGACATATATTTCAAGTGACATGATTAACTGAAAACTTTAGAGCAAATATGCCAACCATAATTTCTGTGGAAAAGGAGAACAAGTTAGGATCTGCGAAACAGTGTAGACTAACTGATCTGTCGGTTATTGCCATTAAATACCGTTTCTTCAACCGTTGCTTCTATCGACATATTTATGTGAACTGGGTTTGTGTACATGAGTTGACGATTCGGTTCACTGTGCACTGTCTGAATATGTCACTCACTATTGCGCAGCTATGTTTCATCACTGTCCCATTGTCTATACAGGGGACTTTATCCCGGATGGAAATCGAGGTCGGACAATAGGCCTCTCGTGCGTATCTGCTAGTCAGTCCGAGTTGATTCTCAACATGCAATAATTCACCACAGGACTACACAGCGTTAGCATTACAAATCTAGAAATTTTAAGATATTCTATTGTCAAAAAACACAATGTTGTGGGTAGGACTTTCAATCAGCTGACGTTTCGGTTACCGTGGGTAACCTTTTTCAAGGCTAGTTTTCAGTCACATGATTCTAAGGTAGTCATCACAAGCCAATGGATGTTACAACCTGTGTGTGGGATGTGTGTGTGTAATGTAGTGTAGTGTAGTGTGTTTCTGGGAGTATAAGCTTTGTTTAGTTGTGAGGTAGTTGGAGGGATTGGGAGTCAGTTTCTGTTATTCCGGTTATCAGTGTCATCAGAGTCATTTCAGATCGAAGTAAAATTGCTACCATCTGTGTGCTTGTCTTCCAATGAGCTTAGAACTGTCCAGATGGTTGATACCTCTGCGCATCTTTCCGGTTAATGCACGTAGGGTGGGCGCTGATTGCCAGGGCCGTGGTATGAAGGCGCTCTGTTTACGTTCGAAATCCGAGTTGGCGAACTCTGATGTTGTCATAATCGATTTTGTGTCCTTCGGCCTTAGCACGAAATGCGATCGCTAAGTCTCGCTCAGTTTTCGCTAAAGCCATTTTGTTGGTTGGTCTAGATCCATTGACTTCTGAAGACTACCTTAGAATCAACTGATTGAAAACTAGCCTTGAAAAGGGTATCCGCTGTAACCGAAACACCAACTAACTGAAATTTCTACCGAAAACTCTGTGTTTTGACAAAAAAATATTTTAAAATCCACAACATATGGCCCATCGTTTCCTTGATACACTCCGAACATCGTTCGGATTTGATATACTCAAAACTATAGAAACCTGATAAGATCGGTTGATGATGATGATCACTTTGGACCTTCTCTTAACGATTTATGAGAACAAAAAGTAACGCAAAGCAAGCTGCAGGATTTTGAGGCTAAGGGTTTCACTCTTCGATTTCATTCAAGGGGAAGTGAATAATGAAAAAAGCTCGTGAATACGTCAAGCAACTTATCAAACGAATCGCCTATTCTCCCTCCAAAGACTACTAATTGTATTTTGCCGGTTAGTGAGTGAGAGCAGGTTAGACGTAGATAGACTGTACAGTGAAAATCGTAAAATAAAGACCATCGCACGAGAGGAAAGATTCATTCTGATTTGGTTGATCGACAGTCTAGATTACCTTTCGTCCACAGACAACTGCAAAGCAGGAACTTTCATGTTGGTTCATATGAATTTAAAAACGAACTAAAACGAGAGCTTTCAAACAAATGCATACCGTTCGACTGAATTTAGTCCCTAAGAACTTGCAGACGTTGACACTATATATAGCCGCCAAAACAAGATAAGGGGTCACTTTTCAAGAAAGGTCGTTTTGGAGAATAACAGCAACGCAGTGCTATCTGGGATGGCCCAATTTAAACGTACATCATTTCGATTCCCGTTCAATCATATAAACTGTACAATGGTAGCTTCCTGACCACCTAATTTTCTTGCTACCACCGTCTACGGTTTTCAAGAGTAAAGTCTATCACTGGTTAGCTTAACAGCCAGATATCTATCGAATTTTGCATTTCCTTACCCAGTAGACGGTTTTTTGATGGATGTGCCATATGACTTTGAACCCGATTCATCCCACTTGTGTATTCCATTATCTCACAGTAACTCATGAACAGAACGCTTCGCATTTCTGTTCTCTTCCTTATGATACATTATTTATCGTTCCACTACCATCTACGACTATTCTGCACCTGAGTGCGCACGATCGTCGTCCTCCATTATGAAATCTCGGAAATTGGTCTGCTTCAAGGTCATCAACTTTAACCATTATGCCATTTACCTACTCATGAGTAGTAAAGCAATTTACAAAGGATGTCTTGATCCTTTCTTCCATGGTTTGTTTTTGCCTCGACCCTTGAACACCCTAGAGGAAAAGGGGCCCAATGCCTCCGAAAAACGCCTACCCAATGTGGGTGCACAACGAATGGGAAACTTACGTGAGAAATTCGAAAAAGGTCAGATGACCGAGAAGAAGAAAAAGAAGACTGCACCCAAAATCAAATACGCCGGCGCGGACGCGGTGAAGAATAAGTTTATCGAGACAGCCACCAAAGCCAGTAACGGCTCGGCAAACGGGCCAAAAGGGCCAAAAGAATTCACTCCTCCACCGGAAGGAGTTACTGTTGGCGTTTTAGAAAGCAAGCCAAAACCTCGAGCCCCAGACGTGGTCACAGCAGAGGATAGTTTGGAGCCGGTGGACCTAACCGTCATCGGAGAGACCACGAAAAATTTGCGAGCCAAATTCAAACATTTGGAGGAAACTGGTGGGCAGGTACGTCATTAGTTTCTGCATCCAAATTTACCGTGTACTTAGTTATTCCATCGAGTGTGCACAGTCGGAACTGTCTAAAGAGAAACCTCTGCTCTATGCACATCAATGGTTTACCATAAGTCATAAAACTCAATGATCCTTACTGATATAAAAAGCGGTTTTTGCCGTCAGTTTAGTGGATGAACAAGCTCACAGCTGATTGCTCTTTTACCAATTTTCGTTTATACTGATATATCAAAGTTACAGCTTGATTTAAACCAGCGCATACAGACATTGGCGCTTATTTCGAGTTACGTTTGTGCTATAGTGTCTGAACGCATAATGAGTGCAGGAGACTCGGTTAACACTGAAAATCAAAATGAAACGCGTCCAGTATCATCGAGAACTAGATCGTTGGTTCAGTTCTGACATGATGCACTGAACTGTTTACATGAAAACCGGAACTGCTAAATGTTATTGTCTGCGGGTTGGTAAACTGTATGAGCTACGCGTGTCTGTTAATCAAGACAGAGGCCAGCATGATTCGCTTGATTTCTGTCCGACGTATGAACGGGATATAGGACGGAAGCCAAAACGGATGAGTTTTATTGGACACGTTCTAAATTTATACTGATAGATTAGCTTTCATTCACCAGGGGAAATTCGAGCCATTTGCATTGATTCTGATTTCGCTAAGACTTTGTGAGTATTTGTACTGGGAATTAATTGTACCAAGAATACGAACTAGCAATGCTCCGAAGCTCGAAATCCAGCGATCAGCAAATCTATGCCCAAACTACGGAACGCATTCAAGAAGATGGGGAATTCAGCTGGTACCCAGCGAAGTGTGTGTATTAGCAATACGATTTGCGTATTTACAATCCAAGAATGAGAGGAGTAACCGATGAGAACCTAATAAAGTGCAGTGGATAGCATTTGCCTGTGTGTGTGTGTGTGTGTGTGTGTGTGTGTGTGTGTGTGTGTCAGTCTGTCGGTGAACACAAAGAGCAGTCAACCAACCATAGCAACATGACTCACTGGGATTTGAGAACTGCGAGCCATGACAAGCAGAGTTGGGATTGTTCAGGCATGTGGAAACTCACCAGAAAACGTGACTCAGTCTGAACAGGATCGTGGGAACAGCGAATCAGAATTCAAATTTGCAATCAACCGATCGCTTTGTTACTTGGTTCCGTCACGGAGGTGCCGTGCAATATAGCGGTAAATTCCCTCAAACTGACGTTATCACGAAATAGTTTACTGTTTGCAAAAAACGCGGTTACATATCGACCGTGAAAATTAGAATTGGCGTATTATGTTGTTATCCAAAGTTATTTCTAGTCCGTCAGGAACATTTTTTAGATGGTCTTGCTGAGTTCGACCGGCAACACAATTGATTGAAATGGCTGCGGCTATAGGACATTTTAACTAAAGCTGACGTACTCTTAGACGACGTAAAAACGACTTAGAAACTATTCCCATTATGTACGTCAGTTCTGCACGGGTATTCACCATTCTCAAAACAATTTTCCTATTTTACAGCGTTTTCGTGCTATTGTACCCTAGGTCATTACCGTTCCATCCCGGTATTATCGTGCATGTGTCGTTGATTCTTTGCGAATGAAAACTGTTTCTTAAGGACCATCATCACGTGATGTCATATCGAGTGAATTCAGCTAGGTTTGTGCTTCCATACGTGCACGTTGGAAGGTGAGAGAAGAGATGAGATCTACAAGTAATTATCTAATAGTTTTGTGAAACGCATATACGACCAGTGGTTGCATTAGCAGACCTATTCTCCCGATAATCTTTCCATTACATGGATAAACACAACATAAAACTCCATGGTCCAAAGTACTTGCTATAAAATCGGGGAAGGAAGCCCGTTCACAGTAAGGAGAGTGCATTGATTCTGTGCTTGGGGAGAAAATAGTTATAAGGTAGGAAAACAAAGAAGTGCTATGATGTCCCAAAGTTAGAGGATTTTGGGAATAAATGACCTCCGAGTGAATTCTTAGACTACAAAAATAAGGAAAAGCTGTCGACTTTGTTTGGAAATTCGCTTCCTAAAATTCTGTGTTCCCTTAATTTATCCGATTCCAAGAAACGTAGGGGAGGTGTACATTTTTGTATCCTTTTCAAATACGGCGTGTTTGTTTTGTAAGAATAAATGTTAACTGGAGAAAGCGCAGATTTCTGTGGACTCCCTGTCGAATGTTCACGGAGAACGAGACAAGTTTCCTCTAATCCTGAAAGTACGCTTCGTTTTTCTGATCTCTCACAGCAATAACCAAAATATTGGGACTTGGTGCAAGGTTAGTTGGTAGTCATTTTTGGCTGGGCGCCTAGCCGATTTTGGAGACCTACACAATCACTATACAGAGCTCGCGGCATATTCATAGCACTCAGAATATTCGTGTTCCAAGTTCGCCAGGTATGAACTGTGTTTTGATTAGTGTGTTGTGAAATTTGTTACACATCCTGTGCTATTAATCAAAATAAGTTCCGTCTTGTTAAATCTCGCATTGGTTATACCTGTCAATTGCCGGTTGAACGAAACCGTGAATTCGAACGGAACAGAGTAGGAATTCTACGGACCTCACCGACCTCATTGCAAAATGGCGAGGAATCGAGGAAGAATATAAAGCGTGAAATAAAATAATCTTAGGAAAAGTAAGGCTTTGTAGACCAGGGAGTTAACAGCTAGCGAGTGGAACACACTTTCAGAACTCAGTTGTTGCTTTTTGTAAGTGATATGAACGTGGGACTCCTTGAAAATGTGATTATTGATAACACAGACTTTTCATATTTGATTGGAGGCGATGGACTATTCACGCTGAATATTCGAGCAGTAACCTTCAGTGATAAAGTCTATATTAACCCCTCCCCCCACTCCACCCCCCCCCCCCCCCCTCCCCCGCCCTTCCCCCCGTTTTCGCTTCTCCAAAATCTCAGGACGATGAAGAAGAGAAATCACATCAGAATGCCTTAATTGATGAGTTTAAAACCGTAGGCACAGAAGCGCTTCGAAGTGCTCGAGGCCGTTGGAAGGATATAGAAAGTGGCAAGGTAGACGCTCTAGAGACGAGTGAGCGGCCAAAAATTGATATTCGTGGTGAGGTAAGATAAATCTGTACATGGAAAAACAAAGAACTGACTCTTTGCTTAAGTGACCGCTATTTTACAGGGATCATTCTGTTTGGAACACGCAAAAAGCTACCCTTTTCACCAGCATGAATTCCAAATGCCCTTTAACTGACCGACTAGCTAAGCAACTCATGGTCTGTTCATCTGACGGACTAGATTTTGATTTGTTTGTTACATTAATTGCTTGAGCTGACTGACTAACCCACTAACTAACTGACTCACCGAGTTCATATTTTCGTCAACTTTGCATTGGACAATTCACGGTGACACCACAGTGAGATTATTACTTTCCGTGATTAGTTCAACTTCAGGTGACATCGTGACAAACCTTTAAATAAATCCCTAACTAAACAAACTATTGTGAACACGTGAAATGGTTTGATCATGCTTTTATGTGAATACTATCATTGCAAAAGAGGACAGTTTGTCTAATCTGAAAATGGCGAGTTTTTGATTCGAGATAAATTAAGGCAGAACGAGGAAATCATGAGGACGAAACTGTCTTCTGGGTTTATGGAGTTCAAACTCCACTTTACCGCAGTTTATGAACATGAAAGTTGGATACGTATTGGTGTTTAGACCAACGATGATTGCAGTCTGAGCCTTTTAAAAGGTCTCCAGAAATGAGTTGACTGATGCTGATAGAAAGGTTTCTCAACAGATTCAGGGAAGAATGTGACAATCTGCGCGTTACTTCAGTTAGTCATACTACCTATTGACTTCTTTTTTTCGTGGGAATCAACGGTTGGTCGATAAACGAATCACTGACAACCGAATGCACCTATATTTACGCACCCACACGTACACGTACACGTACACACACACACACACACACACACACACACACACACACACACACACACACACACACACACACACACGTCTGCAAACACAGACGGCATTACTTGTGCTGCATCTTCCGTTTTGTTTTACCGATCTGTTGATGGCTGAGTTAGACCGGCTCATTGTGACTGTCATCATGACTTTTTAGCTCCGCCGATCCATTTTGGTTGTTCACGTGTAGATGTCTAATCTTCAGTTTGGTCGGTGTGTTTCTGTTGGCTGGTTTTCCAACTCCTTTGGTTGGTCTGCTTTAAATCGACCGTGGTAGCTGTCTGCGAAACAGCTTCATTGATACCAGCTAGATGCCCTTAGCATACTGCCGTTTGTTGCCCTGACTGACTGACTCAAAGGTCTCCGGCCGACTTGGGCGCATTTTCTGGTGTTAACTGCTTCTGCTGTCTATACTCGATCGGAATATTTCGAATGATATTTCTTTGGATTCATCTGATGTTCATTTGTTTAGTCTGCGCTGCGCTTGTTTTCTTCTACTCACCTTCTGCTGAAGCCATTGTCTGATTAACCGCGTTCTCACTTATTGATTGTGCGTTACTTTTCTGTTCCACTAATTTGTTACATATGTAGAACTAATTCTGGTTGATTCAATTTAGATTTCTATTCGGCAAACCTTCCTATTTGTTCCCGCTTCGCTGTTTCTGAAGTGCGCTGAGTCATTCTGAATTGCGTATACTCTAGAATCGCAGATTCTGTGGAATCGCCAGAACGGAACACTGGTTCAGGGTGTTTATTGTGTTAAAGTTCTCAGTTTGTCTCGCTACCGTTTTCAAACTAAAGCTCTATGGTCCGTTCCCAATTCGCCGACAATTTTTCGGTTATTTGTTGATCACTCCCAAAAGCATGTTTGGTCACTCAACTTATTAGTTTATCCCGGTCATTAACTAATCACTACGCATGTAATATATTCCGAAGAATTCACCAAACTAGAGCAATGGTCCTCAACATTAGCCTGAATAAAATATCGGACATTTTTTCTACCGGTGGATACAGTTGACCTTAGTTGCTTTCTTCAAAATGGATCGGTTGTTGAAAGTAGACTATTGACATCTTCAGGGATTCATTGCCAGAAGCCTGTGTGCAACATCGATATAGCCGGTTAAGTAGTCCTGACTTACGCATTGATTTCCATGCATCAAGCTGCAAACAATAAACTACAAAATTTTAAAATTTGGGATGATGTGCTATTGCCTTCAGTCTTCTACTGCAAACCATCGGTACCTTAAATCACGAACTCCAGTAATCTCATAGCACTATGCAATTAAGAAGTCCAAAAGTCAGAGCGGTAGTGTAAAATTTTGCCCCGCAGAATCAATGGGAATAGTAATCCCAAGACGAAATGGAGTGTAAACACAACCAGATTTGAAGCATGAAGAGGAATTCTTTATTATTGCAATTCAAGGTTACAGATATCGAATGTGATCAGATACGTAACACAAATAAAGCTTATGCACAATCACCCAAGGTAGTCAGTATCGCATCAGTGCCAATGATTTGATAAGGTTATGAATACGATGAAGAGTAATTCTGTAATATTGTAGCGGGGAATGCTGGAGCAATGGAACGACGCGAATATCAAACCGTCCGGCCAACCAGTCGAGAGCCACAGACCAAAGAGGAGACGGTGAATATGTCGAAAGCATTTCGTAGCAGACAAAAAAAGTATGCGGACTAGTAGATGGAACTCAGCTGGATCTCGGGCAACCAGCAAGATAGCCCATGTGAGAAACCACGGATCAAGCCGTCAACCGGATCAACCGAACAGAAGTAATGTGCAAGTGAATCAAACTAATGACCATAGGCACCTGGTCTTAAAGAAGCGAAGATACTCAGGTATCCGGGGATCAATATCTCGACAGTGCAGTCTAGAAAAAAGACTATGCAAACGGTTGTACATGTTTCACCAACTCAACTTTTCTGGCTACTCAAATACCGGTGTTCCTTACTCGTCTTGGTTCTTTCGTTACACTATGAAGAAAAGAACCACTAAGGAGTTAGTCTGGTGAAATTCGAAGCACATGCATTACATTCTGTAGGTGAACTCAGAGAACAGTCAGCTAATAAAGAGGGCCACAACGAGCATGAGGATACCTGAGCTTGAGACGTGTGAGTAGCAGAACACCCGGCTGAGTTTTGTATGCTCGAATGTAGAACGTCCAACGAAGCGCCTGGTGCAACGGTCACGAGCGCACAGAGAATGAAAGTGACAACTACATGGCTGAGATTATCCAACCATCGTATTGTCAGACTGATATTTAATTCAGTCATGAATGTTTTAATCAGCAAATCTCGATATTGGTCATCGTAATCTCAAGCGTAAAATCCAGAGCTTTTTTCGCGGGATGTCCAAATCTAACTACTTCCGTCGTTTTCAGTAGCATATATAGCAATTCGACCCTCCAGAGGTGGATACACTTTCATTGAACACACTGTACATGTGTCGGCTACTTTTTCATTCATTACTCAAGCTTTCATTAACTTAGATTTGGAAGTGCACTGTGGTTCAGCTGACAAAAACCAACTACCTGGTTGATTGAAAAATCTTCTGTATTCATATTAAATGTTACAAGTTTGAGTTCCTGCATTCCAATGACAGTCCATAACGCTGAATAACCTGGCACGTTTGTGGCTAGAGATACTGGATTTGTACTATCGGAACAGAGTTACAGGTCTGTTGTAGTACACATAAAAATTGGGTTATACAGTAACCGCAAGGTCTCATTCCAACGAGAGGAATCACGAGAATCCCTCTCCTCAGGGTTCGTTGTACTAGCACCGTCTTGCGGTACGAAAGCTGTCGAACACCGTGTTTGACAGGTGGTGACAAGTAAAGAACCAAGATACCTAATGCTGTGTACGCAATTAGTAGTAGTCTAAAATATGTAACAAATCTGTTTTATCTTGCATGCAAGTAAGCAATTACCGAAAACGAGAAAACGTTGGCTGTGCATGCGACCGGCGCCGCCATGCAAGGCAGTCTGATGAGTAGAGAAATGTGACCGGGTAAAGTGGTTCAATGAAGATCCAAGAGGCGTGCGTACGTTTCAGCACTACAGCCAATGAGCAATGATCATTAGGCCAATCATAACTTTATTTCTGTTATCTACCAGGACAATGGTAAAGCGACCCAACAGTGCATATCATCAAGGTCTCACAGACCACACTAGAATACCACTGAGAAGTGTTTCGTTGGTCATAAATACAAATTTCCCCGGGATCCAAGGTCAACAACACGTATTCCACAAGAAGATCTCTAGACAGACTGCATTTCCCATGTTTTAAGCCTAGTAACCCGTATAATTGAATTCGCGAACTCAATTAATTGAAGCGACCGCGAAATTTAGTTCCGTTTGGATAGGAGCATCAATCAATATCAACTTTTTGAACGTCAGCAGATTATCGCATATTATTTCACACGGGCACTTTGGAATCAACGGTTGCAACAACACGAAGGTGGTCTGAATTAGGTTTCACCGAATGACCGGATAAGAAACATTCCGGAAGCAGAGACTTTAGTTTTCGATTATTTTTGCGTTATTTCAAGTTCGGTTAATCTTTTGGGTGTGGTAAATCTTGAAACCACTTAGGTACGGTTGCTCCTAATTATAATCTATGCTGTTTATGTTACTTGCGGTTGAACAAACACATTTTGGGGTTGTATGTAGAATTTCATTTTCGGTCATTTCATTCACAGAGCGGTGTGTGTGTGTGTGTGCGTTTGCCTGTCTGTAACAAGGTGGTTCTGCTCCACGATTTTCCTCTGCACCAAATCCCCTCTCCCAAAACCACATACCGCTGTGACTGATACTGTTCAGGGCTACGGTGGAGTCTTTGAGAACGAGCCCGAGAAATTCGAGAATATTGCAAGGGCTGGTGAGTTCAAAACTGATTTACCATCCGGGATCAGTGCCAAAGAGCGACGTGAGGAATTTCTGCGGAAAGCAAATGAGACGTCGATTGTGAAGAAAGAACCTACTAAAGTGGGTTTCTCTTTTGGTGTAGTTTTCTACCTCATTCGCACGGTTTCCCTTTTAACCTCAGGCAGATGTATATCTACCTATCCGTCTGCCTATATATCTTCCCGTTCATTTGTGCGTATGCATGTCGTGTACGGGATGAAGGAGAAGCGCATCCGGGGACACGTCCACATCCTCCTGCACAGCTCTGCACTTTTTTCTTTGTTGTTGTTGTTGTTGTTGTTGTTGTTGTTGTTGTCGGTGTTGTTGTTGTTGTTGTTGTTGTTGTTGTTGTTGTTATTTTGTTTTGTGTGAAGAGTAACAAACTCAGTCGAATTTGGAATTAGAGTTCCCCACGATAACTGGGCGTGTATTTTCTCGATGGGAAATCGTTAGTTTAAAATACTCGATTAAATTGATAGTATGCGTCTAACTGCATAGTTCGGTAGAAATTTATTTCATTATATATATATATATATATATATATATATATATATATATATATTGATAGTAAGTAATATGTGAATAAGTGGACAAAAATTCCTCAGAGGCACACGACCGGTCTCGTGGAGAAGAAACTTCGAAATGTGCATTGGTCGTTGACTTCAATCGCGTTCCTGATTGGTTTTTAATTAATGGTCAGTCCTAGATGTCACCATACCGTCGGCTAGAGAGACATGAAGCCAGTTGACTAATAATGTGCACTATGTGAAATCGGCGTTTGGTTCTCAAATTAAACTGATAGCTTTCCAACCACACAATAATTTCCCAAATCTATGAGATAGTTTTTAAATCCAATCGTGAAATGCTTTACGTATTTGGCATTGAATTCGGCAGGCTTCAGTGGTAACGTCCGAGAGATGAACGTGCCGTGTGTGCCGGGCCACCTGAAGCATTTCTCAGTCACTTTTGTTAGACCGTTCGTCAACAGACAGCTCTGGCCCGTAAGCATCAGGCAGCTCAGACAGTTGTCTGTGTTTAAATGTTTCGTTTGGGAACTCGAGGTCATGCGCCGACCAGACATAGCGCATCAGGTTGCGTCCAACACTTAACAGAGTTGCGAACTCTTACAAGGGATTGAGAATTTCATAGCAAAAAACTAAGGTTTTACAAACTCAGGCACATCGTGACCCTCAAAAGACCACTTCTTTTACTTTACTTGTGTGCCTGATGATATGAACCTAGACTGAAAATTCCTCGGTTGCTTGTCACACTTTACCTTCGGTGTTTGGATCCTCCGTGTGCATGCTAGCCCTTGAATTTTGTCCACTCAGTCAATCATCAAAGTCAGATAGTTAGTCAGTTAGCCAGTCAGTCAGTCAGTCAGTCAATCATTCATCATCATCAATGTATAAATTCAGCTGATGAACCATGTTCCTCTGACCGCTCGGAGTGATCAACATTCATGCATATTTTCATTAAATGAGCCCTGTGCGGCAAGGAAGACTGCCAGATCCTAGCCTATCCACCACATTCAGTTCGCAGCTTTTTATACGCACATTCGTAATTTCAGGCTGTCTGACCTGAACGAGCAGATAATACAACTCCCATAGTTGACGGTTTTCTATCTTACAACGGTGTATCCCTCTCTTGACTCGGGCGGCAGGATCGTTCAGTCGTCAAACAGAAAGTTTCAGCATCACCTCTTCGTGTTAGCTTTTTTATTGTCTTGTTTTCACTGCATCCGTTAGCTTGCACGCTATTTCCCCTCCATCATTTCGAGGCATAAAATATGTACGGAATGTGTTGTGATTGCCTATGGTTTGCCTCGCATGTATCCCAACGGATGCAGTCTACTTATCCAAACATATTATGATAGAGAATTTTCGGCTTTAGTACCATCATAAGATTGGTCTGATGTTTCAGTTTTGTCAATGCATTATCAGTATCACACTTGATCCAGAAGGCTGAGGTCTTCCACCCTCTATATGTTACTACTTTGGCGTATTACCAACCGGACTGCTATCCTACGGACGCCATATTTTGGTTGCGTTTAGTTCACAGCTGTATCTGCTCAGAGGGTCGATTATAAACCCAGGATAAACCGATGTTCATCGATATCATCGTGACACCAAAATTTATCACACAACTACATGATGGTAGACAGTAATCCATTGTCGTCCGGCTCGGTATCACACTTGACCTATTTGGACCTTATGTGGTTTTTCACTCCAGGTATCCAGGTCTGTTTGCCGGTTATCACTGATAGTGCAATGGACCCTTGCCGCTATGGGGCATAACGCTTCCGTTGCACTCATATTGCAAACACGTAATAAAAAAGTGGGTTGACCATAGAAAGTTTATCGCTATCGGATCATCCCAAAAAATCGTCCATCCTGAAGCGGGCAATAAAAAACTGAATTTTCCAGGCGGTGTTATAGTCATTGGAAAGCTGTCAAGTGTTGTTGCGCGTGGTCCAAACGTGCACATACACAGATACTGTCACATCAGCTCACTAGCAACAGTGACCTGAACGCCTTCAAACACCTTAGAAAACTCCCAATCAACGATGAAGCTTGATAATAACAACTAAATTGACCAGTTCCTCTTTTGGTTTCCAGTGATTTGACTAGATCAGTGTCTACAACTGAAATGTCGGCAAACCGCTTGCCTAAGCACCCCATGCCAAGTTAAACACAAAAGCGTATGCGCGTTCTTACTACTCAGTCACAAGTCAGCGAGAGCGGAACCATTGTAACCCTTTACAATTCGTGGTCCTGTCTGTGGGAAGAGATTTTGTGCAATGAATTGGGTCTTATGGGAATTCACGGTCCAAAATGACCACGGCCTTATGATAATTGTTAATGTGGTATAACTGACCTTCCTGAAATGGGCTGAAAAGCGTTCCGATGCATTCACGGCCCGAACGGGAACAGGTTTGTGACCTACGAACATTTTTTATCCGAAATAGCGTAGTGTGCTGGTGCGCTGCCACGAAATTCAATTTTCTATCCATTGAAGCTAAGAAATTCATACCGTAGTACCGGAATTCTTTCTTTAAGTGAGATCATTCCATTTGATTTCAGCCTGAATTATTTATGGCTCGATTATCCGTCGGTCAGTTAACTTCCTTCGGTGCCAGGGCTCTTCGGAGAGGTCAGCCTGTGAATCACAACCTAGCACAGGTTGTTACTAGATGTTTGAAACATTCAAAAATTCTATATGTGTACTGATCAAAATATTTTCTTCAATAAAACAAGCATCGTTCAACATGCAAATTCGCATGCACCAGAGCACACCTTCAAGCTTTCACGTACTTCCTTTTGTAGATTGATATCAATGCTGCGGAGAGTGGGATTTATGAGAACGAACCAGCACGACGAGATGACGTGGTTCGTTATGATGATGAACAAGCAGAGGACTATCCACCGACCACAGTAAAATGGGCATCCGAGGCCAAAAATCGCTTCATCCAAGAAGCGTCGAAGGCCCAAGAACGAATTCAACGGGCACAAGTGAGTGTCAGCTACGGGTTTGCCCTTTTCCTGATATACTGTACGCAAGCCTTGCTAAATTGAATAAGTTTGAGTGCTCATGATAGCCAGCGGAGTATTAGTATCCACCCCTTTTTTGACATCGAACCAACAGTCATTTTGTCGCATGCAGTTAGGATGATAGCGATTACTGGGATGCTACGGACCATGCCTGATTTGCATCCCTCCAAAATTTAATCAGAAACATTCACAAAATAGGCCGTGATTTTTTCTGTCCCACTAGTTCCAGTGAGAAAACTCTTCTGCCTTTGAAGCATCTCGGTTTGTTAGCGAAAAACAGAGAATATGTCAGTTGTGGTCCTGTCTACCCACACGTTGCACACAAAGCATTGGTTCAACTGGTGTGGGCGACCATGCCTTGGGGCTTACACAATCCTGACAAGATTCCTGTCTCAACAACCGATGCACTCCATCGATCGACTGTCCTGTCACCCAAGCTTCCGTTGTCTCATGCTCTGGGCTTGGTACTGCACCAGTGTCGACTGCCAACGTGACTTGGCTGCGCACCAATGCTGAGTTAACTGCTGTAACTTACTTACTTGACCGTGAATCCCCCAGTTAGGTGGAGGCAGAACATCGCTAGGTTGTCTATCAGGGCAGGTCGTGGATAATCCTCGTGGTAGAGTTTGCTGGAATACCACAAATGTGATTCGCGGATGGCTCTCAGACGGTTAGTCGTTGCTAACCTCGAGAACGACGATACTAGGATTTTGTCTGTGGAAGTAAGTGGCATATATTGATGAGCGACAGTAACCATGAGACCGATCGTGTGCTTCCGATAAAATTTTCTCATCCATATATATATATATATATATATATATATATATATATATATATATGACATTCTGATAGCAAGTGAGCTCCGCTCCATGCTCTTGGGTGCCATCAGAGCTTCCAAGTCTTTTTGGATGTGGTCGCAACACAAGAACATCGACTCCATCGGTCCCAAAGATAACTGACTTGTCTTGATTATCTATTTCGCTGTTTTGAAGTGCAGATTTTGCTTGTGTACATGGTTTAATAAACAAAAATCAGTCAGAGTGTAGCGGAGAATACTGCGGTAACAGAACAGTGAGAGTATCAGACCGATCCGGCCAACCAATTGAGAGCCACGGGCCAAAGAACAGCCGGTGAATATATCGGAAGCCTTTCGCAGCAGACAAAAATGGCGTACGGACTGGCAGATGAAACTCGGCTGGATCTCAGGCAGGCAGCAACAGCCCAAGTGAAGGGCCATCGATCAGGCCGGCAGCCAAAACAATCGGACTATTCACACGGAAATAGTGCACAAAAGAATCAAGCTAATGACCACAGGCACACGGTCATAACGAAGCGGAAATACTCAGCCATCCGGAAAATCAATACTGCTACATCTCGGTCTATAAAAAGGACTATATAAACGGTTGTACATGTTTAACCAACTCAACTTGTCTTGCTGCTCAAGTACCGGCGTTACTCTTCCGTCTTGTCTTCTTCGTTACAAGAGTACTGAAAGATCCATGTGCAATCTAAATTCAACGTCCTACGATTTCACGCAAGAATGAATTCGGAGTCTGTAGTCATTGTCGACTTAAACAAACGGAAAAGACAGAGCAATACACTTAGCAATGATGACAGAGGGTGGATTGTATGTGATGGGCTAGGTTTATTATCCCAGCACTTTGGAATCAGACGAGCAGAAGCATAAATACGAATTGACAGGGAAAATTCAGTAAAAAGAGGCTAAATTATCGAGGGAATATTTAAAAGCTGATCGTGAATTTTCGGACGAAAAACCGCAGTATACACTGCGTCAAATGAAAGCGCGCATGGATGTGTCAACCTCACTGTCCTATAAGCTTAGATCTTATCAAGTAAATCAAGTCATTATGAAATCATTCTAAATTGTAACACAGCCGCGAAAATGAACTGACGTGACAAAATATCAATTGGCCCTTAGCACCTTATAGCCTATGACAGCAATGCGTAAAGCTGTCGTGTCTTTTTATCTTTTTTCATCTTTTTGTCTTTTTTACTTAACTCATGTCATTATGTAATAACGGTACAATATTTCAGGAAGGACTTTGAGGCCAATCAGAGGCTGATAATTGGGAGAGGGTGACCGGCGGTGGAAGCGGGATTCAAACCCGAGACGGAAGGGTTGGAATCCCCCCGCGATGACCGTTAGACCACCGCCGGCCAGCGAGAATTTTACAAGTTTTTTGTATCTGGACAATTTTGAGGTATTCTACATGAGCAAACTACCGTGCAGTCAATTATACCGTTTTGGCGTATTAGTGAGAGCTGTAGTCGTGTAATATGTCATCATATCCCTAACACATGTTCATATCCGTCGGATTCTAGCCTGTGGCGGACGGTGAGGGTGCCGGATCCGGGTTGGCCACACAGGCGAAACAAGCCCTGCTCGAGAAACAAAAACAAGAAGAAGAGGCCGCCAGAAACAAGGCTCGACCGGATATTGTGAGTATCAGAATCGATTGCACCACCGCTATCCCAATTTTGATTTTAGGCATAAATTAGAGAACAAATCTACAATCTACGGAATTTCCTATTCAAGCAGAAATACTTTATTTCACTTGTGTCCCTGATATAATTCACAAACAATGAGACTATTTTATGTTGACTTTGTGTAACGGTAGTCGATGATTCGTCCGTCCGTCCGTCCGACTCTGTTACTGTGATTGTTTGCTTTAAAAACGGAACCAGTTAGCATATCGTGATATGGACGAGTACGCCTAACTCGTAAACGACGTAGGCGACCGGTGTAAAGAATCGATCGATCATTTGAATATTAGATGCAATATTAGGCTGAAATAAACACTAGCGGAACTCAGTACAACAGCTCATGGTTCGGAAAAATCAATGGGTTTAGTTCAATCTGTTGAGCTAATCAAATTCTTACCAAATTCCAGAATGGATAAACTGATTCGTATTCAGCCAGTGATAGAAGTTTCTTGCAAGAATTATAATTTATTGATCACTTCGAGGAATAGAGATTAGGTCTCAAAACTTAGCATGGAAAACATTTGAGAGTGCCAAATGAATAGTCTGTTGTGAAAAGCTTCACTCAGCTCCAATCACCGTTCAATGGCCTCGACTGTGTCGCACAGTGGTTTAATATCATTAATACAAATTGCTCATGTTGTTCATGGTCAGTGGGTTTAAGCCACTGACTCAAACGTCTGAGTGTACGAGTTCAAAGCCAGTCAATGCCAGCCAACTTTAGGTGATAGAGGGTTACACATTCCCGCCTCTTAGTGACCACTGACAAAAGATTCAGTTAACTATTGCGTTTAAGGTGACAACCGGTTCCACTATGCTCACGCGAACTCGTGTAACAGAAAGGCCATCCTCGAAAGTTGCATGATGAACTGGTGTTATGTCCTGCTATGCCGACCTGAATCAGATGATTAGAGGAAGTTGCTATGGGGTACCAAAAACCCAGTTCAATTTACGGATCCACGAGGACAGTTTTGTACGTCAACTTTTGATGATTCACACCAAGAGGAAAAAAGCTATATGGGATGTATTGGTAGTATGCAAGGATCGGTGTCTTCCGTGGGGGTTTTGCTCGTGTTCCATCTACAAAATACAAAAATGTGGAAAACTCCACGGGCACAAAGGCTCAGTAAGTGCATCAACAGGATCCTACACTTACACTAATCGAGCACCAGTATGGCTGCCAACAGCCTGCTCACCGCAATTCTCGTCAGACTACAGTGCTGGTCTAGGTCAGCGGAAACCAGTAATCGCAGTAATCAGGAAAACAAATCTCATTTAAACAGGAACACCGTTTACTTAAATCCAAAGAACTTATTCATTTAACGACTGTAAGTCTTGTCATCCATAAGACCGTCACGGTATAAGTGGTCCGGTTTTTGAACAGATTGAGGGAGAGGGCTGAGAAGGTACCTTATCGTACGCAAACTTGGGCACTTATCTTCTGCCGGAATTCTCCTCACGAAGCCCCTTTGTCTCGGTATCCCCACACCGATATTTTCCAAGCCACGTGAAAAACTGATCGACTTATTTGGTCTGTAATGATAATTGCCAATGACTGACAGACAGAATTAAGGTGTGACAAGTTTGAGACGGGAAAACCAAAACCCACGGGTATTCCATTTCAGACCAGCAATACCAGCAGTCTCAGCTTAACCCATTCTATTTCGAAGATTAAATTAACACGCAGAAATGCTTGGTGTTGTCAAGGTCCAATACCTCCCGACTGCTTATCTACTTCGCCCTCTCTGTCTGGAGTTAAGTTAGAGATCTAAGGAGTATGCACATAACATATTTGGTTATGCTATAGAAGAATTATTCACATTCATTGGCATTTGGTCAACACTTCGAAGATTTTCGATAGTGACTTCATAATGTATCTCCTCTGGGTTAATCACTCTTACTTTTTCAGGGAAATAATACAACTAGTCTTGCCATATGGTGTTTTACACACCAAGTGAACTTCCTGTTCTTTTATTTGTCTAATCAGTCATTCTAACAGAAACAGTTTGACGTGGTAATGAATGAAGTATGACGGTGTGAAACTATAAGTGAATCAATCTGTCATCGGCGAGTGCAGCGCTAGGATAAAAAGTTGCTAACTTTATCTGAAAAGCGTTTCCGTTTATGATAGCCTGTATCTTTATTTCATGCAACCGCCAATAAATTTTGCCGGTGTCCCCAATGTACCTGCCCCCTCCACTACTTCACGTTATCGGTGGTAGACACAATCTACCTCGTGTTCTTGTTTGTCGACATGATAAGACGCTCGTGAATCCTCCTTTCTCTAAAAAAACCATATCTATTCCAGATCGATATTTGGGGAGAACAGTGTGCTCACAGCGGTGTGTTCGAGAACACCCCAGCAGCTCCGACCGCAGATGTTGTGGCTGGTCATGATTCGGAAGAAAGTGAAGAAGAGTCCGCAGAAGAGGAGCAATAGACCCGTGCCGATTCACTTTCCCGATCGCGCCTTTCAGCCTGTCAAAATCACTCGCTCTTCTGATTTGAGAACAAAAGATTGCATTCAAGTAGATGCCGAAGCAGCAGCAGAAATACTGATAATAGCAACAGAACGAAAAATTTATGTTCGGTTAAATTACTTTCACATATGCATACACACACGTAAACACACGTACACACACACACACACACACACACACACACACACACACACATTCTCCTCTCATCCCCACCCATTTCTGAGCGTTAACGTTACTGCCGCCGCTGCTGCCTTTTGCCGATAAAAAAACCATTGTGATGTCCCATTTCGTGATGTGCAGAATGTGAGAAACAATTATTGATTATTCTAACAGACACCATACTTTACACACACACCACACACACACACACAAACAAACAAACAAACACAAACACATACAAATAAACAGACCGTTCGGATTGCTCTACTTCATCCACACAGCACAGACTAGGTCAGACAAGTTCCGTGGCTCATTGCTTGCATGATACTCGCTTGAATTCGTTTTGCTAATTCACTTTCATCGCGCACGGGAAGGATCAGAAGCATGGAAAGTTTCATTCTCAGAAACTGTTCGCATCAAGGCAACGAAGTAAACACATTTGTCTGTCCCATTCTTCGAACCTGGATGGAAGACTTCTATCTATCAGTCTACCTATCTAACTATCCATCGATTCATCCATGTTCTTTCTGTTTTAAAACATATTGTTTAATTGATTACGTCATGTACTTGGGCTCAACAAAATGCTTCGAAATTCAACAGACGTACTGCGTCCGGTGGCTACTTTACATTATCCAATTCATAAGGTTTTCACAATCCTCCATAAATTTCTTCCTCGCTTTGGGATGGATCGTCTTGATTCACACACTTTTTGGGGCATGGTGCCGCAGACAGCGTTCAGGCTAGATGATTATGACGTTCGTAATGTGAGATCTTGCGGCGCTTGGTTTTCCTACTGACTTTACACTCATTTCCGTTGCTTACACTAAGCAAAAAGCGCGCAAGAGAAAAATCCCGTTCTTCTTTATTCCACTCGTTCGCCACTGAGAACCGGTAGACCCATGCCTTCTTTTTCGTACTTTACGCTTATCTGCCACTGTGCGCAGGTCTTGTTCACGATTCCAGCCGAGATCGGTCCTGAATTGTATACATCACCCGAGCTATTATTTACCGGTTTTCCCATATAAAAAGCGTGATCACAAACATTATTGAAGTTGTCCGTTTGTTGTTACCTCATCTATACCCATTCATTCCGTGGGGCCTTCAGATCAGTCCTTATGCGTTCTGTTTAGATAACTATTATTCTCACACTGTAGTGGTGTTGCTCCAGTTTGATTTATTTTTCACGAAAGCTTGATAAAAAGAAGAATAAGTGAAGACAAAACAAAGGCAATATTGGGGTGATGGAACAGATCAGAATCAGTTATATTATCTGTTTCAACATCCAATTCCTTCAACTGTTCACCAGGAGGATCTCCCTAAAGTTGGAATAGGTAGCTTGACTCACCTGTTGGCTATCAGTTCTCCAAACCTGTACTACATCATAAAAAATAAGTAGGCTTACTTTTCAACCACTTACCGACTAAGTGGACAGTGTAATTCGAAGAAATTCGCTATAGAATTGACGAGATTTCGATCGACTGCATATGAATATTTAAGGAGGAGCTCCTGTTTCTCTTTCTCACATTCACTTACCAACACTGTTGGTTTTATAAATCAGTCACGCATCGAACCTTACACAGAAACGGTAGATTTCTTCTTCCTCAGTCAGACCGCTATATGCGCGCAGATCGACTTCTCCGGACTCCAGATATGATAAGACACGGAGATGCTTTAAACGCCAGCTGATTCGGAGCCTGAGAGATACTCATAAGCAGTGGTGGATTGCGAAGTGTAGGGAGACGGAAAAAACTGCGGCAATTGGCAACAGCCACAATCCTTTCCGTCTAATTAGAGATATCGGTCCATAAAAGGCAGACATTAGCGAACTTATCAAAGAGGCGAACGATTCACTGATTCGGACTCAGCAGCATCGTCTAGTTCATTGGGAGGAGTATTTGTAAAAAAATTTCACTGGCCCTTATCCATGGCAGATTTACCCACTAGCACGATGGTTACAGCTCTTGCTGTAGATACCAATCCCCCGTCAGAAGCGGTTCTCCGTAGGATAAGCTACGTTAAACGACGTAAAGCTGCCGGACCGGATTGGTTACCTCCGTCTATTTTCAAAGAAGGTGGTTCGTCGTTGTCACTAGAATTGACAAACTACTCGGTTTCATATGGGAGAAGGAACAAGTTCCAAAGAGCTGGTGTGAATCAGTGATTGTACAGATTTACGAGAAAAGGGACAGGCCCTACGCTGAAAGCCACAAGCGAATTTATTCTGGTTAGTATCGCACCTGAATCTCTCGCTGATGTTATTCTCCATCGCTTACCTAACGCTCGCGAACAGTGCCCGCGGGAGAATCAGATTGGGTTTAGACCTACTTGAAGGTGTGCTGAGCATATCTGCATTCTTCGACAAATTTTAAAACACAGGTACACCTTCCACAGGCCCACTATCTCGGTTCTTCTTTGATCTGAAAGCGTCGTTTGACTCAGACAACGGCACGGTTTTCTGCACTGCCTGAAGGATGTACCAAAGAAATTTATTTCAATCATAAAGCCTCTTTGTATGAACAGCCGAAGCCGAACTCAGGCTTACGGTGATCTTTCACCCGAGTTCACCACGAGAAGTGGTCTACTTCTGCGTTGCTCCCTTTCTCCTTTTCTCTCTAACTTTGTGATTATTACGGTCCTAGAGACCGCACTTTTTCCAGGCGAGGACAGTGGCATTGAACTTTTCCCGCGTGGGAAGGTATCAAACCTTCAGTATGCGGATGACATAGTTCTTCTAAGCGAAGATCCATGTAAGTTGCAAGCTTTTCTAGGCAGCTTGAAGGGCTGTGTAGCAATGGCCGGTATACGTTTTCCACTTCAAAGTGGAAGATACCGTTGCAAGACTGGGTTGGTCCAACACTAAGGCTTTCAATGTATGGGGAAACTATAGATCATATAGACAAGTTTTTTTATCCAGACAGTTGAATTTCACCGCAGGACGGATATCGGATGAGATGTTTTTGTGTATGTAAAAGGCTATTTGGCATCTGCCAATCTCGGTCATCTATGGCACTGACGTGACATCCGTTTATCTATCAACGGTTGAGTGTACGCTGCAGCAGTCAGGCCAGTGCTCGTGTATGATTCAGAAACATAGCCACTATGGGTGGAGAATATACGAAGATTGTCATTATCTGAACACTGATTTCTTCGTAGCACTGCTCGAATCTGGTGCGAACACCGTATAAGCAGTGCCAAGATTCGTTGGAGAGTCTTAGGTTCACGGATCAAGTCATTGGATGAAATATTTAAGTTCATCCAGCCAAGATGGCTGGGACGTGTTCGCATGTCTCCACGTATGAGTCCTCGTTGCTCAATGTTTGCTGAGGCGGGTAACGGTTGGAAGATGGGTAAGGGTGGTCAGCCCATGACATGGAAGAAAGGTAATGAAAAGCCTGACTAGTGGGCTCAGCCATATATATAGTGTATGTTAGGCTTCCTAGGTGGGGTCCAAGGGATATCCCCACTCAATGGTTAGATACGTTGGGGGATAAGGTTCGATATCGCAACCGCTGTCACTCTTGTATTCACAGACTTTCTTTGTCGACTTGATACTGTTCTTAGGTTTTTTGTTTTATTTTCCTAATTTTCATCACTTCCAGTTGGGGTTAGCGTTGATAAATGGCAACCGAAGCCATCGCAACCCGCGCATGGTTAACGGTCGTTTGAACCGAACCGAACCGAACCGAACTTACAAGGATTGTGCTTGTTCCCGCGACTCTTGCTGGCTGCCGGTAAATCCAATCACGTATGCCGTGCTTTGTTTGAGTGACTTGACTTCCGTCAACTGCCGACATGAATCACAGTGGGAGCCATGGTTAGCAATTTGGTGTATGACTCGTCTGTAATACGTAGTTTTTGGGTATAGTGCATGCATAGCCTCATGAATGTGTTGCCAACCATCCGACACATCGACAGGTGTGTGGTCGTCTAACTGGGATTTCTGATAATTCTGATCGACCTCACTGATCAAAGTACGTCAGAGTACGACTACTTAAAATCACTCCTGACGGACTTTGTGGCGATGGCAAAACGCGCCATTAGCAAAGCACGCACGCGGCCATGGTCATGGGACAAGGGTGTGCTCTGGTGCGGCCTACAGGATACGTCCGAGCTACGCTAATATCGGGTTTTAGCTATGCGGTCTTCATGTGGTCTATAAATTCTCTCAGTCAAGTTCTCCAGGTTGTGCAGCCGAATTCATTATACCTTGATATCCAGTTCATCTGTAAAGTGCTCCAGCGGAAAGCCCCGGCAGGCCTCGGTCGGCGCGGTCAAATGGGGTACCTGAATTCACCCATAAAAACTCGAACCTCTGCACTGACCCGACATAGCACATTAGGTTGAATCTAACATACAGCAGTGTTGCGCGCACTTCCATTAGCGGAGCAGTCGTGCGATTTTTGCCCTGATCAACGTTTTCACTTTAACCAAACTAATGCCGAGGGAAAAATGGGGCTGACCCAGGATGCAGGAGCACAAGCACAACAAACCACCATTGTGATCGGTCTGTTGGGTCACAACACCTGTTTCGGTTGGACATTGCTTTCACGGCCTTTATTTCCCCACGGTTCCGGCTTGAGTTGGGCTGAGGCATCCGATACCAAAATAGAAAAAACGAAGCCGTACGGGAATGGCGACAAACCACAACTTCCCTGCATTTAAATGTTGGTAAATTACGTGAAATTGCACGTTTGCTCCAAAATAACAATTTGATCGAGTGTCACTTGAAAGTTAACTTTATACCATTGCTTTATACTTCGATATATTTCCTTCATTGCTCATTAGCAGTCGAATTCGGGGCACCAAGCTGTGAGGTTATCGGTTGACAAAAAATGGGTGGTTGTTTTTTAATCGTGTATTAGTCCCCACCATTCATTTTTGGCCTTCTGTTGCATTCTCAAACGTCAACGGAAACTTGATAAGCGCAGTTCCGTATAGGAGTAACAAGTGATAAAAGGCGTGTGAATGTAGTCGTTCTGCTTTTCAGCTACCCTTTGAAATGACACTCCAATGGACGTTGATCAACCAAGCGCAACTGGAAATACTGTCCAGTCTACCCATTACAGAGGCGCAGATTACGCTGGTGATAATATTTCCCGATAAAACCCGTTACTTTTCCAGTTGTCCGAATTTATAAATGTACTTCTTATTCGAATTTGCTCTTTATCACGTCCTCATACACTGGTAACTTACATGTTACTTTCTTTGATTCGTTGTTTACCCCAGCTGCCCGTTGATTCTCAAAGTCAGCCCGCTCCGTGTTCGTGAACCCATATTACCAGCCGAGCTCAATGCTCGAGAACCACTATTTTCAGGTGTTATATGGAGTGATGAAGCTCTGTCCGTTAGCATGCCAACCTTCCAGACAGTAGGAAACGTGGTGAACCCGTGTTTTCAATGTGTATGAACCCCCTAAAAAGGCTGTTGTTATGCATTCACTGAACCCGATAATAAGGCCTAGATACCACGTAAAAAACACTTGTCAATCAAATACTGCGGGGTCCCTTTTACTCGTCTATCTACACCCTGGATCCCGATAGCCATCGTACTATTGTTCTAGTCCACAAGACGTGCCGGGCAGAAGGTTTTTTTATTGGTAGTCACTCGTGCAATCAATCAACAATATTAATTATGCTTATTTGCACCAGTAATCTAGTTCATTTGAAGACAGTCGTTATCCAGTCGGAGAATACAATCATGTGGTTCGGACGCTTTGCTCCACCTTATTACGTCCAGTCCCTCTGACGTAGTCCCATACATTGTCACTTCATTACTGTCCATAATTGTATTTTGAGCAATCAACTGTTCACCTATTCAGTAAGTTGTACACTCACTCCACCACACTATTAGTGGAAAACTTGGATCACTGATTAAATGAGTTCTCACGCTGTCACCGTTACAATATTTCATCAACGCAATAAACGGACAGATAATAAACAATTTAGTGATCCCATGGTAACTCCCACATGGGAATTCATGACTGTATGACTGAGTGAATCCCCCGAGAACTCACATTCCCGCATACTCTTCGAATCGACGATACCGCGTAACCAAAAACGAAAAAAACACGGCATAACAATACAATAAGTTGTATTACAAACTTTTCAAGTCTAATTTGCATTCTCCGGCTCTTCCAATTCTTAAATGACATAGATGACTGATAAGTGAAAACGGAAAATAGACGTACTGCACCGAAATATGTGGCATCTAACCCGAATTAAGCTAATGTGTGAACATCGTACGACAATTGCGATTCTGCATAAAGATATTGAAGTTGATAAACAAATTTTGGTAAGTCTATCTTCCAACTTAAAGTGCATAGAAAATATACACAAAACAACTAACAGTGTTAAAAAGTCCAAATACGGTTATTTACGTAGAACTCGTTGTAAAAAAACGGGCCCTGTAAAAAGCGCAAACAGTCCTATTTTGGTAGTTTTCCACCGTTCCAGATGACTCCAAAATATCCCCAAGATTAAAAACCATAGTACTATCCAGGCGTTCCGCATTCTGTAAGTTATAAATGAACTCCATGTAGCTAAAAAAAAGTCGTACCAGCCGGGCTCAAACAAACAGCTGTCACAACGAAATCCGACTGCTTCGTGGCGGGTCTAGAAGGTTCAGGATGGGACAACGGTCTTTCCTTATTCAGCCAGTTATGTCTGTATAATTAAAGACGAAATTCTTATAATTTATGACCATTTACGAACTGCGCAGTTGGTTTCATAATGTTAAGAACTATTGTGAAGTTGCCCTAGGAGAAAACCACATGACTGCCAGGATTTAACTGAAGGTGCAATGCACAACAGATTGCCCTTACGTATAGTGGACATTCTTAAAGTTTTCATCATTAATTTAGGTAAGAAAAATGTCACTTTATGGAAAATCACGAACGAAAAGATTAGCGAGAATCACACCGGAAAGCTCAACCGTCAGGAGCAGCAGGTATGCACTAGAAATTTATAGCTAATTAAAACAAATTGCAGTCAACCAATTTCACAATTCCCTTGTTATTTAAAGTCCTTTACGCTGTGATGAATTGCAACGCGGTACCAAAGATTATCACGGCCATCTAGAGCAAAAAATGCGGGAATCTACGAGAAAAAGTAGTGAATCCATCACTTCGGAGGTGGCATTTTCTGCTGGATGGACTGCATCCCCATTCAAGCCAGAGGGTGGTGTAGCTTTGAATATTTTGCGTCAGTTGACAATCTGACATTCCAGTTCAAGGCACAGCTGCCGTGTGATTACGAGTTAATGTGGCTCCTGGTGTGTCTGATTTCCGTTCAACTTCCTTAAGAGACTTCGATACCAGTAATACAGTGCCAATTGTGATATGAAACCGCGTGATTCGTTGCCGTAAGTCTTAGTGATACGGTTTCTGTTTTCATGCTACTTTCCTCATGAACATCCATAGTTCACTAAACATTCAGCTACGTATGTACTCAGTCTTGGTCATGTATTGATAATCCGATTACTGAAATTCTTAGATTGAACCACAATATGGATTTTTTGTACCATTGGGATTCTATAATCTGCTAATTCTATTTTTGTAGGTATTGGCAAATCAGCTTGCATTTTTTGCATCATAGAATCTACGGCGCTAGCCGGAATCAAACTAGAAGCCTTCCGCTTACCGAGCAGTTGCTTTACCAGATGAGCTATCTAGGTGTTGTCAATCGGACGCGAATAACACAAGTGAATACCCAGTGATGCTCAACCCCTGTTCCCAAGATACACAGCAACTATTCCGGGGCTCATTCGTTGGAACTGCCTCCTCGTGGGGTGGAATTTGCATGTGAAGAACGCTATAAGAATTTCCATCACCTACATCACTTTGACTCCGTGTGCCAACAGGAAGCGCAAGTTTTATTTTGTCAGAAACATAAATGTTGCATAAGAACTTATGCCTTATTTAAACGGTCCTGCTTGCCCAGAACCAAGGAACGCTCTACCACGCACTACCGGATCTTTTCATAACCCTAGTCTGTTGAAGCCTGAACTCAGTAATCTGTTCGCTTGTGAATGTGTTCTTGTCTTTTCTACAAAGTTTACTGTTTTCTCTTGTAATAAAAATACAAAACAATAGTGAGCCAACAAAATAACACTATTTAATTCACTTGGAGATCACGAAATCCCATAACATGTCTGTTCTCTTCGCATACACGCGACCATATTTTACCAACGGGTTACTGTTATCGAAAATTCTGCTCGTCCAATGATGTCCTCTAACAAGTCCACCCACTTGTCTCATTTTGATGTTGACATTTGAGGACCGCCTGCTAGCATCACGTTACTGAGCGGTCATTTTGCTTTAAACTTTGAATTAATAATCGTCACTATTCCTTCAAGATGGTTCACAGTCAGTGGCTAAGGTGTCAGCCGTAGGATATTCACTTATCTGTAGTCTTCTTATTTGGGTATCGATTCTGGGTGCGAGGGTCACGGTGCGTTGTCAACGATAAAATGTGATACTCAAAGTTATCAGCAACGATCCAGTTCAGCAACCCTTTAAACCACTGTATTCAGAGTGCGCTAGTTCAACAACAAAAGTGTCACGGTTTCTTGGTGCCAATAGCTACAATAATACGCATGTTCGATCCTCTATTGTTCCCGATCATTCGTGAAGTACGATTCCCACGAACGACTCGGCTCTGGTTCTGCTACAAACAAATTAGGATGAACAACCCTAATGTGCATGGAGTAACAAAAACCTGGCCCGAGCAGAGCGGAAGTTGTTTACGTGCTGCCTGTTGTTGATCATTGTTGTCCACGGAGTGTTTCGTGAGTCTGATGAAAATATCGAAAGATCAATTCCAGAGTTTGTGTGTGCCTTTTAAATACCGGATATACCGCTAATTCAGTCAGGCTGCTGGTTCCACTGCTTCAGTTTCGTTAGTTAGAGCTCATTTATTGTGCTCTACCCACCGATTCGGGGAGCGACTGGGAAAACAGTGCAGAAGCCAAGCAAAAACGCAGACGAGATCGACCAAAATGTTAACTTGTAAGGGTGTAGTTCGCGGTTCCTTACACCTGAATGCTTAGAAAGTTCACAATCTATCACACTCTTGGTCGTAGGTTTTATAAGGCTTCAATTAAAAACGTAATCAGTGGCAATTATTTCGCTGTTTTACCGTCTTCTCAGCCAGTACTACGAATTGGTTAGAAAAACGGATTTTCGAACAAACTCGTTTTCTGCGATTCCTAATCATACACATGCAGCGCAGGTTTGACGATTACGTTCAATAATTCGTCAGCAATAAAAATGGGTCAGAAACGTCTCATATTGCTGAAACCTATCGAGGGCCTAGAACCTGTGGATAAGTTTCCAGTGTACCCTGAAACACTTACACACAATCTATCCAACCGCGAGTCAGACATACTCCAGGTTAAGATGTTTTTCTTGGGACAATTTAGCAGCCTTTCACTGGCCGCAACACTTAGTCTGTTCACCAACCAGAAGCGCAGCAGCTGGGACGCTTTCCATCTCACTTTTTGGGCGTCAGGTACCGTGACTTATGGTTTCGGATGGTTGTGGTCCAGGGCTAGCTCAATACCTACAACGTCTATATGAATAGCCTCTAAGACTGGCCGGACTACCCGGTTGAACAATGGGAATGACTTAACCAATGACGTTCCGTGCTCAAACCTGCTAGGAGGTACAGGACCGGTGCAGAGGAACCGTCGGAGGCGTAAATTGCTCTCTCCAATCAGATGTGGTGTGCTCTTCCAAAGAAAGGCTTGCTTGCTCTCCCCATCTTCCCCAACTGTCCCCTCATTGTTGGGAATTCTGATTGGACAATAAATGACATCATAGTTAATCATCACTAACACATAAGGGTTCTCTTCTCCAGTTATCGTACATGGGCCCATGATATCTATTCCGACTCATTGTCCTAGGCAACCTGTTACTATAGGTTCCAGAGTTGCCGTTAACGCTGGAGCGTGGTTTTTCATCCTAGCACAAGGCTCAGGAATTGCACGACGCAACAGCCGCGGCAAGTCCTCGGCCACCACTACAGACATCGAATAGTAGCTTCTCTTTTTGACCTATAGTAGACGTTGTAGGTATTGAGCTAGCCCTGGACCACAAGTTGACTATCACGCGCCAATTCGAAAGAACGAAGGCCCAAGTGACGCAAATCAGAGGCACAGCTTCCGAAGAGGGGACCACGGTTGGAGATAATGACCGGATAGTGTTTGAGCTTAGCCGTAGGCTTTCCCAAAGTTCGCTTGATGGCGTCTTCAATCAGTGCAGCAGAGTACTTCTCCACCTTGATTCCTCAGGCATTCTCGGCAGATCGACCAGATACCACGCACACATCCAGGACGTATACGATATCACCATTGCTCACAATCAGATCGGGTTTGCTAAGAATGTGCACACCGACGATGTTGACCAAGACCAATTCGCGGTTCAAACGATCGTCCACATTCGCAGAGGAAATCAGCATCGTTCGAGCCAGAATTATCACCAGAAGAACGACCAAGGATGACTTCGCGAGGAGCCGAATGGTGGCAATGGAGCCCCCCCCCCCACTCGGAAGCAGGGAGTCAAGTGAGATAGAATTCGTATGAGTTTCCGTAATCGCCATCCGAGATCCCCGAATGGGTGCTTCGCCCACACGGAAGTGACCAGACACTTGGTTCAGCCAAGCTCCAGCAGCATCCGAGACAAGACCTATCCAGCGGGACCACGAGGAGGTGGTCTGGTCTGTAACCACAACCCAGAGAGTCATAGTTACTCCCGCCAAGTATGAAGTAGGCTGAGGCTGTAGCGATTCGCTTTCAAGATGCCACAACTGTCGCCTAGTCATTCGCCCATGAGTGGATGAGCAGGTATGGAGCTCCTCAAATCTTACACGCAGACCAGGACGCGGCATTCGAACGTCACTTACTCCGTGAAATATCTCGCCTGTTAGGAGTGAGGCGGACAAGTAACGCCCACATCACCCTCAGGGTAATGGTTTAGGGGAACGCACAAACCGAGCCATTAAGAACATTCTCCAAGGGTTCTAGGAAACCCTCGAAACCGACTGCTGGGATAAAACCTTACCACTATGCATGTTGTACCGTACCGTGTTTCTCATCCTATCACTACTGGATCCAGTCCTGTATTTTTGAAGGTTGAGCGTCAGTTTCCATTGCTAGTAGAATTGGCAATACCGTCGTTGTCACCCAACCCTGATACCATGATGGCATATGCTCGAGAATTCCAACAACGGCTAAACCAGGCGTTCCGTAACCGCCAAAAACGAATTTACGACCACTAATTTCGTGGATCTCCTTACAGTATCGGGGATCGAGTATGGTTTCACCGACCACGGCCATCACAAAGCAGCTCATCCACATTTCACCGACAATGGAAAGGGCCTTACGAAATCCTGTTCATCCGGTCTCTGGATGTTTATACGATAAGGAGGATCGGGCCATATAACGAAAACGCTGTCACAGTTCATTACAACCATCCGAAACCATAGGTCACGTTGCCTGACGCCCAAAAAGTGAGATGGAAAGCGTCCCAGCTGCTGCGCTTCTGGTTGGTGAACAGACTGAGTGTTGCGGCCAGTGAAAGGCTGCTAAATTGTCCCAAGAAAAACATCTTAACCTGGAGTATGTCTGACTCGCGGTTGGATAGATTGTGTTTAAATGTTTCAGGGTACACTGGAAACTCATCCACAGGTTCTGGGCCTTTGTTAGGTTTCAGCAATATGAGACGTTTCTGATCCACTTTTATTGCGCACGATTGATGGAACATATTGATGAAGACTGTGTCCTATATACTGCGCTTCATTTATATGATTGAGAATCACAGTAAACGATCTTGTTCGAAAATCTGCGTAATCCTAAAGCTACACAGGGGTGGTGCAGCGATGGGTTCTCTGCTCGAGTCATTAGTCACGGATTTGTTTACGGCCAAGTTGGAAAACGGCACCTTGCAATCGTTAATTGAAGGACTTTTTGTGCAGGTTACATGTGAATGACTGTGCGTGTGCTCCAGAGCAATTAGTCAGCTACTAAACAAAATAAACTCGGCACACCCGGAATCGCACTTTACAACAGAATCAGAATTCAACAGTTGAATAGCATTCCTAGACATCTGACTCGTCAAGAGGATCGGGTGATACGGCAGTCTATGCGAAGACTACATACACAGATTGGACAGTGCCCCAATTTCGTAGTTTCGCACCACCATTGTTGAACGTAATTCTAATTCTATGTCCAATGGTTAGAGTGAGGAAGATATGCACCGAAGATACCAATGGAGAATTCCCATCGGGTGCGGAACTTTTAGCTGACCAAATGTCGTAGAACACAGAAACTCTATCGGAGACGTGAGTGGAGGGGGAGCCAGTGTACATCTATGTTATTTAAAGGTGACAAATTGGGAAATGTCACACATAGAAGTTTGTCAAGCGTCGTCAATAAGACGTTCTGCGCTGCTAGACTATGCACGTTCCTCACGTCCAAGCCAGTGATGTGTTTCCTAATAAAAGACAATGCCTGGTTCTGTAGGCTCATTTTTGTATTACTTCACTTGTTCTTGTGCTGAACAGCGTACAACGGACGCTCGACCAGACATCTGTCTGAACGCATCCATGAGCAGCATCGATCGCGGTTGAGGAGTGGAGCAATTAAATTGACTACAAGCACAGCGGTTTTACACGTAACTGAAACCAATCCCACGGTGCTTCTTTAAAGCTTCCCGCTCCCTGTACGGGGTTAGAGACCGGCTGTTCAGTGGTTGGGATTCGCATTCACAACGTCGTTTGTGGGTTCAGAAACAGTTCGTGCATACACACATCCACTCTCACCCGATGACGTGGTTCATCATCTACCATTTCCTCCATATATTGTTGATAATGTTCGGTATCCGCTAGACTGGTACTATTTCATCCTATCCATCAAAGTCAAATGCCACTGCACTGAGGTCATATTATTTTTTCTCTTGCTTAGTTATACGCATTCACAAATGATCTCAAAACCCAGTAAGAATTGGTACCCTCGGTTTCACTAGCTCCACTGAATGTTTTACGTGTAGCGACAAAGGAACTACACTTGTCAGTGGCACCACCGGCCCAATAGCGGCATGCCGATAAATGCATCATTTCCTCAGAGCCAAAATCGCCCGAACGTTTGGCGCAAACTTTATCTATCGTATGAGCAGCGTACATAAAGCTCTCGTCCACCAAGCTTTTGACTGAGACCAGCACAGTATTCTGCAGTTACTCAGTTGGTTTTGTTCAAGCGAAATGGCCTATTCGAGCACTTATCCCTATTGTTCATCCTGAACTGAACTGATGTCTTCATGTTTGAAGCATTTTGAATCACTGGAATGATGGCACTGCGGAGTACAAACCGAGCCCTGATTGACATTTTATTCCGTGATTGGGGCTTCCAGTATGCACCCATATCCGGTTTTTCAAGCTGACAATCAGCGGCAAACATCGGTGCACTCGTTCGCTGTTCAAGGGCCGGACTAAACTGTCGCAGAGGACAACTTTGCAGGATCTCGCTTCACACACACACACCAAGAATTTCAAAAGAAAACATTCCTTTACCCCCTTTATTTATTATACGACCAAGTAGAATATTTCTGAAAGAGGGCCGCGGCCAACCAAAGTCTGCCAACTAAGTGACCGGTGGGGGCAGGAATCGAACTAGGGTGGTAAAGCTCCAAAGTTCACGATGATGATCACTTGACCACCCAGATATGGAGACTATTCTGAATGCGGTGACAGGAATTACAAACCGGGTTTCCGATTGACAAAATGTGTGCACATGATAAGTTTTATTTGACTGTCCATCTGAAAGCTGACTGGGCTTCCAGTTCAGATTTTTTTATTACATATTCCCGCATAAGCTTAGTGGAAGGGGCACATACCTCATAGTCACGAAGGTCCACTGCACTATTAAGGCTAACCAGTGACTAGACCCGGAGACTTGAAATGACGACGAACCACCTAAGGCCCCAATAGGTCAGATGTGATAACGATCCGGACGACAGTAGATTACTGTCTAACACCAAGGTAACCGGCGATGACGGGGATTCGAACCTCAGGCCTCCGAAGTGGTAGTCAAACGCTATAAAACACTCGACCACCACCGACCTTTCCTTCTCGTAATCTCTGATACTTGGAGTTGCTCGCTACAGAGAGCTTGCCTGAAAGCCGTATCCTCACATTTTTGGCTGATCGTCCAAATCAAAGCGAAGCTATATTACACAGCAGCTATGGTGGCTTCCAATAATCTTACGAAAGGTGCCAAAATATTACACTTATCAAGCGGCGAGAAGAGCTTACACGTTCATAGATATGTCACCTAAGGCAGCCACCATTTGAAGATAGCACATCCATCAGCAACAGAAATGACGACGAGGAGAAATGAAGTATTCGCCCGTCATATTTTAAGAAGATATTACTGTAAAATAAAAAGTTGATTCCCGGAAGGTATTTTATGGCAACTAAATTTACGACCCCTTTTACCATCTCAGACGGGATCTGTACTCTCTCATCACCAATCAACAGCTCGTTTCTGATGGTCATTGTTCCTCATAAAACGCATCTGTGATCATGTTCATACCACGGTGGTGGTCGACCAAGTTGAGTTACTAATTATCACCACCTGGCCACTGACGTCACATTGACCGGTATTGAAATACTTGTTATCTGAACGTCAAACACGGCGACCACCAGGCCCTTAGAGCTATCAACCTGAGTTGGGAACACCATCAATATCCACAGGTATCGCACATCCCTTCTGGTAGTTATCTTCAAGCCCCGGTAAGAAAATCTTGTGCCATTTTACAGAACCCGTTAACGCGCGCGCCTGTGTCCACTCGGCTGGTCAATTCAAACCACGCCATCGGTACGTGCTAATTGGCTGGAAAATGCACGTTTCAGAACGGCAGATTGGTAGTTACGGGTAAACTCCTCTAATGGATGGCTCACTGAGAAACTGCGGCTATGAGCAGCACCAATTAGGACGCTTGCAATCCAATGGCTCATCTTCGCAAACAAACCAATACCAGTAAGCGTTTTAGTTAGTTTTGTTCTCTTAGCGTAAAGACCACAAAATTATCAGCCGGCTGAGCATGAAACTAAACTTCTAGAGAATGAAGAACCTCGTTATTATCACCTGCCCGTTTCTTGTTCGAGGAAATAATTCGTAATTGCCAAAGACCCACTAAAACGAAGATAGATTAAAGATGATGGAAAAATTCAGGCTTTATTCTTCATATTAAAGTATAAGCGTGAACATGTGCAGTTGAGACGGATAACAATCAGAAGGTGGGGAACACATCATCGGTATCAGTTTCTTCAAGTCTTGATAATTTCAGCCAATTCACCGGATTCGGCAAGCTCTTTTACAATGTCTAATCCTCCAATTAGTTCGCCTTTGACGTACAGTTGAGGGTAAGTGGGCCAATTAGATAGAGATTTCAAGCCTGAAATAGATATTTAAGAAAAACAATAGACAGATAGTACATACACTCGGTATATCAAATGCGTAAAAACCTTAACAGGCGGGCCTAGTCGCGCAGGCTTTCGGATTGGAGCTCACGAGGCCAGACAACTGGATGATCGGATTCGCTAAGCGATAACGGTTGGTGCCGTAATTAGCGAGGTACTCGCAGTCAGAGTCTATCTCCGTTTACATGATTTTCATTTGTATATTTCTTAGTTGTTTTCTTTCATTCTGAATTACTTCCCTCTAGGCTACATGGTACCGCAAAGCAATAAACAAAAGCAAGGCAAAAAACAGAAGGATATCTTCAAACACAGGCAGGTGATTACTTAGCTACTACAAATAAAATCATCGTGCTGAGTAACTAGTGATTATGCAAATTTCTGCAGTCCCCTGGAATCACGCTACCGACTACGGGCGAACAAGTTGGCCAGTTCCGTGGTCGAAAACGGTGAAGAGATTGAGATGATCTAAGTAAATGTGTTTCACAAGATCACACGTGCCGACATAAACGGTAACAAGCTGGAGAGCGTTTGTCAGTTTTCCCCTTTACCAAAAAATAATCGAGAACAATTTGGTTTGAGCCCTCATGGGGACTCGGTGGACGAGTACTGCGGACTATTCCCAACAAGGATGAGATAGACGTTCAGTGCTTCCACGGTTTTCAACGGCGAGTTGAGCATTGATGCTATCTGTACGATGAACTGTGTATAAATAACTAAGTCGATACGAACGGCAAACAGCTTGTGAGTGTTAACGCGTAGTCTAATAAAAACTGAAATGAAAAAACTGACAAACTGAATCGCATTTATCACAAATCTGTCGAATAATCAGGAAAAAACATCGCCTATCCAAAAACTTGGCTAAAAGAGAGCCGATTCGAGCACACTGATCTCCATCACCACCGAGGGACAAGTATAATCGATTGTGAGTAAATAATAAATACCTACCGTAGACCGTGAACTGCGGTGACAAACAGGCTACAAAAAGTTTTGATGAACTTGGCACCCCCATACGCCAAGAACAGCGATCAGCACTGAAGATTCCGAAGTCGGCATTGATCATAAATATTTGCAAGACAGGGGACATTACTAAAACTTTATCTTGAGCTTTCTAGTGATTTTTTTAATTGGAAGGTTTCCTCGACTTTGGATCTATAACCGGGCATGCGAAATTCAGTTCGCTTGGAATTTCGTCCGATCCGACGAATTCAAGAATAAAACTCACCTTGACGGACCTCTTCATCCTGCAGGATGTCAAACGAATCAAATCGCGCGTTAGCCGATCGAAGTATGTCGATTATTTGACGGCTAAACCCGCATTGGGGTGCGTCTGGTTGTCCCTTCATGAACAGCATGATCGGGGCACGATTAATGAGTTGTCGGAGACGAGTCTCTAGACTCGACGGTCCCGAGTGGTCTCCAGTGCCCGGAGCGGAATGTCGAGCCTGAAGTGCCATGACCGCCTTTGTGATTTCTGCCGCATTGGCTCCACACACCCGATTGATCTCAACTCCATGCTGATTCGGGGAGGAGTGTGAAGTGTTAAAATGAAAAATCAAACAAGACAATCAATATGTTTCAAGACCTATTTTCTTTGTGAACCTGTACCCAGAGCTCTTATGGCTTTTTCCGTTGGTTTGCTTGTTTGACAGACATCCATAATCCACTCGTTGATTTTCTCCGCAAATCGTCTAATAACATCACTAGTAAAAATACAGTAAAAGCCCAGCAGAACATCGTACAAATTAATGCTTGCAAACTTAGAAAAAGCGTTGTCTGATTTGAACACAGGCTGAAAGAGAGCAAGGGATGGTTGGTTCAGTGACGCGACAGGGGCAAAAACCCGTAACCAAAAAGCCTGGTTGGATGAAATGTGTGGCGTGTTGGGATCGAATATACTGCATGATGCGGTCAGTGACGTACGTTCATATGGGTACACCGTCCGAAGAGTTCTTTACTTCAACTTTTTTCTGTTTATTTTTTCACTCAGGACTCAATGAAATTTGTTTTCGACAGTCATCTTGATAAATAACTAAAGCACGGTATTCATTTGCGAAGTTAATGGTTGATTCAAAAGAAATGGGCTATTGAAGTACCTGGATGAAGCAAAACGTACACCATACATAAATACCTTACTCGATGAGCATTTCATAATGCGTGCATGCACTCAGTAAGGTGATATAATTCACGCATTTTTGGTCTGCAAGTCTGTTAACTAGTGAAGTGTTGGTTCCATTGTTTGTTGGACAAGGCTATTTTACTCACCAGTTTTTGGTGTCAATACAAAGTCTGACCTGAAGTCGTACAACACATGAAGAGGGAGGGAGGATATGGCAGGAATGAGCAACAATACTACTGAAACACTCGACAGACTAATTTGATTCTAAAAATTTAAAATCGGTCTCGCATGAAATTGGAAATGTACCAACTAAACAGTCAGTCATTATGTTAAAAAATGCACGGTGATTAGGTTCTTCATTGGGCGGCGAGGTCCGTTTGCAAAAACAAGTAGTCTGGTATATGCGGTGGACAAAATGAGAATATTGTGAAAATCTTACAACAGCACCACGGGAACCATTCCTGGATAAACGCACACCGATGATTATCGAATGGTTTACGAGCGTCAGAGGTTCGAATCCCACCATCACAGGTTACTTTGATGGTAGACAGTGATCTATTGTCGTCTGGCTCGTTAGCACACCTGACCTATTAGGACCGTGTGTGGCTTTACGTCACCCCAAGTCTCTCCGGGTCTGGTTGCCGGTTATCCCCAGTAGTGTAGTGGCCCTTTAAAGCTATGGGGGTATACCCCTCACACCGCACTCATGCACAAGCATGTAATAAGAAAAAACCCAACTGTAACACAGAGCAGCGGGGCATACATAGAACTTACATGAAAGAGTATCACTGTGGGTACGGTGTTCACTTTCAGCTCCCGAGTCAGTGTTTCGAAGTTTCTTGCATCTACCTGAAGTGGTGGTGAGGAGCACGAAAAGAGTCCCATGAAAGATGATGACGAAAGGACACTATCCGGATAAATCAGGTGAGGTAGCATCAAATACTGCATGTTGTAGCACGAACACTTTAATCGAAACTTAGTTATCTTGTTTCTCGTCGGCAAAAATAAAACATTTCAAGCGTTCAAATGGAATTACATTAGTTTTTAAACATTTAGTAACCTACCTCGAAAATAATACCCAGTCAACAAACCAGCGGATTGCGACTTCGGAGTAAGGAGAACTTAATTTGTCACCCCTGTCGGTAGTGGTTGAATGGACCAGAGCATCTGATTAACCACCTCGGAGGTTGGAGATTCGAATCCCGCCATCACAGGTTACTTTGATGATAGACAGCAATCCATTGTCGTCTGGCTCGTTAGCACACCTGACCTATTGGGGCCGTGTGTGGCTTTACGTCACCCCAAGTCTCTCCGGGTCTGGTTGCCGGCTATCCCGATAAGTGCAGTGGGCCTTTGGTACTATGGCGTATAGCTTTTTCATGGCACTCATGCGCAAGCATGTATTGAAAGAGCAAACACATCTTTCAGATTCCGCGACCTTAATGTGCCATGTCCCAGTAACAAACGTATGATATTGGTACAGTAACCACACTTATGCAACCCGGACTGAATCAAGCAGAACCACTGTGGTACAAACATGATTGTAAAGAATTTGGGGGGGGGGAGGAATTACCGAAAGTCGGGTTGCCAACGAGGGGGATACTATTTACCTAAGGAAAGTTCTACAGAAAAGACCCGATTTTACATTACTTTTGCATACACAAAACGCACCGGAGCTTATTTAAGGATGTCTCGTATTTTTTCGAGAACAGTTTTGTCCTCGTGTAACAGGAATTAACTGTACATAGAAAGTCATGTTTAGGTAATCAAATCTCTATTGATTTCTGAATTGTATTCAGTCGAATACAGTCATGCATTCCTGTACTGACACGTCGTCTTCAATTATCAAACCCCGAACTTCAGACTGTCATTTCAGTGACAAAAGTCTAATGGAACGACGGAAGCAAACCTCGACGTTACCGTTTTGAATCAAGTGATACACCGAGGGGCGAATTTCGGCTTTCTATTTGACTTACCGACAATAAATTAAGTCAGATCCAAATTAATGTAACATTGACAGAGAGTGAGACACTGCACTTCTAATGCACACCAGGAAGTCAATGCTCAGTCAACTCAATTTACGGATTCTTGTAAACAGCAGACCTACTATTGGAAAGCTGTTCTGCAAGATCCGATGCAAGCTTAAGTCACGGGAGGACAGCTCTGTGGAAATCATAAGACCTATCGAAGAGGAAACTCGCGTTTCGTACCGGTCGTGAGTGCATCGATCCAATTTTCACTCCCCGACGGCTGCTAGAATAGCATCATAACTTCCAGGGATCAACGACCATCCTGTTCCTAGACATTCACACAACCTTCGACTCTATCGACAGGACTGTACTATGGTACTGTTTGTTGAGAAATGGAGTACCTGAGGAGTATGTGTCAGTCCTCAAAGAGTAACACCATCATACATCAGATTGGATTAGGGCCCATGGCCAGCTTTCGCCAAACTTTATCGTCTGTAGTGGAAAACGTCATGGTTGCCGTGCATTATCTTTCAACTTTGCCATAGCGGATGTTCTAAAGAATACCTTGTCTGGTGTACCAAACGGTGGAATTGAACTCCTCCCACGGAACGGTTTTCGACAGAATACGCCATATCGTCTTGCTAGGTAATAACGCACAAGCAACGAAACATGTTTTGAACTTCCTGGTGATTGAGGTGTCCAAATATGGTGTGCTTCGTCCCACGACGACCGGCAGAAGTCTACGCCTGAACTCTAAATCCGTGGAGAGCAGTTAGAATTAGTCGCAGGTTAGAAACGTTGAGGAATATGGCTCAGAACCGAAGCCAGTAACGCGAACGCTGTGCGGTGTGCTTAGGAAACTCTCGGGCCCCATAAATATCAAAAACTTCAAAAACAATTACAGAAATGCGTGGGGTGAGACAGCAAAAAGTTTGTTCGCTCTCACTTTCCCCTCTTTGTTACCAGTTTCTGTACGTGATGTTGGAACCATGCCTGACTCCAGGTTCGGTGAATATTAAAATAATAGTGATAATCCACCAATCGATCAAATTCCCCGGTCTCTAATGGGAAAGTTGTGTACAAATGTCGTTTATTTCTGCGCAGTCAGAAGTTTATTTGGGGATAAAGTTTGAGGGAACAGACGGTAACCTACATATGCTGCATAATATTGTCTGACATTCCCTTTTAACACACATTTTCGCTATCATAAGACCAACCATAACTACCATACACGACTGACCCGCTATTTGTCAGCTTGCTGTGACCTGTTCTGAGTTACAGTCACACGCAAGCCTTGTACATTCGAGCCGTTCACTGATTAGGATGATCTGTGTTTTCACTTGTGCACTGACAGAAAGCATGAAAAATGGAGATCGCGTCAGAGATTGGTGACTTCAGCAAAGATATTCCGCCTCATTCACAAAGCATCGAATTGGCGCTGCAAGCATGAGTCGCTTCTGTGTGGCGCAGCAAATCAGCTCATACCTAAGCAGAAAAGAAAAACAGCGGTGGGTAGAGCACGTTGATCAGTTGCTCAATTTACCTTCAGACCACTCGCCGAACCTACGACCCTCAACTTTTGCAGAGCCCTACGATGTCAATTGTGACCCGCCGAGTTCAACTGAAATCACTACGATCATCAACCAGCTAAAAAAAAGTCACCGAAGGCAGCATACCACTAGAAGTCTACAAGTGTTGCTTGTCTTCACTGATCGATATACTATGCACCCAATTTGGCCCCATGTGGCGAGAATTATTCCGGACTGGCTGGGGCACGTCTATTCTAGTACCCATCCCCAAGAAGTAAGACAAATCAGAATGCGAGGACTATCGAAGGACCAGTCTGATTGACGTGGCTGCAAAGACTATATGCGTGCTGTCACTCAACCACTTCTCTTCTGCGAGAGAGACCGCCTTATCCGATCATATCAAGAGGTTTCCATCGTGGCAGATGCTACATGGATCGGGTTTTTACACTGCGTAGAACACTGGAGCACTGCTACAAGTTCCGGCAATCAACAATTGCTCGTATCGTCGACTTTCGATTCTGTTAACCGGATGTCCGTACTTATGGCGAAGGATCCCCCAAGTTCGTGCTCATTACCGGAGTCAGACAGAGCTGCTCTCTTTCACTGTTGCTATTTAACTACGCCATCGACTGGACACTGAGCTAGGTAATGACCGACTACCCAGGTATCCAGCTGAGCCGAGAGATGCACATCTAAGACCCGGAGTTATCGGATGGCATTGTCGCTCGAGGAGACACCTTTGCCGCGCTTCAACCACTCCCTGATCGAATAAACTTTTTGGCGAAGTTCATCAGTTTGTAAACAAACAGTTAGGGAAATACCTTTCCCCATGAATCAAGGCCAAGGAATTCGAATCTTCAATCAGATTTTATCTGCCCTTGCGTATTTTTGGATATAGTTGAATATCCACTTTGAATTTGAATAACGCGCGGTTGTACTTGTGCTGAAACTGCATAGCTCACCTCCGCCGGCGCGCGCCATGCTGTTTTATTGCTCAAGGTCAAAGAAATTGTATATAAGCAGCGGCGTTGCAATGTACAACTGCCTTTGGTCTGGCACCAAATACACGGCTGAGCTGAAGGTCTTGTCTTCGATGTTCTTCCTTGCTTTTGTGGGTGGTCCTGGGATCGAGTACCTGTAGTAGCGCGAGAACTGGGACTGTGGGATACCGACCGCTCGATACTCGTTGGGGGCTCGTAACATAAACACAGCAAAAACTAGAGTTCTGTGTACTTGCCCAGGACCATTAAATCAACAACTGCCCATCAACGGCCAACTGACCGAATGGATTTCATCATTCAAGTGCATAGGCTCTACATTGGTTCCAAACGGTCAGGCAGAGGATGAAGTAATACTCAGATTGATAAAGCCAGGAAAGCACTTTTTCTGCTACGACGGGCGTTGTGGGCCAGCAGTGAAATTAGCCTAAGGTACGTATCTACCGTGCTGCTATACGCGCAGTACTCAGCTACGGCTGTGAAATCTGGACAACCAGAGCCGGGGATACCAGGAGGTTAGAGGCATTTCACCACTGGTGCCTGCAGTATTTCATAAGTAAACTAGCGCGACAGAGTATCCAACGACGAAGTTAGAAGATGCTGCGAAATCGACGAAATCTTCGTCTTACTTCAACGCCGTCGATTGCGGTAGCGGAGCCATACCTTACGGCAGTCTGAGACGGAACTAACCAAAAAGACACTCCGTCCCCAACCCTGCCCCAGATGGTGCTGTTGTCGCGGTGGTCGGTTCAAAACGAGGGTCTGCACGGTAGAGAAGGGTGTAGAACGCGTAGGCTTATGGTGTTTACCAATGGGAGGAAAACTGGGTCGTGATCTACACCGAACTCGCTTCCAGCCGCTGCGCATGGTCCGCTATGATCCGCGACATTCATAAAGCCGGGTTATCTTCCAGTGGGAGATGGTCGCGTAAAAGTAAAAAAACTAAGTACGGGAAAGTGATGGTCAAAACCAATTATGTTCATACCCTAATTTCGGTCTTCTGTCTCGGATGCGCGTAGTCCTAGATACGGCATTCCGCAATGACTTAAGTACCAAAGTGAGTCTGTAGTTCGCAGTGGATAATCAAGTTTTCTGGCATCCTGATCTTCTGCCAGTGTGGTTGGCTTCTCTCGAAAAACAAATGAGATTATTGGAAACATGGCATTAATTTATTATGTAGAGGTTTACAAAAGTTCTACAACTCATTTGCTGATAGCAGCAATGTCATAATCCACAGGACATTCCACGTTATTGAGTACATCAGGTGCGAACAAGGTTCGAAGTGTACTGAAGAATCGATGCGCCATGTGTTGTGGTTTTTAAAATATTTTATTATAAACGCCGTTTTTGACAACAGAATATTCCTAAAAACATTCCAAGTTATATTTCGTTTACTATGAACCATGCTTTTGAACAACACCAAAAATAAACAGAAAACAACGGAAAACCTCATCTGCATTACATGAACATAATCATCCGTGTCGATGTCATCAGACGTTCGGTGTGCCCGTATTTCTTATTCTGCCTCGTTACCCTGTCCCTGCCATTCACCATCATCATCACCGTCGTCATCATCGGCATCACTACTATCATCGTACAGCACCAAACAGAAGGGCGGGTCCCACTGACCATTGTCTTTCTCACCGTGTTACACGCTGAATTGGAAAGTAGGAATATACAGGATGGAGAGGGAGTGGACCTACATGGGTGGGAAAAGGAAAGAATACCCTAGTAGCCAACACACAGAATACACAGTCTCACTGTACAAACGCACATCGATCAGTCCTTCTGACTAGACAGAAAGTGACAACACGATCGCCACTGTTCACGGTTCGCTGCCATATTCTTCAGTGTCTCCAGCCAACTGGTAGATGGATCTTTTAGACCCCAACCACGAAGACGTGAAGCACCTACTTTTTCTTAGTTCGCTGTACATTTGTTCATTCCTCGTTGCCAAGTCATCTGTTGACCTCCACGTGGTCTCTTCCATTCCCTAGGCGGAACGAAGAATAGGACACGGTATGGTGTTGGTGTGTTTGCCATACGTAACATGTGACCCAACCAACGAAGTCTACTAAGCTGGATACGCTGTGACAGAACGTTCTCCGAATTAGTACCCAATACTCGATTTCTGACCTCAGCATTGCTCACTCGGTCATTCCACCTAATCATAACGATACTGCGAAAACATCAATGGTCGAAAACCTCAAGACGACGAATATCCTCAGCACGCAGACCCCAAGCCTTGGAACCATACAACCAATCTGAACGCACTGCGGCACAATATACACGACCTTCCAACTTCAGTGAAGTATCAGATCGACGCCACAAGTGCGTCAGTCCAGCGTACGCCCCTCGAGCCTTGGATATCCGCGTGCTCACGTCCGCTACCGTGCTCCTATCCGTCATCACACTGCTCTCCGAGATAACTGAAGAGGTCGACAATTGCCAGCACCTCCGCATCGAGCATCAAGCTCGGAATGGTTGACATCCAGTCTTGTAACATCACCTTGCACTTTGATAGTGAAAAGCACATGCCGAATGGAGCTACAGCTTTTGCGAGTCTATCTAATGCACGTTGAGCATGTTCCGTGCATTCGAACAAGCAGAAAAGGTCGTCAGTGTAATCTAGTTCACATAGCTTATCACCATTTGCTTGTTCGACGTCCATATCCTGAAGATTTTGCAAAGCACTCTCCATTATTTCGTCCATGACGAGGTTGAACAGGAATGGAGACATGGGACATCCTTGTCGAACACCGCTGGTCGTTTCGAACCGACCGGATAGTTCACCGTAAACTCTAACGCAGCCAGAAGTATGAGAATACAATGATCTCAGGTTCACAAACTTCTGAGGCATACCTTTTCGCTGAAGAGCACTGAAAAGCGCTGTTCGATTAACTGAATCGAAGGCGCCACTCAAGTCTAAGAAAACCATTATTGTCGGTCGGCGGTGCAAGTCACGCGGTTCAAGAAGTCGGCGAAGAGTAAAAATCTGGTCGATACATCCTGGACCTAGGCGGAATCCAGCCAGTCGTTCGCGGATGTTCCTCTCGCAAGCGGGTGTAAGACGGTGTAACAAAATCGAGGCTATTACTTTGGTGATAATCGGAATCAAGCTATTCCCACGATGGTTATTATATTCATTGCGTATTCCCTTCTTGAAGATGGGAACAATCAATGACTCGCTCCATATTAACGGAATACGCTCCACGTTACAAATGTCACAGAGCAAAGCGGTAAGTGATTTTATCAAAGCATTTCCACTCGGTTTGAAAAGAACAGAAGAAATTTCGTCGAGACCTGCCGCTTTTCCACGATTTAGTAATCGGAAGCTTGACTCCACTTCTATTTCCGATGGGGGCTCAAGTGATACTCCGCAAGGAATCATAGTTGTTGACACAGGAGTAACTACACTAGCGTGCGGCCAACTAAACTGTTCTTTGTAGTATTCGATCTACCGGCTGAGCCTTTGCTGTCTACCCCGAACAGGCTCTCCATTTCTACCGCACACCGCTTCACTGACCTGGGTGCACCGTCCACCAGTGTCACAAATAAGTTTGAACAGTCTTTGACTGTTACTCGAAGCAGCTGCTACTTTCATTTCTTCGGCTACCTCACCCACCAATTTTCGCGATCATTCTTAAGGCTTTTCGTAACTTACTTCTGTAGATATCTTCGTATCTTATTCATCTCCTTAGTTCGGGAGCTGACGTTTTCGCTCCATTATACCCAATGACTTGCGAAATCCATTGTCATTGATGGACATCGGATCTAGGACCACAGGCAAAACCTGCTGCAAAGTGCATCGCCTGTTTGATATGGGCCCAATGCTCATCTACACTACTGTCCGTCGTAGATCCTAGGTCATGTGCTAACTTCTGCTCATACCGGGTGTGTACTTCTGGATCACACATACGTTGCACAGCTAACCCGGTTTGCCGTTTGCGACGATGACTATGGAGATGGAGAGATAATCGCATTAAAACTAATGCATGGTCCGACTCTACGTACGTGGACCAGTAAGATCTGCAGTTCTGAAGACAACTGTGCCACCGGTAGCTTACTGCGATATGACCAATCTGACTCAAAGTATCTGTAGAGTGAGAGCGCCATGTCGCTGTGCAACGCGAGCTGTGTCGGAAATTAGTACTAGACAGGAATAACCGCCTGCTCGCACAAAACTGGAGAGGCCTATCCCCATTATCTGAGCGGGTGAGGCACAACGTCCACCTAAACAAGCTTCTGATGTACTAAGTTTGCCAACATGTGCATTAAAGTCACCAGCTAGCACCACAGTGTCAGAGCCTTTGCTCCCGCGAACGAGAGTGGTGAGTTCATCGTAGAACCCATCCTCATGCGTGTCGGAGCTGCGATCTGGTAAAACGTATGCCGAGATTAAAAACAAGTTGCTCTTAACACAGTTATCCTTTCGAACGCCAACTGACTCCTCGAGTCTCACAGCACATAAGCGACATCCAGTCTAAAAAGCCAGCTGCAGCCTTTTCAATGAAGACTACTTCTACACCACGTTGAACCGCAGCTCTATCTGCCTCGTCTCCTGAAGTGCGCAGGAAACACCTTGATGAGATGAGTAGTTAGTTGAATCACACTGCTCAAATCCTGGATAGGCGTTTCACAGACGCGGAGGACAACAATTGCCAGGTAGTCCATCGTGAACGCCAGACATGTCTGCTGAACGGCCTGCATGAGCGTACGCAAGTTAAACGAGCCGGGACAAAGGGCAACGGGGCATGGGAATGTGTGAGTTACAACATAGAGGATTATTCACGGCACTATTTGACGATGAGCTGTTACGAGTATCGGGCATGTTATCAGTGACAGCGTTATAGGTAGGTAGAAGGGGCAAAGAGAGGTGGTTTGGGGCAGAAGACAAAGGCTGAATAAAAGAGATGGAATCGCGACTAGTAGCCCACTGATTACTGCCCACCCAGCTTGATTATTATTCAACGCGACGACCGATGCGGTATGGAATTCTCTGTATTCGTCCAGTTTATGGGAGATGTTGGACGGGTACTGCTAGAGAATCTAGCCACGATTAGGGTTCTCAACCAAAGCTTTTAGTTCTAGCAAGAACCTGTCCGCAAGGCAGCAGGGGCGGTTGAGTGGAAGCTTACATGTTTTGATCAATTATTCCTCCACTGATTTTACTGGCTGAGTTGCCAACTCAAATCGATCCCTAACATGGAGGACCAGGAGACTGCTTCGTTAATCCTCTGCTCTCTGAATCTTCAGCTAGAGTTAAGTCATCCTATACAGCATGCTGGGTCGCTGAAGCGCGCAAGCCACCACACCACGCCACGGTGCGACTTCAGCACGTTGTCATAAGCTCAGATATCTATAACTCCTGTCCATCATGTATCTGCCCATAAGTAGTGTGACACTTCATCACAGCAGTAGCAGTAGTAGTCACTGCAACCGTATTCGATACCACAACTACCGCGTCTTATGCGCCCTGCCAGTTTACGTTTCAGGGCCACGCACGTCATTTATCTATGGAATTTATAAAAAAAACCTTTGATTATCGACTGAAACCCACGGGCACGCAACAGGTCTCTGAACGGAAAAATACATCAGGCAAAAGCACACAACAGTGATCGAGTAGCATGAATATTTAACACGCATGAGTGCCTCGGAGGCCTACTGCACTAACAGGGATAAGCTGCAACCTGATCCCGAGACTCGAAGTTGAAGAAGAACGTATGATCCCGATAGGTTAGGCGTGGTAACGATCAGGGCGAATGGACCGGTGGTGGCGGGTAAAAAACTAGCACAGAGGCTTGAATCCCGCTACCATGGGTCACTGTAGCAATAGACAGCAATCCAATGTAGTTACCACGACCGGTCAATTGGGACCTTGTGATTTTCACCTCCAATTCTCAGGGCCAGGTTACCGGTTAACCCTAATAGTGCAGTGAGCCTTCGAGGTCAAAGGGTGTTATTTCTACTTGATGAAAGCATGAAACTAGAAACAACGTACAAGCCGAATGATGGACTCCAAGAAATATATCACCAGTGAGCAAGAGCATTTGAGCGAGCCACGACAGAAGAGTTTTGGTGTTGCAGTGGGAGAAAGTTTGATCACTTGAACAAAATTTTCGGGGGTAAAATTGAACATATATATATATATATATATATATATATATATATATATATATATATATTATTCAGCTCCTTACAGAACTCACACCGAATTCTGCCTGTGATGCCATTCAGAAATAAATTGACAGATTTAAAGGGTAAAATATCCACGTTCTACTAAATAGAACTCCGTTTGCATGAGGTTTTTAGGTAATGCGAGACCGGGAAACGTCACACAACGGCTTCTGGAATGCAACAGGTAATGCGCGCTAAAAAGCGGATGGGTCGTCCGAAAAATGACAAAATTGGAGGAATGCGGACTAATTCGTCCAACTTCCAATAACATATGCACCTCCGTGCCTACATTGAAAGCTTTGCCTGGAGTCAGTGTTTTGAAACGAACGTTATATAGAATGCTCAAGGATGGAATACAAAAAAACGAAAAGATATTGCTTTCATGACACTGCATGAAGAACAACGCTAATCATGGGCTGAAACACGTGGCATGGACAGATAACTGGGAAAATATCTACTTCAGTGATGAAAAAAGTGATTTCGATAGATCGGATGCTTTAATACATCACTGGCATGACATCAGGAAAAAACTTCCAGTCAAAGAAACAACGACAAGAGTTCAGTGGTAGTTTGGTGGGCATTCTCAGTCAGAGGCCAAAATGAGCTTGCTATAGTTGAGGATACACAAGATGCTGTTGCGCATATCCGTTCGCTGGAGCAGTTTTTGCTCCTGTTAGTGACCGACAGACTACAAGATGAGGCCACGTTTCAACATCATAATACCGCTCTCCACTGCTCATACACTACAAAATGTTACATTTGATACTCTCAAAACCCTTCTTCACTTAATTTCTTTGAAACACCACTCACTCTCCCCATACCTATCCTTTGACTGAACTGCACTGCATTCCACAGATTCTATCTCCTTGGCTTATCCATAACTTCCTTCCTATGTTGATTCGCTCCATATTTCAGCTCGCCTCTCGTGCTGCGCGCAAAGTTGGTTTTCTATTTTGCATCAGACGCTTCTTCACACCAACTCATCTCCTGCTTTACAAAGCTCAAATCCGGCCCGCATTTGAATACTGCAGTCACGTGTGGAATGTAGCTTTGTCTGCCTCTCTTTCTCTTCTTGATCGGATTCAACAAAACGCCATCCGGCTGATCGACGACCGTTCTCTAACCTCGAATCTGCAGTCACTAGTCCATCGGAGGGCTGTTGCTTGGTTGCCTCTTATCTACCGGCACTATTTTGGGTTTTGTTCTTCTGGTTGCTTCGGCAGTTCCCCTTCCCAAAACGTTTTCCCGATTATCACGTACCCAGGCAGCTAGTCATCCCTATTAGGTTTCTGTCACTATCTACCTTTTAATCTTCTTTTTCCCGGATCGTTAAATTATAAGACGCCCCCGGCTTTTTGTCTTCCGACGCACCAACAACGTCTCTTTAAAAGCACGATCGATAAACTGGTTCTTACGTGAATGCCCCTCCACAACCCGCTCTTACAGTGTCTTTTGATTTTGGGGTTCGTCTCTTATGCTGTAATTCATGTTGCGTGTGGTAAAAAAGGATAATCACAAATCTCGTAAGAAGTATGTCGAGATGTATCGAGGTCTCTAAGCAAAAATAGCGGTTGTACACGATTCCAAGTGGCAACTACAAACGTCAAACTGAGGAGTTGCTTATACTTCTGTCGCACTCCTCGCATATTCTGATTTAACCAGCTCAAAATAAATTATTTTGTTTTGAAACTTTGTATTCTGTGTTGCAGTGGGTTTCTTTAGAAAATATAGAAGCGGGAATATGCGGGAGTGAAGGCGGCCCTATACTTTGTCGCTCGGTGTTTAACTCCAGCGTCGTAGGCTGACACTACTCGGTCGCCCAGTCCAGAATGGGCAGCAGCGTTGATCAAGATAAGCCGATGGCCAATTGCATGGTTCATATGCGTTTTCTGAAGACCTTGTCAGGTAAGTAGAACACGATAAGGGGATATGGCCTTATTTAATGGCGGGCCACACTCGCTACATAAGCTCGATGAGGTGATGAGGTTGCGTTACTCCCACCGATGGTGGTCGAGTGTTCGCTTACCACCCCGGAAGTTAGAGGTCCGCATCTCCGCCATTGTCGGTTACTTGGGTGGCAGACAGCAATCCGACTCATCCGACTCGTTAGCACACCTGACCTATTGAGACCTTACGTGGCTCTTCACTCCAAGTCTCAGGGTCCGGTTTCTGGATATCCCTAACAACGCAGTGAGCCTTCGTGACTATGGGGTATAGCCTTTTCATTGCACTCATTTGCAAGCGTGTAACAAAAAATTTCAAAATGAAAGGTCTCAAACGGTAAAAAAAGCATTATCAACGGAACCAGCTACACCATCTCAACATATCTAACTCCTTTTTTATGAAAAATTGAGTTGAAATTCTTGAGTATAAGTAAGGACTCACGTCTCTGAAGAGAATGTTTTTGTTCTTTGGGTCTTCAGCAAGAATTTTCAAAACATCGGAAACCTGAGCACATTGCACGACCTGCGGATCGATTACATTTAGGACAAGCGAGGTTCTATGAACAATGGACAAATGTTTCACGTATTTAAACTCACTTTGATGTTGACAGTTCGTTTTTTAAAGCGTTCAATGAAGCTAAATTAAGGTCCATGGCGTACTCTGATTGTGAATTAAGGTATACCTACAAATTGGAAGTTCATGAACATTACACGCCATAAGCGATAGACAGCAATCCATTTACTTAGATGTTTGCTATTTTTGGGTTAGGTACAACAAACGGCAACTTTTGCTCAAGTGAATCTCGAAGTTTTAACACTCATTTACCGTAAAGTAGGTGCAGCGGGTTTTATTGTAACAAGGACGACAACACACGGTAGGATACTTGTATTTCAACGGCCAAGCGAGTCAATTTATGAAACACACAATCGTTTATACAGGCTCTTTTCCAGACTGCGCGACACCAACATTGCTATTGCCGCTGCCTGAGCGCTTTGGCTGCGTTCTGGCCAGCTGCCCGTGGCCGATAGCTCGCTTCTCTTGGGCGTCATTTTTCTTCGGTTGGACAGATTGTCTCAGTTGACAGCTCGATCGGCAGCCCCTCACCTGGGCCATCTTGCTGATTGCCGGAGATCCCGCTGCTTTCCCTCTGGTAGTCCGTATGCCTCCTTTTGTCTGCTTCAGGAAGCCTCCGACATATTCACCGTCTGTTCTTCTGTCTGTGGCCCTCGTTTGGTTCGTCCGTTCGCCTTGACATTCACGTCGTTCCCTTGCCCCAGCATTTCCCGTTAAAATACTACTCATTAAACAACCAGAAAACGGAATATGAAGGGGTAGAGTATGTGTGTCAGCACAAAAAAGACTTGTAGATGGCTGAGCGTATAAAGAAATATGTTGGATAGATTTGCCATTGGTTGCAGCAAACCAAACAGTCTATAGTGTATTTATGTACGTCCACATTTTTCCATCTTAGGGTCTATGCTCAATCCGTTGAACGAATAAATCCTATATTCGTAAGTGCATCACAAGAACCCTACACTTACATTAAGTGAACACCAATATGGCTGTTAACAGCCTGCTCACTACATTGCTCCGTGCCCTAGATCTGTTCTCGATGGAAAGACGGCGCATTCGAGGGGATTTGATAGAAACCTTCAAGGTAATGAAGGTGTAGCGGTTGCCATCTTCGTTCATACTTTTACCACGTTTATGGTTTGACTGAACGCTGACTGCCAAGCGCGGTTGCCATTTGACCGTTGCTCTTGCGCACGCTCTCACGCACGCTCCCAAATACACGCTAACCACTATCTCTCGCAATCGCCTTCTCGTTCTCACGGGTCGTGGAGAATACTGTTCTGGTTAACATATTTGTGCAGTGCCGCACATTAGAGTAACGTACAGGTGGTCCACGCAGTACGAAGGACCGAAGCACGCGTTTACTAAGGAAACCGCGAAGTAAGGTCTAATCAACCTTACAATTGGTGAGCCCTACGTGATCCTCAGGTCACGTGAGTTTCCTTGTTTTCTACCGTTCAAGGTCCCGTCTGCGTACGTTTTTGTGTGTTTTATTGTTTCCCTATCTTGATTTTTTTATTGGTTGGTTTACCAAATAATTTTTTTTTCTCGTCCATACATATTTTGTGTGTCTAATTCGTCGTGATTTTTTTTTCGCGAAGACTATAGTGCCCCATTGGTCGTTGATTTCTTTTCCCGTCTGTATTCCATAAAGTAATCGCTATGTCTGCCGAACGGAAATCCTGCTCAGACCCCACCGTTGGGGCGATCACGCTGCACATACCGGCATTCACGCCTGCTGATCCAGAACTCTGGTTCACGCTGGTTGAGTTAGAATTCGAAAACTGCCGTATAACTAGTGACGCCAGCCGTTTCAGGTGGGTAGCAGGCCGCCTCCCGCCGGAGGTCACAATGCAAGTAAGGGACGTAATAATCTCTTCCCGAAGCTATGAGGCTTTAAAGGAGGCTGTCATTGCCCGCACGACCCCAACGCTAGACCAACGTATGCAACAACTTCAAAACGTTGAGCTTGGAAGTAGGAAACCCTCCGAACTGCTGCGTGAGATGCAGCGCTTGAGAGGACCGACGATAGGCGAGGACCCGCTCTTGAGGGAACTTTGGCTGCAGCGTTTGCCGCATAACATTCCAGTTTTACTAAGTCATCATCATCATCATCGTACAGCGTTAAACAGTAGAGCAAGCCCCACTGACCACTGCCTTTCTCGCCATGTTGCACGTTGAATTAGAAAGTATGAATATACAAGATGGACAGGGAGTGGACCTACACGGGTGGGAAAAGAAAAGAATGCCCTAGTAGCCAACACACGGAATACACAGTCTAACTGTACAAACGTACACCGATCAAACATTCTGATTCGATAGAAAGTGACAACACGATCTCCACTGTTCGCGGTTCGCAGCCATATCCTTCAGTGTCTCCAGCCAACTGGTAGATGGATCTTTCGGACCCCAACCACAAAGACGTGAAGCACCTACTTTTCCTAAGTCTGCTGTACATTTTCTCATTCCTCGCTGCCACGTCATCTGTTGACCTCCACGTGGTCTCTTCCACTCCCAGGGAGGGGCGGATAATAGGACACGGTACGGTAGACGTGTGTTTGCCATACGTAACACGTGTCCCAACCAACGAAGTCTGCTAAGTTGGATACGCTGTGACAGAACGTTCTCTGAATTAGTACCCAATACTCGCTTTCTTACCTCATCGTTGCTTACTCGGCTATTCCACCCAATCCTAGCGATACTACGTAAACATCGATGGTCGAAAACCTCAAGACGACGAATATCTTCAGCACGCAGACTCCAAGTTTCGCAACCATACAACAAAACTGAACGCACAGTGGCACAGTATATACGACCTTTCAACTTCAGTGAAATATCGAATCGGCGCCACAAGTGCTTCAGTCCAGCGTACGCCGCTCGAGCTTTGGATATCCGCGTACTCACCTCTACTACTGTGCTCCCATCCGTCGTCACGCAGCTACCTAGGTAGGTGAAGTGATCGACAACTTCCAGCACCTCCCCATCGAGCATCAAGCTCGGAATCGTTGACGTCCAGTCTTGTAACATCACCTTGCACTTTGAAGGTGCAAAACGCATGCCGAATGGAGCTACAGCTCTTGCGAGATTATCTAGTGCACGCTGAGCATGTTCCGTGGATTCGAACGCGGCCAGAAGTATGAGAATACAATGATCTCATTAGGTTCACGAACTTCTGGGGCATACCTTTTCGATGAAGAGTACTGAAAAGCGATGTTCGATCAACTGAATCGAAGGCGCCTTTCAAGTCTAAGAAAAGCATTATTGTTGGTCGGCGGTGCGTGTGACGCGTTTCAAGTAGTTGGCGAAGAGTAAAAATCTGGTCGATGCATCCTCGACCTGGGCGGAATCCTGCCTGCTGTTCGCGGACATTCCTCTCGCGAGCCACGCGCAAATGCTCGCTAGAGGAAACTGCAGCGATAGCTGATGACATTATGTCACGATACAACCCCGCTGTAGCTGGAGTAACCAGGCCCTCCGTCGCAACGGTGCCTGCCTTGCCAACATCTAACGAACTCGCGTCAGTTTTGTCTAGAATTGACGCGAGCCTGCAACGCCTAGCAGTTAGAAATGGGTCACAGGAGCGGCACCGCGCACGCTCACCTAGGCTCCATAGTCCGTCATTGCGACGACGTTTCGTCGGTTCTTCAAAAGAAGGGTATTGTAAATACCACAGTCGCTTCGGTGAGGGAGCCAAACGATGCGAACGAGGGTGTACGTTTCCCGGTGCTCATCAGGGAAACTAAACCCCCGGCCCGTGGTGGCGACCCACGAAGCCGGGTATCACACCAATAGTCGTCTTTTGAACGTAAGGGACATCATTTCAAATAACCTATTCCTTGTAGATACCGGTGCCGAAGTGAGCGTCCTCCCCCGAGCGAAAGACGACAATAGCACACCGCAGGCCCAAACACTACGCGCTGCCAATGGCACGGCCATCCCAACGTTTGGCCAGCGGTCGCTCACCTTTAACTTGGGTTTAAAGCGTAATTTTCGTTGGGTATTCATCATCGCCGATGTCCCGTACCCAATTCTGGGCATTGACTTCCTGCAGCACTTTGACTTGTTAGTTGATGCACGGCGCCGCAGAGTGGTGGATCGTCAGACCACTCTCGCTGTTGCGGGTCATAATTCGCGAGTGAATCACGTCACGCCCTTTTACGTTCAACCACCGGCACACCAACCTAATGGCGAACTCATCGCCGCCTACCCGGCCATGTTTCGGCAGGCCGGACCTCTCCCAGCAGTGACGACCAGTGTCACTCACCATATCGATACCAAGGGACCCCCAGTGTTCAGTAGGCCGCGTCGGTTAGCGCCAGACAAGCTTCGTGTTGCACAGGCCGAATTCGAACATATGCTAGAACTGAGTATAATACGCCCTTCTAGTAGCCCTTGGGCTTCTCCCCTTCATATGGTTCCTAAGTCTAGTGGCGACTGGCGACCCTGTGGTGATTACAGAGCGCTTAACAAAGTCACCGTCCCGGACCGATACCCGATTCCCCATATACAGGATCTTACTTCGTCTTTATCAGGTTGCTCCGTCTTCAGCCGTATCGATTTGGTTCGGGCGTACAACCAGATCCCGGTAGCAGAGGCCGATATACCTAAAACTGCCGTCACTACACCTTTCGGGCTGTTCGAGTTTCTGCGAATGCCGTTTGGACTCAGCAATGCAGCCCAGACCTTTCAACGGTTCATGCACGAGGCAACTCGTGGTTTGGAAAATGTCCACGTATACCTGGATGATATTTTGGTGGCGAGTTCTTCAGAGCAAGAGCACGCTACACACTTACGAGCAAAAAAGATTTGTAGATGGCTGAGCGTATAAAGAAATATGTTGGATAGATTTGCCATTGGTTGCAGCAAACCAAACAGTCTATAGTGTATTTATGTACGTCCACATTTTTCCATCTTAGGGTCTATGCTCAATCCGTTGAACGAATAAATCTTATATTCGTAAGTGCATCACAAGAACCCTACACTTACATTAAGTGAACACCAATATGGCTGTTAACAGTTTGCTCACTACATCTCTCCGTGCCCTAGATCTGTTCTCGATGGAAAGACGGCGCATTCGCGGGGATTTGTTAGAAACCTTCAAGGTAATGAAGGGACCGTCAGGAATAGGACGAGAGGACCTTTTCTCTCTGATCCCCGAGAGAGGCACTAGGGGGCATAGCCTTAGATTACAAAGGAAGCATTCGAGGCTCCAAATTAGGGCGAAGTATTTCTCAAATAGAGTGGTACCCTATTGGAATAAGCTCCCGGTGGAGGTCATAAATATCACAACAGTGAAGGCTTTTAAGAAAGTAGACCTATGTTGGGTGGCAGTATACCCCGAGCTATGTTAAGCAGCGTTTAGGGTCAGACGCAATTTACTTATTGTTCCCACTTTACTCTGCCAGTGCCGATACTGCACAAAACTTCTGCATTTCATAAAAAGAAAATCACGCAGTGTTGGGAGCTACGGAAACGCGCCCCAAAAAACGCAACTATCTGGGCACACGATTGGCTCTAGCCACACCAAGTCCTATGCAAACTGAACTGAACTGAACGAAAGAACACTGTCCGTTGCGTTATGCATTCAGTCATCACACAAACTACGAGTACGCGGTCCATCGGGACTATCTATCGAGGCTATTCGGCGGGCACCCTATTTCATAAAATCACTACTGGCCACTGCAACTCAAAGTCAATCAATTAATAAGACCTAGTTTATTCGGTCGCATTGGCAGGGTCGCCAAATTGTAGTACGCATGGACCAGAGTTCTTCCATGGGTGTCCGGTCTGAAATAGTAACAAATGAAACTTCATGAGCGCAGAGGCGCGGTAAGTGCATCACAAGGAACCTACAGTTACATCATCGGAATACCATCATGCCTACCTCAGGACCACGCCGTAGTGTAGCGCAGCTTGTGCTCCACAAGGTCCAATTCAGTTGTCTTGAAGTCTTGAAGTACTACACGGGTTCGAGGCTTTGAGCCCAATTGTCCCGGTTCTTTAGGAAATCTTTGATCTTCTGTCGAATTCACCGAGCTGAAACGAGAGAGAGCAAAAAGAAGGGGGGGGGGGGGGGGTGGCAGCGAAAACAAGATACATATAACCTCATTCAGTGTCACACTGTGGACAGTGCCTTAAGCTGAGTGGGGGTGCGGCATTCATGAACATATATGCGATAAAAGACAACTATTTTGTTTGTTTTTTTGACAAAGGGAATTAATGGGAGAGACCCAGGTAAAGGTCTAGCTTTTTCTTTAAGATTGTTTTGTTCTGAGAGAGAACAATATCTTCCGGAAGTGCATTCCACATAGTAATAACCCTATAGCTAAAAAAGTTAATCCTTAGTGAAGTGCGTGGCCTCGGTTTGAAAACTTTTCTCCTGTGACCACGGAGAGAGAAGGCTGGGCAGACGGAGAAGAAGCAATCGCTTTGACCTGTTTCAAAAAGGTGAAACATCAAAAACAGATCACCTCTTACGCGTCTTACGTCAAGGGGATAGAGGTTGAGGAGTGAGAGGCGGACGGGATAAGGTAGATGGGATAGACCACTTACTGCCTTGGTGGAGGCCCGCTGAACCTTTTCTAGGATCTCACGGTCTCGGACAAGACCAGAGTGCACTATCTGACTACCGTACTCCAGCAGAGGTCGGATATACTTGCCGAAAATTATGGGGAAATCATCCTTAAATATGCGCGGGAAGGACCTTCGAATCATGTTTAGGACTCGAAAGGCAGACTTGCTCGCAAGTTCGTGATGATGAGAGAAGGATAAGTTACAATCTAACCAGAAACCGAGCACCTTGTGTCGGTCAACCCTTGGCAGAGTGGCTGCTCCATTAATGGAAAACGTGTGACCAGTCTCTCTGCCGAAAGACATGCTCACGCATTTGTCATCATTAACTGGGAGGTTCCAATCCTCGGACCAACGTTTTGTTTCATAAACTGCAATTTGCAGGTCTTCAACGCTTGAACTCCAGAGGGTTACATCATCTGCGTACATGGCAATGTTCGCAGGAAGGGCTGTCGGTAGATCGTTTATATAGATCAGGAAAAGAAGAGGACCTAAGACCGACCCTTGGGGGACCCCAGTTGTTACTGGGGAGGGTTGAGACAAAACATTCCCGACTTTAACCACAAAGGTGCGGTCGGTAAGGAAGCTACGTAGGATGGCCAACATGGAGCCTGTGATCCCGTGCGTCTGCAGCTTATAAAGAAGAGGGGCATGTGGGACCTTATCGAAGGCCTTAGCAAAATCGATGAATACAGCGTGTGAGAGCTGGCCATCATCATAGGCTTTCGTTAGACTATCCATGACACTAAACATATTGGTGATGCATGACCTGCCAGGAAGAAACCCATGTTGGGATGGGAAGAGGATCTTATTTCTATGAAGATGGGAAAGAATCTCACTCTTAAGAATTCCCTCAAAAATTTTGCTAGGGATGCTAGTGAGGCTTATGGGTCTGTAACGAGAAGCAAGGTGTCTACTACCCTTCTTATAGATGGGTGCGATCACTGATTTTTTCCAGTTACGGGGGAAAACTCCATCGTCAACACATTGCTGAAAAAGCGAGTTGAGTTTGCACAGGACAGGTAATTGCGACGGCCAATCGAGCGTCCAGAATTCCTTCGATGGTATGCACACCAGTTATGCACCCACCACTGCCGAGTGTATTTCGTCGAATCCCCGCCAAAATGAGAGGGAAACGGAAAACCTCATCGCACATCAACTTCGAGAGACATTATGCATCCTGAGCGTTCACTGAAACTGTATGCAATGAGAGATAAAAGTCTAATAAAACGTACTCCAGAAGAACCACAGTGCTACCCGTCATCCATCTAGTTGATATACTCAAGGCTCACTACAAGGAAATATTTCGTGCCACTTGCGATCTAGGGCACCTTTGTAGGATTGGACGGTCTGCAGACCTACCATTCCACTAGGCAGACCGTTCCAACTGTTCACAACCCTGTTGCTGAAGAAGTGCGATTTAGCCATCAACCTATCTCGGGCTTTTATCAGCTTCTTTTTATGTCCCCTTGTTCTGGAATCTAAAGCTACTTGGAATAGACTATCTGTTATAGGGCCAGAAAAGCCCTTCATTACCTTGAACGCTTCTATGAGATCCCCTCGACTTCTCCTCCTTTCCAACGAGGGAAGGTTCAGTTCACAGAGTCTCTGCTGGTAAGTCTTACCCCTCTGCCCCTCAAACATTCGCGTGGCGAGACGTTGGACTTTCTCTAGACGGGCAGCGTCCTTTTTGTGGAAGGGTGACCAAACCTGCACGCTCACTTCTAAGTGAGGTCGCACTATAGTCACGTAAATAGGTACGAATACCTCCGGCTTCCTGCAAGACAAAGCTGATCGCAGTCTAAAGGGCTCCCACGAGCCTTATGCGCAGCAGCGTTGCACTGCTCCGACCATTTGAAGTCACTTTTCATGATGACCCTAAGGTCTTCAACCTTACTGACTGCCTCTGTGGTGCACAGCCCTTGATCATGAGCGATAGTTAGGCTCTGTGTTGCCCTTGACAACAAATGGCTTTTTTCAGCGTTCAGAGGTAAGTCCCATTAGTATGCCCAGTCCAGGACGGTACCTATTTCCCTGCCCAAGTCCGCCCTACCCTCTGCAACAGCCGGTCGTGGAAAATCCCTCTTTTTCCCTCGCGATTCAGTGTTTTTCCCAACATCACTCATTTGCATTCACTATTGACTTGTCTTCACGAACTGGTTGTTTTTCCGGACCAATTGTTGTTTGTTCGCGCCCAGAGCGCTACTTTGGCACATCCTTGTTCAGGACCTGCGTGACGCACGTGCTGTCTGCTCACACGCTGCTTTTCGGTTTCTCGTTGTTGAGTCCTTGTGATCGTATTATTGACGTTTGTATATTGTGTATGTCATTTTTTATTGTAATAATCTAGTATCGTAGAATATCACGGATAATCGTCTTCTGATTTCGGGATCCGTTGCGAATTTGGCTACGCATTGCTCAAACGTTCGTTACAATACTCAATGGATCAATTTGGAACGAGAAAAAACACGCAAAATGCCAAGAAAAGGGTCAAAAGCAGTCGAATCCGGACAGGAAGTAATACGGCAAGTCTCTGGGGAGGTTTTGGGTACATATGACTCTTTAGTTAATGCTAGATCGCCTAGTCCTGTCAGTGCTAGTTCATGTGTTATTGAAAGCAATATTGATCGTAAGGATGTCGATTTATATAAGCTGAGAATACTAGAACTAGAGCAACAGTTACTATCGGCTAGTCTACAGGCGCAGGAAGCAGAGAAGTGTACACAGAAACAGCGAGAGCATGAGACCAGGGACTTCGACACTTCCGATAGATTGGGGTGAAATAAGATAGGGAACCCCACGCCGGTCGCCGACTACAAACCACCATCGATCGATCTGCCTAGAGTGGAGCTAACGGTTTTCGACGGGCGAGCTGAGAAATACTGCAAGTTTGTCAAACAGTTCGAGACGTTCGTTGAAAACAAGGTAACCGACCCTGGGCAAAGGCTTCTTTACCTTACTCACTACTGCCGAGGCCGAGCGCGAGAAGCTATCGACGGATGCACCATGCTCGATCCAGAACAAGGCTACACAAGGGCAAGAAAGATTCTAAGGGACTTGTTTGGCCAACCTTTCAAAGTAGCCCGTAACCTAATAGAGGGCGTGATGGTAGAGGCAAAGGGAACCAAGGGCGACGTCTACACCATGGCCGACCTGGTGATCAAGATGCAGAACTGCTCAATAGCCCTCGACCATTTTGGTTACAGGGCTGACCTAGACGCCATGCACACTTTGGAAGGCATAGTCCGTCACCTCTCTCCCGAACTACATGGTCGGTGGGCGGAAGAAGCAGAACGGATAAGCCGAAGCGACAGAGAAGCCAACTTCGAAGACCTGACCGAATACTTGGATAGGCAAACGAAGATAGCTGACAGCAGATTCGGCCGACTCTTCCGGGACAGCAACCGAGCAAACAAGCCCGGTACTAGCCAAGTCCAAACCCCTGTACAGGAACATCCAAAGTACCAGCCTTGGACCACTACACACGTCATTTCACGAGATGCTACGGCGAAACCAAATTGCAGATCCTGTGGTACTAGCCATGGCCTACCAGAATGCCCCAAGTTCGACAATGCCACAATAGACGAACGGTGGGGAATGGCGAGGATGGCAGGAGCATGTTTCATCTGTCTCAACACCACGCACCGGGCAGCAGCCTGTAGGACAAGGAATCGATGTGATTACGAGGGCTGCACGGGCAGACACCATCGGCTGCTGCATCAGGCGAGAATAGCCATATCCGAGGCGAGTACCAAGCGCAGCGTGATTTGTTCAACGTCACGATCTGCCAGTAAACCGGTACGTTTAGGCGTAGTGGCCGTGGGAGTAGCGACTCCGACTGGGATAGTCAAGGCGTTGGCCTTCGTTGATAGTGGACCCGACAGCACTTTAGTGAAAGAGTGGTTTGCCGACAAACACCAACTGGCTAAAGGTGCGACGTCGTTGGCAGTGAGCACGGTGGGCGGAACACAGGTAATGATTGCCAGTAGATTAAGGCTGCAACTCATCTCTCTAGACACTAACGAGGAAATTGAACCAACGGAGGCATTCACGTTAGCGGATCTCCCCATGCGAGCACCAAGGTCGGTGAACGCAATCTTGACTCGGTGGCCCCACCTGCAGGATGTAACCGTTGTAGACTGGGAAGATGATGAAGTGGATCTCCTCATCGGCTGCGACGTGCCAGAAGCGCATTGGGTGCTTGACCAGAGAGTGGGCGACCGCCAGGCACCTTATGCCGTACGCACGGCTTTGGGATGGATGTTATACGGTCCAGTAGGGGTACGCGGTTCCGTGAATTACTTATCCGCCGAAACGGACCGCATAGAGTATCATCTGCAACGGCTGTATGAAAAGGAGTTTCATGACATTGGAGACGAAAGACCGACGTCGTCTCAAGAGGATCACTTCGCTCTACAAACGGTGCGGCAAGGCACTAGAGGCCTCAAAAAACAGTTTGAGGTTCCCCTCCCATGGCGCACATCGGTCGACCCGTGGACTGACAACAGAAATTATGTTCTCCAACGATTACTACGACTAAAAGAACGCTTCATTCGAGACCAGAATCTGTGGGAACGATACGCGGATTTGATGAAGCGAAACGAGGACCTCGGTTACGTTGAAAGGGTGCCTGTTAACACCGACAGCAAAAGGGGTATCTGGTATCTGCCTCACCATTCGGTTATCAACCCCAAAAAACCCAATAAACTGCGGGTGGTTTTCGACTGTGCGGCCAAGTTCCAGGGCAAGTCGTTAAACGATCGCCTACTACAGGGGCCTGACTGGACCACTCCACTGATCGATGTTTTGTGCCGTTTCAGAGTGGGTAAAGTGGCTTTGTCTGCTGACATTAGGGAAATGTTCCATCAGGTGAAGATTCCGGTAGGAGAACGAGATGCTTTGCGTTTCCTGTGGTGGGAAGGGAGCGACCGGGACAATGCAGTGGTGAATTATAGAATGACCGTCCACCCCTTCGGAGCCATATCGTCACCATTTTGTGCGAACTACGCCCTCCGAGAATCAGCGAACAAACATGGCGATCTGGTACATCGGACGGTGGTAGAAAGCGTCAGCAGGAACTTCTACGTCGACGACTACCTTGGGTCATTCGATGATGTGGAATCAGCTCTAGAGCAGATCAGGGGTCTGACGAGATTGCTGGAAGAGGGCGGCTTCCATCTAACAAAATGGATGTCGAACGCTTCAGAAGTGCTGAAGGTCATCCCGTATCACGAAAAGGCCGAAAGGGTAAGAGATCTGGACGGCTCTCCACTTCCTATCGAGCGCACTTTAGGGATACAATGGGACGCGGAAACGGACGATTTTGTTTTCGAACTGAACGTTCCCGAGCTGCCAATAACCCGTCGTGGCATACTATCTGCCGTCTCAAGTTTGTTCGACCCGCTGGGTTTCGTCTCACCATGGCTGCTACCCGGAAAGATCTTGCTGCAGCGGCTGTGCCGTAAGAAAGTTGATTGGGACCAATCAGTGGACCGAGAGGACCGGCTAGACTGGGAGGAATTTTTGAACACCTTGAAAAAATTAGGGGACATAAGGATCCCACGATGTTTGACTCCTGGCCATACGACACGGACTGGAGAACTACATGCCTTTTCCGATGCATCCGAAGTCGGTTATGGAGCTGTGGTGTACGGACGATGGTGCGCAGGAGATGGACAATATACCACGAGGATCTTGTTCGCCAAAGCCCGCGTTGCTCCACTGAAGTCGGTCCCAATCTCACGTCTTGAACTCAGCGCAGCCGTGTTGGCAGTCAGGGTGGTGCAAGCTGTGAAGAGATGTTTCGATCTCTACATTTGGTCGGTGAGCTTCTGGATGGATTCAACGATAGTACTTTACTACATTAACAACGTACGGAGCCGGTTTAGTACTTTCGTTGCTAACCGGCTCACGATTATCCACGATGAATCAGCCACGCACCAGTGGAGTCATGTCGGGTCTGGCGATAATCCGGCCGACCTGTGCTCCCGAGGTGCGAACAACTTTAGGCAGCTGGACACGTGGACGAGAGGGCCAAACTTCCTGCAATTGCCCAAACAGGACTGGCCCGTGTTCGAATTAAAACCCCCTACGGAAGTGGAACTAGAGATCAAAGGCGTAGTGATAGCAGCCAACGTCGTCGAAGCGACATCCATTCTATCGCGACTGGTCAGGTTTTCTTCCTGGATGAAGACGCTTCGTTCGCTAGTTTGGTTAACCAGGTTCAAGATAAATTTACTAGTCATGAAAGGGCTACGGCCCTCAGGTCGGATACGAGTCGGCCCGATAGGTCCCGATGAGCTACAAGCGGCAGAGTACAATATTTTCAGAATGATACAACGCGAGGCTTTCGCCCGAGAACTCAAGAGGGCGGAAGAAGTGGGGCCGACCAATAAAGACATGCCATCTCCAAGAGGCTAGCTGAAGCGTTTAAACCCCAAACCCATCGACGGACTGCTGCGGGTGGATGGTAGGCTGACCAACGCCCACCTGAACTTCGACACAAAGTGTCCTATACTGCTGCCTGCGAGACAACCTGTAGTAGAGCTAATGATTCAACACGTCCACGCCGTGGAGGGACATGCCGGGGAAAGTCACGTGACGAGCGTCATCCGAAAGCGTCTTTGGTTGCTGAGAGGACGAGAGACTGTAAAACGCGTGATCCGACGGTGTGTGCAATGCAGGAGACGCAATGCCACAGCAGGCAAACAACTCATGGCCCCGCTACCAGAATGCAGGGTAACTACGGGCTGGTGGCCGTTCAGTGACACCGAGTTGGACTATTTCGGGCCCTTGTGGATCAAGTGCGGGAAAAGATTAGAAAAGCGATACGGATGTATCATGACGTGCATGAAATCACGTGCGGTACACCTAGAAGTCGCACATTCGATGACGACCGATTCGTTTCTACGGGCCTTGCAAAGATTTATCAACCGAAGAGGCGTACCGGCCGATATATACTCCGATAATGGATCGAACTTTGTGGGCGCTCAACGGGAATTGCAGCGTTGGCACAAGAACATAAACAGGGACGAACTGCAGAATCGAACCGTGGCCTACGGCATACGATGGCATTTCAACCCCCCACAGGCCAGCCACCGAGGCGGCATATGGGAACGCATGATCCGGTCCGCCAGACGGATATTGCTGTCAATCATGGAGCAGCAGCCGCCCGACGACGAGACGCTGAACACCGTCATGACTGAGGTGGAGCGAATCCTGAACAACCGCCCCCTGGTTCCAGTATTGAACGGCGACCCCACCCACCTGGCGCTCACCCCAAACGACTTATTGACGTCAAGGTCGAACGAGGGTTTCCAAGGGCCGGTAAACCTTCGTGGGAGCTACCTCCACGGGTGGAAGCAAGCGAACTATCTGGCCAAGATCTTCCGGAGGCGATGGCTGCGGGAGTACCTACCGGCTTTGCAGACTCGACAGAAGTGGATGGCCAAAACAAGACCATTCAAAGTTGGGGACGTGGTTATGATCGCCGACGAACGCGCACATTTCAGCGCTTGGTCTTTGGGAGTATTTACGGAAACCATCAAAAGCCCTGACGGAATGATAAGAACGGTGAAGGTGAAGACAGCTAATGGAGTGCTCATTCGTGACATACGCAGTATTAACCTACTCGAGAGCGAAGACGGAGGACCTGATAACCCTGAGGCCTATAATAATAATAATAATATTGGTATATTTCTCGGCCATGGTCGAGAGGCACGCGCTAACGCATGATCATGGTGTAACATGTTACTCAATATGGTGAATTATTCACAAAATTCTAAGTATGAAAGTCGAGACAGCAACAGTTTGAATGGATCATTCTGATAATGGTTTGCGCGGCAGTTTTGAACCAGTTTCGAATCCAGGCTAGGCAGTGGTGCGCGGTGGAGATGTCGAAGAAATCGTTAACGCAGTGCTAAGGAGGCATTATGAACAAGAATGATGCAAGCCAAGGAAACTGGAGGCCAACTAAGGTTCTGCAGATGGAGTAAATTTTTAACAAGAAGAAGAGGGGGGAAAATCGACGCATGCGAAGAGGATAGCGATCCATGAAGACCCTGAATGACGGATTTACCGGAGTTTGAGAAACGGAATGAGCTTTGAATCAAGGGGACATGAGGCCAATTTCGTGAAAGTGAACTGGTGGGTGTGGGAGAAACAGCAGTCCATAAAAAGGTAAGTTTAGATTCATGGCCAATAACATGTACTATTTAGAAATAAGAAGGCGCAACTGGAAGGATCTCGAGAAGTGGAGAGTCAATTTCCAGCCGGCTACGGTTCGGAGGAAGGATAACCTGTGGTTACGGATAATAAAGTGGGAAAATCTTCGCATGGACTTCAGCGTTATTATGCTGTTTCACTGACAAATATATGTATGTGTTGATGCATTTGCCTTCAGTGTTATTTAGCGTCATTTCTGGCAATGTACGGCTTTGAATGCGTAAGTTTCTTCTGGCAGGGCACGGTATGTGTCGGTCGATCAGCCGAGTGTGGCTGTATATTATCGGCCTGCGCGTGAACTGGAATTCGTGTTCGTTGCGTTAGAAAACGCTGAACGATCTGATAAGCAATTAGGGGTATCTCCTGTTGTGTGGTTTGATTTCAGTCTCAGTTGCTATGGTAGGTTCCACTTGAGTCTCTATCCGTGCGAGTCAAAGCGGCATCCTTGGTTAGCCAATTTGGCGGCTGAGATGGTGAGAGACAACGAACCTGAAATAAAGGGAGATTTCAGTCTGGACGTGGTTCCAGCTGTGGGTTATGATAATATATGAAGACAATAAACAATGGATTGGTTAGGTCTATGTGAGTAGGGCATGGGTAAAATAGACTCGCAGTGGATTTGAGCTATACTGCTGCAGGCCGACGAAGTTGCGTACACCGGCTTGGTAACTGTATGCGTTTAAAAGGATTTGTGATTTGCCAGTGAGCATGGCATCGCTGGGATACTAATAAAATACCTAGGGCTTCACGGTTATGATTGGTTAGTAATGATAACCCTCGATACCGTTCGCTTACGCAGAACGTGGTTAGGCAACGAGGCGACAGGATAGGTTTGAAGTGACAGACTGAGCGAGTAGGACTAACGTACTGTTTGCGTGGCTCTATGCTGTTACTGTCTCTTTCAGTATAGTGGTTATTCTATAATGAGGAGTCAAAGTAGAAGGAACTATTGGGGTGACAGTAGTGATACATTAGAGGTAATTGGTCACTTGTCTTGGAACATTGACGCGAGTTCATCTTTGCTCTTCCTCGATAGTGCAATCGTACTGAGATTAAGCTCCAATGTGAGCAAGGAAATCTGATGCGGATATGATTGCATGGTTACTGTGGTATCTTTTTCGCTGTTATCGTGCTGCAAAGCAGGACTATACCGATGTGAGGACTGGTTTGGGGAACCGTGAGAGGTGGGTCCGAATTTTCGTCAGGGAAGCAAACTCTAACGGTCTACATTTGGTGCTCATGATAGGCGGCACAAGGGCCAGCTTCAGGTAGGGAGGTAGCACGATACACAACTACTGGCATCCAGCACGTGGCTCTCCAAAAATGATCCACACTTTTTAGACGTTCTTATTATTCTTTTTTTAATGGTTTTATCACAGTCAGGTATCTGGCTGTCAGAGAAGGCGGAGCTGCTTTTGGTGGGCGACCACAGCTCCCACGCCCCGGCCGAAACATGGACCGCATGTAACAAGCCGCGTTGGGAATAGGTCAACCACACCAGTCAATCCGTAGCGACACTACAACCCAGAGACATGGGTCACATGTGACAGGGCTGGTGTAACAGCCGGTCGTGGAAAATCCCCCTTTTTCCCTCGCGATTCAGTGTTTTTTTCCCAACATCACTCATTTCCATACACTATTGACTTGTCTCTACGAACTGGTTGTTTTTCTGGACCAATTGTTGTTTGTTCGCGCCCAGAGCGCTATTTTGGCACATCCTTGTTCAGGACCTGCGTGACGCACGTGCTGTTTGCTCACACGCTGCTATTCGGTTTCTCGTTGTTGAGACTTTGTGATCGTATTATTGAGGTTTGTATATTGTTTACGTCATTGTTTATTTTAATAATCTAGTATCGTAGAATTATCACGGATAATCGCCTTCTGATTTCGGGATCCGTTGCGAATTTGGCTACGCATTGCTCAAACGTTCGTAACAATACTCAATAGATCTATTTGGAACGAGGAAAATTCACGCAAAATGCCAAGGAAAGGATCAAAGGCAGTCGAACCCGGACAGGAAGTAATACGGCAAGTCTCTGGGGAGGTTTTGGGTACTTATGATTCTTTAGCTAATGCTAGATCGCCTAGTCCTGTCAGTGCTAGTTCATGTGTTATTGAAAGCAATATTGATCGTAAGGACGTTGATTTATATAAGCTGAGAATAATAGAACTAGAGCAACAGTTACTTTCGGCTAGACTACAGGCGCATGAAGCAGAGAAGTGTACACAGAAACAGCGAGAGTATAGGACCAGTGACTTCGACACTTCCGATAGGTTAGAGTGCAATAAGGTAGGGAACCCCACGCAGGTCGCCGACTACAAACCACCATCGATCGATCTGCCTAGAGTGGAGTTAACGGTTTTCGACGGGCGAGCTGAGCAATATTGCAAGTTTGTCAAACAGTTCGAGACGTTCGTTGAAAACAAGGTAACCGACCCTGGGCAAAGGCTTCTTTACCTTACTCACTACTGCCGAGGCCGAGCGCGAGAAGCTATCGACGGATGCACCATGCTCGATCCAGAACAAGGCTACACAAGGGCAAGAAAGATTCTGAGGGACTTGTTTGGCCAACCTTTCAAAGTAGCCCGTAACCTAATAGAGGGCGTGATGGCAGAGGCAAAGAAAACCAAGGGCGACGTCCACACCATGGCCGACCTGGTGATCAAGATGCAGAACTGCTCAATAGCCCTCGACCATTTAGGTTACAGAGCTGACCTAGACGCCATGCACACTTTGGAAGGCATAGTCCGTCACCTCTCTCCCGAACTACAGGGTCGGTGGGCGGAAGAAGCTGAACGGATAAGCCGAAGCGACAGAGAAGCCAACTTCGAAGACCTGACCGAATACTTGGATAGGCAAACGAAGATAGCTGACAGCAGATTCGGCCGACTCATCCGGGACAGCAACCGAGCAAACAAGCCCGGTACTAGCCAAGTCCAAACTCCTGTACGGGAACATCCAAAGTACCAGCCTTGGACCAACACACACGTCATTTCACGAGATGTTACGGCGAAACCAAATTGCAGATCCTGTGGTACTAGCCATGGCTTACCAGAATGCCCCAAGTTCGGCAATGCCACAATAGACGAACGGTGGGGAATGGCGAGGATGGCAGGAGCATGTTTCATCTGTCTCAACACCACGCACCGGGCAGCAGCCTGTAGAACAAGGAATCGATGTGGTTACGAGGGCTGCACGGGCAGACACCATCGGCTGCTGCATCAGGCGAGAATAGCCATATCCGAGGCGAGTGCCAAGCCCAGCGTGATTTGTTCAACTTCACAATCCGCCAGTAAACCGGTACGTTTAGGCGTAGTGGCCGTGGGAGTAGCGACTCCGACTGGGATAGTCAAGGCGTTGGCTTTCGTTGATAGCGGATCCGACACCACTTTAGTGAAAGAGCGGTTTGCCGACAAACACCAACTGGCTAAAGGTGCGACGTCGTTAGCAGTGAGCACGGTGGGCGGAACACAGGTAATGACTGCCGGTAGATTAAGGCTGCAACTCATCTCTCTAGACACTAACGAGGAAATTGAACCAACGGAGGCATTCACGTTAGCGGATCTCCCCATGCGAGCACCAAGGTCGGTGAACGCAATCTTGACTCGATGGCCCCACTTGCAGGATGTAACCGTTGTAGACTGGGAAGATGATCAGGTGGATCTCCTCATCGGATGCGACGTGCCAGAGGCGCATTGGGTGCTTGACCAAAGAGTGGGCGACCGCCAGGCACCTTATGCCGTACGCACGGCTCTGGGATGGATGTTATACGGTCCAGTAGGGGTACGCGGTTCCGTGAATTACTTATCCGCCGAAACGGACCGCATAGAGTATCATCTGCAACGGCTTTATGAAAAGGAGTTTCATGACATTGGGGACGAAAGACCGACGTTGTCTCAAGAGGATCACTTCGCTCTACAAACGGTGCGGCAAGGCTCTAGAGGCCTCAAAAAACAGTTCGAGGTTCCCCTCCCATGGCGCACACCGGTCGACCCGTGGACTGACAACAGAAATTATGTTCTCCAACGATTACTACGACTGAAAGAACGCTTCATTCGGGACCAGAATCTGTGGGAACGATACGCGGATTTGATGAAGCGAAACGAGGCCCTCGGTTACGTTGAAAGGGTGCCTGTTAACACCGACAGCAAAAGGGGTATCTGGTATCTGCCTCACCATCCGGTTATCAACCCCAAAAAACCCAATAAACTGCGGGTGGTTTTCGACTGTGCGGCCAAGTTCCAGGGCAAGTCGTTAAACGATCGCCTACTACAGGGGCCTGACTGGACCACACCACTGATCGATGTTTTGTGCCGTTTCAGAGTTGGTAAAGTGGCTTTGTCTGCCGACATTAGGGAAATGTTCCATCAGGTGAAGATTCCGGTAGGAGAACGAGATGCTTTGCGTTTCCTGTGGTGGGAAGGGAGCGACCGGGACAATGCAGTGGTGAATTATAGAATGACCGTCCACCCCTTCGGAGCCATATCGTCACCATTTTGTGCGAACTACGCCCTCCGAGAATCAGCGAACAAACATGGCGATCTGGTACATCGGACGGTGGTAGAAAGCGTCAGCAGGAACTTCTACGTCGACGACTACCTTGGGTCATTCGATGATGTGGAATCAGCTCTAGAGCAGTTCAGGGGTCTGACGAGATTGCTGGAAGAGGGTGGCTTCCATCTAACAAAATGGATGTCGAACGCTTCGGAAGTGCTGAAGGTCATCCCGTATCACGAAAAGGCCGAAAGGGTAAGAGATTTGGACGGCTCTCCACTTCCTATCGAGCGCACTTTAGGGATACAATGGGACGCGGAAACGGACGATTTTGTTTTCGAACTGAACGTTCCCGAGCTGCCAATAACCCGTCGTGGCATACTATCTGCCGTCTCAAGTTTGTTCGACCCGCTGGGTTTCGTCTCACCATGGCTGCTACCCGGAAAGATCTTGCTGCAGCGGCTGTGCCGTAAGAAAGTTGATTGGGACCAGTCAGTGGACCGAGGGGACCGGCTGGACTGGGAGGAATTTTTGAACACCTTGAAGAAATTGGGGGACATAAGAATACCACGATGTTTGACCCCTGGCCATACGACACGGACTGGAGAACTACATGCCTTTTCCGATGCATCCGAAGTCGGTTATGGAGCTGTGGTGTACGGACGATGGTGCGCAGGAGATGGACAATATACCACCAGGATCCTGTTCGCCAAAGCCCGCGTTGCTCCACTGAAGTCGGTCTCAATCCCACGCCTTGAACTCAGCGCAGCCGTGTTGGCAGTCAGGGTGGTGCAAGCTGTGAAGAGATGTTTCGATCTCTACATTTGGTCGGTGAGCTTCTGGACGGATTCAACGATAGTACTTTACTACATTAACAACGTACGGAGCCGGTTTAGTACTTTCGTTGCTAACCGGCTCACGATTATCCACGATGAATCGGCCACGCACCAGTGGAGTCATGTCAGGTCTGGCGATAATCCGGCCGACCTGTGCTCCCGAGGTGCGAACAACCTCAGGCAACTGGACACGTGGACGAGAGGGCCAAACTTCCTGCAATTGCCCAAACAGGACTGGCCCGTGTTCGAATTAAAACCCCCTACGGAATTGGAACTGGAGATCAAAGGCGTAGTGATAGCAACCAACGTCGTCGAAGCGTCGCCCATTTTATCGCGACTGGTCAGGTTTTCTTCCTGGATGAAGACGCTTCGTTCGCTAGTTTGGTTAACCAGGTTCGAGATAAGTTTACTAGTCATGAAAGGGCTACGGCTCTCAGGTCGGATACCGGTCGGCCCGATAGGTCCCGATGAGCTACAAGCGGCAGAGTACAATATTTTCAGAATGATACAACGCGAGGCTTTCGCCCGAGAACTCAAGAGGGCGGAAGAAGTGGGGCTGACCAATGAAGACATGCCATCTCCAAGAGGCGAGCTGAAGCGTTTAAACCCCAAACTCATCAACGGACTGCTGCGGGTGGATGGTAGGCTGACCAACGCCCACCTGAACTTCGACACAAAGTGTCCTATACTGCTGCCTGCGAGACAACCTGTAGTAGAGCTAATGATTCAACACGTCCACGCCGTGGAGGGACATGCCGGGGAAAGTCACGTGACGAGCGTCATCCGAAAGCGTCTTTGGTTGCTGAGAGGACGAGAGACTGTAAAACGCGTGATCCGACGGTGTGTGCAATGCAGGAGACGCAATGCCACAGCAGGCAAACAACTCATGGCCCCGCTACCAGAATGCAGGGTAACTACGGGCTGGTGGCCGTTCAGTGACACCGAGTTGGACTATTTCGGGCCCTTGTGGATCAAGTGCGGGAAAAGATTAGAAAAGCGATACGGATGTATCATGACGTGCATGAAATCACGTGCGGTACACCTAGAAGTCGCACATTCGATGACGACCGATTCGTTTCTACGGGCCTTGCAAAGATTTATCAACCGAAGAGGCGTACCGGCCGATATATACTCCGATAATGGATCGAACTTTGTGGGCGCTCAACGGGAATTGCAGCGTTGGCACAAGAACATAAACAGGGACGAACTGCAGAATCGAACCGTGGCATACGGCATACGATGGCATTTCAACCCCCCACAGGCCAGTCACCGAGGCGGCATATGGGAACGCATGATCCGGTCCGCCAGACGGATATTGCTGTCAATCATGGAGCAGCAGCCGCCCGACGACGAGACGCTGAACACCGTCATGACTGAGGTGGAGCGAATCCTGAACAACCGCCCCCTGGTTCCAGTATTGAACGGCGACCCCACCCACCTGGCGCTCACCCCAAACGACTTATTGACGCTAAGGTCGAACGAGGGTTTCCAAGGGCCGGTAAACCTTCGTGGGAGCTACCTCCACGGGTGGAAGCAAGCGAACTATCTGGCCAAGATCTTCTGGAGGCGATGGCTACGGGAGTACCTACCGGCTTTGCAGACTCGACAGAAGTGGATGGCCAAAACAAGACCATTCAAAGTTGAGGACGTGGTTATGATCGCCGACGAACGCGCACATTTCAGCGCTTGGTCTTTGGGAGTAGTTACGGAAACCATCAAAAGCACCGACGAAATGATAAGAACGGTGAAGGTGAAGACAGCTAACGGAGTGCTCATTCGTGACATACGCAGTATTAACCTACTCGAGAGCGAAGACGGAGGAGCTGATAACCCTGTGGCCTAGTAAACCTTTTTCACACCAGTAAACGAGGTGGATAAAGAAACACCATATATACCACACAATCTCCGTCAAACACGTTAAGGTGCTCGCGGTCCCTTCGTTGACATTACAGAAGGTTCTTTCCGATATGTGGTGATGAGTGCGATTCCATTATACATCCCGATACATACACGCATGCACGACGCACTCTACATCCCGTAAACCCATCATACATGTGACAGTGTTCTTTGTTCGCCTTTTGTTGACGCTACCGAATGCCCCTTGCACATGTGGAAGTAGTGGAGCTCAGGTCACACACACATGCTACATTTTACTCGTTTTCTTGCCACGCGGTCTTTTGTTGACATTGCAGAAAGTCCTCCTTTGATGCGTAGTCATACCTGTGATTTCATTGTAACCCCGGCACACACACACACGCACGCAAACACACACACACACACTCAAGCGCGTACATCCAGGACCGGACGGCCCCTTACGAGGACAACGTCTATGTGACCATTCACGCCCGCCATCGGTCATTTGGCCTTGTGGAAGATGTAGACTAGCCTCGCGTCTATGTAGCCAATGGGTTAGGTGCGACCAGTAGTAGAACGTCGACGACGAGCATTAGACGCGCGCACTGACAGCAGGGCCTAGGCAGGTAGGAAGAATCAGTACCTTTATACCGAACCTTTGACTCTGCAAAGGATCCAGGAGGATTTTGGTGGGTGGTGTAACAGCCGGTCGTGGAAAATCCCCCTTTTTCCCTCGCGATTCAGTGTTTTTTCCCAACATCACTCATTTCCATACACTATTGACTTGTCTTTACGAACTGGTTGTTTTTCTGGACCAATTGTTGTTTGTTCGCGCCCAGAGCGCTATTTTGGCACATCCTTGTTCAGGACCTGCGTGACGCACGTGCTGTCTGCTCACACGCTGCTTTTCGGTTTCTCGTTGTTGAGACTTTGTGATCGTATTATTGAGGTTTGTATATTGTTTACGTCATTGTTTATTTTAATAATCTAGTATCGTAGAATTATCACGGATAATCGCCTTCTGATTTCGGGATCCGTTGCGAATTTGGCTACGCATTGCTCAAACGTTCGTAACACTGACAACGTGATTCGTCGGTACGATCCACAGACGGTTAGTAGTTTTGATGGCTAAGTATCAAGTGTTGTATAGGTTTATCGTGGAGGATGCTAGAGTTCTGTGATAGGGACAGAATTTGAGCTGTGAATGTCTTATGGTGACTACTGGGTGGAGGTTGAGGAGTGTGACAGGTGCTGCGTCTTGGGTTAGAGACAGAGGCAAAAACCTAATAATAATCAGCACAGGAAATGTTCAAAGACTATCTTTCTTGCTTCCAGTGGTATTTCATAAATTCAAATACGACTTCTGAAGCACTGGCCTCAGTCGTGAGAGTTATTATGTTTAAGCATTGTAAACTGGTAGGTTTACGCTTAGGTGATGGCAATTACGTCGTATGGTGTGGCACATCCTAGATTAGCAAGGGTTCGGGTTAGTATCCAACGCTTTCCTCATAAGCTCTGTCAAAAGACATATAAGGATTCGTAAGAGCTATCAGTTTTTGGATGTCCAGAGCTACGTGTAGTCTAGACTTAAACATATTTAGGGAATCTACGGAACGTACATCAGCTGGGAGTTTATTCCACAGAGTTGCATATTTCAGGAGGAAGAAGTTTTGCCTTAAGGATTTCCGAGAAGTAGGGATCGTTATACGGTGTCCCCTATTACGCAGCTGATGTGTCGAGTTTATACTGAACTGAACTTGGCTGGAGGATACAGCTTGTTTGTGGAGCAAAGTAAACAAAAATGCGAGGTTGAGTTTTATTCTCCTAAGCCATAGGGGATCAAGCCGCAGGAGTGTACACCGCTGTCTGTAGGTCAGGGTCGTAGAAGGCCCAAACAGTTTTTTGGTAAATCGACGCTGTACATTCTCAATGTCGATAATGTCCCGTTTACGCATATTTGAGAACACAAGTGTACAGTACTCTAGGGTTGGGCGAATATGAGTTTTGTATATCTCTAACTTACTGTTCGTGAGAAGAAAATTTCTCTGCAACAAGCCAAGGGACTTATTTGCCCGTGCAGTTATGTAGGAAGTGTGTTCAGATAAATTGAAAGTGTAAGAATATTGCAGTCCAAGGTCTCTAATTGTTGGGGAATATGGGAGTGAGACACCGCCAATCTTAAGCGTATCATAAGGGATATTGCCGTTTAGCGAGAGATAACTGCTTTTGTTCACTGAAAATTCCATTTTCCAGCGATCATACCAGGAGGATAAGGACTGTACGTCGACCATGATGTTATTCAGTGCTGCAGGTAGGTCTCCTCGTTCGAATTCATAGACTATCTTCATATCATCGGCGAACAAGAAAATTTCGCCATAGGTGATGACATTGCAAATATCGTTTATATATGGTAAGAACAGCAGTGGTCCTAGAACACTACCTTGGATAACCCCGCTGTTTACTGGGTGGGGGTCTGATATCTGACCGTTGATGCAGGTAACTTGGTGACGGTCTTGTAGATCGGATTTAAACCAACTGAGTAGGGGGTTTTCAATACCGTATCCCCTGATCTTGTTGAGTAACTGCAGATGTGGCACTCTGTCGAAGGCTTTTGTCATATCAAGATAGATGATGACGAGTGCTCTGTCTTTGTCGGCAGCTGTTGTTACCAAATTTAGAAAGTCAAATTGGCAGGTTGAACACGACCGTGATTTGAGAAATCCGTGCTGTCTTTGGCTGATGAGCTTATGTGCAGAAAGGTAGTCGGTCAGGTAGTGTTTTACGACTTTTTCTAGCAGCCTCGAGATCATTGGCGTATGATTAATCGGGCGGTAATTGGCAATGTCATGCACTGCGCCTTTCTTGTGCCTGGGGATAATAATGGATTTCTTCCATTGGCTGGGGAAGGTCCCGGTTTGCAGAGATAAATTGTATAGGTTTAGTAGTAGTAGGGGAATATCCGGGCCGCCTAGAGCGAATATTGCTGACGGTAGGCCGTCAGGACCGGGGTAGTAGGTCGGTTTGAAGGTGTGAATGTATCTATTTATATCCGTAGTGGTAACTGTGATAGAACTTAGTGAGGAGTTTGTGACAGACGGGGTGACAAACTGGGTACACGATGGACTGAGAGACACGGTGGTTGTGAAGAAAGTATTAAACGTGTCAGCTATCTTTCGAGGTGAGGTTATGAGGTTATCCAAATGGATGATCTGTTTTATGCATCGAGTTGATTGTGGGGCACGATCCCTGTGTAGCCGGGCTAGCTCTTGAGCTTTGTTTGGGTGGCGTAACGCTTTGGTTTCTTGCTTTAGTTGTAGGTCACGGGCCTTGCGGTGGATTTCGCGATAGAGGCGTTCTAGTCTGAAGACTGTACAAAAGTCTCTATTTCGTTGGTACTGCCGTCGAAGCTCGTCGTATTTCTGCTTTAGCCTGGCTATATGGTAACCTGCTGGTCTGGATGGATTGTAGGGGCGTGATATGTTTTCGATGCATGAGTGTAAATTTGAGTAGAGGAGGTCAGCGGCGAACTGGGGATTTGCTGTTAGGAAGAACTCGTCCCAGTTTCTGGAGCGAATTTGGGAAGGAATATGGTCCCATTTAAAGTGACGGAAGGAGGGACCGTTACATGGTAGGCTAAGAGTACGTGGCTTGACTTGAAATCTGCAACTGACGATTTTATGGTCGCTGCCTGTGTAGTCGTTTAGTACGGTGGCAGAGACGTTCGTGAGACCCAGGGTAAATATCAGATCAAGGATGTTATTCTTTCTGGTAGGTTGTTTTACATGTTGGGCCCACTGGCCCAGGCGAATGCATGAGGCAAATTGCAAATACTTGTAGGGGGCAGAAAAGGAGGACCAGTTTACGCCCGGGGCATTGAAGTCGCCTGCTATAAACTTACCTCCAAATGGCAGGTCAGCGATGTAATTAAATGCATCAATGATGGGATTAAATGTGGAAGTGTCATTTCTGGGGGGTCGATATATACAACCGACAACTATGTTCATCTGGGATAAAGAAATTGTAAACCATATAGAATCTTCAACATTTGCGAGCACGGCATTTTCCAGTAGGGTGGCAGATAGGCTGCTCTTGACATACCCCACGCAACCTCCACCGCGGCGGTAGATTCGTTGAGTCCTGAAGGTTTGATAACCGATCAGTGATATTTGGTCAGAAGGTATGTCCTCGGTGAGCCAAGTCTCAGTAATCAGGATTATGTCGAAGTTGTGGACGACGGCCAGTCTTTTTATAGCGGAAAGCTTGTTCAAGATGGAACGGGAGTTGAATAGTGCTATGGTAAGCATTTCTGTAGGAGTAAACCTTTTTCACACTAGTAATCGAGGTGGATAAAGAAACACCATATATACCACACGGTCTCCGTCAAATACGTTAAGGTGCTCGCGGTCCTTTCGTTGACATTACAGAAGGTTCTTTCCGATATGTGGTGATGAGTGCGATACATACACGCATGCACGACGCACTCTACATCCCGTAAACCCATCATACATGTGACAGTGTTCTTTGTTCGCCTTTTGTTGACGCTACCGAATGCCCCTTGCACATGTGGAAGTAGTGGAGCTCAGGTCACACACACATGCTACATTTTACTCGTTTTCTTGCCACGCGGTCTTTTGTTGACATTGCAGAAAGTCCTCCTTTGATGCGTAGTCATACCTGTGATTTCATTGTAACCCCGGCACACACACACACGCACGCAAACACACACACACACACTCAAGCGCGTACATCCAGGACCGGACGGCCCCTTACGAGGACAACGTCTATGTGACCATTCACGCCCGCCATCGGTCATTTGGCCTTGTGGAAGATGTAGACTAGCCTCGCGTCTATGTAGCCAATGGGTTAGGTGCGACCAGTAGTAGAACGTCGACGACGAGCATTAGACGCGCGCACTGACAGCAGGGCCTAGGCAGGTAGGAAGAATCAGTACCTTTATACCGAACCTTTGACTCTGCAAAGGATCCAGGAGGATTTTGGTGGGTGGTGTAACAGCCGGTCGTGGAAAATCCCCCTTTTTCCCTCGCGATTCAGTGTTTTTTCCCAACATCACTCATTTCCATACACTATTGACTTGTCTTTACGAACTGGTTGTTTTTCTGGACCAATTGTTGTTTGTTCGCGCCCAGAGCGCTATTTTGGCACATCCTTGTTCAGGACCTGCGTGACGCACGTGCTGTCTGCTCACACGCTGCTTTTCGGTTTCTCGTTGTTGAGACTTTGTGATCGTATTATTGAGGTTTGTATATTGTTTACGTCATTGTTTATTTTAATAATCTAGTATCGTAGAATTATCACGGATAATCGCCTTCTGATTTCGGGATCCGTTGCGAATTTGGCTACGCACTGCTCAAACGTTCGTAACACTGACAACGTGATTCGTCGGTACGATCCACAGACGGTTAGTAGTTTTGATGGCTAAGTATCAAGTGTTGTATAGGTTTATCGTGGAGGATGCTAGAGTTCTGTGATAGGGACAGAATTTGAGCTGTGAATGTCTTATGGTGACTACTGGGTGGAGGTTGAGGAGTGTGACAGGTGCTGCGTCTTGGGTTAGAGACAGAGGCAAAAACCTAATAATAATCAGCACAGGAAATGTTCAAAGACTATCTTTCTTGCTTCCAGTGGTATTTCATAAATTCAAATACGACTTCTGAAGCACTGGCCTCAGTCGTGAGAGTTATTATGTTTAAGCATTGTAAACTGGTAGGTTTACGCTTAGGTGATGGCAATTACGTCGTATGGTGTGGCACATCCTAGATTAGCAAGGGTTCGGGTTAGTATCCAACGCTTTCCTCATAAGCTCTGTCAAAAGACATATAAGGATTCGTAAGAGCTATCAGTTTTTGGATGTCCAGAGCTACGTGTAGTCTAGACTTAAACATATTTAGGGAATCTACGGAACGTACATCAGCTGGGAGTTTATTCCACAGAGTTGCATATTTCAGGAGGAAGAAGTTTTGCCTTAAGGATTTCCGAGAAGTAGGGATCGTTATACGGTGTCCCCTATTACGCAGCTGATGTGTCGAGTTTATACTGAACTGAACTTGGCTGGAGGATACAGCTTGTTTGTGGAGCAAAGTAAACAAAAATGCGAGGTTGAGTTTTATTCTCCTAAGCCATAGGGGATCAAGCCGCAGGAGTGTACACCGCTGTCTGTAGGTCAGGGTCGTAGAAGGCCCAAACAGTTTTTTGGTAAATCGACGCTGTACATTCTCAATGTCGATAATGTCCCGTTTACGCATATTTGAGAACACAAGTGTACAGTACTCTAGGGTTGGGCGAATATGAGTTTTGTATATCTCTAACTTACTGTTCGTGAGAAGAAAATTTCTCTGCAACAAGCCAAGGGACTTATTTGCCCGTGCAGTTATGTAGGAAGTGTGTTCAGATAAATTGAAAGTGTAAGAATATTGCAGTCCAAGGTCTCTAATTGTTGGGGAATATGGGAGTGAGACACCGCCAATCTTAAGCGTATCATAAGGGATATTGCCGTTTAGCGAGAGATAACTGCTTTTGTTCACTGAAAATTCCATTTTCCAGCGATCATACCAGGAGGATAAGGACTGTACGTCGACCATGATGTTATTCAGTGCTGCAGGTAGGTCTCCTCGTTCGAATTCATAGACTATCTTCATATCATCGGCGAACAAGAAAATTTCGCCATAGGTGATGACATTGCAAATATCGTTTATATATGGTAAGAACAGCAGTGGTCCTAGAACACTACCTTGGATAACCCCGCTGTTTACTGGGTGGGGGTCTGATATCTGACCGTTGATGCAGGTAACTTGGTGACGGTCTTGTAGATCGGATTTAAACCAACTGAGTAGGGGGTTTTCAATACCGTATCCCCTGATCTTGTTGAGTAACTGCAGATGTGGCACTCTGTCGAAGGCTTTTGTCATATCAAGATAGATGATGACGAGTGCTCTGTCTTTGTCGGCAGCTGTTGTTACCAAATTTAGAAAGTCAAATTGGCAGGTTGAACACGACCGTGATTTGAGAAATCCGTGCTGTCTTTGGCTGATGAGCTTATGTGCAGAAAGGTAGTCGGTCAGGTAGTGTTTTACGACTTTTTCTAGCAGCCTCGAGATCATTGGCGTATGATTAATCGGGCGGTAATTGGCAATGTCATGCACTGCGCCTTTCTTGTGCCTGGGGATAATAATGGATTTCTTCCATTGGCTGGGGAAGGTCCCGGTTTGCAGAGATAAATTGTATAGGTTTAGTAGTAGTAGGGGAATATCCGGGCCGCCTAGAGCGAATATTGCTGACGGTAGGCCGTCAGGACCGGGGTAGTAGGTCGGTTTGAAGGTGTGAATGTATCTATTTATATCCGTAGTGGTAACTGTGATAGAACTTAGTGAGGAGTTTGTGACAGACGGGGTGACAAACTGGGTACACGATGGACTGAGAGACACGGTGGTTGTGAAGAAAGTATTAAACGTGTCAGCTATCTTTCGAGGTGAGGTTATGAGGTTATCCAAATGGATGATCTGTTTTATGCATCGAGTTGATTGTGGGGCACGATCCCTGTGTAGCCGGGCTAGCTCTTGAGCTTTGTTTGGGTGGCGTAACGCTTTGGTTTCTTGCTTTAGTTGTAGGTCACGGGCCTTGCGGTGGATTTCGCGATAGAGGCGTTCTAGTCTGAAGACTGTACAAAAGTCTCTATTTCGTTGGTACTGCCGTCGAAGCTCGTCGTATTTCTGCTTTAGCCTGGCTATATGGTAACCTGCTGGTCTGGATGGATTGTAGGGGCGTGATATGTTTTCGATGCATGAGTGTAAATTTGAGTAGAGGAGGTCAGCGGCGAACTGGGGATTTGCTGTTAGGAAGAACTCGTCCCAGTTTCTGGAGCGAATTTGGGAAGGAATATGGTCCCATTTAAAGTGACGGAAGGAGGGACCGTTACATGGTAGGCTAAGAGTACGTGGCTTGACTTGAAATCTGCAACTGACGATTTTATGGTCGCTGCCTGTGTAGTCGTTTAGTACGGTGGCAGAGACGTTCGTGAGACCCAGGGTAAATATCAGATCAAGGATGTTATTCTTTCTGGTAGGTTGTTTTACATGTTGGGCCCACTGGCCCAGGCGAATGCATGAGGCAAATTGCAAATACTTGTAGGGGGCAGAAAAGGAGGACCAGTTTACGCCCGGGGCATTGAAGTCGCCTGCTATAAACTTACCTCCAAATGGCAGGTCAGCGATGTAATTAAATGCATCAATGATGGGATTAAATGTGGAAGTGTCATTTCTGGGGGGTCGATATATACAACCGACAACTATGTTCATCTGGGATAAAGAAATTGTAAACCATATAGAATCTTCAACATTTGCGAGCACGGCATTTTCCAGTAGGGTGGCAGATAGGCTGCTCTTGACATACCCCACGCAACCTCCACCGCGGCGGTAGATTCGTTGAGTCCTGAAGGTTTGATAACCGATCAGTGATATTTGGTCAGAAGGTATGTCCTCGGTGAGCCAAGTCTCAGTAATCAGGATTATGTCGAAGTTGTGGACGACGGCCAGTCTTTTTATAGCGGAAAGCTTGTTCAAGATGGAACGGGAGTTGAATAGTGCTATGGTAAGCATTTCTGTAGGAGTAAACCTTTTTCACACTAGTAATCGAGGTGGATAAAGAAACACCATATATACCACACGGTCTCCGTCAAATACGTTAAGGTGCTCGCGGTCCTTTCGTTGACATTACAGAAGGTTCTTTCCGATATGTGGTGATGAGTGCGATACATACACGCATGCACGACGCACTCTACATCCCGTAAACCCATCAAACATGTGACAGTGTTCGTTGTTTTGCTTTTTGTTGACGCTACCGAATGCCCCTTGCATATGTGGAAGTAGCGGAGCTCAGGTCACACACACATGCTACATTTTACTCGTTTTCTTGCCACGCGGTCTTTTGTTGACATTGCAGAAAGTCCTCCTTTGATGCGTAGTCATACCTGTGATTTCATTGTAACCCCGGCAAACAAACACGCGCGCACTCACACACAAACTCAAGCACGTACATCCAGGACCGGACGGCCCCTTACGAGGACAACGTCTATGTGACCCTTCACGCCCGCCATCGGTCATTTGGCCCTGTGGAAGATGTAGACTAGCCTCACGTCTATGTATCCAATGGATTAGGTGCGACCAGTAGTAGAACGTTGACGACGAGCATTAGACGCGCGCACTGACAGCAGGGCCTAGGCAGGTAGGAAGAATCAGTACCTTTATACCGAACCTTTGACTCTGCAAAGGATCCAGGAGGATTTTGGTGGGTGGTGTAACAGCCGGTCGTGGAAAATCCCTCTTTTTCCCTCGCGATTCAGTGTTTTTCCCAACATCACTCATTTGCATTCACTATTGACTTGTCTTCACGAACTGGTTGTTTTTCTGGACCAATTGTTGTTTGTTCGCGCCCAGAGCGCTATTTTGGCACATCCTTGTTCAGGACCTGCGTGACGCACGTGCTGTCTGCTCACACGCTGCTATTCGGTTTCTCGTTGTTGAGACTTTGTGATCGTATTATTGACGTTTGTATATTGTGTATGTCATTTTTTGTTGTAATAATCTAGTATCGTAGAATATCACGGATAATCGTCTTTTGATTTCGGGATCCGTTGCGAATTTGGCTACGCACTGCTCAAACGTTCGTTACACCCTCAGATCAAACAATCTTCACATCATCCACAAAAATGAAGCTGGGCAATTGAAGAGCGGATGCCAGGTCAATAATAAACAACAAGAATAGGACCGGGCCTAGGACGAATCCCCGAGGTACACCACTGGTGACGTGCTTCCAGATACTTGCACTGGTTGGGTTTTGGAAGCTCCCCCGGAGCTGCATCTTCGAGTTTGGTACAGTTCGATTTCAGCTAGACTTGCTGGAAATCTTTCCGTACCTTCCAGAGGAAAAAAACAAATATTTAACAAACGATCATACTCTTCACTATATTTGGGTACAAACAATGAATAGTTGCTTGCGGGTGTTATACGAATATGATGCGGCGGCAGTTATCGGAACCGCTGGTTAAGCTAGCGTCTGCTTTTTTCTACTTTTTATTTGTTCCTTTCCAATGCTGTCGTGATGGTGTTCGCGTGAGAGATTTTGAGGTTTTCTAGTTCCTTAGTGCATTTGCTGGGAGGAGTCGCTGGGGTAGTGAAATAGAGAAGAAAAGCAAGAGTATATACTTAGAAAGGAAAGAGAGGAAGGATGCACTGAGGTTAGTTAGTAGTTGAGGGGAAGGCGAAATAGTAGTTGAAACTGACCTGTTTAGCTGGAGTGAGAAAGTTAGTTGGAAAGACATTTCACCGAGCTATAGCACCACCGGCATTGCCGGACAAAAATCAGCCGTTGTTACAAATTTAGCGTGAATCGAACCAGGCTGATGACCGGTGGTGCTTTTGGCTCTTGCGAGTTCTATATGTGGATTATATGTTGTATGTTGACTGGGAGGCATGTTCCCAGAACCGCTTTGCCGCCCTATTTGGGTAGAACTCTTATCTTACATTTAGTCTGGATCTTTCTTTCTTTAGCTCAAGTTCATGGTTTCTCAGACCGTCCATGGGCGCAGGGTGGAAAATTGTGCTGAAATTGACTGCGGTAATGCTCTTCGTTAGCTGAAAATATTTCATTGAGATCATCTCTCAGCCTTCTTTTCACGGAGATAGATTGAGATAGGCCAGCCTTTCTTCATATGACTTGTGCTTTTCGCCCCTTACCATTATGGTAGCAATACTTTGCACTCTTTCTATACAGTTTATGTCCCTCTGCAGGTACGCTGACCTAGCTTGGACACATTGCTCCATGTGGGGCCAAACCACCGCTTGGCATAGTGGTAATAAAATTTGGGGTTTGGCAGATGTCAGCGCTCGTCTGTCCTGGGACAGTTTTCCGTGTGAGGCTCCCTTTGTCCTTAGGCATCGGGCATATGGTTTGAAAACCCTGGGCGGAAGTAATCCCCAATCTCACACCATCTTTGTTGGCTTAATCTCCAGTGAACCTTGGGGGTGTCAATTGGATTTGGGACCGAGGAGGCCGTCAATAATTGGCTCTTGAGACGTTTAGTGGAAGGTCCCACTTCGTGGTCCAGTGTACCACTGTTTGGATATCCACAGCCATGTGGATTCGACTCAGTTAACTTTGAACAGGATTTTGTGTGGCTGAAGCCAATGGCATGTCCAGATAGTTGTGTAGTCGGCGAGCTTCCGTAACTCTCAACACTGCTTGTTCGAGACGGCAGCAGGTGACCACCTATTCAGATATATACACTGGAAGGGTTTTGTGGGCGCCTGCTACGTCAAGTTTTCGTTTGGCATTCCTGGCCGAAAAACTTTTAACGGAAATCTCGTTTGAACAGAGCACGCGGCCCGAAGGTCTCGCGCGCACCGTCGAGGGTCTTCAGTTCGGTCTATTTGAAGCCCTGAAGCAGTACACGGGTACGAGGCTGAAGCCCAAGTATTCCTGGATCTTGTGATCCGAATTTCGTCGGTGACCTGGAGGATAAACCACTGAAAATCGCGAGAGGGTTCGGAATATTACTGTTGACTGCATCTTTCGCCTTATGAGTCAGATGATAGATTTCTGGACAGCAGTTGGGTTTGGGTTTGCGGCATTCCGTTTGTAATGACCTCCATCGTTTTGAGAAAATGAATGTTTTCTGGACACCATTTTCGATCTATTTTCTCTACGATCTTTTCTGACGTTTGACATTGACCTCACTGTGTTGTCCGGTTGCGTACGTTTTACTGGACTGACTTTTCCGACGTTTTCGTCGACCTCGTTTTAAATCACCTTCACTTTCAGTCGTTCGCCGATTGTACACGCTCGCGGTGCGCTTTCTGCGCAGTCGTTGCGTTTCTTTTCGTTTTCCGTTCGGTGTATCTCTCGTATCGGTACTTTTTCGTTGCCACTATATCCAGAATACACCTAGCATCTATAGGCCTACTCGCTTCTTCTTTATTCTTCCGATAGAGGAGATAACGTTGGTATTTCGCTGCTATACCCAATAGGAGACACTTTCGCCAGCAGCTCTGGAACGTCTTCTATACGTTCATCATGGGCAGCTGAAACGATTCAATTCTGCAAAACCCATTGGGCCTCAAACGGAGATATGGTCAAAGAATACAGCCTCATATGTTTTCTGTCCGACATTACGGCACCTCCTGTTGAAAAACTCTTTAAACTGAGTCAGTCCTGTCCGCGGAAGATGGGGTTCACTTGTTTTGACGGCAAACCCGTTCGTTTTGACCGACCCTGGCCATTACCGTTTATGAGGGAGGGGCAAGGTTTTGCCTGTTGCTCACCATTGGCCGCGGTGCCAGTGCGCATTCTGGTACGTGACCCGTTCCATGGACAATCTATTTCAAAGTGGCCCTGAGATTTACCCAAATCAGTGCTCGTTCAAGCCCATGAAGAAAGACCACTGTATGAAGTATTCAGTCATGCTTAAGGTATTCGTTACAAAGAAATCACAATACACTTATGGCCTTGACGTTGAGTTTGCGTTGGACATTGTTTGTCTAGAGTCAGTCAGTGTCCAGGTGGTTGTGTTGTCAGTGAGTTTTGTAGCTCACAACACCGCATGATTTTCTTCTCTTTCTGTGAACCCCTCTGGAGCTACTGGACAGTTTTGTTCGACCTCATAAGTGCGAGGATACGGGCAAGTCGTCTTGATGGACACCGGCGGTTCGAAGGTGATTTTAAAGGAGTTTCGGAGGGTATTTGGGAAGCCTAAACACCCGAAAAACAAAGGTAAGAAAAAATAGAAAAATGTGGGGTGAGCTCCTCGGCAGAGGGGTGCAGGGATTTGCCCTCCTAGCATCATAAAACACGACGCGACATAATATCGAAAACCACCCAGCGGGCAACTGATTCTCAACCTGCATTTGAATCACAATGAACATGTCGCGGAGGTTGTTTTGTGCCGCTTCGCAGGCGGAGTTCAAGTACCGTGAAGTATCCAATATCTTGCTTCTCCAGTTAGCACCTTTGCATTCTCACCAAGGCTGTCATAGGTGACACTCCTAGAGAATTTCCAATGAGTTGAACTTCTCTTCTTCTTTTTCCTCTTTCTCTATGCTTTATTATTTTATTTTATATTATTATTATTATTGTTTTCTATTTTTCTCTTCTTTCATATTCACCACTTCACACCCAGTCGTGTTTGCAAATGCGGTAGAATGATAGAAAGCCTTCAGTATCATCGACATAAGCTCCACCACTGCATTTTAGAGAGAGAACCAAGGGTTGTGAGCGTCTACATCTCACCCTCGACGAAGACAGCTTGCCTTGCTACTATGTCCCATAGTTCAATGGGGTCCGACATTAGTTGCTTTTCTGCTTCGGTTCCCTTCTGTATGGGAAGGAGCTAGTCGATGGTCAGACAACTGGAAACCGGCGGCACTGTTGTGACCACTGGAACGAATGCTACGTTTCATTCTTTTGTGGTAGCACTTGAGGATCGATGGAGCCCCGGGCCGAAGAAACTGGATGCATATATGGCTCCGGCCCCCATATACTGACCTGACCTGACTACCTGGCAAAAAGAGGGCTGAAGGCTGCCAGGTATAAGACTGCTGGGGGCGTAAAAGCCAGACTATGGTATGGGGAGGACGGAAATTTAACGGTAAATTCTAACGAAAGGCAAAGAGAACCTTCGAGCTAGCACAGGCCAAAGAGACTAAACAAAACCCAAAAAGCTACTACAGCTACGTTTACTCAAAAGCTTTGCCTGGGAATGCGAAGCTTCCTCGTCCGTACACACTCAGCGAAGTTTAACTACGTAAAAACCGCTATGTTCACAAGTTTTTTGGTAAGTAGACCAATTATCAACAGCCCTCGGTTAAACTGAAGAGGAGTATGTAAACGGCCGGTAAGCTAACCGCCACCCATAATTCAATCTTACTTAAGGTAACCCCGGATACTCACCCATGCATAGTTCTCAGCCCAGAAACCGTTGCGGTCTACCTAGGTCTTCATGCACCTGCGTTGTTCTCTCTGAGTGCAAATAAAGTGTGAACACAAGCTTCCTGGGCGGTAATCTTAGGCTTCATCTTCCCAGCACCTTCAGCTGGCATAAGGCGCAAAACGTCGGTGCTTTTTGCTTCCATATTAGAAACCACGCCACCAATCTAGCCTCAGACCACCGGAGTGAAACCACAAGATTACCCTGCGCCCATCGAAAACAGAGAGCAGGTGCCAAGACAGCCGCGATACCCATCAAAGGCCCCTGAATGTACCATATGGTCATATCCTAATCTAACAACTGTCAAAACTTACAAAAGCCCGCCAGCTTTGCGCGTGCAGGTAAGCTACTTGTTATCGCCTATTCAACACTTATTTTGAGTCATCAAAGATCTTGCTGAGGCATGCAATTCCTAATTATCCCGATATTATACCTGCTATCTGGCGGATGCTTAATGACTTATCTGTCACTACAGTCTAGGGGATTTCTTCCATGTCTTCATTGCTCCTAACGTATGCCTCAGTAACTCGTCCTCCCACCTGAAGCTTATGTCCCACCGTAGCTAACCGTGTCACGCGTCAGACGCTTTGCCAGGCGGTATATTGCACATTACCGTAGCCCAGCTACAAATCATAAACCCTTTTGAATGCGTACATATGGTGCCCAAACAGCGCCTCTGAAGTTGCCGATTAAAAGCTATATAAACTATAGCCTGCTCCGGTCAGTAATTCTTCGTCCAAGCTTCGTTAATGAAACCGGGAACTCGATGTGCTGGTTAGTACGTGAGACGAGCAACGGTCCGTTTAAATGAAGACTTGCCCTCGCCACGTTTAAACAAACACGCCCAGTCTATTATATATTGCCGTCATTTGTTATCATAAGCTACAGCTGGAATCACTTCCAAACTGCAAACCTTTCCATTTATTCCAGGCCTTAAGTACTCCGTCATCACCCGTTGGACAGGTCGACCTAATCCTAAACATAATGTCCGGGGCGCTAGCGCACTTGTTAACCTGGTCACTATCCTCGGCCACTTGGCCTTTTGACTGGCTAAAAGCCGAGTAGGTGCCCAACCACAAGGGAGGCAAGAGGGAAGGTGCATCTAACTAAGGGCTGTTAGCCTGCTATCTGTAGTATCGAAAGTAATTGAAGGTATCGTTAGAGACAGGATCACAAGGCATGTTGAATGCCACAGGATGATTATAGTGAGGTGGCACGGATTTGTAAAGAGGTGGTCGTGTTTCAAGAAACTCATCATTTCTGGATGAAGTGACCGGCAAGCGAGTTAGGGAGTGTTATCTGGACCTCCGGGAGGCCATCGACTCGGTAGACCACAGGCTGCTGGTGCACAAGACGCACGACATGAGAGTTGAACTAGGGAAATTGAACTGGATCAGAGCGTACCATGCTGGTAGGACTTTCCATGTTCGGGTAGAGGATGCAATATCAAGCGCGGCTGAGGCATGCAGTGGGGTGCGCAGGGGTCGGTGTTGGGGCCTTTGTTGTTCTTGATGTATATAAAAGAACTGGTCGACACCTTGAGGTGTCCTGGTTTCCTATTCGCAGATGGTCTCAAGATTGTGGGGAAGCCAGTTTCAAACTGGACACAGAAAGACCTGATAAGAATACGAAAGTGGACCGGAACATGGAACCTCTCTTTGAACCGCGGTAAGTGCGGGCAGCCGCTCCCGAGCGGGGGGCAGGAGAGACTGGGCACTTTGATGAAGGAACACTAGGGATAATCAGGACTACTGAGGTTATAAAAGATCTTTGCTTCCAGGTGCATGAAACCCTTAGGCCTACCAGGCGAAGCCTTGAGGCAGCAGCGAAGGGTAATAGGTCAATGGCCCAACCGTGCCAGACTGCCAGGTGCCGGGAAGCCAAAACAACACTGCCACTTCAAAAAAAGGCATGTACGCCCCCACCTGGAATACTGCGTCCAGGCCTGGGCACCGAAACCAGTCAGGGACAAACAGCTGTTGGGAGCCATCCAAAGAGGATTTCCTAAGATGAACAATGGTTTGAGGGAAAAGACATACAAAGAAAGCCTCAAAGCACTCGACCCGTTCTCGCTCAATAGGTGCCAACCAAGGGGAGATCAGATAGGGGCGTCCAAACAGCTTCGCGGGTTAGATAATAACGATAATAGTTTATTTCAGAGACGACCGAAGCACGCCTTACTCATGATCAAAATATTTACGAGCGACAAAACTGACAGACATAGTTCATGAAATATTCAGAAATACGCAAGACTGTGGAGGGGTAGGAAGAAGTAGAGGAGAGATGAAAGGGAGATAAATATATATACACCAAGGAGAAAGGGAGGGGGTTTGAGTGAACCCAGGGACGGATTGAAATATAACCCCGGAAAATTTGAAAGTCAAGGTCGGACGGAGCGCCTGGCTGAGCCAAGTGAAGGAGATCGGTACCTGGGGGTTTTAAGGGGCGAGGACCGAAAATCGGAAAAAGAAACTATCGTTGCGAGAAACGATGAACAAGAAAGGAAAAAAGTAGAGAAGAATGGCAGGAAGAAAAATTGAGTTGTATGGCTAGGGGTTAGGTAGCCATGAGCTACGAGCCACTGTAATAAACGGACGGTGTCAATTTGAAAACAGGCCGTCAGCAATGCAAGACGTAAGGAGTGGATCAGATGGTAGCAATGACGCCGAAGGCTTGGGACACGGTAAAAGTGAGGCGCGGATATGGACAAAATGGACTATATCTTGAGGGGCGGCCTCATGGTGGCAAGAGAACTGGCCGGCGAAGGACTGGAGGAGGCAGAGAAAATATGTGGTTACATATGATTACATACATTAATATGCATATATATATATACAAATATATATATATATATATACATATATAGAATGACAAAAGTGAAGCGCGAGCTCATCATTGCAGTGGACCCCTAAGACAAACTGAGACCATAGAACGTGGGAAGTAAAAAGGAAGCGCATAAGTAGGAGCTGAAACATTCAATGGAGAGGTTAATATTTCACCTGGAGCCGTCATTCAGCAGAAGAAAAGACTAAGTTCTGCATTATATATGACAGAAACTTAGATGGGGAATAGGGTGGGGGCAGAAGTGGCGACGCCATAACTGGATGTTGAGTTCAGTTAGTGGGCCACTCTAAGTGAGAGAAATGGGGCTGAATTTCCCAGCTCAAAATCGCAGAGGTAATGATGGGAGCATATGTGGTGGGGCCTGATGTGGAAAAGAGGAAACGTAAGGAGAGTGATATCGAGGAGCATGGAGCTAAGGCCCATTCCACTGCTATACGGTGTGAGACAGATAAAAGATGAGACTTTGAAATGGCGAGGCGTGCATGGGTCGTTAAATAGATCAGGATTCCTAGAAAAATTCAGAATGACGAAAAGAAGTATTATGGAGAATGGCAGGGTAGATAGATCTCAACATTTGTCGATTTAAAAGAAGGACTAAGACAAAGCTGGGTCTATGACACGTGAGACTTAAAGGGTAAAGGCGAACTTTGGAAAACTGAAAGGCCTAAGATTCAGCAACGAGTTTGGAATTTGATCTAGATTAGTTAGTCTGTGGAAGAAAAATAATAAATTCTGCGCGAAGTTATGGAAGAAGCTTAGCTGAGGATAAAGTGGGGGCAGAATTGGTGATGTCATAACTGGATGTTGAGTTCAGTTAGTGAGATAAGCTGAGTGAGAGAAGTGAGACTAGATTTTCCGGTTCAAAATCGCAGGGGAACTGATCGAAGTATGTGTGGTGGGACCCGATATGGAAAAGAGGCAACGCAAACAAAGATATATCAAGAGGCGTTGGGTTACTTACCATACTTAAGCCAATAATTACGGGACAGTAATCTGTATATCTACACATATTTATTTATGTATTCATGTATATACTTATACGTATACACACGTACATATATATAAATGTGTATATAGCGGACCATGGCGTCGTTACTGGTGAAGTTCCTATAGCTTTGTTGAGGCCGGCTTCACGACCGCAGACGTGATATTACCAAATAAGGGTAATAAATTGTGGAGCGGATGAGGCATATTGACAAACTGTAAGCAGTATGACGGCGGCCCCTCTAAAAATGCAAAGCATCTGGAAGGACTTGTTTCAAAGTAAAATTGGCAATACCCTATAAGTTGGTATGGTAAAAATGTTAGTAGACGCAGACATCCTTTAAATAGGTCGATGGCGAAGTCTAAGAAGAAGCGGTCAAACAGAGCGTTCAGAATTCAAAAGCGGCGAAATTATTTTAGAAGGTAAGGTAAAGCAAGAAATCAGAGCAGTGGCTTAAAAGTCAAGGCCCTTCTCGTAAGATCGACTTCCAGCTATGTGAACGTTGAATAGGCGCAAAACAGTTGTGACAGAAAGGAATTTATCAGCGGCACGCACGGATGCATACTTTGACTGAGAATGTCTGATGTGAAAAGGAAGTTTATTCCAGATTCTGAAGCACGCCAGGAGAAAGAACTTAGAGCGTAGGGTAGTCCTGGCAGAGGGTGTAGTAATAGTATTCTGTTTAATACGGAGTGAATGTCCAGTATCCGGGGTGAAGCATAAATGTTTGGATGATTAGGATTGCTTAGTCAAAAGCTTATACGGAAATACCAGATTCAGCTTGATGCGACGAAGCCCTAGTGGTTCGATTTTGTGAGATACACATCGTTCTCTATAGTTAAAGTTTGACGACAAACCGATTAATTGCTTTTTGAATCTTCTCTGAATAAATTCGACAATAATCCTGTCGGATTTTCGCATACTGCAGAAGATTAAGGGACGATATTCGAGAAGGGGCGTGGCATGCACTTTACGCAGGTAAAAAATGCTCTCTCTATGTTGAAAAGATCTAAACAGAAGACCAAGACACTTTCTAGCCTTCGCCTTTTGGAAGACAGCTTGTTCGGAGAAGTTGAAAGAACGGAATCACTTAAACCAAAGTCTCTTACTAAGGCCTGTCTGTCGACAGGTGAACCACGGACACATAAAGAACCTGGAGGAACTTGGCGTTTGTAAGAAAAGTACACTTATCGGCGGAGAATTTCACCGCCCAGGTTAAGCACCATTCACCAAGAGCGGCTAAGTCAGTGGAGATTTTAGAGATAGTAGTACTGAGGTTGCCCGACGAAAAAGTGTAGACTATCTAAATGTCATCCGCGAACAAGAACGGCGTACTATTAGGTACTGTCGGGAACACATGATAATAATAATAATAATAATGGTTTATTTCGGGGACACCCGAAGCATGCTCGATTGCATGAGCATATGATACAAGTAAGGTCACAAAGCGGTTCCTTGGCTATTCATTTGGGTACATGCAGCACAACAGTGTACAGGTTTTAGTGGTCGCACGAACGAATGCCCGGCAAATTCGAGTTTGAAGGTCAGGTGGAGGTAACGGTGAAACTACCACAATGGGATTTGAACGAGCGCCGGTGAGCAAGGTCACTGAACACATCACCCCGCTAAATTTGAATGAGGTAATGACGGTATTAGTCTGCCGCCAATTCCGCTCATGTCTGCCTAAATGTTGAGTCTTGTTCCAAAATTAATACCCGATTGGAACCGCAAAAATAGCAATTTACGGTTAATGCCGTAAGGCATAATAAGTCGTAAAAAAAATATGAAATTGGTCTACCGACTTTTTGTTATGTATCTGCCAGAATGTCCATTTGTATTGCAAAATGGATACCTTTTTGGAACTACATAAATTGGGGAATGTAAAGAAATGTCAAACGATCCTTCGTAGATGTGGTTCGCCAGGAACAATACAAGTCTGCTACCTTAAGTATTATACACTAGGACTTGGGCTACTTGGCTGCACCGTCATACATACATACTTATCTATGAACATATATATCTTCATATATATATATATATATATGCATATTTAAATGGAAACTTTTCCGGCCATCGCTGGACGAACGTCCATATGTACATATCTATATGTATTTCTATATACATACATACACATGTATATAGATATACCTATATATATAAGTATATGTATATATGTACATATGTATAAACATGTATATATATATATATACATATGTATATATATACTTAAATGGTAACGTTTCCGGCAATCGCTGTACGTACGTCCTATAGGACTGGACTGTATATATACATACGTACACTAATATATATATATATATATATATATATATATATATATATATATATATATAATCTACCATCCAGTATTCAATAGCGCGAAAGAAGACTCACGAAGTGAACACGTGCCATAACGACCTAGTTGTGCTAGCCCAAATAAAAAATCAATAAGGATGACAAATGCCAATATGGCAGGAATCCTAATGCAGCGGCCCTGGATAGGGCCTTTTGTCAATCTCTTTGGACCACGTTCACCTCGCTAGACAATGCACACAAGTGTAGCCGCCCTCGTTGGTGAAACCCGCGCACTGATAATGTGCCCATCGGCCACACGTTTGGCACTGAACCCATTGAACGTCCTCGTCCAGGTCGACCGTTGGATCTTCTCGCCGGCAAACGTTGCAAACGTCCTTATTGATTGGAGACGCCGGCTTGTCCAGTTTTCGTTTCTTGTTTGCTACCCGGAATTGGTTGGCCGTAGTTGTCCGATGTTGGCGGAACTGGACACGCTGAAAAGGGTTTCCTATAACCTGAATATCGCTCTCGTCGGTAAACCGAACTTCCATTAACGGTTTCCCTCTAGACGTTGTTCCCTGTTTTACGGTTAAATCTCTTTTCGGCGGTTCCGACCGTAGGACATACTCGTCAGCTGTACTGGAAGTTGTGGGACATTCTAATATTTCTCGGGTTTCTTTCCCTCGGCCGAACATAGTGGCGATATCCGACCGGTGTGTTGTTCGTTCTACGCCTTCTTTTCCTGGATGCTCGTAGCACAGTATAACGTTTGGCCACAAGCCTATTGCGTCTGGTAATAACATTAGCTGGGCTTTAGCCGTTCTGTAGTTTTCCTCCCCAAGATTTGCCAATGCTGCGGCAATATCTCTACCGATACCTTCGCTCTCCCGCAGCTTCTGCGCCTTGGTGGTTATTGTAGACATCGACGCTTGCGAGATGATGGTGTCTCCACCGGCTAGGGTTATCACCTCCAAACAATCTTCTGACCAGCGATTGTTGGCTAGCGTAGAAAGGTCGACATTGGTGGCACGAGCGACGTGCAACACGTGAACTCAAGGCAGCAACCACTGGCTACTGAACGAACAGTCGCAGTGTGGCACACTGCCGCCGGTAACCCTAACGGAGGAGCCTCTACTGTTTGTTACAAGCCACTTGCGTTTTACATAAGATATGCCAGTGATCGTCACTGTATGCAGGTGGCGAAGGAGAACGCCACGGGCGAATACGGTTAGCTTGCCGAACACGGGTTTCAACCAATGTGGCACATTACGGAACTTGCACATGGACATTTGGTCCTTACCAAGTCTACCCTGCGAAACTTCTCTTAAAGATGCTACCCGCTTCAGAATTCTGTCACAGACCTGGAATAAGGTTGACCTAGGTGACAGTCCCGTCCTAAGATGCCTATTTTTGGTTTCCACTCTATTGGTTGTTAAATTACCCAAAGTTAATACCTGCCTTACCTTGTAACCCGCCCAGCAATCCTTAAACGGCATCCACGTTCTCACTAAGTAACCCATTGCCTCAGAGCTGCGGGCCTGAATAGCAGCCCGAAATCGTTCGAATTCGGACTCGCTGCTTGCGAACACCATGTTACGCATCCACTGAAAAACACGATCCTTTTCTAGAGTCGTTGCTGCAACTAGATGGTTGCACCGTTTCCGCATATCTTGCAACACGTGAAACCGGCAGAACACTATCTGGGCTTCAGGATAGTGAGTCTTGAACCCGTTTAACCGAGCGAGACTACGATCTACCACTATTGTTTTACATTCCCTAGTTGCGGGCAGGTATTCAGGCAAAAAACCCACGGCTTGTCTGTAGCTTGCAGTGCTTTCATTAGGCAGCAACGCATACAGAATGCTACGGCCTAAGCCTGTTTCATCCACTATCATTACGTGCCATCATACGTAGCCTCCGCAGTTCATTTGATGAGTAGCGTCAGCTAGAATCACCTGGCTGCATCTGCGAGCAACCGGAATCACCTCCATGGGCATGAAGAAAAGGAACCTAACTATATTCTCCTCGTGTATTACCTGGCTAATGCCTTTACCATCCAATAATTCTTTAACCCTAATTACGTTACCACGAACATCGTGACTGTGACGGACACGTATAGACCGAAAGTCCATGCTATTCAGACGCCTACTGATCATGCGACTAGTATATTCCCTTAATTCAGCAGTATTATGGAACGTATCCATCAAGTTAAACACCATCGACTCTTAGAAGCCGTCAGCCTTCGGTTAGCTACATATAAATTAGGATTTCCTATTTGGAACCTATGACTATGGACCATGCACCACTTTGCGACACGATTTCCAGTTCCTTGGGCGACCAAAGTGACGAATGCTCCGCAATCCAGGTTTTTGTATCTACAATGGAGTCAAGCATTAGCAAACAATTATTCTAACCTTGAACCACCTCCACCTTTTCGACGCCGATGGGCACAACAATATTTCACGAAATGATATTTCATTCCGTCGCTAATCGTTAGCCGACGCTTTCTGGCCTGTTTCCATGTTCGGGCATTGTAATTGTAAAAGCTGGTACTTGTGCATCGCTGGAACTCTCAAAAATCGGTTGCGAATTCATCCAGACCTTCGTAAAAGTCTTTTATCAATCTGGAAAACGTATCGGAATTGTCAACGGTCATGGTCGTTCACGTGGCTAGCAAGCGAGATGGGAGCTGACATTTTGTAGCGCTAGGCCTTATATACCAGTGTAAATTTGATGATACAAACAATATTTTGTAATATTCTTTGCCTCAATAGTTGGCTCCAACATGCGCCAGACTGATAGGATCGCCATCGAAAATGTCCAGCGCACCTTTACTAAACAAATAGTTGGATATTCGTCCAGTCTCAACTATAAACAACGCTGTGACCTGCTACACCTCGAACCCCTTTGGCTCCGACGGATAAAGAACAACTTGCCTTTTTTCCACTCACTATTAAAATATAGATCCTGCAAAGCCTCCCCTGTGGTACGAGACCCATTAAGCCTAAGGTATTCGTTACGACACAGCAGTCATTCGGTCACTGTACCGTCCCCGAGAACCAGCCTGCGGTCCAATTTCTTCATTGTTAAACATTCATAAATGTGGAATAAACTTCCACCAAATGTCCGTGCAATAAGCCACTTGCCGCGATTCAAAGAGGAATTAAACAAACGGCTTGATGTCCTGACACTCGTATCAAACAATGATCCATACACTTCGGAGGAGCGAGCGTACGAAGTTGGTTTGGGTTACTGACACGCGGGTCTGAGTCGGGGGCCACGAGACCTACGTACCACACAAGTCGCCGTAAATACCACTCAAGTTTCATTAATCTTTCGTGTACAACCTTGTGTTTAGCAAAGTCCAACCATCCCCCAAGTAGTTCCAATTTCTAGATACTAGAGGTTTCTGTTTACCACTGACCGTTGATCCTCAGCTGGGAGCACCCCAGACTGCGTTTTTCTATTTTTACTTTTCCAGACAACTGCTGATGATGCCTCCCCTTTGATGGCTTGGCATAATACCTGGCCCACATTTCCCGCTGAAAACTCGATACTTGCTCGTCATTTCGTCACTACCACACAGGCCATGCTCTCCAGGACCCCTCGCAACCTGGTCGCAAGCTCCTGGATTATTCGATCTCTATGTGACAACGCCAATATCACTCAAGCGAAGCCCGCCGGTGCGGGCCGCGGTCAGATCCACCACTTTGGCCGACGCACATCGGGCGTGAAGGACGTCTGCAACAATGTGCGGACGCAGATAGCATTGCGGATGGCACCTGTCAACAAAAACGGTTTTCAGGTTGGGTGTCCAGCGCACGGTCAGCCCCACCCACCAGCACCGGTCGCAGCAAAAAATCATTCACCCGAAATGCTACAAATATGGAACTATCTCCCCCAGTTACCGCTTATTTTTCATCGTACTTGTCTCCATCTTCGCAACCTTAACTTACCGCTTCTTACGCCCAGAAAAATCTACTTTCCCTAGCACATAATTATCGCGGGGTTAAAAGGCCGTTTCCGTACTCGGCTTACCGTTCATGATCCTTTTTTCCCAATGATTCGTGCCAAACTGCCCGCTTGTCCTATTAGCAAACTTAACCAATCCCGAGATAAAGCTCGCTTTTATTTTATAAGTTATCAATATATTTGCAAAAGTCACATTTATTTTTAATAATAATAATAATAATAATATTGTTGCCATACACTTCCGTACCACAATGGTGGTCCAGGTGGACCATAGAGATTGCGTGGAGTTTAAATGAGCTCAAGAGCGGATTTGAATGGGGTCATCGAGAGAGTAAGCACGAATGAAGGTCCGGAAATAGAGAAAAAGTAGAGGAGCGCAGTCTGGGATGCTCCCAGCTGAGGATAAATGAGAATCGATACAAAGAGGCAGCAATAATAGACAGTGACTCTGGGACTAGTTTTTCGGTTGCGAAAGGCAGAAAAACCGAGGATGTTTATTTGGTTCCATCTGTCATAGACCCCCAGTGTTTGCGCGATTCAAAAGTCTAGACCCTTCTCATAGGCTTGGTCTTCGGGTATGTCTACATTTGAGAGCTGTAAGCTTTGGGTAACCGTGAGGAATTTACCCAACGCACTTCTAAACCGATGGCTGGAAGTAGAACTGCGTATTTCTAAAGGTAACTTATTCCATGAGTGAGAGTTCACTGTGATAAAGTAATGCGAACGTATGCTAGCTTTGGTAATAAGGGTTGAAAGGGTAAGAATTCTAGAACGTAGTGGATAGCTAGAAACAGGCGCAAAGTGCAATGGGGTAGAAGTATATGCCCTGCTGTGAAGGATGTTATACAAAAAGATAAGGTTCAGTTTCATACGGCGGAGCCATAAAGGGTCTAGTTTAAAAAATAAGCAGCGTTCTTTATGAGTGAGGATCGAGCTCCATACAATCAGTCGCTTAGTAAAACTGCGTTGAACTGATTTGATACAAATTCTGTCTGATTTCCGCATACTAGAGAAGATCAGTGGACAGTATTCTAATAAAGGCCTGGCATGAGATCTATAAAGGAAAACAATGTGGTCTCGAATTTGGAAAGAGCGAAATGTTAGCCTTAGGCACTTTCTGGCGTTAGCTACTCGGAGAGCCTAATATTTCGAGAAGTTAAATTAGCAGAAATAGCTTAAGCCAGGGTCCCGAACGATTTGCTTGTTAGCAATGGTTGAACCATAAACGGCTAAAGATGCTGGAGGTAGCTTGCGTTTGTATGTAGGAACCTCGCATTTGTCAGCGGAAAAACTCATCTGCCAAGATGAACACAATCTATGGAGTGCAGATATATCTTTAGAGATGTTTAAGATAGCCGAGACGATGCATTCAGGCTTGAGTAAGTAGACAGTTTTGTTGCCATCAGCAAAAAGAAATGGAGTGCCATGGTTTACTGAGAGGAATATGTCGTTTACACAGATGAAAAACACCGGAGGGCCAAGGACGCTACCCTGTGGAGCACCGCTTGTAGCTGGCTTAGGCTTGGAACAGTGTCCGTTCATTGAGGCAACCTGAGGGCGATTAGACAGGTAAGAATTGATCCAAGATAGCAAAGGGCCAGTAATGCCAAAAGATCGGATTTTGACCATAAGATGTGGGCGTGGCACGCGGTCAAATGCCCTTGACATAACAAAGTAAAGTACTATAAGAGTAGTTTCATTGTCTGCCATTTCAGTGATGAGATTCAAAAAATGGAGCTGGCAGGTTACGCAAGATCTTGGCCGAAGGAAACCTTGTTGTCGAGGATTAATAATGTCCATTTGAAAGGTGCTTCACGATATGTTTTTTTACGATTTTTTCCATTAGCCGGGAGAAGACAGGTGCATGGTTAATGGGACGGTAGTTTGTTACCTCATGCAGTGGACCTTCCTGGTGGTGCGAGATTATGACTGAGAATTTCCAGTTTGCGGGCACCAGACCGGAGTTCATTGATAGGGTAAATATATTCAGTAGCAGGTAAGGTAAGTCAGGTCCGCATTGCAGTGGGCGGTAGTCCTTCGGGTTCTGGGTAAGATGATGGCTTGAAAGTGGTCAATAATTGGGAGATAACTGAGGCGCCAAATTCCACTGTGGACAGAGATGAAGCGGTAACTAGGGGAAGAGGCGGAGGGTCAACATTAATAATAGGGGCCATAGTTGAGGCGAAGAATGAGTTGAAGGCCTCTGCAATAGAAATGGGAGTAGACGCGAATACACTGTCCATTGAAACAGCGTTCGGGATAGCTCCATGAGTATTAGAGGTTCTGGTCCCATACAATAATGACAGTCGAAAAGATCTATTTTGGTGTCGCAGGGCCTTTGTTTCCTGGTTACACAATGTAGTTTCTTCAGGCTTCTGGATAGTAGAGGTGAGGCGAAAAAGTTGAATAAGAATTGCAAAGTCGTGTGTAGTTTCATGAATTTTATGAAGCTTGGCATAATTTGTTTGCAGAGAAGTGACATAGGATTTCCTATTATTCCTTTGCTGGGGGAGGTAGGTAATCTTATCAAGACATCTGGAGAATTGTGCATAGAGAAATATCAGTGGCCTGTTGTGGAACACGAGAGAGAAAAACCTCCCTCCAATCAGCTTGCCGAATGGTAGTAGGGAGAACCTTCCAGTCAGGGAGAGGAGAGGGTTTGATTTAGGCTGTGGGTGAGCGGGAATGCCACAGGTAACCAGATTGTGATCGCTACCGGACAAACTTTGGGAGATTGAGACAAATACATGAGGGATGCCATGGGTGAAAATGAGGTCTAAAATGCTGTCTTTCCCGTAGGAGAGCGAATATGCTGTACCCACCCTTCTGCAGTAATACTTGTTACAAATGGTAAAAGGTTAGCGGGTGCAGATAAGGATGGTCAAGCTACCTTAGGCAGGTTAAAGTCACCAGCAATAACCTTTATACTTGAGGGCAGTAAGGATAGGTATTCAAATGCATCAATTAGGCGTGGAAGTCCGGAGAAATTTTCGCTTGGTGGACGGTACACACATCTAACATGAAGTTGAGATGAAGGAATGTGGACAGTTAGCCAAAGTGAATCGGGAATAGAGTTGAGTAGAGGGTGATGAACTGCTGTTGTATTAAAGGTCTGCTTGACAAATGCCAAACAACCTCCACCGCGTCGAGTTTCCCCATTTACTCGGAAGACATTGTAGCCTACGAGAAAAATCTGGTCCGTTGGAGTGTTATTGGTTAACCAAGTTTCAGTGATCAAGATTATACCATAATCAGAACTAGTGGAACCTGGAGGAACTTGGCGTTTGTAAGAAAAGCACACTTATCGGCGGAGGATTTCATCGCCCAGGTTAAGCACCATTCATCAAGAGCGGGCTAAGTCGGTGGGGATTTCGGAGATAGTAGTACTGAGGTTGCCAGACGAAAAAGTGTAGACTATCTTAATGTCGTCCGCGAACAAGAATGGCGCACTATTAGGTACCGTCGGGAACACATCATTTATATATAGGAGGAGAAGAGGGGGCATAGAAAGCTGCCCCGAATAACACCGCCAGTAACAGACCTAGGGTTAGAGGTGCGCCCGTTATTCAAGACAACCTGTGAACCATGAGGTACTTAAGATTGGAACCAAGAAAGTATAGTATCGATAATACCAAGTGATCGTAGCTTTGCTGAAAGGCCTGGGTGAGGTACACCATCGGATGCCTTAGATAAGTCAAAAAAAGAACAACGAAAGATTTTCCACTTTCAGCAGAGTCAGTGACGAGATTCAGACAATCAAGCTGACAAGTCATGCGGGACAGTGAGCGGAGGAATCCATGTTGAATGTCATCTATAAGAGTGAGGCTTGATAAGTAGTTAATAATATGTTCTTTAACTATTTTTCCCATTTTTTGGATAAAATGGGGGTATGGTTTATAGGGCAACAATTGGATACCTCATGTTAAGATCTCTTTTTAAGAATGGGAACGATTACCGAGCCTTTCCAGTCAGCAGTTACGATACTACCATTCAGTGAAAGGGTTAAAAGGTTGAGCAGCAACAGGGAGAGATTCGGTCTGCCTCTGACAAGAGCAACTGGTGGTAGGCCATCGGGCCCTAATCGAGGGGGGGTTGTTATTGGATAGAAGCTTGGAAGTACTCCTGGCTTCGAAGGGCATCGTAGAAAGGACACAGTCCGTATCTGGTCAAGATAGGGAGGGGCAGTGGCAGCAGCTGGAGCCACGGCTGAGGCGAAAAATGCATTGAAGGTTTCGGCCATGCAAGGTGGGAAGGTGATAGATGAGTTATTATCCAGAATCGGAAGTTGGGAGTCGGCCTCAATATCAGCTTTTCTAGACTCATGCAACATAGAAAGAAGTTGCTACTTACTGGGATGATTCAATTCCTTAGCCTCTTGGACACGAAGTCGCGCATTATCTTGTAGTTGAGCAAGTGCGCCGAGGCGGTTTGAAAGGATAAAAGTTGAAAAGTCGTTGGAATTACTTAGCTGCTTTGGAAGTTTATGATACTTCCTGTGGATTGGTGAGATAGGAGACCTCTTTTTAGATACGGCCTGGAAAGTATAAGACAGCTTGTTCAGACAGTCGGAAAAGAAGGAGTAGAAAAATATCTCCAGCAAACTGAGGGTCATGGGTGAAAAAATAATCACCCCGGTCATTTTGGCGAATAAGCGTGACTAGCAAGGCCCAATTTTTACGTAGGAATGTATTGTTGAAGGGGTATGCAGGGTAACGAGGGGCACTAAGAGGCAGATGACAGACAACCATTTTACGGTCATTGCCGGGGAAATTTTGCGGTACTGACACGTTGACGAAAGGCATTTTATGAGTAAATTCCAGATCTAGTTTGTTCCCATTTCTTGTGGGTTCGACGACATGTTGTGTCCAGCCACCAAGATGAATGCTATTGATCTGGTCCATAAGATTGACAGGAGCCGAGAGGGTAGGCCAACAAATGTTAGGGAGATTAGAGTCACCCGCGATAAGCTTGGTTCCAGAAGGAAGGAAGCAGAGGTACTCGAAAGACCCAATCAGAAGTGGAAACAAGGAAGTGGGAGAATTTGGCGGGCGATACACGCAGCCAATGTGAAGAACAGTGCTTTGGAGGTTGATAGTGACCCAGAGAGAATCAGGAATTGAATCGAGTGCCGTTTGTAAAAGAAGGGTCGTGGTGTAGATTTCCTTGACGTAGGCTAGGCACCCACCACCACGCCGGCTCGGTCTGTTAGCCCTTAGAAGACTGTGCCCTACCAACGAAATTTGATCATCAGGAGTGCTGTCAGACAACCAGGATTCCGTTATTAAGATAATGTCGTAATTATTTGTGAGGACAAGTATTTTAGGTGCGGGAGTTTGCCAAGAAAGGAATGCGAGTTGAATAAGGCCAAAGTTACGCCATTTGTGGGAGGTGGTACGAGCACATCAGGGGGGTGATGTAAGTTGGAAGAGGGCAGGCTATCGAGACTGGAAGGACTGGAGACCATGGTCGCAAGGGAATATGTTGGTGTCCAGGCTAGCAGGGGTTCAGATGGGGTGGCTTCCAGCCAAGCTGGAGTAAATATTGCAATGAGAGGGACTGCTAAGTGGTAGATGAACTGGGGTACAACGGAGGGGGAAGTGTCGGAGCAAAGGGAAGAACCTGTGGGACTTGGTGAGTCGATATCAGACAGGGGTGATAGAGAGCAGTTGAGAAATATCGGCCAGTCGGAATTGAGTACTGACTGAAGGAAGTGCGGAGGGCGAGGTTGAAAATATGTGACGAATAGGGGCATAGGGTAGTAGACTAGGCTGCACGTTATGGGAGGGGCAAGGAAAGTAGGGCGGAACACCAAATATGGTGCAGTTATTATCGGGAAAAGTAGAGGTATTTGTCAGGCGAGGAGTACGACGTGAGGCAGAGTGAACGGCGTCTGCTACTTGGCAGACATTTCCGCTTTTCCCCTCTGACTGCCACCAAGTGGAAGACTCCAACTGTTGCCTCGCTCTCCCACTTCATCGCCTGTTGGGTGCATCCCCAACTCTAATTTGCTCTCTGTTCCCTCCAGTGAAAAGCTGGTCGCCGTCCAGGGGAAAAGGTCTGCCAGTCTTCCCACCCTTCTCACAAACTCCTCATTCATTCGGCTGTCTCCCCCCTAAAACAACTAGCCTTGACACGCCGACTCTGGTATTCACCTTAAAAAGTATCCCTTGCTCCTATGCATCGGTGGTCCCCACAAATTCACCGCGATCGCTGCCTGCAAATGCCAAAATGCGACCCCCAGACGCCGTTCACTCTGCCCCACGTCGTACTCCTCGCCTGACAAATACCTCTACTTTTCCCGATAATAACTGCACCATATTTGGTGTTCCGCCCTACTTTCCTTGCCCCTCCCATAACGTGCAGCCCAATCTACTACCCTATGCCCCTATTCGTCACATATTTTCAACCTCGCCCTCCGCACTTCCTTCAGTCAGTACTCAATTCCGACTGGCCGATATTTCTCAACTGCTCTCTATCACCCCTGTCTGATATCGACTCACCAAGTCCCACAGGTTCTTCCCTTTGCTCCGACACTTCCCCCTCCGTTGTACCCCAGTTCATCTACCACTTAGCAGTCCCTCTCATTGCAATATTTACTCCAGCTTGGCTGGAAGCCACCCCATCTGAACCCCTGCTAGCCTGGACACCAATATATTCCCACTAGTTGGCAGTAAGAGGGGAAAAGCGGAAATGTCTGGATCAACAGTTGAGGAGGCAGTGGGTGTTGTGCAGAAGAGGAAAGCGTGCTTAAAGACAAGGCGGCGGGGACCTGAGAATAAGCGGTGGAGCGATCAGCTGTCTGTGTCGGAGGCTCAGGACTATCAAGCGTCTTTCTCGTGGGGAAAGTTGAGGGAGATCTAGTGATTTCCCTTTGGAGAGGGGCCTCATCTTAGGACATTGTTGTGTTTTTGTAAGGGGAATTAGAAGTTGCAGTGTTGCGCATTTTATTGAACTCTTTGGCAGATAGATCAGCTGCAAATTGCACAGGGATTGGACAGTTGAAGCGCTGAGCGAGCTTACACAGCCTTGATATTTGATGAGGAAGGTGGGCTGTACCACAAGCATTCAACAACGTACGCTTGAAGTGCCCGGGGAGTATTCTCTCCGGGACATCAAACACGAATGCATCACTGGAGTTTCACTCTCGTGATAACTTCGGACTCAACAGAGTCGATAAAATGTCCAGCCTCTATCAAGTTTTTAAGGTAGAGTTCCTGATGTGTTCAGTGATGCAGAGAAGAGGGGCGAGGTTAGATACCGTATCTCACAACCTTAAAAGGTGAGACTTTATATCTGAGATGCTTTGGTCTAAAACAGCTGTTCTTTCCATCGCCAAGCCTACAAAGTCACAGAAATCAACGGAACTTTGTTTTAAGGCCACGGGAGTTTGAATAAGCCTATTTTTCCTGGTAACCGGAGTATGTGTGGATGGGAAATTATTGGAAGATTTCTTCGCTACACGTGGCACTTTGGAGTACCAAAAAGACACTGTGGGTGAGGCGGAACAGTAACGGCAAACTAAAGCCAGGTTAGAATTTACCGCTGAGAAAAAATTCCGTTACTTTTTCTGGATTACTGGAATGCCCTAATAAAGTGCATTTTTTAATATTTCTTAAGATAGCTGAGTGAAAACTATATCGATAGCAGCACGCAATGGTGTAAACATGAGTGACGTAGGTCGTTGGGATCCAAGTATAGTGGAGTACGCTGACGTCCGAGCTTAATCCAAGCTAACCTTAGACTGCATGACGGCGACGATGTGAATCACCTCTTCATTAGTTTGTCTCACGCATTGTCACCTTAAAAGAGAAAATTTATCCGAGTGCCCCCGGGTGTTTTGAGCTCCTTCAGCTCTTAGCTGGGCCATTTAGGGTCTGGTTCTTGAGGCGTTCGAAAAGCCTTACGGTGTGTGCTGGCACTGCTTTGGCCCCTTCGAAGGTTCTAACCAAACCCCTTTGTCCGCCTTCGGACAAGGGATAATGGTCTAAAAAATTTCACTTTTTCTGTGCATGATGAATTCCCAAGCACTCGGGTGATCTTAGCAAACCTTCCGTGTACGGTCCTTAGAGCCTTCTGATTTCCAACTAGAGGGAAAGCCAGCATCTGCATGGAGTATTCTGGAATGGGCCTAAAAATGGCCGTGTATATTAGGTTAGAACCCACGGAATTCCGGAATCATCTGTTATTCGGAATTGGCAGAGGGCCCAGTGAGCTCTTCTGGCTACGGTGGCACTTCGGACCTCTGTTATGACGTAATCGTGAGTCAGCTTTCCTAAGCCCTTGGTTCCCGGTAATGATCCAGGTTACCGATAGTTTTTTAGGCTCGGGCTTTGCGAAGCTGGCGCTCCACTCGATAAAGTTCGCTTGCGTTTGTCAAGCTTTAGAGGTGTGCCTCGATTCTCTGACCGTATGTGGGGTGTCCAGATGTGAAAGGATCTCTCTACCAACTAAGATGCGGGCCATTCTGGTGCCGCCGTTAAACTTTGGGAGAAAATCTCCAAGACCCACCACCGGATGGTGTATGAGGAGCACTGGCAAGAGCTGCCCCTAGGCGAAACCAAGTGGGACTCCACCATACGCGTATGCCACGGAGGAGACGGCGTCCGAAGCAATTATGCAGAATTTGAGTTTTTCGAAGGCAGTTATCATTTCTTTTCGCCACTGGTGGCACAGCCTTTAAGGACACCAACATGTTGATGCTTGCCATTGAATGCACTGAAAAGGGGAAAACATCGATAGCCACGGGTGTAGTGACCGGTCGTGGAAAATCTCCCTAAAGCCGTCGCGATTCAGTGTTTTTTCAACATCACTCACTTACCTACTCTATTGACGTGTCTTTACGAACTGTTTGTTTTTATGGACCAATTGTTGTTTAATAATAATAATTGTATATTTCGGATGCGCCCGAAGCATGCTAGAATGCATGATCAGATGATTACAATGATGCTGGAATGACAACTCAAAAAAGGGTACAACACGTGCATTCAGAATATCAAAGAGAGTGTTACAGTGAACTAAAACTGTAGTAATGCCCGGCAAATTTGAAGGTCAGGGTCGAATGATGTCGGTTGGTCTGGAGTACATGCATAAGTGGTATATGAAATAATTACCACTGGTGGAAATTCGAACATATTCAAAGGATATTTTTTTGGTGCACTACAGAATATGAGAGGCATATGGATAGAAATCTCGTCGAAGCGTTCGGTGAATTATTCACTTTACGACAGGTATGTCAAGAAGTATTACCATGGAAATATTTCAGTCTGCAAAGATGGTAGTATATAAAGTGGTGGCTGTATACTGGAGGAATCATATATGTGGCAAACAATTGCGTATTTCCTGGGAGGGAGACTACCAGAGTGATGGTGGCAGAGAACGGCCGGAGGAAAACAGGTGAGCATGCGGCAAATTGTTAACTTTATGTAGGGTTGGTATGAAATGTCAAAGCGGAAGTGGAAGACTAATCAATATCGACCGTGTGGTTACATCCATTATGCAGATGTTGAGTTCTGCGGGAGGGAAGGTAAAGTATTTCACAGGTAAGTGCATGTCAATAGATGAACGCTGTGTGGAGTGTACCATGCAAAAACGACAGATCAATAAAACTGCCCAGGTATATCGCGGAAAGCGGCAGTGGATCAACGAATATAGAAATGAAATGTATCAGCCGGTGCAGATAGTGGTGTGATTTAGAGGCTGGATACGGGGTCAGTTTCGGTAATACAACACGAATGCAACATCTGGAAGATTGAAGGTGTCGATAACGGTGATGGTATAGTAAGTAGACGGTGAATGTCACATTTCTAATGACCAATTTGACAGGTGTAACAGACGATGGGAACGGAGCGGAGATGCAGCATGGGAAGTGTATCGAAGACGTTCAATCGTGAAGGGAACGCAGTGATCTGCAGAGCCGGAACACTTGATGCAACAGCATTGCGGATGCGATTGGATGGACCGACGAAGAGTGCAGGTAGTTACTAATTACTTCGCTGCCCACTGGAGGACTACTGAAAGATATGTCAGCGCCGGACGCTTTTTTTGGTGATTGTTGAGGCAATGAACATTGACAACAAATGTGCCAGTGATTGAACAGTATTAGCGGGTTCTAACACGGAACCGGCATAATGATATACGGGATTAAAATGAGTTGTAAGAATGCAGTGAGATCGAGTAGTCCAGGTCCAAGTAGTCTGATGGAGGGAATCTTGGGGAAAGCGATCGTGAGACGGGCGAAAATAAAGTCGTGTGTAAATCTCGTTTGTTCTGTCCAGCAAGAGAGGTTACAAGTTATTCCTGGGATGAAGAAGGCGACAATCGTCCTTAGGGGGTAGGTTCTAAAAACAAAACGGAGAAGGCTGCAGTCTGGCAATTCTACCAGCTGTGGGTTAGGGGAGAAAGACAGAACACCAAAATCATGCCAGTAACAGTAATGGGTGGTCGCGACTTTGAGGTCTGGTTTTTTGGATTAAAGAACATCCGGAAAGCGAAGAAGACCGGTACTATCGACTAATTATTGTGAGGCTTAGTGAGAATTACCAAAAAAGCAAGGAGGCTAGAATAGGCGACACTGGGGGCAAATACTTATGTGTAGTTCGACGAATGGTTTATAGAAGACCACATCGATCGTGGCGGTTCGATCATCAGAACGAGGCCTGGAATCTCGTGTGTTGAAATAGGGTCTCAATGAGTAAATAGTTGAAGCGTGGATGAGACTGGTATCTTGAGGACAATATTATATATGCTGCTATATATTTTCTAGCATTATAAATGCTCTTGTACCTGGCGGCAGCTGATAAAAAAAGAACCTAACCGACTATGGTAAAATCTGACAGCATGAAAAAAGAATCACCGGAGTAACGGTGGCCAGTAGGGGGTCGTGGTCAGAGGCGTTGAAAATAGGAAGTGGCTAGACAAACACGTGGAGTGTGCTGTTGTTCGCGCCCAGAGCGCTACTTTGTCATATCCTTGTTCTGGACCTGCATGACTTACGTTCTCCTTGCTCGCACTCCGCAGCTCGGTTTCTCGTTTGTTGAGTCCTTGTGATCTCACAATTGAGGTTTGTATCTGTTTGGTATCATTGTTCATTCAATTATCTAGTATCGTAGAATCTCACGGATAATCGCCTTTTGATTTCGGGATCCGTTGTGAATTTGGTTACGCATTTCTCAAACTTGTGTTACAGTGATCGCGACTATTTAGAGATCACAGAGTCCTGAATAGCGCCATTGTTTCGGGTGGATATCCCACCCCACATGTTGGCAACATCACTACGAAAATTGACGGTGCTCATTTGTCCTGAAAAATGTATCTGGTACGGGCCTGACTACAGATACTCTTTGAGGGGGAGGAAATGCCAGAGACAGCGACAACAACATATTTTGCTCTTTTCATATTTCCATACACACCATTTCGTCTGGACAAAGTCACAAGAACCTTTCAACGTTTTACTGTCTGTGCTACCGGGAACTTGGAGTTTGCTTTCGTCTCCGTAGAAGACCTGCTAATAATCAGTGAAGCTGGAGTTGAACCTACACGACATCTGGACCAGTTGCTTGAGTATTCGTCTATGCATGTTTAACTTTCTGCGCCGAAAAGCTATTCTGGCCAAAGTTCAGCTGAATTTTTAGGCCACATGAATAATGACTGTGACGTTATACGCCCGAGAAGGTACTAGCCATTTGTGACTTCTCCACTGGCCTTTGTTCGCCGTTCCAATAGGGTAGTAAGCTAATATCGGCCTTTCGTCACAAACTGTACGCAATTGTCGCGGCCTTCAAAGTATTTTCTTTGAGGCTATCAAGATGGTCCGTAAAACTGCCCAAAGATGATGAAACTGCCTTCAACGCAAGTGAAAAAGCATCGGTTCCTCTTCTTTCGCCCGTTCTCTTCAAAGCTGAAGCCCAAGTTAGTCCAGAAAACCTAGCCTCCGAGTGAGCCTTTGGCGGAGCGTTTCACGCAACTCGCTTATGAGCAGTACGTGGACGAATTCGAACAAATCCCAGAGCCAAAGCACGATTGATCCGTAAAATCTACGATACAGGATTACTAAATGGGACAAGACATAAACATATACATACCTCAATTACGCAGTCACGCAGACTGAGGAAACGAGAACAACGTCTGCTTCGCAATGCACAAGCAAGTGCGTCACTCGGGCCCTAGATGGAGTATGACGAGGTGGCGCTCCGGGCAGGAACAAACAAAGGTCGGTCCATAAAAGCAAAGTGTTCGGAACCACGCAAATAATGCATGCGAGAGGGCACTATGACGGAAACACGAAATTATAGTGCCTTCAAAAGATTTTCTAAAATCGATCGTTACACTACAGCAGTAGTCCACATCAGAAAAGAAACCACGGGCATTTTTCCCTCGTCGTCTTCTACTAGCTGAAGCTAACTAACCCACCTTCAGCCGTGAACTACATGCCGTCTGAAGTACGGTTTCGACGTATACTCGTAGGCAGACACTTCACCGTCTTCACAGATCCTGGGCCATTAACGCGTGCTTTTCACGGCCAAACCGACAAACTGGCACCACCTTAGCTGCGTTATTCCGACTGCTTTGCGCGGTTCTGCAGTGACCTTCTTCACCATTCTGGCGCCGACGACAATGTTGCTGATGCTTATTCTTGAGTAGACTCTACTTCTATTCAGTTACCGTTCACGGGCCTCGAACCTTCAGCTGCGGCTCAAAGATCGGAGCTGGAGCTCACAGATCTGAGCCTGATTCCACGGACCTAACCACTTCAGGCCCAATAATGTGTGGAACAATCTTGCCGCACTCAAGCACCTATCGTACCCAAGTCTGTGGGCCGTAAATTCTTCGACCTTTTACAAAACTGAGCCCACCGCGGCAATCCAGCCATCACCAAGCTAGTTGCAGGTAGGTACTTCTGGTGTTGCAAGATAACTTCAAGCAATACGTAGCCAATTCACACTAATCCCAAAGCAAAACAATATTGGTTCGCGAATTGCACAAAGCTGGATTGTGAAATGAACAACTTGAGAAATATATACACCTCTCAAAAATGCGACTACAACGACTCAAAACTAGAGCCAAGTTCACATTTTGAGGGAGTGAGCTAGTGAGCCACATATGGCCAAACTAGCTACGACAAAATCGCGCCTTGCACTCAAAAAATCAGAGGTTGGTTCACGAACTCAAAATACCACGGTGTTTTGGAGAATTTTACGAAACCGTTAGTCTCAGGCAAAGGAGTCAAAGGAATATCCGTAATTTGGCTCTATCAGGTGTCTAGTTTCAAAGGCTAAAGGAGCATAGACACAGTGTCCTCATCAAGCCAAACTCCGGTAGCATTTTCGAGGTCTTTACACGTAATTGGTATCGTTGGTCCTCTCAACTCCTCTCAAGTCTCCTATTACCTCATTACCATGATCAAACCTTCAACCCGTTGACTGGAGGCCATTCTCATTGAAAATTTAGGGACAGAAACCACAGTAGCTGCATTTATGGATCGTTGAGTTTCATGGTGCGGCTCCTCGGCAACGGAAACTGCTGGTAACGGCGCACAATTTGGGCTAAGCTTGTCTGGAGATACACCGCGTTTGTTGGGCCGTCACCGTTCTCGTAGGGCGGCATGACACACAGCAGCCAGCAGTGAGCTTGAACGTTTCCATCGCCAGCCCACAGCTACCCTCGCCGCTTCCGAAAGCTGTGATTGGGTACAGGTGCTTCCAACCGTTCCGCTTATAAGCCTGATATTTGTGTGCCATTTGCTGAATTAACATTCGGTCAAAATCATCTGCTACCGGGGGCTTACTTTTCCATGGGTCCCTTGAGTTGCGAAGGCCGTTTCTCGTAGACTCAACAAAAGGCTACACAGGAGCGCCTCAGCAAATGCATTCACCGCGACTGAGGTCCCCATGGTTCTACATTTCACCGCAAACGTCTACTTGTATCTAGGTCATTATACCTTCGCTTGACACCGGGATACCTCTTCAGCAGCCTTGTGAAGGAACATTTGGGTTGCCCCACCAACGCGCTACAGTTTACTTCAGTGGTCGAAGAGATAGTCGCGAAACTAATTATCGACCTCCTTCAGTTTGCTCGCCTTGGCTACAGTCTAGTAGGGGGGAGAACAACCATCCATAGCGCCTAAGCAGTTCAGCCACCCACCACGAACGCCGACTCATCACCTCAAACTGTGCCATCTGAAGCAACTGAGCGACAGAGAACGGAGCGATCTGGCCGTATTATACGTTGGCCAAAGCTTCTCCCAGGCAGCATTTTTATCTACCCACACTAAGTAGGTTGACGTTTTAAAAAACCATCTTGAGGGCAAGAAGTTAGAACACCGAAATTTTTCCGCACTGGGCCCATCAACCAGGACAAGTTCCCTTCATTTCGATTTTACATATGCGCTGTTTGCTTGTTCGTTTTGTTTTGCCTTCCCATTGACTTACGTGCATGGTCGATGGAAGGAAACCCCGGGGAAAATTGCGTTGGAGTATTTCGTATGACGTATTCTTTGTGCCCCGCCTAAGCGAGGGTGCGGTAGATGATCACCCGGCCCGTGCACGATTTTAGTGAACCCCCATCACGGGCACCAGTGAATTAGGACGTCGTAACATGGTCCGCTAGACGACTGAAGACGCATGAGACTTGTGATTTAGATGGAAACCTGCGCGTGGTACGCTCGCAGTTAGATCAGAGGGTCACTCTGGCATTTCCCTCCCGAAAGGAGGAGTTGTTGCAGCGACGAACTGAGGACGGAGTTTGACCGTGTGAATTCATGAACAAAATTTATGATGGGTAAACATAAATAATTAGTTATTAGCCCTGGGCATTTCGTGTGTTGTTCGATTCCCCAGGGCTGCTGTGAGGCAAGTTGGCCTCCTCCAGTTGAAAAACACATTTCACTGTTCTGCTTTTGGACGATGGGAAATCGGCTCTTCTAGCTAATATCGTGTCTGGTGTCGCTCTAACACGCGAACATGATCAACACTGTTTCAACACAAATGGCCCCCCACCTATCCCGCTGATGTTTACCATCTTTCAGGAACAGCTGAAACTTTCGGCTTCTTGCTAGTTCCCTAAGTTATTCTTGGAAGTTAGGTGGTACCCGATAATCCAGAGCAAAACAATATTGGTTCGCGAATTGCACAAAGCTGGATTGTGAAATGAACAACTTGAGAAATATATACACCTCTCGAAAATGCGACTACAACGACTCAAAACTAGAGCCAAGTTCACATTTTGAGGGAGTGAGCTAGTGAGCCACATATGGCCAAACTAGCTACGACAAAATCGCGCCTTGCACTCAAAAAATCAGAGGTTGGTTCACGAACTCAAAATACCACGGTGTTTTGGAGAATTTTACGAAACCGTTAGTCTCAGGCAAAGGAGTCAAAGAAATATCCGTAATTTGGCTCTATCAGGTGTCTAGTTTCAAAGGCTAAAGGAGCATAGACACAGTGTCCTCATCAAGCCAAACTCCGGTAGCATTTTCGAGGTCTTTACACGTAATTGGTATCGTTGGTCCTCTCAACTCCTCTCAAGTCTCCTATTACCTCATTACCATGATCAAACCTTCAACCCGTTGACTGGAGGCCATTCTCATTGAAAATTTAGGGACAGAAACCACAGTAGCTGCATTTATGGATCGTTGAGTTTCATGGTGCGGCTCCTCGGCAACGGAAACTGCTGGTAACGGCGCACAATTTGGGCTAAGCTTGTCTGGAGATACACCGCGTTTGTTGGGCCGTCACCGTTCTCGTAGGGCGGCATGACACACAGCAGCCAGCAGTGAGCTTGAACGTTTCCATCGCCAGCCCACAGCTACCCTCGCCGCTTCCGAAAGCTGTGATTGGGTACAGGTGCTTCCAACCGTTCCGCTTATAAGCCTGATATTTGTGTGCCATTTGCTGAATTAACATTCGGTCAAAATCATCTGCTACCGGGGGCTTACTTTTCCATGGGTCCCTTGAGTTGCGAAGGCCGTTTCTCGTAGACTCAACAAAAGGCTACACAGGAGCGCCTCAGCAAATGCATTCACCGCGACTGAGGTCCCCATGGTTCTACATTTCACCGCAAACGTCTACTTGTATCTAGGTCATTATACCTTCGCTTGACACCGGGATACCTCTTCAGCAGCCTTGTGAAGGAACATTTGGGTTGCCCCACCAACGCGCTACAGTTTACTTCAGTGGTCGAAGAGATAGTCGCGAAACTAATTATCGACCTCCTTCAGTTTGCTCGCCTTGGCTACAGTCTAGTAGGGGGGAGAACAACCATCCATAGCGCCTAAGCAGTTCAGCCACCCACCACGAACGCCGACTCATCACCTCAAACTGTGCCATCTGAAGCAACTGAGCGACAGAGAACGGAGCGATCTGGCCGTATTATACGTTGGCCAAAGCTTCTCCCAGGCAGCATTTTTATCTACCCACACTAAGTAGGTTGACGTTTTAAAAAACCATCTTGAGGGCAAGAAGTTAGAACACCGAAATTTTTCCGCACTGGGCCCATCAACCAGGACAAGTTCCCTTCATTTCGATTTTACATATGCGCTGTTTGCTTGTTCGTTTTGTTTTGCCTTCCCATTGACTTACGTGCATGGTCGATGGAAGGAAACCCCGGGGAAAATTGCGTTGGAGTATTTCGTATGACGTATTCTTTGTGCCCCGCCTAAGCGAGGGTGCGGTAGATGATCACCCGGCCCGTGCACGATTTTAGTGAACCCCCATCACGGGCACCAGTGAATTAGGACGTCGTAACATGGTCCGCTAGACGACTGAAGACGCATGAGACTTGTGATTTAGATGGAAACCTGCGCGTGGTACGCTCGCAGTTAGATCAGAGGGTCACTCTGGCATTTCCCTCCCGAAAGGAGGAGTTGTTGCAGCGACGAACTGAGGACGGAGTTTGACCGTGTGAATTCATGAACAAAATTTATGATGGGTAAACATAAATAATTAGTTATTAGCCCTGGGCATTTCGTGTGTTGTTCGATTCCCCAGGGCTGCTGTGAGGCAAGTTGGCCTCCTCCAGTTGAAAAACACATTTCACTGTTCTGCTTTTGGACGATGGGAAATCGGCTCTTCTAGCTAATATCGTGTCTGGTGTCGCTCTAACACGCGAACATGATCAACACTGTTTCAACACAAATGGCCCCCCACCTATCCCGCTGATGTTTACCATCTTTCAGGAACAGCTGAAACTTTCGGCTTCTTGCTAGTTCCCTAAGTTATTCTTGGAAGTTAGGTGGTACCCGATAATCCAGAGTGCTGAAGTTTTGTATTTGTTCAGACCCTGAAGTGTCGGTCTCCTTTCACGACGGTTACATTTGTTGTGGTCTGGTAACTGAGTGGGAAATAGCTGCCCACTGGACCTCTGTTCCTTCTATTTACACCTTCTCGGTAAAAATAAGCTTTCTGAGTTGCTGCAAACTGTGGACCTGGGATGTTCAAGTCACAGAGTAATTTATGGATAAGACGATTGATTCTAAATATTCCCGTGCCTGGCCTTTATCTCGTTAGCTGAGTACGGCTGTTGAGCTCCGGGGAAGGTGAAGACTTATGGAAGTGCATTCAGTTTCGCCTACCTAAAGTTGGGTTGAGCGTGCGAACAGCTTTCGTCCTGGTAAGCATGGGGGAAACCCCATGGTGAATTTTGAGAGCTTCTGCCTTTCCGACAACTTTCAAAGCTCACTGTCAAATGCTAAGAGAAATACCAAAAAGAACATTAGTCACTGAGAGCGATTGACTCCGATCACCTCTGTCATGTGCAGCCAGAGAGTACAGATTTTGTTTTACTGGATCGAGATAGAACTACTGGCCCTTGGGTCGCTCAGCTCAGTCGGTCGCCTCGTTCCAGGAGTATAAACCAAACATCCGGACGCGGGAAAAGGTGCTTTTGGCGCATCTTTCAAACGTGCGCGATAACTAATACTCATTTCGGTGAGTTGTACAGCCAACGACAACTACACCATCATAAATACAGAAAAAGTTGAAGTTTCGCTTTGAAAACCCGAAAATCATTTTCAAAATCTTATGCGCATCGCGACTTAAGCGAGAAAATACCACAGAACCACCAACCAAGGCCGCGCCCGCAGCACCTACAGCCACCGCGGTCATTGACGGTGCTAACCTTGATTACAGAGCATATATACCCTTGTGGCACGCATTCAAACAAAAGTCGCACCACAACATTTCACGTCAGTCTCATTTTCTACAGGCACCGATTCATCTGTTTCAACCGTTCCACACATAACAGTCCCACAACTTCAGTCGGGCTATTTTTAGGCCCGTATGTTTAGGCACTATCGCGTTCCAGTGTTAAAGTGACCGCGGACTGGACTGCCACCTTTATGCTTGAACTGGTTTCGGGCCGCGACTTTTAGTTGGATGGTGGTCTAGGATACAGCGGCGCGGAAACACTTTAAAACAAGAAGATTTATTTAAAAGCGGTAACGATGAATGAAACTACCACAATAGGATTTGAACGGGCGCCGGTGAGCAAGGTCACCAAACACATCACCCCGCTAAATTTGAAAGAGGTTATGGCGGTTTTAGTCTGCCGCCAATTCCGCTCATATCTGCCTAAATGTTGCGTCTTGTTGCAAAATTTATACCCCCTTGGAACCGCAAAAATAGCAATTGAAGGTTAATGCCGTAAGGCCTAATATGTAGTAAAAAAAATTATGAAATTGGTCTACCGACTGTTTCTTATGTATCTGCCATAATGTCCATTTGTATTGCAAAATGGATACCTTTTTGGAACGACATAAATTGGGGAATGTAAAGAAATGTCAAACGATCCTTCGTAGATGTGGTTCGCCAGGAACAATACAAGTCTGGTACCTGAAATATTATGCAGTAGGACTTGGGCTACTAGGCTGCACCGTCATACATACATACACATATATATATCTATATATATATATGTTCATATATATATATATATGTATAATTAAATGGTAACTTCTCCGGCCATCGCTGGACGAACTTCCTTATGGACACATAGAGATGTACATATAAGCTTATATGTACATATCTATGTGTATTTCTATATACATACATGCACATGTATAAATATATACAAATATACGTATGTATATGTGTATATGTACATATGTATAAACTTATATTTATATATATATCTATATATATACATAGGTATATATATACTTAAATGGTAACGTTTCCGGCCATCGCTCGACGTACGTCCTATGGGAATGGGCTGTATATGTCCATAGATATATATACATATGTATAAATCTATATATATATACATATATATATATATATATATATATATATATATATATATATATAAAGGGTAACGTTTCCGGCCATCGCTGGACATACGTCCATATGTACATATCTATATGTTTTTCTATATACATACATACACATGTATAAAGATATACATATATATGCATGTATATGTACATATGTATAAACACATACATATATATATGCATATATATATATATATATATATATATATATATATATATTCTTAAATGGTAACGTTCCCGGCCATCGCTCGACGTAAGTCCTATATATATATATATATATATATATATATATATATATATATATATATATATATATATATATATATATATATATATATATATATATATATATATATATATATATATATATATATATATATATATATATATATATATATATATATATATATATATATATATATAGGTTGACCTAGGTGACAGTCCCGTCTTAAGATGCCTATTTTCGGTTTCCACTCTATTGGTTGTTAAATTACCCAAAGTTAATACCTGCCTTACCTTGTAACCCGCCCAGCAATCCTTAAACGGCATCCACGTTCTTACTAAGTAACCCATTGCCTCAGAGCTGCGGGCCTGAATAGCAGCCCGAAAGCGTTCGAATGCGGACTCGCTGCTTGCGAACACCATGTTACGCATCCACTGGAAAACACGGTCCTTTTCTAGAGTCGTTGCTGCAACTAGATGGTTGCACCGTTTCCGCATATCTTGCAACACGTGAAACCGGCAGAACACTATCTGGGCTTCAGGATAGTGAGTCTTGAACCCGTTTAACCGAGCGAGACTACGATCTACCACTATTGTTTTACAATCCCTAGTTGCGGGCAGGTATTCACGCAGAAAACCCACGGCTTGTCTGTAGCTTGCAGTGCTTTCATTGGGCAGCAAAGCATACAGAATGCTACGGCCTAAGCCTGTTTCATCCACTATCATTACGTGCCATAAAACGTAGCCACCGCAGTTCATTTGGTGAGTAGCGTCAGCTAGAATCACCTGGCTGCATCTGCGAGCAACCGGAATCACCTCCAAGGGTATGAAGAACAGAAACCTAACTATATTCTCCTCGTGTATTACCTGGCTAATGCCTTTACCTTCCAGCAATTCTTTAACCCTAATTACGTTACCACGAGCATCGTGACTGTGACGGACACGTATAGACCGAAAGTCCATGCTATTCAGACGCCTATCGAACATCCGACTAGTATATTCCCTTAATTCAGCAGTATTATGGAACGTATCCATCAAGTTATACACCACCGACTCTTGAAAAGCTGTCAGTCTTCGGTTAGCTACATATAAACTTGGATTCCCTACTTGGAACCTATGACTATGGACCATGCACCACTTTGCGACACGATTTCCAGTTCCTTGGGCGACCAAAGTGACGAATGCTCCGCAATCCAGGTTTTTGTATCTACAATGAAGTCAAACATTAACAAACAATTATTCTAACCTTGAACCACCTCCACCTTTTCGACGCCGATGGACACAGCAATATTTCACGAAATAATATTTCATTCCGTCGCTAATTGTTAGCCGTCGCTTTTTTGCCTGTTTCCATGTTCGGGCATTGTAATTGTAGAAGCTGGTACTTGTGCATCGCTGGAACTCTCGAAAATCGGTCGCGAATTCATCCAGACCTTCGTAAAAGTCTTTTATCAATCGGGAAAAAGTCTCGGAATTGTCAACAGTCATGGTCGTTCACGTGGCTAGCGAGCGAGATGGGTGCTGACATTTTGTAGCGCTAGGCCTTATATACCAGCGTAAATTTGATGATATAAACAATATTTGGTAATATTCTTTGCCTCTGGTTACACCCAACAGAATTTATTTCACGTTCTTTTAAACGTAATTTATCTCATCACAAAATGTCTATTTCAGCTGATATTACCGTTTCATTTGTGGTAGTTCGATCCTTGACTTTCTTTAAAAGCGTTGCAATACTGCATGACTCTCGAACAAAGGAAAGAGTTACTAAGCCATGCAAGTGTGTGCTTTACCGCTCCAATACGGCTTTAAATAGATGAGATAACATTGGATTTTAGTTTTTATGTTACCCGAACTCTGGAAAGATGAAGAACAAGCGTTTTCGATTGCATCTGGGGTTATGAAATCTGCGTTGTATACTCAGTTGAATAATATTGCCTCCAGAATATGTCTAGCCACTCGCTGTGGTTATTAGATATATATCAAATACCATATAGTAGAAATGCCTTGATCTTTAATCATGGCGCATCACTGTACGACGTTGTACGTACAACGGCGCCGCCTTCATGAATTGTACGCCGAATCAAGCATCAGTCTGTTGTCGTTTCTCTTGAAATAGGCCTAGTGGTTGCCTAAACAATCATTATATATATATATATATATATATATATATATATATATGCAGTTGAGTAGTATGAGATTAGATTTGTATATAATATGATTCATCATGCAGCTTGAACGCCCAACTCACCATTGAAAACCATGGAAGCACGTGCTTCCATGGTTTTCAATGGTGAGTTGGGCGTTCAAGCTGCATGATGAATCATATTATATATATATATATATATATATATATATATATATATATATATATATATATAATGTAAGGGTTGAATGGACTACGCAGTACTGTGCAGCTGTTTCATCCTTGTTGGGAATCATCAGCAGTGCACATCCACCGAGCCCCCACGGGGACTCGAACTCGGGGTGAACGATTGTGAATCGAACACCTTAACCACAAGGCTACCCGGGCTGGCTCTCAACAGTTCGTTGAGCATCTACACTACATGATATAGTACCCTTCCGTCACTGGCTTTTGAACGGTAACAACCCGCTTCCCACACAGAGATCGACTCCTATGATGGATGACTTCTCTGTAGGGGCCTAAGTACAACGAAGGCATTCCGTTATGAACAATCTACAGAGCTTGGTTACTATTTGCAATTGAGTAGTAGGAGATTAGATTTGTGTGTAATATGATTCATCATGCAGCTTGAACGCCCAACTCACCATTGAAATCGATGGAAGCACTGTACAGCTGTTTCATCCTTGTTGGGAATCATCAAACCGTTGAGAGCCAGTCCGGATAGCCTTGTGGTTGAGGCATTCGGTTCTCAATCGTTTACCCCGGGTTCGAGTCCCCGTGGGGGCTCGGTGGATGTGCACTGCTGATGATTCCCAACAAGGATGAAACAGCTGCACAGTGCTTCCATGGTTTTCAATGGTGAGTTGGGCGTTCAAGCTGCATAATGAATCATATTATATATATATATATATATATATATATATATATATATATATAATGTAAGGGTTGAATAGACTAAACTGAGTCGACAAACTCGTCGCAGCGGTTCACCGACTTGTTGATGAGATCAATGTCTCGAAATAAATGATCCTCAGGATCACCGTCAACGTAAGGGCACATCTACTAAACTTTAAATCGCGAACCAGCAAAAAAGAATAAGAGGAAACAATTCTGATAAACAAAGGTCAGTTGCGACTATGCATGATTGTTTGCGGGCACAGTACTGCCAGGTTGCTCAGGCCGAAGCAGGTCGTTGTCTCAGGGGTCTACAACTGGAACCTGCAGCCATCCAAAGTTTAATTCACAAGGCAGCGGGCCAAAGCGTGGGGTCCGTAATCCACTGGGTCTGGTGACGGATTGCTCAGCTTACACCGTTCCGGTGTAAGCTGTCTGCCAAGTGCACCCTTCCGCCACAGATGCAGATGGGCATAGTGTTGTATGCTTCGTACGCCGTCTGTGATTGGTTTGGAATCGGACACGCAGTCATTTGAGAACATTTCGAGGGACTTTCAGGGCGTGTAACTATTTCGGCCTGAGATACTCACCCCCGAGCATACTGAGACACTTGGAGACCAACGACAATCCTCATTAATTTGCCCTAACCAGGAAAATAGGGGCTACCAAACGAACTCAGTACTGATGCTAGCTTCGTCATACTTCTAAGCCAAGTTAAAACCTGACCGCCTTGCCTGGTGAGGGCGAATAAAACACAGAAAAGTAGACGATCTACAAGCTTACGCAAAACATGTCCGAGTTGTCGGGGTCGATGTAGAATGATCACTTCGGTCAGAGGATGGGTATTTGCGCCCAACATGACGATGCAACTCGTCCTTACTCTATGTTGCCACCAGATGCGAGCAGTGCTTCGGAGACCGGTTTTCGGACACAAAGCCACCGGGCATCTTTAATGCTGTGTGGCCAAGTCTCACAGTCAGACTAAAACACTACGAACCATGACGATGTGTACCGGCGGTGGTCGGGTGCTTTAAATCATTTTCTCATCACTTCTGAAGTCAGGCGTTTGGATCCCGCCACCACCAGTCACTTTGGTGATAGGCAGAAATCCACTTTCGTCCGGTTCGTCACCACACCAGACTTATTGGGACCTTAATTGGTCCTCTACGTTAGGCCTCGGGGTCCCGTTCCTGGCTATCATCATCATCGTACGGCGTTAAACAGTAGGGCAAGCCCCACTGACTATGCACTACAGTTGTGTGCCTTTGAGGTTACAGAGCACTTCCCCATCACTATACTCATGCGCAAGTGTGTAATAAAAAATACCCGTCTTTTAAGAAAGAGTCGGATGTCACGGCGGCACAGGTGCCACAATTTGGCGAAAGCTGTTCTGACCTTCTCTGTTCGTAAACTGATTTCCTCTGCAACATCAGAAGTTTACAAGGTCGCTTTTTATTGAGACTAGATAAATCGAAGATAGGTAAAAGTTTGTGAATGTTCCGTTCTGGTAAATCCATTGTTCAGCTGTCCACGAAGATATTCCGGACGAAATGAACGTCCCGTGAGTTGTTAGAAGACTAAATTGTTGTGCTCGAATGGTCGAGCAACAGACGCAGAAAGAAGGAGGATTTCATATGTCTCTCATCTTCCGACAATGCAAGCGCATGAGCTGAAAGGGGAAAGCGAAAACCATGTGTGAGTAACGATCGAACGCAATACAACCCTTGAAAAATCTCCAGAATATGTGTTTCGAACAAGCAAAAGGTGATAAGCTATGTAACCTAGATTACACCAACGACCTTGTCTGTTTGTTCGAATGTACGGAACATGCGGAACATGCACTAAATGGACTCACAAGAGCTGTAGCTGAATTCGGCATGCGCTTTGCACATTCAAAGTGAGAAGTGATGTTACAAGACTGGTCGTCAACGATTCCGAACTTGATGCCTAATGGGTGGGTTCTAACAGTTGTCGACTGCTTCATTTACTTGGGCAGTAACGTGACGACGGATGAGAGCATGGTAGTGGAAGTGGGCGCACGTATGTCCAAGGCTCGAGCGGCGTACGCTGAAATGTACTTCTGGCACCGACCTTAAATTTCTCTGAAGTTGAAAGGTCGTGTGTGTTGTGCCGCGGTGCGTTCATTTTACTGTATGATTGAGACTTGGGGTCTGCATGCGGAAGATGTTCGTCGCCTTGAGATTTTCGACCATCGACGTTTGCGTAATATCTCTGGGATTGCATAAGGTTACCGCGTGAACAGTGCTGAGGTCGGATATCGGGCATTAGGTACTAGTTCAGCGAATATTCTACCACGGCGTAGTAGGCTTCGTTGTTTGGGACACGTGTTGCGTATGGCAAACACGTCTGCAATACCGGGCCCTGTCTTCCGTTTCTCTTTGAGAATGGACAAAGCCATGCGGATGTCAAAAAATGACGTGGCAGCGGGGAATGAGAAAATGTACGGCGAACTTAGCAAAACTAGATACCTCACGTCTTCGAGATCCCTCAACCAGTTGGTTGAAGACACAGGGATTTGGCAGCAAACCACGAACAGTGACTATCGTGTTGTCACTTTCTGTCGAATCAGAATGATTGATCAATGTGTGTTTGTACGATTGGACTGTGTATTCCGTATGTTGGCTACTAGGGCGTTCTTTGCTTTCCTCGTCGCTGTAGCTCCATTCTCTGTGCATCGTGTTTATTCATTCTTTCTATTTCTACGTGCAACATGGTGAGAAAGGCAGTGACTAGTGGGGCCCGCCCTACGGTTTAACGCTGTAGGATGCTGAACGCAACCCAAATATGAAACTAGTTTCTGAAAAGGTCGCATTGGAACATGTGTTTAGACTGATCATACTCAGCTCATAGTGCCGCTGTCCGTCAAATTATATATGTATATATATATATATAACGCGAAGGAATTTCTTTTCGATATATCACTTCAGGCATTTACGTGTATAGTACTGGACAAAGGAGAGTATATGTGCAGCTATAGATAGCAGTCCATCACGATGAGACAGCATCTTGGCGTGGTGTGATGGCTTGCGTGCCTCCATGACCCAAAGAGCTACGCAGAAGGGCTTCGTTAAGCCGGAGATATAATCATGCCTGACAGGTCAATGGGTAGAGGCCAGACAGTCCAGTCTCAAAACCAGTTGATGGGCAACATCTGGTTCTATTCGCTATACCCTTGGATAGGGCACTGCAGCGAATGAACACGGAGAGAAACAGTTTACCGGTCAAAAAACCTCCACTAGATAGACTTAGGAGTGGAGTACTTTCGGTTTCTCTCGACGGTGGGAGAAGTCATCGCACTTCATTGGTCAGCCATCGCCCGCCTAAGCTGGGCAGCCCCCAGCCCAAAAGAAGCTGCCTCATCCACGTTCCGCTTGCATGGGACTGAGTACTGAATCCGAAAAGCGGATCGATAACAAAGCACTAGCGAAAACGTGACAAAACACATGCAGTAATCAAGTCCCACGTGACAGACTAAGAGAAGTTCGTTCATGAGTTCTTCGGTTGCGTTCCCGTGCTGGGTTAACGCCCCACTACCTTGTGGGTTAGACTTTTGAGTCAAAGGCTCCGGTTAGAGTTCCAAAAGGAAAACCGCTTTTGCGGTTTGGACAGCCGCGAAGTATAATTCGCCCAGAATCCCCCAGTATCTTTCCTGTAAGGGGGCCCTACAAGTTTTCCCTCTTTTAATTTAAGGTCTATGAAAAAAGCGACGCATAATTGCGGCTCTGATGAAAGCAGTAGCTCAGGAGTTAGGTATAAATCAGATGCACTTCTTAGGCGTAAATGTTCACTACACTTGGCTGCCTTTAACGTCCGCACACTATGTCAGAAAGGGCAACAGGCTGCCCTAGCTAAAACACTTGACATCTTTAAAATGGATGTATGCAGTGTCTCCGAAATACGCATATAAGACCCTACTTTTGTGACAACTCTCCACACCCCGGATACAAACTCAGTCTCTCACTTCACTCTTCGCGTATCGGGTGATTCGGTGTCTAAAGCTCGTGGTCAGGCTGGCGTTGGGATTGCTTTGAGCATGAAAGCTGAGCGTTCACTGCTATACTGGATTCCAGTCAGCAGTCGTTCGTGTGCAATTCGGTTGGACGGTTCTGTTCGTGTCAACAACAGTAAGCTGAAGCGCCTATGTTTGTTCGTCGTGTCTGTGTATGCGCCGACTGACTGCAACTCCTCTGAGGCCAAGGACCAGTTTTATCATGATTTGTCTGAGCTGCTTCAAAGCGCACGTTCAACAGATGTGATCATTGCTGGGGATTTCAATACCCAAGTTGGCGGTTTGGGAGATTCCGAAAGGCATATTGGAGGCCCATTTGCTATCCCAGCCGATCGTACCGATAACCTCAATCGTCCCATTCAGATGCGTTCTGACCACATTGTTTCTGGCAAGTACAAACTTCTGCCATAAGAAGCAGCATAGATTGACATGGCGTCCTCCTTCGTCTTCACAACGTTGGACTCAGATTGACCATATTGTGATTGGTCACCGCTGGCGTGGATCAATTGAGGATTGTCGTTCATTTTGGTCTACGTCTGTGGACTCAGATCACTCCTTGGTACGTGCTCGGTTCTGTTTATATCTCGTCCGTGGTCGCACCAAAGTAAATGCCACTTGTCCCGCGCAGTTGCTTTCAAACGATAACCAGCGACACAGTTTCCAAACGGAGCAGTCTACGCAGGTATCGATGCAACCAGATGTTCAGGACCCAAATGAACGCTGGCAAGGGATCGAGAAGGCCTTGTATGCCGTTTCGAATGCCACCCAGAACTCTGGTTCAAGTCGGTCTCAGAGACGGTGGATATTTTTGATATCAGCTGCTCTTTTGAATTTTCGCATATCCGTCGCTCCTGATGCCACGTTCAATGAGGTGCGCACATCCCCGAGACGCCAACTGACTAGGAGCCTGAGAAATGACCGTGAGCAGTGGTGGATTGTGAAATGTAGGGAAATGGAAAAGGCTGCGTCCAATGCTCGCAACCTTTTCCGTTTGATTTGAGGTACCGGTCCACGGAAGCCTGGTGTAGGTGAGTAATTAAAGGAATCCGACAGCTCACTGATTCACTCTCAGAGAAGTCGTCTGGAGCGTTGGGCGGAGCACTTTAGGGAGGAATTCAGTTAGTCCACTTCAAAATTGGACCTTCCAAATATACCTGCCAGCGGAACGATGCAGGTGGATGTCACTCCTCCATCAGGGATAGAGATCATGCGGGATATAGGTTACCTGAAAAAGTACAAAGCCGCTGGACCGGATGGGTTGTCTGCATCTTTTTTCAAGGATGGGGGTGAAGCTTTGGTTTCGGAGATGAAAAAACTCTTCCGTATTATTTGGGATAGCAAGCAGATTCCCGGGGAACGGCGTGGATCAGTGATTGTGCCGATTTACAAGAAGGGCGTCATATCCTGTTTTGAAAACCACAAAGAAATAAGCTTGGTAGGTATCGCGTCCAAACTGCTCTCCGGTCTTATTTTCCGCCGATTATCCAGTGCCTGCGAAATGTGTACGCGTGCGATTCAAGCCGGTTCCCGAACCGGTCGTGGTTGTATCGATCACATCTTTACTCTTCGGCAAACCGCAGAACACAGGCACATCTTTCGTGGGCCTATAATCTGTATCTTTCTTGATCTGAAAGCGGCGTTTGACTTGGTCGACCGCACAGTTCTCTGTCGCTGCCTCTCACAGAAGGTTGTGCCAGAGAAGTTTACTTCTCTTTTCCAATGCTTGCCTTCGAACAGCCGAAGCCGAGTTCGTGCTTACGGCGATCTTTCCCCCGAGTTCACCACGGAAAGTGGTGTTCGTCAGGGTTGCCCTCTTTCACCCTTCCTCTTCAATTTTGTGACTGAATTCATTCTTGAGATAGCCCAATCCACGTGTGAGAATAGTGGCATCGATCTTTGCTCAGGCAGTAAAATGTCAGACTAAAAAATGTGGACGATATTGTTCCTCTGAGTGAAGATCCATGTAGATTGCAAGCTCTTTTAGATAGCCTTAACAGCGTAGCAATGTTTGGGATGCGTTTTGCACCTTCAAGGTGTAAGACGCTGTTGCAGGAGTGGGTCAGCTGGACATCAAACCTCTTCTTGGCAGGGGAAGCTCTAAGTGAAGGGGACAAATCTTGTTACCTGGGCAGTTATATCTCACCAGGTGGACAGATACCGGATGAAATGTGATCACGTATACAGAAGGCGCGTTTGGCTTTTGCCAGCCTTCACCATCTGTGGCGTCGGCGTGACATCCGATTGTTTGTTAAGGGTAGTGTACAATGCGACGGTTAGGTCCGTTCTTTTATACGGTTCAGAAACATGGCCGTTGAGGGTAGAAGATAGGCGAAGACTGTCGGTGTTCGAGCATCGATGTCTCCGAAGCATTGTCAGAGTATGATGGGAACACCGTATCAGGAATGCTAAGGTTGGGCGTAAAGTGCTGGAAACCAGCGGCCAGCCTCTGGATCAAGTTCTGAATCTAAACAGGTTAGGGTGGTTGGGACATGTGTTACGCATTCCGGCCAATAGACTTCCTCAGCGTACACTTCTCTGAGGCAGGTGGTGATTGGAAGGTAGATCGAGATGGTCAGTCCACGATATGGCAAAAAGGTATGAAGACCTTGACCAGTGAAGTTGGTCGAGTAGGACATGTTAGACTTCCAGGTTGGGGTCCACGTGATCTGCCTACTAAATGGTTAGAAACATTAAGTAATATGGCTAGGTGTCGTGGCCAGCGGCGTGGTTGTATTCGGACTCTGCCGTCTCGATTCCCCTTTGATACTTTAACTTTTTCGATCTTTATCACTATGCTTCTATTCTTTTTGCCCTTGACTGGACGATACCGGAAGGTAGCAACCGAAACCAGAGCACAGAAGTGCGAGGTTAATAGTTGACTAAACTGAAACTGAGGGTCTTGCGGCACGACGGGTTAGGCCACAACTTACTCGACCAGCAGAATGCAAAGCATTCTTGATAAGCGACCAGTGCTAGTTTAGGTCACCAGGTGGGGCTATATCTAGATTTTCAGCCAGCGCGTTTTGGAAGGCGGATATGCGAGATGAATTGGAAAGCTTATCGCGATCTAACCGTCGTTGCAGCTAGCGTTTGGAGCATCCACCGAGGCACATAGACAGCTAGGTGCAAACTGATGCGTGGTCCGAATCATTGTGGGTGCTCCAGTACGAGCAAGTCTTGTGTGCAGCCTTGCCGTTTTTGGCTTATATTGATGGAGTCGATCAGGGTCCAATGTTGACTCGAAGAGGGTGGACGCCACGTTGCGTACCGTCGATTAGAGTATCAAAACTTCGTACTGAAAAATAAACAGGCAATGTTCTGAGCACAGCCAACAACCGTTCCCTGTTTTCCGAGCGACAGGGATGTAGCCTAAAAGGGCCTCCTAGATGCGCCTCTTTCGATGATATCCGACGAACTCTAGCATTCAAATCTTCTGCCTAAGTCACGATATCGGCCCAGCTTGCTTCGTGTAGAAGATCGTGGAGCTTTTGGTAGAGAGTATCTTTGATTGCATCTGGGCTGCAATTGGGGGTTGCTTACACCGAAACGACAAACAGATTGCGTCTATCGGAGCGGTGATTGCTCACTTTGCACGAACCTCTGAGACGCACTGCGCATAAACAGCTGCTGACTGGGATCCACTCTAGTGGCGCCACTCTAGCTCTTTCACTGGGAGCAATGCCAACACCAACAAGAACAGAAGCCGCAGCCTCAGCGTCTCCAGAAGGGCGTGAGACTTCACAGAAGTACTAGATAGGGGCGTCAGTCGAATGATGGAACTGGAGTCATTAACGCGAGTCTCGAAGTGGTGTACGTCAGGGTTACCTTTCTCCTTTTCTCTCTACGTGATTGATATGATCCTAGAAACCGCACTTTTGTCAGGTGATGGTAGTGGCATTGAATTTTTCCCGGGCGGAAAAGTGTCAGACCTTGAATATGCGGACGACATAGTTCTAAGTTAAGATCCAGGTTAGTTGAAAACTTTTCCGTACAACTTGAATAACCGCATAATAATGTTTGGCATGCGTTTTTCACCTTCCAAGTGCAAGATGTTGTTGTGGGGCTGGGTTGGTCCAACCCACTAAACACAGTGCATAGTTGTCTGAACTGAACCAGACTGGGCTGACTATAGACCAGATAGACAACTTCTGTTGACTAAGCAGCTGCATTTCGCCCGGTGGTCCGACATCGGATAAGATGTCTTTGCGTACACAGAAAGCTCGTTCGGATTTTGTCAATCCAAGTCACCTGTGGCATTGACATGACATCCGTTTATCTGTCAAGGGTCGAATGTACGCTGCAGCAGCCAGACCAGTGCTTCTTTATGGTTCAGAAACATGGCCACTGCTAGTGGAGTGTATACGGAAATTGTCGGTATTTGAATACTGATGTCTTCGCAGCATTGCTCGAATCTGGTGGAAACGCCATTCAGCGGAGGGTCTTAGGTTCACGAACCAAATCATTGGATGAAATACTGAAAGTTACCGGGCTAAGGTGGTTGGGACATATGCTGCGCATGCCCCCTGGCAGGATTCCCCGGTGCGCCATATTCGCTGAGGCAGGTACCGGCTGGAAGATGAGTAAAGGTGGCCAGTCCGTGACATAGAAGAAAGTTATGAAGAAACTAACCTGTGGGCTTGGTTATGTAGGGCGTGTTAGACTTCCTGGATGGGGTGCAAGAGACCCTCCCACTCCATGGTTAGATATGTTGTAGAATATAGCTAGGTGTCGTAATCAGTGTCGCTCTTGTATTTACAAACTTTATCTACTCGATACCGATATTTGTGGTTCTTTTACTGCTCCTTTAAGACTCCTGTCCTTTCTCAGTGTTCCCGAATGAAGCTATTGCCAGGAGATAGCAACCAAAGCCACCTCACCAAGTGGATGGTTAATGGTTGTCTGAACTGAATTGAACTCTGGAAACCACTGAGAGCCGGTGACAATGCTCAGTTCATTCAGTTTTCGGATGGGGCTAGAAATCCTGGGTGGTCAGTACACCCCTCCGCCACAAACGTCACACCATAGCATTGTACTCCTAATACGCCACCCGTGGTTGGTTTGGAATCACGGTTTATCCGTCTCCCCTAAACTGACTTTCAGCCAGTCAACCCGGTGGAAAGCGCTGGGCCTCGTTCAACGACATTCGACCTACCAAAACATTCATATCTCGCCAAAATTACGATATCAGCTCGACTCATTTTATGTTAGACGTCGTGCAGCTTTTGATGGAAACTGTCTTTGATTGTATCTGGGCTGCAATCGGCGTTTGCATACGCTGGGTTGGCAATCAAGTTGTATCATCCGGACGGAAACTAATTACGTTGCGCGAATCTAAGTCTTAGTGCGCGTAAGCGACTGTTTACAGTGATACAATTCAACAGGACGCGTTCAGTCCTTTCATTACGAGACAGGCCAGCGGATCTAAGATTGCAGCCAGAAGTTCCGCAGAAAGGTGAGCGTGAAATTTCACGAAGGGATTAAATGGGGGCGTCAGTCAAATGATGGAACTGAAGACTTGAATGCGAATCTCTTCAGTTCAAATCGGCCACTAACGTTGCACTTTTGTGCTTTGGTTTTGGTTGCTATCTCATAACTTCGTCCAGTCGAGAGCAGAATGAATAGAAGTATATGGCAGAAAAGTGGCAAGGACAAAGCAATAAACGGTAATCACGCAGACAAAGAAAGACCGAATGAACTGACGCCACTGACCACGACATCTAGCCGTATCACCTAATGTTTCCGGCCACCTGGTAGGCGGGTCTCGTGGGCCCTAATTCGGAAGTCTGACATGTCCTACAAGATCAAGGTTCTCATACCTTTTCGCCATGCCATCGACTGACCACACAAGCAGTTGACTTGGGCGTTGAAATCTGCAATCACCATCACGTCCAAATCAGAATGACTGATCGCTGTGCGTTTGTACAGTTAAACTGTGTATTCCGCGTGTTGGCTACTAGGGCATTCGTTCGTTTTCCCACCCGTGTAGGCCCACTCCCTGTCCATCTTGTATATTCATACTTTCTAATTCAGCGTGCAACATGGTGAGAAAGCAGTGGTCAGTGGGGCTTGCCCTACTGTTTAACGCTGTACGATGATGATGGCGATGACGTCCGTTGAGTGTATGCTTCGAAGCGGATGGGACAAATCCCGGTAGAATTCATCCCTAGACTCCGTGAAACTGCAGACAGTGGTACCTACACAGACACAACGAACAGGCATCAACGTTTCAGTCTGCCTTTATTGACACGTGCAGAACCATCCAACCAAGCAGCACAAGCGACTACTGACTGGAATCCAGTCTAAGAGTGCACGCTCAGCTCATGCTCAGAGCAATCCCTTTGCTAGCTGGATCATAAACAACAAACATAGGATCACCCAACATGCGAGGGGCGAATTGAGGGAATGACATAATATCTCGGATGTGAAGAGTGGCCGTAGAAGTGAGGTCTTGTATGCGGGGTTTGGAAACAGCGTTCATCTATTTTGAAAGTTTCAAAGGTTCTGACGAGTGCAACCTTTTGCCCTATCTGATATATATATATATATATATATATATATATATATATATATATATATATATAGGTATACATAGGTATATATATAGGTACGCATGCCTGATGAGCGGCAACAACCGCAAAACCGGTCGTGTGCTTCCGGGGAAATTTTGTCCACACGTTTACATGCTACTTACTATCAATATATATATATATATATATATATATATATATATATATATATATATATATAATCTAAGATAACATCTGTCTGGTTTCAGACTGTGTCAAACAAAACATGGTAAATTCGAGGGTGGGGGAGGGGGTAAATAATCCGAGTCCATGATTTGTTCGTGGCCGCGATACTGTTAGGTTGCCCGAAGCACAGCAGGTGGTTTTCTTAAGGATCCACAACCGGAGTCTTTAGTTATCATCATCATCATCGTACAACGTTAAACAGTAGGGCAAGCCCCACTGACCACTGCCTTTCTCACCATGTTGCACGCTGAATTAGAAAGTATGAATATACAAGATGGACAGGGAGTGGGCCTACACGGGTGGGAAAACGAACGAATGCCCTAGTAGCCAACACACGGAATACACAGTTTAACTGTACAAACGCACATCGATCAGTCCTTCTGACTAGACAAAAAGTGACAACACGATCGCCACTGTTCGCGGTTCTCAGCCATATCATTCAGTGTCTCCAGCCAACTGGTTGATGGATCTTTTAGACCCCAACCACGAAGACGTGAAGCACCCACTTTTCCTAAGTCTGCTGTACATTTTCTCGTTCCTCGCTGCCAAGTCATCTGTTGACCTCCACGTGGTTTTTTCCACTCCCTAGGAGGAACGGAGAATAGGACACGGTACGGTAGACGTTTGTTTGCCATACGTAACACGTGCCCCAACCAACGAAGTCTACTAAGCTGGATACGCTGTGACAGAACGTTCTCCGAATTAATACCCAATACTCGATTTCTGACCTCAGCATTGCTCACTCGGTCATTCATTCCACCCAATCCTAGCGATACTACGTAAACATCGATGGTCGAAAACCTCAAGACGACGAATATCTTCAGCACACAGACTCCAAGTTTCGCAACCATACAACAAAACTGAACCCACAGCGGCACAATATACACGACCTTTCAACTTCAGTGAAATATCAGATCGACGCCACAAGTGCTTCAGTCCGGCGTACGCCGCTCGAGCCTTGGATATCCGCGTACTCACCTCCACTACAGTGTTCCATTCCGTCGTTACGCTGCTGCCGAGGTAGGTGAAGTGGTCAACAACTGACGGCACCTCCGCATCGAGCATCGAGCTCGGAATGGTTGACGTCCAGTCTTGTAACATCACCTTAAACTTTGAAGGTGCAAAGCGCATGCCGAATGGAGCTACAGCTTTTACGAGTCTATCTAGTGCACGTTGAGCATGTTCCGTGGATTCGAACAAGCAGACAACGTCGTCTGCGTGGTCTAGGTCACACAACTTTCTACTATTTCCTAGTTCGACGCCTACTTCCTGAAGATTTTGCAGCGCACTCTCCATTGTTTCGTCCATGACGGAGTTGAACAAGAAATGAGCCATAGGATATCCCTGTCGAACACTACTGTTCGTTTCGAACTGACCGGATAGTTCACCGTAAACTCTAACGCGGCCAAAAATATGAGAATACAATGATCTCAGTAGGTTCACGAACTTCTGGGGCATACCTTTTCGCTGAAGAGTACTGAGAAGCGCTGCTCGATCATCTGAATCGAAGGCGCCTTTCAGATCTAAGAAAACCATTATTGTCGGTCGGCGATGCGTGTGACGCGTTTCAAGTAGTTGGCGATGAGTAAAAATCTGGTCGATGCATCCTCTACCTGGGCGGAATCCAGCCTGCTGTTCGCGGGCATTCTTCTCGCGAGCGGGTGTAAGACGGTGCAGTAGAATTGAGGTTAATACTTTGGTGACTATCGGAATTAAGCTAATCCCACGATGATTACTGCAGTCATTGCGTATTCCCTTCTTGAAGATGAGTACAATCAATGACTCACTCCATATTAGCGGAATACGCTCCGCGTTCCAAATGTCACAGAGCAAGGCGATAAGTGATTTTATCAACTCGAATCAGCTACTAGTTCTATTTCTTCGGCTACCTTACCCACCAGTTTTCGCGACCATTCTTAAGGTTTTTCGTAACTTGCCTTAGCAGCCTTCTCCGCATCTTATCCATCTCCTTACAGTTCGAGAGCTGAGGCTTTTGCTCCATTTTACTCAGCGACTCTTGCGAGATCCAGTTTCTTTGATGGACAACGGATCTAGGGTCACAGGCAAAATCTGCTGCAAAGTGCATCGCCTGTTTGATATGAGCCCAATGCTCACCTACATTACTTTTCGTCGTAGATCCTAGCTCATGTTCTAACTTCTGCTCATACCGGGTGTGTACTTCTGGATCACACAAACGTTGCACGGCTAATCGGGTTTGCGGTTTACGACGATGACCATGGAGCTGGAGAGATAACCGCATTGAAACTAATGCATGGTCAGGCTCTACGTACGTGGATCAGTAAGATCTGCAATTCTGAATAGAACTGCGCAACCGGTAGCTTACTGCCATATGATCAATCTGGCTTAGAGTACCTGTAGAGTTAGAGCGCCATGTCGTTGTGCGACGCGAGTTGTGTCGGAAATTGGTGCTAGACAAGAACAATCGATTGTCTGCACAAAACTGGAGAAGCCTATCTCCGTTATCTGTACGCTCAGTGGGTAAAGCACAACGCCCACCTAAACAGGCTTCTGACACACTAAGTTTGCCAACTTGTGCATTGAAGTCACCAGCTAGCACTACAATGTCAGAACCTCTACTGCTGCGAACGAGGGTGTCGAGTTCATCATAGAACTCATCTTTTTGCGTGTCTGAGCTGCAGTCCGTTTGGGCGTATGCCGAGATCACAAACAAACTGCGCTTAACACAATTGTCCCTTCGAACGCCAACTGACCCCTGGAGTCTCACAGCACATAAACGACTGTTAACAGGGATCCAGTCTAAAAGGGCAGCCTCAGCCTTGTCAGTCAAGAGTATTCCTACACCACGTTGACCCACAGCTCTAGCTGCTTCGTCTCCTGAGGTACGCAGGAAATACCTCGATGAGATACCAGGATCAGTTAGTTGAATTACACTGCTCGAATCCTGGATACGCGTTTCACTTAAGCAGCAGACATCAATCTTCAAAAAGTTCATTGTGAGGGCTAGGCACGCCTGCTGACCGGGCTGCACGAGTGTACGCACGTTGAAGGAGCCGAGATTCAGAGGCTTGAGAAAATGTGAGTTACCAGACAGAGGAGTATTCCCGACACTATTTGTCAGTGAATGGTTGCGAGTATCGACCGTGTTATCATTGGGAGCATTATGGGCGGGTAGATGGGGCAAAGAGAGGTGGTTGGGGACAGAAGACAAAGTTTAGATGAAAGAGAGGGAACTTAAGCTATCCAAGGTATAACCCTCAAGGCAGCGGGACGAAACGTGGGGTGCGTCGCAGATGCTGGTGAGCATATTGTACGCCTCACGTTACCCATGGTTGGTTTGGAACCAGGGTTTAGTCATCTCCCCTAGACTGACTATCAGTACGTCAGTCAACTCGGTGGAGAGCGTCAGGCATTCACTTTCGTCCTCTCATTTTAGTGCAAACCGCCACGAGAATGCAGTGTGTAGGACCTCTTTAGCAGAGGCTGTATTAGATGCGCGGTCACTTGGGAGCATTTCGAGAGACGTTCAGAACGAGTAGCCATTTCGGAGCCTAAGACACCCACCCCCGACCATACTGAGACATTTGGAGGCATAGTGTATACGAACGTCGAATGCAGCCAAGTGAACATGTGGGCATAAGGAGTGAGTTTCAGTTGCATCCTTCTGAATTACTGTTATCCTCTGAGCCGCAAAAACTCGTGGCATTTTGCATCAGTCTTAAATTGAAGGAGAGCGAACTAGTAAGGCCCTCCGCAGGTAGGATACTGGGGGTCATGGGCGAATCATACTTCACAGCTACCCACACCACTGGAGGGGTTCTTCTTTGGGAACCCCAGCCGGAGCCTTTGACTCAAAGGCATGACTTGCAAGGCGGTGGAGCGGTAATCCTCCTCGGGAACGTGGTCAAAGCACCCACGAAGGCAGTTCTGCTGGTCTGTGACGTGAGACCTGATTGCTGCACACATCCTGCCTCGCCTCCGCTGGTGCCTTGTCATCGATCCACTTTTCGGATTAAGTCATCAACCCCATGCACCCAATAGAACTAACAAGACATGGGGGGGGGAAGTATCCTTTGAACCGGGAGTTGCCCACTTTAGGCGAGCAATAACTGCCCAATGAAGTGCGATGACTTCTCCCAGCGTCGAGAGAAATCTCAGATATTCCACTCCTACGTCCATCTAGTGGAAGTTTTTGAACGATGAACTGCTCTCCTTGCTTATATGTTGAAGTGTCCTCTCCGGCAACGTTATAGTTAGAACCAGGTGGTGCCCAAAACCTCGTTCAGAAACTGGACTTCGTCTGGCCTTTGTCCGTCGAACTGTCAGACATGATCGCATCTGCGGGTTAAGAAAATCGTCTTTCGTAATTGTTTGAATCGCACAGACACAAGCCATCACACCACGGCAAAGTGCATGGTCATCGTGGTGGCATCATTTCCATAACTTTTGTATTTTCTTACATTCTTGCGACTAAGCACAGCTTCGAAGGCCCACTGCACTATAAGGGATAACCGGAAACCCCTCCTTGAGACTTGAGATGAAGAGCTGCATATGGTACCCGTAGTTCGGGCATGGCAACGAGCCGGTTGACAGTGTATATATATATATATATATATATATATATATATATATATATATATATATATATATATATATATATATATATATATATATATATATATATATATATATATATATATATATATATATATATATATAGGTATATAATTGCAGATGTGGCAGTAACAACATCACTGACACCACAAAACGATGGCCACAGACTGAAATTCATGAGCGCTCATAAACCTTACAGTACTTCCATGAGTATTTGTAGCCTTGAAGTGCTTTGAAGTAACCACTACACCCCGTCCACTCCACTCTAACTACAGAAAAAGAAGTTCGGATACCTAGATGGCACGATTGGTCTGGCTAACAATGTAATTTATGTGGTAAAGTAGACGTTTGTATTTCTCTATGGCCTTTTTAATTTCTAAATTGCTTTATTTTATTGAATAGTCACAACTGGTGGGACGTGAAGCCCTTGGTTAACGGTTGTTCGAGTGTTTTCCGACTAATCGCCTTCAGCATGTCGAGAAACCCGACTCTAAAAGATGAGATGAGGCAAAAATATGGTCAGAGACGGAAATCTCGGTGAGTTTATTTCATTTTCTGATTGGCATTTTAGATTTAAACAGAGTGTAACATCGGCTGTCATTAATGCCGTTAAAGATGACGAGAAAAAACCAAGCCATCAAACTACTTTGAAAACAACATTGGACGAAATTCGGTCGCCGATTAAAACTAGATTGCGCAGCGCAAAACTCAAGGATGCTTCACTTGTTGTCCCACTGTCTTCTCGTACTCCTGACATACGTCGCCGTAATCGTAAATCCGTTGCTGTTAGAGCTGATAACAAGCCGCCTCAAGCTGACCGTAATTCAGAAGAAATAATGGGTTGCGGTCCATACCATGAGCTTCCTTCATCTAGCCCATGCGGTTCGTCACCTTTAAATGCTAAACCGACTGTTATTCAGACTTCCCCATCTGAACCGTCATCACGCAGCTACTGCTCTCTTATGTAAAGGTTTTTGTCAGTGTATGTTGTGTATACTTTTATATTTTCTGTTTACTTTCTAATATATGCTTGCAAAATTGTCAACTTGTAGTTCGCTTGCCTTCGCGTTATATTTCTGTAATCGAGTTTCGGTTATGGCTGGTGGAGAAGGAATATTGGTCTTTACAAATGTGACTTCCCAAACTGTTGTGGTTGCTTGGAACCGTTCTTGAGGTCGGTGCGCTCGAATGAACCTTAAACGCACCTCGTGGTGTTACTCATAGTGAATTCATTGATACAGTTTCTGGTGCAATCGACTAAACATTTCCGAAGTCACCTGTAAATTTTTCTCAATTGACTTGCTATTCAACATCCTTGTCAAGCAAGGCAGAAAAACTAGGTTGTTCGACTGATTTCAAAACATCAGTACTGCCACATGCTTTGTTCTACGCATATGTGTGGTTTCAGTATTACAGGTATATTCCATATATTCAGGGCTCACTGTGGGTGGCCGTTGAGTCTGCCGAAGGGTTATTTTTGTCGCAGTGTATGGCTGGTTCACAGTCACTCGCCAGTCTAAAAAAACCGATTCCATAGCACCCGCTCGCGCAACCTGACACTAAGATTTTTCTGCCAATTGTTAAACAATGTTCATAGCTCCCAAGATCTCACTGTCCTCCGCTGACATAACTGAAAGCGGAGAAATAGTACTCAGGTTTATTTGCTAATTGAAAGAGTGAGCAGTAACCTCGTTACCATCAGCCAAAACAAGATTCAGTTAATAACACTTATCCGGAATCAGGCGATTCGCTATTTTGCAGCTGGCCGGATCGCATCATGAGTGACCAGTTGGTCAGTATATTACCTACCAATGGCACGGCAATATTGTTTCATGTATGAACGATTGTACTGAAAATACACCCGCTACTTTGGTTTTCCAAAAATTTGAGCACGAGTGAGCTGTTTGCGACGTATGTACGGCTTTCGCGGTTGCGATGGAGTAGTATCCACTTATGTCCATACATCTAACCGAAGCAGCAACAGAGAACAGCAACGTAACATGCATTGACTAAGAAAACGGAAAAAGCGTGTGTGCACACGCATGCGAATTCAAATGGGGTTTAACGACCTTCCTACCGGAGCGTGTTGTAGTGAATCAGAACCGTTGGGAGTATGGGATCTAGTAGGACTAGTTGCAAGGACGGGTAGTTTTCGGGAAATCCGGAATCAACGTTGTTCTTACCAAGACACGCTACTTCTGAACTGCCAGTACCACCAAAAACATGTTTACCGGCTTTATCAGTGACAAATAATTTTTAGCTGCGAGAAGCGACCCTGGGTAACGAGGTGAAAGATTGAACAGAATCACCACGAACAATTTTTTTCCAATTTGGGGGCATGTGATTGGGACGAGCGTAATTACGGACGGGAATCGCACGAGAGGATTTATGAATCATTGCGTATGAAGAAAATCAGCACCTTTATTCGTGGTGATTGCGTGAGGGAACGCAGATTCTTGGGGATGTTTTGGAAGCGGTTTCGCTGGATGTGTGATTAGTTATTGGTCACCGAGTTAAACAATCAACACACGTAAGGAGATAACAGAATCCATCAGCTGATGGAAAAAACTAACTGTCTAACTAGACATGGGAGAAACGGGTAACCGGGATGAGCGCGGAATTACGTATCGATGGGGCTTTGCTTCGTTGAGAGGGAACGCAGATTTGAGCCCCTACACGAGTGTCTGCTCACATCATCAGCAATAAGTTTTAGTGTGGCACGTATGCCGGTAGTTTTCGAATGAAAATGCTGAAATATCACGCGACGGAACATGGGAGAACGAGTGGTCGGGAAGTTCCGGTATAAAAGTCACAATACAGCCATCACTTTTGGTGTGAGTGATGATGAAGAACGACAGTAGATCTGTTCCTTGCCATCCACAAACAATCGAAGTACCGTTGTTTGCCATTAAACGTCAATGGTCTCGTCGTGGGATCCGGCTAGAGGAGCGTCATAAGTCCTGTTGATACAGAATTACCCCATTCATGATGTTGAAGCCTCTCTCTTGTCGCGTTGTTTTTTTGAGTTCTCACGCAAGAACAATGGGCAAGCACTTCAGGGTCGCTTAGATTGGTGATTAAATCTTTGAGAATGGAACACAGCTGAACGTTCAGGAACTTAAGGAAGGAGGTTGATTATTTCGGAGGAGCGATTCGTTTGTGACTATACACCGACACACTTGAGTAATGCGGAAAAAAGCGCTCAGAAACGCGTGAGGATAGGCTGAGTGGCACAAATGTGTTTTAATACAAGCAAATGCAGTTTCTTACTCGAAAAAAACGCGAGCCGTCCTTCATTTACAAACATGGCGCATCACGAACGATTGACGAAAAATGACACTGCCTGAAAAACACTGTCTTATTCACTTGGATAAGATAGACAAGAAAAAAATTGTCCGCGGTTATTAGAGTTTATAGATCTTCAGAAACAAAATGAGGAAATTAGAACACTTGACCCGAACAGCGATTATATAAAATGCACAGGAACAAGTTTTTTCGCAAACGCAGCTTGCTAACTGACAGCCTGCACAGAGGCAAGAAGGAGCAGTACATATTACGTAGCTTCGGCAAGCGAATTCGACCGTTTGCAGTTGACGAGTGAAAAAATGGATGGGGAGTAGCGCACATTACGAACAGCGGAGTGGGTGAATTTACAGGAATGGTTAGTGCGGCGAGACGGTTTTGATAGGAGTTAGGCAGAAATAGGCTGTTCGTTCAACTCTAGGTTTCGGAATTTGTCTGCGTCGTAGAATCCTGCCTTCACAACACGACCGGCGAAGAAGCGACCATTTAAGTCAAGCACAGCTGCAGAGAAAATGAAAACAGTTTTATTTTCTGTGGCGAAATATGAGAAGCAAGTCGAAACAAGCAATATGTAAACCGTACATGCGTTGAGTAAGCGTCCACCGCAAACCAGTCTGGTGGGCATAAAGTGTACCGTACCAACCGATACTGTAGTGCTACCGATGAGACATACGATTGCGAAGAATGCCAAATTTGTTTACCTGAACGATTCCCGATTTTGGTGGTGCCACTTGCTCCGCCTGTGAACATTGTCAGCACACCGTTGCGTTCTTCCAATACACATGTTATCCCATTTCAGCGTTTCGAGTTCTGCTGCTGGGTATAATCGTTATCGTGTAACGAGCTGAGACCGGGGGCTATAGGCTATACTAGAACAGGTTCTGACTTAAAATACTCCATGGAATCGGTTACTAGTTTACCTTAGCGAGGTCAACACAACTACTCTTGTAGTGCCACAGGACCGGGGTTATTGCTTGCAGCACGAACATCAATATCATGACAGAAATTTTATCCGCATGATAGAGATTACGTTGTGGTAAACGAAACGGTATTCACAATCAGTCACTAACAAGAACTGAAGAAAGATAAAAAACACATTGTACTGTATGCGGTCCAGTGCCGCGCATCGACTACTTCATATCCTTTGCCGAAGAAATTAGTGGGGCAGTGTCAGACATCAATGGAATCAGATTTTCGCAGTATTTCAATTCATTATCTGTGAATAAATAAGTAATTCTTCATAAGATCGTCGTCCTTGTTCATGAAAGCTTTCCGTGGCGATCGGCAGGTTTTCATTCATTTCCTCATCATACCAAGAATTATGCAAGTTGGAACTGACGAGGCCACGTTGGGCCAACCATTCAGTCTTGGAGTAAAAACGGTGTTCATTTGGATATCCGATGAGCAACCGTGACTATTCTGCAATATCTTCGGGGCGTCGCTGAACCATTGTGTAAAATCGTCGTCGGTGGGTTGAAGACGAAGCCTACAACGTCGAATGTGTTGTCCGATTTACCTCCGAAAATTATGCTACAAAGCCACTTTATCTGGACTAATTAGAATTTATCGAGTCTCACATCAGTGTTGTGCTAAAACAGTTAGACCAAATTTCGAGCACAGTTATGAAATTCCTAGGTACACGAACAACTAAGGGAAAACCGCTTCTGACAGAAATAAGGCGAGTAGTGTCGAGAAATTTCCAAGTGTCCATAAGCATATCCGAAATCACTGGTTTTGTACGCAGACGAGAGTAAAAACAAGAGTCATCCCAAAAGGTGATTTCAGGCGGACAGCGATATTGAAGCTGACGGTTTCGAAGTCTCGCGCAGAGCGCCTTAACATAAATGCGGTGATGTCATTATCCATATGAATATCCCGCTACTTATTTAATTATTCCACCGCTCACATGAGCGGCTTATGATTCCCTGGTTTATCTCTCTCTCTCTCTCCAAGCAATTTTATAAAATATCTTGAGACATACTGGTGCTCCGTATCTCTGTCTTGTAACCAACCTTTAACTATTTCACTCTGCCTGCCACGAAGTTCAGACGATGAAGTAAGAAATAAAACCGAGGCCATGAAGCACATTAATTAACGTCAGTGAACGGAACTACCTACCCACAGAAAGAAAGCAATCGTGCATCTGATGGACAATAAAAAAAGACCATCGATTTGCAGAGATAACTGACTGTTTGAAACAGAGTGAAGTGACGTACAGCACAGTGGGATGACTCACCCTTGGTGGCCGCATCGTCACAGTCAAACTCGACAAAAATGCGAACTGCTTCATCATCAGGCGAATCGGGTAACTCAAAAATCATACAGGATACAACTTTGCCATATTTGGCACACTCCTCGGCCGTTTCAGGTTCCAAATCATCGTCCACTTCTCCCGGACCACACATATTTCGCAGGAGAATGACCTAGTGAGACGCGATCGAAAGAAAATCTCATAGTGTCAAGAAAAGAAAAACACAGAACCTTAATTTATATCAAACGTGCGAGGATCGTTGTTTACGAATATGAACACCGAAGGTGACATCAAACTGATTTGCCAGTACAGAACCAGTGACGACGAGATGCAAATTTGTGGCTTTCTAGGAGAGGTACCCACAGCTCTGTAAATACGTCAGACCTGAACCAACCCAACAAAAATGTTTTCCATACATGTACACCTGAGGCACAAAATGACAACTCTCTCTTACTCTGTAACAAGTACCCAAATGGGATGACGGAACCTTCCGTTCGCAACAAATTCCCCAGGCAACAAAATCTGTTACACTTGGACACCTGATTTTACTGACCCACAAGGCTACGTGTTAGTTAAAGCACAGCTGATCCGACCTGATTATTCTATTTGTTTGCCCGTCAACTAATTAATTCGAATCGACTCATTGAATGAAAGTTGCAGGATAGACTAATTTAAAATGATTACAAACGTCCGATTGAGAATACGAACAAAAAGTGTAATAAAAATGGACAACTTGATTGGAAAGTTTTATCATTATGAGTGTCAATAATGTGACAATGGTTCAATATACGTCAGTTGAGACCAACTAGTTTGCTGTAGCTCTCTCATTGCTGGGGTTCATTTCTTCCAATTCATATTTGAACATGAAGGATAAGAGCTGAAGGCCTTCTAGTATGGTTGCATCTATCTTGCTTAGCCTGGTTTCCTCACCGGTAAACAAGCACATGTTATCCAGTTCGATATGTTGTTCTGATTCATTAGCATGACAAAAGTCAAGTTCAAGAACATTCCGTGGCCTGCTTTGTAGGAGCCACCACCGATTTTACTGAGACAAAAGCCAACTAATGTCCTTCTTGTTATTGAAGTGGATCAATTTTCTGAGCAACCACTCGGGAGCACACATATTCAACTGGTATGGACATCGATGGCGGTGTTGATAAAATCGGCCTGGATCGAGCGAACAAACGAAATAACGTCCAGACCGGTGAAATCAATGTAAGGGAACCAGCGAGGACGAAAAAACTGACAACCTCGTTCGTTAAGTGTCAGGAAGTGGCACAAAGAACAAGTTACTAGTCATTTTGAGCATGCCAGACCGGATCAAATGATCGATAGATCACCAGGTCACACGAGGCTTGACCCTCTTCCGTTAATCGGGCAATTATCTACAGTTCGACGCAAACCAGGTCAATGATCAGCAATTAATCTGGTCGACATTTTACCAACCCAATCGGCCCGATAGGGCATGAACCCAACTGGACATCCAAATTCGAGTATGTTCTATTTTTGCTTCAGAATACCGCGTTGTTAATTCATATGAATAAATAAATAAATAATAATAATATAAATACGTTTGGTGTGCTGCGTTGCCGTCTCTTGATTTGTTACTGCGGGTCGAAGTGACAGGAGTGGCGAGCGGAGGTGATCTATAGAAATCATAGAATAGAACACGAGGTTCACCACATTAGGTCATCGGACAATAACTAGAAAACTAAGTATGTACTGGATTGGGTCAGACGGTCACATTGAACCGATTTTTGACGGACAAGGAAACGTCACGTTTGTACAAAGCCGATGTCAGCAATCCGCTACCGCTCCTGACCTTAAGTTATTAGCCACTCCAAGTCTTGAGTTAGGGCTGCCGGTTATTCCTAATGGTGTGATGGGCCTTTGAGCTTACGGGGTTTACTCCTTCTAGTGCACTCATGCACGAACATATTATTAAAAAACAGGAAGAAACTGACTGAAACGAAAACCTTGTACCAACGGCAGAACAAATCAGATCTGAATTTATATAATTCTAGTAGTTTCTACAGCACAGATGGTCAGATCATGGTTACGAAAACGGGTAAAGTACGACAAGCTGTGTATATGAGTGAAAATCGAATAGAGAAACAATACAGTATGCACTTACACAACTCCTGTTTTCTGGCAGAGGCAAGTTAGTGATAGTCTCCTCTGCGGCTGCGTCGACTGCTAGGCTTGATGTGGAAACAGGAACGTTGGGTTGTTGACGTTGCTGATCCCGTTCATGAATGATCTTTCCCCCACGTCGGCTCGTCTTTTCCACAACTAAGGCCGTGGACATACCTTGACTTTCCCGACCCAAGCCTTGACCCTCGCGGTAGCCCATTCTAGCCATCATTTTAGCAGCAACCACATTTCTGAACGGGTCGAGAAAATGCGGATAAATGGGGGAAACGACCGATCAAACGCAAAAATGCTAGCTCATGATAATAAAATGGTGATAGAAACAGCGTGAATATTTTCTTGTCAATCCTAGTTATAAGTTGTACGTAGTCCACACTAGCGACGAGCAAAGTTGATTGGAACTGAACACTGGAATTGACCGCGATGGACAAGATTCTTTATCAATAAGGAATGATGGAACAAGACAGGACATCGAAGATACAAATTACATTTCGAATGATAATAAACGAACCGATGGACGAAGCTTTCATCCTGTTTTCTTAATAAAATGGGATTTGGATACTTTGTGAAAAGAAAATGTTCAACAATTTACGCGATTTGGCCTTCCTCGGTGCATCACATATGTACCATATTAACACATTTGATAGAAGACAGAACGAGAAAATAACGGCGAATGACACATTAAAGTTCACCGAGTTTCGCGTCATCCAAATTGATTGTGTTCAAGTACTGTTTTGCAAATGTGAAGATATTAGCGACTCGGTTAATGTCAGATACGCAGTAGTTTGCCAGGTTCGACGGTACTTGAAATCAAGTGGTAGTGCATCCGTGACCGACCCGAGTGAATTGGTGAGTGAAAACAAAACACGCCATGAACCCCACATGAACAGTATGGATTATTTGAGGTGAAGACCTAAAAACGAATGGGTGTCAAGTTTCTAACGTATCTGATAACAACGGGCGTTTCAATCCGTACCACTAGTTTTAGTGGGAACTCTTCTCTGCCTCCGAATCATCTCGTTTATTAGCGCGAATACAATGAATACATGGGATGCTGGTCCGTGTACCCAGCCGTTGCATTCAGCATATTGGTCCGACTGGTGAGGACAACCAAGCCCTAAGGCTTGGACGGCGCTCACAGGATTCGTCACTCATTCTATCGATCCATGCCAACAATCGCCTGCCCTGCCACTCTAATCACGTTGGGAGAAATTGTGTAAAACGTTTGTTTAGCGCACTTGTCAAAAAATAACTGAATAAAAAATCACCATAATAGTGACATAAACGAAAAGTTACCTACATTCCAAATAAACTGGTTGCAGAACTGGGTTCAAGTTCCTCGGATTCAGTTGAACCAGGTTCGATCGTTGTGTCTTCGAGCAGAACCGAAGGCGGGGCGATAGCGGCTCCTTTGAACGGCGGAGGGGGCGGACGACGCCTGCGAGCCCCCGAGGCAGCCGTCGGTTCGCCTCCATCTTCGTCATCTTCGTTATCTTCATCGTCTGAGAGGTCCGGGCGACGACACATTCCTGAAGAGTCACTATGCTCACCACGATGCATGCTAGCCGCTAGCGCGGCTTCCTGGAACAGACAAACAGAAGCGATGTGAAGAAGTGAGCAGTTATGTTACAGAGATTAACTAGCAGGAACACGACTAGTTCCTTCCACTTAAACTGGAATGCCCATTTAGGTTGATGATCACATTCAACCTGAATTCCGGATATGGCGAAGGATTCAAACAAATACGACCGGAAGAGAGTAGCAAGAACTGCGAAAATGTTTGGTGCTGTAGAGCTGACTGCAAGTTTTAATTCGAAGGTTCACTTAACTCGGCAAGTCCCCGAACCTCACTACAGCCCGGTTTGACGAATAAGGGGTACGGATGATGCGAACTCACGATACTTCAATGACAAACAAGGGGAACCATTAACTCGAACTACATAATGACTGGGGAAATACTCATTTTTTCAAATCTAACGTTACCATATTCGATCATTTTTGAACCGAGGTAACAAAGCCTTGCTAAGAGAAACCGGACAAGTAAGAGCACAATTTCCCGGTTATCGGAAAAGCCAATTAACATCAACAAATCGAGCTTCGAATGATCCGAATGTCAAATCCAGTCGAGAATCTAATGACTATTTTAAGTGGAAAAGATTCAAATAATTACGGAAACCAAATTGTTTAATGATCCGGGACAATGGCAGTCACGAACTTCATCAGAAAAGCAACAGAAAACAGGTCTACTAATTAGCTGACAGAAATCCGTTACTGTGCACTCATATTGAATAGTGCAGATGAAAGTATGTGACAATAAGCCGATGCAAAGTTTGACCGAATTAGATAATTTTGTATGTGATCCGATGCTCTGAATGCGGAGGTGAACGGTGATCGTATAAAACCCACGTGAACTGCGGACAATACGAAGTAGAACAACGATAAGAATTGATTATGAAGGCATGTTTCACTTGTGGGGTGAATGGTGTGGTGCTATTCCTAGGTTTTCTCTTGACTTGAGCCACATGGATGCCCCTTTTTGATTACGTTATTACCGACTTATTGCACTTCCATCCTTATCCATTTCGAAAGATGCGACATGTGATGCCTCAAATGGAAGGTAACATGTGCAACGTTTAACAGGATGATGCACGAATCCCACAGAAATGATGGACGAAAAGGAGGGGGAGGAAGTGTCTACTGATTATCGCTCGACAGTGAGCTAGTTTAAGCAATGATCAACAACTATTATGGGAAGCAGTTAGTACGTTCGTTACCTATTCATCACACAACGCAACGAGTAGCTGACAAAACGTTCTCAGTCAGAATGTCTTATTTTATTTAGTTATAGGCATTTCTAGATGAGTGTGTGTGTAGGCGATGTGATACCCAGTTGACTTTCGAAAAGAATATTCATAGATTACCGGATTCGACCTCAATTAGATTTAGATAAACTGACCTCATAGATGAGGCTAATTTTGTGAGAAAATGGAGCTGAAGCCTATAGAAACAAATGAAATAGGTAACAACCCAATCAAATGTTGAAGTGTCAGTCCGGGACAGCATAACCCGGAAAGAGTAACTCGTCGTGAATATATATATATATATATATATATATATATATATATATATATATATATATATATATATATATATATATTCACGACGAGTGCCGCTGCCAACCTCCTAATACCCCGGCATCCAGTCATGGACTAACCGCCATGTCTCTTTTTTCAGCAACAACCAGAACGCGAAACTAACACGTGGTAGATTAAACGCAATTACAGCTTCAAAGCGATGAGTAACTTTTCTGAAAAAATCACTCAACAACGAGAAAGTGGCCAACGTAGAGTAAAGAAAAAACCAGTAGGCGTGTTAACGGGATGTGTTTTGTAAGGGTTAGTGACAGGGTAGCATAGAAACTACTCGAATGGTATTTGTCACCATACTGCTCTATTTTTCCATGATCGTGAAACGTTAACACGGTGTTACACTTAAATAGCCCGGTCCATGAGGAGGAAATAGTCAGAAGAGCATTTCATTTAGTCTACGTACACGACAGCGACTAATGTGATCCGATGAAAAGATTAGTGAGAGTGGGATGTACGATCAAAAATAGCATGATAATAGTAGGGCAGAGACAGTCAATCATCAGTGTGATGGAAATGACTGACCGGCAGATCCGATTCATGTGCGCAGTGTTCACCATCAGTTTATTTCGACATCGGACCGATGGAATATGAGAACTGAGTGCAAACGAGCAATAAAACACAACACACTGTTAGGACACAATCAGCGAACTCTGGAACAACCAATGCGATCGCCCCACGGACAAACATGAACCCTCGGAAATCCCGAATAAAGGTCCTGTTTTACAAACGCGCTATATTAGGAGATCGACCGACATCAAGTGACCTGCGTCATGATGTTTGATGATTGGAATGTATTTCATAAACTGGTGATGATCGAGTTGCTTGGGGCGTCTGCATTCCACCTCGGAGGTCAGAGGTTCAAATCCCATGGCCGCCGCCGGTCACTTTGGTGGCAGACAGTAATCCCGACTGTCGTGCGGTTCGTTATCACATCTGACTTATTGAGACCTTATATGGATCGCCAATCCAGGTCTCAGGATCCGGTTATCTCCAATAGCGCAGTGGATCTTTGTGGATATGGGATACACCCCTTCCACTGCACTCACGCGAAAACATGTAACAGGAAAAAACAAAGTAATCGGCGGTAGACTGCAATCCACTGTTGGCCTGCTCATCACCACGCCTGATCTGGTTGGACCCTCTGTGGATCTTCACACCAACTCTCAAGATCATGGTTACCGGTTGTCTCCCATAATCAAGTGGAAAATTGAGATTATGGATCGTGCCCAAAATACCGCAATCATACGCGAGCATGGGATAAAAAGAGTGTGTAACATAATTAACGCGACGACAATCTGAACTGATGGGTAATAAGAAACAAATGTACATGAGAAGCGACGAACTGCGTGATAGTTGAGTGTCAGATGGAATGGGATTCAATGGGAACCAGTGAACGGAAGAAAAATATAACTTATAACGGAAGGAGATAGTCATGACGAAACAGACAGATTTGCTTATACACTATGACGATGTTCTTTCCACAATTCGATGAATAGGATTTTTTCCTTTTATCCTCTTCATGCATGAAAGCAATGGAAATGTTATAGCCCATAATCACGAAGCCGGGGAAACCAATAAAAATGGTTTTGAGTAGAAAGTCACTTAATGCTCTGACTGGCCAGGTGTCGTAGGGACTGGGACAAGGAATCCTATCTACCACCGAATTTTATTGATGGTGGTAGGGATCGAAATTTCCGTCTCGACTGACTTGAGTTATTCGACCACAATTAGTATCACGGAAAACAGTGACGGACGTAAAAACCTGATCAAGACTGTAACTACGCTATTCGGAATCGATACTGATCACAAAACACTGAGACATGGAGGACAGGAGACTGGTCTGAAGCATAATTCCACCTTTGGCAGCCCTCGATGGGCAATCGATGTGATGCTGACATCACAGGTGGCTTGAACCAGCAAAAGTCAAACGCGCCTTCTGCGGGCATTACCATAAAATACAAGGTATCACAAAGACCGGAAAACGAATGTGAAATAGCAGAAACAGTGTCTATCAGGACCAGTAAACATAAGCATTGAACCGGATACAGTAACCATAAAACAGACTACGCGAAGCACACTGTTTGAGCTAAATAATAGCGCTCCCGCGGTGCGAGAACTTCAGCGAACTGGTACCAAATGTTGACAAGAAATCTCAATGAATGACAAAAACGAAAAGCGAACCACGGAATACCTTCACAAATCACGAGTGAGGGCGCGGATCGATTTCATTGGTTCCCGGAACTTTGTAAATAACCGAGTTACATTTTACAAATTTCAGTGAGGTCATTCACATTCCTTGAACGTGAATTCGATCGAAGAAATTCAGTGCTAAAAACGTTCAACCTATTAGCGAGAACTGAAGTACCAGAATCAATGAACCCGACAGATATGCGATGAGAAAACGGGAATAAGTAATGAAAAATTATACACTGTTCGCCAAAAGAACGCTCACCCTCACCTACTGAATAAACCATGGTACTGAGGCTTCACAATAAGTTTGGTATATTTCAAACAAGACCAGCACAACTGAACTTTTACGTAATACAGTTCACCGCGGCATGAGGTTTGTCACGAAGTCAGACACTGACAGTCCACACATTCGTGTACTCCTCTGAGTTCACCCGCTGCACAGAAGGTGAAGTATGTCTGACATCCAATCAGGTGGGGATGAGGGAAGTGATGCCACTAGATTACTGTTCTGCTCTTCTGCCTTCGAATCACCTTGTTTGGTGTGCAAAAAAAACTTACATAGAATACTCAGTTTCTGTTTATTCGACCATTAACCTTGTCAGATCTCTAATGAAACTGGTCGGCGATCTAAATTCCAAAGCTGCCCTGTTACTCTAATGGATGTCTGTTTCATACGTTGTAGAAGTAAATTCTTTAACATAAGATACTAGGTATAGACCATAAACCATTATTACAAGGCCACGATAGTTATAATCATTCCGAATGTGCCGCATAACCTCGTCATATTTGAGAATGTACTATACAAAACCTGATGAAACGCCAATAAAATGCGTTAACTTGGCGACGAAAAGTTCATACTAAAAGAGTTTAGACAAACCATCACCCAATCGAATGCCGAGGCACAGAGTTCTTAATACTTCAGGCGACATTACACGCCTGTCGACAGATTAAAAACCAGCGTTGCAACTTGTTGCCAATACGCCTACACACATTCATAAGCCAAGTGAATAGACTCCGGTGATATTTAGGTACCCAATATCAGGTTCGAAAAACTGAGAACTGAGTCAAAAAAATATACTCAGTTTCATTGATAATCGAGGGGGGAAGCTTAAGGTGATAAGCAACAAGGACGATGCTAAGAGTTACATATTTTCCTATGGAACTGTGTACAAAAGAGCATGACATAATGCGATTTCTTTCAGCGAGCACAACTGAACTCAATAAATTGAGCTTAGATAACCTGAACTGGGATAACGGACAGTACTTTATTCCGTCAGAGATTTGTCGCATGACAACTTACTTCAGCCCGACGACGTTCGCGTTTTTGTCGAGCCAGTTCCTCGTAATCATTTGGGAAGAGCGGGTTGTATTCATCAGGTACACCGAGTGACAGATTTGGTTCTCCGAACAGAAGACCTTCATTTGCCAAAGCGGGAGTTGGGACACCAACGGCGCTGGTGCGATTGATTCGTTCCAGGCGTCCGGTTTGTTGATTGAACCTGATTTGTTAAGAAATGTGAGTAGAGGGCGAAATTCCTTGGACTAGTCCTCATAAAGGCGCGGAAAACAGCAGCGACAGAAACAACAACGGCGACGAGGCTTGGTTAGTTGGTGTTACCAAAGGCCATTCACACAACGCCCCAGACCGAAAAAATGGGGTCGAAACGGTTAGGTAGGAGACCCATGCACAAGCCCAGTCGTTTACACGAGTTACCAGAACAACCAGAATATTCTCAAGTTGAGAGCCCACAAAAAAGTCACGGCGTACGCCGAAGTTATCCCGGAAGAACGAAAGCACACTGCTATGTCTCCATAAGAACAAATACAAAATCACAGGATCATAACAAATTTCGCGGAGGATAAAAATAATGTGTTCACGCAGAATGGACAGGGAAACAGCCAGAAACATCGAGAATCGAAAATGAGACTGTAGAGTGTAGGACGAATACACTGTTCATGTGATCCATGATGACTGAAACAGATTCCGCAGCATACCAAATGGCTAACCGAGATTACAGTCGAAACAACAGATCAGTAAGATAACAATTTTTTCAAAAATCGCGAGTTCTCAGTTTTTTTGTAATTTACTCGCGGACCTGTGATGCATTCACAGCGGATCACATACAAGTACATGTTCTGAGGATAGCTCGGTGTCGCAGCAGATAATCCAGAGTTGAAAATCGGTAACGGCTTACAAGCACGCGGCTGTCCCATCATACTGTTCAGTGACACAATTGAGAAACGCTAGAAGAACCGTCATCGATAGTCGCATTACAGAGGGCAAACCCTGCCTGCAACGCAATGATAAGACGGGTTGATCTGACCTCACAATGGCAAGTGATGAGCAAATCAGGAACTAAAAGTAGGATTTTAAAACGACGTGTCGCTTGAATGAACCTCATAGATACCCACAGATCCTAGTTGTGAGGTTTATTGGATAGCTAGGGGCCTAAGCTGAGCACAGCCCAGGCTTAAAAGCCAGAATGTTTAATGTACCGATTCCTGGTGTAGTAGTACTGTCGCAACTATCATGAAACTAAAACGCAAAATGAGAGCATGACTACCTACCAGTCACAGCCGAACAACCGGAGTGAAAACTAGAAACCACAGAACTATTTCAGCTTAGCGAAACAGTGACATTACTCGTTATTGTAACTCACGAAGTTTTACTACAAGGAAATCCAGTGCGAACTGAAGCTCGATCAAAATGGTATTAACCTTTTCTTCACCTACATACAGCCTGTGGAACATAAGTAGGACAAACGTAGATACACACGCACATACACAAGAGGACACCTCGATGAACACCTCCTCGTGATAATATGCGTGTTTAAAGAAGGAACTACATCCGCAAAACGTGGACGTTGAGCGAATCCTCAGAAATTGGAATGAGAGTTAACTGAGCTTATTTTGGAACTCATCAATTATAGTACTGCACCTGGTCAAAAAAAGCAACCCATATCTAGCCAAGCTGGGTGACTCGAAAACCGGTATGGTGTTTGTGACGCATCACACAGGACCCCGAGTTAGAAACTGTATGCAGCGAACATCCACCGAGTTGGGACTGGCACTCGCATCGCAAACAGAGTTACGGCTAAGGCAGGACGCACAGTTCTGTACTCCGGGTTCGGGCTTCAGTGGCCACGCAGCGTACACTGATCAGATGAAACAGCTATCGTATGGCAAGTTCTGTGAGTTGACAGTTGTTTGTCTCCCGGTTTTCTTAATAACAAGTGACCACGTACTTATGGGTGTAGTTGAGTGGGCAAATACAACAAGAGAAATGTTTCTTCTAGAGTTTAATCAATACTGTACATAAGCGTGTAGTGCACAGCAATTCAGCGTTGTCATAAATGATGCTAGTCAGTCGACGTTTCGGGTAGCGCGAGTAACCTTCCTCAAGAGTGGTTTACAATCGTACATCAACATCTTCTATAAAACCGAACAGCAGATTCGAAGATAAGATCGACTCTCAGTATTTACGCCCTTCAGATGTTGTTTTTTCACACCCGGTTGTGAGGGTCTGTCCGGTGTAATGTCTTTTTGCAATCAAACCCGACAGTACTGAATCTTGAAGAGGCATGGGTTTATCACTGAAGTTTCAATGAATCTTGTTTCAAAGATTATTCAAAATAAGAATAAGTCAAAATCACAACACCCAACAATGTTATTTTGTTCAATCCAATTAGTTAGTCAGGAGATGAGGGGAAATTGAGACTTACTGTACAGTCTGTCCAAAAAGTTCGGTATCACCACAGTTCTGTCGAAATGCTGACATACGGTCGAATCGCAGTTTATACACTTGATAATACTCCAAACAGCCAAAAATGTACAACAGACACTATTGTTTAGCGCGCGCGCGAGAGAGAGAGAGTAGTATCAGTAGCATAAACTGGAATTTGACCATATGTCAGGATTTCGACCGAATTGAGGTGATCACGAATTGTCTGGGCAGACTGTACAAGCTGAATTGGCAGAATGAAAGTAATCTGACCGTTGGTAATTAGCCAGATTTTCTTGCAGACATTTTGGTGATTCCGTGTAAATCCAGAGCCATGCGTGATTTCTCATTCCGACAATCGGAGTAGGAATAGTTGGTTCTTCGTGGAGGGACCCATATGGATATGGAGCATGTTTCATTATTGCTATGACACATAAGCACGGAACCAAGAGTATTGGAAAGTGAGACATACTGTGGCAACTATGGTAGCGACACATGCGAACTGCCATCTCAAGCAGCATAGTCAAACGACGACTTCAATTAGGAATCGAGGCGAAGGGCTAGATACAATAGTTTTGGTTCTTCTGGAGATGGTCGTGTTAATTTCTCGTTATTACGGGTGTCGCATAATACTGAGTAAAATGAACAACTAATGCGCATATTTCGGGATTACTTGACATTGGCGGCACACTAAATACAAACATTTGGACGAACTCGATCAAAATAGGGGATGTGAGACTCACACGAAAACGAAAGATAAAGAAATTCGAGAAACCAATATGAGTATACACACCGTGCACATCTGTACGCGAAACGCTGCCCGATAATAATGGAGAGCGGAATCGGGAGCCCGCATATGGTACATATTTACTCAGTCTCAGATAGGATGTTTAACTAACAGACGCGTTCATCACACGACACGCGGATTAAAACAGTTCAATGACATGGCATTATGAGTTACATGGTTCTAGTAATTGCAAAATATGAACCATAGTGAACAGCCCATGCGGTTGGTACGACTGTGACTAGTTGCAAACTAATACTGGTCCAAATGAACCACCTAGCTAAAACTGTGTACACGAAAACTGGCTGTAACAATCGGCCGATGTTACATAGATAAACGATGATAAAAAACAACCGTTCCGTCAAAAATCTCATCATTTCAAAACAAACAGCACAGAAGAACACATTTCGCGAACGGCTCAATATCCTTTTCTTATTAGTATTGGAAAAATAGTTGTGATGGGCGAAAATAAGTGCTTGGTTAGTGAACAACTGAACCAATGGTACGATCACTACATTATCTTGTTCGCAGAATGCAAACAACTTCAGTGTAGGAAGTACATTTTCCTTGCTGGTACTCGAATCACACTCTGCTCTATCACACAGAGCACACCTCAATAAAGAAGAAAAAAGCACAAAAAACCAGCATAACTGCAATGCCAAAACTTCAGTGAGAATTCCGCACGGTCAGAGTAAAAAACTTACCCGAAGCAGAGATGGGAGGAACAGAGTTAAGCATGGTGGAAATCATTTGCACAAGCATCATCTTTGACAGTTACGGTTTATCGTATAAAAAGTGCTCATCTATTTGGAACAATCGGGTCACAGAAAGGTCGAAAGACTTCAGTACGTGGTTAGTTTGCTTTATCCAGATAAACCAAGTAAACTTTTGGAAGTCAATCAAAAGCGAACCGAATTGTTGCATCTAACTAGGATTCCGTAGAAAAGAGGGACGAAAAACGACAAGTAGGATGGGAGAAAATGTTCCCGATGGAGTGATTATCAGCTCTTCTCATGGATAAGTTGATCATTCGTGCTTGACTGTTACGTGGTCAATGACTACTAGTAGATAAGACTGATGCAGAGTGTGATATCGAAGACTGAATAACTATGGCCAAACATGCTTCTCAGCAACGTGAGTATCTGATGTGGTTAGCGTACCATGACATTTCACTTCAAGGTGAAAGTGGTAGTTTTTTGTCCAAAGTGCCATAATAAATGCACATTTGTTACATCATGTTGAGCAGACCACCTTTAAAACTCGATATATTAGCACGTATTGAGTTTTGATGAAAATCCAAGATGTGTCCAACAACCAGTGATTTCTCAGTAGCCTATAACACTTATATGCAGTGTTCTAAATGAAATGTTCTGTTACGACGCAGGAAAAAAATATTTGTCCACATATATTGTTTGGGCAGTGAAACTGAACCGAAAATGTCTTCAAACCTCTGCTGATTTAACAAAGAGTTAGACAGCTAACATAAAGTTAACGTCATTTGGTTGCGTGCAAATGCGCAAAATCTTGTCGTTTTCTTCTTGGAGGTTGGTCTAGCATGCAATACAACCAACAAACAAACATACGAAATGTGAAACACAGATACACACAATTGGCATACGTTCCGGTTGCGACAAAACACCATGAAAAGTGGAGAACGAGAAAAATATAATTACTGTTTCCGAGATAAGTAGCAACTAAGGTGAGCATGAATCAGTAACAGATTTCGACAGAGGGAAGGATTCACCTAAATTATAGACTAATGTATCTATTACACATGTGTCCCTATGGACACGGGAAGTGTAGTATAAAGGGCATAAAAACAGAAGGGAAAAACCAACTGAACCGAAAATAACGTGAAGGCTCAAAGTTTAAACCCAAAGGTGAATGGCTCGGAAACAACGTTGTTACACTACTATCCAAATCTGCATCAGTATTCACAGATTACTACTGCAAACGATAAACCAAGCAGCAGGATGTAATCAAACACTGAGTTCTTTATGGAGGTTCAAGACCGAGGATGACAGAGGTGAGAAGGCTTCCTGTCTTCAACAACAGGTCACTAGAAGACAACCTTTAGATCGTACAAAGTGGTTTACACCACAAGTGATCAAACAGAATGCTACCCAATTCAAAATGGAAATGGGTATTCCACGCGGACTGGCGTTAGTACTAGACAAAAACCATTCGCAATCCTTACTACATGGAATGCAACCGCTATTTTCCTGAGTCTCTAAACTAAGTTAAAATCTAACATGACATGCAGATGCCAAATCGTCGACCGGATATCTTCCATACCCAAGTGAAATGTAGCCTTAGATTTTGCTCTTTATTTGGTGGCCGGCTTAATTATGGCTGCTTCCGCTGGCAGCAGTCGTATCACAAAAAACGACCAAACGAGAATGCCGAATCAAAATAAGGACACCTGACAGTGGGACTGGGTGATACTGGGTGCGAAATCAGTTTGTCTAAGGGCTCCTTGCGAGTCAACCCATGAAGCGTTTCGTACAAACTGCGAAGCAGATTGTAGAGGGACTCATCTTTGATGGCATCCGAATTAGGATCGGTGGGTGCACACGCAAAAACGACAAACAAATTGCGTCTAATGCGATGGCAACTACTCATTCTGTATGAAATCCTCAAGTCCCATCACGACGAGACTGCAAATTAGTTAATTACTCCTGCTAGAGGATGAATTGGCTACATGAATATCTCGTATTACAGCTGACTATGCGCGGCGGTTCGAAGCGAGTTCCGTGCAAACCGCCATCCAGTTTTCTTCCATCGGCGGGCACCATAAACCGACCGTAAGCCTAGGCACTCTACATCTTTCTCCATAGTTTTGATCCAAGTTTTGAGCTGGCCACCAAGGCGACAGTACCGTCCAGGGCAGGGTTCGGGACGGAGTGTTTGCTTGGTTAGTTCGGCCTCAGACGCTGTAGGATATGACCTAGCTACTGCAGTCGACGACATTGGAAGAAGTCTGAGAGTTCGTCAATTCCACAACACCGTCTCTTAACTTCATCGTTGGATATTCTGTTGCGCCAATCGATTTTCGAAATAGGTCGCAAGCACCAGTGATCAAACACCTCCAGCTTTCTAGTATCCTCGGCTCTCAACGACCAGGTTTAGCAGCCGTAGCTGAGTACGCGGCATGGTAGATACGCATTTTGGTCTGAAGGCCTCGCATTGCAATCTGCGGCGTTCGCAACTTCCTTGTGTCCAGGCTTCGTGTGATTTAGCTGACAGTTCAAGTGTGCCCCCAGAGATCCAGCCTCTTAGACGCCCTTCGGTTTTCTTTAGTTTTTTTTTAAGACAGCTTCTCTAACCGTCGATTTGACTTTTGTCCACTGTTCTTCTACTAGAGTTGAATCCGGCGATACGTTGGTTACTGTGGTTAATCGGGTGGCGATTGCGCGTAACAGCGCTTGGTGTTTCGCTGGTATTTCTAGGGCTGCGACGTATATGCGGGTCGGTGGGGAGGCCTTAAGAAGCGTGAACAGATGGATTCTGAAGCGTTCACGAACAAGAACGAGGCATGTGTCGAGCCTTTGAAACGTGCTAAAGCAAGTCTTGCTGAAATCGGCTTCCAAGCAATCACTGCGCTGATGACTTCATTGTAAATGGCGAATGCAACTTTGAGGCGCCCGGAGTTGTCTGTCGGGCCGCTATGATAAATCCAATAAGTCGTCTTTCCTCCTGAAACGTTTATGCACCGAGTGCCGGAGTTAGATATGCGGACTTCTGAGAGAAAGGCTATGCTCATATCGTAGTTGTGCAGTGTCTATTGTTAGGTTTTGGCTGCTCACGTCTAACAGTGTTCGTGCATTCAAACAAGCCATATAAGCCTATTTCCCACAGTCTAATATTCCAGCTGGTGGTCTTGACACTTCAACCGCTGGAGGACGAGGCGCCTTGATGTGATGTGATGGCTTGCGCGCCTCCATGACCCAAAGAACTATGCAGAATGACTTTCTTAAGTCGGAGATGCAATCGTGCCTGACAAGTGAATGAATAGAGGCCAGGCAAAGTCCAGTCTCTGAACCAGTTGATGGGCAACCTCTGGTTCTAACCACTATGGTCCTAGAGACGACACTAGAACGAATAAACACGGATAGAAATAGTTTACCGGTGTGGAAAGCCTTCACCAGATGGACGTAGGAGTGGAGTACCTGAAGTTCCTCTCGACGGCTGAAGAGGTCGTCGCACTAAGCCCGACAAAAACCGCCCAAAGGACATGGCAGCACCTGGCCCGAGTTGTGCTGTCCATCCACGTTCCGCTTGCTCCACTGAGTGCATGGGTTTATGGACCGAATTCGGAAAGTGGATCGATAACAAGACAGAACGCATGAAACAATCAGATCTCGCTTGACAAACCAGAAGTGGTTCCTTTACGGGTGCTTCAATCACGCTCCCGTGTTGGATTACCGCCCACTGCCTTGTGGGTGACTTTTGAGTCAAAAACTCCGGTTAGTGTTCCCAAACCCCTTCTATAGTGTAGACAGCCGCGAAGTATGATGTGTCCAAAAATGCCCGGCGGTCCGTCCGGAAACATTTCTTATCTCCTTGCTCATCAAAACCGTTCCTATTCTAAGTGGGTACGAGAATCCACAAAGAGTCGTGACCGAGAACTAGTAACTTTCCGTGAGAGCACTAGGTTGGAGAAAGGGGAATATAGAGCCAATTCTCAGGCTCAAGCTTTTTCTTCACTGGACTGCCTTCAACGTCCGCTCAGTTTGCCAAACGGGGACACATGCTGTTCAGGTTACAACTCCTGAAGCTTTTGAAACAGATATTTGTGGCGCCTTCAAACACACATTTGACACAACTTCAGTCGCAACACTTCATTCCCCGGGTACATGCTCGGCTTCCGGTCGGGCAAATCGGTGTTTAGTGTTCCCAGCATGAAAGCTGAGCGGGTATCGTTCAACTGGATCTCAGTCTGCAGTCGTAGACGAGACGGAGAGAAACGTAGGAGGCCGATTTGGAATTCCAGCCGATCAGGTCTATAGTGGTAACCGGCTCATTCAACTATTTTCCGACCATAGGCTATTGCTAGCGAGTACAAATTCCTCGCACACAAAGCGCCATCGACTGACCTGGCGTCCTCTTGAAACTCCACGGCGTTGGACTCAGATCGACCATATTGCTATCGATCACAGCTGGCGCTGCTCCACTGAAGACTGTCAATCATTTTGGTCCACGTCTGTAGACACTGGTCACGCTCTTATCCGCGCGCGTTTCAGCCTACTTCTCTGGCTGACCCAACGTCAAAGCCAACCATTCCCCACAGTTGTCACTGGACGATAATCATCGATCTGTTTTCCAAATGGTATTATCCACCAGATTATCGGTGCAGCCAAATGCTCAGGATCCAGATGAACAGTCGATTGAGATCAAACAGGCCCTATAAGAGGCTGCTAATGCTGCCTAACGCCCAAGAAATGGGGACACACAGAAACGATGCATTTCTACATCCTCAGTTGCACTGTTAGATGTGCGCAGATCGATCGTTCCGAATTCCAAACGTGATGAAGTACGGAGACGTCCTACACGCCAAATGATTCGGAGCCTGAAAAACGACCGTGAGCAGTAGGGGATTAATAAGTGTAAGGAGATGGAAAAAGCTGTGGCGAATAACAACAGCCGCAACCTTTTCCGTCAAAGTACAAAAACCAGTTCATAAATGGCAGTTGTTAGCGGCAATGTCAAAGTGGTGAACGGTCCACTGATTCAGACTCAGGAAGGTCGTCTGGATCGTTGGGTAGAGCATTTCGAGAAACAATTAAACTGGTTTATATTCCCAATATTTGTGCTAACCAGCGCGATGGTTACATCTATAGTTGCAGCCATGAAGCATCCGTCAGAAGCAGAGGTTCTTCGTGAGATAAGATGTCTTAACGGCATAAGGCTGATGGACCGAATGAACTGTCTCCATCTGTTTCCAGACATTACAGCTCAACAAAACTCATTGGTTTATTGCGGTGGAAGGAACAAGTTCCAAGCAGTTGGTGTAACTCGGTGATCGTACCGACTTATAAGAAAAGCGACAGGTCCTCGTGCGAAAGCCAGACAAGAATGCGTCGAGTTAGCATCGCATTCAGACTGCTCGCTGGGGTTATTCCCCACCGTTTATCTAACGATCGCGAGCAATACTCGGGCGAGATCTAAGTTGGGTTTAGACCTGGCTGAGGTTGCATTGATAATATCTTCGCTCTTTGACTTAGTCGATCACACAGTTCTCTGATGCTGCCTCTTGTTGAAGGGTGTACCAGAAAAATTCATTTTCATCTAAAAGTTCCTTTATATGATTGGCCAAAGTGGACTTCCGGTTTACGGTGAACTTTCACTAGAAGTTATCACAAAAAGTGGCGTACGTCATGGTGGCCCCATCTTTCCTTTTCTGTTTCACGTTGTGACTGATACGATCCCAGAAATCGCGATTTTGTCAGGTGACGATTGTAGAATTGAACATTTGCCAGGTGGAAACGTGTCAGACTTTGAACATGGTTCTTATAGGTGAAGATCATCGTAAGTTGCAAGCATCTCAAAACAGCTTCAACAGCTGTGTAGCCACCTTCAATAGGCAAGATGCTGTTGCAGGGCTGCGTTGGTCCAACGCCAACCTTTCTGTATCTGGAATGACTGTAGACCAGACAGACAAGTTCTGTTATCCGAGAAGCTGCATTTCACCCGGAGGACGGATATCGGATGAAGTTTTCTCGTGTATACAGAACGCTTGTTTGGCTTTTACTAACCTGAGTCATCTGAAGCATGGACATGGCATCCGTTTATCTATCAAGGGTCGAGTGTACGTTGCAGCAATCACACCAGTGCTTCTTTATGGCTCGGAGATACGGCCACTGTGAGTGAAGGATATATGAAGATTATCGGTATGTGAACACCGATGTCTTCGTAGCACTGCTCGAACCTGGGGGAACACCGTAAAAGCAATGCTCATGTTGGGCGAACAGTCTTAGATTCACTAACCGAATCATTAGATGAAACACTTGATCTTGCCGGGTGAGGATGGTTGGGACATGTGTGCGCGTGTCTCCAGATAGGATTCCTAGGTACACATTGTTCCTTGACGCGAGTGGTGGTTGGAAGATGAGTAAGAGCGGTCCGGTGATGACACGGAAGAAATACATGAAAATCCTGATGAATAGACCTGGCCATGTACGGCGAGTCAGACTTCCTAGGTGGGGTCCAAGAGGACCTCACACTCTATGGTTAGCCACATTGGAGGATATGGCTAGGTGTCGCGATCAGTGGCGCGCTTGCATCCACACAGATTCTCTATCGACCTATGACTAGCAATTTTAGTTCTCCTATTACTTATTTTATATTCTTGTTCTTCTTCATTATTTCCGATTGAGGTTGCCGTTGGAGGCGGCAACCAAGGCCACTGCACCCAGTGCCTGGTTAATGGTAGTCTGAAGTGAACTCAACACGTCGTCCGGCGAAGTCAACAAAATATGACCTCTCAGTCGACGAAGTAAACCTGATTGAATGCAGTCTGAAATACGCCCATGGCTATTTCCCCACATGACGAGAAAACACGGTTTCTATACATCATTTAGTGCTTAAGAGCCAAGCCCCAGAACCACCGAGGGCCATTCAATCTGGCGGAAATCAACCCCGACGTTGAACTGCGACTCTCCGCTTGCAAAAGACATCGTTTGTGATCGCTGTGACGCACAAGGATCCACAACACAACCCTTCCATTCACATACCAGCATCAGAGTCATCTATCACCCAATGCAATATACACCCTTTAGAGAAAGCACAACGGCGAGCCCATCTCTTAACCTACGAAATAGGGAATTTGAAACATTTCGGATCCACACATATACTTTCGATAAAAACAGTTTGCCGGGGTGGATGTTCAGTCGCTACTTCCCATCCACTAAATTTCATTATTTTTCTTTCCCTGAATTTCCTTCTCCACAGATTTCAGCTCCTGCCGTTCAGTCGTATGACCAATAAAGACGAAATTGTAGGCCACTGTCTTCTGTCAGTCTCAACCATCCGGATTTGGTGAGCACATACACATCAAAGTTGTGTGGGGTGTGCGAGAGCTTGCGTTCGTATGAGGTGCCAGTGCGCATGGAATTACATTTAGTCATTATAATATGTCATTGTTGCTTGCGTTGTGAGCTGTTGTACCACTCGGTCGCCCGGTCCAGAGTAGGCTTTTTTGTTCGAGGATGCACCTCTAGACTTCGCATAATAGAGTGCATTCCACAACCTATCAACGTGGCTCCTGATGAGCTGGTGACCTATTGCGTCGCTTATTCGCCACTTCTGACGAGCCTTGTCGGGCAGACGGAACACGACAAAGGGCTATGACCATATTTCGTGGCGGATCACTGTTATATGCTTTACCATTTGTTGTATACTCATTTTCATGAACAAGGTACTGAGAAATCTACAAAAAACAAGTTATAAAAAGTCTCAAGAATGATCGTGAAAATTGATGGGTCAAGCTAGCCGAAGAAATGGAAGTAGCAGCTAATTTAGGTAACGGTCATACACTGTTCTAGATAGGTAGGTATACAACCTCATTGAGCACCAGCATTGAACCTTAATAGGAGCATAGGAGTTGAGTGGTCACGTTTGGAGTAGGCCGCAGCTTAATGCACAAATCGGACCGCGAAGACCAGTAAAATCGGGCCTCTGACACGCGATGTGCAAGGACAAAGAGAAAAAGGAACTGAGGTATACTGTCTTATTTTTCGACAGAAAGAGAACCGTGAAATAGTACCGAATTATTACACCGGTAAACACATAGTGATGCAACAAAGGAAGAGCGATCCATGTGTATGTCTGACGAACGGCAAGACCGCATACGTCTGATGAACCAGACTGTTCACGGGGAAAACGTGAGATACACACATGTAATAAACAGAGAAATAGACAACAGGAAGGCAGCAGCACTACGGGATCATGTGTCGACTGAAATACGGAAATCAAAGCTACGTGTTAATCCCGTAGTGACCTGACATAACTGCTACCACCAGCAATAAAGTCACCCTGTCCATTTCTATGCCTGTTTAATAGCTGCCTATGGTTTGAGCACAACAGCAACGAACGACGGAAAATCTAGTCAGGCTTGAATTTCAATAGACCACACCTCAGAAATAGGTCTCAAACAACGCCACCCAACTATAACGACATGGCACGTTTTACTGTAGTGCAAAGAATATAAAACAAGCAACAAGACCAATGTTCTCCTGAAAAGTGTATCATACGTCCATGTAGTTCAGTTCTACGATTTAAACTGAGCAAACGTCCTTGAACAACTAGAATACATCACCGGTACATTCGATCTACTTTTCTGTCGTTCTGAAGGTTGTCGAATTTATGTCTGGGTATGGGCCAACGTGGAAGAAGTAGACCCCGGAACCGGCATTTATGGTTTTCTCGTCTGCGTGACTTTCTCTTCTGTTTGCTTGCACCTCACACTATCATTCGCCGTGCTGACCACTAATCGATACTTCGAAATATCAACCCAAACCGAGACACTCGAATGAGAGGTTGACGGTTTAAAGGATTGAACTGGACGGATGCATTCAGTCATTCTGTTAGATCTTTCTTAATGAAGACGTTCTTATCATCTCCATTACATTCCTCATTTTACCACCTTCCATGTAATTATGCCGGAATTTTTCCCTATATTCGTTAAAATAAATCGTTTGTATCAAATGTGGAACCTTAGCTCGTTGTCTTCATTATTTGTCACGTTCTAGTCGTTGCCGTCCATTCGTTTTGTATCAAACGGTTCGTGAGAATTTTCTACAATTATAAGTTTAATATTTGCTCTTAACGATCCGAATCCCCTCTTCGACAGCGAGTTATACGCTTTTAGCCGCCAGTCAGTCAGTTATTTTCCTCATCGTCGATTGCCAGATATTATTCGGAATGACGGCTTTGCTCAGCTGTGATCGATTCTGTGACTTTCCAACGTGGATATTCCAATGGCTCACCTTAAAAATTTGTTCTTGCTAATGGTGAAATTGACGCAACTCGAAACTACTTCTCAGTTACGAGTCCGGATCGTTTCTGTTTATCACGGAGACGAACATGTCTCGTTATCGTAGATTCCTTTGCGGTATATATATATATATATATATATATATATATATATATATATATATATATATATATATATATATAATGTATATAGTTATATTAGACCTCGAGTCAGATAGATCGCCAACATCATTTGTGAAGAAAAGGAATCACTTGGAGGGGAATCTGAATTTGAGCAAATGCTGTCTCAATAACCATTGCAAAATGATCCAGTTTACTACCAAACTGTATCAATGTGTAGTGTTGGCATAATTACGTAGACTACTTTTGATTTGCACAAATTTACTTCACTTTGCAACCGAAGCCTCAGTGTTCAACAGTTCGATGCTTTCGGTTGCATGCTTCGATTATCTTTTCTAGTTAAGACTCTCGAGCAGCCACTGCATGCAGTGGTTCAAGACGGTAAATTCCAACCCCTCGTGCACATTAAGCACATAACAAGGGCTTCACGTGATCTAGTCGCTCTAATATCCTTCTGGTTGTTTGAGCTTATTTCAAAAATAGTGAGCAGCTTTTACGAACGATTTACGTCTGAATCCACCGCGGAGAAAGTTTTTTTCCTTAATGTGAGGTATTCATCGGTATCGTACCAAGCTCATCCGTCCAACAAACCGTTATTTTGTCTCAGTGACAGCTAGTTTCCACAGCGTTATCCGACTAAGGTTTGATCCAACTAACTTGAAAGTAAATGAGCTCGTCGAAGACAACTGGCTTCACTAATCTCTCAAATTTTAATTGAAGTTGATCGGTGATCTTGCCTGACTATTCCCTCTTTTCAGCATTTTCCAAGATAGAGCCAGTACGTTTTTCGGTGCTAAAATAACTTTGTGAGCGAGCCATGCAATGTTTCATTTGCGTTTTTACAACAGACCGTAATAGGTTATAGTTCCTCCTAAGACAGATGGAAATTGTTTATCAGAGATGAAAATCATTTCTCGGCACCCTTTGTGAATAGTTCTCTCTCTCCCTCCCTCGCTCATTCTGCTCCTCTTTGAAATGATTGCGGCCTCTAAGATTCATCCTATGGGACGAAGGGGAGTTTTTTGGAGTATTTCAACGTATCCCCGTTATGGTTGACTTTTCCTCAGCTTGCTTGTTTCTGTCACGGTCTCCGTTCATCGGTGTTGAAAATTTACTCAATCTTTCTGGTAGGCTGAACATCACCATTGAGAGGCTCTGAATCCAGAATGTGTCCCCAAGAAGTCATGTTCCCTTAGTCCGGTGGGATTTAAGTCCAGATGTGGCGGTTTCGTTCGCACTGTGAAGTGTTTTTTCCAATAATGTTCATTGGTGATCGCCATTTCGACAGCAGTTCTTTTATACACGACTGGGCGGACTCACTCAGTAGCTTGGCTTTTCCGTTGCGGTTCTGGTAAATCTGCTGTACACAGTTCGCCAAAAATTCCCACTCTGAAGGCATTGCAAATGAGAGGATTACTGTTTGAAATCCAAATGTTGTGCGAAGAATAGTTCGATAGTTTCCAAACGGTCACCCATTAGTATATGGTTGAGCCACTTTTGGATTGTATAACAACAGTTGCCCGTTATTCTCGCTATCAACCGTCTGATAGTATCTTCTGATAATGATTTTTTTGTTCAATATCATTGCGTTATGCTGTTTTATCCTTGTTTCCATGATTAGTGTTGATTGATCTTAATCGGTATCTGTCTGTGGTTCATTTGTCGGATCTATTTAATGGTATCGAACTATGATTCCGTACACATTTCATCTCACATAACCTTTCTCCTCCTTTTTTGTATCTATGTGCACTGACCCACTGGTATACGTGATCGGTTCTCTTATTACGTCATGATTACACGGGTAACTTAACATAATTAGCTCTCTCTCTTTACTTTGTCTGTGTGAATGACTGAACTTTGGCCATCCCGTTATGGTCATGTCATTTTCTCATAGCCATGGCTATTCTGTTTGTTCTTCATCACACTCGTGTGCGTGTTCCCTCAAGTAATCACTTCCCTCCTGACCGTTGATTGGTGAAAATGCACCCCACGAATGACTTTCTTCGTGAACCACTTGACTCATTCCTGCATCGCCGTCTCGAGCGTTTTCTGTCTATTGTTTCTTGGGCGTTTTGAAGCCCGTGTTGACCGTCTTGCTGACAGTTTGAGGTATGTTATTGTTTGATAGTTTGTCCTGTAGTATATGTAGTAATGCGATCCTGTGTTTTCTGCCTTGGGACACGAGGTTCGTTTATCTGCGAGCCACTCAATTACGGGACGACAATACTGAATTATATACATATGTATCACCAATAACCAAGTACGGAGGAGTGGTCCATACAAAACATGAAACGTGTAGCAAGTTCAAGGAATATAGAAGAGAAATTTTGCAGGAGCTAGAGTACACACTTTCTCAACATAACCACCAATGACTACGACTCTGAGCTATATCCGACGAGATTCCCAACCAGGAGTGCTGCGGATCTTAAGGTCTCCGGTCAGGCAAGTCTGACGGAGGCAAATCTCGACGTTACTGATTTGACTCATGAGATACGTGGGGGGTGGGTTTTTGTTTCTACTTAACTCACCGATAGTGAATTATGAAATCACACCCAGATTAGTGTAGCATCGACCGACAGTATGGCACTGTATCCCTGATGAGTACCCGGAAGCCAATGCTCAGGTGAATCAATTTGCGGCTTCCTGTAAAAAAGAGACCCACTACTGGAAAGCCGTTCTGCAAGGTCCGATGCACGTTTAAATCACAGGGACACAACTGCAGAAGCCATCTAGCCTACCGAATTTTCCGGTTTCTAATGGGAAAGTTATATAATAATTTTAAGTTGCGCAGTATTGGGCCAATGTCGTTTATTTTTGTGACATCAAAATTTCATTCGGAACTACATTGTGAAGGAACGAATGATATGCTATGCTCTTATTTTTAGGCGCGTAGCTCCTACGAGAGGATGAGCCGGCTTCGTGGAAGTCCCGAACGGTCCGCGGTCAGGCAGTCGTCCTAGTGAACCGAACCCCACCGAAGATAGCTAAGTAGGAGGCAATGTCCTTATTTAGTGGCGTGCCCATACGCGCACGTTATGCTGCTGCCCGTGGGCAATTGTGACTTCAATGGAGAGTTCACTGCCAGGCAAAAAAACCAATTAAGCCCTCTAACAACGCTGCATTGCTTTTGTCTGGCTACTCACCCTCGGTCTGTCCAATATATATATATATATATATATATATATATATATATATATATATATATATATATATACACTATTTACTATCAGTATGAACGCTTGCACATACAGCCTCGTTGTTCGCTGGGTTAGCAGTGACCCAGACACGAATAACTATGAGAAATCACAGTTGTGATTCATTTGTGGGCTCTTCAATGAAGAGTATCCATTCACAATCTAGACGATTCAAATTAAATTCTAGTGAACATATAAGATTGGAGTGTACAAGTATGAGGACGAGTGGGCAGAGGAGTACCGGGTACGCATACCTGATGAGCGGCAACAACCGCGCAACCGGTCGTGTGCTTCCGGGGAGATTTTGTCCACACGTTTATATACCACTTACTATCAATATATATATATATATATATATATATATATATATATATATATATATATATATATATATATATATATATATATATATATACCGCATGAGGTAAACCAAGGTGCCAACGGAACAACGACAATAACAAAAGAGGGGAAGGGGAGTAGATTACAGTAAAACAGATAATTAGTGAAGGTAAAAAAAGCTGACAGTTTTTGCTTTTCTCCGTACAGTTCTCGATGCTTTTTTGTTCTTTTGTTTGTTGAAAGGACATTTTTGTGATTACGTGGCACGAGTGTTCGACAGACAGACCGCACAGCATTTGCTCAATCGTCTTCTATTTTCAGCGATCTCCCCAACCACTGACCATCCTCATCCTTCTGGCCTCAATCTTAGAGGCGGGAAGCGCCAACCGATGCCAAAGCAGATTGTAGCTCCCTCGTACCTCTAAGTCAAATCATGGCCTGACTGGCGCGTCACTACTTCCAGCACGTGCGAAAAGAGCACAGAAGGGCAGATGATGGGCGGGCAACCGTAAAACATAAGGGTATACTACATAACATTACTCCACACATCAGTGATATTCCATTAAATCAAAATAGGATTATTTAGAACCGAAATTTTACATGTTTATCCAGAGTTGCGGAAACGTTCGTTTTCCTTTAACAAGATCGATCCAGACGTACACGCGTGTGAATCGCTCGAACTAAAACACGACTAGAAACCGATTTTCATAACAGCAGTGGTAAACAATGGGTCACTGTGGTGTTATTCAATCACCTGGATTCAATGAGGTCTCACAACAAGGACAAATTAGTAAAGAGATTCATCATACAGCTATAAAGAGCCAGCCAGTGACACAGTCTCGGTCACAGATAGAAAAAGAACACGACGGTAAAGCCCTGAAGCCAGATTGGACAGACCATATGAGCAACAATACCAGCCAGTTACGTGTGACCCCCCCCCCCCCCTCCATCTTGAGTAACACGTATCAGAGCTCCTTCACGCACGGGACCATCCATATGTGGTTCGGTCGTCGGTTCGAACATATTTCGCCTGGTTACAAAGATAACGCTGATGCAAATCTATCTATGCACTGCTTAAGTTGTATGGCAAAATACTTGAGGCCAATAACAGCTAGCGATGAGGCCCATGAAAGAACAGCCCCAATGACAACAAAATTAAATGCGTTGATATATTCAAATCAGCATTTCGACAATGCATGTGGTCCTTTCTCGAGATTATGAACAACCGATCATTGAGGGTTATCGCGCACCGGCGTGCCTCATATTCGAGTAGGGGAAAACAGCGAGAATCCCACAGGACAACAAACTTGAAGGATACACACCGGTTGTGAACGAAGCATCTTACGGAATACCTATGACAAGGCTTTTTCCTTTTAGTCAATGTTTATTTGGATCCTCCTCATCGAGAAGCATTGACAACCGCGTGGAAAGTGATGGCTGTGAAATAAAGCGGGAGATGACGCCCAAAAATGGATGCTGGACGAGGAACATCAAAGCGAATGTGATCGGTGCGACCAGTCGGAAAGTGTCGATTACAGTGAGCAATAGGTTGGCAATGCACAAAGCTCAATCGATATTTAAAACCGTGAGGAAGTAGGGAGATGTATGTTGTGACAGATGTTTCTTACAAGAGATAATTTATGGTCAGAACGGTCGTTGGTTTGATTGGTTAGCATAGAAAATCGACCCATCATTGTAGTGGTGGCAGTGTCAGCAACCACGGTGTCAACTGTTCCAACTACACTAATACAGGAAAGAGGGATGTGATTGTTTTCAGATCGGAAGCGACAGACAAAAAAGATCTTGAGAAAGATCACAACAAACCCCCGGCTGACAGAAGGTGGCCCATGGACCGACGGAGCGAGAATAGTGCAGATGATGTATAACCAAATGCACATGGCCAAATAGGAGCAGCTGTGTGCATGTACCGCAAGAACTGTTTTCAGTGGGGTGTGCACGTGAAGGCATGCTGCGTAGACGATCGCACACGTCTAGCAGACCGACAATTTTTGGTTGGGCCTAACTCTCGATGTCTGCGCAATTTCGTTTCGTCTGAGTATCAAACATAGGCAATGAAATCACTAGTGCACTTTGCATCAAATGAAACGAAGTTCCGTAGAATTTATCTTCGACTCCGTCGGAAAGCGATGACGATTTGTAAACTTTCCTATCGATCTCGGTATTAAAAAAACAGCATCAAAACTGAAAAAAATTAAACACAGTTCAATCCAGAACTTTAAAAACCTAAGTCCACAGAACGAGAGAACGTTTCCCGATCAGTGGTACAAATCTGATTTTACGAGGTTATTTAGAGGAAATAACCGAATTGTCTTGTGATTTTCAAAAGTAAGAACGCAAACCTATATGAACCATCAGCCTGAGCAGAGTGACGCTGTTTCAGATCGACAACGGGGGCGATGGACGGTCGAGAAGACCACTGACCACCGGGGACGTCGGGTCCGTGGCGACGACCTTGAGCACGTTTTGCGGCCATATGAGACTGCATGAATTTCAGGCTGAAAGTGACAAGAAATGAAAGTCTTGAATAAAAACAAACCGAGGCCCTGGGTCGATGAGAGACCCCAGATTGAGAAAACAACGAAACGAGAATGTACTTAAGGCAAAGGTTTGCGTATTGTCTACGAAAAATTAACCCGCATTATAGGGGGTGAAAGTTAGAAACCTCAAAAAATCTGCAACTGAAATCGCCAACAAATGTGGCCGCCGCTTCTGCTGAAGTAGAACAAACTTCCTCATTTTCTGCGGTTATGATACTCATCATAAAATAACTCAGATGAATAAGGCCGGTAGACAATTACCAGTATTGGAAACAATGAATTGTTTCTCGTGGAAAGATTAGATGTTGATTTCAAAAACTGATGTCACAGGAAACGATGCCCAAAAGATTTTTACTCGTTCGGAAGAGAGTGAAAATGCGTTTAAATGATGATTATATATATATATATATATATATATATATATATATATATATATATATATATATATATATATATATATATATATATATATATATATATATATATATATATATATATATATATATATATATATATATATATATATATATATATATATATATATATATATATATATATATATAGGCTCGGCGAATAGGGTGTGATGGGGAACTAAATGACGTGACCTAAGTAGCACATGCGCCTGCCGATGAAGATGATGGAAGGATATGGTGGCAAAAACTGGGTACACGGAAGACCCGGTTCTGTGGATGTGCGTTCGAACTGCGGAACTGCTTATTCGCTGTCGCTACAAAACTCGCGAGATACTCCTCAGGCATCGATGATCGAACACTGACAACCAGTCAATATCGGTCGCTCGAACAGGCCAGGTCTCACAAGCGTATAGCAGCACGATACGCACAGTAGCGTTGTACACCGTACCTTCCAAACGAAGAGAGACGTCACACCGTCTTCATGGGTGATGTAAATTGAGGAACGCCGATTGAGCTTCCCCTGTTCGAATGTTCACATCGTTTCCAACCCGCCCACCAGCTATTAAACTGCTTCGCAAGAAAGTTAACTTTTCAACAGTTTCCAACCGATCAGTACAGAGGGTAGATGCGGAGCTGGATTCCTACCAATCTTGTGGAAGCACTTTACACTTGGACGGTGAAAAGCACATTCCGTACCGCAGTACAGACGACGCGAGGTTGTCTAGAATGCACAGTGCCACAGAATCATTGTCGTAAATCATTTGTCATCTGCTTAATCTAAGTCTGAAAGTCTGTGACCAGGTAGAGGCTCAGCGCCTTCGTTAGTTTGATATTCTTATGCTTCCCTTAGGATGTCGTCAATTGCAAAATTGAACATACAGGGTGAGAATAGGCAACCTTGACGCACGCCGCTTCCGAACAGAAAGTAAGGTGATGATGAGCCATATATTTATACTCGGCCTGAAGTCTGATGGTATAGCCCTTCGGTGATTTTCACATACTTATCAGGCATTTCCTGTCTGATGAGACAATCCCAGTGGGCCGTCCTATCAACGGAATCAAGGGCTGCCCGGATATCCAAGAATACGATTACCGCCGGTCTATGATGTGTGTCGGAGTTCAAGTATCTGACGGGTGGTGAAAATGTGGTCGATGCCTCCGCGGTTGAGACGCGGACCGGACTGTTCTTCACGGACTTGCTGTTTGCGCATTGAGGACAACCTAAAGGAGTATTACTGATGCCGACTTAAGTAATACTTGATTTGGCACGTTTCCATGGCTTCCCACAAAACCTGACTGAAATTGCGGTTCATGCTCCAATCAAACCGGACGGCGTGACAAAAGATGAATTCTACGGCAGCCTCTAAGAGTTATTCAATTAGGTCCAGCGAAATGAGATTCTGCTGATCGCCGAAGACTGGAACGCTTGCACAGGTCTGTCGGATTCGATACCGCGCCATGTCCCGGGTAATTCTGGCTTTGGTCATCGCTGAGAATGGTGACCACCTGGTCAGTTTGACCGACTCTAACAAAATGGTCGTTTGCAGCTCACGTTTCCAGTACCCTAAAAAGCATTTACTAACATGGTACTCCGACGACGGTCAAACTTCGCATCAAATCGACCTGCTGGGCCTTGTCAGCAGAAGACTGTCGAGCGTACCGCATCGCAGTGACGGGAAATGCCAATGATACAGACCATGTTGTTGTTCATGCACGCTTCAGAATCCATCTGTTCACGCTTCTTAAGGTCTCCCCACCGACCCGCATATAAGTCGCAGCCCTAGAAATACCAGCGAAACACCAAGCGCTGTTACGCGCAACCGCCACCCGATTAACCACAGTAACCAACGTATCGCCGGATTCAACTCTAGTAGAAGAACAGTGGACAAAAGTCAAATCGACGGCTAGAGAAGCTGTCTTAAAAAAAAACTAAAGAAAACCGAAGGGCGTCTAAGAGGCTGGATCTCTGGGGGCACACTTGAACTGTCAGCTAAATCACACGAAGCCTGGACACAAGGAAGTTGCGAACGCCGCAGATTGCAATGCGAGGCCTTCAGACCAAAATGCGTATCTACCGTGCCGCTACATGCCGCGTACTCAGCTACGGCTGCTAAACCTGGTCGTTGAGAGCCGAGGATACTAGAAAGCTGGAGGTGTTTGATCACTGGTGCTTGCGACCTATTTCGAAAATCGATTGGCGCAACAGAATATCCAACGATGAAGTTAAGAGACGGTGTTGTGGAATTGACGAACTCTCAGACTTCTTCCAATGTCGTCGACTGCAGTAGCTAGGTCACTTGGCTGAGCCGCACCAGTGTTAGCTTACGGCTATGTGGTCTACTTGGGTCCAAGACTGATTAGCAGATGGCGGTCGCCAGGCGACTGTGCGACGAAAGCTGCGCCCGAAGTTCGTACTAGACAAGAACAGACGGAGGTCTGTGCATAGACGGAGCAGTCGACTACCTTTATCAGTGCGTTGATGGCTGGCGCCGCTTTGGCCTTCAAGCATTCACTCGTCTGGACCCGGATGACCAATCTGGGCGCTCAGACATCCAGCCAGTACCACTATATCTAAATGAGATGCCTTTCGAGGAAGTTCATGAAGTTGCTAGTGAGTATATCTTTGACTGTATCCGGAATGCAGTCAGTAAAGAATCAGGAACACAACGGTTGCCGTCACGGCCTTTGTTACTGGCAACCGTACTGGGATCCAGTCACGTAGCGCAGACTTATCTCTAGTACTCAAAGCGATCCCCATCCCTGCATGACCACATGGAGAAGTCGCAGGCTTCTCCGGATGAGCGCAGAGTAAAAGCATGTTCTGAGGGCGAATTCAGACGAACTACGATGGCAGGTTCTGGGATGCGAGTCTCGGACAGGCAGCAGACGTCAGTGACTAGTGTCTCGATTGTGCGCGCAGAAGCTGCTTGTTGGTCTATTAGCATTATTGCTTACATGGAGGACAGCAAGCTTAAGTGGCACATGTGGTCCCAGTAGCGGCTTCAATCAACTGCATACAACAGGAGAGATCACCTTTGCACGCCCAGAACCTTCGCCGATGGCAAACTAAGAAGTACATGGAATAGTATTAATATTGTGTGGAACAGTGAGCTTAGTGGGCGGTGTGGTAACAGGTTGTTCGTTTCGTCCGACCGTCAGCACCCCGGTCATATACTGTGCAGCTTGAGTGAGTGGATGAAGTCGAGCGCGAGAGCGAGTGACCATATATATGGGGATTCTATGCCAACATGTGAGCTAAATACTACCCGGTTGCCTAGACCGAAGTAGAGGATTGACTAAACGGGACCCATCCCGAGCCTTTGATCAGACCGTCTAACCTACAAGGCAGTAGGACGATATGAGGGTCTCATAGCCTTCTGGAGGCCAGTGACTGATTATTCGGTTCATATGCCCATCAGATGAGGCTAAACATCCTCGGCCATAGATTCAGGTGAGCATTTTATTGTACGCCTTATACGGCGCCCGTGGTTGGTTTGGAATAAGGTTTTACCCATCTCCCCCAAGACTGGCTATCAGCCAGTCAGTCAACCCGGTGGAGAGCGCCAGCCATTTGCTTTTGTCCTTTCACTTTGGTAGGAACACCGTCACGGGAAGGCAGTGAATAAGGCTTCTTTAGCAGATGCCGTAGAAAAAGCACGGTCATCTGAAAGCATTTCGAGAGGCGTTCAGGATGAGTAGCCATCTCAGAATCTGAGACACTCACCCTCGAAAATACTGAGGCAATTATTCGCGCACTGTTTAAGATACATGCGAACAAGGGGAATATCGGGAGTCTAACAGGAATAGTACCCGAGTTGGTAGGTTGTCATGCTCTTGGGGTACCCATCATCTCGTTGGTATCTATCAGGTACTCAGCTCCACAAAGCTGAAGTAAACCTCTGCGGCCAAAAAAGAAAGGGTAAACCTGGTTGAAGGTAACCGAGGTCCAAAAACCTCCGGGTTGCGGTGTTCGTATGCAATGACAATTACCCCTGAATGAGCGGACGAGATGTGCTGAATAATCCATCGGCTAAGGAGGAATAATCTGTCGAACTAATGGGGTTGCATGAAACTCCGGGTTGGATTCAATTCAATCGAATGACGTACGATCTCCTGAGAGCAGTCGGCAACCATGAATCAACACGTTGCTGCACTGCAGACCGCACTTGTTTATGCATAGGCTAGAGTTGCATCCTCAAGAAAACCGCGCGACTCTGAGGATGTCTCTATTACCAAACAACCATGGAATTTCATGATCATACCACACTGAAGTCGGTCTATCCTATCCAAGAAGCCAGCCGCAGTAAAGTGAAGTAAAAAGTGATACGAACATGAAACGTTTATAACCAGGTCACCCTAAGCGTCTGCATCAAAACTCCGATATTTATGCAATACTGTTTAATTCACAGTGGAGTGTACATGCCACCTACAGAATAAGTAAGTTGTTCATTGCTCCAAACCGACGGGATTACTTGACGCGCACTGAAAGGAACAAGAACCGGTAGTGATCGAGTGGGTAACAGAGTATGATTACCACCTCGAAATTCCCTCTCTTCATTTAACCTTTGTCTTTTGTCCCCAACCACCTCTCTTTGCCCCACCTATCCACCCATAATGCCCCCACTGATAACAGGGTCGATACTCGCAACGATTCACTGTCAAATAGTGTCGGGAATAATCCTCTGTCTGGTAACTCACATTTTCTCAAGCCTCGTCAGCCTCTGAATCTCGGCTCCTTCAACGTGCGTACACTCATGCAGCCCGGTCAGCAGGCGTGCCTAGCTCTCACAATGAACATTTTGAAGATTGATGTCTGCTGCTTAAGTGAAACGCGTATCCAGGATTCGAGCAGTGTAATTCAACTAACTGATCCTGGTATCTCATCGAGGTATTTCCTGCGCACCTGAGGAGACGAAGCAGCTAGAGCTGTGGGTCAACGTGGTGTAGGAATTGTCTTGACTGACAAGGCTGAGACTGCCCTTTTAGACTGAATCCCTGTTAACAGTCGTTTATGTGCTGTGAGACTCCAGGGGTCAGTTGGCGTTCGAAGAGATAGTTGTGTTAAGCGCAATTTGTTTGTGATCTCGGCATACGCCCAAACGGACTGCAGCTCAAACGCGCAGAAAGATGAGTTCTATGATGAACTCGACACCCTCGTTCGCAGCAGTAAAGGTTCTGACATTGTAGTGCTAGCTGGTGACTTCAATGCACAAGTTGGCAAACTTAGTGTGTCAGAAGCCTGTTGAGGTGGGCGTTGTGCTTTACCCACTGAGCGTACAGATAACGGAGATAGGCTTCTCCAGTTTTGTGCAGACAATCGATTGTTCTCGTCTAGCACCAATTTCCGACACAACTCGCGTCACACAGCGACATGGCGCTCTAACTCTACAGGTACTTTGAGTCAAATTGATCATATGGCAGTAAGCTACCGGTGGCGCAGTTCTGTTCAGAATTGCAGATCTTACTGGTCCACGTACGTAGAGTCTGACTATGCATTAGTTTTAATGCGATTATCTCTCCAGCTCCATGGTCATCGTCGCAAGCCGCAAACCCGGTTAGCTGTGCAACGTATGTGTGATCCAGAAGTACACACCCGGTATGAGCAGAAGTTAGAACATGAGCTAGGATCTACGACGAACAGTGATGTAGATAAGCATTGGGCCCATATCAAACAGGCGATGCACTTTGCAGCAGGTTTTGCCTGTGGTCCTAGATCCGTTGTCCATCAAAGAAACTGGATCTCACAAGAGTCGCTGAGTAAAATGGAGCAAAAGCCTCAGCTTTCGAACCGTAAGAAGATGAATAAGATACGGAGAAAGCTGCAAAGGCAAGTTACGAAAAGCCTTAAGAAAGATCGCGAAAATTGGTGGATCAGGGTAGCCGAAGAAATAGAAATAGCAGCTGCTTCAGGTAACAGTCAGAGACTGTTCAAACGTATTCGTGACACCGGTGGACGGCGCATCCAGGTCAGTGAAAGGATTTGCGATAGAGATGGAGAACTCATCCATAGCAAACAGCAAAGGCTTGACCGATGGGCCGAATACTTCAAGGAACTGTTTAGCCGGCCGCACTCTAGTGTAGTTACTGCTGTATCAACAACTGCGACTCTTTGGGTGGTATTACTTGAGCCCCCAACGGAAGTAGAAGTAGAGTCATGTATTTGATTACTAGGGCGGGGAAAAGCGGCAGGTCCCGACGAACTTCCTCTAGTTCTTTTCAAACTGGGTGGTAATGTTTTGATAAAATCACTTACCGCTCTGCTCCGTGACATTTGGAACGAGGAGCGTATTCCGCTAATATGGAGTGAGTCGTTGATTGTTCCCATCTTCAAGATGGAAATACGCAACGACTGTAGTAATCATCGTGGGATTAGCTTAATTCCGATAGTCACCAAAGTATTAACCTCAATTCTACTGCACCGTCTTACACCCGCTCGCGAGAAGAATGCCCGCGAACAGCAGGCTGGATTCCGCCCAGGTAGAGGATGCATCGACCAGATTTTTACTCATCGCCAACTACTTGAAACGCGTCACACGCATCGCCGACCGACATTAATGGTTTTCTTAGACCTGAAAGGCGCCTTCGATTCAGATGATCGAGCAGCGCTTCTCAGTACTCTTCAGCGAAAAGGTATGCCCCAGAAGTTCGTGAACCTACTGAGATCATTGTATTCTCATACTTTTGGCCGCGTTAGAGTTTACGGTGAACTATCCGGTCAGTTCGAAACGACCAGTGGTGTTCAACAAGGATGTCCTATGTTTCCATTCCTGTTCAACCTCGTCATGGACGAAATAATGGAGAGTGCTTTGCAAAATCTTCAGGATGTAGGCGTCGAACTAGGAAATAGTAGAAAGCTGTGTGACCTAGATTACGCAGACGACGTTGTCTGCTTGTTCGAATCCACGGAACATGCTCAACGTGCGCTAGATAGACTCGTAAGAGCTGTAGCTCCATTCGGCATGCGCTTTGCACCTTCAAAGTTTAAGGTGATGTTACAAGACTGGACGTCAACCATTCCGAGCTCGATGCTCGATGCGGAGGTGCCGTCAGTTGTCGACCACTTCACCTACCTCGGCAGCAGCGTAACGACGGAATGGAACACTGTAGTGGAGGTGAGTACGCGGATATCCAAGGCTCGAGGGGCGTACGCCGGACTGAAGCACTTGTGGCGTCGATCTGATATTTCACTGAAGTTGAAAGGTCGTGTATATTGTGCCGCTGTGCGTTCAGTTTTGTTGTATGGTTGCGAAACTTGGAGTCTGTGTGCTGAAGATATTCGTCGTCTTGAGGTTTTCGACTATCGATGTTTACGTAGTATCGCTAGGATTGGGTGGAATGAATGACCGAGTGAGCAATGCTGAGGTCAGAAATCGAGTATTGGGTATTAATTCGGGGAACGTTCTGTCACAGCGGATCCAGCTTAGTAGACTTCGTTGGTTGGGGCACGTGTTACGTATGGCAAACAAACGTCTACCGTACCGTGTCCTATTCTCCGTTCCTCCTAGGGAGTGGAAAAAACCACGTGGAGGTCAACAGATGACTTGGCAGCGAGGAACGAGAAAATGTACAGCAGACTTAGGAAAAGTGGGTGCTTCACGTCTTCGTCGTTGGGGTCTAAAAGATCCATCAACCAGTTGGCTGGAGACACTGAATGATATGGCTGAGAACCGCGAACAGTGGCGATCGTGTTGTCACTTTTTGTCTAGTCAGAAGGACTGATCGATGTGCGTTTGTACAGTTAAACTGTGTATTCCGTGTGTTGGCTACTAGGGCATTCTTTCCTTTTCCCACCCATGTAGGTCCAGTCTCTGTCCATCTTGTATATTCATACTTTCTAATTCAACGTGCAAGATGGTGAGAAAGGCAGTGGTCAGTGGGGCTTGCCCTACTGTTTAACGCTGTACGTTGGTGATGATGATGATCTTGCAAGTGATCCATATTATGTCAAAACCCAACAGAATATTACCTGTTTCAGGCAAAGTATTTTACAGTCTCCCAGGTCACAGATAGTAGTTGACGGGTGGATCATGGTGATTAGACCTCGGGAGTTCCGAATACCATGTAAACCCTAGTCAGTGAGCTCAACGGTGTGGAACGTGTTACTTTCGCGGATAGTGACCAGCGAGGTTCTTCTACTGAATGGTTTCAGTTTCATTAGCATAAATGTGTGGTAGTTCTGCCTCCGTGGAGTTTGCTATCATCAAGTAAGAATGTCTATCGGTAATCAACACAGTTATGAATATGAAAACGTTCTTAGCATGATTTTTTGATGAAAATTAATTTCTTTGGCATAACCTTTAATTTAGAGCGATACCGGAAAGTCGTGCGATCGACTGAGTAGAAGGCCGCTTTCAGGAAAGGAAAAACAGTAATAGTGGTCCTAAAGTATGTGTACCTGTGTTCTGGAATCTGTGCAAGATTGATTATGTCATCGACCCATCTTCGACTGAATCTAAATCCGGTGTGGCCTTCACGTAGGAACTATTCACGAGCGTTGAACCGACTGAGAAGAATAGTGCCAGTGAGCATTTTGGAAGTGATGCTAACTGGATTTATTCCTCTGTGGTTTTCACAGGAGGACTTACCACTGTTTTATCGATCGGTATGATCACCGATTCACATCAATTCTTCGGTACTTCTTTAGACCACATCAAACCGAGGAGGTGACCCCAAAGCCAATATGGAGCCACGACGGAGAACCTGCGTCTTACGGTGATTACTATCAACATCCAGAACTCTGTTCACTGTGTCACTCAGCATCTTTTTTGTATATATAGAAATTACGAACTGTCTTCCGAAATGATCCTGACGAGGCTCCTTGGTCTGAATATTGCGGCTGCTGCCGATCACCGCACTGTTCTCCATCTAGTTTTTCTCAGTCCACCATTGCTTCAGTCATTCGTCAAGTTCAGTTGGCTTCTAAAATACCTGTGCTTCCTTATGTCAGGTATATGGAGGAACCGAAATGTGCATCTGACAACGCAAGTGAGGATGTAGGCATTCATAGTTTGTGTGTGCATCCAGTGTTGGAGCCTCATCTGCTGTTAATCGCCTTGAACAGGGCCTTATTCTAGGTCCTGGGCATCCGGCTGCATCGATAATCTCATGAATAATACCGTCTGTAAATTCCGTTGGTTGTTCATTGATTTACGTTCGATGGCGCTTCGGTTGTTGATCCACTCCTTGGCCCCGTAAAACGAGTGGAACGAACATAACGCTCAGGTTTGCCCAGCATGTTTGGATGATGTCCAGACAAGTTACAGGTGTTCAACTCTTACGTTCATCCAGTGGAAGTATTTTGACAGCAAACTTTGCTTTACTATCCTCGAGCGAAATAAGTTCTAGTCTTGCAGAACTATGCATGTCCCCTCGATCGGTTTTGTGAGATTGTATTTCTTTTAGCTTCTATCCACTGCATCGTTAGATATGCTTGCATTACTAAATTGAGAAAGTTATCGTGCCTAGCTGTTCAGGTCGCGGAGGTTTGGGAGGCATCATCACGTCAAGGTGTTGCTGTTAAGTTGTTTTTCTCATCTTTGGGATTTACCAGTTGTTCACACTTTTCCATATTCCTTGCGTCTCTCGTCAATATTTTTCCATCGATACCTCATCAGTAGAAGTTGCTCATCGCAGCGATAGCGGGTTTCTCCGAGAGAAAACAACAAAAACAACGCATTTTTGTTCTCGTGTCCCAAATCAGTGCACCGCAGTGTATACCACATCCGCTACCCATTTCACTGGACTTGGCCGTACAGGTCAGAAATGGGGTGATAAAACCCATTTTCGTTTTCAACACCATTGGGACTGTGTATAACGCGCTTAATTTATTGTTGCTATCTGCCTTGAATAATGGCGTATCTGACTGAGGTACACCAAAAAACTAACAGCAGAACACAAGTCAGTGTGGAACATAGTTATTGATGAGTGGAAAACCGCCGCCGGACTGCTAGTTTTATAGTTCAAACTTTCAGACGTCACCGAAATCAACCAAATGTAACAGCAATGCGTAGTTGCATAACAACGGCCCAGTCTACTTGGAAACCGTCGTAATCCTCTTTTTATTACACTCAAGGTGTATTAAAGCATAGGGAATAAACCCCAGATTAAAGGACACGCTGTAAAAGTGGATTATGGGGGAACATTCACGTTGGAACTAGTTTATTGATTCTGCTTTTAAAGAGGGAGAGGTTGTAACTGAAGAAGACAGAAAAAGGGAGTTTCCTCATATAACGGTCCGGAAAAAAGAAGATTGAAAGACAGAAATACGATATCTAGTGGCAGAAACCTGATAAGGATGACTGGTTGCCTGGGTGCCTGATGATCGGGAAGAAGTGGGAAGTGGAACTGCCGTAACAAGCTCAGAAGAACAAGATCCAAAACAGTTTCGGTAGAAGAGGGACAACGAAGCAACAGCCCGACGATGGGCTAGTGACTGCAGACTCAGGGTTAAAGAAGGGTCGTTGATCAGCTGGATGGTTTTACGTTGAACCCGGTCAAGAAGAGAAAGGGAGGTATACGAAGCTCCACCCCACACGTGACTGCGGTATTCAAGTGCGGGGCGAATTTGAGCAATGCATAGCGCAGGAGATGAGCTGGTGTGAAGGAGTATCTGGCGCGAAACAGAAAACCAACTTTGGGCGCAGCACGAGAGACGAGCTGATATGAAATCAGACCGGCATAGAGAAGTTATAGATAAGCCAAGAAGAGAGATAGAATCTGTGGAAGGTAGCACGGTTGAATCAAAGGAAAAAAATGGGGAGAACGGATGAAGTTTCAAGGAAACTGTGCGAAGAGAATTCTTGGAAGCAATAAATTCAACATGACTGGGAGATCCCCAGAAGGCGTGCTCAAGGTCGGACTCTAACGATACACTGATTGCACTGCAGTCATGATCGATGTTAGTGTTGGTATACAGCGGAGTTTGATAAGAAAGGGAAGAAAGAAGGGTGGCGTCATCGGCAAAGGAATGGATTGGGTTGAGATTAGTGGATGAAAGATCACTAATAAATAAAAGAAATAGGGTGGGCGGAAGTACTGAACCTTGTGGAACACCAGCATTCACAGGAAAAGACTGGGACAAAATCTCATCAACTCGGACGGAGACGAAGACGAGAAGCACCTACTTTTCCTGTTCGCGGTTCGCAGCCATATCATTCAGTGTCTCCAGCCAACTGGTTGATGGATCTTTTAGACCCCAACCACGAAGACGTGAAGCACCCACTTTTCCTAAGTCTGCTGTACATTTTCTCGTTCCTCGCTGCCAAGTCATCTGTTGACCTCCACGTGGTTTTTTCCACTCCCTAGGAGGAACGGAGAATAGGACACGGTACGGTAGACGTTTGTTTGCCATACGTAACACGTGCCCCAACCAACGAAGTCTACTAAGCTGGATCCGCTGTGACAGAACGTTCCCCGAATTAATACCCAATACTCGATTTCTGACCTCAGCATTGCTCACTCGGTCATTCATTCCACCCAATCCTAGCGATACTACGTAAACATCGATAGTCGAAAACCTCAAGACGACGAATATCTTCAGCACACAGACTCCAAGTTTCGCAACCATACAACAAAACTGAACGCACAGCGGCACAATATACACGACCTTTCAACTTCAGTGAAATATCAGATCGACGCCACAAGTGCTTCAGTCCGGCGTACGCCCCTCGAGCCTTGGATATCCGCGTACTCACCTCCACTACAGTGTTCCATTCCGTCGTTACGCTGCTGCCGAGGTAGGTGAAGTGGTCGACAACTGACGGCACCTCCGCATCGAGCATCGAGCTCGGAATGGTTGACGTCCAGTCTTGTAACATCACCTTAAACTTTGAAGGTGCAAAGCGCATGCCGAATGGAGCTACAGCTCTTACGAGTCTATCTAGCGCACGTTGAGCATGTTCCGTGGATTCGAACAAGCAGACAACGTCGTCTGCGTAATCTAGGTCACACAGCTTTCTACTATTTCCTAGTTCGACGCCTACATCCTGAAGATTTTGCAAAGCACTCTCCATTATTTCGTCCATGACGAGGTTGAACAGGAATGGAAACATAGGACATCCTTGTTGAACACCACTGGTCGTTTCGAACTGACCGGATAGTTCACCGTAAACTCTAACGCGGCCAAAAGTATGAGAATACAATGATCTCAGTAGGTTCACGAACTTCTGGGGCATACCTTTTCGCTGAAGAGTACTGAGAAGCGCTGCTCGATCATCTGAATCGAAGGCGCCTTTCAGGTCTAAGAAAACCATTAATGTCGGTCGGCGATGCGTGTGACGCGTTTCAAGTAGTTGGCGATGAGTAAAAATCTGGTCGATGCATCCTCTACCTGGGCGGAATCCAGCCTGCTGTTCGCGGGCATTCTTCTCGCGAGCGGGTGTAAGACGGTGCAGTAGAATTGAGGTTAATACTTTGGTGACTATCGGAATTAAGCTAATCCCACGATGATTACTACAGTCGTTGCGTATTTCCATCTTGAAGATGGGAACAATCAACGACTCACTCCATATTAGCGGAATACGCTCCTCGTTCCAAATGTCACGGAGCAGAGCGGTAAGTGATTTTATCAAAACATTACCACCCAGTTTGAAAAGAACTAGAGGAAGTTCGTCGGGACCTGCCGCTTTTCCCCGCCCTAGTAATCAAATACATGACTCTACTTCTACTTCCGTTGGGGGCTCAAGTAATACCACCCAAAGAGTCGCAGTTGTTGATACAGCAGTAACTACACTAGAGTGCGGCCGGCTAAACAGTTCCTTGAAGTATTCGGCCCATCGGTCAAGCCTTTGCTGTTTGCTATGGATGGGTTCTCCATCTCTATCGCAAATCCTTTCACTGACCTGGATGCGCCGTCCACCGGTGTCACGAATACGTTTGAACAGTCTCTGACTGTTACCTGAAGCAGCTGCTATTTCTATTTCTTCGGCTACCCTGATCCACCAATTTTCGCGATCTTTCTTAAGGCTTTTCGTAACTTGCCTTTGCAGCTTTCTCCGTATCTTATTCATCTTCTTACGGTTCGAAAGCTGAGGCTTTTGCTCCATTTTACTCAGCGACTCTTGTGAGATCCAGTTTCTTTGATGGACAACGGATCTAGGACCACAGGCAAAACCTGCTGCAAAGTGCATCGCCTGTTTGATATGGGCCCAATGCTTATCTACATCACTGTTCGTCGTAGATCCTAGCTCATGTTCTAACTTCTGCTCATACCGGGTGTGTACTTCTGGATCACACATACGTTGCACAGCTAACCGGGTTTGCGGCTTGCGACGATGACCATGGAGCTGGAGAGATAATCGCATTAAAACTAATGCATGGTCAGACTCTACGTACGTGGACCAGTAAGATCTGCAATTCTGAACAGAACTGCGCCACCGGTAGCTTACTGCCATATGATCAATTTGACTCAAAGTACCTGTAGAGTTAGAGCGCCATGTCGCTGTGTGACGCGAGTTGTGTCGGAAATTGGTGCTAGACGAGAACAATCGATTGTCTGCACAAAACTGGAGAAGCCTATCTCCGTTATCTGTACGCTCAGTGGGTAAAGCACAACGCCCACCTCAACAGGCTTCTGACACACTAAGTTTGCCAACTTGTGCATTGAAGTCACCAGCTAGCACTACAATGTCAGAACCTTTACTGCTGCGAACGAGGGTGTCGAGTTCATCATAGAACTCATCTTTCTGCGCGTTTGAGCTGCAGTCCGTTTGGGCGTATGCCGAGATCACAAACAAATTGCGCTTAACACAACTATCTCTTCGAACGCCAACTGACCCCTGGAGTCTCACAGCACATAAACGACTGTTAACAGGGATTCAGTCTAAAAGGGCAGTCTCAGCCTTGTCAGTCAAGACAATCCCTACACCACGTTGACCCACAGCTCTAGCTGCTTCGTCTCCTCAGGTGCGCAGGAAATACCTCGATGAGATACCAGGATCAGTTAGTTGAATTACACTGCTCGAATCCTGGATACGCGTTTCACTTAAGCAGCAGACATCAATCTTCAAAATGTTCATTGTGAGAGCTAGGCACGCCTGCTGACCGGGCTGCATGAGTGTACGCACGTTGAAGGAGCCGAGATTCAGAGGCTGACGAGGCTTGAGAAAATGTGAGTTACCAGACAGAGGATTATTCCCGACACTATTTGACAGTGAATCGTTGCGAGTATCGACCCTGTTATCAGTGGGGGCATTATGGGTGGATAGGTGGGGCAAAGAGAGGTGGTTGAGTACAGAAGACAAACGTTGAATAAAAGAGAGGGAACTGGGAGCAGCAGCGCACTTATCACTACCCACCCCGCTCGATGCAATGGGCAGCGCGATCCTGATTATTCTGCGTGACGACCGATGCAGTATGGAATTCTTTCCATTCGTGCAGTTCATGGGAGATGTTGGACGGGTACTGCCAGGGTGTCCAGCCACAAAGCAGGAGAACGATTAGAGTCCTCATCCAAAGCCTTCAGTTCTAACAAGAACCTATCCGCAAGGCAGTGGGATGGCTTAGTGGAAGCTCATTTGCTTGGATCATTTATTCTTCTACTGATTTTGCCGACTGAGTTGCCAGCTCAAATCAACACCCAACCTGGAGGACCAGTAGACTGAACTTTGTCTGTCCTCTACCTATTGACCTGTCAGGTATGATTGCATCCCCGGCTTAAAGAAGCCATCCTGTATAGCTTTTTGGGTCATAGAGGCGCGCAAGCTATCACACCACGTCAAGGTGCAGTCTCGTCGTGATGGCAAGATGAGTTTCGCACAGTGCTTACGTGAAATACATCAATAACAACACAACGTACCGAACAAGTGTTGGGTTTGAAACTGCTTCGTACCTGTGCTCCTACCCGTTGATTGTTTCCGTACATATCGACGTTTTGTAACTCTGGTCTACTCATGCTTTAGTCCCGGCTTTGTTAAAAGTTGACTGAAGCTTAATATCGGGTTATTTGCTATAAACCGTGTCGGATGATCACTTCAATTTCACCAACTTGTATAACATGCAGCGTATTCTACGACTAGACCGCTTAGATGCAGGTCCCCACTCACCGGATGCTGCAGACAAATGGACAAATGGGTTCCGCTGGATATGTGGGTGTCGATAAACTCATTACTCCCACAAACTACGACATTCCACTAGTATACAAAAACATAACCAATTGCACAGATTACGAAAGCACTATCACAGCTCTTCCGAACCTACATATACAAATGAAAAATGCAATTTTTGCACGACACATGCTACCCACCACCGAACAGGAACACGGGCAGGCTCTGGACCAATTCTTCAAAGAACTGAAATCTCTTTTCGTCGATTTTAATTTGAAAGCAGTAACTATCGAAGAATACTGCAACCAATTTAGTTGCGACCTATTTGTGGGTTGACCTCTCATCAAATCGGGCAACGATTGACAGAAACTTTACAGCATGTCTGTCAATAACCTAGCTAGACAAATTGAGCTTACATAAAAGCCATCTGTCACAGTGTTAATCCAAAAGCATTTTGCCCCTTGTCTAAGAAGACTCTGGCTTCTGACACTCTGGCCGACTCACATCATATCGAAAGTCCAGTTGCGTCTGTTGGTCACTTATCCTGCTAAATTGACATCCGTGAAACCAATATCCAACAAAAGAAGCTTTATGCAAAGGTTGTGGGAAAAGGGCCATTTCCAAAGGGTCTGTCGAGCCTCTAATGCTGAAAATGTCTCACCCTCTCGACACATTGTGTCATCCACGGACTTCGTGCCATCTCCCATCGTCGTTGCAGTCGCTACACATTGCCTCTTAAGTGCTTTCATTCGTATTACCGTGCTCGGGATCACGTCACACGCACCTATTGACACCAACAGTTCAGAGCTATCCTTCGGAGACTGTGATCGAGAAGTAACGCCGGTACGTAGCCACAACACATCTTCTCCATGACGTCCACTAGCTTGTCGAGTCCCACCCATGGTTAATTCTTTGTATCTAGTCAACTCAGAGATAATTCTTATGAATGTATTAAACTTCCCGTTCTGTTTGATTTACGCATCGTTTTGTGCGGTCATGATTTTCTTCGAGCACATGAACGTGTCGAAATTCTGTTTTTTAGTTCTAAACCTGCATATCATCTCTGTGGCCTAACTGCGGTTGGAATTGAACAACAATCCCTCTTGCATGCTCATTTCTACGAAACGCGACGCCATTCTCTGTTCACCGGGTCTGAGATTCAAAATTTGTTATCCTCTGGCATTATAGAACCGTCGAAGTCCTCTTGGAGTGCTCAAATTCTTATGGTTACGAATCAACCTTACGACAGAAGACAAGTAATTGACTAGTCAGACAGCTGACCGCTTCACACTTTTGGGCGCATAGCTTACTCCACGCGGAGACGAACTGGTCGAAAAAATCTCGCGCTACGGTGTGTACAATAAACCAAAGCTTGAATAGTGCCTACCATCAGATACCAACCACTTTAACAACTTGGGACAAACTCCATAAATTTTATCGAACTCTATTTGGGGTGACGAATGGAGTTGCTTGCTTTAAGCGAGTAATTGATGAGATTATCACCAAGATCCGATGAAACCTATTTCTCAGTCGGCCCATTGATATCGTTGCCTCAGCAACACATAGACCAGATAATATGGTGATGTACGGAGAGAGGCGGTTTTTCGAAGTGTGTGCTAATCGTATATGAGTTAACGGCAGACATCCACGATAAGGCAGATGATCCCAAGTGGTTACGTCATCACATGGCCGATAGAGTTTACAGAGTGACTCAGCGGCAGAAATCATAGTGAAGCAAAAGCCATACCAACACCACTTGGCCAGGTGTATTGGTATATTAACGAAATATTTCACTCGCAACAATCAAGCGTGACAGATGTGTGCACACACGGATCGATATTGAAAGTGGCTACGGGCTCACCTCGTGTTGGCATTAGTGTTGGTAGTCCCAGGGCCATAGAGCGCTGCGGAATTAGCGTCGCCAGAATTCCAATTTTGAGCAACCCGCAAACCGACCAGCGGAGCAGGTGTACCAGATTCCGTGATGTCCAGTGGTGTACCATCTAACACATCTAAATCATCATAAAGGCTAGCTGCCATAGTTAGTCAGGAACGATGAGCTGTAAGAGATAATGCAATTATTTCAATATTATTCCCAGAGTTCTTTAAATCATTGGTAAGGAAAACATTAGCATAGGGCTCCAGATCGTTTTCATTGTTGGTTAATGTCGTCTGCATGGCCCTACCTAGAACTATGTGCCGTTCATGCCCTGAACTCGAATCAACGTCAATGGTGTGACAGCTATTTGCGCTAACAATTACAATCTCGTACTGTTAAAATCTCATTTTCAGAATGCGCTTCATCGACACGAAACATTAAAACGGAATTGTATTCGGAAGCAAGAGTGAATGAAACCATGCAAACAATGGAGCTGAGGTATTGAGGATTGCGACTTGCCGGTGCAACTGACGATTCCACCGTTATTATTTGCAACGAAGTATGGGTAACAAAAACCACGATGAATCACATAAAAGCCCTATGATCATTCCGCTTTGTGTTTAGATCGCAAACGTACCTTTACTGACTGGGGTGATATCGGCAGTGCGACCCGATGAAAGGTTCGCGACCAAGACGTCAAAATATAAAACAAAGAATACATGGAAAGCGCCAACCTCAAATAAAATTGCAACCAGCACCTACAAAGAATTGCACACCGCAGAAAACCGAAACAACCGAGTCGGCGAAAAAATCCAAGCGTGTATTGAAAGAAGGCCTGTCCCAACCCAGATCAGTATGCATACATCAAAAACCGATCCAACAATCCGGACCCATTTTTCTACTACCGAATGACTCGAACTATATATGCGAGAAAAACATAACACAGGACGAACCTACTTAATAGTACACATTGGTTTTCAACAGCCGATCGTCTCTCGGACGAGTACAGATATTATGGTTAGTTTACTTATCATCTCAAACATGCAAGGTTGTCTTCGAGCGCAGCATCTAGCAAACCTTTCGAATGTGAACTTTTCCGGTGTTCCAATGCAAATTAGGAAAATCAACTTGCTTTCATGCATCCAAAAGTTCATGCCGCGGGACGGAATCGAACCGGCAATCTTCCGTTTACCGGAGAGTTGCTCTATCAGTTGAGCTATCACGGTACGGCCAGTCGGACGTACGTCATTGAACATTCACTTGCATAATTCGTGTCCGACTGTGCGTACAACGATAACTCAGCTGATAAAGCCATTGCCTTGTAAACGGAAGGTCAGCGTTTTGATTCTGGCTCACGACGTAGGAGTTTTGAACGCGAAAAATGCGAGTGGATTTTCTACTGCCTACAAAATCAAGATTTCCCGTGCTAACAATAAATTCTGTTCGTGGTAATTCAAAGCGAAAAACATGAAGCATACCTCAAGCAAACACGATTACTTCGAAAACGAGAAGGCGAAATTGTACATCGCTGTCAATTTGACTGTATTATTTATTCCAGCACGAATAGTAGTGAACCAAAACGAGAATGGTGAAACCAGGTCTGTTGAAAGAGCACCTTCCGGAAGCATTTGTGTGCATTTTCTACATGTACGCATAAATTAATGCACGCATATGCGCATTTATGTACAACAACCAACGTGTCTGCTGCGCTTACCGAATCGGTCCGCGAACAACACGGATACGAGGGATCAGAAGAGATTAGGTACAGGATGGTCACGTGGTTACATTGGTGATGAGAACGATAGTGAACAGGTTGAAATAGATGGAAAGCCGACACTGTCATGGATTAAATTCTGGTCCGAAACAGTGTCATACTGATGGGCAATCAACAGGGCTTAACAACGAACAACGAAAACGAACAGTGTGAAACAGGTGTTGTCACGACATTGGTCCATTTAGAATCGGTCGGAGGGATGCGGAAACCAATAAATCCATGTTTTCGGGAGAAAGCACCGGTTGCAGCTGGGCACAGCGCCAATAAAGTAAACCATATGAAAAAGAACGAGACCGTGAAGAGAAATAATTGCATGTATCGGTTGAAAAGATGGGAAGTCAGCATAACAGCCAAGATCATTAGGACACAGGGGGACAGTGCCAGTGCGTGTGTGATACAGAGATAGTGAAGGTCTGCTTTCAGGTCGTAACCTAAGTTGAACAAGTAAATGCTTTGTTACCGGTTGAGCAAGGAAAACAGAAAGCATAAGAGCAACGGATCGGTTGTTATCTCGATCATCATTGAACCCTGTGATCAAATCAAATAGCGGACGAGAAAAAACCCAAGCAGAACAGATGAACAAACATCACTGGAATAACAAAAGGCAATGGAGATTTGTTTGTTTTTCAATCAACCTAGGACAAGAGGGACTAGTATGGGCGCGATTGAGACAAAAAAACAGTTAAGTGACCCAACCCAAAAATACGTCGGACTGGGGTACACACGGATGAAAATTGCATTGGCCCACTGAAGATGTAGTCAAAGAAAGTTTTACGAACAACAGCGTAACAAAGTCCGATATTGGACAGCAGCACTAATCTGGAAAAGGTCGAATAAACGGGCAAGGGAGTTGAAAATAGTGCTGTCGCTGTTTACAGAGCTCCATCCTAGTCGGCAGCAGTTGTTTGGATCGACACTGGACACAGAAAATGGGAAAAAACAGATAGGAAATTAAAAGGGGGATGGGAACTGAGTGTGGATAAGACGTTTTGTGCCCGTACGGTGATAGTCAAACATTTGTGAGGCGGTAGAAAAGGAGTCGAAGTTAACGTGCCGGATAGGAGCAGATCAAACAAAAAATGATGGACATGAAAGACTGTCACAAACTGGGAGATTGAAAGAACATATTCCCCGAATAGGTCAACCTGAACAAACGAGTGGACACAAAAGACGATGAGAGAATGATCAACGGAGTCGAAATGGTTATGATACGCGCGGAAATTAAGGGGATGTAAAGGACATTAGCAAGCTGGAGAACTAGACAGAGATTTCAAATGTGCCATCCGGAGCATCCGCCTCCTGATCAGCACTCCATCGAACATTGGACAATGGTAAATTTAGTGCGGCAGCAGCTTGCAATCGAGTGTTTGCCATCCCAGTAGTCTTGGATGATTTAGATTGACGATGATGGGGTGGGGGAGGTGGTGGTGGTGTCGGAAACGCATTTGGTGGGTACGTTGATATGGACGGTAACGCACCAGGATAGGATGACCCAACGACAGTCAATGAAGATTGGTCATAAGTTATTGGTTTTTCTGTCGCTATCTGTGGAGGTGGTCGTATAAAACGACGGGAACCCGTGGGATTCGTTTCTGCACAATCTGATGAGCTGCGTACACCTAGATCGGGGCTAAGAGAATAATTGGCCGAGCCAACCGGTCCGTGAGGGGGTATGATGGGAGGCCAAGGGGGCGCGGCAGAAATTTCGTGGGATTGCACGTGAAACATCTGCACGGGTGAAGTTCCACTAACAGAGTGACCAGTTCTTGTACAGATTGATTTTTGTGCCGGCACAAAACCTATTGAAGCAGATGGTCCCATTTGAAATGGAACGGCGATCTGACTCGACGACTGACGGGGATCCCCGATTCCTGAGCGTCCGGCTACTTTTAAAGAAGCAACACTGGGAATGGGAACCAGCTGTGGTGTTCCAAAAGAATTCTTACCAGGCCCAATGGTTTTTCTGTGATCGGGAACTTCCGGTAGAGGGAAGGCACCAGCCGATCGGGAACGCGTCTTGGGAGAGTGCGGTTGAAGTTTGGGTTTGGGAGCGTGAGGATCATTAGGCATACCGTGGTGAACTATCTGACGATCACCAGTGGATGACGGTACTGAAATCGGGTCTGTAAACACCGATAAATATGATACGGGTATGGAAGCATGAGGCTTTTCTCGTAGATTGGACAACGAAGCAGATGGATAAGGGGCCGTCGTTTTGGTTTGTTTAGATAGTTCAGACAGTGCTACCATGTATGAGATATCTCGGGATGAGCTGCGTCCTTGGTCACACAATTGCGATGGCAAGCCGTGGAAAGACGGTCGCGGAGTGTAGTTAGTGTTGGGCCCAGGAGCTTCATGTCGCGCTTGGGAATAGATCGGTTGTGATTCGCTGATCAACTGCGATGAGCTGAAATGTTTTTTAAACTGTCTTCCACTGACTACCTTTTCCGTACCACTGTGATTAGCCAAAAGTGGGGTTGTTTGGTCGCCGGCTACGGAAAAATAACCTGGACGAGCATCTAATCGACCGGTGGAAACGACTGGTGGGGTCGAGTGATGCACAATATTTGTCAATTGGAAATTTTGAGTTGTATCTTCACGCGGAATAATGCCTCTTTTATTCTTATCCTTTGTGACAGTGACTGGAAGTGGCGGATATTTACCATCTGTTGACATAACTGTAGAAATCCCATTGTCATTCGCACCCGGTTTAGCAGAGTCTGGAGAGAAAGCCACAGATACAGATGCCGACTGCGCTGTATCAGTTGAATTCGGGGGCTGTTCGGTATTTGCTTCTGTTACGCTTTTCGGCGTGAACGATGCGGGATCGCTGCTCGCGAAATGTGTGGTCGTTTGGGGCGCTTGGCCGGCAACCGCTACCAACCGAGGTGATTCCTTCAAAACCGACGCAGAAGTAACGGGCAACGAAGTCACCGGGACTGACATAGGCGACTGGATCCCTGCCTCCGAGGCATGTTGCTGAGGAACGAAAAAACAGTAGCAGAATGATAACATTTGACTGGTACACAAAACAGGCCTACAGTAATAACATGAAAAGAACCCACAATTTGTTATTGTGGTTGTTGCGTTGGCACTACGTTTGATATATATATATATATATATATATATATATATATATATATATATATATATATATATATATATATATATATATATATATATATATATATATATATATATATATATATATATATATATATATATATATATATATATATATATATATAAGGGAAAATGAACCAGTGCAACACTGTATCGAAATTTTGTGTATTTTCAATTATACTTGCTGACAGTTCATGAAATATGCAAAGAAATGAGAAAAGCGAGATAAACGCGTAAAGATGACAACAGAGAGAAACACGAATTTATAGTACGAATTATATTCACAAACTTCGAATGAATAACATTGGTTATGCAATACTGGGTAATACTATGAAACGGAAAGTTATATAAATGCGGAGAAAACCACATTGGATCACATTAAAAGCGACCACCCAGGCAAAATTGGCTCTAGGACTGGTCACATATTGCGCAATATTGGCTGGAATTGCAACTGTCCTGCACTTAGCGTGTCAAAGCGAGATGCACTGGACCCGTGGAAAGTTAGGTTTGAAGCAGTTTTAGAGAACGGAGTCAGTCCATTATCAGCGTAATTTTAGTAATGTCAGTCAACATTTTGCAGCTTGAAACTGAAGTGAGTCAAACCGCTCAATCGCCTTTAGGTGGGGTGTGAATCACTGACTGCGCCGAATTGCGGGGTGACGGGTCCGCCTGTGAGGAACAATGAGGAATTAGCTTGACTGGTACTGCAATGATTTTGCTTATTGGTATCATTTTCGCCGAATACCTGGTGCACGCGACCGGCGAACGAGCGAGAACCAAGTCACCCTTAGACCTGGTGAAGGTTGTATGGGTCAAGGCCTTGTCAAATGACCGGTGTATCATCAGAACAGAGAGAAAACAAAAGTCAAGCGATGCATGCACTGTATTTAGCCTTATCAAATTGATTTTATCAGAGTTTAAGTTGGTTTTGACTGTCGATCGCAAATATCAGTGGTGCTACCGCTCATTGATCTTATTGGTCGGGGTGTCGACTGACCACGAATATGAGAAATGACCGCGAGCAGTAGTGGGTTACGAAATTTGCAGTAGCCGCAATCTTTCTTGGTTAATTAGAAGTACCGGTTCAAGGGAGGCCAGTGTAAGGTAAGCTGAAAATCCTACGGCTCAATGATTCGATAGCAGGAAAGTCGTCAGGACAGATTGATGGAACAGTTTACAGAGCAATCACCTTTACCCACTTATACAACTGACCATCCGGATGTGCCTGCGAAAAAACGATACACACAGATAACACTTTTACGTCAGAAATGGTTACCCGAGAGGCAGGTTACTTAAAAAGGTACAAGCCTGCTGGACCGGAGATTGACTCTATTCTTTTTAAGGGATAGAGACAGAACTTCAGTTTCGGAGTTACCAAAACTTCTCCAAAGAACTTGGGATGATGCGCAGACTCCCGGGGAATGGTGTGAATCGATGAGTACACCGATTCGCAAGAAAGATAGCAGGTCATAATGTGGAAACCGCATAGGAATGAACTTGAAAAGTGTGGCATCCAAGCGCTAATCAGCATTATCCTTTGCCGATTATTCAACCACCGTGAAAGTTGTATGCGTGAGAATCAAACCAGTTTCAGATGCGATCAGAGTTGTATTGAGCGTATCTTTACCCTTCGGCAAATTTTAGAGCACAGGAAAACCTTCAGTAGACCCACAGTCTATCTTCCTTGATCTGAAAGCAGTATTCGATTCAGTAGAAAGCACAATTCTATGGCACTTCCTTTCAATAAAGACTATCACAGTAATCTGTTTCCCTGTTCCAATGCTTGTATGGAGGTAGATTTTGAATTTAAAATGTTGCTGGACTGGGTTAGTCCTACAGAAAAACTGTCTTGGAAAAGGAAGTCCAATATAAAAGGGTAAGTTTCATAACCTAAGCAGATATACCTCAGTTCAGTTCAGGCAACCATTAACCAGGCACTGGCACTGGATGAGGCGACTTTGGTTGTTGTTTCCAGCGGCGACCTCAAAAGCAAATAATGACAAAGAAAACAGTATGAAAGGAGTACAAGAACAACTACAAAGATCGGTATCAATTGGATGAAGGAATTTCGTATATATAAAAGCACTACTAATCGCGACTTCTAGCCATATTGAACGATGTATCTAACCATGGAGTGAAAGAGTCTCTTGGACCTCAACCAGGAAGCCTAACACATCCTACATGACCAAAGCCAACGGTCGGGCTTTTCGTAACTTTCATCCATGTCACGGACTGACCACCGCCTCTACAAACATTGCGTGCCAAGAAATCCTGTCAGGGAACATGCACAAGGCATGAAGTAAAGACTCTCAGTCGAACGTCAGCATTGCTTGTATGTAGTTCCCACCAGATTCGAGCAACGCTGCGAAGACAGTTTCAGTTCATAAAACCACTAACCCCGCCCTTTTGTGCTCGTCTTTCGGTTGTTGTCTTTTAGAAATGTCCAGTAAAAGGCAGAAGGAATAGAAGCATAACATGAAAAAGATTCAAAAATCAAAGTAATAATTGGAAATCAAGAAGACAAGTGAAGAGTCTGAATGCAACTACGTCAGTGACCGCGAGACCTAGCCATACCACTTGGTAGACGGATCACGTGGACCCCAACCTGGAAGTCTAACACGTCCTACTCGACCAACTCCACTGGTCAAGGTCTTCATACCTTTTTGCCATGTCATGGACCTCGACCTACCTTCCAATCACTACTTGCCTCAGAGAACAGCGTACAGTGAGGAAGTCTATCGGTCGACATGCGTAACACATGTCACAACCACCCTAACCTGTTTAGAATCAGTACTTGACCCACAGACTGACTTCTGGTTCCCAATACCTTACGCCTAACTTTAGCATTCCTGATACGGTGTTTCCATCACACTCGGGCAATGCTCCGGAGACGTCGATGCTCGAACATCGACAGTCTTCGCCTATCTTTTACCCTCAATGGCCATGTTTCTGAGCAGTATAAAAGAACGGACCTAACCGACGCACTGTGCACTCTACCCATAACAGACAATCGGATGTCACGAAAACGCCACAGATGGTGAAGGCTGGCAAAAGCCAAACGCACCCTCTGTATACTCGACCACACTTCATCCGGTATCTGTCCACTTGGTGAAATGTAACGGCCAGGTAGCAAAACTTATCTACTTCAGTTAGAGCTTCTTCTGCCAGCACAAGGTTTCGTAATGAGTTAACCTAGTCTTATAACAGCATTTTACACTTTGAAGGTGCAAAACGCTTCCGAGACATTGATACGCTGTTGTTTAGGTTATCTAGGAAGGTCTGCAACTTACGTGGATCTTCATTCGGAAGAACAATATTGTCTGCGTATTCCAAGTCAGACAGCTCACTGTCTGAGCAAAGATCGACACCACTTTTCTTATACGAGAATATAGCTACGTCAAGAATCAATCCAATTACCAAACTGAAGATGAAGAGCGAAACAGGGCAACCCTGACGATCACCACTCTCCGTGGTCAAGTGGGGTGGAAGATCGTCGTAAGCACGAACCCGGCTTCGACTTCACTGAATGTGGCATCCGGAAGGACGGATCTGCGTGCACCCAACAGAGCACCTCAAGTCAAACATGTCCATCGTTTGCGAGACCGACTCGAACCAAAGCACTGTGTGTTATTAAACGTGACATACAAGGCTTCTTTTGATCTGTTGCCAGTGTTTATCTGAACTGTGCACATCTGTCCGCATTGATAACCGTCAGGACAGCCTTGACTGGAAAACAGATCGTCGCCTAGCGTCCAGAAGCGACAGCACAGGACTGGCAGCATTTACGTGGGCGCGACCACGGACGAGATATAAACAGAACCGAGCACGTACCAAGAAGCGATCTGAATCCACAGACGTAGACCAAAATGAACGACAATCCTAAATTGATCCACGCCAGCGGTGACCAATCACAATATGGTCAATCTGAGTCCAACGTTGTGAAGACGAAGGAGGACGCCATGTCAGTCTGTGCCGCTTCATATGGCAGAAGTTTGTACTTGCCAGAAACAATGTGGTCAGAACGCACCTGAATGAGACGATTGCGGTTATCGGTACGATCGGCTGGGATAGCAAATGGGCCTCCAATATGCCTTTCAGAATCTCCCAAATCAACAACTTGGGTATTGAAATCCCCAGCAATGATCACATCTGTTGAACGTGCGCTTTGAAGCAGCTCAGACAAATCATGATAAAACTGGTCCTTGGCCTCAGAGGAGTTGCAGTCAGTCGGCGCTTACACAGACACGACGAACAAACATCGGCGCTTCAGCTTACTGTTGTTGACACGAACAGAACCGTCCAACCGAATTGCACACGAACGGCTGCTGACTGGAATCCAGTATAGCAGTGAACGCTCAGCTTTCATGCTCAAAGCAATCCCAACGCCAGCCTGACCACGAGCTCTAGACACCGAATCACCCGACACGCGAAGAGTGAAGTGAGAGACTGAGTTTGTATCCGGGGTGTGGAGAGTTATCACAAAAGTGGGGTCTTATATGCGTATTTCGGAGACACTGCATACATCCATTTTAAAGATGTCAAGTGTTTTAGCTAGGGCAGCCTGTTGCCCTTTCTGACATAGTGTGCGGACGTTAAAGGCAGCCAAGTGTAGTGAACATTTAGGCTTAAGAAGTGCATCTGATTTATACCCAACTCCTGAGCTACTGCTTTCATCAGAGCCGCAATTATGCGTCGCTTTTTTCATAGACCTTAAATTAAAAGAGGGAAAACTTGTAGGGCCCCCTTACAGGAAAGATACTGGGGGATTCTGGGCGAATTATACTTCGCGGCTGTCCAAATCGCAAAAGCGGTTTTCCTTTTGGAACCCTAACCGGAGCCTTTGACTCAAAAGTCTAACCCACAAGGTAGTGGGGCGTTAACCCAGCACGGGAACGTAACCGAAGAACTCATGAACGAACTTCTCTTGGTCTGTCACGTGGGACTTGATTACTGCATGCGTTTTGTCATGTTTTTGCTAGTGCTTTGTTATCGATCCGCTTTTCGGATTCAGTACTCAGTCCCATGCAAGCGGAACGTGGATGAGGCAGCTTCTTTTGGGCTGGGGACTGCCCAGCTTAGGCGGGCGATGGCTGACCAATGAAGTGCGATGACTTCTTCCACCGTCGAGAGAAACCCAAAGTACTCCACTCCTAAGTCTATCTAGTGGAGGTTTTTTGACCGGTACACTGTTTCTCTCCGTGTTCATTTGCTGGAGTGTCCTCTCCAGGGGTATAGCGAATAGAACTAGATGTTGCCCATCAACTGGTTCTGAGACTGGACTGTCTGGCCTCTACCCATTGACCTGTCAGGCATGATTGTATCTCCGGCTTAACAAAGCCCTTCTGCGTAGCTCTTTGGATCACGGAGGCACGAAAGCGATCACACCACTCGACCAACACACGGGTCACGACAGCAAAATGAAATCAGTATAAGCACTTACGCATCTCATAAGGTGGTCAGTCATCGGATGAGGTTTTGTAGCGCATAGAGAAGGCGTGTTTGACCTTTGCTAACCTTAGTCACCTGTAGCACTGGCCTGATATCATTATATATATATATTATATATATATATATATATATATATATATATATATATATATATAATTTACGGCACAATTGAGATTAAATAGGGATACAGGTGAACTCTGTCGTACCGCACTGGAGACGAAAAAGGGAGGAAAAGATGGTCATTAGCCTTAACCCGACCTGAGGCGTTTGAGACAAAAGCCGCTTTCCATTTTTCGAACTACATGAATCCAACACAAAAGGCCCACTTAATAACGTTGCGTTTGATGACACCCGACCTACTCCAGCATCTAATTATCTTACCGAAATCCGGATATCAGCCCGGCTCGCTTTGATTATGACGTCATGTAGCTTTCGGCATGAATTATCTTTGATGGTATCTGAGTTGCAATCGGTGGGTGCACATGCTGAAACGACAAACAAATGGCGATTATCGAAACTCTAACTGCTCATTTTGCATGAATCTCCGAGTGTTACTGCGCATGACCGGCTGCCTGCAGGGATTCAGTTTAGCAGCCCGGCTTCAGCCCTCTCACTGAGAAACAAGCCAACGTCAGTAAGACCTGGAACTGTGGCCTGAAGGTACACAAAAATGCGTAAGTGGAACTTCAAGAAAGGACTAAGTGCGGGCGTCGATTGATTGACAGAACTGGAATTATCAACACGAGCCTCTTGGATGCAACACACATCTATGAGAAGGGATTCAAGCAACTGAGCTAGGTATGCTCATTGTCTAATGCGCATTAGACTGCGCACGATGAACGTGGCTAAACTGAATATGCATTGAGAGCGAAGCAGAGCGTCAACCGGCTGTAATACGTTTGGGAGATTTGGATGCTAGTAGGGGATGGACGAAAGGGAATATGGTCAGGATTTCCACCGAAGGCACTAAACCTAGTACGATCTGCTACAGTTCTCGCTGGAAGTGATAGTGTGAGAAGAAGGAAGATGGAAGTTGGGTGAACAACTTTATCATGCCCAGTCGCTATGTTCTATTTTCATTACTGTTCTCCTGGATTTCTCTCTTTATGGTTTTCAACTCCTACCATTCAGTTGTATGTCCAATAAGGCCTGAATTCTTGGATTCCGTCTCTTGCCAGTCTAAACAACTCGGCTTTCGTGAGCATATACGTATCAATTTTTTCGGTATACGACTAGTCCCAAAGCGGAACCCCATTTAGGTCCTCGCCGATTCGATACAGATCGGAATTCAGCTAAGTTTTTGAAACTTCGGCAACACTGGTTCTGTATTTTTGACAGATTTCTCGCCGAAGTCGACGTGGACGATTCCAAGAAGCTGGACCTTCTATACAATTATATATCTCCCACCATATACGATTACGTGGCTGAATGTATTTCATACAACGAAGCCACTTAAATCCTTGAAAAATCGTTTAACAAGCCGCCCAAAGAAGTCTTCGCGCGCTCTCTACTCACAACGTGCAAACCGGAAGCGAAGCAGGATTCCAACCAGTTCTTCCAAAGGCTGAAATCAATAGTCAGAGGATGTTGTTTCCAGGCTCTGACAGCTGAGCAAAATTAAAGTGACGCTATTCGGGACGTCTTCATAGATAGGATGCAGACGAACACTGTCAGACAGCGATTTCTTGAGGAGAAATCACTGAACTCACACACTGTTTTGGGATAAGCCTGATCGCTCGAAATAACCCAACAGAAATCCAATGCCTTCCAGACACCATCGATATCGTGTAGGGCTTCAGCGTCAACACCTATTGAAATAACTGATAATTATATTGCTGAACTTAAGGAACGTAGCCACATTTTCGTGGAAACGACGTCAGTGGCAGTAGAACAAAATACTATTTCTGTGAAATAGACAGACACCTTCGACTGAAATATCCTAAGAATGCGGTTTTTAATAACTTTAGAAAGAAAGGGCACTTTTAACGTGTCTTTCAATTACCTCCAGAGAAACGAATAGCCTCTGCCAAGATACCACTGCTCTAAACCATAATCGCCGTCTCTTCCCCGGGGTGTCTCTCAAACCAGCTAACAATGCTTACTGTAAACAACATCTCCATGGAAGCTCTGACAGATACGGAGTGTTTTGATAGTTACCTCTCTGGCTACCTGGTTTGCGTCGCCGTCTAAAGGTTATACAGTGACCCAGAAACACCTCCATGGCTTCTACAAGACTAATCCGTAAAACTGAAGGTCATTGTTTTGTAAGTATAAGTCCCAAGAACAATTCGTACGAAAACTTCAAACTCTCCGTACTCCCTCATTTGTTTGGGGGTATATCACTGGGACACGATTTTTTGGAATTTCACAAATCATCACCATCATCGCACAGCGTTGAACAGTAGGGCAAGCCCCACTGACCACTGCCTTTCTCACCATCTTGCATGTTGAACTAGAAAGTATGAATATACAAGATGGACAGAGAGTGGACCTACATGGGTGGAAAAAGGAAACAACGTCCTAGTAGCCAACAAACGGAACGCACAGTCTAACTGTACAAATACGCATTGATCAACTATTCTGACTCGACATGTGTTGAACCTCCTTCTCTTCCCGGAAACTTGCTACCAGATCGCAAACCTGTCGCAACTAAATCACGACTCCATACACTTGAAGATGAGAAATTCTTTTGGCCGGGAATTCAGCGAATTTTGAAGAATGGTACCACCAAAACATCAACGTCACCCTGGCGTGCTTAAGTCATCGTAATAACAAACGGGACACAAAAGACGCAGGTAGTTGACTACTACTACGTTATTGAACACTTATCCACCACCCAGAATCGATGAAATGGTGCTAAAATAGCACGATACTTTATTCTCAGTGCATTAGATCTGCAAAGAACATACCACCAAATCTATATGAAAGAACAAAATCGTCACGCAGTGCTTTTGAAGCCTGTGACAATTTATATCAATTCCGGTATATACTGTTCGGAGTGACAAATGGTGTTGTTTGTTTTCAGCGCACTATCGAAAAAATCATTCTTCAGGAAAACTTGAAAAGAACCTTTGCCTACATCAGTGATATAATTATGGAGTGAAGAAAGATGAGCAGGATAATAATAATCTCGAGGAAATACAGACTCAATTTAAACAAAGGGAAGAGTATCATTGGTACCAAAGAACTTAAACTCCTAAGTTATGAAGTTTCATAAGGTCTGACAAAGCCTGGTCCCTTCGAGAACTCTCTTTCCTAAAAGATATGAAATATCAAAGATGGGCTATTGGCTTATTGTCATACCACTCTCAATGGATAATTCACATCCAAGGCAGGATTCATGCATTGGTCTATAACCACGTATTTCCCTCACCAGACCATGTGAGACGAGTGCTTCGGATATAATTATCTCACCTTAATCCCGCAAAAACACAGGCCGGTGGCAAACTTTTCCCGGAATCTGTCTGACAGTAAAAGGCGCCATTCTTTGGTAGAAAAAGAAATAACGGCATCGTGGAGGCTATGCGGAAGTGCAGACATTATCTGCTGGGTACACATTTTCGTCTCATTACGGATCAAAAATCAGCCGCCTTTATGTCCGAGTCCAGACAACACGGTAGATTAACAATGAGATTAAAAGGTGACGAATCGAGTTATCAGGTTACAGTTTCGACGTCATCTTCCGCCCCAGTCCTGGAAATGTCGTGGCCGACAAACTATCTCACAGTTTCTGCTCCGCGTCTACGTCGTTCGCATCACTAAAGGAATTCCGCAGATCACTCTGCTGCCCGGGTGTCGTCCGCATGGTTCATTTCGTCATTATGAAGAATTGCCCGGACTCAGTAGACGATGTGAAATCTATGACCCGGGGTTATACACTGCGCTAAATGGGGACCACAGTTTTGCAATTCACTTACCGGAAATCTGATCAAAGCCACTTCACCGTTTGAAAGGTTAAACATTGGTCTTCGGGGACCAATTCCCTCAGTAATCAAAAATCGGTACTTATGGACTATCACAGACGTGTACCCCAGAGTCCTGTTTGCTTTTTCTTGCCCAGACCTGTCGACCGCCACAATCATCCGCTGCCTTTCCCAATTATTTTCGATGTTCGGCATGCCGTCTTACATTCATTCAGCCAAGGGTTCCAACGTCATGTCCGGAAAACTGAATAACTTCCTCTACCATAAACTTCTTGTACCTAGCAGAACAACGGCCTATAATCCTCGATCAACCGGACAAGTCGAGAGACTCAATGGAACTCTCTGGAGAACTACTGTTCTTGCAGCTCTATCAAGGGGACTACCATGTAGCCAGTGATACGATGTTCTTATCGACGCGCTCCGTCCTATCAGGTCACCGCTACGCATAGTTAAAAATGAGACACCGGATGAACGACTGTTCAACTAACAACATTAACCAACATCGTGGGTCACATTACCTATCCGACTGAGTAGTTCAGGGACGATCGTCATTTCGAAGTCTAGATATGATGAGGCACGGATGCGTCTTAAACGCCAAATGATTCGGAGCCTGAGAAACGGCCATCAGCGGTGGTGGACTGCGAGGTGTTAGGAGATAGAAGTGGTTGTAGTGATTGACAACAGTCATAACCTTTTCCGTCTAATTGCAAAACCCAGTCCATGAAAGGCAGGTGTTAGCGAGAATATCGAAGAGGTGAACAGTTCACTGATTCAGACTCAGGAACGTCGTCTAGATAGTTGGGCTGACCAGCACGATTGTTAGTTCTGAAGGTCGATACCAACCATCCGTCAGAAGCAGAGGTTCTTCGTGAGATAAGATGTCTTGGACGACATAAGGCTGATAGACCGAACGAATTGTCTCCGTCTGTTTCCAGAGATGGCGGCTGATGAATAGACCTGGCCATGTAGGGTGAGTCAGACTTCCTAAGTGGGGTCCAAGAGGACCTCACACTCTATGGTTAGCCACACTGGAGGATATGCTAGGTGTCGCGATCAGTTGCGCTCTCGTATTTACAAACTTTCTTGGGCGACTTAATATTATTCATAGTTCTCTTATGCATCTCATATTTTCGCTCTCTTCCATTGCTTCCGATTGAGGTTGCCGATGGGGAAAACAACCAAAACTACTACATGCAGTGAACAGTATTAGCTGTATGACCTGAAGTGAACTAATGTGACGATTGAATGTTCGCCTGATAGGTGCATGAATCATTTTCTTTATTTCACTCGAATTGTCGTTGGCTATCACTCATATCCCATTTCTTTGCATAAATCCAATTCGCATGTTTCGACTGACAAGGCTGTGGCTGCCCTTTTAGACTAGGTACCAGTTAATAACTGTTTATGTATTGTAAGGCCCCAGAGATCAGTTGGCGTTCGAAAGGATAACTGTGTTAAGCACAATTTGTCTGTCATCTTGACATACGCTTCGACAAGCTGCAGCTCTGAGGCGCAAAAGTACGAGTTCTACGATGAACTCATCATTCTCGTTCGCAGGAACAAAGGCTCTGACAATGTAGTGCTAGCAGATGATTTGAATGCATAAGTTAGCAAACTTAGTGCGACAGAAGCTTGTTTAGGTGGGTGATGTGCCTTGGCCGCACAGCGTACAGATAACTGAGAAGGGCTTCTCCAGTTTTGTACAGACAATGGGTTATTTCGGTCTAATACGAATTTCTGATACAGCTCGCGTCGCACAGCGACATGGTACTTTATCTCTAGATGTATTCTGAGTCAGACTGTTCATATCACAGTAAGCTACCGCGGTTCCGTCCAAAACAAGATCACACTGGATCACGCATAAAGAGTTGGACCACGCATTGGTTTTATTGCAAATATCGCTCCAGGTACATGGTCATCGACGTAAACCGCAAACCCAGTTAGCCACAGAACGTTTGTATCACCCAGAAGTACGCACCAACTGTGAACAAAAATTATCACATGAGATAGGAACCACAGGGAAAAGTTATGCGCATGAGCAATGGGCGCTTATCAAAAGGGCGAAACATGTGTTCGCATGCCTCCAGATAGGATTCCTCGGTTCACATTGTTCCTTGACGCGAGTGGTGGTTGGAAGATGAGTAAGAGCGGTCCGGTGATGACACGGAAGAAATACATGAAAATCCTGATGAATAGACCTGGCCATGTACGGCGAGTCAGACTTCCTAGGTGGGGTCCAAGAGGACCTCACACTCTGTGGTTAGCCACATTGGAGGATATGGCTAGGTGTCGCGCTTGCATCGACAAGGATTCTCTATCGACCTAACACTAGCAATTTTAGTTCTTCCATTACTTCTTTCATATTCTTGTTCTTCATTATTTCCGATTGAGGTTGCCGTTGGAGGCAGCAACCAAGGCCACTGCACCCAGTGCCTGGTTAATGGTAGTCTGAAGTGAACTCAACACGTCGTCCGGCGAAGTCAACAAAATATGACCTCTCAGTCGACGAAGTAAACCTGATTGAATGCAGTCCGAAATACGCCCATGGCTATTTCCACACAGGACGAGAAAACATGGTTTCTATACATCATTTAGTGCTTAAGAGCCAAGCCCCAGAACCACCGAGGGCCATTCAATCTGGCGGAAATCAACCCCACCATTGAACTGCGACTCTCCGCTTGCAAAAGACACCGTTTGTGATCGCTGTGACGCACAAGGATCCACAACACAACCCTTCCATTCACATACCAGCATCAGAGTCATCTATCACCCAATGCAATATACACTCTTTAGAGAAAGCACAACGGCGAGCCCATCTCTTAACCTACGAAATAGGGAATTTGAAACATTTCGGATCCACACATATACTTTCGATAAAAACAGTTTGCCGGGGTGGATGTTCAGTCGCTACTTCCCATCCACTAAATTTCATTATTTTTCTTTCCCTGAATTTCCTTCTCCACAGATTTCAGCTCCTGCCGTTCAGTCGTATGACCAATAAAGACGAAATTGTAGGCCAGTCTTCTGTCAGTCTCAACCATCCGGATTTGGTGAGCACATACACATCAAAGTTGTGTGGGGTGTGCGAGAGCTTGCGTTCGTATGAGGTGCCAGTGCGCATGGAATTACATTTAGTCATTATAATATGTCATTGTTGCTTGCGTTGTGAGCTGTTGTACCACTCGGTCGCCCGAGTGGTACACCTCTAGCACCTCTAGCCTTCGCATAATAGTGCATTCCACAACCTATCAACGTGGCTCCTGATGAGCTGGTGACCTATTGCGTCGCTTATCCGCCACTTCTGACGAGCCTTGTCGGGCAGACGGAACACGACAAAGGGCTATGACCATATTTCGTGGCGGATCACTGTTATATGCTCTACCATCTGTTTTATACTCATTTTCCTGAACATTTCGCCCTTGACATCGTAGCTGTAAACGACGTCTTCACGCTGATTATAGCCTGTTCAAGGTCGACTCCTCTTTTCAATCAACCTCGTTTTGGATGCGTCGAAATGACTGCCTCTCTCAATCAGAATGGTCGACCTGTTGCGTTTTTTCTTGCACTTTATCTCCTTCAGAGCGTCATCACTGCGTGATCAAAAAACAAGCTTTAAAGAAGTGGCGACACTTTCTGATAGGTACTCAATTCAGGTCAATAACGGATCAGAGGTCTGTCGCGTTTACGTTTGGCAACGAACCAAAAATTAAAATTAAAAAATGTGAAAATCCTGCGTTGGCGATCAGAGCACCCCGATTACCGCTTTGATTTCGTTAACCGCCCTGGGCCAGACAATTTTGTCGCAAACACGCTATCTTGGGGATTCTATCGATCTATTACTTTCCTGGACTCAAAAACTCGTCACGATGCTGTACGACACCCCGGAGTTACGCGTATAGCTCATCCCATTCTGTCTCGCGACCTGCCAATAACTACTGGTAACATAAAGAGCATGACCTTGCTGTCAGGTATGCGCAGAACTAAAACCTCCATCTTACCATCCACCACACACTCCTTTAATCAAAGCCACTCAACCATTGGAGAACTTTAGCGTTGAATTCAAAGGACCTTTGCCATCCAACACCAGAAATCGCTTTTTTACTACTACTGATGAATATTCGCACTTCCTTTTTGCATACCTATACTATGGTGTATCCGGCTCTACAGTCATAACGTGTCTGTTGGACCTTTTTTCATCTCCGGGATGCCGTCACATCCATTTAGACCGAGAATATTTATTCACGTCTGCCGAATAACAGACGTACCTGCACACCAAAGAGATTGCAACTAGTCACACCACAGCTTATAACCCGCAACACAAAGGTCGAGTGGAGTGCCTCAGCAGCTCACTGCGGAAGGCCATACTGCTTTTCCTGAAATCATGCAAACTGGATATCGGCCAGTGGGAAATAGTTCTCCCGGCGTGCTTCATTCTATCCGTTCCTTCCTTGGTACGACCACAAACGCTATTCCTCACGAACGGACCCTGCAGTATAATCGCAAAGTGGCTGCGTGCACGTCGCCGCCTGCTTGGTTGCTTAGATCGAACCGAGTTTTCCTCCGGAAATTCAACTGTGTATCGAAATTAGACCCACTAACCGAAGAAATATAACTCATCGACTATAACGCAAATTATACGCACGCCGGTTTTCCGGACGGACGCGAAGATAGTCTCGCTCAGACAGCTTGTTCTCGCCTCCACCGAACTCCCACTCCTACGCGAGAATAATATGGAAAGTCAATCAAGACCTTCCTACGCGCCTATAGGACCTGAGGACGAACGTCCATTTACTATCGAAGATCCCTTTCCTAATAAATTAGAAATGGAAGCAGTAAACCTCGTGGAAGAACTGAACAGACTCAAGCAGCGAGCACGACCCAACTGTTCGAGAATAAGAAACCTAAACCAAAAACGTGTTTTCCCTCTCCCACCAACATTCCATTTTGTACTCTTCGTTTATTACGCGTTTACAGCTGTCTGCAAAACATTTTTGCGGGGATGAATGAAATAACCATTTCTACCTGTTTTCTATACTTATTTTCACAAACGCTTTGCTCCTAACACTTTAGCTGTACACGAAGTTTCCACGCTGACTAAAGCCTATTCAAGGCCGACTCCCCTTTCCAATCAATCTCATTTTGGAAGTTTGTTTGTGCCCAGTACAGTCAAATTTCAACCTCAGTGCTGTCCACAGTTTTATGTAGCACTTTAGGGCACAGAACGCTAGACGATCGGAAAAATGGACGACATCCTCGACCAGTTACGCTGATCGTCGGCGATCGCTTATTTGGTAAGTTTATCTCATTCACGGTTAACTATGCAAATTGCGGCCGTTCCTCTGTCCGCGACCTGGGAACGTGCCTAGTAGCATACAGTTCTGCCCAAAACACAGCAAAAAGGTATGGAATCCTTGACCAGTAAACTTAGCTAATTAGGATATACATGAATATTTAAGAATGAGTGAACAACAGTTTAAAAGGTATGGATGAACTCACATTCGAGGTGTAATGCGCAACGCTCGGTCCGTAATTCACCCTGTAGGTTAATGCCCGTTCACCGTTGCTCGTGAATCCGTAACTTGTGGGACGTGATGGACCACTACGTTTTCGGATTAAACTATTAAAATGAAGAGGCGTGATATATTAGAGCACGTGAACCAGAGCACTTACATAGGATTTTCAGCTGAACAAAATACTCTCCACCAGTTGACACAACAGCCCCGATTGTAAGGATTCATGCCCAAGTCGTATTTAGAAGTGACCTGTGGAATAAAAACAAACAGAACGAGAAGGAGAATGAAAGGAACAAGTCAGTTGCGTGGTTCTTTCTAGCGCATTTTTCGTTATCATAGTTTGTTATCTTTCATGATTTCACAGCGATTTTCAAACGAAGCTGCACTTTTAGCCGCCACTATTATTATGCAGAGACATAAAAAGCACGTTTAAGTCAACGCTGCGTTTCTAATTACTGATGTATACACAGGATAAATTTCCATGATAAAGGTTACAGAACGATACAAGCGAAAAAGATGAAAAAAGAAATGTTCCTGGCTACCGCCGGGAAATCAATTAATTTTTTTGTGCGTATATAAATTACAACAGCCCGGTTAGGTTTGAAGTGGCAGCGTTATAATTGTTTATCGTCTACTGACATTATTTACCGCGCGACAACATGACGCAAACCCTGGAGTTATCAGAGTTTAGTGTACTCTTGAGCACGACCGACAACTATGGTCTTCGGACCCGTGGTGATAAGGTACACAGATCAGGAGAGATGGTGAGTCAGTTGAGTGATGCTGCCTATCCGGGGCAGATCCCGTACTGGAGATGACTGGTCACGCTCGTATCACTCGAAGACCACGATCTGACAGATGAGTGAACGAATAGCGATTGCGAAGCTTAACGGTGACAGTCGGGCGATTTTCACTGTCCACAACGCTGGTCGGGGTTGCACTGATCTCGAGCAGAGCTGCATGCTACCGGGCGCGTCCGCAGGTCGCGGATACGGGCACGGCCGCCAAACCGATGGTTCGTCGTAAATAAAGGGGGCTTATGCTAATCGAATAATCGGCCGCAGACGAGCAGCGGCAACGTCCGAGGACGTGGTGGGTCTTCGCTTGGCTAACGTTTTCCTTTCTAAAATACCAAATAAGTCTGTTGACTGCACTGTGACGTGGCGCATGCGGCCAGCCATCAAATAAGGCCGTTGCCCCTGCAAATTTACGGGCTGCACTTCGATGTGTACAGGCAAGAGGCGCGCCCTCGAACAAAAAAGGCTGGACTGGGCTATCGAATCTCACACAAGTCCCAAGCAGTGCTGGGGACACTGCTTTGTATCACTATTTCCAAGACTCTCCATGGATTATTGTAAATTCACGCACTCTCATCATGCTACGGCGTGCCCGGAAACAGCGGGCTTCGTGTCCCAGCGGTTGTGACAAGAAAGCAAGCTGAAACGCTCTACCGTAGAAAACAGGCGCACATATCCTGTTGGAATGTGAGGGCGCTACTAGATATAGGTAGCCAGAGTATTACAATGCAAACACTACATGACAACCACATAGATATTGCTTGCTTTTCGGAAGTTCGACTACCCTGCTCCGGCATTCGGTGTGTTAAGGTTCCGGGAGTGGAGAACGTTTATTAGTTTCATCACAGAGGGCCTAAGGATAACTCCGGACATCATGGTGTTGCATTCGGACCGAACAAAAAGACCAACAGCACCCTGATTTCTTGAGAACCGGCTTCTTCGAGGTTGGTCCTAGCATGCTTCAAAGGCTCTCCCCAGAATCTGCCGGTGATTGCTATCTATGCACTGACAAATGCGGCTGGAAATGCAGTAAAAAGTCACTTCTACAAAAAATTACAGGATCTAATCAATCGTGTTTCCAGTGACATACTCTTCGTCAACGGTGCACGCACGAATGCGTCCCTCGGATGAGTACACCCGCCGTGCCCTAGGAAAGTTCGCACTTGGACAACTTTGTGAGAATGGAAACCACCTAGTGAATCTGGTCGATGCTAACAGGTTAGTCATATGCAACACTCGCTTCCAACACCCCAGAAGACATCTGTTAACCCGGTACTGACAAAACGGTCGCACAGCGGATCAAATAGATCATATTATGGTGCGATCCCGTTGGCCTTCAGCAGTAGAGGACTGCCGAGCGTACCGCGGGGCAGTGACAGGAAACAAGAATGGCACAGACCATGTCCTTGTACGTACGCGCTTCAACATCTATCTGTCGTCGCGCCTCAAAGCCTCATCATTGAGCCGAATCAACGTTGCAGCCCTGGAAATATCAGAAAAGCGCCATGCTCTCTCGAACGTTATCGCAGCCCTGCTGGCTACTGTAACTAGGGTGCAAACAGACGGGTCCTCCGTGGAAGAGCAGTGGAAGGTGGTCGAGTCGGTGGTCAAAGAGATTGCCTGGAAGGAGCTGGGGGAACTGGAAAACGTCTGAAAGACTGGATCTCAGCGACCACCTTGCAACTATCAGCCAAGGCCCAGGGAGCCCGAGTGGTGGGAAGCACTGAACTCTAAAGACTACAGCGAGAGACCTCGCGCTCGGCTACAGCTGATCGTTTGAGGCGATGGATCGAAGTGGCAGAGAGGATGGAGACCGATTCCGGTACTGGTGGTTTTGGTAAATTATTTCGACTCATTCGGAGTGCTTCGAATGGGCGATGCAAGCATGAATCCGTCTTACGTGATGCAGTAGCAAGAGTATCCCCAAACAGAGAATAAAAATCAAATGTTGGGTAGAGTATTTTAACCGGCTTCTCAACCGACCTTCCGATCACATCGCGGACATTCCACCCTTCCGAAGTATAGAAGTGTACGACGTCAAGTGCAAGCCACCAAGTATGACGGAAATCGCCGGGGTCGTCAACCAGTTGAAAAACAGGAAAGCTGATGGAGAGGATAGCATACCCCCAGAGGTGTATAAGACCTGTTTGTCATCATTGGTAAATAAGCTCCACGTGTTATTCCGATCTTTATGAGATAGAGGGACATTTCCAACGGACCGGAGTGCCTCTATTATGTTACTAATTCCTAAGAAACGAGACAAGACAGTGTGCGAAGATTATAGGGGGATCAGTTTAGTTGACGTCGCTGCAAAACATTTTTGTGTTCTGCTACTCAATCGCTTCTCAGTTGCGAGAGACTCCCGCACTCGCCGTGGCAAAGGTCGTGTGGACCAAATCTTCATATTGCGTCGAGTACTAGAATACTGCTACAAGTTCCACCAGTCAACAGTAACTTGGTTCATTGATTTCCGGGCTGTCCTTGATTTGGTTATTCGTGAATGCTTTTGGGTTATTCTACAAGCTGACAGTATTCCTGTCAAACTCTCAAGGATCCTGAGGGCTTACTACGCCTCAACTAGCGCACGTGCCCGAATGTATAGCGAAGAACCTTCGGCGTTCGCAATCAATTCCGTAATTAAATAGGGATGCCCTCCCCGTCAGTGTTGTTCAACTATGCAGTCGACTGGACAATGAACAAAGCTTTCGCTGATTATTCCAATGTCCAACTGAGTCCAACGGTGCACATCTCAGACCTGGAGTTTGCAGACGACGTTGTAGTGCTAGGAAACCCTCCCGCCACACTTTAGTCAGTCCCGGGCCGACTCGAATACTTCTCAAAGAATACTGTTAATTCGGCGAAAACAAAGACTTTCTCGACTTTCCCTGGGCCGTCTCCTCAGCTGTTGTCCATTAATGGTCAGGCGATCGGGTACGTACCATCGTTCAAATACCTGTGGTCAACTTCGCTTTCAAATGGCCAGGCGAAGGACGAAGTACTTTCAATGAATGACAATGCACGGAAAGCGTTCCTTCAGCTTTGGCGTGTGCTATGGTGTAGGAGCGAAATTAGACTTTGCACGAAGATTCGCGTCTTCTGTGCCGCTATCCGATCCGTGCTCATATACAGGTGTGAAACCTGGCCACTGTGAGTTGAGGATACCGGTAGGCTGGAGGTGTTCGACCACTGGTGTCTGTGCCGAATCCCTCGCACAAACTGGTAGGAAATGCTATCAGACGATGAAATAAAGAAGCGATGTTGCAACATTGGCCAACTCTCCGTCCTTCAACGCCGCCGCCTGCAGTGGTTCGATTACATAGTCCGGCGACCCGAGACATAACTGTCCAGACAAACACTCTGCCGTGCGCCATGTATGGGATGGCACTGTCGCCTTAGTGGCCAACTGAAAACGTGGTTGAGCACCGTCGAGAAAGACGTGGAGTGCCTCGGGCAACATACGATCTACGCCTTACGATACTGGGAGAAAAACTGGGTTACGATTTGCGCTGAGCTCGCAACCAACCGCTTCGTATGATCGGGGATGATCCGAGATATCCATGGAGCCGACTTATTTTCTGGCAGGAGATAGCCGTGTAAAAGTAAAAATAAGTACTATGATGCTCGGGCACAAGGAATCAAAATCCGGTTCCTCTTGTTTAGTTGGGTGGCTAAGAGAACCACATACTTTATTGTGCATACTGAGGCATGAAAATCCTCTTCTACTGTGGGTTGGGTCTGATTTAGCAAAAGAAATTGCGATCCCCAATAATAATGCCACGAACGAGTAATTTTGTGTGCGCTGTGGGACTTAGAGGCCCATGTAAAGTGAGCAGTCGCCGTCTCGATGGACGGAATGTCCGTCGTATCGGCGTACGCACCCACCGATTGCAGCCCAGATGAATTCGAAGTTAACTTTTACTAAAAGCTCCACGACTTCTTACATAAAGCGAGCCGGGCTGATATGGTGGGAGACATGAATCCTAGAGAAGGTCGGTTTTCATCAAACGAGGCACGTAGATTAATTTATACTAGATTCCTGTCGCTAGGAAAACGGGGAACGGTTTTTGACTCTATGCTCTGAACATTGCCTGTTTCTCTCCGGTACGAACATTAAATACATTAACCACCGGGTACGCCACATGGCGTTCGCTCTCTTTGAACAAGCAATGGACTCAGAGCGACTATAGCGCAATAAGCCACAAATGGCGGGGCAGCGTACAAGACTGTTGTTCCTACTGGAGCACTCCCCTTGACTTCGATCACGCACTAGTTTTCACTCGATTATCCATTTGTTCGGTGAACATTCCAAACGCATGCTACAGCGAAGGCTATATTGCAGTACGCTTTCCAATACGTCTCGCCTATTCGCCTTCCAAAAAGTGCTAGTTGTGAAGCTTGAATTTACTTCACCTGATAGCATCAACCAGCACCGGTCACTTATCAAGAATACCTTGCATTTTGCTGGTCTGGTGAGTTTTGGCCTACCATGTCGTGCCGTGAAATCCTGGATTTTTCCTGAGTCTCTGCATCTTTTCGACTCACGCCAGTCGGTCCCAGCTGGAAGCGAGTATAATGAAACACGGCTGGTACCAAGACATGAACTCAACAAAAGCCTGCGCGAAGACAGTGAAATCTGGTAGTCTCAGCGTGTAAAAAGATGGGGCGTGCTGTCGCCATGGGAAATTCCCGCAAACTGCTCTGTGTCATCCGAGTCACCGGCAGGAAACCATTACATGTGAGTGAAACGACCTGTGAAGTTTACCGTTCGCACATTCACAATTACCAGTGGTATCTGGAACTCTTGGTGGAGCATCTGCAGACAGTTTGTGTCCTCCAGTGTTAGCTTCACCCAGCTATTCAGACACACGTTCCGTAGTGTTCTGACAGATCCACCTATTAAGGCTGAGATCCGAAAGAAAATCCAAACCTTAGAGCGTCACAAAGCGCCGGGTTCTGATAGCCTTCCTTCAGCACTTTACTAGAGATGGTGGAGTACAGTCAGAGAACTTCATGTTCTGTTCCCAAAGACTTGGAATTCAAAAGAGGTTTCCTCCTCGTGGAGATGGGAGAGTTGATTGTTGTCTCCATTTTCAAGAGATGGCGCACTGACTGCGCTAGCCTTATTCCAACAGCATCGAAGCTGCTTTCATCTGTCATATTTCGCAGGTTGTACCAAAAGCGAGAAGAGTTAACTCGCGAGGGGCAGGCCGGGTTTCGTCCCGGTCGTGGATCTATCGATCAAATCTTCGCCCTCCGACAGCCGCTAGAGCACGGTCATACCTTTGAAAGACAACGATCGTCATATTGCTAGGCTTACCTAAGGCCTTCGACCGTCGATAAAATCACACTGTGGGACTGTTTGTTGAGGAATGGAATACCTGAGAAAGTTGCCCATGCTCAAAGAATTGTATTGAGACACCTCAGGTCGGGTTAGGGCGTATGGTCAGCTTTCGCTCCCTTTTTCGTCTCCAGTGGAGTACGACAAAGATTCCCCATAACCCCATTTCGGATCAACTTTGCCGTAAGGGATGTTTTGGGGAATGCCTTGTCTAGTTAGCAGTGGCGTTGAATTCCTCCCGGAGAACTGAGTTTTTGACTTAGAACAAGCCGATGGCATTGTCTTTCTGGGTGATAACGCAGAGTTTATCACGTTCGGAATCGCTTGGTCATTAGGGTGTTTAATTTCGGTATGCAATCCGCGACCCACAAGTGCAAAGTTTCGACAAGAGCGGCAGGAGCCTGTGCCTGCAATCAGCCTTTCTGGTGATCAGCTGAAGTTAGTGGGTAACTAATAGTACCTCGGGAGTTTTATTACAGCAAGAAAAAGTGCTGAGGAGGTCTCATCACGAGTAGCGAGAGCTACTGCAGTTTTCGCGAATCTGCGACACCTGTGGCGCTTCTGTGACATTCGGCTCTCTCAAGGGACGGATGTACATCGCTGCGGTTCGTAGTATTTTATTATACGGTTGGGAGACCTAGCAACTGCGTGCTGACGATACTCGGCGTCTTCCTCTGTCCGACAACTGATGTCTCCGATGCACTGTTCGCGTCTGGTGAGAACAAGTAATGACAATGTTTGCCATTTTGTTTTGGGCGTGGATGGTCGCCTTCTGATTGGAATGATCGCTCTACACTTCCTCGGATGACTCGAATATATTCTGCGTAAGCGTGCTCACCATCTACCTTTCCGTGTTTTATTTAGACGTGCTGGGCAAGGCTGGAAGAAGCTAGCTTCAGCATTGACTTTAGTTGGTGCTTCTCGCCTCCCTGATTGAGGCACATGGGATGAGGACTGTCACTGGTTAGACACGTTGAGGTATGACTCAGTATAGAAGTCAGCGTCGCGAAAGCTGTGCGGTATCTGCTTAACGATTAACGAGCGGGTTGTAGGCAGCCACATTGCTGTTCAATTAATGCCAGTGTAGGATCCTGTTGATAGACTTACTGAGCCTCGGCTGATGGAGGTTTCTTCCGCACTGTGATTTCGCAGACTGGACAGATGTTGCCTCTTTTCGGAAGGGCGATGGCCCTTGCAAACTGTCGTATCCCTCAGAAACAAATACCTCTCAGACAAGCAAAACTATAAAAACATGGGAAAGATTACGGTGAAAAAGTGAAAAAATATCCGTTTTTGCTGGCTACTTCTCGTGCTCTCTTATTCCCTTCCCCCATCCCCATTATTTTTGTTTTCATTGCGGTGGCACTATGCTTGATTTCGAGTTGTTGTAATATATATATATATTATATATATATATATATATTATATATTATATATATATATATATATATATATATATATAACGCCATTGATTGGACAATGGGCCACGCATTACACGACTACCCTGGGACTCGGTTTAGCCAGGAAATGTACACATCGGACCTGGAGTTCGCGGAAGATATTGTCGTGCTAGGAGACTCATCCGCTACGCTACAACCAGTCCTCGACTGAATCAATTTTTCCGCGAGGTCCATCGGACCAGAAGTGAACTCAACCAAAACAAAAGCTTTCACAACTCAACTAGGTCCGACAATGCAACAACTGTCCACCAATGACTGACCAGTCGAATACATCCCTTCATTCAAATATCTAGGCTCAACTTAGCTTCCGAACGGCCAGACAAAAGATGAAGTAGTGTTACGGGTCGACAGTGCCAGGAGAGCCTTCCTTCAGCTTATACGAACGCTGTGGACTCGCAGCGAAATCAACTCAAGGACCAAAGTTCGTGTTTGCCGTGCCTCCATCCACCTGTACTCATCTACGGCTACGAAACCTGGTCACTACAAGCTGAGGTTACCAGAAAACTGGGGGTTTTCGACCACTGGTCCATGCAGCAAATCCCCAAAGTCCACTGGCACGACAGGGCGTCCACCGAATAGGTAAAGAGATGCTCTGATGCTGATGCGCTCGTCGTCCTTCAACAGGCTTGCGGATGCGATCAATAATTTAGTAAAAAACGATGCAGTGGAACGACAAATTATATCTGAAAAATTATCAGTGATTTTTAAGATTCAGGACATCGAAATAAAACAGGATGACACAAATACAGACATCGTTGGCAAAATAACTCAAGAACAGTCAGTGTGAGATCGCTTAAATCATGAATTACTGTGAAAACGAATGATACTAAGTGATAAGAAGCCAATGACAGCGTTCAACCTTTCCTATCGTGACTGGTGAACAGACACGACTACCTGTGCTTCAAGCTGTTCACGTAGCTGAGAATCGACATATTTTGACGAAGGCGAAAGTTAGTACGAGTTTGTTCATTTTGACTACTGGTAAGAAAAGGAGAAACGGTCTGCCATAAAATCGGAAAAACTGGCCGAGATACGTAATGATTAGCCCCACTAAACTCCGACAGTCATGTTTGGCAACAGCGGGGATGTGCATCAACGAAGAATCGCATTGGTGGCCAACAGTTATTTATAACACCAGGTCTTCCATGGTCACTTATAACCGTTTGTCTACTGGGGTCACTATGTTAAAAAATACGAGTAAATGTGTCTATGTTTAACCTGGGAGAAAACGGTAGACATCTACCGAGCGGGAGAGTAGCGTTTTTTATTACTTGCTTGCGCGTGAGTACAGGGCAAAGGATATACTCCATAGCCTCAAAGGCCCATTACACTACTACGTATAGACGGAAACCAGATCCTCAGACTTGGAGTGGAGGACCACATAAGGTTCCAATAAGTTAGGCGTGGTGACCAGCCAGACAACAGTGGATTACTGTCTATCATCAAAGTGACCGGTGGAGGCGGCATTCGAACCTCTGACCTCCGAAGTGGCAAGTGAACGATTTAAACCACCCGACCACCACCTGTCAACTTTACACTCACTTAAAAGCCCTGATATTTTTACACACCTGTGCATTCATCAGGAATTGACGGCGCGTGTTCAACAAGTCTCTCCGTGGAATCTTAGGCACTATTTGTGAAACCACAAGCTTCAAACTGTCGTTGGGCCATCCTAATCAACTCAAGGTAGTTAACTGTACGTCAAGATCAAACGAAATGACGCCTAATTGTCACTAAGGCAGTAAGTTGACAGCCGTCAAAAGTAGAAACTATCTTTGAGACAAGTTTCTTCGACGTGCCTTATCGATGACCCACACAAATATCAAATGAAAACTGAAATAAAACAACGGTACTTGACGATTTTAGACACTGCGTAAAACATTACAACGGTGTGTAAGAAACTTATTTTGGTTAGACGACAGTTAGAACTTACAAGTAGGTCAAATTAAAATTCATAAGAGGTGTAATGGATGCTCTTAACAGGTGTACCAAATAATAAACATCATGCTATCCGGCTCATTATCACATCTATCCTATTGGGACCTTATGTGGCTCTGCACTGCAAGCTTCAGAGTCTGGTTGTCGACTGTTCTTAACAGTGCACTCATGCGTACGTATGTAATAAAAAATGGACTTTATTCATATGAGGTCTAATATGTGGGATGAAATAATAAGCTAAATGTATTAGAAAAAGATTCAGGTTGTTTTATTTTTTAGCGTTTGTCAGCATTCACACCTATGGAAAAATGATGTGTAAAAGCCTATTGCATCCCGCATGTACCAATGGTCAACAATGCTTACCGTTATTTCCACCAGAAACTAAAACGAACCCGTGGGCGAACACGAAATCAATTAAATACGTCTGGCGAAATAATTACAAATGAAGGAACGAATCGTGCGTGGAAGTAGTCTGATGGTTGTTTTAGTGTGTGATCAACGTAGAACAGAGAATTTTGTGATGGAAGACTTCGTCTGTGCATATCCTGCCACCGCAACCGCCGGTCGCCTCCGTGGCACATAGTGATCTACTGTCCTTCGGCTCGTTACTAGACCTGATACACTGGGATCTTATGAAATTCTTCACTAGAAGTTTCAGGGTCTGGTTCCTGGCCATCCGTAACAGTAGGTTAAGCCTTTGAGGCTATGGAGTATAACCCTTCCACTGCACTCAGGCGCATGTAGTAACTTATATATATATATATATATATATATATATATATATATATATATATATATATATATATATATGGCAGCAGCGAATGAATGATACGTCTCTGTTGTCGATAAGCACTGGATGGGGCTTCGAAAATGAGAGACTGGAGTGAGTGAAATCTAACATTTATATAACAATTATCTCCACCTCACTAAGTGTACACCCTTTGGCAGCGTGCTGAATTTCTGGGCACTCCTCAGTGCGCAAAAATTGCAATTCTATGGTACACTGAATCTCAGCTAGTCCGAGAGAAAACAAGAAGAGCTACTCATGAGTTTCCGTCAAAATCCTAGCTGTACTTTTAACTGCCTGACCAACAAAGCCGTGAGGCATTGAAACAAAACAGCTGTCAAAGCTTGGACGACGGCAGAAATTCGGAAGAAATCATTTCCTTATATCCAGTATTACGTAATATCCGCTATAAATATAAAATTGCATCTCACTTTTATTTACTTTAATCGCAAGGTGATCTACGAGCACGCAAAAACGGGCAAGCTATTTTTAATCCAGTATTTATGAAAACATTGATAAAGAGATCAACAAGTATCCAAAAAATCAAATGACATCCATCAAATAAACATGGCCACCAGCCAACGCAGATTTAACGCTCGATTCTAATGAAGTAAACGACCGTACTAGAAAAATAGTGCCCCATTTGGAAGACTACCATTTCCCAGTCGTTAGACCTCAGTTGAAAATAGAAAATGACGAAGTTTGTGAGCGCTCTTCACCGGTTTTTCTCTTTTTACCTTTACAGTGATGACAGGAACCGGCAGTTTCGGTACTCTATTGAAGTGCAATGAGGTTGCATTTTACCATAACGTTAATTCGGAGTTCTCGACACCGATAAACATTAAGTGAAGCCAATCCAAAGTCACCCATCACAATATTGTGCAGAGACGAAGCCTTGCTTAGCAATGTTACATGTATCTGTTTACCAGTGTGCAAGCGGTGGAAAATACCCCATTTGCACTATATTAAAGATCAGTCAGTCACTCTTAGTTATATTAGCTTGCAGCTGAAATGCAACGTGAATGCCAGCGTCCGCGCCAACTTATTCATACCCCTACGTCAAGCCTGATCACTGCGCCGATTCATCCGGTCATGACCAGAAGTTAAAAACAGTGCAAGTAAAGGCGCCGGACAAGTGTGCGTGAAATCACAGACGATGCAATTCAATTACCTCGGTGACGTGATCATCTATACCCAACATACGACAATCTCAATGGATTGAGGCGAAAATTAGACGGTTGTGAAGAAGTCCATTGCAGAATGCATGAAGTAGTGGCATGGTAACAGTTAGGGAGAACGCTACGCAACATGACATTTCATATCATCTTCAGAGATGAATGACGTCGTGGTGGCGCTACAAGTTTCACCGACTGTTGAAGACCATTTTAACTGCCGTAGTTGATAAGGAAATCTTCCTGATTATCTCCAAGAACTGTAATATAGTCAATGAGGTACTTAAAATTATGGGTTATCATCAGCTGACGAGGGCAATGTGAAATCACAGGTACACGCATTGACCAGTTTCGTAGAAACACTTTTCACTCGTATTGAGCATTGTATACTCAATTTCCATAGCTCAATCACCAATCCACCTGGCCATCATCATACGTCTTACTAAACGCCGCTTCGGTCACTGACGACATAAACGGACAGTGGGTAAATCATAAGCGAGAACGCGAAATGAAGAAACGCTACTCCATCATACAGAATGCATGCACTACCAGAGGTTCGATTTGACAAAAAAGCGCGAGGAAGCGGCTGATTACGGTCCCTTATTCTATTTTTAAGTTTGTAACCCAACCGGTGATAGAAACTTCTGATCTCTTGTGGTCCTAGTAAAACTTACTTTTCACTCCATTTTCTTTTATTTCGTTGTACATAACGTTATTTTACTTAAAAAGGACATGTTCTCGAAGAATGTGTAAGTGAAAGCCAAGGTGTTTTTTCTGTGTTGCTGGAACGCATTCCACGGTATGTGGAAACTACCATTAAACTCACGCGGCTATCTACACCGTTTGTCAGTACATGTGCATCTACGTTGCAATGATAGCGTTTTTATTGGAATACATTACCAACGAGAATCGTGTTAGGACAAAGACTATGATGAATTGTTCCAGAGTTCTACATTTATGGTCGAGTTCATACGTCTTTCTTGGGCACTGTTCATGCACTGTAAGTCAGTTCGTGTCCTTCTTACTGTAGCATATTTTGTGTACAAGCGTTTCCTAGTGTACGTAATCTTGTCCTTTTTCTAATCGAATCAACGCATCCCTACCGAGATAACAAAAGCGACCAACGAACCACAATGCGTGTGTGCTCCTTTTCATGTTTACATATCACGCAATGCATTGATATTCGCATGCTTTATTCCACTGCGACACTAGAGTTGAGATCATAAGCTGCGACAGACAGTTCGTCAATATATATATATATATATATATATATATATATATATATATATATATATATATATATATATATATATATATATATATCATCGTACAGCGTTAAACAGTAGAGAAAGCCCCACTGACCGCTGCCTTTCTCACCATCTTGCACGTTGAATTAGAAAGTATGAATATACAAGATGGACAGGGAATGGACCTACATGGGTGGGAAAAGGAAAGAACGCCCTAGTAGCCAACACACGGAATACACAGTCTCACTGTACAAACGCACATCGATCAGTCCTTCTGACTAGACAAAAAGTGACAACACGATCGCCACTGTTCGCGGTTCGCAGCCATATCATTCAGTGTCTCCAGCCAACTGTTTGATGGATCTTTTAGACCCCAACCACGAAGACGTGAAGCACCTACTTTTCCTAAGTCTGCTGTACATTTTCTCATTCCTCGCTGCCAAGTCATCTGTTGACCTCCACGTGGTTTTTTCCACTCCCTAGGAGGAATGGAGAATAGGACACGGTACGGTAGACGTTTGTTTGACATACGTAACACGTGCCCCAACCAACGAAGTCTACTAAGCTGGATACGCTGTGACAGAACGTTCTCCGAATTAATACCCAATACTCGATTTCTGACCTCAGCATTGCTCACTCGGTCATTCATTCCACCCAATCCTAGCGATACTACATAAGCATCGATGGTCGAAAACCTCAAGACGACGAATATCTTCAGCACACAGACTCCAAGTTTCGCAACCATACAACAAAACTGAACGCACAGCGGCACGATATACACGACCTTTCAACTTCAGTGAAATATCAGATCGACGCCACAAGTGCTTCAGTCGTGCGTACGCCGCGCGAGCCTTGGATATCCGCGTACTCACCTCTACTACTGTCCTCCCATCCGTCGTTACGCTGCTGCCGAGGTAGGTGAAGTGGTCGACAACTGACGGCACCTCCGCATCGAGCATCGAGCTCGGAATGGTTGACGTCCAGTCTTGTAACATCACCTTAAACTTTGAAGGTGCAAAGCACATGCCGAATAGAGCTACAGCTCTTGCGAGATTATCTAGTGCACGCTGATCATGTTCCGTGGATTCGAACAAGCAGACAACGTCGTCCGCGTAATCTAGATCACACAGCTTTCTACTATTTCCTAGTTCGACGCCTACTTCCTGAAGATTTTGCAAAGCACTCTCCATTATTTCGTCCATGACGAGGTTGAACAGGAATGGAAACATAGGACATCCTTGTTGAACACCACTGGTCGTTTCGAACTGACCGGATAGTTCACCGTAAACTCTAACGCGGCCAAAAGTATGAGAATACAATGATCTCAGTAGGCTCACGAACTTCTGAGGCATACCTTTTCGATGAAGAACACTTAAAAGCGATGTTCGATCAACTGAATCGAAGGCGCCTTTCAGGTCTAAGAAAACCATTATTGTCGGTCGGCGATGCGTGTGACGCGTTTCAAGTAGTTGGCGATGAGTAAAAATCTGGTCGATGCATCCTCTACCTGGGCGGAAGCCAGCCTGCTGTTCGCGGGCATTCTTCTCGCGAGCGGGTGTAAGACGGTGCAGTAGAATTGAGGTTAATACTTTGGTGACTATCGGAATTAAGCTAATCCCACGATGATTACTACAGTCGTTGCGTATTTCCATCTTGAAGATGGGAACAATCAACGACTCACTCCATATTAGCGGAATACGCTCCTCGTTCCAAATGTCACGGAGCAGAGCGGTAAGTGATTTTATCAAAACATTACCACCCAGTTTGAAAAGAACTAGAGGAAGTTCGTCGGGACCTGCCGCTTTTCCCCGCCCTAGTAATCAAATACATGACTCTACTTCTACTTCCGTTGGGGGCTCAAGTAATACCACCCAAAGAGTCGCAGTTGTTGATACAGCAGTAACTACACTAGAGTGCGGCCGGCTAAACAGTTCCTTGAAGTATTCGGCCCATCGGTCAAGCCTTTGCTGTTTGCTATGGATGAGTTCTCCATCTCTATCGCAAATCCTTTCACTGACCTGGATGCGCCGTCCACCGGTGTCACGAATACGTTTGAACAGTCTCTGACTGTTACCTGAAGCAGCTGCTATTTCTATTTCTTCGGCTACCCTGATCCACCAATTTTCGCGATCTTTCTTAAGGCTTTTCGTAACTTGCCTTTGCAGCTTTCTCCGCATCTTATTCATCTTCTTACGGTTCGAAAGCTGAGGCTTCTGTTCCATTATACTCAGCGACTCTTGTGAGATCCAGTTTCTTTGATGGACAACGGATCTAGGACCACAGGCAAAACCTGCTGCAAAGTGCATCGCCTGTTTGATATGGGCCCAATGCTTATCTACATCACTGTTCGTCGTAGATCCTAGCTCATGTTCTAACTTCTGCTCATACCGGGTGTGTACTTCTGGATCACACATACGTTGCACAGCTAACCGGGTTTGCGGCTTGCGACGATGACCATGGAGCTGGAGAGATAATCGCATTAAAACTAATGCATGGTCAGACTCTACGTACGTGGACCAGTAAGATCTGCAATTCTGAACAGAACTGCGCCACCGGTAGCTTACTGCCATATGATCAATTTGACTCAAAGTACCTGTAGAGTTAGAGCGCCATGTCGCTGTGTGACGCGAGTTGTGTCGGAAATTGGTGCTAGACGAGAACAATCGATTGTCTGCACAAAACTGGAGAAGCCTATCTCCGTTATCTGTACGCTCAGTGGGTAAAGCACAACGCCCACCTCAACAGGCTTCTGACACACTAAGTTTGCCAACTTGTGCATTGAAGTCACCAGCTAGCACTACAATGTCAGAACCTTTACTGCTGCGAACGAGGGTGTCGAGTTCATCATAGAACTCATCTTTCTGCGCGTCTGAGCTGCAGTCCGTTTGGGCGTATGCCGAAATTACAAACAAACTGCGCTGAACACAACTATCTCTTCGAACGCCAACTGACCCTTGGAGTCTCACAGCACATAAACGACTGTTAACAGGGATTCAGTCTAAAAGGGCAGTCCCAGCCTTGTCAGTCAAGACAATCCCTACACCACGTTGACCCACAGCTCTAGCTGCTTCGTCTCCTCAGGTACGCAGGAAATACCTCGATGAGATACCAGGATCAGTTAGTTGAATTACACTGCTCGAATCCTGGATACGCGTTTCACTTAAGCAGCAGACATCAATCTTCAGAGAATCTATTGTGAGCGCTATGCACGCCTGCTGACCGACCTGCATGAGTGTACGCACGTTGAAGGAGCCGAGATTCAGAGGCTGACGAGGCTTGAGAAAATGTGAGTTACCAGACAGAGGATTATTCCCGACACTATTTGACAGTGAATCGTTGCGAGTATCGACCGTGTTATCAGTGGGGGCATTATGGGTGGATAGGTGGGGCAAAGAGAGGTGGTTGAGTACAGAAGACAAACGTTGAATAAAAGAGAGGGAACTGTGAGCAGTAGCTCACTTATCACTACCCACCCCGCTCGATGCAATGGGCAGCGCGATCCTGGTTATCCTGCGTGACGACCGATGCAGTATGGAATTCTTTCTATTCGTGCAGTTCATGGGAGATGTTGGACGGGTACTGCCAGGGTGTCCAGCCACAAAGCAGGAGAACGATTAGAGTCCTCATCCAAAGCCTTCAGTTCTAACAAGAACCTATCCGCAAGGCAGTGGGATGGCTTAGTGGAAGCCCATTTACTTGGATCAATTATTCTTCTACTGATTTTGCCGACTGAGTTGCCAGCTCAAATCAACACCCAACCTGGAGGACCAGTAGACTGAACTTTGTCTGACCTCTACCTATTGACCTGTCAGGTATGATTGCATCCCCGGCTTAAAGAATCCATCCTGTATAGCTTTTTGGGTCATAGAGGCGCGCAAGCCATCACACCACGTCAAGGTGCAATCTCGTCGGCGTGAGAGGGCCAACATCGCATGAAATGTTTCAGCGACCAGTTAATTGGAGGCAATCAAAGGCATTATATATATATATATATATATATATATATATATATATATATATATATATATATATATATATATATATATATATATATAACAAGGATGAAACAGCTCTTCAGTGCTGCTATAGTTATCAATGGTGAGCTTTGCTTTGTTAATACACTTCATTCTCGGATCCTCTCTTGCCTCGGATTTCATGGTACAACTGGGGACTCTGCCAAGATCCGGAAATTAAAAGATGTCAAAAAGCCAAAAAAAACAAAGAACCTGAAGTAAAAGCTACTCCTAAAAATCAGACACTTTCGGGTGACGGAAACGTTGACAGAAGTCCTCGGGAGGTTATCGCAGAAAGCGACTCCAGCCTCAGTACGTGCCCCAGAAAAGTGTACGATTGGTAATTTTTCTAAATGGGAGAAACAAACAAAAAATTACCTAGGCAATTTTCCCGGGAACGCCCGGGGAAGCATCCTCCTATAGCTGCTGGGTGACGAGGCGTTTGACCAAGTCTCAGGTGCTGATACATTTGGGCACATAGTCTCTGAGGAAATGTTTACGCAGTTACGGAGGTTGGTAGACTCTCTCTCTTGGTGTAGATGGAGTATAGACAGCAGTGCAATGTCTGTCACCAGCATGACGATATCCGGACGTTCACCAATGAGTTACGGTCCCTGGTCGAGAGGACCTGCCAAATATCTATTATGAGGGGTGAGGCGAACGGATACTGGAGCAACCGTTCCAGGGCGCAAGGGCCTCCAGTGTTCAGAAACTTCTGTCCACTCCTCCAGATAATTTGGAAAACGTCCAAAAGATGGCTGAGGAACTGGAGAGAACTGATGCCATTACCTCGCCCTGGGTGCAGCGGTGCTTTTCATTACGATGCAATGATAGGTCTCATCGTAGGCAGAGAACGTGGGCAAGGGACACTAGATCAAAACCCTGTTATGGATATCAGCGACTGTCCACCACCAGCAGGCCGTGACGTCGACCTTCCAACTCTACCAGCAGAGAGAAACGTGGGTTGCCAGTGGCCCATGACATCTATATACTTACCATTTTTAACCGTGACCGAGTTGTGTATAGGTGGTATCGTATTGCTGGAACTGATAGGTACGGAAACCTCGTGACTGTTGGTTAGAGCATTTGTCCTGAGGAAACTGAAAGACTATTATAAAAAAGCGTATTTTGAACGCTTAGTCGCAGCCAACCGCACCACAGTCAACGGAGTGGGTTGCAGTGGTTAAGTTAGAGATAGCGGGATGCAGTGTGCTACACCCGTTAGTTATTGTCAACCAAATCCCGCGCGATATTCTCCTCTGAATGAATTTACCGACTCAATTACACTGCCAGTTGGATTTGAAAAATAACCGATTGACATCAACTCATTTGGTGCTGCTAAACAGCCAAACTAACGATACAAAACGAGTAAATGTCGCATTACAGTACAGAGCCAGCGGAATCCACTTAAAGGGCTATATCAACGACGTTTGCAGGCACTTGATGATACGTGCTACCGAGCGATCAAGAATCAGTTAGCGGAACTGATCACTACATACACTGACGCGTTCGCATGGAGCAGTTCAGATCTGGGTCGCACGGGTTACCTGGAGCATCAAATAGATACCGGTGACGCTGCTCCTATCAGAATTACTCCGCGTGGAATTTCCCCACTCTTGCCGATGCAAGATGATCGAAAATATGCTATAAAACATTATCCAAATGTCGCAGTCACCACGGTCCCCATCTATAGCGTTAGTGAAGAAGAAAGATGGCACCCTGAGGTTATGCATAGAATACAAAAAACCAAACTCGATCACGGAAAGAGATGTCTTCCGCTGCCAAGAATATATGATATGTTTGACACCATCGCTGGAGCGACCTACTATACATCACTACACTTGTCCTCGGGATATTGGCAAGTAGAAGCTAAAAAACTGAATCGGACAAAAACGGCATTCGTGGTACCGACGGGACTATGAATTCCAGGCTATGCCGCGTGGTCTGTCTAATGCGCCCGCCATTTTTCAACGACTGACGAGGAAAGTAGTACGAGATTTAATTCCGCACCGACGTTTCATTTATCTTGATGAAGTGATCGCGCAAGGATAATCTTCTGCCTAACACTTCAGTAATTTGGAAGAAGTACTGGACCGACTGATGAAAAATAGTCTGAAGCTGGAACAATCGAAGTGTCGATTTTGAGGGAAATTACCTAAGTAGGCCACGTGATTTCCAGAGATGGATTCCGCACAAACCCCTTAAAGATCGAGCGAGTAAATGCCTGGACCGTACCCCGTAGTGCTAAAGGCTGTAGTTTCCTGGGATTAGAGCTATACTACAGGAGATTTGTCGTCGACTTTGCCAATGTTGCTGCTCTACTCCACCGAATTCTGAAAAACGCCGAACTTTTGAATGGTCCGAGCAGTGCGCCAAAGTTTTCCAGAACTTACCGGCGAAATTACGTTCTACCTCAGTTCTGGTATTACATTACATTTACGTTTCTCACACCCGCCTGATTTTAGGGTGTGTACCAAACAAAACGTGGCACAATCGAAAAGGAAGGGGTAGATTTCAAGATTCGTTAGCGGGCGCGATATTTCCAAGTCAAAGTAAGTGGTTTTTTAAGAAGTCTACAGTCAGAGCGTTTAGCTACCCACGGTTTAAGTCGCAAGGCAGCGGGACGAAGTGTGGAGTACGTAATCCACTGGTGGCCGGTGACCGATTGCTCAGTGCATACGCCCTTCCGATGAGACTAGACATCCTGGGTGCCCAGTACACCTTTCCACCACAGATGCCGGTGTGCAGTGTTGTATGCTTCGTACGCCGTCTGTGGATGGTTTGGTATCAGGTTTTAGCCATTTATCTTCGACACTCCCGAGCTCATCACCGACAGTGGGTAAATCTATATTCGATACTGATACCAGCGCTGAGGCGATTGGGGTAGTATCGTCACAAATAGGTGAAGACGGCCGTGAACGTGATTGCCTATGGATGTCTGTGCTTAAACAAGTCAGGAAAGAACTACTACGCCACCACGATGCCGGCACTGGTATGCTTAAGGAAATACTACCGGTGTTATCTACTTGGAGAAAGCTTTTTAATGCACGCCGATTATCGTGCGCTTCAATGGTTTCGGAAATTTAAGGACCCGGAAGACCAAATAGAGAGGTGGTAGAAGTCGGTACAAGAGTACGAGTTTATCTGTCAACATCGCCCTCGAAAACAACATTCTAACGCCGATGCTATGTCCTAGAGACCAGCTCGCAACCACGGGGAATGCCCGGCTTGCAACGTACAACACGTAAGGGTAGTGCGCTTGGAATGTGTAGAGTACAGTCGCCGGGGACATATAGAGGCTACGGGCACGGAAAGAGCAAAGATCTACGAAAAAATTAAAAATGATTCCAACAGGTCGACCAGAAAACATGGAAGCGGCCCGCTACGAAAGTGAATCTCTGTAGGTCCTATGGGACTGGACCTGGCTGGAGACGTACTATTTTCCACTACGGAGAAAACCATACTCGGAGAATAGTTTTCGTTCAATCCTTGGTGAAGTAAGTCACGCCAGACCTTCATCACGCTGGAGTAAACAAACCGGATTTTGTTGCAAAAACAGCGGTTTTCGTAGCTACATCTACACACAGAAGTACGAGCCTCTTGTACCTCTTGTTAACACTGGCAGTTTAGAAAAAACCAGTCCACTGCCCCACAAACTCTACAAAACGCTCGGTATTGACAAAACGCGAACAACTGCCTATCATCCTCAGGGAAATGGTCTGCTAGGAAGGACGAACCGGTCACTGAAGGTGCTACTCAAAGCGTTCACTGACATGTCTCCAATTGGGATTTCACATTAATTAAATGTCTATTAGCCTACCAGAGTACAGTAAATTACTATACTGGGCACTCTTCACACTATTTGCGGACGGACAGAGGTTCGTATGCCATTCGACGCACGCTTACCAGCTGTACAACAAACCCGAATCCCGGTCACGGATTACGTGTGCCAACTGCTAGACTCACTTTCACAAGCTTATCAACTAGCTCGTGCACATTTATGAGCTGCACATAGACGCCAAAAGGATGGGAAAGCATTCGGGATGCCGGTCCAGGTGGAACAACTGGTCTGGCCGCATATGATTGCGCTGGGGCCCGGAGTCCTTGCAAATTTACACAACGAATGGCAAGGCATATAGGTCGTCGAACGGGTCCTTTCCGAAGCTACGTGTGTGATCAAAAATTCTACCTAGGTGAGCGATTAGCCTATAATGGTACATTTAGGTTGCTCCACACCATATATCCCGAACAAAGTGAACGTGTCGAGAAACGACAAGGCTACAACTTTGGAGACAGGGCTAGAATCAGGGGTCTCAGCAACTGGCACATGTTAGTACACTTTATTCTCGGATCCTCTTTCTCTTCTGATTGCCTACTTTATATAAGCATTATATATATATATATATATATATATATATATAGTTAAAGGGGATTTCCGTAGTATGGATAAAATGCATGTATTTCCACTGCTAGATAAAACGAACAGGCGTAAGAACGGTCAGACTCAAAACAGGGAGCATGCTACGACGATCAAGACGGTATGAAGTACAGCATCAACACTGAAGCACAAATCCGGTTACACAATCTGAGTTTCATAAAATAATCTTTCGAACAGATTGTGAATGAGCGTGAATCACCGTGAGGTAAAAGGAATTTGACCCACCTGTTCGTTTGTTGTGCGACCCTTTGACACCAGAAATATGTGAAAGCCCGTCAACCCGAGAACCGGTAACAACAAGAGACCGACCATAATAAGAATAACAATACTGCTGAACGGTTAAGGAATAAATCTGCTTGGTGATGTATACTGGCGTCAGGGATAATCAAATGGACTACTGGGTCATTCACTGGCTGTTTAGGTAACAGTATATCTGTACACAAACAAATCCGGCTGCATCGAAAAGTCCACTGAAACATATGGTGGCCATTTTTGTTCAACTCCTGAGCATCTATACTGTAGAAGGAAACATACCACAAAATTACAAAATGATTGCTGCACTGTTCTGAAGGAAATTGAAACCCCTAGACTTGGACTACGAAAAGCATAAGGCCCGAACAGATCAGGCCTGAGTTTTACATCTCACCGTTCGACAGAGTGTCGCAAAACTTCGCACCAACAGTAATAGGTACATTACGAAGGCGGGTCGAAACAACACTGGAGGATCGCCATACCTTAGCCAACAATGCGTCGCAGGGTTTTACAGATATAAGGCTTCTTGTTTGTTTCATTCGAGTCTCCTTCCTAGGTGGATCAGCGCACAAGCACGTCTGAACGCCTATTTTCTTTAACCCAAGCGTTGGTTCCAGACTGAAAGTTTATTAGGTCTTGGTCTCGAATAATTGGTAACCAATTATGCTCTCTTACTTTAAAGCATGAGGAATGGTGAACGGAAAGTGTAGATCTAGGTCAGTTAGATGATAATTTGAAAATATTCTTAAGACGATCTCAAGTTCGTTAGCGAAATTAACTCAAATTAACGAACAACACACCAGAAACCCTACTGATGCAGAGAAAGAAGTACAAGCTGACAAAGGATACGCAATGATAACAGGATAACTCGACAGTCGGTCGGTGCGCATCAGAACGAATATCACTGAGATACCAAAGGTGATAAGCATGTGTGCTGTTAGCGAAAGCAAGAAAGCCAAAAAGTATCGATAATTCCGCTTTCCAATGCAATTGTTTAGCCACGGGCAGTGATGGTCAAAAGTCTATTGTGAGAGTGAAACAAGAACACAAAACTTACGTCAATGCAGTGCTTGCAAATGGAACAATGCGAGCACCTAGGTGGGCGGTAAATCTCGCAGGTAACACACCACTTTAGTCTAGTTGCTATTCCATTTATCTCAACAGATTTGTACATCACCGTTCGAGGGGAGCCTTTCTCCATCGTTGTTAACTTCTCACCAGGAATACCTGCATTCGAACGAAATATGTGGTTGTGAAGGGTATAAGAGAATTACCAACGGGAAGATATCCTGGGTCCATGAACGTAGCTCTTCCAAATGTACAGACAACATAGCTTATCAACAGAGAATGGACAATTATAAGGCTATAACTTGTCTGTCTACTGAAATCCCAACAGCTAGAACAAATAAAACCAAATGAAATGAAGACCATACATGAAGAAAAGATACATCGCAGTCAGCGCGAGCAGCAGGAACCAAGCGATGAGCGCCGGTCCGATATTTCTGGAGAAAGCCTGGCAACTCATCTTCCATCAGAACCATGACAGGGCCGACGATTCATCTCTACGAGAACACTCGAAGAGCCCGCCGTTTTCTAAGGTCAGTTTAGCTTAGTTTGCACAGCAGGAGTACAGCAACATTCCCAGAATCTGACTAGATTCTTTCATTGTGGCCCTACTAGACCTCTTGATGCCATCCCAATGAAAGTTTCAAGCTTTCCTCGATCAAAAATTAGTAAATATGGAAATGAAAATACTCTCCTTCACTGGGCCCGAGTACGGAGGGTGAACAGGGTCTGACCAGATCAGATCAGATCACAGGATACGGAGGCTCCAGCCAAATCTGCATCCAGTTTCTTGCACCCGAGGCTCCACAGGTCCACATGCTTTGCAACAGAAAAACGAAAGCAGCATCCATTCCCGTGGTCACGACAATGCTCCAGGTCACCGAAACATCAGGCCCACTAACGATCAGTTGTTAGGTACCTGCAATACTACTCCAGGTTCGTTCTGAACTTTGCAACAAGAGCCCAACCATTGTCCCTAGCTCAGTTGTCCGATGTGTGGCAGTGGAGCGAACAGTGTAAACGGATATTGCGAGGTCTTATTCAGAACATCATTGACCGTCCGATACCAGCCCCATTTGCACCATCTAAACAGACCGCGCTGATCACTGACGCGTCCGAAGTGGAGATAGGGGCAGTTCTGGAACAAGATGGATGTCCAATCATCCGCATCTCCCGTCTTCCTAACATTGCAGGGGAGGGTTATTCTTAGACGCAGAAGGAAGCTTTGGCCGTTTTCTGGGCTGTACTTCAACTACGCTAGCACCTATTTGGAGTAAAGCTCAAAATTGTCGCCCACCAACAGGTCCTCCAGTTTCGGTGATCAGAAAGGGCTGGCGGCCCGAGGTGAAGCGGAAGTTTCCTCATTTCTTCGCACTACGAGAGGAGTTCAGTATCCAACCCGACGGCGTCCTTTGTCGAGGTGACCCAGTTCTCATTCCACCTACACTGCTGAAGTCGGTTTTGGATGAACTGCACAAAGACCATTTGGGCGTGGATGAAATGAAGTCACTGGCTCGACAGATATGTTGGTGGCCGGAGTTGGATGCGGATATTTGCGCTATAGCAAAGAACTGTGATGTGCTTCTGCACAAAGTTCAGTCGAGTCTAATGAACTGGAATCCATAGCCCGACAGTTACTTCCGTGGCAGAGAGTTCATGTAGACTTCTGTGGTCCAGTCTTGAACCGGCATCACACCATTGTGCTGTACGAGTCCTGCTCTAATTGGTCGGAAGTGTTCCTGACGAGTTCACCTACCACCTCGCTCGTAATCCAGGTGTTGCGGAAGCACTTCAGCCGGGAAGGAATCCCACAGTTATTAGTCATCCATAGTGGATCGCAGTTCTGTGCGGCGGAGCCGAAGTGCTGGCTTGACAGGCTTGGCCGCCGGCACCGACCTTCAGTACTGTGCCATCCATGTTCTAACGGCTCAGCGGAAAACTTGGTGAGTTCTGTGAAAGGCACAATAACTTCAGCCAACCCGAGGACGTTGACTAACACGGAAGCATTCCTCGACAATTTCTTGTTGCGGTACAGAAAAGCAGTGCACACAACCACTAAGTTCAGTTCAGTTCAGTTCAGTTTGCACAGGACAGGTAATGGCCACGGCCAATCGAGCTTCCAGAATTCCTTCGATTGTATGCACACCAGTTATGCACCCACCACTGCCGACTGCATTTCGTCGAATCCCCGCTAAAAATGAGAGGGAAACGGAAAACCTCATCGCACATCAACTGCGAGAGACATTATGCATCCTGAGCGTTCACTGAGACTGTATGCAATGAGGGAAAATGTCTGTTAAAACATACTCCAGAAGGACCACAGTGCTACCTGTCATCCATCTAGTTGATATACTCAAGGCTCACTACAAGGAAAGATCTCGTACCACTTGCGATCTAGGGCACCTTTGAAGGATTGGCCTGTCCGCAGATCTACCATTTCACCAGGCAAACCGTTCCAACTGTTCACAACCCTGTTGCTGAAGAAGTGCGATCTAGCCATCAACCTATCTCGGGCTTTTATCAACTTCTTTTCATGTCCCCTTGTTCTGGAGTCTACGGCTACTTGGGATAGACTATCTGGTCTAAGGCCAGAAAAGCCCTTCATTACCTTGAACGTGTCTATGAGATCCCCTCGACGTCTCCTCCTTTCCAACGAGAAAAGATTCAGGTCATAGAGTCTCTGCTCGTAAGTCTTACCTCTCTGCCCTTCAACCATTCGCGTGGCGAGACTCTGAACTTTCTCTAGGCAGGCGGCGTCCATTATGTAGAAGGGTGACCAAGCCTGCACGCTACCTTCTAAGTGAGGTCGCACTATAGCCATGTAAATAGGTACGAATACCTCCGGCTGCCGGCAAGACAAAGCTGATCGCCTCCTAAAGAGCTCACCACGAGTCTTATGCGCAGCAGCGTTGCACTGCTCCGACCATTTGAAGTCACTGTTCATGAAGACCCCAAGGTCTTTAACCCTACTGACTGCCTCTACGGTGAACAGCCCTTGATCATGAGCGACAGTTAGGCTCTCTGTTGCCCTTGACGACAAATGGCTTTTCTGAGCGTTCACAGGTAGGTCCCACTTGTATGCCCAGTTCAGGACGGTACCTATTTCCCTGCCCAAGTCCGCTCTACCCTTAGATCCAACAATCTTCACATCATCCGCAAAAATAAATCTGGGCGATCGAAGAGTGGATGCTAGGTCATTAATAAATAACAAGAATAGGACCGGGCCTAGGACGGATCCCTGAAGTACCCCACTGGTGACATTCACCAAACTGGAGCAACTGTCCCCCACCTTGACGTAAAACGTCCTGCGGGAGAGGAAGTCCTCCAGCCACCTATATACTGGCCTACCTATACCGAAAGTCTCCATCTTGTATAGTAAAAGACGATGATTAACGGAGTCGAAGGTCTTGCTAAAGTCGAGGTAGCATACCTCAACTTGCTTACCTTCGTCCAGTCGTCGAGTTACTTCATCTAAGAAGCACAGGAGATTGGTCAGGCAAGATCTATTTTTCAGGAATCCATGCTGTGCCGGACTTAGCATGGAGTGCTGCAGCAAGTGCTGGCAGATATGGGCACGGATGATCTTCTCGAGGACTTCATATAGAATGCTAGTTAGGCTTACCGGCCTGTAGTTCTGCACATCCGACTTGGGCCCACTCTTATGTATTGCCACGACTGCCGCAAATTTCCAGTCCTGAGGCAGCTTACCCTGGTCCAACGTGGATCTGTACAGTCTGCATACCGATGGAGCTATTATATCCGCCAACGGCTTGATGATAGCTGCATGAATGCCATCTGGGCCCGCTGACTTGTGGCTGTTAGCTCCTGCAGTTACTTACACACGCAATCCTCTGAGAGATCTAGCTCGTTCAACTGAGGAGGATGCACCAGAGCCATATCTACTCGTACCCCACTATCTATCCTGCTTTGCCCTGGTCATCAGTGACAACACCATAGTCTCTAGTGGATAGCGGACCTGCGGCATTTTCTGTTGAGCCTTTAGACAGTACATAGCTGTAGAACTTCTTCGGCTGTTGTCTTACAGATTGGGCTAATTTGAACTCAAATTCCCGCTTGAAAGTTCTCAAAAGGCTTACAGTCTCGTTTCTCAGCTTCGTATAGCGGTTCCAGGCTAGCTTTTTGACATGCCTTGCCCTTCTCGGCTTCCGCTCAGTCCAATCCTCTCTTCAAGTCCAGAAGAATACTGTCATCGTTGATATTTCTCGAATCCAGTGATGTCTCATGCTTCCGTGGCAACGAACACCGACCAACTCGTGGAATTATCTCAGGGCAACTTGGCCAATGTGTAGCCGAGATCACGGACTTGGGCGATGCTTCGGTGCATCGACGCCACCTCAGCCAAATTTATTACAAAGTAGCAACCGGCGACGTAACCAAAGGCATGGGTGAGGCGGCTGAGGATCATGGCGGGGACAGTGTTAATGACTGTGATACATCTATTCCGCCTCCTGGGACTAGTGCTGCAGCAGCTGAGCAAAGGCCATGAGCTCAAGTCCCAAGATCAGTACGAAAGGAGAGCCAAATTGACGAGGAACTCTAGAGGGGAAGGTTGAGGTGATTTAGCAGCTGTCGCGCGTGATACGGCCAGGTACAGCTTCATAACCACGCACTCGGATGAATCTCAGCAAATCAGGGTCACCGCGGACAATTCCGACAAAAGCCCCTGTGATTGATCGTCTTTAAGTAAACCAGTTATATTCTCTAATTAAACATATTCGTACAAACCCACTCTGCAACACAAAAAACGTGCTATTTTGCGATCTTGATCTTCTTGATACCTCCATTGGCGTAGTTCCGGGTGGGGGCAGTTTCAATCAGGCCTATGAACTCAGTTAATTAGGATTATTGCAGTTGTGTGGAAAGGTGGAAGTACCCACGGCTCGCACGGGGCAGCCTTTCTCATCAACTGTGAGCCTGTTTTACTACCTCTGTTTGTGACTTCTAAACATTGCCTCTGTGTATTGAAATCAGCAGACATAAACACCTCCAGATCTTTGATAGTATCGGTTATTCCCAAAGCCACCCTGGTATCTCCTTCCTCGAATTCCCTCGGGTTGACCTGAGGGCTGCTTTCGGCGAGTTGCCTGCTCTAGCTGTTTTGAATGGGAGTTCCCACTCTGTGCACCACCGGTACATCTTATGAAGATTACCTTGAAGGGCACTTTCCTTGGTGACTCCCACCATCTTAACGCCGTCGTGAAACATAAAGTGTGGGAAATCCGACTCATGAGTTACTTCGTTTACTTATACCAGAAACGGCAGTGGACCAAGCACCGGCCCCTGTGGGACTCCATTGGCAACCTTACTCATACTGGACCGGTGACCCTCTCTTCTACATAAGATCTTCTTTCTCTGAGAAGCTCAGATGTCCAGTCATACAGTGGTGGGTCAATTCCACGTGTTCAAATCTCGTGCACTAGCAGCTCATGGTTTACTTAATCGATGGCCCTCCTAAAGTCCAAGCAGCAGACCCCCACCTTTCCGCCATCTTCAAGCCTCCTCGTAACCTCACCCAGTCAGCACACGGGTTTCGTCATGTTTGGCCCCTTCTTCATCATCATTGTTGGTACATTCTTATCACTCCACTCCCGTGTGGAGAGGCAACCATATGTGTCAAAAAACAGTTCTTTTGGAAATGCAATCAGCATATTGTTACAGCATGCAACAAGGAAACCTCGATTATTGTTCGCTGCTCAGTGGTTTGCAAAGCCTCTTTCGCCTGCCAGACTGCTCTATTTGCAATGTGCTAAACAAAAGTCACCGTAAAGGAGTCCAGGCTACCCCGTTCCATGCATTAGCATCCATGTTACAAACGACATTTCTCATTCGTATAAACTATCTTTGCCGGAATTTCGATTGTTTTTCTGCTCTAAATCTTTGTCTCAAACCGGGCTCTCATCGTTGCCTGAAGCGTGAGTCGCTCAGCTTGAACTTCGCTGTGACCATATTCCATGCAGTTGTTGATATGTTGTTCTATTTGGAGCGTAAGAGCCCAGAAAGAACTCTATGGGGGTTTGATTACAGTAAAATTAATTAGATTGTTGTATATAGTACAGAAGCTATTTAGAATTGACATTGTTTCAAATTGTGTCGAAACTGACTGCTACTAGTCGCTCGAACGTTCCGGTGGCTGGACTTTACAGTACTCAATATCCTTGGCAACCGCTGAGACACGAGATTACGCAGCAATTCGGCAAACCGTTCCGAATCAAAGGACAATATCCTGCAGGTGAACGAAACCCTTTCTCCCGTAGGTGTCGGTCGTGTCTCTTACTCAGGCTCTGGTATATCAGGTTGTTCTGGAGTCGGCTGGATTTCCCATAGAGCTGGAGCGGATCTGTTGTTAGCTGAGTTGAAGGAGAAGCAGGTCGCAGAACCAATAGCGCTGGATAACCAAAGTAAGCCGCTCGAGGTGAGGAATGAGATGGAAATGGCGAAACTGCTTTTGGAACTCAATGAGGAAGAAGAAAACTTGGTCAACAGAGATGAAGTCAAGGGTGGAGTAATGGTAAGTGGACATCTTTCCCGCTACCTAGGTGATTGCCTTATGCAGAAAGGTGCACCACGAACAAAAGAGTAGTTCCAGTGGCGGAAAGTGCAGTGGATGATCGTTTGGATTTACCCAGAGTGGAACTGGAGTAATTTTCGGGCTGTTGATCAACGTACTGAAGGTTCGTGAGACAGTTTGAATATTACCTCGAAAGTAGAGTTCGATACGATGGCCTGCGCTTACTTTATTTGATGTACCACTGCAAGGGACTAGCAAGGGATGCAATCGCCGAATGTGTTTTGTTGCCTCCAACACTGGCATAAAATAGGGCTAGGGAAATCTTAAAGGATCTGTGTAGACAAGATCATTTAGTGACTCGTTCACTGGTTGACGGCTTTCGGCAAGGTTTGGAGCCTCTGGCGGAAGATTCGGATGCCCTGACCAAGTTGTCGTTGAAAATGCTCAGCTGTGAAGTTACTCTCATACAGGCGAATGGTATTTCAGACCTCAACTCACCGCAGACCATGGAACGGATTGCTCGAGTGCTACCAAGGCGTCTCCAGGATTTGTGGGCTAGGACCGTTGATAATATCTTGAGAAGAGGATATGAACCCAGGTTCCAGGATCTGCAGCACTTAGTGTCCCATGAGGCACGGACTGCTCGAAGTAGGTTTGGCAAGCTGGCTGCCGATAGCAAGGCTCAGGGGTATTCGCGGTCATCCAGTTGGAGGACCTGTGTAAAAAACCCGCATCCAGAAGCGACACGGTTCACTCCAAAAAAGGGTAGTACTTTGTTGGTCACAGCTAATATGTTGTAACGTACATGCGTGGAAATCCTCCCTGACCATTGTCATATACTTGTTTTGTTGAGACTATCCTCTTTATTTTATTGACCCTGGCACAAATACAACATGCATCAATCACTACAGTTCAACATTTGTTTATATTTTGCTCACGTGAAGTGGCATAATTTTGACTCGAACTTGGACTGCCGTGACGGTGGTACCTGACATTGGCGCTTGTTGAACTCTGGTCCTCGTTGTTAGACGTTGTGGTCGTACAGTTGAGGTTTGTATATATTTGTATGCGTATAACTTGATAATCCAGTTGACGTAGAAACTACGAATCAATCTTGTTCTGGTTTTGGGATTCGTGTTGAATTGGCTACGCGTTGCTCACAGTCGGAATAATCGTTACAGTACTCAACTTGGAATCTCCACGAGGAAATCAATCAGAAATGCCAAGAAGAGGACACGGACAAACCGAAGCTGGACAGGAAGTAACCCTGCAAGTCGCTGGGGTATTTTTGGGTGATACTGATTCCTTAGACATTGCTAGGTCTGCTAGTCCTATCAGTGCAATTTCATGTACTTCAGCTAGTTTTATGGAATATAAGGGTGATGATATCTATCGATTGAGAATAGCTGAATTAGAAACCCAGCTTAGGCAGGCTAGGAAAGAAGCGGAATCTGCCAGGAAAGATCAACCCCAGAGACGAGAGCGAGAGGCGACTTTGGGGACGACAGAGCATACAACCAGCCAGCCCAGCAGTTCTGTGGAACGATCAAAGTCGACTTGTACCAGTGTGAACCGCGCTATTGACTTAGCAAGTGTGGAATTATCCCCATTGGACGGGAGCGCAGAACAGTACTGTAAGTTCGTTAAACAGTACGAGAACTTTGTGGAAAGGAGATTATGCGATCCAGGACAGAGATTCTTGTATTTACTACATTCCTGTCGTGGAAGGGCCAGGGAAGCAATCGACGGTTGCTCGATGCTGGATCTCGAAGAAGGTTACACTCGGGCGGGTGAAATTCTGAAGAACCTATTTGGGCAACCATTTAAAGTCACCCGGAATTTGATCGATGGTGTATTATCAGAGGCAAAACGCTCCAAAGGCTAGTCGGGCTCTCTAGCCAGCCTGGTGATAAAAATGCAGAACTGCAGCATCGCACTGGATCACCTAGATTACCGATCAGACCTGAACGCACTACACACACTGGAGACCATGATGCACCGATTACCCAAATAAGTGCAGGGTAGATGGGCCGAGGAAGCCAAAGGGATCAGTAGGTTTGGGCGAGAGTCCACTTTCGAGGACCTGACGCAGTTTATATACCGTCGTGCCCGAATTGCAAATATTCGTTTCGGCCAACTTGTGCGCGAGACGAGCAAATTACCTAGGATTACGACGCAAAGCTGGAACGGGAACTAAGAAGAAGCCAACCATGGGCGAACGCACACGCATTATCTCGTGAAGGTGAAAACTTGCCGGTGTGTAAATTTTGTGGGGCGCCCCCGCATAGCGGAATGCCCTCGCTTCTGCAACGTAGAAGTCGACGAACGATGGGAAATGGCTAAGAGACTGGGCTCGTGCTTCGTCTGTCTCAACGATTAATATCGAGCAGCGATGTGCCGAATGAAACCCAGTTGTATTCAGGGTGGATGCCATGGGAAGCACCATTACACACTTCACAAAGGCCAGAATTTGGATGCCAAAGAAACCTCGAAGCCAGGTGTGGTCTGCTCGGTGTCTCGCTCCACTAACAAGCCCATTCGCCTGAGAGTAATAGCAGTTGGCGTAGAAACCCCAGTTGGGGGTAAAAGAGCGTTGGCCTTCGTAGATAGTGGCTTGGATACCACTCTGGCAAGGAAGGAGTTTGCAGAGATATTGGATCAGAGGGGGTCAACCTTCATTAGCAGTGAGCACAGTGAGTGGCACCCAGGTCATCCAGTCGACCAAACTGCACCTACAACTCGTTTCCTTGGTCAACAACGATAGAGCAGAAACCCTAGAAGCGTTCATCATAAAGGACCTTCCGATGAGAGCACCTCAGTCAGTGCAATCGATTCTGACTCAGTGGCCACACCTCGACGGGGTTACGATCGAGGAGTGGCAGAATAATGAAACTGACTTGCTGATCGGTTGTGATGTACCGGAAGTGCACTGGGTCCTGGATCAAAGAATAGGAAGCCGCAAAGCACCCTATGCAGTACGCACTATATTCGGCTGGGCTTTATAGTAGTACAGACGGAAGATGCGGAAAACTAATCCAAATCAACTGCACATTGGTGGAAACGACGAACATTGAACAGCCATTCCAACAACTGTATAGCACCGAATTCGCCCAACAGGCCATTGATAGAGATGCCCCATCACGAGAAGATAGGATGGCTTTGAAAATGGTAGCCGAGAACGTCAAGTATGTAATAGGTCGCTTCGAGTTTCCTGTCCCGTGGAGACCCAACATGAAACCTATGCCAAACAGCCGAGAAATGGCTCTAAGGAGATTATGCTTCCTCAAAACCAGGCTAATTCGGGAACCACAATTAGGGATAGAATACACGCGAGCCATGCAACATAACATGGACTTGAGTTATATAGAAAGAGTGGATACAGCGGTAATCAGCGCAAATCTGAGGTGGTACCTACTTCATCACCCGGTCGTGAACCCAAAGAAGCCGGGGAAGGTCAGAGTGATTTTCGACTGTGCCACGAAATGTCAGGGCGGCTCACTCAACGACCATATCCTGCAGGGCCCAGACTGGACAACACCGCTGGTCGAGGTTTTATGTCGTTTTCGGCTAGAAAGAGTAGCCGTCTCTGCGGACATACGTGAAATGTTTCTACAATTGAAGATGCCCGTTAAAGATAGGGACGCCTCTCGTCTTCTCTGGTGGCCTGAAAACGACGCAAGTCGTGCACCTGACGAGTACAGGCTGACCGTGCACCCCTTTGGGACGGTATCATCCCTTTTTGTGCTAATTTTGCCCTCCGGGAAACCCTCAAGCGTTTTGGCGGCACCAGCAGTTTTCTAGGAAGAGCAGTGGACCACTCCCGCGTGGAAGATTTTTGTGCTCCTTTGACGACCCAAATACTGTTATTACTTATATGACCGAACTGATCGCCACTCTAAGCGCCGGGGGATTCAACCTCACTGAATGGACTTCGAACAACCAAGAGGTGCTCAATGTTATACCGAAGTCCGAGAAAATGAAGTGTAAGAAAGAGCTTTTGGGATCCTCTTCACAAACGGAGCGCACGCTTGGGCTTCAGTGGAAACCCAGAGGGGACGAATTCATTCTCACTCTGGACCTACCTAAACAACCACTCACACGGAGAGGAATCCTATCAGCAGTCTCAAGCCTCTATGGCCCCATAGGTTTCGCTTCGCCATGGTTGTTACCGGGAAAGTGCTTGCTGAAACCGATGTGCCAGAGAGGGACGGGTTGGGACGAATCTCTCCAGGATGACGACGATAAGCGATGGCGCGACTGGCTGCACAGCCTGGAGCAACCTGGGGAGATAAAAATACAAAGATGCTTAACAGGAATCAAGTGCACGAACGACGCCCAACTCCACGTATTTTCCGATGAATCAGAAATACGCTACGGGATAGTTGCTTACGGCTGCTGGGCTGACGCAAATGGTGGACGGCACAGCCAGGCACTATTCGCAAAGGCGAGAGGGGCTCCACTGAAAACGGTGTCGATTCCAAGGCTGGAACTGACGGCAGCAGTACTGGCCGTGAAAGCAGCAACGCTGATTAGGAGATGCTTCGATCGGACAAACTGGGAACCAAATTTTGGACGGAATCAGCCACGGTACTTCATTACATAAACAACACTACCACTAGTTTTAACACTTTAGTGGCCAACAGACTCATTATAATCCACCAGTCGACTAAAACCGATCAATGGCACTATGTACAATCCGCCAGTAGCCCGGCCGACTTCTGCTCAAGGGGCCTGAAAACACTAGAGAGGTTGCGGATGTAGACAATGGGACTGGACTTCCTAACTGCAGCTAAAGAGATGTGGCCAACGCCATTAATACCTAAGGCTGATGATGGCGATATCGAGACTAAAAGACTGATACTGGCTGCAAACTCCACCGAAAGAGTAAGTCTAATAGAAAAACTGTGTCACTTCCCCGAATGGACAAAATCGTTAAGAGCCGTGGTCTGGTGGACACGATACAAAGTACTCTTATTGATTATGAAAGGCGCACGACCACAAAACACACTGAGTGTGGGGACGGTTCTACCGGGTGAGCTGAATCAGGCCGAACTCGACGTTCTACGCCTACTGCAACTAAACACTTTCCCGTTCGAGGCCCGCGAGCTAGCCAGGGTAGATGATAACACCAAAGGAAGCAGGCTGTTGCACAGCAGTATCCAAGACTAAAACCCAAGCGTACCAACGGACTACTGAGAGTTGGAGGGCGGCTTACAAATTCAAATCTAGGGTACAAAACAAAACACCCCATAATAATCCCTGAAGACCAGCACATAACGAGATGCCTGATAGACCATGTACATCGGGGAGAGGGACACGCAGGTTTGAATCACTTATCGAACAATATACGTCGACGATTTTGGGTGACAAAGGGACCAGCAACGGTCGCGAGAGCCATAGGCAAATGCATCACTTGTCTTCGCGGGAGACTGGTAGCAGGCCAACAAATGATGGCCCCCTTTCCAGCCGTAAGAGTGCAACCGGGATGGTGCCCGTTCGTGGAAATTGACGTCGACTGCCTTGGCCCGTTACTTGTACGACGGCAGAGGAGCACGCGAAAGAGATATGGCTACCTGATAACATGTTTACAATCCAGAGCAGTCCATCTTAAAGTAGTGCATAATATGACCACCGATTCATTCCTAATGGCCCTTCAAAGGTTCATCGCGAGGCGGGGGGTCCCCAAGAATGTATACTCAGACAATGGCTCGAACTTCGTTGGGGCTCATAAGGAGTTAGAGAAAAAGTGGAACCACCTGGATCACGCCAAAATAAAAAAACAAGACTGTAGCAAAGGGGATAGAATGGCACTTCAACCCACCTTATGCCAGTCATCGTGGTGGCGTTTGGGAAAGGCTGATACGATCGACTAGGAAAACACTCACAGCCCTGACCTCACAACAAACACTCGATGACGAGACGCTGACTACTTTACTAACAGGAGTAGAACGCATATTGAACAACCGCCCTCTTGTGCCGATCGTCCCAGATCCGGAAGGCGAACCGGCTCTCACCCCGAACGACCAGTTAATACTGCGGTCATACGTAGGAGCAACCACACCGGAAACTCTGCGTGGGACGTACGTCGTTGGATGGAAGCAGGTGAACCACATGGCACAGGCTTTCTGGAAACGATGGAAGAGGGAGTACTTACCGAAACTGCAGCTTCGGCAAAAGTGGATCTCCAAACAGAGGTCGTTCAGACGTGGCGATGTGGTCATCCTCGTGGAGAGCCACTTACATAAAGACGATTGGCCGGTTGGAGCGATCAGGGACTGCCGTACATAAATCGATGGTCTCGTGCGCACGGTGGTGGTGAGGACGAACAAAGGAGACGTATTGCGAGATATACTTTAAATATGTCCACTTGAAGGTGACAGTGACGTGAGTGAGGTCGACGCTAATGACCAAGCTATATCCGTGTCTGCTGATACCAGATGAAGCTGAATTCATTTATTTATTCCCCATGTATTCTCCCGTAGGACCCAACTCTTCACACCGTCTTCGAAGTATATTCGTGTTTAATTTCATGCGGTGTTCACGATTTACTATGGAGTCAGTTGTCCAAACCTTGGTTTATCACACGACACGACATTGTTTGTGAAGTAGCGAAGACTCTTGAACAAGCATTGACTGACCGTTTGTAGAATTATCTCTTCTCCCGTGACTTATTTGTATTATTATTCAACCTGTGTGCGAGTGTATATAAGTTGTGAGTCGAACATACATCTTATTTGATAACAATACACGATGACTCCCTGGTGTTTGAGTAACCTGTAGCTTCCTCTATTTCCCATAACGAATCCTCAGTCTTCATCTTGCCACGTACTTTACTCTTGTTCAGGCAGCATTTTCATCCACACGCCGTAATCTGTCTACGCATCCCAATCACATCGAAGCCCCCTTTTGTATACGGATAATGTCATGTCATTCTCAGAAGAAACCTTGGGAAGTCGAGAGATGGGGCATAACCTCAAGAAGCCTGCAAGCCTGTCTGCGACTGGCCGACGATGGACGAAATCCATAGAGACCTGCGTATGCACTGACTTAGGGCCTGGGTAGGTTAGGGCAAATCAGTACCCCTATTTACTCCTTGGATGTTGACCGTTTCATGGGAGGATTTGATGGGCGGTTGAACGTACATGCGTAGAAATCCTCCCTGACCATTGTCATATACTTGTTTTGTTGAGACTATCCTCTTTATTTTATTGACCCTGGCACAAATACAACATGCATCAATCACTACAGTTCAACATTTGTTTATATTTTGCTCACGTGAAGTGGCATAATTTTGACTCGAACTTGGACTGCCGTGACGGTGGTACCTGACATTGGCGCTTGTTGAACTCTGGTCCTCGTTGTTAGACGTTGTGGTCGTACAGTTGAGGTTTGTATATATTTGTATGCGTATAACTTGATAATCCAGTTGACGTAGAAACTACGAATCAATCTTGTTCTGGTTTTGGGATTCGTGTTGAATTGGCTACGCGTTGCTCACAGTCGGAATAATCGTTACATATGTGCTCGGTATGCAATGTATTACACGCACTTGAGGAGTGTCAGCGATTCCTGTCCCGTGATACACCTGATCGTTGGGCCTTTGTTAGAGAAATCAAGGCTTTTGCGGACAAACATGAGAGAACAGACGCCGTCGAGACAGGTGACAACAGGGGCGTGAGGGCGAAAGTAATAGGGCGAAGGGGCCGGTTTTGGTTTGCACACATCCAAGATGGCCTGTCCTTCTAAAAGCCTTGCAAACTGCAGGAGCCAGTCCGTTCACCGCCTGGAAGCCTCCAGAGCATAGACGCCATTATCCACCTTTTCTGATGATGGACTAAAGTCCATGATTTTATTGGTCAACTAAGCTGATAGCTACGTTCCGTAGGAGACTATGATGGCCTCACCAGAGAGAAGGAGGTTCTGTGATAAGAATGTTGGTCCTTACTTAACTAGAACGAATTTACATGAACTGAAATAGAAGTTGGTGCAATGTAAGATACGTAAAGTGAGCATGGTGAATAAAAACGGAAGATTGCTCGCCGAATGAGTAATATGTTACTTGGATACCGGGCGACTTTGCAAGGACCTCCAAATTCCACAGTAACGGAGACCGTGGCGAACATCTCTTCCGGAGGAAATTTCGACGGACCCTTTTGATGAGTTCGCTGATTCTCTGTGTTCAGTCTCCGTCAGCCACATAAGGCAATACTATCCCAGAGCATTTGCCGAAACCGATTTTTGTGAACTCGTTTTGGGTAATATATATATTATGATTCTGCTTCAAAATCCGTCTTCATGCTTGTAACTACAAGATTTTATCGGGATTTTTACGAAAGAATATAGTTGTGCTCATAGCGGAAAGCCTTTTCAAGTCCTCGAAGTTTTCCCGCTTGCGAGGTAAAGAGAGACCAAGAATATCTCGAGGATTGCCCTCACAACGAGAAAGAGACCATAAGCGTCAGCTTTGTTGGCGCCAGTTCACGGGCCCAAATAACTCCAAGATAAGAAAGAGAATACTCAAGTCGATAGAACACTTTCACACCCACTTAAGTAAGTCCAGGTGGCGAAAACTCGTGATGATCACGTCATATTTTCCGTGGAGTAGAAATCAATGCCGTTGCCAACATCACATTCGAATGGTGTGTGAGTGTTGAGAAATGAAATGGTGGGGTGGTTAAGACCCGAATCCGTTTGGTTCGCATTGCATTGCAGAATATTTGAGTGTGGTGTGTTTTGTGCTTGTCGGTATGAACGCAGGCCGCTAGAAGTGGAGGGCAAACAGGGGAATCCAATCTGAAAAGAAGCATGAGAAAGCACTGAAAGCAAGTTCACACAGAAATGGTGGAACCTGATGGTCGCGACATGCATTAGAAATGGAGCGTGCTGCCGCCTGGAAAAAGCCCGCCTTGTGTGAGGTGCTGGTAGTAAACCACTGGATGTGACTGAAACGGTCAGTGAAACGGGAGTTTCGCTAATTCACGATCAGCGGCATCTTCTCGAAGGCCTGGGGGAGCACTGTGAGACAACTTAACTTGCCCGCAGTGTCGGCCGCACGCTGTTATTCCTGCACTCGTACCACGGCCTGCTTCGACAGGTCCTTGCATTGGGGTGGAGATGCATATTGGAAACCAAGTCTTGATACTCCACAAACCATATGGCTTTGATTTGTTTCCTCGGTCCTGCTAAAAGATAGTAGAGGGCTGCTAGTTGGATCGAGATTCCTACCTTTTCTCCATACTGAGCTGCTTAGATCTCAACTCTATTATGTCTTGTTAACTTCAAGTAATTTTATCTATTGGGTGTTGACAGCTGATTGAGCGTATGTAAGGTCGTTTCAGCTTTTGTCCGCAATATTCTTCCTGTCTTGATAAAAGCATAAAACTTCTCTTCCGTGAAAAATCCACACCTGTACTGTAAGCGGGACATTATGGTCTCCAAAGTGAAGAACAGATGTGCCAGAGCTGAGAACTCACCGGTTTCACTCTTGAATTTACATGACTCTTAGACATTTGAACTGCTAGTGGTGTCAATTAGTTTATCTAAAGGCGTGCAGTCTTCACAAAAGACTGAAAGAAGTCCAGCCCATCGGCCAATGAACGACGGTGTCTCAATTACCAAGACAGAATGGCAAAATAGGGGTGTTTCTTCTCGAACCAGCGCTCGGGGACAGCATGGATGCATACACGACGACAATAGTAAAATTCAGCTGAAGGAATCGGCCAGTGAGCACTTCGTTCCACCAAATCAGCGAAACTTGTGATGGACTTCGATGCGAACCAAGCTCTCTAAAATAGGATACATTTTCACCAATCTGACGGTTCCGCACTATTCGCAACGAAGCTTCGGTTCAGAGAACGATCTGGTTTGACCAAAGGGTGCCCTGTTACGAGGCCAGTAGCTGGGGTCTCTGTGGATAGTGGTATCACAAAATACAGAGAAACACGCTCGTCATTCTTGCACTTGTGGGCTTATGCATTTCAACGGCCGAAGTGTCGCCTAGCTGCCACTCAAAGATGGAGCCTAACTGCAGCCTATGACGCGTGTGAGCCGAGAATTTCTACCACCACGCGACAAAGGTGGAGACGGAATAAAGTTCGGATACATTTGCTCCACTACAGCCCTATCGAATACATTGTTTCCTATCACCATCCTCGGAGTCAGCCGTGACAGCAGAGTGACTTCAACAGATTTGTTCACTTCGCTCACTTGGGATGCGTAGTCGACCGAGAGGCTTTTCTCCGTTTACCTGTCCTGCCAAAGCTTCTCCTCGACCACCTGGTCCGGTCGCATGAAAGTTACTGGACCTCAGCTCTGGTCACAACACGGTCGATTCCAAGTGCATAACCGTGGACGCACTTTATGATGCTATGCGCATACCACGGGTGGACGGTGTAGCCATCTACGCTAAATGAGTAAGGGTGGTTGACAAGCCGGCCTCAGACCACTCAGGAGGAAATCTCAAACAGCCGATCGTGTGGCACCTCCGAATGGATTTGACAGAATTCCGAATAGTTATGCCCCGATTCCGTGTAGTTTTGTTCCAGTTCTGAAGCAGTGCGGGGAATGTTGTAGAAACGGACACAAGGCTCATCTGTTGGGTTCCATTAGTTCGGTGACTCCTCAGAGGCGCAACTCTGAGCCTTGAAAAGTATAAACCAAAGCCGCCGAACGGCAGATGACAGCTCGGTCTGGCCGTAATATACACTGATCGGAGCATTATATTTAACAGCTCCAAAAGGTACTTACACGGTTTGACATTTGATGAAGCATTTCAAGAAAGAAATCAAAGCACTTGGTACTTTTCAAATTGGGTTACCGCGCCCACCTACCACGGTGGATCCTTCCACTTCGCTTTTACGTATTCGTCATTCTCTTGGCTGTTTCAGTTCGCTTTTCCATTGCACGTACGGGCACAGTGGATGGAGAAACCTCCTGAAAATTCGTGTCAGAGTATCTTGTTCGACATATGCTCTTTTTCTTCCTGCGACTGGAGTGGATTGTGGCGTTGTAAAGTGCAGCTGCAGAAATCCTTCCCAATAATTTTTACACAGTCGCAGTGTTTTCACTATGCGATTTATTCCTTTTGATCCTCCAACAAAATACAGTACCTACCAACGACTATATATGGGCTCTTGTTTATATCTCGCTGAAGTGTGCCGCAGCAGCTTTTTGATTTGTGCTCCAAGTACCGTAACGATCTCATCTGGTAGTGCTTTTTGGGGAAATCTGGTGCTCGTTATAAAAAGCTAAGACCATAGGATTGAGGTTTGTGCATAATTTGCACCCGTTTTGCTGGTAATCAAGTGCCTCAGAATCAGCAAACCTGTATTTTTCTGACTTTGTCATTCTTTACTTTGGCTACTCGCTGCTCACATTCGGAATAAAGTTACAAGTATCGCAACATGGCTGCCCAGATGAGAGACGACACGTGGTGCATTTGAGGGTGATGGAGACCAGCGCGCCTTGCTCAGTCTATTAGGTCAAGGGGTCCGTTCGACAGTTCTCCTATAGGGGGGAGTTTTTGTAGCCCCCCAGAGACTGCTGAGTTTGAATGCGCAAATTATTGACCAGCAAAACCGCAGACAAAAAACCAATTGGCACCTGGCTCTAGGCAGCTTTTACTTTTTTCGATGCCGGGAGGCCGTTCATTGTTTGTCTGCTTGCCGCGGGGACAGCTGGTTCCCGTCAGTTGATAAACACACCTTCGACTGCTTAGCTTGCTGACGGTTGAACCTCCAGCTCCCTTAGCTTGTGACGCGTCCGGTGCTGCGCCATTACTTAAGCCCGATCGAGATTGTTTCAACGCAAATCGTCCCTCACCTACCGCACTTGCTTCTACTGTCTTTTGGCAGCTGTCGGAACTTTTAGCTTGCCGCCCATTCCTTAGGCTAATCTTGAGATCTGGCCAATGCCTGGTATCCGGAATACCCGGCCAGCATTCTGGTTGTTGCTTCCGCAGTCTTAGCGTTATAATTGGTCCTCAAGCGAACAAGTTGCCTTTCGGCCTCAGCTTTGAGTTGGGTCCACCGCGCACATCAGCAAATCCCTGCATACACTTGGAGGATTCTGCTAAATCACAGCAGCTTTTCTCTCCTCCAAGCAGAATAATTAGGGCCACCCCAGATGCTGATCGTGTCTGAGCCTCTTTGGTTGTGCGAACCATACGGTGAGACCGGGCTGTACCCGCCCAAAGTCCCTTATGTCGTTCACCATATAAGGCCGCTGTGCCTAAAAACCACACTCTAGTCTAAGCGGACGAACACTTTGTGAATAAGTACGACCATATCAGGCTTCCTAAAGGATGGGGCCCACTAAAGCTGCCAAAGATCTCTGGAGGATTTTCAAGAGGCAAAACTACACACTTCGCTTCTTTTTCCGTCATTCATGGCCGCGACCTCAGAGCCCCTAAACCTACCCAAACGAGTAATCGTTATCTCATCCCCGATACGCCAATTGCCTCGTCTTTTTGCTGTTCGGCAAGCGAAGACTCTTGCTGGCACTCAGCGACAGGTTTAACCCCATGGTCTACTGATGAACCCACTAGGAATAGTCGTCTGATACAGACTCAACCTGTTTCGCATCGTCTGTAAAGAACAAATATTGAAAATCCATCCAAATGTTCCACGTGCTTTGCGAATTTGACTATATTTGGCAATATTTTGAGATGCTTCTCCAAATACCTCGCTTTCACACATTTGTTTATTCGCGCGAGACACTCGAATTTGGCTTTGAACCGTTCCTGACAGTCGTGCTCCAGCCACCGGGCTTTGAACCTTTGGGTTTTCCTGTGAAGTCTATTTGGCCGCATACTTGGGGTTCGTATATACTTGTACCTTTTGTGAATCTCAATTTAGTACCCTAGAAACTACGAATCCATCTTGTTCTGGATTTGGGATTGGTTTGAATTGGCTACGTGCTGCTTGATTCGCGAGAATTGACTCACATCGTCCACAAATGCAAAGACAAGGTTGCTAGCCCTACACTGAGGTCGTTCACGTACAGGAGGAATATAAACTTCCCCACAACCGACCCTCGAGGCACTCCATCATGCAGGAAAACCGTCTGCGAGGCCCTTTCTTCTACTATGACATGGAGGCTCCCCAGTTTTGAAGTTTCTGATCCACTCTGCAAAACTCGATGGTAATCCGGGCGCCTCAGACAACAGGTGGCCGTTAAAGGGGTTGAAATCCTCAGGGAAGCTTAGTTAGCGTATATTCTCCATGCCCCCTGCTTTCTATTCTCCGGATTACCTCGCCAAGGTAACTCAAAGGTCCGTCAAGCAAGAAAGCCTTTTACGGAAGCAGTGCCAACTGGCGATCACCATGCCCTTTGTAGCCAGTTGGGCTTCTACCCTTGTCCACTGACTCTTCTCCATAAAATTAAAAAACTACGGAGGTCAGGCTAACCGAGCCACAGCTGGGTTGGTTTTCTGTCTCCCTTCTTATAGGTCGGACATTCTGTGTATTTCATCCAGTCACCCGGGGTAAAACTCTGCCATGGATGCGTAGAAGAGCGCTACCAAGGGCTCCGCTAGTAAGTCGGCCAGTGGTTTCGAGACGGCCGGAAGGGTTCAGTCTTTTCCCCTTGTTTCGGGTTCTTCAAACTTGCCCATGTCTTCTTTCACCCCCGGTATTTCCAACTCTTACTCTGCCATAGCTAATACGTTTATCCGGTTTTCTAAGGGTCTTCCACGCAGCATATCCGCTGGAAAACGTCATAGCTGACTTGCCTTGGCCATGTTGGTTTTAATGTGCCTACTTTGGCCTTCTTTGACGTTTCCGACCACCAAACTTAGAACTGTCCTCAGCTGCACTTAATTAAAGTGCACCTCCTGATTACCTATGACGCGGCGTGCCAACTTCTTCCCGCACGGATGCGAACACTTTGTTTGCTTTACGGCAAACCTGGCCCTTGCAACTTCGCACTGAAGAGAGCGCCGGAGGCTATCTCTTTAACGCACCTTCGCTCTGTTTCACCCTTTTAGGCTTCCCGGAATCGGTCGGTCTACCATATCTGGATCCCATGCCTGCATACTCTCCATAGTTGAGCTGCCAGCTCCGTCAACCCATGTGAGCCTTTTCTTGAGGATGGTTAATGCCCTCCTACGTAGTTGCCACCTCCGTATGCCCACCAGGTTCCCTCTGCCCCAAATCTCAGAGAATATCTCGGTTAATGTTTTTTTGAACTTGTCAGGAATGGATGACGTCATTATGTTTACTTTTGTTCGTAGCATCCTAGGATCTCTTTTTTCGGTGAATTTTCGGCCGGCAAATCCGTCACATCTTCTAGGTACTTGGTTATTGCCAAATCCACAATGGGTGCCACCTGTTAGCTTCTCAAGGTTCTTTCTCCCTTCACTTGATGCCTGGGCGGTTTTCTACATAGGAAGTTTAATAAAAGTGCCCTACAATACGTCCCGGTTACGGATTCATCAAGCCAGTCAACCCGTGGAGCTTTAGAGTCCCCTAATTAATATTCCTGGAGCCAAATTCATCGGGGTCTGTGAGTATATGATCAGCTATGCGTCCTCGTCTTGTGGAGCCAAGGGCTACGATAAGTGCAGGCCCTGGTTAAGTTCACACTGTTAATTCCTATATCTGTTGGGGCCACCTGTATAGGTTTAGGGCCCAGATAAGCTTGAACCTTCTGAACACATTGCCCAGCAGTGAGTTGTGGCGCGCCCTACCCCTCAGCATTTTGTCCTTCCACACTGCTGGGCACAGAGTTGCTTGGACAAAGGCTCATGAATTCTTCATTGATGAGCAGCTATGCTCCAGTGATTGCCTTCACGTCTACACCACATGTCCTGGCTCTCAACTGGGACTGCTAGCTTCCTACGCCTGCTTAGCTTGTATAAAACAAACGGGATTTTCTGCGACATTGGGATTGTTTCTCAGCAGACATGAGCCTCAGTTCCCCCGGAAATTAGCTCCGTTCAGCTAGACAGTTTTTGACGCTTGGGTTAACGTTATGCATGTTTCACCCGCCGTGCTACCCCGATCACCTTTTCCTGAGTTTTCTCAGTAGATGTCCCCACTGGAGTGCTGATAGACAGCCTGTTTTAGTGAAAAAGACAGCTCGTGATCAACTGGCCAGAATAACCGACCAAATCAGAGAGTCCGGCGAATAATGGATCAGTCAGCGGTTAAAACTCGACCAAAGCCGAATCAACCAATCCGGGCATAGCCAGATAAATCAGCCGGAAGGGCCGTTCAGGTCCATCACTAGGCCGACTAGCTTTTGTGCACGGTTTTGGTTATGATGGGTGCGTACAAAATGTGAAAAATATTCTTTACCTATAGAAAGAAACCGATTATGAAGCAGAACTGAGTTCTCACTGGAGCTTGTGAGACGGAACGAAACACCAAGTAATGCAGAAAACTCGATCCCTATGCTACTCTGTTTCACTTGTAAACCCCTATCTGAGACACATCAGGCTCCTTGTCTTTAAGCAATGTGGGTCATGACAAGGAAGCACTATTATTGCGACTAGCCTGGTTGCGTCGAAAGATGGTGGGTGCAGTGGGTTTCGTCTGTTGGCTACATCTAACTCTAAATGGGTGGCTCAGTTCAGTTCCGGTTGGGGTTGAGGCCGACCGACAGCTGGCACTAGAGAAGGCCCCCACCAATGTGAACGTCGGTAACCATTTCGGTTTGTTCAGCCTGCTGAAATCTACCGCAAATTCATTTCCCTTATAAAGGAAGAGATTGGAAACATCTCACGATCCAAAATAGAGAGTTCGCCGTGAGCTTTTCATTCTGAACATGGACTACTGGGTTTTGTCTGCAAAACTCCTGGAGTACTCCAATTACCTGTTGTTACGAACGTTTGAGCAATGCGTAGCCAAATTCGCAACGGATCCCGAAATCAGAAGGCGATTATCCGTGATAATTCTACGATACTACATTATTACAATAAACAATGACATAAACAATATACAAACCTCAATAATACGATCACAAGGACTCAACAACGAGAAACCGAATAGCAGCGTGTGAGCAGACAGCACGTGCGTCACGCAGGTCCTGAACAAGGATGTGCCAAATTAGCGCTCTGGGCGCGAACAAACAACAATTGGTCCAGAAAAACAACCAGTTCGTAAAGACAAGTCAATAGTGTATGGACATGAGTGATGTTGGGAAAAACACTGAATCGCGAGGGAAAAAGGGGGATTTTCCACGACCGGCTGTTACACCGCCCACCAAAATCCTCCTGGATCCTTAGCAGAGTCAAAGGTTCGGTATAAAGGTACTGATTCTTCCTACCTGCCTAGGCCCTGCTGTCAGTGCGCGCGTCTAATGCTCGTCGTCAACGTTCTACTACTGGTCGCACCTAATCCATTGGATACATAGAAGTGAGGCTAGTCTACATCTTTCACAAGACCAAATGACCGATGGCGGGCGTGAATGGTCACATAGACGTTGTCCTCGTAAGGGGCCGTCCGGTCCTGGATGTACGTGCTTGAGTGTGTGTGTGAGTGCGTGTATGTGTGCCGGGGTTACAATGAAATCACAGGTATGACTACACATCAAAGGAGGACTTTCTGCAACGTCAACAAAAGACCGCGTGGCAAGAAAACGAGTAAATGTAGCATGTGTGTGTGACCTGAGCTCCGCTACTTTCACATATGCAAGAGGCATTCGGTAGCGTCAACAAAAGGCAAACAAAGAACACTGTCACATGTATGATGGGTTTACGGGATGTAGAGTGCGTCGTGCATGCGTGTATGTATCGGTAGTATAATGGAATCGCACTCATCACCACATATCGGAAAGAACCTTCTGTAATGTCAACGAAAGGACCGCGAGCACCTTAACGTGTTTGACGGAGATTGTGTTGTATATATGGTGTTTCTTTATCCACCTCGATTACTGGTGTGAAAAAGGTTTACTAGGCCTCAGGGTTATCAGCTCCTCCGTCTTCGCTCTCGAGTAGGTTAATACTGCGTATGTCACGAATGAGCACTCCGTTAGCTGTCTTCACCTTCACCGTTCTTATCATTCCGTCAGTGCTTTTGATGGTTTCCGTAACTACTCCCAAAGACCAAGCGCTGAAATGTGCGCGTTCGTCGGCGATCATAACCACGTCCCCAACTTTGAATGGTCTTGTTTTGGCCAGCCACTTCTGTCGAGTCTGCAAAGCCGGTAGGTACTCCCGTAGCCATCGCCTCCAGAAGACCTTGGCCAGATAGTTCGCTTGCTTCCACCCGTGGAGGTAGCTCCCACGAAGGTTTGCCGGCCCTTGGAAACCCTCGTTCGACCTTAGCGTCAATAAGTCGTTTGGGGCGAGCGCCAGGTGGGTGGGGTCGCCGTTCAATACTGGAACCGGGGGCGGTTGTTCAGGATTCGCTCCACCTCAGTCATGACGGTGTTCAGCGTCTCGTCGTCGGGCGGCTGCTGCTCCATGATTGATAGCAATATCCGTCTGGCGGACCGGATCATGCGTTCCCATATGCCGCCTCGGTGACTGGCCTGTGGGGGGTTGAAATGCCATCGTATGCCGTAGGCCACGGTTCGATTCTGCAGTTCGTCCCTGTTTATGTTCTTGTGCCAACGCTGCAATTCCCGTTGAGCGCCCACAAAGTTCGATCCATTTTCTGAGTATATATCGGCCGGTACGCCTCTTCGGTTGATAAATCTCTGCAAGGCCCGTAGAAACGAATCGGTCGTCATCGAATGTGCGACTTCTAGGTGTACCGCACGTGACTTCATGCACGTCATGATACATCCGTATCGCTTTTCTAATCTTTTACCGCACTTGATCCACAAGGGCCCGAAATAGTCCAACCCGGTGTCACTGAACGGCCACCAGCCCGTAGTCACTCTGCATTCTGGTAGTGGGGCCATGAGTTGTTTGCCTGCTGTGGCATTGCGTCTCCTGCATTGCACACACCGTCGGATTACGCGTTTTACAGTCTCTCGTCCTCTCAACAACCAAAGACGCTTTCGGATGACGCTCGTCACGTGACTTTCCCCGGCATGTCCCTCCATGGCGTGGACGTGTTGAATCATTAGCTCTACTACGGGCTGTCTCGCAGGCAGCAGTATAGGATACTTTGTGTCGAAGTTCAGGTGGGCGTTGGTCAGCCTACCATCCACCCGCAGCAGTCCGTTGATGAGTTTGAGGTTTAAACGCTTCAGCTCGCCTCTTGGAGATGGCATGTCTTCATTGGTCGGCCCCACTTCTTCCGCCCTCTTGAGTTCTTGGGCGAAAGCCTCGCGTTGTATCATTCTGAAAATATCGTACTCTGCCGCTTGTAGCTCATCGGGACCTATCGGGCCGACCGGTATCCGACCTGATGGCCGTAGCCCTTTCATGACTAGTAAATTTATCTTGAACCTGGTTAACCAAACTAGCGAACGAAACGTCTTCATCCAGGAAGAAAACCTGACCAGTCGCGATAGAATGGACGACGCTTCGACGACGTTGGCCGCTATCACTACGCCTTTGATCTCCAGTTCCACTTCCTTAGGGGTTTTTAATTCGAACACGGGCCAGTCCTGTTTGGGCAATTGCAGGAAGTTTGGCCCTCTCGTCCACGTGTCCAGTTGCCTGAAATTGTTCGCACCTCGGGAGCACAGGTCGGCCGGATTATCGCCAGACCTGACATGACTCCACTGGTGCGTGGCTGATTCATCGTGGATAATCGTGAGCCGGTTAGCAAGGAAAGTACTAAACCGGCTCCGGACGTTGTTGATATAGTAAAGTACTATCGTTGAATCCGTCCAGAAGCTCACCGACCAAATGTAGAGATCGAAACATCTCTTCACAGCTTGCACCACCCTGACTGCCAACACGGCTGCGCTGAGTTCAAGGCGTGGGATTGAGACCGACTTCAGTGGGGCAACGCGGGCTTTGGCGAACAGGATCCTCGTGGTATATTGTCCATCTCCTGCGCACCATCGTCCGTACACCACAGCTCCATAACCGACTTCGGATGCATCGGAAAAGGCATGTAGTTCCCCAGTCCGTGTCGTATGGCCAGGAGTCAAACATCGTGGGATTCTTATGTCCCCTAACTTCTTCAAAGTGTTCAGAAATTCTTCCCAGTCCAGCCAGTCCCCTCGGTCCAGTGACTGGTCCCAATCAACTTTCTTACGGCACAGCCGCTGCAGCAAGATCTTTCCGGGTAGCAGCCATGGTGAGACGAAACCGAGCGGGTCGAACAAACTCGAGACGGCAGATAGTATGCCACGACGGGTTATTGGCAGCTCGGGAACGTTCAGTTCGAAAACAAAATCGTCCGTTTCCGCGTCCCATTGTATCCCTAAGGTGCGCTCAATAGGAAGTGGAGAGCCGTCCAAATCTCTTACCCTTTCGGCCTTTTCGTGATACGGGATGACCTTCAGCACTTCCGAAGCGTTCGACATCCATTTAGTTAGATGGAAGCCGCCCTCTTCCAGCAATCTCGTCAGACCCCTGAACTGCTCTAGAGCTGATTCCACATCATCGAATGACCCAAGGTAGTCGTCGACGTAGAAGTTCCTGCTGACGCTTTCTACCACCGTCCGATGTACTAGATCGCCATGTTTGTTCGCTGATTCTCGGAGGGCGTAGTTGGCACAAAATGGTGACGATATGGCTCCGAAGGGGTGGACGGTCATCCTATAATTCACCACTGCGTTGTCCCGGTCGCTCCCTTCCCACCACAGGAAACGCAAAGCATCTCGTTCTCCTACCGGAATCTTCACCTGATGGAACATTTCCCTAATGTCAGCAGACAAAGCCACTTTACCCACTCTGAAACGGCACAAAACATCGATCAGTGGAGTGGTCCAGTCAGGCCCCTGTAGTAGGCGATCGTTTAACGACTTGCCCTGGAACTTGGCCGCACAGTCGAAAACCACCAGCAGTTTATTGGGTTTCTTAGGGTTGATAACCGGATGGTGAGGCAGATACCAGATACCCCTTTTGCTGTCGGTGTTGACAGGCACCTTTTCAACGTAACCGAGGGCCTCGTTTCGCTTCATCAAATCCGCGTATCGTTCCCACAGATTCTGGTCTCGAATGAAGCGTTCTTTTAGTCGTAGTAATCGTTGGAGAACATAATTCCTGTTGTCAGTCCACGGGTCGACCGGTGTGCGCCATGGGAGGGGAACCTCGAACTGTTTTTTGAGGCCTCTAGTGCCTTGCCGCACCGTTTGTAGGGCGAAGTGATCCTCTTGAGACAACGTCGGTCTTTCGTCTCCAATGTCATGAAACTCCTTTTCATAAAGCCGTTGCAGATGATACTCTATGCGGTCCGTTTTGGCGGATAAATAATTCACGGAACCGCGTACCCCTACTGGACCGTATAACATCCATCCCAGAGTCGTGCGTACGGCATAAGGTGCCTGGCGGTCGCCCACTCTTTGGTCAAGCACCCAATGCGCCTCTGGCACGTCGCATCCGATGAGGAGATCCACCTCATCATCTTCCCAGTCTACAACGGTTATATCCTGCAGGTGGGGCCACCGAGTCAAGATTGCGTTCACCGACACTGGTGCTCGCATGGGGAGATCCGCTAACGTGAATGCCTCCGTTGGTTCAATTTCCTCGTTAGTGTCTAGAGAGATGAGTTGCAGCCTTAATCTACCGGCAGTCATTACCTGTGTTCCGCCCACCGTGCTCACTGCTAACGACGTCGCACCTTTAGCCAGTTGGTGTTTGTTGGCAAACCGCTCTTTCACTAAATTGGTGTCGGATCCACTATCAACGAAAGCCAACGCCTTGACTATCCCAGTCAGAGTCACTACTCCCACGGCCACTACGCCTAAACGTACCGGTTTACTGGCAGATTGTGAAGTTGAACAAATCACGCTGGGCTTGGCACTCGCCTCGGATATGGTTACTCTCGCCTGATGCAGCAGCCGATGGTGTCTGCCCGTGCAGCCCTCGTAACCACATCGATTCCTTGTTCTACAGGCTGCTGCCCGGTGCGTGGTGTTGAGACAGATGAAACATGCTCCTGCCATCCTCGCCATTCCCCACCGTTTGTCTATTGTGGCGTTGCCTAACTTGGGGCATTCTGGTAGGCCATGGCTAGTAACACATGACCTGCAATTTGGTTTCGCCGTAGCACCTCGTGAAATGACGTGTGTGTTGGTCCAAGGCTGGTACTTTGTATGTTCCCGTACAGGGGTTTGGACTTGGCTAGTACCGGGCTTGTTTGCTCGGTTGCTGTCCCGGACGAGTCGGCCGAATCTGCTGTCAGCTATCTTCGTTTGCCTGTCTAAGTATTCAGTCAGGTCTTCGAAGTTGGCTTCTCTGTCGCTTCGGCTTATCCGTTCAGCTTCTTCCGCCCACCGACCCTGTAGTTCGGGAGAGAGGTGACGGACTATGCCTTCCAAAGTGTGCATGGCGTCTAGGTCAGCCCTCTAACCTAAATGGTCGAGGGCTATTGAGCAGTTCTGCATCTTGATCACCAGCTCGGCCATGGTGTAGACGTCGCTTTTGGTTCTCTTTGCCTCTGCCATCACGCCCTCTATTAGGTTACGGGCTACTTTGAACGGTTGGCCAAACAAGTCCCTCAGAATCTTTCTTGCCCTTGTGTAGCCTTGTTCTGGATCAAGCATGGTGCACCCGTCGATAGCTTCTCGCGCTCGGCCTCGGCAGTAGTGAGTAAGGTAAAGAAGCCTTTGTCCAGGGTCGGTTACCTTGTTTTCAACGAACGTCTCGAACTGTTTGACAAACTTGCAGTATTGCTCAGCTCGCCCGTCGAAAACCGTTAACTCCACTCCAGGCAGATCGATCGATGGTGGTTTGTAGTCGGCGACCGGCGTGGGGTTCCCTACCTTATTGCACTCTAACCTATCGGAAGTGTCGAAGTCACTGGTCTCATGCTTTCGCTGTTTCTGTGTACACTTCTCTGCTTCATGCGCCTGTAGTCTAGCCGAAAGTAACTGTTGCTCTAGTTCTAGTATTCTCAGCTTATATAAATCGACATCCTTACGATCAATATTGCTTTCAATAACACATGAGCTAGCACTGACAGGACTAGGCGATCTAGCATTAACTAAAGAATCATATGTACACAAAACCTCCCCAGAGACTTGCCGTGTTACTTCCTGTCCGGATTCGACTGCTTTTGATCCTTTTCTTGGCATTTTGCGTGATTTTTCCTCGTTCCAGATAGATCTATTGAGTATTGTTACGAACGTTTGAGCAATGCGTAGCCAAATTCGCAACGGATCCCGAAATCAGAAGACGATTATCCGTGATATTCTACGATACTACATTATTACAATAAACAATGACATAAACAATATACAAACCTCAATAATACGATCACAAGGACTCAACAACGAGAAACCGAATAGCAGCGTGTGAGCAGACAGCACGTGCGTCACGCAGGTCCTGAACAAGGATGTGCCAAATTAGCGCTCTGGGCGCGAACAAACAACAATTGGTCCAGAAAAACAACCAGTTCGTAAAGACAAGTCAATAGTGTATGGACATGAGTGATGTTGGGAAAAACACTGAATCGCGAGGGAAAAAGGGGGATTTTCCACGACCGGCTGTTACACCTGTGTTCCCCTTCGGCACCAGAAATCTACCTCCGGGGCTATCCCCTCCCTCTTACAGCCCAGTTTTCTACAAAAGATCTAACATCTCGACATGTCAGATCGTTGGCTAGTCGGTTCCGTAGTTCAAAAGCTCCGTTAAAGAAGATGTTGGCTAACACAATTAGATTTGTGCGCGCCTTCCACAGTCTTATTCCGTTCCAGAATCCCATCTCTCAATCCCATGCCAGGAGATCTATCAAGTCCGCTCGAGAGGCGGAACGCTGGTACTCTAGCTGCGTCGTCCCACAAGCTGCTTTGTCCTAATGCGACTTAACTTGAGCCACCTGGTAACTTCGATGTCAGCATTTCCCAACCTCTAGAAAACCAAATTCTAAACGTCCTCATGTTTTCCCCTTCAGCCCCCTGTGATGCATTCATCTGGTATGCCACTTTTGTGTTCCGCTGGCACAATGTTCCACAGAAGTAGCTGTCGCGGCTTCCCCCAGTCTAGGTCTGAAGCTGGTCAACCTAAACCCTCGATTTTTCGTTCAATCATCTCGAATGCGTACCCCTATGGCTATCTGTTCACCTATGGGCTTCTTGCACAACAGTGGTCATCGCGATGGCCCCTATCTAATGGTAAGTCGTAAGTCAGTCTACACCCCGGATCTGAGTTCCACGGTACAATAATAATAATTTATTTCAGGGTGGGTCTAAAGCATGTTTCAAAGCAGGATCAAGTGGTACATGGGAGGACAATATGGTTTGCCTCAAGAAAATAGATAAATATGTAAAATGAGAGTGAAAGGCGGAGACTGAGTGCACCGAACCCAGCTGATAATGGCTCCCGGCAAAACCAAAATTCGGTGTCCGACTGTCAAGCCGGCCAAAGTGGGGCTGGCTAAAATGCCAAATACAAACATGAAGCGGACGGAGATGAATGGAATCACTGGGGAATAGAATGGGAACATTGGATATTTAGGAAAACCGTTTTTGGCCAGCTTCAAAGAACAAGGCCGATTCAACATCAGAATCAAGTCGTCTCGATTTTTGGTCTGCTTCCGTCCTCCGAAAGTAGTGCCGCTCCTACTATATTGGATATTATCATGTAGATGTGTAAAACCTTCTGGTATAGTTGGCTGTACCACACCACGGCAAGACCGTTATTTATTGTGAGGAATCGTTGTCATAAACCACTTTGGTTCTTCGCCGTAAACGTACTAAAAAATACCCCTAACTACTAACTATACCCAGCCCTTACTGTTTCCCATCCGGGTCTCACTCAGCTATTGATATCCTTTTTCCATACACTTGGTATCCTGCTAACTACTTCGCACTTGACACCTACCGGTACAACTTTTGAAGGTTTTCCTGGTCCCACGCAATCCTATGCCCTCTCCCGACCATTGCTAACTCCCTGCTTAGCCATATCCTAGTTATTCTTAGTCAGAATTTACCCTGCTAAAAACTCCAGTGAATCTTTGTCCAACACGTCAGTATTGTACCCATACAAGCACAGCATATATTTCAGCCTGCCCACACATATGTGTACTATTTTCCCTAATTTCTTCTCCCCACCATCTTTTTGATTTTCTATCGCAGATTTTACTCTGCCTAACTATCCCTTCCATCGTCATTCCATCTGTCGATGCTATCCATGTGCAAGCACCTTTCTCATCTCAGCCTGCCGAGGCTCCAACATGGCCTCACTCTCCTTTGCATACCAACATTTTTGGCCTCGCACCACATCCGGGAGCTGAACTTTACAACTGTGTTCGTCAAGTGGCTTTTCTTGTTCCATATGACATAGCTAATTCCGGTTCATCGTCTGATGTTTTATCAAAACCTTTCCCATACGAGGCAAATTGGCATCGCCTATTTATGTCCCCTCTGGAAAATTTTTCCCCTGATGTATACAAAATTTTCACCAACCTTGCTTAAGTCTTCAGCCATTGCAATCTTTTCGCAACATTTGCGCCCATTCTTACGATTACTAGCCGGCTGTTCTCAAGTTCCGCCTGCTCGACTATCTGACCTGGAGTTAACCTTCGCCGGACTCTAGCACAACGTGTAAACTTAACAAACATCTGCTACACTATTGCGTGCACATATTTTTATAATCCTGCCAAAAATCGGATAACACTATCACCCGTCCCACGTGATGATGCCTTGCGGCATTCCGCGTATTATCCGATATAGGCCATTATTGTTGCTTTCTGACTCACTCGATACCACAACCGTAAAATTATAAACCACTGATTACCTCCCACGGCCGCCACTTTGACACCACGGCCTGTATGTATATCCTACGTTGTTCTTCTTTAATGTTTTCATATCCCACCTCGATTATTGTTGGTTGATCCGCCTACCTAAAAGTATCTATCCGCTACCTTTGTCATACCCCTTGCGCCATTGTGCCACTTTGGCCCCTGCCAAGCATTGGGAACGCCCGAACTACTAAGGCTAGAAAACCCAAACACTCCTGGCCCCACTGAGAAAAAGACTGGTCACCCCTAATTATCAGGCCAACCAGCCATCTGGTAGATCTAATGATCTTGGAACAAGCATTGTCAACATTAACAATAAACTCCAATCTATCGACGAAACCCCGCCGGAGGTTTCCCCTCTGTTAACCTTCGTTGACATAAGGGCAAACTTTCCCTTTCAAAAGTGGTGTCAGGTTGCTCTTTCTGGACTCTGTTACAGCAAAAATACTCTGCAGCTTTTCCATCTCAAAAAATGCAGTGGTTTTGAAAGTCCCTGACCACCTACACTTATCACTGCTTGATCATAAAATGATCAATGCAGGCAATATGGCTCATTGTTGCTGTTGCATCGGGCCAAACAAAAAGAACCCTTCTATTCCAGTTCGCGGGTGACCTTACAATCAGGGAGTTCATTGGTACTAAACAGGCAACCGCTGCCAAAACGCCGTACGAGGAAATCAGGGCATTCTCCGGTAAAAAGCCTCATCAAAAGAGATTGTCTCAGTCGCTCAGAGTTGATACCGCTCTATCCATGCAAGCCATCCTAAACGACCCAGGAGCAAAGCCCATTCGATGACCCACAGACATAAAGCCCCAACGGATCTAGCACCCTCCAAGGTCTTTTCGCATACCGTTAACCTAGACCCGACCAACTCCCAACTTCCTGGCAAAGGTCTTTATATAGAATCATTTCCAGTAGTTTCTGCCTCTAGTTACTCTAGCTTTCCGGCCACACCTCAGTATCGACCTCTCCTCCCCGGTCTTAGCCCCAAAGTTAAGATCAATACTGGATCAGCCCTCAGCCTCTGCAGTACTTGTCCCCAACAGTCTATCCAGCTTTTGATATGCGTTGCCACCCGTCGTGCTCGCTGTAGTGACTCTGCTTGTTACACTCTCAGCGCATACTCTGACCTGCCTCATCTTGGTACTTCCTGCCAAATAGCCAAGAGACCTCCTACGAGCATACCAGAAACTCCTTCCTAAGGGCTACTCGCCTTACCTATTTAACTTCGCTCCCCACAGTGGCTCTCCGAAGTCATTCCCTGTACACTTATGGAGGTAGACAGCAGCAATATTCTCCAACTCCATCTGACGCTATTGAACCTGACTATCTGGAGGACCACCCTAGCTATTCTTACCTCACCAGCCTTCCCACTCCCTCTTTCTTACCTTCGTTTTTTCTCCCTCCTGACCGCATGAAAAGTACTTATCATCCATTAGCCCCATCACACTTTATCCCCCTGCCCTCCTGACTACCATCCTCTACTTAGCAGTCTCTGTGAGCCCGAGCCGCTTCTTTTAGCTCTTCTCAAATTCCCGCCATATGAATGTATCACCAAATATTCCAGGTTCGGACCTGCACTCCGTTTCTTTGCTCCCATTATCCCTCCTTCATGCACAAGGGATTCTATACTTCATATAAGCCACCGGTCTCCCTCGCAACTGGCAACCTGTAACTTAACTCTCAACTTAACCCACCAGCATCCCTTCACCCCTACGCCCTCCTGCCCCCTATACTGGCTAGCCCAACAGGTAGGTGACTAGCTGTATAGTGACCGTCTTGTCTTGAACAATGCGCACCACACTCTTGATTGTGTCTCTACTCACCCTACCGGTCACATAAGCAGGCTTACCAAAACCGATTTTACTGATAACCGGGCCTCCTGCTGAGGAGTCACCCACGTAGTATCCCCCTACCAATATTCACTTCTTTCTCGCCTTTGATGAGGCTTCACCTCTACGAAGACCTAGTTCCTGTTAGCGTAGCAATACCAATGGTCCTGCATCTGGCACCGGCACTACAACCGAATCCACATCGGGGCTTCGGTTATTAGTTCTTGTCAAAGCCCGATCACTTATCAGAAAAATAACGCATTTGCAAACCTCGGCACCTACTTTGAATGCTGATCAGATACCGAATACTGGACCACCTAAAATACTTCATTGGACCTTTTTCGCAGTGCCTGGTTAGCGTTGCCTCTCCAAAGCTCACCGCTCCAGGTGCGGTGGTGGCTCATTAGCCTGTGCCAAATGCGCTATCCACACTAGTGTTTTCGGCCACTCTTCTCCGACCCCTCTGGAAGGTTAAAAGTGGTTACTGACTCGCACATCTGACCAGAGCGTCCTCTTTGGCCAGGGCCACCTCTGCCCTGGTTTGAACCCTCCCAAATAGACCCTGTTCTAGAAGCTTTTAGCACCGTCCTTGACTACCCTGCCGGAGCGAAGATTATTGCAGGTGAATTTAACCTTCCCGTAACCAGCTTGTCTTCTAACACTGGTTTACTACCCTGTCCACCTTCCTTTTCCTTGTTCGCCTTAGTGAGTGTACCCAGCTTGCTGCCTGTCCCACCGCGGAGAGCAACATCTTGGACCTGGTGGTACGCACAAGTGATCCCGAAGTTACCACCCAAGTCATCGACGACCTTCATGTTGATGCCCGCCATATAGTTTCTCGCAAATTCAGATGCTCCAGCTGCCCCTCATCTGAATGAACCCCCCTTTCCGAGTTCCTGCCTTACATGCAGTGGCCCACCTCATCAACAATAATCCACTCCCAAAGTAAGAGCCATTTATTTATCTCTTCGGATACCAACTTTTGTGAACTCCCTACTTCAGCCACCTACACTGCCTAAATGTCCCTAACCCATGCTTCGATTCCCCAAGTCCTGCAGATTCCCCTGTCCCTCTTAGGAAGTAAGCTGGCCGAGCTGCAACTTACCTCTACCAGATCACTCAAATTCAACATTCTCCTGAGCATCAACCAGCAGTGATGGCTGCTGGCTCTTAAGACCGACCTTTGCCAGTGACCACAAAGCCCCGTCTCTTTGGTGCAGCCGGACAAAACCGGCTGCTCTCTTAACTTGCCTAGCAAAAGGTCCAACAGCCCCAATCTTGCCCCTCCCAAATTGCCCAACTGTGGCTCATCTACGTCTAATACCCCAGAATTTCCGTAGAGAATATGGTTTTTCTTTGACCAGTGTCTTGCTGTTATTGTGCGCATATCATGATGCATGAGATGCGTCCCTTCCTGGCTGCCGGATGTGGGCAGCAAGTGAAAGAAGGTATTGAGTGCTATGTACGCAGTGGGTGGGCCCAGAAAAGCTGTTCTCGGATTGGTAAGGGCGTGTACCCGCTTTACTGTAGGAGAAGCTGAGTCAAATGAGTTTGTGGTTTCTGCAAGGGGGCTGAAAGGCTAGCTGGTCTAAGACAATATAAACTAGATGGGGTCCAATCTTTTCCTGAAGATTGCAGAGGTGATGAGTGCAAGTTGCCGCAGCGAAGGTCGTTGGTGAGGTCATATGCAGAAGTCCTAATAAAGCATGAGGGAACCTCCCTCGACGTAGCAAAAGGCCAGGCAGTCGGTTGCCTCTTACCAGCCGCTTCCACTCCTGTGCGCAAAGTACTACGAAAGAGCGGGTGACGCAGAAGCCTAAGAAGAAAAAAGGTAAGAAAAGGAACAAGACCACAAAAGTGGCGGACAACATCGCGAGGGTAGGTGATTCCAGATATTGTGATTTGGAATTCCAGCTGACTGTCCGGCTGAGGAGTGTCCAGTTTCTGGGACGGACATCATGCGTAAGCTACTGACACTGAATCAAGAGGAACACTCTATCCGGGAGTCGAAGGCAAGAATGGATATGGGTAGAAGACGGGTGCACGACATACTGCGACTTGCAGGTGTACTAGGTCCTGTGTCTCTCAAAAAAGTTCACAGAGGGGGGACGTGGAAATCTCCTCTAACGAAAATGGGGAAGAACGTTGCACGACCATACTGGTCTAATTTGTGGAACACTGCAGGGATATGTTGCTGGCCAAAGCGGCTCCGATAGCCCACTTCACTAAGAGCAGATATCAGGTTACACCTGACGAGCATAGAGCAATACCGGGTGGTTTGTCAATGGGTGTAAAAGTGGCTAAACCCCTGGAGCGCCAAAGGAAGATCCCAGGGGACAGCAGAATGCCTTATCCAGGGGTCGGATTACTTCACGGAAAGCCACAAATGAGCCATAAAAGCCGTCAGGGTTTGTGGTGGAAGTACTAGAGGATGGAAATTGACGGTGCTGTCCAGGGGAGAAAGGCACGACCGTCGGTTATTTGGGAGTCGAGATAGCTCCCCCATAGCGATGGACTGGGAGCTTTCGATAGTCCTGGACGACCAGCGGACTTGAAATACCCCGGTGGTGGACAGCAGTGCAAAAACTTGCCACCACCTCGTGCATTGCGCCCAAGGCCCAGCCAACAGCAACCAATAAAAAATCCGTGGGCGGCGAACCAAATGAGGGGGTGCCATGCACTAACGCATGCGGTATTAGAAACAAGTGGGGGGAGCTCTTCAGACCGGCAGAGGAGCAAATTGAGTCCACCTTTTCCGTTACGGAAACATAGCTCTCTAAAAATGACCACATATCGGCAATAAAGCAAAATGGGTTCGCAGTCCATACGCAGGAGAGGGAGCACGACTGTGTAGGGAGGAGGAGGGTCAGTCCTCATCCGGGCAGGCGTAAACCACCTGAAGTCACAGACAATGGTTTGTACTCAAAATATACGACTGTACACGGTTACTCCCATACTGCTGAAAAGAAGAGTAAATGTGATCTGCGTGTACAGGGCCCCTCGCACAAACCGAGGTGAGGATATTCAACTTCACCAAGTACTTACAATGCTAGTTAAAGAAGCTAAAAGGACCATCGCAGTTGGAGACTTTAACCTACCTCACATAGACTGGTAGTCAAAATACGTACCCCGGCAACCCAAGAAGAGTAATATATACAATGGCTGCACTCAAATTCTCTAGTCCAGCGCAGGAGGGAAGATACCAGGTACAGGACTGGTTGACTCCGTCCTTGTTGGATCTAGTGATAACGAACCATGAGGAAGATGTAGTGGAACTTCAGGTTCACTCTCCGTCGGGCAAGAGCAACTGTGTTTGTCCTAATCACTGTTAGCATGCGGCAACCCTAAGTAGCCTCGAGGTGGGTCAGAAGCTTCGAAAATATGGATATTCCTGGGCTTCGAAGTAGAGTTATCGACCTAGAAAGGGACATGGGGGACGGTGCTACTCTGGACGAATGCCGGCAGGTGATTAGAGGATCTTACCCACCCTACAAAATGAATTTGCTCCTCCGGAACGTAGGAGGGGCGAGGACAAGCCGGCTTGGTGGAGGGCTGCAAAGGAGGAGCCAATTAGGAGTAGAAACCGTAACTGGGCTCTCTTCAAGGCTTCCGGGAGTCACCAGGTTTGGATCCGATACACGAAGCATAGAAAGGAGACGGTGGATCTCTTGCGATTTGCTAAGCGCATGTATGAATTGAAGTCGGTCTAGTGTGTCAAAAAGCATGCAAAGGAGTACTATAGCTAGGTGCAGTCTAAGGATTCTTTGAGAGATGCAGTGGGACCACAGACGACCCATGATCACGGAGCGGCAATAGAAAACCAAAGCAAAGCCCACATCCTGTGCAGGTATTTAAAGAGTGTGCACAGAATAGGTAACGGTATGTAGATAAGTTTTGAAAGGACGACTATTCCAGCAGGTATAACGGATTTGAATCCTAGGGAGAAAATCGTACGCAAGTACTTGGAAGACTTAAATATGTATAAGCCTGCCGGGCCAGATGATGTCCAACCTTTCCGTCACTAAGCCGTTGGTTGATATCCTGTCCCTTTCAATCTACAAGTTATATAGGGCCACCCTGGACCATGGAAGGTCGCCACTGGACTGGAAAAATGCTGCGGTGATAGCTATGCGCACAGAGGGCCCCGCCCTGGAATGGGAAACTACAGACCTGATAGCCTAACCTGCATGCTATGCAGAGCGTTTGAGAAGATCAGACGGGGGCACGTCTGCGAGCACCTAATAGGGAATTCTACGCTTTGCGCAGCTCAGCATGGATTTCTAAAGTACAGGTCGAGCCTGACCAGTCTCTTGAGCCGCCTGGACGAAGTCACTCAAAGAGTGAATGGAGGGAAACAGATGAAAATATGTTACCTTGACTTCGGTAAGGTACTTGAATTGGTAAACCGTCGGATTCTACTGATCAAGTTGAGGTCATTTGTTATAAAAGGGCACATTCAGGAATGGTTAGGGGACTTCTTCGCCCGCAGAAAGTTCTACGTTAGAGTAGGTGAAAATAACTTTAAATTAGAAAACGTCACCAGTGAAGTACCACAGGGTTCAGTGCTACGCCCACGCCTGTTTCTTCTGTTTAATAATAATTTAGCCTCAATCCCACGGTCACCAAGCCCTTTCTTCGCAGATGATATGAGGTTAGTGGGGCTCAGGGGAAAGGAGAGCTGAGCAGAGAAGTACTTGCCATTCTTAACTGGACACACATAAGTGGGACTCACCCCTCAATGCCGGGAAGAACCACTTGTCGTTGACAGCGACCAGCCGGAAGGATGCATACGACCAAGGCCCATTTATTATAGAGGCAGCAGACAGGGTGAAAGGCCTGGGAACTTTTAGTGACTCCTGATCTTAAGTGGTCGGACCAGTGTACAGCAGCTGCAAAAACGGCATGCGGTGAGCTCTTTAGGTTGAGGTCTGCTTTTTCGTGCTGACTGCCAAGAATTTTCATGCCAGTATACGTGTCTACATTTGGACCATTTTTAGAAAACTGTGTTTCAGGCACGGTCTCCCTTCTACAAAAGGATGCCTCCCGTTTGGAGTACGTACAACTTCTTGCAATGCGCATGACTGAAGGTCAGAAGGGCAAGAAGTTTGAGCAGGGACTCCAGAACATCGGGCTTTTCTCTGCGGAAGGAGGAAACTACGAGAGGATCTCACGGAGACCTTGAGGATAATCAAAGGTTTTTCTGGGCCTAGGCCGGAAATCCTATTCCATATGGCAACAGACTCCAGAACAAGAGGTCATAGGAGGAAGCTGGCAAAATTTCGATCTGGACTGATAGCTAGGTCTCACTTCTTCAGCAGTAGGGTGGATAACTACTGGAATAGACTGCTGGAAGAGATATTAGAGTTCGGGCCTGTCCAGCCATCCAAGGAGGCCCTAGATCGTAAGTGGAATGAAAACATTTCTGACGGTTAATTTTGAGCGTGTTACTAGGCAGACAGAAGTGATGTGTTTAATTATTGAACTCTCCCTTTTGCTACCTGATGACTTAGTGAACGCCCGCGAAGCATATTGACTCTTGCAGTTGGTCTTCGATGAGGTTTCACGTTTCCCTTCTGTGTTTAGCGGAGATTCGAACAAATAAGCTGGGCAGCTTTGGGTGCCTACCTAGTGTGCGTACTATTGGAGGAATTCTGGACGCTTAATTGGTCGTGGCCATTATCTGTCCTGTGTAAACTGAACGGAACTGAACTGAACTGGGCTTGAAAGTCAAGGTCAAATGAGGGATCTGACTGGTCCAGGTAGGGACATCTGAAAATCGACTGATATACATGAGAGAGGCTGGAAATAGGCATGAGAAACTGTGTTAGAGGGAAACAATGGGCAAATAAGTGAGATACACTGCAATGGACTGGATAGCAATGAGGCATTTGTACTCAGCAACAGTGGGTCAGCGGACAGGACACTAACCCGCTGTAAGACAGGGAGCGAGCGATGCAAGACATAAAGGGTGGATCAGATGACAAAAGTGATTTGGAAGGATTGGGTTCTGCAGATGTGAGGCACAGATGTAGAAAGAATAAAAGTGTATCATGATGGTCAGGGGGATGATGGCAAAAGGAGTGGCCGGTGAGGAACTGCTGGAAGCAGAGCAAATGCATATATACCTATATGCATGTATATACTTATATGTACATATAAGGGGAGCGGGAGCAATAACAATCAAGTCCTAGAAAGAAGAAAATTTCAGTGATTGGAACGGGCAGGTAAGGTAAGATCTGATGGTTGCAAAATGAACTTAGGAATATCCTGATGAACTTTCCTCATGACAGGTGAACATGGCTGATCGACAGAGAGAGAGATAAAAGAATTTGGAAGCATGGGCTGAATGACGACTGTGAGGAGCAGTTCATAAAAGAGGGAGGATGGAGGGAAGTATCTAGGAGAACAGGTGAGGACGAATCTAATAATCTGCCTATTGTAGGTGAGACATGTGGTGGCGGTCGAGATAAGAGAAGCTTTAATAAACGGACCTACATTATTAGGCAAGAAGATGGTGGCGATGGAAGTGGCTGGGCAGAGCAAAGCGGATAAAGATGCAAAGTGGAGAAATGTACCTAGTAGGTGAGACTGTTTGCCTTGCGAAGATGCAACAGCTGCGACGGCGAACAGTGTAGGAGAGAAATAAGCAAAAGGAGTACCACGGGAATCGGGTGATGGCACATAAAACGGATTGAAATCGTGCGCAAACACGATAACATGACAATGATTTTACATTAGGCGGAAAGTGAAAAAGCAGAACAGCCTAAAAGGCACACAGAAAATGTCTGTAGCGAGCAATATTCTAAATAGGAGATAGGAGCACGGACCGAAAAGACAAGTGAGACATGACCACTCAGATCCTTTTACCACAGCTGAACCACGAAAAAGGCTGAGAAGAAGGGAACACCAGGACAGGTAAACCAGTGGACGAATACGGGGCACTAGAAACGAATGCTTGTCGGAGTTGGGAAAGTAGAACTGGAGAGCTGCTTGCCTGCAGGCAATTGTACATATGAATGCAGTTGGAGGATGCTAATCCGGGCACTGCCTAATGGAAAGATCCACAGAGGAATCGTGGGGTCCTGCAAGAAAAATATAGTGGTGGTGATTAGATAAATATTGTGGTTGCAAGAGATGCAAAGTTTGGGACGGCTAGTTCTAATATGGGCATTGGCCATGGGAGCTGATGGGACCGGAGGGTAATGGTATTAGGCATGAGGAGGAAAAACGAGGGAGGATTTGACAGAACTGTATGCAGTGAGGCATAAGAATGCGATCAATGAGCCCTACTAGCATAGGTTAATACCAGGTGAATAGAGACTGCGGGCCGGCAATGAAGACATGGGTGGAAAATAAAATGTTGGCGATCGTCGGCAGAATAAAGTGTGTCCGATGATGGCGACGTGCAATGAGTGAGGGAGGGTCGGTAGGAGCTAGGGGGAATGAGTAAGTGTGAATGCCACGGAAGAAGGACAAAAATGTGAGTGATGGGAGTGATGACAAGAGTGCTAGGTGGGCTTACCGCGGAGGAACAAAGGTGGATGAAGCAAGTGATCTGCAACTGATAGCATTGGAGCGTGCTATCCGCATCCGGTGCTGGTGGGTGCAGCTGGCCGTGCGCTGGACATCCAACCTGAAAGACACTTCGAACTGAACACAGGAGGTGTGATCCTCTAGCCAAATTGCCCTCGCACATCATTGCCGACGGCCTGCAAGCCCGATGTGCCCGGCCAAAGCTAGGGACCAGACCGCGCCCTGCGCAGTTGGCTATGGATCATGTTCACTTATGGTTATGCATCTGGGGCGTAGCTCAAATATGGAAGTATGAGATCTACGATCAGATGTCTAGGTTGCAAGGGGTCTCCAAGGACGGAGCCAGTGGTTAATAAACGACACTTCAGCAGTGTTATCTAGGTGCGTATGCTAACGCAGAGGTTGAAATGCACATAAGAAGAGAACCGGAAAAGGAAAGCAGATAAAGAGGGCAGTCAAAGTGCACTCCTGTTGTGGATAAACGGTTAACGGAGGCATGTAGAGACCAATAGAGGATGAAGCATAAGGGTGACTGAGGGTACGGGGGGAGGGGGAAGCAAAGAGTATGAGAATAATGGCATTTCATTTCCTTTCACTTATCACGGGGAAGGCCATAGCTAGTCAAGCTTTGAGAATTCAGTCAGGTAGATGAAACTGTCTATCAATGATTGTGTCCTCAGTAGGAGGGAGCGGGGTCTGCGAAGGAAATGGTCTTAGAAATCGAGGCCCCTCTTGCAAGCTATATACTCAGGTATGCGCATATTAGATAACCAGAGCGCAAGGCTGACGCTGAGATATGGGATGAGCTCCTATAGAAGTTGGGACCTGGTTTATGAAGCTCGACTAATGGTGGGTAACTTGTTCCAGAATTTGGAGCGGACAAGAAGGAAAAAGCGTGACCGTATGGCCGATTTGGCCATAATAGAAGGGGCAGTAAAAGGCCTTTGCCGAGGTGAGTAGGGGTTTCACAGGAGAAGCTTACTGGGTTAAAGGAAAAGACCGGTTATGGAGCAGGTTATACAAGAAGACTAAGTTTAGTCTTAAGCGCTGAGCCAGATTGAGTCGGGATTCAGGTGATCTTGCATCTTACTCCTTAGTTTAAAGGCGTAAACCAACCAAATAGTTGTTTGGTAGAACGCCGTTGTATGCTTTTTCGGGCAAATCTGCCAAATTTTGTCGTGCTGGAAAATACTATTGGGCAGCATTCAAGCAAAGTTCTGATGCGGGATTTGTAGATGCTGACGATACTGCCCCGGGGACGAAGGGTGCGGAAGCGAAGGGCCACATCTCTTCTGGCCTTGGTCACTAGCATGGCGGCGTGCCCGGAAAAGTTGGGGGAGCAGGAATGGTCGAGGTCCAAATCGCGACTGGCCATTGGGGACCCATCAGGAGTCAAGGATCCAGGGGGCAATTGGAATTTGTGGGTTATAACCTTGCACTTGTCGGTGGAAAAATTCATCCTCCAGTAGTGACCTCAGCGGTCAGGTGCAGAGGGGTCAGCGGAAATGTTGCAAAGAGTAGAGGTAGCATCATCAGAATTGAAAGAGTAGACTATTTTTATATCATCTGCAAATAAGAATGGCTTGCCATGGTGTAGTAGATACAGTGCGCCATTATTGTACTTTAGAAACGGGATTGGACCCAGTACACTGCCCTATATAACGACACTTGTACCAAGCTTCGGGCTAAAAGTAGGTCCATTGTTGAGGGCCACTTGAAAACGATGAGTGAGATAAGATTTCAGTCAAGAAAGCAGTGGGTGAGCCATGCCGAATGAATTCAGTTTAGCTATGAGATGGGGGCATGGAACACGGCGGAAGGCCTTCGACAGATCTAGGTAGACAGTTACTAATGCCTGCTCGCTGTCAACGGCCTTAGTGACTAGATTGAGGAAGCCAAAATGACACGTGGGACATGATAGAAATTTGAGAAACGCGTGCTGACTATTGCTAAGAATGTTTGAGGCGGGAAGATGGGCAGTAGTAGTAGTTTTCACTATTCTGGAAATGATAGGGATGTGAATTATGGGACGGTAGTTAGCGATTTCGCGGATAGGTCCATTTTCGTGTCATGGAATGAAGACTGAAAGCTTGCAGTTTAATGGTACCAAACTGGATTTGAGCGGAAAAGTAAATAGGTTTAGTAACAGAGGTGGGAGATCTGGTCCACAGTTGATGATTGCAGCTGGAGGGAACCCATTTGGTCGAGGATGGGCAGATGCTTTGCAGATTGAAATGAGCTTGGAAATAAAGCTTGCTTCAAATGTTAGAATAGATAGAGAAGAGCTGGCGGTAGCAAAAGGATTCGCTGGTGGGCTGTGTCGTGGGCGAGGGCCATGGGATTGGCAAATTGCAGGTTAAAGGCCTCAGCGATATCAGGAGGGGAGGTGGTCGAAGTTTTATTTGGCAGCCCAGGGTATTCGATAGTAGTGTCTGTTGTCGAATTCCTAGATTTATGTAGGAGTGGGAGTATCAATGCTTTATTGGGATACCTCAGAGCTTTGGCTTCACCTTTGCGAAGCTGGTGTTCCTTTAGGTCCCGGACAATAACATTAGGACTTGTTAGTCTCATGGGAGGAGAGAAGTCGTGGCTTCGGAGGTAAAGTCCTTTCGCCCTAAGGTACCTTGTTTGAGGGAAGCAAGTTTGGACTTTCTAAGAGAGGAGTCTTTGGCAACTAGACTGAGCTTCAAGAGACAGTTTCCCGTGTTAAGGCGAAAATGATCTGCAGCCTGTTGGGGGTCAGCCGTCAGAAAAAACTGCTCCAATCTACGTGACGAATGAAATTTGGCAGAGGGTTTCAACTAACGTGGGAAGAATTGTTGACTGGGGTCAGATATTCCGATGGATAAGGATGAAATGAAAGATAACCTGCCACCATCTTATGGTCGCTACCCGGAAAGTTATGCAGAACGGAAACCGAAAGGTCGAAGAAGCTGTGAGTGGATATGAGGTCCAGGGTGTTGGCGTTTTCAGTGAGAGTTTTAAAGTGCTGTACCCAGCCCCCAATGTGAGTATAAGAGACAGAGTGTATTGCGTTGGAAGGTGCTATAAGTTTCGTACAGGAAATTCTAGCCGATTTCGATCACTGGTTATGGTTTTGCCGCCGTAGGTAGTAGCAAAAGGTAATCAGAAGGCTTAGTTTAAAGAAGATGAGTCTGCAGTAGCAGAGGGAGGCGGGCGGTAAGACAGCAAACGTGCGTGACCATAGTTGAGAACCGAATTGTAGCTCATGGAGAATCCGAAATAGATTCGAGAGTAGCATGTCTAATTGGTGTTACTGAAGGGGCATGCTGTACGTACCCTGGGCAATCACCTCCGCGTCCGTCAATCCCATTTACTCTAAAAATCTTATAATTCTCAAGCATAATTTAGCAAGTGGGAGTGTGTTCCGTGAGGCAGGTTTCAGTAACGAAGGTGATATCGGGACTTGACGGTGTGATATAACTTTTAGATGATGAAGCTTATTTAGGACGGAATGGGAGTTATATAAGATCGAAGATAACGCATTCATGTGGATGTGAGTATCTGGGCTAAGTAAAATAGTTCAGTTCAGTTCAGTTTGCGCAGGACAGGTAATGGCCACGGCCAATCGAGCTTCCAGAATTCCTTCGATGGTATGCACACCAGTTATGCACCCACCACTGCCGAGTGTATTTCGTCGAATCCCCGCTAAAAATGAGAGGGAAACGGAAAACCTCATCGCACATCAACTGCGAGAGGCATTATGGATCGTGAGCGTTCACTGAGACTGTATGCAATGAGGGGAAAAGTCTGTTAAAACATACTCCAGAAGGACCACAGTGCTACCTGTCATCCATCTAGTTGATATACTCAAGGCTCACTACAAGGAAAGATCTCGTACCACTTGCGATCTATGGCACCTTTGAAGGATTGGACTGTTTGCAGATCTACCATTTCACCAGGCAAACCGTTCCAACTGTTCACAACCATGTTGCTGAAGAAGTGCGATCTAGCCATCAGCCTAGATCGGGCTTTCATCAGCTTCTTTTCATGTCCCCTTGTTCTGGAGTCTACGGCCACTTGGGATAGACTATCTGGTCTAAGGCCAGAAAAGCCCTTCATTACCTCGAACGTTTCTATGAGATCCCCTGGACGTCTCCTACTTTCCAACGAGAAGAGATTCAGGTCACAGAGTCTCTGCTTGTAAGTCACATCATCCGCAAAAATAAATCTGGGCGATCGAAGAGTGGACGCTAGGTCATTAATAAATAACAAGAATAGGACCGGGCCTAGGACGGATCCCTGAAGTACCCCACTGGTGACATTCACCAAACTGGAGCACCTGTCCCCCACCTTGACGTAAAACGTCCTGCGGGAGAGGAAGTCCTCCAGCCACCTATATACTGGCCTACCTATACCGAAAGTCTCCATCTTGTATAGCAAAAGACGACGACTAACGGAGTCGAAGGCCTTGCTAAAGTCGAGGTAGCATACCTCAACTTGCTTACCTTCGTCCAGTCGTCGAGTTACTTCATCTAAGAAGCACAGGAGATTGGTGAGGCAGGATCCATTTTTCAGGAATCCATGCTGTGCCGGACTTAGCATGGAGTGCTGCAGTAAGTGCTGGCAGATATGGGCACGGATGATCTTCTCCAGGACTTTACACGGGTTGCCAGTCAGGCTTACCGGCCTGTAGTTCTGCACATCCGACTTAGGCCCACTCTTATGTATTGTCACGACTGCCGCAAATTTCCAGTCCTGAGGCAGCTTACCCTGGTCTAACGTGGATCTGTACAGTCTGCATACCGATGGAACTATTATATCCGCCAACGGCTTGATGATAGCTGCATGAATGCCATCTGGGCCCGCTGACTTATGGCTGTTAACTCCTGCAGGTACTTACACACGCAATCCTCTGAGAGATCTAGCTCGTTCAACTGAGGAGGATGCACCAGAGTCAGATCTACTCGTACTACACTATCTTTCCTACGTACACTACCAAAGTATTCCCCCAGGGCGTCTGCTTTGCCCAACTTTATATAGCGGTTCCAGGCTAGCTGACTGCCGGAAGATTTGCACTGGTTCCAAGAGCGGTTTCTACGTCTGATGGACTTGGCTATTGCAGCCCTCCACCACATGTGTTTGCCCTGCCTATTCCTTCGTTTTAAGGGTGCGAACTCTTCCTGTAGGGCAGTCAGAAATTCCTTTATGGTCTGCCAGCTCTCCTCGACAGTAGCCTCCTCTGTCGTGTCCCAGGTCAAACCCACCGCCTTATTACGAAGCCTATCTATGTCCATACTACCGAAATTCCTAATCAGCCCTGAGGGTACCTTCGGTTGCCGCATGCATAAGACTATTTTGACACACACGTGGTCACTCTTTCCCAGCGGTGCACAATAATGCAGTCCAGCCACTTCGTTGGGGAAGTTCGTTATAGCTAGATCCAGCAAGGATGGAGCGTATGCAGTCCTATATCTGGTATTCTCCCTAATATGCTGGTGCAACGCCTTGGCATGCAGCCATTCTAAGTAGATTTGATTTTCCGATCCCGGCACGCAGACCTCAGTCACCCAGTCGATGTGCGGGAGATTGAAGTCACCCACTATGAGGGTCTTTTGCGCGTCCTTAACTAGTTCGGTCAAAGTCCGCAGCAAACAAACGTCCTCTTCTCGGTTAGTGCTTGGTGCCCTGTAGACACAGACGACGTTAACCCTTCTGCCTGGAAGGATGATCGTAACGGCGCATAGCTGGATATTGCGAGTGCACATCTTGGTCTGAGCTCAAGGTGGTTTGCACCTGACCTAACGGGGATGGCTACTCCACCACCAAGGCGATCCTGTTCTCGATCCTGCCTGTAGACTGTAAAACCGTTACCTATTAGGCCTGGCACATGACCTTCTTCAGAAAGCCACGTTTCCGTGACGGCAACTATTGAAGCTTTCTGCTCGTCATCGGTTTTGGCGAGTTCCGCCCATTTGTTCCTAATACTACACGCGTTAGTATATAACACCACCGCGTTTGCTCCGCCGCCTAGGTGTCTCTTGTTATTCACTCCTGATTGTTTCCCAGGCGCAACGCCTGAGATGATGACACGTTTTTTGCTTCGGATGTCCCCACTCTTGTGCATGAAGTCGGCTGACGATCTAGAACTTCCGACGACTCCCAATCCATCCCATAGGAGTTGCCACAACATACAGACTGGCAGGAGTCGCGCTGTCATCCATCTTCGGACAGTACTGCCAATTCTCGTCTTCCAGCGCATCTTCAATTACAACTATTTGCGACCACGCACGTGGCTTCTTTACTATTGTCAAAGTCGGGGCCCGAGAGCCGAGTACGGCATTCCGCTAAACTTTTAGGTTTCTCACCAGCGCCCTGGCTGGTCGAGCAAGGTTACTTCCCGGGGCTGGACCACCAGGCCTTACTCTATGCTCGTCCGGCACAATCTGGTATCTGCCCCTGGTAATCTGAGCCATTATTGCTGCCCTCGCCAGCAGTTTATCCCGAGTAGCCTCATCATTGAACTCCACTAGGATTGGCCTCGCACGAAGTTCGCCTTTGTTCCCTTGTGGTGACTTCCATGCCCCCACTCTGTGCACCCTTCTTAGAGTGGTAGGGTACGGAACACCTGCGATTCGCAGTATGTCGCAGACCCTCCTCCTGTCTATGTCCCTCCTGGCTTTCGATTCCCTTATAAGGGGTTCTCCCTGGTTTAGGATCACGAGCCTGTGGATTGAGACCCTGCCCATCGACAAGATCTGCCTCTGCAGATCCTTCACCTTGTTTTCCAATACCAGAAGAGCAGGGTCATCCACCCTAGCCAACTCATCCTTCGCTCTATTACAGTCGCCTTTCTTTTTGACCTGCCTCGTCCTTCTAGGCTTCTGCTCAGTCCACTGGCCCTCGTCGGTCTACTTCAAGGGAGTTGAGGCAACGACCGCCTGGCAAGCTCTCGGAACTGATCCATTCGCTCCGACGACTGTCCTCTCGGGTGTGAACACTACCTCCGCAAACGACTTCCTGCAACCTGCTTGCGGTGGTTTGGGGCTTACGACTGAGGTACTACCTGGTGGGCGTTGGTCCTGCCCTTGGGCCTGCAGTTTAAAAGCCATGCTGGCCGCCTCCTTGCAAGGGGCGCAGACCCATTCAGCCCATGGGTTCTGTTTATATGGGACATAGATGTCCGTTGCTATCTTTGAACACCTTGGTTGGGCCCATCTCTTGCACATCTCGCACTCTATACCATTTACCACACTTTTTCCGCACTTGGGTGCGAGACACGGGTCAGAAACGCGTGTCATATAGAAAACCACAAAAACGAGGGCGAAAGCAACTCAAGCGCTTTTTACACGAACACAAAATAAGCACTGTGACACTAGCGGATAAAGTCCGCTAACACAAAAGAACAAACAGAAAGACCAAAAGCGAGAAAAGATCGCTTCAAAAAACACAGAACACTACTCGGCAATACTACAAGGAGAATAAAAATATTCTCCGGATAAAGCGCAACTTAAATGCAATTATGATACGCTCAGTATTGTGAATTAAACTAGGTTAATTCACAAAACTATTCAAAAATTCAATTCAAAGAAAAGAGCACTGTGAATTCGAACCGCGCGGCACTTACACCAAGATAGGGGAGTTATTAGACGGGGCAAGTGCACTTGGGGGGGGGGAGCATGAGTTGGAGCCATCACCGAAGAAGGAGAAAAATGAGCGTTGGACACCTCCGCGATGGCTTCGGAGGATCCAGTCGCGGACGACTCGGAAACAGCTAATTTCAGGATATCACGAGGTGAACGAAAAAGCACTTGACCGAGTAGCCTCGCTACCTGTCCTGATTCATTGGGGTCGTTCCATGCTCGAGTGAGATGATATAATATGGGGTTATGGAATATATTGGCTTTTCTACGTGAAAATCTTGGTAGTGGCTGGTGTTATGTGGTAAGAGGAAGCCTCAGAGGTTAGGAACAAGGAGAGTGTGGGGTGGCTTCACCATTTTTCGATGCGGCTTGCTCGGGCGGGGAAGGATAGGGACGGACATTGGTAGGCGGGTATATGAAGTTTATTTTGGAAGAAAGTATCGAGGATACGCGGTTTTGCTTGGTAGGTCGACGGAGTTCGGTGGATTATCAGAGGTGTAAGCGACTGGCAATATGCTGGTATTGGAAAGTGATTTAATGAGGCTGTAAGAAAGGAGAGATTCTGAGATGGTATGTTACAGAGTGGTGGAGGTTTACACGGAGGGGGTTTGTGGATGTTTTCTGCGGGTAAAAGGACAGTAGTGCAATGAGCAACGGTGGGGCAAAACGGAAATTTTTGTATGGTAACGGAACTAACGGGATGAACGGCGAGGGCACGGAAAGGTTACCGGATGATGAGTTAGGCAAATGCAGCTTTGAATAATAGCTGTGAGGTGGGTTGCGGTTATCTTCCGTATAAAGCGCATAGAGCTAGGGTTTCTTATGGAGAAAATACGGTTTGAGAGACCATCTGTATTGGGGACAGAAACTGTGGGTCCTGGCATTTGTGTCGTCCTTCTAGGGTAGCTGTTTGCTTTAAACTTCTGCATGGCCGTCGGAGTGTGGCCTGACAATACGAGGCGGTTGCTGATTAGTAAACTAGACGGTAAAGCCTCTAGTAGGGATGGAGGGCCGGTGTCCAAATTTTGGATTTGCCGCCATGGGTTTCCGTTGGCACCGATACTCTGCTTTGGGGGCTGAGTACAAGTCTTTGCCAACTTTCGGCCCATGAGTGATAAGCAAGATCGCAACGGCGAGAGTTTGTCCTTAGGGAATCTACTCCCTGGCAGTTTGTTTGCGGGAGTATACCCTGAGGGCTGACCGATCTGATTCGCAAAAGGATGACCTGGCCTTGATACGATGCAGTCCTGCGGAAAAGTTTTTGTCGCAGCCAGGGGGTGGGGACAAGAACAACCATACCTTGGTTCATGTGTCGCCATGGGAGAGTGATGTTAGGTTAGGGAGGCTGCACTATTTACGCAGCAGTTTTTGAAGCACTGGGCTAAGCTGTCTGGCGGGACTCAGTGGACTTGAGCCCAAGGCATCTATGACGTTATTGGAAGTCTAAGGCCCTTGCAGACTGGCGGATTTGGAGAAGGTTCAGGCTTTGCGTCAAGGTCTGCAATAGACTGTTGTTGACCGGCTGACGTTAGATGCATAGAGTGGGTTGGGTAGATGCAAGAGGTAGGCGTGTTTTTGCCGGTTTCCTGCCCCGAATGTTTGAGAGAGTTCAACGTTTTCAGCACTACTCGTTGCAGTGCCGTTTTTTCAGACTGTATTCAAATGTTTCTGTATGGTGAGTTACCTGCAATAGAGGTTTGTTTATGAATGAACTCGCTGGCCGTCAGTAAGTCGAAGCATTGGAAAAGCAGAGGGCGCTGGTACCGTCCTGTTTTGTTTTCGTAGTCCGCCGTTAAGACGTATCGTCCTTTCCATGTTAGTGGCCCTTTAGTAAGGTACTGCTGACTGTGCTATGTGAGGTCCCATCAAGAAATTTTAAATACACCTGCATGATTAGAATTTCGCATTCTTTTCCAAACCTCTGAAGATATGCTGTTAATTAAGCTACTCGAGGCTACTAAGTCACAGTACGTGGTCACCATAGTAAGCTCGGGAAGTTCAGCCAGTTGAGCCAGAATTCTGGTGGCTCTATCAAGAGCATCAGTAGGCTATTCGAATGAGTTGAAGTGTAGTAAAAGGCTCTCAATCTTGTTATTTGCCCTACCATGGATGTTTGTTAGTGAGACGGAGCACAGTATGGTGATTGGGAGAAGTACGGTAACGCTAGGCAAGATCCCAATCAGTATACTGGTTTCAAATTAGTCCCAAGTTAGTCCCAAACTCCTCTCAATTTAGCCCCGTTTGAAACACCCCGGGGACAGTTTTGGGACTATCTTTGAACACACCAAGAATGTAGAAGCCTATGAGCCTCACTTTGGAATTTCGGTAAGCTCTACTACATTATTTCGTCTTGAGGCACTGGTTGCCTTTGCGACAAAACCGGTGCAAAACCGCTCCGAGGCCCATCGAGTTCCGGCCGGATGTGTCCGAGTTTTGATAGGTTTTTACTATTACGCCGACCACGCTTCAGTCGTTTTACTTAGTAGCCGTTTCACACGGATAAACATTGAATTATCACGCAGGAAATTGACGACCAAATAATTAGAAATGCTTGATTGACGTTCTGTTTAAATGTATTAGTTCAATTCATGGAAGTGTTCTGAAAACCTCGGTACCGGTCGCTTTATTTTATTCTCTCAAAATGGGTTAAGTTAGAACAATTACTTGGAAGACCACAAATACGAAGAAAGAAATGAGCATCGTGATAGGTAATTTGGGGAAAGTGGCAGGAATTATTGAAGTATATCACGTATTTCAAACAAATGGCATAAACCGATAGAAAACCAATCAGAAACCGTCCAAGGAACCGGTCTAAAATCACTCTGAAATCGCTCAAAAACCAATTGGCTTAATAGTAGAAACGCTCGAAAACTGGTCAAATCCGGTCAAGAACCGATCGGTTTCGGGGGGGGGGCGTTTCTGGCAGGGTTTTGAGCGGCTCGTGCCATTTGTTTGAAATACGTGATATACTTCAATAATTCCTGCCACTTTCCCCAAATTACCTATCACGATGCTCATTTCTTTCTTCGTATTTATGGTCTTCCAAGTAATTGTTCTAACTTAACCCATTTTGAGAGAATAAAATAAAGCGACCGGTACCGAGGTTTTCAGAACACTTCCATGAATTAAACCAATACATTTAAACAGAACGTCAATCAAGCATTTCTAATTATTTGGTCGTCAATTTCCTGCGTGATAATTCAATGTTTTCCCGTTTAAAATGCCTATTAAATAAACCGACCGAGAACCGATGTTGCGAACGGGCTGGGTGTTGCAGGGGTAACGAACTTTCATCAGTTTTCATTAAAGGAAATAGCACAATCTCTGAATACACCCGAAAATACCTGGCAATACCCGAATACTTTTGGTACCCAACTTCCATATATGAAATAACATTTTACAGAAAGGTAAGGATGTGCTTCCGTTTTTTGAATCGTACTTGAAGCCACGGGCGAAATCCTCCAACTTATACCACATAGTTATGATAGTCCCAAAATAGTCCCTTGGAGGAAGTTTTGAGACTAAGTGCTTTCCCCTAATGCCGGCCGGGCTGGTATACTGTAGTGTTTTTAGTGAGGTGAAACTATTTTTTCGTGTTTCAGACCTGTCCAAATCTAGTGGTATGACAAAAATTACTCTCAAACTAATTGCTTAAAATAGTTCCTCGTGGGACTACTTCGGGACTAAAATGCGCACCCACCTGCCGACTGGGATTTTACTGGCCGGTCTGCTTCTTCTGGAGTTGCGCATTTTGGTTGTGGGTTTCGGATAATCAACATGTCTTGTTGGTCACCTGGCCATCGCAAAAGCCTAGATACGAAACCAATGTGAAATTCTATGGGAATTAGCCCAGGATGATTACAGACAGGGCTGACTAGGTGCTTCTACTGTAAGAATGAGGGGGATTATGGTTTTGGCCAAGTAGGAGACCATAGTTAAGAGAAGTGACTTAGCCAACAATCGCTGAGTATTTTATAGATGGGCTCGCCAAGGGTGATTTGTAGTGGGTATATACCTCGATTTCCTAGTGATGGGTTCTGTTGATCTTTCTAGGTACTAAGTTGCGAACGCACAGTGGCCTGTCGCAGTTACAGCCACAGACAATTTGACGATTCAGTTCAGTTCGGTTTCCACAAGAAAAAAGTTGTCGAAACTAATCGATCATCTAGATCGCTCTGTTGCCGGCGAGCTTCCTTGGCTTCCAACACGGCGCACTGAATATTTTGTCTGAGAGGCGGAATTTGCGAGGCAGTGTCACCTACTTAGACGTAAGTTCATCGACGAAAATGCATGGGTCTCTTTACCCCACCACTCGCTCACGCAGCTAGCTCTGAGAAAGCTTTGTCCCGGATTGAATCTGGGGCCTTCTTGAAAGTTGGTACGTTGTTGCATCCAACAACATCCTCTGAAGGTTTATCCCACACAGGTACAACCCTATTTCCGAAAAAATTAGCCTGTATATTCAGCCTTGAGTATGCATTCTGTGTGCGAATAGCTATTATCTCCAGGCGCGACATAAAGCTAATCCTAGACGGTGGAAGAACGAAAAAGACGAGACAAACCTGATTTATACGTCCAGTTGGCCATGAAACAGTCGCTGTAATGTTCCCCTCACCACTGTGCGTTTTCCCTCCGTGTGCCTCTACCTGATCCCAACCTGAGGTCCCGATTTTTCCCCTCTGCCTTCCCCTCTGGCATAGGCTGCTATATAGCATGTTGAGGCCTCTCCACAGTATGCTTTGGAGCTCTCATTTCTTGTCCGCTTAACTGCCCCCCAGTTCTATTTTGTTGGGCAGTGAGTGTATTTTTGCCAGCCTGGCCCTCGAAAGAAGCCCCATTCCAACCTCTTTACTCCTCCGTCATGAGTCAGTACCCATATCCTGCTCCAGTCCCTTTTCTCACCTTAGTGTATCGAGCTATGACCACTGCCATCCCTGATCCGCTGTGGATTTATCTCCTGATTCCAGTGAGATAGTCCCACTCCTCTATCATATTCCTCTATGCCATCCATTCTAGTCCATCCATGTTGGCTCCGTCTGTCTCCGTCTACCTGGCCTTGCCACTTCCATCCTACCACAGTCACCCATCCCCCGTACCCGTGTTATTTCAACAGGTTCCGGCCGTATACACCTACTCTCCACCAACTTGTCCTAGGGACCCACTGCATTATAGTACACATGCTCTTATGTTTCGCACTTCTCCCCATTAACCGTTGACCTCCAGCAAGGCCATCCCCAGTGCACTTTTTTACCTCCCCTATAGTCATCCTCGATGGCTCTCAATGAAGGTCAGCCGCCTCGGGATCTGTACTTGTGCTACTGTGGCAGGCGCTTCATGACCGTCTGCCAGTGGCAGTAACTTTTGGCTTTGCTGTCTGGAGGTTCCCGCGATCAGCTCAACAGCTCCTGCATCATATACCCTCGTAGTGTTTACTATACTCCCGTACAATCAGCAACGATCACTGATGCCATTATCAGCGGTGCACAGCGCAGTTAAATTCGCCTTTTTGGCTGGGCGTACAGGCTGCCTGGAACGATAAGCGAGCTGGGCCAGGCTGAAGGATCATACCTCATGTGTTCACTTCGTGAAATGTTTCTCGGATTATGTGCCCAGCCCATGGTTAGCCCCATATCCTGACGCCGATTGCTGATGGCATGCTTCCTATTCTATCAGTCTGAGGCATACAACAAAGCCGGTTGCGGGCTCACATGCTTCCGCCGAGCTTGTTCTGCTAAGGTTTGCAACTTGCCAACTTTGTCCTTAGCCCTATCGTTTCTCTTTGTGATGGCCCTCCATAAGCTTTTTCTACTATCGTCCCTTTTACTAACCTTTCCCATGCCCGGAAACATTTCCCTTCCTTCTTATTCACCTCTACCTCACTGATTCCACCTCTCTAACCTACGGCTACCACCTCATACAGCCTATTGATTGCTTTGTCATATCTCCACTGCCTATCTTTCTGTCATATCCCTCTGTGTCCTCACCTTCCTCACTTCATGCAAACATCCAGAAACCCCATCCTCACCCAAGCGCAGTCCCCAGGTTAGAAATGTCGTTTTCACATTTCCACCTCTCACAGCCGCATTTACTATGGATATATCTCCGTTTTATATTCCCCTACCTGCTTTGCAACTGACTCTGGAGCGTCCCATCAGCTAGTAATTTAGTTGGCCTATTTCGGCTCAATTTACTTCTCTAATTGCCTGTAGGCAAGAAGCTCTTCAGCCCAATCGTCTCAACTCTCCCACGCATATGCCTATTGTACTAACTGTCCCATCACAGGCTTACTTGCCCAAGTAAAGCTTCTTTCTCCGGGTTCCACCATGAAGTTCAACCCTAGTAAAACTAGCCGACTGGCCATCTTTTACCTATTTCCTTCGATTAGTTCCCTCCCCTTCTTTTGTGTATATTTTGCCACAGACATCCTTTTTGTCCTTTTCAGGTTGCTGTGGTTCCGAGTTTCTTTTTCATGTTCCATCACATTCCATCTGCCGTAAATAATGATCGACACATTACGGTCGTCCTGTAGAATTCAGGGCCATACAAATACTCTTACCTGACTTCTATGTTCTTCCATGTACTCATTTTTTCACGTCATTCAGTAACTTTATTGGCATGCTTTTGAGTCCCGGTCACTGTCATTTCCTATTCCCATTTTTTCGCTAGCGGTCCGCACCCAATGGACTATCTTGACCATATATTCGTTCTACTTTCCCCGGCCACTTCAATCCTCATCACCCCATGGCCTTGTAATGTGAGTCCACCTCTCGAATCTTCTGTTTTACAGCAGTTGTAGTATGATGAAACTGAGTTCTGACAATTTATTTAGCCTACTCATGGTTGTTTTCTTTAATCTTCCCCTTCGCCCCCCTTCCTTACCGCAGCTGTCATCGTTCCTGCTCTTCTCAGGTTTACTTTTCCTTTAGTTATTTTCTGCTGGTGCACCGAGTTCCATAAGTCATAGAAGAAATGGTATTTAATGAACTTCTTATGTAATTCCGAGCCATATGATCCACCCCTTGGGATTCGCTCATCTTTCATGTGCTTAATTCCTCCTTACATTATTCGCCATTATAATTGTTGTGTCACTGCAGCGCAGTCAGTTTCACTTCCCTGTCCATTTTCCCCCATTGCTGCACACCACTCCGACCGCTTTTCAGCAGTAATGGCTCCACTTTCCCCAGCCATATCCTTTGGCGTGATCTTGCTGTCTCCTAATATGCCCCCATTCTCACTTTTACGGCCGCCATATTTTGCATTCGTATTTGATTGGTTCAGTTGGTCTGATCTTATCATTTTTTTTAATCTTCTTTTTAATTTTCTTTCTCCATATGCTGCTAGCTACCACTGTCTTCTCCGTTCTTCCGAGGCTGTTTTGTTCCTCTTGTTTTCTCCGTGTTGATCAGCCATGTTTTGCCTGTGGTCAGGAAGACGATGTACCACGAATTTTCAAGCATTTCTGAATTGTCTGAACTAACCCCATCTAGCCTCTCTGGTCACTGCTACACTCATTTCTTTACAAAATCATTCCCCATTGGGTTTCTCGTGTTCTGGTTCCCCGTCTTTTCTACTGTTCAGCTGTCCCTCTTGGCCGGTAGTTCACTTCCCATTGACTGTAAAAAGCACATATCTAGGCTGTGCTCTACAGTTCTCAACCATATTTTCCACAGCTAGCAACAAACAGCCTCCCCTGATAGGCTTTCATTTTCAAAAACTGCACATCAAAGCTATCAGTTTGAGAAATTTCCGGAGGCTCTTGCTGAATGGCTCACCTCCTACAATCTATCGTGCCCTCTCCCGGTTCCTCACCACACTTCCCCCCATGGAACATGACTCGTTGCAAAGTATCAATACTGGGTACCTTTTTCATTGTTCTCTTGTCCTCTTCCACATAAGTAAACTTATTCTTCCCCGTCTTTTGTTATCCCGGTTTTTTCTATGCAATTTTGGTTGCCCTTGTAACCATCTTTTCAGTCATTCCCGCTTGATCCAGTCAAGTTCCGTCATTTGGCCTTGAATTTCCTAGTTGCACGGGGTCCACTTGAATAAATCAATGTTTCCTTTTAAACTCCTTCCCTCATTACTTTGCGTGCATGTATTTACCTCTCCTAAATCTGTCCACCTTAGGCTCACTGTACATTTGTCTGCGTTATCGAGGAGTATCATACCACTGCCTTTAATAACATCTGATCATGTTGCACATGTTCTGCCTCCCCGAAATAAACCATTATTGTGATTATTATACCACAGTGAACTAGCTGCATATGGACAGAAATCGACTGAGGAAGTGAGGCACCGAACCAGCAGTGGAATGTGGTGAATCAATCAACTAAATAGCTGATAATGAATGGTAGATGACGGCTAAAGTATACGATTTATTTAAAAATGATCATATCTCGGAGGAGGGACCGTGAACTTTGTGCCGAGGACGTGAGCCAGTGAGAACAGCGACCTTGAAGCAACGGGTTGTCTTAGGGCGACTACAGGGTACGGGAATGGAAAGCATGAAACAAATTGTCCGATGAAGAGTAGCAATTGTAGGAGCCTGCATTGTCCAAAAGGGACGAAAGGAAACATTTTCATAGGCAAAAGTAAAAGATAAATGGAGTATTCTCTTTGTTCAGAGGTTGATCATGGGGTACCGTAAAAGAACAAAACCTGTTGAACGAATTTAATTGTGGCGGGCGTAGGTGGAGAAGACCTGGTTCTTCGCAAGATTAGGATGATTCAGTGAAGCATCTTAGTGTGGATGGCCAGTTAAATTCTTGAAGCGAGCTCATACAAGATCATGCACTGGCATGATTTGGGCATCTCCGAAATAAACCAATAGTATTGTTATTATTATCATTGCACACCAATCAGACCTGCTTTTGCTGGGAGTATACGGCAAAGATTTTTCATCCGGAGTTCGTATCGCGGCAGTCCATGGCGACAGTTTACGTGGCAGTGGAAGTTGTCCCGAAGGTAGTGACGAGTTCTATTTCTGGAAGTGAAGAGCATCTGGAAGGGGCTGGTGGATAATATGGCTCAGAAGGTTTCGAAAGCACCCTAGAAGGGTAAACTCGAGGATCGGAATCCAATGTATAAAAATGCAATCATCTTGCACAGCGGGAAAGGGTCTTGAAAGTGAGAGCCGTGACAAATGTTATAAGCAAAAGCGGATTAATGTATTTTGCGGGGAATAAGAGTAAGTCGTTTTGGCGATTTTACGCATGTCGAGTGTGGGCTCAATAGAAGTAGCTGAGAACAGGGTAAACCACAACAAAGAGAGCGCGTGAGCAACAGAATAGAGAGAAAACTAAATAGCGAGATCTACAACCAGTGCTACTGTGTGTGATTTGCTGTGCGCTGGACATTCACCCTAAAAAGCACCTCGTAAATTGAGAGCAGGAAATGCGATCAGCCACAGAATGCACCCTACCAACAGCCTGTTATGAAGCATTCAATAGCAAATCACCTTTGAAGAGTCCTCGATATAGCTTCCACCTGATACCTCAAAACACGGCCGAAAAGTTACCTGCTCTCATTTCACGTGTTCCGTATTTTTCCTTCCTTATTTCATCTCCAATGGCTTTGTCACCCCCCGTCAACTGCCGTCATACTAAGCCCTAAGCCCATATCATCTTATCCAAACCGACCCTATCCAATGCTGCTTCTGTCATAAGTCGTTTCGTTTTTATGCAGCATTCTCGCATTTGTCTTACGTAGCTTTACGAGGAGCATCATGATCCAGTGGAATATACTTTCAGAAAGATACTGGAATAGCTTCCATCTCTATTGCGTTGCCGTTCCTCACACTTCGTCATGTAACTATTAAAACCAAAACCGTCCCATAACTTTAGCTCTTCATCTGCTCATTACCAGTATCCCTCTAAGAAACGGAGTATTAGAACTTCCTCACAGTTATAGCCCACGAGTCAGTTGGCTATATTATCGGTAAATTCGGCCTGGGTCAGCACCACCAGAGCGGCAGCCGACTGGCTGGCCTATCCGAGATCGGCAGGAAGGGCGTGTGAAAAGCTCGCTTCCAGCGCGCCAAAAAGTACCTCTAACCATGAACAATACACAAAAATCAGCCTCTCCTGATTAGACCCCTCCACGTTTCCTTTATGGGCAAATTCCGAGCCTATCGAGTCGAGTAAGAAGCTAATGAAACAGCACTGGCCGCGTCATCTTACGTGCGTGTTTCAAGATTCACCTGTCTACTTTTTCTAAGATATCGGATTACTCGTACGAGGACTTTGCAGCTCTAGGAAATTAAGGGAAGCAAAGAGTGCCCTCATGAACATTCACTAGTTGACTCGTCGCTACAACCAACGTACAAACAGACTAAGGTTCAAGAGGAGCGCTGGGGACTCAAATAGAATCCATATCCAAGGAAGCCGCGTGGACGGTGAACTCAAGTCCGTAACTCCTCGAGTGGGTACTGCAAGCATGGTTCGGTTCTTCGTGAAGCCTCGAGAAACCTACCACCCGAACAGGGCAATAAAATGGACCGATGGGTCCAACACTTTGATCAGCTGATCAGCTGTTCAACAAACCTACGAGGTACCAAACAAAGCTAACTCTAGTATATTACGAAGGCAATGGCTGCCATCCCATCACCTCGGAAATCACAGTTGTTGACGTAGTGGAAGAAATAAAGGCGGCCAAGGAAGACGGCATACCTCCAAAGGCCATGAAATCTGCTCATGTTCGATAATTGATAGGTTAGGTACAATTTTGGGCTCGATTTGGTGGGGGGCTGCACTCTTATCTGGCCGAAGCACGTCTATCCTGCGGCTCATTCCAAAGAATTGTAAAAAAGCCAAACTTGAGAAATATCTAGTGATCGGCTTGATGAGCTTCGCAGCCAATGCTTTAGATGCGTTGTTGCTAAGCCGAGTCACCGAGGCAGAAAACCGGCGCACTCGTCTAAACGATAGAAGCTTTCGCCGTAGCCGAGGCTATGTAGATCAAGTCTTTACAGTGTGCCAAATTTTGGAGTGCCAGTATGAGTTCCAACAACGAACGGTGGTTTGTTTAATCAACTTTGGGGCCGCCTCCAGTTAAGACAAACGCGAGTCTTTTCCAACTGTAGTACGGCCCGACTGAATGATTGACAAGCTTTAAGACCAACAAGGAGATACTACTGGACAATTGATGCTAAGGATTGTATGAACCGCGAAGAATCCCAAGAGATGACCCGCAAAGTCCGAGTTGGAAAGAGCTTTTCTACCTCACGAGTGTTGTTTAAATACGCCTTCAACTGAGCAGTGAGCCATGAATTATGCGACTGCCCTGCAGTTTACCTTGGCCGGGAAATATATATTTCAGGCCCGAAGTCGTCCTAGGGGACCCCTATTCAATGGGCCCGAAACAATTCTGGAATGAATCAGTTTCTTCGGACAGTCCATGGGGCCTGCAGTGAATTCAGGCGAATTCAAAGATTTTACAATCCGTCTGGGCCCTTACCTTTCAACGACTGTCCATCACTGAAAGACCCCCTGACATGGTCTCTTTACTCAAATACCTGGGCTCAATTCTGCTTCCAAATTGCTAGGCAACGAATAACATGGTATCACGGATCGATGTTCCCGGGAAAGCCTTCCTTTAGCTAAGAAGGGAACTGTGGATCCGTGGTGAAACCAGTATGAGGACCGGAATTTGCTTTCAGCCCCCTCCGCCATCCGCCCCATACTCGTCTGAGATTGCAACACTTGGTCACTGCGAGCTGAAGATTTCTTATGGATGGAGGTTCTCGATCACCGGAGCATGCTACAAATTTTGAGGGCCAACTGGCACGAAAGCGTGCCCACCGAAAAGTAAAGCGACGGTGTTCTGATGTCGAAGCTGCCTCCGTTCCCTTTCAAAGACGACGGCAGCAGTAGGTCATCCATACCTTACGGCTACTCGAGTAAAAGATAACCAAAGAAACACTCCCCTATGGTTGGCGTTGTTGCCCTGGGGGCAGTGGAAAACGTGGACCGGTACAGTTGAAACCGAAGTAAAGCTACTGGGTCCTTGGTCAGTTTATGGCTCCGGTAATGAGTGAAACACTGGATAACCGTGTGCGTCGAGCTCACATCCGTACGCCGCTCGGGGTCATCAGTGCAGCACTATATCCATAGCGCCGACACCCCCTCGCAGGTGATGGTAGCGTGAAATTAGAAAAAGTGGCACGCCAACTCAAATCACCAAAGTTTGCAGTAACTTCTGCTAACCTAGATATTGTCCTATTGACTGGTCCTCAGACTTCACGGCGAAGCGTCTACTCACCGCTTTAGTAATGAACCTTATCTCCTTCATACCCCCGGAAATATAGTCTCGAAATGCCAAATCTCCCGTTTTCTTTTGCAGTCTTCACTCGCTACCTGGAAGCAACTAAAACCCGGGTACCACACCACTTCTCAGAAAGTGACCTTGAAATGTCATGTTCATTACATCGTCCCTCCGGTGACCGACCGCTCCAGCGTACTTCATTCCGTCGAGAGTCATGGATTGAAGTCAACTTCTCTCACTTATTCCTTCTCCAAGCCGGGACGCTTTTTCTGAACGCCGACCATAATAAGCAGCTGATTTTCTATGCGTCATTTACCTTGAGTTTTTGTCCAAACTCTTCTCACGCATCTTCCGACGACCCCAACCGATGCTCAAACGGCCGGAGATAGAACTCGCGACTATAGCTCTGCAAAACAGGCTTTTGAACTTCAAGGACTTTTCTGTATTTCTTCACCCGAAATCACCTGAAAAGTTCGTGTGCTTTAATGAACGACCATTTATCCGGCGGAAGGGTGCTGCCCTCAACCATCCAGTGAAACCAAAAAAACTGTCAAGATTGTTAAGTTCGCGGTCTGGGCATGACTCAAGCAGTAGCCCCAGGCGCACAATATGCGACTCTAAACATATGGACTCCCCGAATCTGTGTCCGAAGGATTTATCGTTAAATTTGCCTCTCCTCTCGCCTACTCTGCGTTGTTCTGTCACCTCTTTATCTCCATCTCATTATTGGTACCACGCAGTCTGGCATCCGTTTCGACGCAAGCCACATCCTTAGGTTAGACGCCTCAAAAGGGTATGTGCCCGGCCGGTTTCTATGGGGGGGGGGGGGCCTCAGCTCCTAATCCTCCTGTCAGTTCGATTTTCCTCACCATCACAATTGCCAGTGACAGCTTGAGTGCTGCCCTTATCCCTTTCTCAGATAGAAAAGATGCTTTCGACAGAGTCTCGTGTAATTACCTACCGGCTAAAGTCCGCATCCTTCATATCACTGACCCTCCCCTTTCTTGGTTATATCCATGCAAATCATGTTGCAGCCAAATAGTCACCTGCCATCAGCCAAACTCACAACAGGTGAGGGGAGTCAAAACCGTGTCCGAGACCCACTGGTCTTTCTTATATGCTTGGATAGATTTTTTTCCGTGGTCTATCACGTATCTTTGTTCCTCGCCGCCGACGACAAAAAGTGTTTGAATTTTACCCCAGAATCTTGCGGTTACACCAGCCAGCTTTGCTAACGCTTTGGCCTCTTCTGAGCAGTGGTACCACGTGGCACACGCAGTTCTCAGCGTCTAAAAGTACACTCGTTGTTTAGGAGTGGAGCGTAGTCCCTGAAACCATTTTAGTGGTCAACCATTCCGCACTTCCCTTCTAGCAAGAGACCTTAGGCTACTCTACCAACATGCTTCCAACTTCTTCGGGAGAGCGTCTTATAAGATCATGGAGGTCAGAAGAACCACCAACCTCGGCTTCAGCTGCAACAACATGAGAAACAGCCGCTCTACTCTACATCCTCCCACATTGGACCACTTCTGGAATATTGCCCCCTTGCTAGTTCCAATATGACAAAACCCGCATTCTTTGTCATGAAGAAAGCCCATCTCTCCCTCATAAGACGCTTTTTGGGCCGAGTTCACCCCTAACCCACCGAGAAATGGTGTGAACTATTAGAACTAGAGGCTCTTTGGCTACGTCGTCTGAAGCATGATGTCATTTTGTTGTGTAAACCCGTGCGCAGTTAAATTTACTGTCCTATTTAGCCACTCTCCGCTGACCCTAATATATACTCGCTGCGATATCTTGGTTCATCCCTGCCTGTACCTCTTTACTTCCCAGCTTTCCAGTCTATTTTTTCTTCTCGCCCGTCACAGTTAAGTGTGGAACAGACTTCCTGTTGTTATACACCTCTTATCTAACCCTGCTTCTCTTGAGTGGGCCTCGAATGTAAACCCCAGCGTCCCTGGCCTATTCGGCCTGAAATGTGGACGCACAACCATATTTCACTTTTTCAGAATAAGCATTCACCTGTATCACGTGGCACTTCATCTAATTCCAATAACTCGTAACCATTCGCCTGATTTTCTGTTTTCTACCAACGTCGACAAGTTCTGATGCCTTTTTCTTGTTATCTGCAGACTAAAACTCAGAAGGGTTTGGCCGACAGCGCCCATCATCCTATTCTTCACTTCGAATGCTTATTTCTACCTATTTGAACAATTCTCTTTCGAATAACCCACCCACCGAAACCATAATTGTCACTTTCATATCCCTATCACTCTGATATCTATCTCCTGGCCCCAAGCTACACACAGCCTCAGCCCAACTAGTAGCACGTTTTGAGAACAACAGGGATATTTCCCAACAGCTTGGAAGGTTTCCGTACTGTTTCATCTTTTCCAGCGGGGAGTTCACCATTGTTATCAGTCTTTGCTTCATTGCACAAACCACCTTTCCTTTGAAACTCCATTTTGGCTTACAAGATTGTAGCTCACTTTCGCATGAAAGGACTGTTACAATTCTTCGGTTTTTTGCTATAAACTAAGCATTGAGTCTTGTTGGGATTCTACCCGTTTATAGACCACCGCCTAACATTCGTCATTTTCTTACACACAACTGTCTCACACCTTGCTTTCCTTGTTTCTCTGTTATCTACGGCCTGAACCTACTCAGTCACGTTATACGGACACCAGCCATTTAAACCTCTCACTGTCTTTCAGCTAGCTAGAGAGTTTCACCGGGAAGATGTTGTCTTGGTTTGCTTCCGCCATTGATTTTCAGCTGGGACCCGTCTACACACTTTCCATCATTCTTTTCCCTTTCCGTTTCATCTTACAAGCCCCTACTACTTTCCACTTTCTCTCATCGCCTTTTTATGCCAGAGTCTGGATAATTTCGGAATGCTTCAAGAAGGCAATGTACCTTGTTGCATTTTGAATGCAAGTGCTTATTTTTTGGTACCCGTGTTGTCGTTTGGAAACGAGTCCTGAGAAAGTTTCTAGAACTTTTTACTGCTTTCGTACCACCTCGGCCGCCATCATGACTCACTCATCTGGCGAACAATTCTTCATACGCTTGATGCACGGTGGCGCTTGCGTTGGCCTTGCCTTCCTGGATTCGTGGGAATCCGGCAATTTTTCCTCGAGCGCATGGTTTTATCGCATCAACTGTGTCAACCTTGTAAAACCAACAACCTTCCCTCTTGTTAATCACAGCTATGCCGAGCGTGGCCACCTTGGCCAGGAGCTCATTGGGCTGGCGGGACATCTGCAATGGTCTGTGAGCAAAAATAGGCTGGCAGATTGTACCTCCTGTCCCCTAAAACGGGCTTTAGTTCATCATTTCAGCACAGGGTCAGCCCCATTCACTAGCTCCACTTGCGAATTGCAGAACACACTCCGGCGGCTCGTAGGGCTGCCCCTCGTTTTCTTCTCCATCTGTCATTTGTTTCCGACCGCAAGGTCAACCTCACTTGGAAGCTTCTAAACATGTTTATGTATGTACATGACCTGAGCTGTTTGAAACGTCCCTCTGTCAAGTTGGAAAACCAAAATTGGAGAGTAAAATATGGTTTGCATTGATTTTTTTTATCTTGCTCTCATATACATGTGACAGCCATGCGTTTGCTTGATCCACGGCTAGATTGTAGGCCTTTTTCATAAAGGAGTGGTTTGGGAGAAATAATGTGGAGTCTGACAACCAGCGTCTGGTGATGCCGGATCGACGACTAATAATCGGTTTTTAGGCATAATTTCGCATTTGGGTTGATCCGTCTTTGTCTAAAGCAAATGAAGCGCTCGAACAATTTTTCCTTCGTGGGGACTAATATGGACTAATTAGGAGTATGGCAATCGCCCCCAGTTAGACTGCCTTTGGTCGGTAGGGTTAACAACACACAGCATTCAACGGATCACTTCAGCCGATCCTAGGGCCACAATCCACTAGGTGACTGTCAACGAAACTGTTGACTGGACTGATTTTTCCGTGACTCGGACACTTTGGGTGGTGCTGTTTTAGACCTTGAGACAGGTGCCTGACCAGCCATTGTCCAGCAAAACGCTTAGCAGTTACCTATATGATGCTTACAGGATTTACAAATCCCCGGGCTCTTTCTTATTGCACATATCTACATACTTTGGCTTGGTCCAGAAAAACCCATAACTATCTTCCCCTGCCGACTCCCGCAGTGTTCCACATTCGATACTAATAATAACTTGGGCTCAACTCGTCGAGTCACTAGATTTTGTGCACTGGGACATGCAATGGTCTCGTTGATATAATCCTGGTGGGACATTTCTCTCATTGCCCTATTCGTGTGACTCTGCTCGACTCACTCGAAGAAACACCATCTGAATATATTTTATCGCACCTGCCAACTTCTCTCAACCTGTTCAAATAATTTCTGACTATTGGGCTTCTACTCCATAGTACGCTGAGGGCACTTTTCCTGTCTCTAGAGGGAAATCAAATAAACGTATTCCGTCACTAGACTCCATACATCATTCGTACACTTCTTTGCCTCGTGACTTTTCCCGTAATTCTTACGAAAAACCTCGTCTCCATTTCCCAACAAAGTTATGTTGCTGGGTCGAATGGGTGTTGGGTATCACAGTAGCTTTTCAAATTGTTCGCTGCTGTTTGTTTCGAAAGTTTTTTATCCGCAGTCTCCGTTGTACACTGAATTCGACGCCGTCCGAATTCCGATCCTTTTTCTCTATTCCACTCTTGTTTGCTTATGCCCATTTTCCTAGCTCCTAGGTAAGGTCACTATCTGACCATGTCTTTCATTTTTGACGTGTGATCACTAGTACACCCACAAACTTCCAAGCTGTTTGCGCATGTTCAACTAATAGTCAGAAGCACTGTTGTGCCCTCACTTTCATCTTGTTATGGTGCCATGAAGCACTTTCTGGGCTTCTTTGGAATATACCATAAATGTCATATCTGTATTCTACGGACTATTCTACAATCTCCAGAACAAACAGCCTGCCTAGAACACAGACTTGTTAGGACAGTTGAAAAACTAAATAGGCTTCACCCACCTCCTAGTTTTTACTGGTTGTAACTCTCCGGTATCGACTGGTATGGAGTTGACATCTGGGATTCCATTTCTGGCAGATCCCCCTTTAATCAGTCTCGAAAACTTGTAGGCACAGAACGCAGAAGATCTGACCAGTTATGGCACTAGCCGAACCCCCTCCCTACTAGAATCGGTAATCACTAATGAACAATTCCAAAAGGACGCGGTGCACCTTTTTCCACCTCTGAGTAAAAGTTACCACAATCTCATTGAGTTCGATCGAATGATGAACCGACCCCCTCCTCCAGAGAAACCGAAACTGAGATCGTCCAAGAAACCAAGTTTTATTAGTCCACTGCATTCCTCCGCCCTCAGTTTGACTCAGATAGCCTAAGCGACTCTCTCATAAGAAGGCGAACAATTTAAGTGTTGGTTTCCCCATTTGACAGGTAATTACTATAAGCAAATGAGCAGTGCTTCCTCCGTCCAATAAGACGCATTCCAGTGGAATGCTCGAGCCTGTCTGATAGATATAAAGCCACAGGCCCTGCAGGCAATGCAGAAAACTTCAGGGTAATCCAAAACAGGCGAAGGACCAGTCTAGGTACTATCAAAAAGCAGTCTACCGGGCAGCACCAGCCAGGGCGTAGACCAACAATTCACCAAACCCTCAGTTTATCTGTCCTCCAGAAGCCACAGCAGTAACGCCTAAAGGTACCGAACATCGAAGGTCTACGCATTCTTATATTATAATAGCAATGATATGCATACTTCTGGATAAAAGTCAAGTTGCACTCGCGGAAGCCTCATCGGACTGTAAAGTGTTAGTCAGAAAGATAAAATATTAGCAGAGTTGCGAAAGCGCAGTGAAAACGTTTAGCTTCCTCTTGGTATAAATAAAGAGCATCTAAGTGGGGAAAAACCGTGCTGGTGTGCTTGGCAAATATGGATCGGTTTTGAACTCCGGTACATGTGATAGTAGAGATAAGGAAGCTCATGAGCTTGATGAAAGAAGCGCTATTAAGAAAGTAGACAAGTCAACACACAAAGGGATGAAGCCAAAAATGCTCGGAGAATGACTACCCGCGCTTCTTATAAAACGGTTGACTGAGTTAAAATCGATGATCAAACTGCAGGAAGTATTACGACAACCTGAAGTGTAAGCGTGAGATGCAGGGAAGCCCACTACGGGAAATAAAACTATGAGCTGATGGATGCCAGTTGCATTCAAATTCCCAGGATTCCTAACTGAACCACTTAGTGCAGGGAAAAAGTGGATGACGTCAACATGGAGGTAGCTGCAGCCACAGGGACAAGGGTTTTTAATATCACTCAAACAGGGGCAAGAAAAGTCTTGATCCACCCCCTGCCTCTTGTAAGAAGACCCTTTTGGCTTCGAACTACCGCGACCTATTAGCACCAGCGTAACGGTTTACATACGGTGTACGGCTGTCACAGTCAAATCCTGGTGGTAAAACTTATTGGAGCACCTGCCATTTACAGTCAGCTTCTTTGGATGGCTTGTCTGGTAACAAATTGAGTTAGTTAATTCGAATCCAGCAAAAGTCAGAGCTCAACTGGTCCTATTGTTTGCCTCCGCTGTCACTTGGCAGGCTCAAACTTAGCAAATGGACGCATGATTCTGAAGGGGCAAATTTTTTTTTCCAGTGCAAACACCAGGTACCGGAATGTTTTGCTTCCAACAGGACAAGAGGTTCCACGAACAGCTCTCAAGGTGCAGCTCGAAAGCGCCGAAGAAATTTTGACTTCCTGTTTTGAACCCGCAACTGAGCCCACAACTAGAGAAGATATTCCATTCGAAGTCTCACGGATGTTAGATTGACTAAGTCTGGTGACGTCCATATTTTCCTTAGTCGAACGGCTGGGGAAGAAGAATTAAGGATGAAAATTATGGTGGGGTCGTCCTGTGATAGAAAGGAATGCAATGCAGCAGACAAAATGCACGAAAACTATGAGAAGTCCAGGCTATATGAGGACTCCCAGGGGCGTACAGATGGAAAGTGAGATAGACTTTGGTCAAAGTGAACCTCAAGTGACTTTGATGCCACCGAGGCTGCTACTGCACAGTCTCCCAAGCATGTGAGACACGACCGGGCTTTCATACAGTAGCCCACTTGTCAGTGAAGCCCGAGTGGCACCAATCGGAACAGTTACCACCCCCCGAACTGGAGCTGCTTTCTGTCTTGGAGGTCAAGCTTGGAGGGGTGGGGGGGAGTCTGCTCAAAGCTTTCAGTGGAATGCCTAGCTGGACAGGTTCAGCCACCGTTTTGTACCACATGAGGAATATCGTCAAGCCCTCCAGCACTTTTGTATGTATTCGACTGACATCCTTCTTCAGCACGTCACCTATTTGCGGTGGTGAATTTTAAGTAGGGGGACAATAATACGGACGAAGGGATTACTAGTGGAAGCCGACTCGAAGTTGTGTTGACGAGTGCGTCCTTTCTGGATGTGGACGGGTATTTACGAATTCTGGCTATCCACAGTGACTTCCTTTCTTCCGGTGCTGGAAGAAAAACAGCCGTAGCTCGTGTAAAATCTGGTATTTCTTATGTCTGTTACATACACTTGCCATCTTTATTTTCGTGCTAAATCACACCAATCAGAGCTGCAGCATACCTGACTTTATTCGGCTGTAATATAATGACGAGGCACTCAGAAGACGGGAGAAATATCTACGTCATTGGGAAATTGCCTTCGACGGGGTTGCGTAAAGAATAATAGTTGCGGCTAGAAAGGAAGTATATAATGACCTTCTCCAAGGCCTGGACACTGGTACAGGGATAGCTTCATCGATAAATGCATCACACTGACCAAGTTGTACGACACAATCAGAAAGCACTAGCCCCAGTCCAGGTGAAATCTGGTCTACGAGTCAGCCCTCGGTTCACCAAATAACAAACCTCAAACGTTCACGATGGTCCTTGGGGCCTCAAAACAACGCTTAGCCGGGACTGAAGCAGAACCTAAATCAAAATCACCATAGCTCTACAAACTCTACGGTTCTGGTTGAGTTAGAATGTAAGGACGTGACGATCATACATTTAACAGTAAGCCGCTGTTACAACCCGGCCAATGGGCATTTAAAAGTAAAACAAGATATGCTCGACACAAACAACGGGCCTAAAAAAATGGGCAAGAGTTACCCATCCTGCGGCCTAGGCAAAATCTGCCCTCTAATTCCAGCACGGAAAGCAATTTACTGAGCGTGGCAGCCAAAAAGCAAAGTGAACTAACCAAGCGTCCGCCATCAATGAAATCAGGCTTAAAAATGAAACCAAAACGCAGTAGAAGGAAACTGCTTTGAGTTGGCGAAACTCACCGTCATGCCACATGTCTACCGAGGAGCCTCAGAGAGTAAACAAGACCGAGGAAGAAAAAAACAGATGCTTCAAGGGTAGATGAACATAAAAATTCTACTTCAGGTAATGGGGAAAAAACACGAAGTAGCTCTTCTAGAAACAGCTAGAAACAAAATGCATCTAATCTGTGTGATCCGATCCAGTCTGTGAATGAAATTTCGTTGAGGATAACCCTGACATTTAGCGATGAAGAACTCACATATCAAACAAACCACCAAAATCTAGCTGTGACAGGTTTCCTCTTAGATTCTTCTGCAAACGAAATTCATAAGCGGATGTCTTGTACCAGAATCTCTACTATTTTCAACATTTCTAACCGCGTGCCCTTGCCCTAAGTTAATTTCACCACACCTAATTCTTCTAACACGGCACACCAAAACTGTTGTTGTGTTCGGTTAGGCAAAAGGTCACAACGGGATAACCGCTCTTTGTGGCCTCAACTCCTCAGCAGGCTGATAGGTAGTCAGTTTGTAAGCATTCCGAAAATCATCAACAATACCATCCCGCCAAGAGAATTACAATAGAGGCGCACAAAAAGCCCCTTCTAAAGGTGGTGCTCTGGCCGCCGAAGCACGTAGGCATCCCGATTGCACCGTATAAGAGCAAAACCGGTCGCTTCACCACCTCACCGTCCTCCAACTAAAATCCTAGTGACGCAGTCACAAGTTGACTGCAATATGTCAGTAGGCCTGGACCTGACCGGCTCCCGTTCTTCAAATCACCCTCCCTACAAGCGGATATACCTTGTACCATCAACCTCTGAAATCGACAGCATAACGACGTACGTTACTCATCTACGATCGGCTCCGGGCCACCAAAGCCTATTGCCAACCATAATGGATACCGTCCACTCTCTAAGCTACCGAAAGGGATCCAAGCTTGTCTGCTGTCGGCTCCGTATCCCCACCAACCCAATTACTGCTGTCGATGGTTGCATATTGCCCAAAAATGTTACAATTTAATGCGAAGCAGTAGCTAGTCAAACCATATTCTTCTGTCCGTCGCCTCCCGTCACTTTTCCGGAAGGTTCTATAGCATCTTCTATCTACTTTCTCCTGACCTCGTTTATAGATTCCATCACACACCTCAGGTACTCCCCCAACTATTGACGCTCTCCGATAGATTGCAGAAAGAAGCTTCGTCCCGAAGCCGCCAACTGCGCTCTAATTCGTCAAAGTAATACCCCATCGACTACAGGGTCCTCCTTGACGCACATCACAATTCAAGTGGAAGCACTTACAAACTACTTTTAAGTTTCCTGAAACATCTGGATGTACGTGCTATCCATGCTGATACGAGCTCCGTCTAATGGGTGTAGCAGACAAAACGGTGGACTTTGGCGGATTTTGTTTGACCTTAGTTTTTCTGTCGAGCCGACGGGAGGCGGGAGGTCAGACTAGCCGACAGCTGGGGCTGGCTAGCCAAATTGGCCTTGTCTTCAGAGCCTTATGGAAACGAATGACGATGAGCCGGCCTAGGAGAGCACCAAGTCGAGTCAGTGGGAAGACTTCAGAAGGCGAGTCAGTGGAAAGAAATGAGGCCAACTTGAAATTCTCACTTATCAAAAAGACCTGCCAACTTCCGATTGATTAATCACGTACCTCAATGAATGGCTGATGATAGGAATCCACATGCCGTAAAGGACCCATGGAAACGATCTATGTGTCCTGAAAGTAAACAGGTAATCAGAAGTAATTAGAAGTGATCATGGAGAATGTGACTATTTTAGCGACATAGCATCCATTGCTGTCGAACTTCGTCCCTAGGACACCCCACATAAGAACTTTAATTTTTCCCCGCAAACCGAGCTGTTCCCTGTTCGACCGTCAGTATGACAAAAGCTCTCATGAGCCCTGCCTGATCGTTTCTCGCTCTGTACTCTTTGTTCTGGAGGTTCGCATATTCATCTCTATGGTTCTACTTTGGTTTTATGACCACTAACGGAGAATAACTCTATTCGTGACCGCAGTTATCTATCGCATCCGTGAGCCATTTGTCTTGTTAGCCCTGTGTGCAATACAGCGAGAAAATAATCGAGCTTCAAAGCTACCCGTAGCTAGTAGGTGACCCGATTCCCAAGTTGGATGGGCTTTTGAGTATCGGCTATCATCCAGGTAACAGGCCTAAATAGGGTGCACCTAAGCTGCGAGCTAGTAACTGTAATCTAATCAAGTTCAGTGTCATAAAGGAGCCTTTACAACAGTGCCCCAACCGTCCGGCTGTGCACCGCATCCTAGCCTAATCCTCTTTGCTACTTCCCTGTCCTAAACAAGAGACAGAGTAATCACCTAAATGATAATCCGCGGTCTGGCTTATTCTACCCCACGGTACTCGAACCTAGGTTGCATCAGCCAAAATGCATTTGGTTATTTTGCTAGCCCTGGTCCAACATTTGTCAGACCCCCCTCAGGCTACCTACTGAATTCAATCATCACCAAAGCGTGGTGTCCTCGATCAGTCTGACGAAATTAACTTTCCCAGATGCCGTTCTGCACTTCATTTCTGTACGATCCCTTGATACTTGCCTTTGATTGTAGTGATTTTTTTCAGTTGAGTAAATTTGGATGCCCCGACCTTCTTCGGATCTCCGTCGGCCTTACCTTTGACACATTTGCCGTCATTGTCGATAGCATGTTCTCGACTGGCGGCGCTAGCAGTAAAGCAGCCTTCCTCCCTTCTGTCTTCAAAGACTGCACAAAAGCTAGTCTAAAAAGGTCAGAAAATATAAGATACACTTCCTTTTAATGATCTGTGTACGAAAGCTACCAACAGAAATTCACCTGTCGCGTGCCCGGGTCTCCATCTGACTACGACTTAATCCTCGCATGAGAACATAGTTTGGCACAAAACTCCTAACGTTGGCGTGACTATCGTTGGTTACAAACAATTTGGGCTGCTTCTTTGAGGATCGGTTATCCCTGTATACCGCAGAAAGTCTTCTCCTGTATATTTTATGCCACACCGTCCCCGATGACTTTCAAGGACTGATACTGAAAACCGGTAATTTACAATCACAAGAACTCGTGCTTGGCTGAGGCCATCGGTCACCTGAGTCGGAGAATGGCTAAATGTTGTCTGTCCTCACCAACCCGAACTTTGCCTCCGATTTCTTCCTTGGACTTATTTCAGCCACAGGAGAGTTCTGCGCTCCGGTAGTGTTTTGGTCACCATACTCTGGTCCACGACGCTATCAGGAATTTACCGCTTGTACCCAACCCGTTTGTTGGAATAGAAACCTTCAGTAACCCGGCGGAACCAACGACATATAGCCCTCTTTTCACCGGGTCAACTCCACGGGGTTGGCTCACTGGGCCTCAGCTTCCATAGATGTGGTCGCAGCACGGTCACTTGAGGGCATTCCGTAAAACATTTGTCATCTTCCCGAAGCTATCTGACAGACCACAACACTCAGTTTTTTGGGGGGACCTTCAAAACTAGGTGGAATCTAGGACTCGAGACAATTTTCTTCTCCTTTTAGCTTTTAGGTGGCGTCAGATTTGCTAGATTCTACCCCCAGCCAGTATGCGGACTTTGTCAAACTAAATACGACAACCTCGGAGAGACCAAGAGCAAACAAACAGTGCCACTTGGACAGCTAGTACTCCAGGCTTCGCAGATTCGCACCCACAACCAGGGATCTGTTGGCTCCTATTCAGCTAGACCGAATATCAAGGACAGCCAAATCTGAAACCTATGTGGTACTCACTCGGCAGGAGTCAGAATTTCCTTGTTACCAAAAGGAGACAGGAATCCCGAGTAAAATTAGAGGGACGGAGACTTCTCTACCGCATAATTTTATTAACCTCGTCATTGTCAACAGTATAAAAGTGGAAAAACCTGGAGAAGAGCTGAGGAATTAGATACACTTTTAGCTTCCGCTCCTGCTTGGTGTCCAGTGTGCCTATCCGATAACATTATCTACAGAGTCAACTCACCCAGAATAAGGTTCTTCCGTGAAGGCTTTCTGGAGACTGCGTTCCTTCCATCGGTATCCACATTGCAAACAACACTACTTCATTTGTACCGACTATCCTTGCCAGAACTCCGATTGCCTGCCTTATTGCCCCAAATCCTTGTAACAAGCTGACCCTCGACATCGCCTCGAGCGTGAGCCACTTGGCCCAAACTTTGTTGTGACAGTATTTGGTAATCCCATCTTCCGTTTCTAATCTTTTGCCGTAACTCAGCTGTAGTTGTCGATTTGTTGTTCACCTTGGAGCTTAAGAGCCCAGAAGAAGCACTTATAAGGATCAGTTATTGCGAAACTGCTTTTCTGTTGTATATATTACCGTGGCTATTTGAAATCAGCTTTGTTTTGAACTGTTTCGAAATTGGTCGCTACACGTAGTTCAAACGTCCAATTAATTGGACTTTACAGCACATAATATCCCTTGCAATGGCTGAGAAGTGGAATTATGCTGCAGTTTGCAAACCCTGCAGGTGGACCAAACCCTTTGCCAGTGAGTAGTGGTCATGTTTCTTGCTTTTTCTCGAGTATATCAGGTTGTTCTAGGGTTGGTTTGGTTTCCCACAGAGCTTGAGAAGATACGTTTCTGGCTGAGTTGAAGAAGAAGCGAGTGGAGGGACAGTTAGAGCGTGACAAGCGCAGTAGTCTGCTCAAGGTGAATAATGAGGCGGAAATGGCCCAACTTCCTTTGTCGCTCGCTGAGGTGGAAGTAACGTGGCCATCAGAGATGGAGTTGAGGACGAGATATTGGGCCCAAAACATCTGTCTCACCACCTGGGTGATTGCCTTGAACAGAATGGCGCTGCAGGGATATCGTGTTGTTTCCAATGGAAAATCAGCTGTGGATTATCGTTTGGATTCACGCAGAGCTGGACTGAGGTCCTTTTCGAGCGAGTCGTCTACGTGTTTTCTGTTTGTGAAACAGTTTGCATATCACGCCAAAAGTAGAGTTCAAGCTGATTGCAGGTGACTGCTTTATTTGGTACACTTATGCAGGAGACAAGCGGATGGTGCGACTTAGGAACGTTTAACCCCCAGGACGGGCACGCAATAGGTTCGGAGAAATCCTAAAGGGTTTGCATGGACAAGGTCACTTAGTGGCTGATTCGCTGATTGGCGGCTTGCTCCAAGGCTTGAAGTCTATGGTTGATGATTCAGATGCCCGGACCAAGTTGTCATTGAAAATGCTCAACTGCGGAGTAGCGCTCAAGAGGATAAATTGCATGTCAGACCTTAACTCACTGCTGACCATGGAGCGGATTATTCCAACACAACCAAAGGGCCTCCAGGATTTGTGGGATGGGACCGTTGTTGATATCTTGCGGAGAGGAGATGAACGCAGGTTTCAAGATCTGCAGCATTCAGCGTCCCGTGAAGCACGGATTGCTGAGAGTGAGTTTGGTAACCTGGCTGCCGATAGCGAGGCTCAATGGTGCTAGCAGTCGTCTTATTGGAGGAACTACGTACAGAACAGCACCCAGAAGCTACATTATTCACACCAAAACAAGGTGGTTCGTTGTCGGTCGCAGCCGATAGATCCTTGGCGTGTAACGGAGTATACGAGCTTGAGGAATGTTTGCACTTCCTTATCGAGATAAATACTCTTGTTCTACTTATTTTAAAGAATTCAAGGGTTGTTTTTCGTGTCTCCAGCGTGAACATCTGACCAGCAACTGTCCCGTTTCCACACCATGTTCAACATCATGTTTTCGGAAATGGCCTCTCCCAGTACTGCATGGTGCACGAAAACAATTTACCGACCGAGTCGTGTACGCTTCAACACAAGGACTTGAGCTTGATAAGCTGAGAACAGATGACGCAATAAAACCTGTCCGTTGGACCTGTGCAGCTATTGTTAGGCCAGAATTTCGCGTCCCTTTAAGTGTGCTACCAGTAGTAGTTGACGGACTGGGGCCTTCGTGAAGACATGTGCTCTGCTGAACAGCTGATCCTAGTTGGCTGTGAGGATAAAAGACCTTCTGGAGCTGGTGGGTCTGAAGGAATCCACCACCTCACTTTCAATCCCGACCATAAAAGAAACTACCACTTGGACTTCTGGAATAAGTCTAATCGTTTGGAAGTGATTTCGCGAGTATGGATCAAGCCTCTTCTGTTGATATGCTACCAACTCAATCAGTCCAGTGCTGCTCAGATGCTTACGTTTTATCCTGGCCTCACCTACTCTTCGTCCAAGGGCAGAACCTGGAAGATGGAAGGGTGCAAATCCCGACAAGTGGCAACGTTCCAGGGGCACACCTGGCACTGCTGCAAAGAAGCGGGAAAAACAACCCTATACTACGCGGGCGACCGCATGGTGGATTGTCCTTGGCCTGATAAACCAGAAAACCCTTTTTATATGAACGGCAAACACTTTGATATGAGAATCGACCCCCTGGCGGGATGGACCGATCGACTGTACAACGCCGATTTTTCTGATAGAGATGCAAAGAAAAACCCTCTTCTCTTGGAACACAAACACGCTGTCAATATGATTTCAAATGCCATAACCTTGTTGGACGGAAATTATGAAAATGCACTTTCAGGCGGGACTCCTGTGTTTAGACTTCCAAGTAATTATATTGTGGCGAAAGAGAGACTGGACGGCTTGAGAAAGGTATCTGCGCATCACTCCTATTTTGTTGGCAAAAACTCTGCAATCATAGAGGGATTTAGACTCAGGTTCCAGGCCCAGTTAGTCCCCGACATACCGGTGAAAAAAGACTTCGAGCCTAAGCTGTACTTGCCACATCATCCAGTGACAAGTTTTAAGAAATCTAGCCCGTTGAGGGTGGTGTTTGACTATGCGGCTGGATTCCAGGCACGCTCCTTAGCTTCATACTTGCTGCAGGGACCTGACACGACAACAAGCCAAAATGGAGTGTTGCTTCATCTTTGGAAGTAATCGGATGCCTCCGCTGCGTACGCTGAAGTGCCGATGAGAGACAAGGGAGTGCTGAGGTTCCCTCGTGTTTAAAATGGTCATCTAGATGGTAATCAGGTTAAATATCAAGTAAATGTTCGCCAATCTGATGCCACGTTTTCCTCATTTCATGCGAACTTTGTGCTAAATGACAAGGCAAACAATTGGAGAGGACATTTTAGGGTTACTTCTCCAGGGCCGTATATGATAACTTCTATAAGGGCTGCTGTCATGCCTTCTGGCTTGTGCTGGAGAAGGCAATAAGTTTTGCTATTCAGAAGAGCGAATTACTTTCGCGTGCCGGCTTTCGGCTTCATAAATAGGTGTGTATTTTATGGAGTTGCTGTATATTTTGCCAGACTTTGAGCGGGCCTATCCCACCTTGGAAGTCGGTGATAGCTCGCCACTGCCGGAGAAAACTTTCTGATTGGAGCGGAATGCTGTAGACGACACGTTGCAGTTTTCGTTTGCAATGCGCTGAAATCCTCAAACAAGGCGTGGCTTGCTGTCCATAGTGTCATCGGTTTTCGACCCACTGTGGCTGTTCCCACCTTCCATTCTGCTTGGAAACGTAGTGTTGCAATAACTATGTTGCCTCAAGCTTAGTTGAGATAACTCAGTTGGAGAAAAGCGCTTCTCTGTTGAAATGGGTGGTTGAGGATTATGGAACAACTTTGCACTTCGAAAATTCAGCCGTGGGTTCCTAAAGGTAACTCACTGAACGAATGTGCACATCTTCGTGTGTTTCGTGAAGCCACTGAATTTGACTATACGGCGGTGATGTATTCCATGAAGGTTTCGAAGTATTAGCTCCCGTATTAACTCACAGTTCCCTTTATCAAGGGTGGCACCTCTGAAGGCCGTCACGATTCCCCAGTCAGCATAAGCCGCTGCAAGACTGGCCTTTGGGGTCTCTTAGACTCACATAGAAGGAACTCGAGCCAATTTTGATAGAACTGTTCACTGGACGGACTCTTCTATGTTTTTGCGCTATATAAAAGATGCCAAGACGATATTTGGTAGGTACGTTGAGAATTGTTTGGCCGGAATCCACCGGCGGTGTGAACCCTGACAGAAGAGGAGCGTCAGATCAGAAGCCAACCCTACAGACTTGACGTCGAGGGACAAAACATCATCAAATGATATAGGCTGCTGGTTTGAACGTCTTTAATTCTTCAAGAACTTGGAAACCTTATGGCCAATCAGTCTCAAGGTTACCGCAACACCGCCGAACTTGGAGTTGAAGCAACCCTCGAGTACGATCCTCACAGTGTTGCAAGATGCGTGGGCGGACTCGCTTCTGGCTAGGCACTCCAGTTGTTTTCACTTGCTGAGATCCGAAGATTGGCCAAATCGTTCTGAAACATATATTGTGGTCATGACAGGCGGCCGTACAAATTGAGAACGAAGAGCTGGGCCATTGAAATTACACGAGATTGCTAAAGCGGAGGAGGAAGCTATTCTCTTTGTGCAAGCCAAGGCTCATGGTGAGGAATTAAAATGGCCGCGAGACAGGAATCTTAACCCATGCTCCAAAAGATCTCCTCTGAATGAGACGCTAATAGAACTCAATACAGTTTTAATAAATGGACCGATCCTTGTTTGAGGATGAGTGAAAATCCCCTGTCAGCTCCAGGGCGTGACACATCCGGTGATGCTGTCCGAGGCTCACCCGATTGCGGACTCATACATTCGACGGTACCACACAACGGAAGGAAAAGCAGGACTATCTCAGTTACTCGCAGAACTTTGTGGAGTATTTTGGATTTTGCAGAGTGGAGCTGCTTTCAAGCGCGTACGTGAAAGGTGGAGGAAATGTCTAAAGCATTAGGTAGTCTTGGCAAAGAGGTGTAGGCTCTTTCACCTGCCATTGGAGTCCAACCAGATTGTTCCTATTCAGTTGTGTCGGAATAGGTTATTTTGGTCCGTTTTCAGTTGAACACGGTTGCAGCTCTAAGCAGCAATGTGGATGCATCTTCACAAACCTCCAGATGTGTGCAGCCCGTATTGGAGCTTCTTACTCTTTGAGCGCAGATTTATTCCTTGTGATACCATTACCTATCATGTCCAGGAGTGGTATACTTCCGAAATGTTTAGTGATGATAGTACAAACGTTTTTGGGCTCCAAGGTTAGTGAAAAACCTAATGGAAAACTTGCCTAGTGATAAGATTGCTGTTAGATTGTTACAACTGGGCCTGCCGTGGCACTTCAATCCCACTCATGCCAGTCACCGTGGTGGCATATGAGAGATCAAAGTGCGCTCGGTAAGGACAGCATTTCTTTCAGTTTGTGATGAACAGCCGGCGACGCACAAAATATTACTGGCATTCCTTACGGAAAGTGAACGCGTAATACACGGAAGACTGCTCGTTCCCATAATCCTAGGACAGTCATGATCTACCAGAGCCCACTCCTAATGACCTAATTATCCTGAGGGCAATTTCACGAGGTATTCCGGCAAATCCTTTGCGAGATAGAATGACTTGTCATTAGAGGCAGGCAAACAGCTCTACATCTGTGTTTTGAAAGAGGTGGACCACTGTATATCTCACATCATTTCAACAGCGGCAGCAGTCGATAACTCGAGAATGCAACTTCAGATCGGGTGATATAGGGTCATGAGTATGTGAGGCTTTTACGCGTGGCCGGTGGCCAATCGGAGATATCGAGGGCGCGTCATCTTCCGATGACTGTCTAGAGCAAGCAGCAACAGTGCGAACTATTGGAGGACTAGTGCACCGTGCCATTAGGAAGGTCAGTCTTACTGAAGGACACTGATGTCAGAATTGCAATAGCCAACTCTCCTCAATAGGGAGGCTGATCTTCGGATCTTTTGAACAGAGAGGGTAAACTGAGAGTTGAACAACTGGTCCAAATGAGAGCTGCTATTGGCGGCAATCAGTTTCATGTACTGGAAAACGGTAGAGAGGGCAAGATATGGGTCCGACCACACTTGACAGTGCAAGAGAACAATCCGGGTGGGATTTCGGGGGCCATTGTGACGGATTTCAGAAAACCCCGTTCTGTTCATCGGTGTCCACATTGCAAACAACACTACTTCATTTGTACCGACTATCCTTGCCAGAACTCCGATTGCCTGCCTTATTGCCCCAAATCCTTGTAACAAGCTGACCCTCGACATCGCCTCGAGCGTGAGCCACTTGGCCCAAACTTTGTTGTGACAGTATTTGGTAATCCCATCTTCCGTTTCTAATCTTTTGCCGTAACTCAGCTGTAGTTGTCGATTTGTTGTTCACCTTGGAGCTTAAGAGCCCAGAAGAAGCACTTATAAGGATCAGTTATTGCGAAACTGCTTTTCTGTTGTATATATTACCGTGGCTATTTGAAATCAGCTTTGTTTTGAACTGTTTCGAAATTGGTCGCTACACGTAGTTCAAACGTCCAATTAATTGGACTTTACAGCACACAATATCCCTTGCAATGGCTGAGAAGTGGAATTATGCTGCAATTCAGCTAACTTTCCCGGATGAGAAGATAACACCTCGCAGGTGATCGAAACCCTCTGCCCATGGCTGTGATTTACACTTTCCCTTTCGGTCGACACTGGACCACTTACCACCCGGGATCTGACGGATTTCACTGGCAGCTCCATCCTGAAAGTTCATGACTTCCTGATCGTTTATTGGCTCACGCAGTGTGTATATGTGGATGCTCTCAATCCCCACCTAATGAAACACTCCCATAGTCATTCCTGGACAATGATATATTCCGATTAGTTCCACTAAAATTGTCTTTCTGACACTCACGTTGATTATTTCTCAAATCGGGGAAAAGTTCAAAAATAAAATAACGGCGCATTTTCTGACAAGTGATTTTGTCAGCCCAGGTCAACGCCGTTTCCTGGAAACACCATTTGTGGACTACCTGTTAGGCTGTCTCCCTAAACTTAGTCCAGGGCGCTACTGACGACTGCTTGCTAATAGGTATTATCTTTCTAGTTGTGTAGGGTCCTTTTGACAGTGTCATACACCGGTTTTTTACATGAGTCTAACCCCTTGGATCTAGGGACCCATTATTCAGCTGGTTTTTTCGTTCCTTCGACGGTAAGCTATTGATTAACATTAGAAGAGCTCTCCATTACCCAAAAACTTTCACTGGTAGTGTTATCCACGGCAGCTTTTTCAGTCCCACGCTCTCCCGCAAGCAAACTGACAGCTATTTTATTTCCGTTCGCCATGACGATATCCACCTCTTCGCGTACAATATTGGTGTTTTGTATTCTTTTATCACAAGAAGCTTGCTTCTGTTAGTAAACGTACTTTGCAGAACTTGTCTTTCCTCAGTTCCTGGAGCAACTGTACATTGCTAAGACTCTTCAGTGAGGATAACATTACTCCCATATATACCGAAAATATTCTCACAGGCTTATTTTGCATTTACTTTTATCCAGCCTCCGACCCATACAAAGTGTTGAACTGAGGTTGAGGTTTCTGGCTCTTCAATCCTCTGAGAAAACGAAACCATTCAGATTCCGAGGGCTAGAATATTGATGGACCTGGTTCCTAGATTATTTCGCCTTTTAAACGGTAAATTCAGGATACATAAGGGCCACGTTAGAAACCCTATTGAATACTGCCCCGTAGTCTTCACCAGCTTGTGCCGATAGGGCTGTTGGATAATAGGAAGTTTTGTGAGATGAAGAAATAGGGTTAATCAGTTTTTCTAAGTAAATGCTTGTAGCCATAGCTGTGAAAATTTGAAACTACATCCGAATCGGCATTGACCGACGAAACCACTCCTGACGCTATTCACAACCCCGTTTGAATTAGATTTCCTGTTCCAGCTTCACCATTCACAGACCTTATGGGTTCACCGTGTACCCTGAGGGTGAGAAATAACATAGCCAATGTTTTCGTAATAAAACAGTATATTTCTCGACAGCGGCCGAGAAGCCCGCATGAGATCATGACCAGGGTTAACCTGACGTCAGATTTCATTCCGGTCAGACATTCTGCTTCACGAGTAAGTGGTTACAAATTGTTCAATCTATACAGTTGTCAGAGGTGATCGACATAAAAATGTGAAACGATGCACATTCTATTTCATCCCGCAGATCAGTATGTAATTGAACGGAGGTTGCCGGAATTGGGTAAGATTTCCGAAAGATCGCTTCTAGATGTCTGGTGTCCCAGAAAGCCCTAGCTCCCGTTTATCAAACACTCCTGAGTCGAGCGCAGTATGACTAAATATTCTCCTCATAAAGCCCATCATATGCGATTTTCCATCTCCGTAAAGCTACTATCAGTTACTTGGTTTTCTATCCGGGCTATTTTTCCGCATTGTATTTCGCTTGATCCGGGCCTCCTCTTGTTCCTAGTTCTTAAATTTTTGGGCAGACTACTAATACTGTCTTTTTCAAGCACTGAAACGAATATCCATTTTGCTGCTGAACATGGAGGTCTGCTCGGTATTTTGTGACTTGCTTCACCGTTATCGTAGCACTAAGCTATCCAAAACTGTAAGTAATCCACAGCAGCGTGAACTCACCCTCGTAGTATTGCCACGGGCCTTTCAACCTCATTGACAATTGGTGAAAATATTCAAAGAGCAGCAGGGATGGATGTTATTCGCAGTAGCCCTAGCCCAACACAAAGGCTTTTAAACCTGCTGCTGGAGGCACGGGCTCCTACTCTGTTCAGTTTGCAGTTGCCTCACACTTCCATGCAGATCATTCTTTCTCCTTCTTCTCCTTTTTCTCTTCCTTCTTTTACTGATTTAGCTTATACTGAACCCACCAATGTCGATCGCCAATTATTCATGAGGCAGAAATACACTAGCTCGTGTGATTGTCAGGAAGAACCTGGAGCGGCGGTTTGCTGAAACAGACAGTCAGACATGCCTTTCTTGTACGTTTGATCTTCTGCGCTAATACTTTTCCATGCTAAAAGAAGAAACTCCCTCTGCGGCCTAGGCGGTTGGACACAATCTGCCTCCTAAAGTGAAGGCAACAGTCCGTCCTCAACAGCTCTCAAGACCTCGTGAGCATATGCAAAACGCGGCTGGTAGGAGAGCTACGAAAAGTCCACAAATGGACTCGACTACGGTCATGTACAACAATCGTGGCACATGAACAAGTCACATCTATAACATATTTCCCTCCAAGCGGACTGAAAGGATATTGGCTTCCTTATCCTTTAGCTTAGACCCAACTCTGCGAATAGGCTAACCCCATAAAGATGGGTATTCAAGTTTGCCATGTTGCCAGTTAACCTTACCTCCGCGCTCAGGTGGGGTGATAGTGCATTCTGCAGACTTTGACACTAAAAGCCTATACACTGGGTGACAAACTTCTCTTGGTCTGGATAATAATGAGGGCTTCTCAGAGTAGCGCACAACCCAAAACCGTACAGGATCCTTAAAGTGGTAGACTATCCGGGGACTTCCACTGTGCTTTTCAATAATAGATGCATACACAGAAGACCGTACCTCTGATGATGAGCCCCCGCTATTGAACAGCAAAAGTCGTTTACAAATCATGATGGATGACTAGTTAGGGGAGCATATAAATAGAAGTCTTCAGTCGAACATTCTTATTCTGTAGTCCGAATGAAATCAACGAACACCGCAGGCCGCACCGGGTCGACCAAAAAGAATCTTTAGAGTGATGGCCAAAATGTTGTATGACAAAATTAACTTTCGGTTGTAAAATAAAAACAGTCGCATGGAATATCTGGTAATATAAGTCCTTCCACGGAGTAGCGTTCTGCCTGCACCATTAGACCAAACAGAATTTTGGGTTTTGGGGCTGAACATCGGCGCAGGAGAATCCGAATATCTATGATCAGCTTACACAATCGTCTGGTCGGAAACGAACCCCAAACATCAGACTGCCCTCAGCCAGTGATTCTCGCTATTACACCAAACCCTTATAAAACCCTCTAAATGGGAGAGTTCAGCAGTTAAAAGACAGTGAAAACCTTGGACAAAATTGAGACATGATCAAAAATCAATGTTTGGGAAAGTATAGTTCAAGTTATCAGCTTGATATCTACAAAAAAGTAGAGAGCATACCAAAAGGCGAAGAGTTACAATTTTTTCCCCGTTACGACGCCAAAACCACTGCTGGGACCACCTCAGAAATAACTGATTTGTTTGATCTGCTTGTAAATGTAGAGGCGGTCTCGCATTCGGTCAGGCTTCTAGGTTCTCACCCTGGAATAACCTGCCGAATCGGGCGGTGATTTCACTCATGTCATCAGTGGTGATATTTATCTTTCCCATGACATGCGGTCTCAAAATGTGAACCGTTAAGATGCCTGAAGCAGGTACAATCCACTCCCCACTGATCAAATAAGCGCTGACCCAGGAAACTTGGTCGTTTTATCAGCGTGCTTTTCTATGCGAAGCCCACTGCCCGCTGATTGCATGTTACCTTGGGAGACAGCATGAGCACTTGTCCGCTGTTTGCCTCTGGTGTAGCCCCTCAGTCTGACCAAGTGAGTGTGTAAGCTGTCCCCAGAAACTGCGTTGCTCCCGAAAACATCTATCCAGGTTTTCTTTTAGCAATCATCGACTAATGGCCGATATATTCAGCGAGGTTTCTGAAAGTGGCTTCTCTTTCTTATTGGCCTGTTGCGTCTGCTTCCCCGGCTAAGCCCCTCCGCACTCCATTAAGTGGCTTACTAACAATCGACCCTGGTGAGCGATGGTTTTGATATTAGAACAGCAATTCGAAGAATTCAGGGAGAGGCTGCATTTTTTACTCCTTTTTAGCCGGATTAGCTAATAAATACATATCAACCTTGAAGCCTTTGGCCTCAATACGTGCTCCTTCATCTAGTTCAGTTGTCATCCCAAAAAGCTGTCCGAAGAACTATAGAATATTTGGAGCTCTTCCAAAGGTAACTTTCGGTTCTGACTCTGCGCCTCCTTCTGTTACCCCTCGAGAACTTCCGCGTCTGCGGCAGTGAAGCATGAATGAGGACGTTTTTGAGGACCGAGAGGTTGCACTCAGCGGAACTATCTTGCTGTTTTATGAATGAACGGTAATAACCTGGATGTCTTTCGGATGTCAGCTGTTTTTTCCTGGTTTGGCTTGCAACCAAGAATCTTCCTGGCAATGGATTTCCAACGATGCCCTTGTGCTCCACCTTGACAACTATTCTTGAAAAACACTTATTTATTTAGAGCTAACTTCGAGAGTCAGATTACCAGGCCCTCCATAGAAAACATCCAACTAATTCCTAGAAAATTTCAACTCGTTCCCTAGTTCAAATATCTAAAGTCTGCGCACAATTATTCCCTCATATTTTCAGATACCTATCAAAGTACTGGAACGGTCATTCAGGTGTGTAATATAGCATGCAAAGCTCAGAAAATCAAAAAGGCCTACATTAGCCTCAGAGACTTTTCAAATTACTTGTTGTCCAAGTTCAGTATGTTGCCTTCCTCTTCTTGATACACTTTTTAGTTTCTCGCCCAGGAATTCCAGGTCATTGTTGCTTGTTATCGTTCACAATTACAGTCATTCGTAACCGGACGAAACTGGCCCTAAGTGAGAGCGGGACTGATGCGAAAATTTTATGGCTCTAGATCAGCAAAGCTGAAGAACACAAGACAGACGAACCTCAAAAATTAGGCAAAAATCTTACCAAACAGGAACGGAAAATTGGCGGCGTTCAAGTTGAAAGGCGCTCACCTCGACTGGGTCAGAAATCAAGTCAAACTGAGTTCCAGTTGGAAAATTAACCGATGTAAACCGTTGCTTTGGAATGTACTGGAAGAAAAGGGCTATTAAGAGTGTGGCATTCAATGGCGAATTCGCGTTATTAGGAAACAAGCGTATGCCGGAAATACTCGTTGAAGGTTTCCTTTATGTAACGGACACTGCATGATATATCTAGGGCCTTCCAATGCATGCCGATCAATAAAGGTTGCCATCCATCAATAATTGGCTCTTTTGTTGTCTTTGAAACCTCGGGCAGAAAAGTGTTATATTACCAACTACAAAACACAGCTCAGTCATTCACATACAACAATGGCACAGCGACCATTGAAAAGCGCAAAACAGTTAGGAAGAAAATAATAAATGCACGAACGGAATTTTGTGAACATCTTCCCATTGGCTGAGCCCTCCCTAAGGATTTGCAAACCGCTAGTGAAACTACTGAGCCGTATGTATTGAGTAAAAACAAAGCCAAACAGCCCTGCATGGTTGACCGCGTACAAACAAAACCAACATCTAACTGGCCGCAGTCTTTGGCGTGGATAGTATCCGAAGGTTCAACTCTAAAGTCTTCAGCAGTGTTCGCACCAACACTTAACTTCGCAGTTGGCCATCAGTGAGAAGATCGTTCTTCACAAATTCAGTGATCAACGAATTCTGAGGCCGCCCTCCGCAACCACTTATAGAAAGTCACCGGGCTGTGTGAGTTGCCCGATCTCTGTCTGAACCTATCTCGCTTGCTAAGCCGATAGGTATTCAGCTTTTCATTGCTTTTAAAACTTATCGTCTATCACTGAACTGTCTTGCGAAGCCTTGAGGCAAACTTTCGGGCAACCCAAATGATCCTTTACCACTTTGAGCGTAACAACAATATGGATTTACTACTTTCGGGCCCATAACACCTTCTCTCGTTAGTATTAATGGCCGGCTTTTGATTACGTTTTCCACTTTCGACGTTAGTTTTACTAAGTCCTCGCCAGACATACTCCAGTCCGCGTCTGTTTTACTGAGTGTTCGGTGCCCCAAACGGATGATACAATCACTCGCAACCTCTCCCAGTTACTGGCATTGGGTGTCCATATATGCTATTCTGTCTCACTCTCTAGAGAAACTCACAAAACTTAGTCAGTGCAATATGGTGAGCATTAGTACCGAACTTACGCCGCGTTTCTTTGAGCTTACTTCCACCATATCTGCATATAGCCCTTGGCCGGCATATTTTAGCCGAGAAACGAACTAGAGTCCGCACAAAGGAGTCAGTTAAAGGTGAGTATGGTCAAGGCGTGCACCACTGCAATAATAAGGTAGGCAGAAAGACAATTGTAGCTTCAACCTCCACCCTACCAAATGTGGAGTGAAATAGTCCGGGGTACTCATCCTTAATATGAGTGGACGCGTAGCTAGAGAAACAAAGGTATTCCTGTGGAAGGATCATTATCAACTGATAACGCGAGGGCGCACAAACACTATTATTCAACAAAATATTTATTATCAACTAAACGGGTATCTGAATTTCTCTGTGTAATGCAGTGCTTTGACGAACAATGTGAAGCACCTGTGTGTGCCTCCGAGGCCATTCTACTCATCTGCACCTAGAGCCCCTATGGCTGCGCCGCCTACGAATGAACCTGTCCTTCTTCTGCAATACTGTAAAATGTACTTCTTGCAGTTCAGCCCCCTAGGTCAGAACTCCCTCCAACTATTCTTTCTATGGTCTTGATTCCAGTATCCAGGACTGCGATGCGGTCAAACTGCTTTATTATTAAATATTCTTCCCTTTGGAACAAACTCCCGCCCCAACTTAGGTCAATGTCTTCGGCCTCTTCATTATTCAAAAAATAAACAAATAAACATCTAACTGTCCAAAAACTCATCCGAATGCATGACCCCTACATGTCTATTACCCAAGCCTACGAACTGGGCCTGGGATACTAACCAAAAGCTTAACAACTTTGTTCAGTAGACAGTTATTACCGACTGATGGTAAGGAGCAAGTGGATGCATTCTTTATTATAGTTAACAAATAAAAGCAGTCCAGCCCATACTCCATGACTGTCAACAACACACTACTTGTGTTTGTCTGGCCACTTCCTATTTTCAACGCTCCTGACCACGACCCTCTACTGGCCACCTTTACTCCGTTGATTCTTTTTTTCATGCTGTCAGATTTTACCGTAGCCGGTTAGGTCCTTTTTTATCAGCTGTGGCCAGGTATAAGAGCATTTATAATGCTAGAAAATACATAGTAGCATATATAATATTGTCCTCAAGGTACCAGTCTCATCCATGCTTCAGCTATTTACTCGTTGATACCCTATTTCAACACGTGAGATTCCAGGCCTCGTTCTGATGAACGAACCGCCAAAATCCATGTGGTCTTCCATAAACCATTCATTGAACTACACATTAGTATTTGCCCCCGATGTCGCCCGTCCTCGCCTCCTTGCTTTGTTGGTAATTCTCACTAAGCCTCACGATAATTAGTCGCTAGTACTGGTCTTCTTCGCTTTCCGTAGGTGGTTTAATCCAAAAAATCAGACCTCAGTGTCGAGACCACCCGTTTCTGTTACTGGCATGATTTTGATCTTCTGTTTTTCCCCCGTAACCCACAGCTGGTAGAATTGCCAGACTGCAGCCTTCTCCGTTTTGTTTTCAGAACCTACCCCCTAAGGACGATTGTCGCCTTCTACATCCCAGGAATAACTTGGAACCTCTCTCGCTGGACAGAACAAATGAGGTTTACTCACGACTCCACTTTCGCCCGTCTCACGATCGCTTTCCCCAAGGTTCCCACCATCAGACTACTTGGACCTGGACTACTCGATCTCACTGCATTCTTACAACTCATTTTAATCCCGTATATCATTATGCCGGTTCCGTGTTAGAACCCGCTAATACTGTTCAATCACTGGCACATTTATTGTCAATGTTCACTGCCTCAACAATCACCCAAAAAAGCGTCCGGCGCTGACATATCCTTCGGTAGTCCTCCAGTGGGCAGCGAAGTAATTAGTAACTACCTGCACTCTTCGTCGGTCCACCCGATAGCATCCGCAAGGCTGTTGCATCAAGTGTTCGGGTTTTGCAGATCACCACGTTCCATCCGTGACTGAAAGTCTCCGATACAGTTCCCATGCAGCATTGCCGCTCCGTTCCCATCATCTGTTACACCTGTCGAATTGGTTATTAGAAATGTGACACTCACCGTCTGCTTACTATACGATCACCGTTATTGCAACCTTTGATCTTTCAGGTGTTGCAGTCGTGTTATATTATCGAAACGGACCCTGTATCCAGCCTCTAAGTCACACCACTATCTGCACCGGCTGATACATTTCATTTCTATATTCGTTGATCCACTACCACTTTTCGCGATATACCTGGGCAGTTTTATTGATCTGTCATTTTTGCATGGTACACACCACACAGCGTTCATCTATTGACGTACACTTATCCGTGGATTATTCTACCATCCCTCTTGCAGAAGTGAACACCAGTACAATGCCTGTAACCACACAGTCAATACTGGTTTGTCTTCCACTTCCGCTTTGATATTTCATACCAACCCTATATAAAGTTAACAATTTGTTGCACGCCCACCTGTTTTCCTCCCGCCGGCCCCTACCACCAGCACCCTGGTAGTCTCCCTCCCAAGAAATACGCAATCGTTTGCCACACATATGATCCCTCCAGTATACAGCCACCACTTTATATACTACCGTCTTTGCAGACTGATATATTTCCATGTTAATGCTTCTTGACATACCTGTCGTAAAGTGAATAATTCACCGAGAGTTTCGACGAGATTTCTGTCCATATGCCTCTCATATTCTGCAGCCCACCAACAACATATACTCTGAATATTTTCGAATTTCCACCAGTGGCAGTTATTTCCTTTACCACTTATGCATGCACTCCAGACCTTCAGCCGACATCATTCTACCCTGACCTTCAAATTCGCCGGGCATTACTACCGTTTTAGTCTACAGTAACACTCTCTTTGATACTCTGCATAGGCGTGTTGTACCCTTTAATATAAGAACTTTTTCCCTTTTATCGGCCGATGTTGCTGCTGTACCCACCCAGAACGAGCATAAGACCTTAGCGAGGTTGTCCAGTGGGGTCCCTGCACCAAACAATCGTTCCGTTATCTTCCTTGAAATTTGGCAAAGCATTCTAAGACACAATTCAGTTTTTACGGCTTCCTGGGTTTGAAAAATGAAATGTGGCGATAAGCATATCCCTTTTACGACTTTGGAGACGTCAGTTACTTTTTCTATATAACCAAGGGTTTCATTACTCGTCGTGGCCTCCGAGCACCGCTTACAATGTTGTTCATCACGAACAAACCCCCTCCTCAATAGCACCAATCAGGGAAGAACGCAGCTCCTGCTATCCATGCAATGATCAGTCCGTATACTTTTCGAGATAAGCACTTCGAAGTTATTCGGCAGAATTTGTCGTCTCCTTTTGCACTATTAGCAGCCCAAGTAAATACTCTCGAAACAACGATAAACGGTTATCCTGGAATTCGTGAAAATTATGATAGAAGAGGCGACTCAACCGCCGCTCTATGTCATCATTTTCGCGGAGGCACACCGAACCGCTCCGATCGGTAGGTCGGTATATTATGCGGTCCAGTTTTGTGCTTACCTCACAGAGCATCTGCGGTTCCCCACAGTTTGGTTCAGCATTCAAAGCGCATCTGGCACGTCTTAACCAAGGATATAATCTTCTTCATCGTAATCCCACCCTATGAGAGTAACGCTCTAAAGATGTGGCAATCCGAATAAAACTGAACCTACTGACTCCGGCGCCCGAGCAGCCAAATCATTCGGCGATAGGACCTCAGTTTTCCTCTTATTTTCATTGTTGTCTAAAGAGAAGATGTACAGCTATATACGACCCGCTTCTATGACCTGATTCCTACCCTTGGTGCTCACGGCTAGCAACTTGGAAGTTCCTTCAGGTTGACGTCTCCTCGCATATAGCTCCTTCGCCATTTTCGTACCGTCCAAAAAGGCTAGGGCTCTGGTCAATACTCTAGGGATTACTACCTCCACAGCTTTTACAGGGCGAGCCCCTGTTTGGTGCGATTTGTTGAGGTGTATGAAGCACACTGCTGCCACATAAGCCTCTTCCCAATGTTCAATAACTGTAGCCTGGAGAAAACTCGGGCAACTTTTCTCCCTGTTTTGTGTCGCAAGCCTAGCAGTCCGGCGGAATAGAATCCTCACACGAAGTACCTGCTTGTCCAGGGATAATTTTTAAGATCTCTAGCTGTATTTTATGTTCGACGAGTATTTCGCCTGGTTGGTTTATTGTTATCATATACGGTCGTTCTGTCCAGCCTGCCTAAGTAATTGGTCAGGTCTTTTAACGTTACTTCATGGACGACCATGGTCCTAAGTCCTGCTTCTTCAGCCCAGCAAACCTAGTTCAAATCGCATACAACGAATGATTGATTCAAATGTACGCACAGCGTCAAGATCGGACCTGTGATCCAGACGGATCTGGGTTATGTAGCAATCTCGCTTTTTCAACGCGGGGTAGGAGATTGCGTAGACGTCGAGCGTGGTTTGCCTGGCTTCGTACATAACGCTGTCGATCGAATTCCAGGCATTCCTATTTGGTTGACTAAGCAAGTCCCTCAGAATATTCCTTGCTTATTCACGGCCCTCAGAAGTAGTGGGTTACATATGGCTGCTTTTGATCAGGTCTATCATGCTGGCTTTTACTGAGGTTTCAAACCGCATGACAAGATTGCAGTTTGATTCCGAAAGCTCGTGAGAGCTAACCGACTCCACTTTGAAAAGACGAAACGACTTTTGAGCTGGGGCGGTTTGCCCGGCGGCCAGCATGGAAATTTCGCCCTCATGATGGCTTGGATTATGGTACACACTATATTTGGAGACATTTTCAGCCGACTGACTCTGGTTATCTTTATCAACTTCTTGTGGCCTTCTGAAAACTGGCTGCCGTTCTAAATTGAGTGTCTTTACTCGAATATACCAACATTCATACGGCCACATATATCGTCAGGAATACATGAACCAGTACTGACAAGACGAGCGGAGGTAACCCTGTCCAGAGGAATAAAAATAACCAAAACCTACCCGGTGACTTGCAGTGTCATTTTTGTTCTGGTTTTGTCTTTTTTTGATTTTTTGGCATCATGGTCTCCCTCAGTATCCGAAATGACCACTTTCATTATTGTAGAGCGCTTTAGAGCAATGCCTAGCAGATTCACACGAATCTTAAAACCAGGAAACTATTGATTCACAGTTTTTACTATACTGGATTGTGGAATGAGCAACTCCACAAAAATATACAAGCCTCAAAATACGTGGTCACTTAGACTGAAAACGGGAGCCAAGTTCACGGCGTGAGAAAACTAGCACGTAATCACACAGGTCTAACGAGTTACGATTAAATCACGCCTTGGGAGGGAACAAACGAACGCCGATGCACAAGGGTTTGGGTGGTAAAAAGAAACAGATGATGCATATAACCGAGTATTTTTAGCTAACATAGGGTATTATGGTAATCTTGGAGGATCTCCTACAGCCGACTCCTAAAACAAAGCGTCCGTCGAGGTAGTAAATCCAATATAACTTTCGAAGACTTTCATTTTCCCAGGATGATCAGTATCTCTACGGCCTCCTTTGTCTGCAAGGTGTAGAAAACTTTCACAATGTGTTGGATAGTTAAAGGCATAGAATTTGTTTTTCTTTGCTTGAAAGCAAGCAAAACACATGAAATTGGCTGTACTTCAGGATGCTGATGGACAGAATCAGTGGCATTTATTACCCGCGGAAAGTTGGTCCAGCGTAAACCATATTTGTTGTCAGTGCCATTGCTTGCTTGGCCTGTCATCCAGGCTTGCCACACCAGTAAAGTCTCGTTTCGAGTGACCGGTAACTGGTATGATAACCGGAAGCCAGCTCGAGAGATTTTTCAGTGACTTGAAACAATAGCCAATGGACCAGGCCGGAATGCAGATGTTAGTGCCGAAATTCCCCGAATTTCCTGGGCCAGCAAAGAGTTCTACATGGCAGGGTGCCACGGAGTGAAAGAGTCAGAAACCGGAGTTGCAACCGCAGCTGGACTGACATGTACGCTTTAATAACCAATGATGTCATGTCTTGCTGAAACAACAAACACGGAAGTTATTACTGCGAAATGTATTGACCAAGGTCATTTTTGCAAGGGAAAAGATCTGCCGACCAGCCAACCAACCTAACGAAATCAACAAAGTTTCCCAACGGAAAGTTCATCCCGTAAGCGGAATACACCGACATGCATGTTTGAGGAAATTCACTCCAGCTATAAATGAAACCTTTATGAAATTACTAAAATTGACGGATATTCACAGAAAGAAATGGAATGTAGGACGAAAATCACTCCAACCACCTGTACCCTCAGGCGAGGCAGTGTGGTGGGGGGCAGTGTGGCTTGCTTGAACTTATAACTCCCTAAGGCAATCCGTACGAAACTTCCATTGCCTAACAACTTCAACTACTTAACAAAATTTTGTGCCAAAACTAAGCCAGCCAATTCACTGCAAGCAATCCTTTACTCTCGAATGACCAACTGTCCCAGGTAAATGGACACATCGGGTTTCTTTCACGAAAGTCATTTCTTTACATTTGTGTCTCAAGATGCGTGACAGGCAAGCTTGTTTTATTACAAAAATATAACCCTTCCAGACACTCCACAGACGAAGCTTGAGTAGTTTTGTTGGCGTCTGTTTTTGATGTATACCCAAAACCTTCTGCTGGAACCAGCAACAGGTCTACAACACCGTGTAAAATCTTTTCAGACTCCGAGAGGTGCTTCCAGCCGTCAAACCATAACGACTTATGGTGATCACTTACATTCAGACCAAGCCGGTCGCAAGCTGCATGTGGCTATGTCTCAGAACTAGTGGTCACTTCACATTTGACACTGCATTTTACATGAAATCAGCAACCATTCTTGCCCTCCTTCAAATAATGTTTTGAGAGAGCTGTAAGCAGTCTTGTTACTGTTCAGTTAGCGTTAGTGTAAGAAACAGTGACAATTATCGAGCTTCGTGTTCGTGGAGTTATGTTCCTTCTTCGGTTTGCAGATCTAACACAATTAACACCCCACTGAGGATCAGTGATCTTCGCTTAATACAGTGACACGAAACTAACCATGAATCGACTCAAAAGAGTTCATTGTAGGAGGAGACATTCTCTCAGCTCCCACGATCGCTTCAGTTGAGGAGGTGAACGAGAAGAGACCGGGGGGTGCCGACCAAGTGCATTCTTACCGCAACGAAGTGCAGAGACCGTACGCCGGCATGTGCCGGGGAAATGTTTCGGAATTAGCGCTAAGGATTGCTGCGTGCGCAAAAGGTACAGGCAGAGAATTGAAAGATGGGGCGTGATCACCTGCTCACTATGCCGCCAGCCATTGTTATTTTAATCTCCGCTGATATCATCTGTATAGTTTTGACTGCCGTATTCGCAGCTTTCGAAGCCAAAGAAGGAACCACAAGGGATTTCAACAAATTTGCCTGGGATTGATTCGGCACTGATAAGCAGTTGCATAAAAGCTTGTTGAAAGTGAAACGTGAATACCCTGTTGCAGGTTACCTTGTTGCAGAAGCGATGAGCGCCAATCAAAAACCAACCTCCCACCTTACCTCAATGCCACGATAAGTGTAAAACCCCAGCAAAAATCCATTTCACTTCATCAAAGACCTACTTACCCGGTTACCACCTCTTACCGTCTTCTGTTCCTACCGGTTGATCACAATCTACTTCCTGTTCGCGCACCTCTAGAAATGAAATCCTGAGTGAAAAATGAGGTTAAATTCAAGCTAGCTTGTCGAAATGGCCGACAAGTATTTGCTATTTACTTTTTTTGAAAGTAACTTATCTCTGGAGGCAGAGATAACGTCATGACTCATATTGAAACTGAAATAGCTAGCCTCTTTATGCTCATCCTCAGCAGCTCCACATAGTACGAGGGACGTTTTCTTCACACCGGAATCGGACACTAGCTGTGCATGCCCCAAAATTTTTTCATAATACTATTTCGGTCAACAGTCTTTTCCTAAGGTCTCTACGTAGGTAGTAGACTCCATAATTTTTCGGGTTTATAGGTATCATTCCTGAGTGAGAGTGGAGGTGACATGCTTTGATCCTGCGGATAATATTTAAATCCAAATGAAAGACCAAAAATGGACTGAAGGAAACTTCTTTGCTTCAAAGTTCGGCCTCATAATAAACAATTTCCTCAAGGAAGACACCGGCGTAAGCAAGACAGGCCTGCAGCAGATTCCGGCCGAATCTTCATCGGGGCTGAACGAGTTTTCAAGAATATTCACCAAGTCCCTGTCAAGCTTGTTTCCCAACCTTAACAAAATATGATATTCACGACTCCTGTCAACAATACATGTGTATTTATTCATAAAAGAATTTCGGAAAATTCCCGATGAGCACATTTGGAGAACACATTTTGGCAAACTAGCCCACTTTCAGTGATTCATAATCATGCCACTACCTCACAACATAGGACAACAAGTCAAAGGTTTGAACCAATTAGATAAGTGAGAATTGATAGCAATTATTATTCAAAGGGAGTTGAAGGAAGAAAGCAATTGCAACCAGGGCTTGAAACAAGGCCAGAGGTGTACTGTATTCTCTTGTGTTCCCAGTTTTCATCTGGTTTATGGCTTGTTGTAAGGTGGAGATAGGGTCAGGGCAGCCTGAGGGCACGTACAAGCTATTTTAAGCATATACAGGCGGGTCGTGGAGGCGGATGCTGAGGGCTTCAGCTGTGGCGAGCACGAAACTTTTTGGCGGTCTTGATTGCCGGCCCCGAAACTTATACAGCGCACCAAAGGCCTCGAACAAGTTTGCTGCGTGATTGGTCCGGGCAAGGTGTGAAACAACAGCGCTAGTGAATGACCTAACGGCTCCAGTGTTTAACCAAGCATGGTGGTGTTCATGGATGCTTTCAAACAAACACCTGGTTGTGCGGCCGATATACATTTTTCCACGGGAACAATTGAACGAATAAGCACAAAGTGAGGCTGCAGAATCTGGCACTTAGTCTTTCAGCCGCAAATGCACTACCGGCCCGGACTGGAACAGAGCCCGGTGCTTGGCTGCGTAGAAAGTTTTGATGATTACCCCTGGCAATCTTCTCTGCGCAGTCCTTGCCAACGTACCACCCCTGAGTGGCAAGGAGAAGTAGATCAGCTTTCTTTCCACCCCAAAATTCCTTGAAGTTTCCACTCCAACCCGCTTTACCTTCTGAACTAGCCGGTCCGGATAGCCGTGTTGGATGGAGGTTGTTTGCACCCTTTACAGCTCTCTTTCTGCTGTGTCCTCCGAACATATTTTTCTTGCCCTGTCTGTGAGGCATCGAATTGAGTTCTCCTCAATCTATAGAAGCACTTTGTTGAAAACTAGTTCGCTCGCCGAACCGTGTTCTCCAAATAAGCAAAATTATCCAAGCTTCCTCCTCGTTAAGGTTTACCACTGCGCACTTCTCTGGGTGACTAATGACGAAACGATCTGGCGTTCTTAGATCAACACCTGGAATAATTATCGAATTGTCTGTGAGCCGTTTAATAATCTCGTGCCTCCCACCTATTCCGTGTTCATCGGAGCACCGTGAGTTCACGCTCTCTTCATGATCCCAAGTAGAACCTTTTCTGATTGATGATCAACCGAAATCACAAGAACTTGAATCGACAACAAAACCAAAAGGAACTCCGGGTAAGTCGGAATCACGTATTAAGCGGTTATGTGAAAACGCAACACGTCATACAGTCATTACTGACCGTGGTCCTTCCTTAGCAGGCCGTACACGGAATGCCCGTGAGGAAAGCCGTATACCAACCAAGCTCCACTGAACAAGAAACCAGAGTGATTTAAAAGAGGTATTACCAATGTGTGCAGATGAACAGTCTTGGAACAAGAAAGGGATAGATAATAATAACACTACTCATGGAAATCTACTTCCGTAAATATTGGGAGCGGTATCATCGAAGACCTACAGTTGGACTTCCGCCGTAACTTGGTTCTTATTTGGGGAGGATGTAAACAGCCTCGAGGCCGCTTGGAGCTGGCACATGCCGAATGTTTTTTTTCTGCCCAAACATTAGCCCTTATCCAACAAGGAGTGAACCCAGAGTTCCACTACTCCATCTTTTTGGTTGGTTGATACTAGATTACACAAGGATGGCATACATCCAGTCCTAAATCTGGTATCCTTCCTCGTATTCGAAAGCGGTATTTGAATGCGGCCACTGTAGATAACCCTCTTTTTGGGCTCCCAGGGTACAAGCCCCAACTACCCGACCTTTATGTGGTTGGTTGAATTCATTCATTTTGAGGGCTTTATCGGCATTTTTCAGCGTAGTAAGTATTTGCAGAAGACGAATGTCCCTGCCATGGTTTTTACTCGGGGTAGTGCGCACAAAAAAGGAGTTTACCCCTTTTTATGGATGCGTGAGCTCAATCTTGCCTTGGTGGATGCTTTCAGTGCAAGACTTTGCTTGCGATTCTAGATGCTTTGTGCCCGACCTAATGAGGATGGCCACCACTTCCCACAGACAATCGTCTTCTCTGGCCCGCCTAAGGATAACAAACCTACTTTGGGTTGTCCCGTACACGTGATCATCCTTAGACAGCCAAGTTTCCGTATGGTCAACTGTGGTCGCAAAGAGTCCACCGGCTGCTTTGAGGAACTTCAACCACTTTTTCCCGGTACTGCATGCGTTTATTACATTGGCAACTCGAAGTCCGTTTCTCACAGTAAGCCTGGGCCTCGAATGCAGCCCCTCAGTCCGTGGCAATTCTAGTAAAACAATGTCAATCACTTTGGTGCGAGGAGACGGCCGGTGATCTTGTTCCCAAGGATGGAAAAGACCGCATCGTCCACCACCAGATTGCGCCATCAATTTTCATGTTCTAACAAAACTTCGTTTACAACGGCTCCCTAAGGCTTAGGTAGCTCACTTACAGCTGCAGCTGAAGTAGCCCGAACGCCGGGAAGGGTATTCCGCCGTCCATAGCAGGCTTTCTCTAGTGCTCTCGGGGCTTGGTCATGCTTTGATCCTAAGACTAACCACCTGACATTGATTCATGCCTGTCCGATACGGTGTGATATCTGTTCTTTGCGGTTTGGGCTAAGAAGCCGCCTAAGTCAGCTGCGTATCTTCCAAATTCTCATCAGCATTTTTGAACAGCTTTGCTCGTGCGGTACTACTGTCCATTTTCGCGAAGAGATTTCTCCAGGTCCCCGATCTGTTAACTGTTTACAATGAAAGAGGTTGTGGTACACCTGCAGGTCGTAGTATGTCGCACACCCGTCTCCTATACCTAATTTAGCTTTCGATCTCCGTAAAAAGGGTTAACCCTCATTTAGTACAACAACCCACGGTTTTTTAATGTCAAAGCCAATTGTTTGTCCAAACATCTGTGGTGTCGGCGCTTTGTCTTAGCTCCCAACCCTGCTCCGTTTTGGCCTTCCGAAAGGTATATGCATGATCAGTGCCACTTATGTTGGAAGAAAACAGAGGAACATTGGATGTTCTATTCATGATGCAAAACGTGCCTAGTATACAGCGGAGTATGCTGCCCTAAACACTAGGTTACTGCTTCCTTCAAGGCCATAACTGCTGTGATGTTTGCGACCTTCTCCAGCAGTTCATCCCCAAAAAGTATCACCTACTCGGGAAGAAACCTGACCTTATTTAAGGCCCTGGGTATTCAGCTCCCCTTTTGTCCTTTCGAAGGAATCAAAGACGACAGCTTCCCTTGATTTACACCTGACATTCCTTAAATTCTTTGAAAGTCCCCAAAACAAACCCTCCCCCGAGCCATCAGCTCAACAATAACTGACCCAGGTCTCTAAGACGCTCCACGTGGGTAGTTCCCCCGCTGGCCAGTTACCATTCCGGTAGCCAGCCTTTTTGCCCTTTCTGATCATTCCACATCTTTCTTGTGGCAAAGAACCCGAACTTTCAAGCAGTACCCCAGGTGCTGCCTAGCGTTATATATGTAGGTTGTGATTAACAGTGAACCACAGCGTGATATGGCAGATTCAAACCGAAGGAATTCCCCGTGGCATTGTTTGTAGTCGCGGTGCTCTGCCAGGACTGCTTGGCGCTGTGACTTAGTACTATATCCAGTTCCTGGACCCAAACGACCTTTTGAGGCGACCATGCATCACCCCAACTTGCCACTATATTTGTGGTAGGACACTGAAATTTGGACACTAAGCCTTGGTGAGATCTGACTTAGCCCATTTGTTTGTTGCTCAACAGAGAGTTAGCTGCTGAGGACTGTGGACACTTGGACACCTCAAGCCACTTTCCCGATCCTGCCAAGTGCGCCAAACAATCTGTCCATATTGACCTTTTTCTCCTTCTCATTGGTTATGAAGAGCACTTCTCGGGTCTTAATGTTGGTGTGGTACAAAGTGTCGGTGACGGACAGGTGGTCCGCGAAGAGTAGGAAGAGCCTGTGAAAGCGCTTGACGACGAAGAGGAGAGACAAGGCAGCAACAACCTTTCAGCTGGCGAGCCCTGGGTCACCCAAGCTTTATCCTTGTTCTTCTATCAACGTCATCGTTTTGTCGATTACGCTCTTTTTCTTAGAATATTCAGCAGTTGGTCCTCATTCTACAAATCAACAGTCAATTTCTATTCCACTGTTTTACTTTCAAAATCTGGCGTAGTAGGAGACCAGAATTGTATAATATGATACGTCATGCATTTTTAACGCTCACACTGTACAAATCTAATCTCTTACTGCTCAGATGCGCATAGTTATCAAGCTTCGTAGGTTGTTCGTAACCGAGTGCCTCTGTTATACTTGGGCCTCTGTAGGGAAGCCATCCACCACAGGGGTCGATCGGTGCACGGGAAGCTGGTTTTTACCGTTCAGAACCGGTGACGGAAGGGTACTATATAACGTAGTGTAGACTTTCAACAAACCATGAGAGCCAGCTCAGATACCCTTGCTGTTAAAGTGTTTGATTCATAGTCGTTCACCACGGGTTTGAGTTCCCGCGAGGGCCCGGTGGGTTTAGTGGCTGATGGGTCCCAACACGGATGAAACAGCTGTATAGTGCTTTCATGGTTTTCAATGGTGGGTTGAGAGCTGAAGCTGCATAATGAATCATATTTTTCAAAATTTTGTAGTTCCATTTTCTGGAACATTCTCAAGCCTCCCGGTTGCTGGCGGCAATGGTTTGTCGAGATTCCTGGTGGTTCTGTTTTATTCTACCATGAGGGACAACTTGCAGCGATTTGAAGCGGCCTGTTAAGTGGGGAATCATAGTCCATTTATTCAGGAGTCTGTTAACTGAGTCACACAAGCAAGGGTTCTTCTTTCATAGTCTAAACATAACAAAATCCTTTGGTAAGCACTAAAATTGGCCTCTACTTAACATTTGCCATGCAAATCTTGCGACTCTGACTTTGTCTCACAAAATGCTATGGGTTTAGGTCTCTGGATCACAATCCAGTCGCCGGTGCCTTGAAAAGCGCACGTCAGCCACGTTAATCTCCGGTGTCCGAATTCAAGTCGGAAACAACGGCACGTCCATAGAAAGAGAGTGATACTAAGGTCCACTTAGCTGGGCTCCTGCAACTATTGCTCAAAATGCATGCGGTTATACATGACCAAACCCTACTTATCAGATCTGTTTTACGTTTTTTTGAACTAGAGCGACACCGGATGTAGTCCGTGTATCTTATTCTAGTATGACATCTGTCGGCACCCTTAGGCTTTGTTCTGTTGCATTCTATCTTATCCTCTCAGAGGGCTTCCAATTCCCACCGGATCATGCATTTTTTCACTGAATTTCGGTACGTTCAGGAAAAAAGCCACTTTTTGGACAGTGGGACGGTTGGTCGGCACCGCACTGGACACGGCAGCTGGACGCCTTTTGGGTAAACATCGAGGCTAAAGGGCTCAAACCTTCACCCTCAGCTAACCAGAGTTACAACAGCCATACAGAAAAAGACACATACAAGGTTCCTGGCACTTCATCGCGACCAATCCATGTGAAAGCCTGAGGCCCAACCCAAAGGGATTTCAAGAAAAGGTTCCCTGTAGTAAGACTAAACTTTGATCATTCGTTCGCCTTAGATCGCCGTCTAACATAGTCCTTGCTGTCATTTGACGGCATCACATTAAAGCCACATACACCATCATGCAAAGCACACTAGCCCCCCCCTGTTGAACCTGTCCATGTATGTAGTTGAAGTACGGAACGGACGCCGTGCCGAACAACCTTTTCAATTTATCACTCATTCAGCCGACCATTCAGAGTTGTTTTACTTTTCCACTTTTAAACATCTTACCTGTAGCCACCCGCCTGTAACACCCCGTTGTGGACTATCTGTATTCATAAGTATTACATGAAAATGATAATAACCGTGTCATCAGCATAAAAACGGGGTAAGAAGAAAGTGTCGGGGGTGGGAAGATTAGAGTCAACATAAAGGTTACAACAAGCAAAAGTAAGTTTTTAGAGCATATTCTCCGTGTACCTTCTACAAATCATTTTGTCTGTTTTGAAGTTGCTTAGGGGGAAGAGAGAGACAAAAGACGGGCCACATGGCGTTCGCGTTACTCTGTTTTTTCCCAATCATAACTCTCAGCATTTCTAAGGCATAGCAATCCCCACCTCTTGGGCCCCGACCAGAAAGGCGGGAAGCCCCAACCGAAGCCAAAGTCGAATCTAACTTCTTCACACCCCTGCGCCAAGTTGCAGCCCGACCGCTGCACCGTCTCCTTTAGCCTTGGCCAGCACGTTAGAAAAAACGTGAAAGAGGAAACTATGGCAAGGCATGCACCAGACAAGCCTGAACCATAAGTCGGTGTACGGCGATTACCTCTGTCGGAGGACGACTATAAGCACCGAACACACGACGACGAACCTCGTCATTACTCACCCTATGTTTTTACCGGACACGAGCAAGGCTTCAGAAACTTCGGTGATCGAATACGGAAAGAAGCCTGGCATCATCAGCTTGGAGCTGCTAGGTCTCACGACCCTAGAGAACACTGCAAACTGTGGCACTGTGCATCTTTCCTCTGATGAAAGCCCCGTGTTACGGCAGAGCCACAGACAACAGGTTCATGAATGCTACTCTAGCTCTCTCATTTCGAGATGTGATCTCCACAAAATCAGCACCAACCGCGATCAAGCTCCCGAGGTTCCCTAAGCTATGGACCAGCTCTAACCGATCAACACTGAGAGAGAGCTCATGCACAGGATCCTGTCGGTCTTGAAGAAGTACCTTGTACCTCGAAGGCGCATGATATGTGCCTTACCTGGACATCTCAATCGCCAAGTGGTCCGATGCTTGCTGAACTGGCTGTGCGCTGTAGCTCAGCAAAGCAATATCATCGGCGTACTCTAGGTCAAACACTCAGTCCCCTGGGAGGAATTCAAACCCCACCTTTCCTAAAACCGAAAAAAGCTTTCTGTGAGACCATCTGCGGTAAAGTTAAAGAGAAACGGGGGCATAGAACGACCCTGTCATACCCCACTGAGGACGGCAAAGGAAGGCGAAAGCTGTCCATAAGCTCCAATCCGACCTGAGGTATGACAAAACTACTGTTTGGAGACTAATACGTACTTTCCGGGGACACTATTGCTTAACAGACAGCGCCATAGTACGGACCTATCGACGGAGTCGAGGGCCAGGCAAAGGTCTAGAGGCACAACAATCCTTGGTCGGTGGAAGGCATAACTACCCTCTAACAGCTGTTGGATGATGGAGGTTTGATCGACGCCTCCACGACAGGTACAAAACACCGCCTGGTTCTCACGAGTTTGCTCAGCAAGCTTGTTGAACAACCTGCAAGAATTTACAGACGCTAGCTCCTTAGACGCTACCGGGATTAGGCCCATACCCCTAAGTTTGGCGAGGTTACTGTGCGAGCCTTTATTGAAAAATAAGAGCAGAGAGCGATTCTCTTTTGGTGTTAGACCACGGAGAACGAAGCCTAAGTTCTCTAACAAACTATACCACACAGTTATTGAGTTAAGCCGGGGAGAGTCCATCGAAGACGGGCCCTTTGTGGGGTCCTAGGCCTTGATATCCCCTGCTTACCTCCTACTTAGAAGGTATATCTGTCTAAGCAGATCATGGGGCATGTGCCGGAACAGTTATGTAGGAGGTTGACGTTGGAGGGGGGCTAAACGGTGCTTCAGATTGTTCTGTCCAGGGTACAGATCGCTGCGGACTGTGGAAAGACGAATCGTTGGCTTCACGGACTGTTTCTCTCATACTCAAGGGCTTCCTTCAGGTGGCCTGGGCGGGATGGAACGGCTTGTGGAGACATCTGACGGCGGCAGCATGTTCCTTCTCCGGTAAATATTGAGACCAACAGATTTCTGCAAAGCCTTGCTTTCAGTTAATTTCTCGTTGTGAACTGTGCTGCATTGTGCCCACTGTCAGTCGGGATGGGCTTGCGTGCATGAAAAAGGCGCAGCGACTCGGCAAAAATCTCGAACGCCACAATGTGACGAGTCAGGCCAAAACTCTCTTTTCCAGCAGAATACAGAGAATTCTTAATAAGCGACCAGTGCTGGTTGACGTTATCTGGTGGCGTTGATCCTAGCTTTTCAGCCAGAGCGTTCCGGGAAGTTGAGAGACAAGACGAGTAAAACGGCATACTGCAGTGTCATTGTTGCTGCCTCGTATGTTTGACACGCTCACCGAGGCAAGTAGAAAGCTATGTGCGGGCCGCCAAGTCGTCGGAGTTTATGGGAGTGCCTAAGCAAGTCCATCTGTCTTGCATGCAGCCCCGCCATCTGTGCCTTATTGCGACATGGTCTATTTGGGTCCATTGCTGACTCATAGAGGGCAGGCCGCACGTGAAGTATCGGCGAGCGGAACATCTGAAGTTTGCTCTGGCGAGAAACAGGTGGTGGTCGTAACACAGAGCAAACAACTGTTCCCCATTTCCTGGGCGACAGGAATCCACTCCGAAGAAACCTCTCAGATGTGGTTCATTTGGAGGCAGTCGACCGAAACTAGCGCTAATCTCTACAGCTAAAATGATATCTTTCTGGTTCTCCTTGAGTGGAAGGTCGTTCGATTTCTGGTGGAAGACTTCTTGAATCGCGAATGAGATTCAGTCTGTTGGGCACGAGCCGGGAAGACAAAATAATTGAACCTATCGGCATGTCGTTAGCTTACTCTGCATAAACCTACAGGTGTCACTGCCCACAGTCTCCGTGAACCAAGATGCAACCAAGTGGCGCAGCTTCAGCCCTCTTGCTGAGAGCTACACCAACACGGCACGACCGGCAGCTGCAACTTAAAGGTCCTCAGACAACCGAGAGCGAACCTTTGCAGAGGGGTTGGATAGGGGTATCAATCGGGCGGCCGAGCTAGGGTTTTGAGTGCGGGTCTCTTAAATACAACACACTTCGAAGGCAAGGGTCTCCGGCCTGTGAGCCAGATACTCCTCTTGTCCTGTAGGCGTCAGCGTTCGCTCATTTTCTGGGACCGGATTAAAAGGGCTTTAAGGCGAAGTAAAGCGTCAGCTGCCGGAATTGGATTCGGGGAGATTTGGACATTAGACGAAGAAAGACAAGAGAGAACCGGAAGAGGACTTCCCTCAGAGGAAATGTTGCAAGTGCGGCCGAATGCATTTTCCGAAGAATATAGAAACTTGTGTGAGCAGGAATGAGGTGTGAAGGTAGAGCAGTCAACGTGTGCGCACAGTGTGTGAACATCATCGCGAGCACCATTTCGACGAATTTGGAGGTGGAGGTGAACGATATCAGTTGGTTCATTGTTGATGAACTTGTGGGTTATTGTACTGCTTGGCTATCCGGTCTAGAGTAAGCACGTTTTTCGAAGATGCAGCTCTAGCTTTTGCGCATTCATGCCTGCCCTGCAAGGCAGCGGGTTTGGTCCAGATGATCCGGCAATCAACTTCATGTTTCACTCGTCTCCCCGGGAACCCTAAGAAACCCGGTGTCTGGTTGCTCATTTCAAACGCACTTTGGATGGGGCCAAACATGCTGGATGCCCAGCACACCCCTTTCGCCACAGACGCCGGACAGCGCGGTGTTGTGAGCTTCGCATTTCACCCATGGTTTATTTCGAATCAGCTTTTGGACAGCTCACATAGGTTAACTATTAGCCTGTCAACCTGCAGAAGAGCACTGAGCATTCGTCTTCAATGTCACACTTTTAAGTAAACGAGGAGACAATAAGTGGGGCTTCGTAAGCGGAAGCTATATGGGACTCGTCGTTATTCGGGAGCTCTTGGAAAGGCTTTAAGGACGAGTAACCAACGAGGGGCCTGGGACACCCACTCCCGCCTGTTCTGTGAAATTTCGGAGGCAAGAAACGGACACATCGCACGCTGGCCCGGATACAGATCGAACTCACTACAGTCACGCTATTGGCACGAAGCCCCCACCAAATGAGCCGTGGGGTCAACTTTTCAATGATGCCTCATCATTAAATTTAGCTCCTTAATCATGGATTCGCTCGGTTTACTTGAAATCCTAATGTACATCGCTGCAAACGATTTGGTGGTTCCTGACTACAGGATGGCTTCTTGACACCTTGCTATATACTCAGGTGCGATGAACCCTTGATTACTATTTAAGTATAATCATGCTGACCAGTGAGGCTAAACGAGTCAAACCAATCTTTGGGATGTGACTACCTCCCACCTAAGCCTGGTCCTGCAGTCCAAAATCAAGTCTCTATTGACTGCTTTCTCTTTTTCATGGGCCGTGGTAAGCTCTACCCCGATCACGTCGTTGGCGTAGTTTGAAGCATCACAGCGACGGACATTTGGTCTGCTCCTGATGGGAAATCTAGCAACAGCGTAGAACATGGAAGTAGACTGGCAGGTTTAACCCACCCCGCAAAATACTTGGGCTCCAGTTTGGCGGCCTATTTTTGGTGACTAACGCGTCGCCCGCTACACCCACACCCACCATCCTGATGTCACTGGAAAACAGAAGAATGGTTGCCTTTTTCACCGGCCAGATTACTTATGGAATCAACGATAAGCATACTGTCCAGGACGGAGTGTTGTGGCACAGGACTAACCATGGAAACTCTGGATACAAGATACTCACACTTCAGCACCTTCAACTCCAATTACTTCTCGTACAAGAGGTCCTCTTGGATGTCAACAAAAGCGATTTCCAAGTCAGTAATCAAACCACTGCTAAGTCCCACTGCTGACGTCCTGAACCTACTCACATACGCCCGGTCGCATGTGCTCCATTGACCAGGCCGATGCTCCTGTGCGTTATCCGCACTGGCCGCTGCCTGGCGCAGGCACGAAAAGGGGTGTGTAGATATTCCAAGTTCATGTGCCATCTTCGGAAAAACGGTCGTGAACGTGTGTGTGCGCGTGGAATCCACAGTACTAATCACAAATAGAATCATCTTACTCAGTGTGAGCAGCAAAACGAGAAATCGTGAAACGCAGTGGTGTCCTGATAGAAGTACCGGGCGGAACTGTGTTTTATGCACGTGTGGGTGAGTGTGGGAGGACATGCATTTGTGTATGCAAGGAAAGCACAGCTATTATCACATGCTGAAATGTTCTCAATAATGTCAATAACAAAACTGGACTCGAAGGGTAATGATAAGCTCATTATATTTTTCGGAGCAGGTGTTACATACCTGGCTACAACCCGGCTAAAGCACTTCCGTCAATACGTTGCTGCCTCCCTTGGGAGTATAATCCCGGACTCTATGAGCTACTCGGATGTCGTGAGGCAGCAAGCCACCATGAACGAGAAAGCTACACAAGAACCCATGAGACAGTGTCTCTCCTTGGTGGAAGTCTGGGGCGAAAACCCTTGCACGCTTTTACTCTTGTGAATGTGAGTACTAGTGGACACGCATGTGAAAACAGCAACCGTAATTAGTGGAACTGTTTCTTGGGTGGCCCAAAATATTTTGGGCACTCGGGGCATGATAATGATCTACAGGAGTTCAGTGATAAATTTTCTAGTCACTCATAGTGTGCTGGCTTACCAAAGTGGGTATTTGTGCACATGTGCATGCCACCCATACTATACAAAACTGTGCTGTGATACAGTTGATTTAGTTTGTTACCTGGTCTGAAACTTGCCGTTGAGTGCTATTGGGTGACTGAGTCCTTGTCGTCGATTGGTCCGTCTTCACTCTCCAGAAGACTGACACTAAGCAAGTCGCTAGTCAACGTTTCGTTGGTGGTCATCACCTTCACAGTTCTTATCGGCCCGCTGAAACTGCCAGTGACTTCCATGACAAAGCTCAAGAACCACGTGCTAAAGTAAGCATACTCGTTGAAGATCATGGTTACGTCACCAACTTTGAATAGTCTTACTCAGGCGGGCTACTTTTGTCGGGTTCGCAGGATCCCTAGGTATTATCCTAGCCTTAGCTTTCAAAGCACCCTGGCCAAGTAATTAGCCTGTTTCCACCAGCTTAGGCAGATACTGTAGGATGCCTTCGGGCACTACGTAACCAAATTAAATACGGATCTTGAAAGCAGAACTCCGTTATCCGTGCTATACTGCGATACCAGATTATCGGACGAACAATGACGTAAAACGGATACAAACCTCAATTACGCTATCACAGGGACTCAGAAAACGAGAACCAAACTGCGGCTTGCGAGAAAGGAGCACGTGCTTCACGCAGGTCAGGGAAAGGATATAACAGAGTAGCGCGGGACGTGAAGAAACAAACGTTGATTCATGAAAATATACAGTGCACAAAAACGAGCCAGTAGTGTAAATGAGTGATGTAAGGGAAACATGAAATTGCGATGTTTTTGAGGGGACTTTCCACGGCCGGTCGTTACAGCTACCACGGAGACTCTCCGGCCCTCGGAATTCAACGTTCCACCTTAGTACCGGCAGGTCATTCGAAGTGTCTAGTGGGTCGGGTTGCTTGTAGATACTAGGACCACTGTGCAACTGCTCAAGGTCCTCTTGACCTCGGTCATCGCTGTGCTCAGCGCATCATCGTCTAGCAGCTGGTGTCCAGTTAGCGACAGCAATATCCATCTGTTGGGCCTGATCAAGCCCCCCGCCCTCCAAAGAGCCACGGCAGTGATTGGCCTGCGGAGGGCTGAAGTGTCGTCTGATTTTCCATACCGCGGTTTGGTTCTGCAGCTAGTCTCATTTTACATTTTGGTGCCAGAGACGCGATGCCCGTCCAAAGCCCACAAAATTCGATCCATTTTTTGAGTAAATGTCCGATGGTATGCCGTTCCTGCTGGAAGTGCTCTGTAGGGCCCGGAGGAAAGAGTCAGTGGTCATCGAATGCACAGCCCCCAAGTGTGTCGCTCGGGACTTCATGCACGTCATGATGCAGCCGTATCTCTTTCCCATATTTTTCCTGCACCTGACCCATAAGGGTCCGAAATAATCAAGTTCGGTGTCACTGAGCGGCCGCCATCTCGAAGTCACTTAACACTTGGGCAGTCGCCATATACTGCTTGCCCGCGACAGCATTGCTTCTTCTGAATCAAACACAACGTCGTATTACATGTTTCACAGTTGCTCTCCCTTTCAGTATCGAAAACCGCCTCCGGAGGACACTCGTCAAGTGGCCTTCCCGGAGTATCACTCTACTTCCTGTAGATGTCTGATCGTCAAGTCTATCACTGGCTGCCCAGCGGGCAATAACTTGTGATACTTCGAGTCACAACTCAGAGGGGAGTTCGTCAGCCTGCCACCTACCCTTGGTAGTCCGGCAACCAGTTTTGGGATTTGAGGTTTCAGTTTGCTCTTTGGAAATGATGACTCCTCGTCGCTTGCTCACGTCCCTCCGGGGTCCCTGAACTCTTGGGGGAGGGCCTCGAGTTGCGTTAATTTGAATAGATCATAATCTGCCAGTCGTAGCTCATCAGGGTTTACTGAGCCAATAGGCACACGACTGAATGGATGGACGTTTTCATGATTAACAAATGTCTCTTAAATCTAGTCAGTCATACCACTGATCAAAGCATCTTTGTCCAGGGAAAGATTCTAACCAATCGCGGCAAGATAAATGTCGGTTCAGCTGCTGCTACCATCACAACCGCTCCGTTAATCTCCATTTCTGACCCAAGAGGTGGCTTCAGCTCATAGGCGAGCCAGTCCTGTTTAAGCACGCGCAGGAATTTCGGCCCTCCAGTCCACGTGTCTAACTGCCGAAAATTAGTCGCACCTCGGGAACACAATTCGGCTGGTTTTTCGGTGGACTTAACGTGCTTTCAATGGTCACAGGGGCTTCGTTGTGAATGACTGTGAGCCGATTAGCGATGGAAGTACTGAAGCGGCTCCGGGTGTTATTGAAGTAGTACAGCACCATTGTCGAGTCCGTCCAAAACTTGGCCGACTAATTACGGGAGTAGAAGCACCTCTATTTTGCTTGCGCCACCTCGACGGCTAACGCGGTTGTACTGAGTTCGAGATGCGGGATCTAAACCGATTTCAGCGGGGATAACGCGAGCTTTGGTGAACGGAACACTTGTGGCGAATTTTCCTTCACCCAGGCACCACTTGCCATACACCGTCGTCCGGTACCCTAATTCGGAGGCATCAGAAAGGGCGTGCAACACTCTCGTCTGTTGTGTGATCAGAAGGTAAGGACGTAGAAATCCGCACCTCCACTGGTTGCTTTAGAGTGACGAAGAACTCCTCGCTTTCTAGCAGGTCTTCCCGGTCAAGCGGCCGCTCCCAGTCGACTCTCTTTCGACAGAGGCGCTGCAGCTGGGTCTTTCTGGGCAGCAACCACGGAGGAACAAAACCCGGTGGGCCGACCGGGCTAGAGACGGTTAGCAGTATGCCATGGCTAGTAACTCCTTGGTCGGGGACACTTAAATATAAAATGAATTTGTTCTTTTCTTCGTTCCCTTGTATCCCTAGAACGTGTTCTTCCAGGAGAGGTGCCCTTCTCAGATCTTGGATCCTTACTGCCTTCTCGTGGTGTGGAGTGAGTTTAAGAACCTGCGGCTCTTTCGATTTCCTTTTCATGGGGGAAAGCCGTCTTTCCCTATAGGTTCTTTTAGGCACCCAAATAGAGTTATCGCCTAGTCGACGTCATTGAACGACCCCAGGTAGTTTTCGATGTGGAAGCTCGTGCTGCCACTATCCTTTATCGACGGGTTAACCAGAGCTGCGCACTTGTTTGTGGTTTCTACTAGGACGCAGTTCTGTTGCCAACCCGGGGGTCGGCTTGTGCATGCCATAGAACGGGCATCTTTAATTCATTTTTCAGGTTTTGGTTCCTTGCCGTGCCGTCTGTAGTGCTGGATGGTCCTCTAGAATATTAATCGTCGGTTGTCCCCAATGTAGCAAAGCTCCTTTTGGTATGGGCGCTGCAACTTGCAATCTTTGTGGTCCGTTTCGACCGACAAGTAATTTACAGAGCCAAGTCCCCTGGCTGGGCCGTATAGTACCTATCCTAGGGTTGTGCACACGGCATAAAGTACCTGGCGGTCGCCCGATTTCTGGTCCAGCACCTGGCTTCTGGCAAGTCGCAGCCGATGAGAAGGTCTAGTTCGTCATCCTTCCATTCCACAGCGGTTACTTCACGCAGGTAGGGCCAACTAGATGAAGTTGCATTCACCGACCTTGGTGCTTGCACGGAGAGGTCGCCAAAGAACGAGCTCTGGAACTGCGCTACACCGCCACGGGGTGTTCTTCGTTATCTCCCGCTAGTTATATAGGTTTCTAGGAACTTAGCTAGTTATTTAGAGACAAATCATCCCAAAACAATACAAGAATTCCGAAGATTTTTTTTTCCAATATTTTTATCATGCCTGTTACTCAAAACTTCGACCCAAGATTAGAGTTAAGAAACCGCTAACACAACTGAAACAATGCTCTATACCATTGGTGGACCTCGCGAACGACGCTATCTTCAGTGCTCGTATTCACCAAGAGGTTGAGAATATCTCAACAAGACTCACGATTCTGGATGACAGTATCGCCAAGCTTGCTCCGCTACTGTGCCTAATGGACCCCGCGGCAAGCTATACGCAACAGCAGCTTAAATCAGCCACGGACTTCCTTAACTCTGTTTCTGCCGAGATCTTTAAGCGCATCTCAAATAGCAAAAATGCGATAGCGTTCAATCTCCCGGACAAGGCCCCAGTATCGCAACTCAAATCCACCCTGCTCAGGGCAGCTGGCATGGAACACCATCCATGCACGTGTACAAGGTTACACAAACGTTCACCACGCCACACATGTCCTATCCTTTTCCAATTCCCTTCCGATCAAATAGCAAGAGAATTTATCAAAAGGCAATCGTCGCTTGCCCTCAACACAGCTTATAAATCGGTCAGGATTACGGCAGACAAGACTCCTCTCCAAAGAGAGGCGTCAAGGACAGCAGTAACTCCCACTAGTACCTCACAAACCAGCCCTCGGCTGAGGCTAGCCTCAGCCGTGCGATCACCTCCCCTCAACCCGGCACGCTCCGTACCAATTCAGGTGCCGGTCGACCTTGACAGCTCACCCTTGTCGGACCCCCAGGTAACATCCAGTGGACGACAGGTACTTCTAGATGCAGCTTCGACCCCTACCCGCAGCGTATCTACATCACCTGCCCCTAACAACGGCACGGTTGATCGGGCATTAGGGGCCTCTCCATCACCGGCCATCCCTCCACCAAGTAAGCGGGTTCGTAGGATGCAGGCTACCTCTACTCCCACTACTCCATCCGGTTGGGCCCATCCGCCTGTCCCTCCTGCCCTTACTAGATCTCTCAATTCCTCCACGAACCTTTCCGGACCAACAAAACGTGCAAGCGCGAGGCCCATTCCGGCCCATCATCACGCACAAACAGATAGAGTGGGGCCTCACTGCCAGGGCCATCCTACCATGCAATCCGAAGTAAAACCGGAAAGCAGTTGTCAAATATTTGTGGGCTCTCAGAGGCGACCGCACCGATCCACCCACAAACCTGAACCTAACCGTGCAGACTCTAGGCCTACAGAGGGCACTAGCTCAAAGATACAAGCATCCAGCCCACTCGAGCTGCGCTCGAATTGTCAGACAACTCACAATAGGGTCCGACCCACGCACAATCCCACTCAATATAAAGCCTTCCCAGAGACCCAGTGGCCGGCTCTCGACCCGGGTTCAACACCATCACGTAAGCCTCCACGGATAATACAGTTTGCCCCAATACCAAATATGATGCCGGGCGGACCTTTCTTGCCACCACTGGCCCAACATGCCTTCGCTTCCGTGCCCTATACCTCTCGAAACGGGGTATTCGATTCTACCTCTCCGGGGGTCCTCCAAGACCCATATCACCACCAGGTTCAACCCTCCCTGTCGAATAATCCTATACTCCCATTTCCTCCTTCAGTGGACTACCTCAGTGCAGTCCGCAACCTTGGCACAAGCTTCAACTTCCACCCCGCCCCCGGACCGCTCCCGTTTTTTCGTCCTTATCCCTCACTCAACCAAAATCCACGTATAGCATCAAGCCCCAGGCTAATGCACCAAATGTCCATAAGTCCTTACCACCTCTATCCCCCCCTAGCTCCTTCCGCGCCTCATTTACCCCCTCCAGGATTCGGCCGTTTCAATTAGAACCCCCTAACCGCTCTTCAAATTACGCCCAATTTGAAAGCCCAGCGGCGCATTTAGTCACAGGCACAAACTCTTCATCTGAAACGCGGTTAAAATGGGTCGAGCTTCGACTGCCCATCGTAAGCCACGCCTTATTTGACGATCCTTCATCACCTCACCACAACGAAATTACGGCTCTATCTACTGAGAATCTATCCAAAAACACCTTGTCTCTCTTACTACTTAACGTCCGCTCTCTCCTCCCAAAATTGCCCCTGCTTAGAGAGCTTGCATTAGACCTACACCCTGACATCTTACTAGTTACCGAGACGTGGCTGACGGATCACACCCCATTAAACCAAGTATCCATACCCGGCTATCAGGCCACTGCCAACAGTAGATCTGACCAAAGAGGAGGCGGCTGCATCATTTACACCAAACACATATTCACGGCGAGTAGGTTCCATCATCCTATTCTAGACAACATTCCAGACTCGGTCTGGCTCACTATCAAAGAAGATCAACAACTACTTCTCGTAGGATGTATCTACCGTCCTCCAAACCAGGGCAGGCACGAGTTGACAGCAATAATAGACGCATTCAACTATGTCTCTAACCTCCCCGTAACTGCTAAAATTCTAGCTGGTGATTTCAACGTGCCTGAAATATGCTGGCATTCCATGACATCACCCCCAAAACTCCATGATTTCCTTTCGTGTATCCATGTGGGTAATTGGGTACAGCATGTTTTATCCCCCACTCGAGGGAGAAATACATTAGACCTTATCTTCTCTATTGGTATCAAGAATTTAGATACCCAAATCTTAAGTCGCTTCACCGGTAGTGACCATAAGATGGTATCCTGTGTTTTTACTGCACCTTGGCCTCACACTGACAAGTCAGCAGAAACACACCTTCCGACCACCAATAAGCAATACCATAAAGCTTGCTGGAATAGTCTACCCTCTTTTATCCGTTCCTTAAACTGGGACGAATCGTTTTTATCTAATGACCTAGAGATAGCAGCTGCCCAACTGTATACTAATCTTCACTACTGCCTCGACAAAATCAATCCAGCCTCGGGGCCTATCATACGCAAACAGCGGAACTCTCTAGATCGTCTTAACGGTAACCTAGCCAAACTCCAACGAAGATTCACTAAGACGAGGGACTTCTCGTCGTATCTTCAAATAATACGTATATCCCGTACGATTAAATTGCGCTTGGATTCTTCTAAGAAGAAACAGGAACGAGATGCCTTAAGCCACCCAAACAAGGTGGAAGCACTGGCCAGGCTAATGAAGGTCAGAAACAAGCAACCTAACCAAGACATCCCATATTTGAACTATAATAATAAATGCTTGCGTGACCCTCTTTTGATTACGGAGGCTTTCAGCACCTATTTTGCCTCCTCTTTAACGACGGATGACGCCACATCCTTTGCCGTTCTAGATCCGGTGACATCAGTAACTTTCTCGACGGTAGTGTTCTATCCTGAGGAGGTTTCAGTCCATGTTGCAAGAACAAGACCGTCCTGCAGGCCAGGTCCAGATGCATTACCACCGGCCATTTTTAGTCGAGGTGGCGAAGATGTTCCAATGTTGCTGACAAACATATTCAATTTGTCACTCAGGTGCAGTGTTTTCCCTTCCCAATGGAAAACTTCAACTATCATACCGATGCACAAAAAAGGATCACGTCTAGATCCAGTCAACTATCGGCCGGTGAACCACACCCCGGTCGTGTCCAGGATCATGGAGAGAATGATCAAGGAAAGGCTGACACGTCACCTTCTTAACAATAATCTAATCAACGCTGGTCAGCATGGTTTTCTGAAAAACAGATCATGTGCGACATGCATGACCGATTTCCTCAATCTGGTCACAGAGGCTGTCAATATTGGTAAATCGGCAATCGTGATCTTTTTGGACATGACCAAGGCGTTTGACCGGGTATCCCACGTCCGGTTACTACAGAAGATTAAAACTTATGGAATCGTGGACCCAATGCTCGCTTGGTTTGCGTCCTATTTAACATCCCGAGACCAGGTTGTAAGTATAGATGGAAATTTGTCCGAACCCCGTCCCGTAACCAGTGGGGTGATACAAGGTAGTGTACTGGGCCCATTACTGTTCCTAATGTACGTTAACGATATATTTACCATTTTCCAACGGGGAGTTCCCTTCCTGTTTGCAGATGATATCAAAATCGTGTACACTTTTGATCCCGCGGCGTTAGCCTCTACCGTAGATGACATTACAAGGGAACTGCTCGCTCTCAGCTCCTGGAGTAATGATTGGAAAATGAGTTTTTCCGCCGAAAAAAGTAATATTATTACGTATAAATGTCACGTCCCCACTGGAAGATTTAGTATAAACGGCAAATTCATCCCCAATAACTCTCAGGTACGTGACTTGGGTCTACACTACTCATGTACGTTTGACTTTTCGGAACACGCAGCCATCCAGGTGGCTAAAGCACGCCGTACGATCGGGCTAATACATCAAACATTTATTTTGCCAGAAAGTAAACTCAACATTTTTAAGTCCCATGTTAGACCTCTTCTGGAATACGGCTCAATCATTTGTTCCAACATGCGACAAAGGGACCGCATAGCGTTTGAGAATGTACAACGGGCATTCACGAAACAGCTCATAGGTTTTTCTTCGCCCTCTAATTACATGGAACGTTGTGAGCGGCTGAAAATCGATCCCTTATGGCTACGCCGCATAAGAAATAACCTGCTATTCTTTCACAATATCTTGAAGAATAGATCATGTAGTTCAGCACCGCAGGTAAGAACCCTTTCTACGTATCCCTTACGTAACAATGAGTTCTTGGTGTCTGTCCCTTTGCCGAAGCTTGCTCTTCGGTCAAACTTCTTCATTAACAAGTACGCTTCATTGTGGAATAAGCTACCACAACGAATTTGGGCGTTATCACCGACATCGGTGGCTTTCAAACAGGAAATAAGCATAGCCCTAACGGTGGACACGCTGACTATGTTATACAATCCGTATATTTCAAAAGCTCAGGCCTTTGAGGTAGGTATAGGGTACTAATAAGTCGAATAACCGCTCTGAGCAACCTAGGCTCAATTAGACCCGCATAGGGTTGGCCCCACCGCTGCAGCAATTACGAAACTCAGCGGTTCATCCATACGATCTAGGACAGCAAAACAGTCCCAACTTTTTACCATCAACTTCTTCCTCCTGAAATATGCAACCCTGTGGAATAAACTCCCAGCTGAAGTCCGTTCCGTAGATTCCCTAATTATGTTTAAGTCTGGACTACACGTAGCTCTGGACATCCAAAAACTGATCGCTCTTACGAATCCTTATATGTCTTTTGATAGAGCTTATGAGGAAAACGCTGGATACTAACCTGAACCCTTGAGAATCTAGGATGTGCCACACCATACGCCGCAGTGGCCATCACCTAAGCGTAAACCTAACAGTTTACAATGCCTAAACAGAATAATTACCTCTAATCTATAACCACTGTCACCCCAATAGTTCCTTCTACTTGGACTCCTCAGAAACTACTCAGTATAGAACAACCACTATACCGAAAGAGACAGTAACAGCGTAGCGCCACGCAAACAGTATGATAGTCCTACTCGCTCTGTCTGTTATTTCAAACCTATCTTATCGCCTCGTGCCAAACTGCGTTCTGCGTAAGCAAACGGTATTGAAGGTTATCATTACTAACCACGGGCAAATCATAAATCCTTTGAAATGCATACAGCTACCAAGCCTGTGTACGCAACTTCATCAGCCTGCAGCAGTATAGCTCAAATCCACTGCGAGCCTATTTTACCCATGCCCCACTCACATAGACCTAACCAATCCATTGTTTATTGTCTTCACATATTATCATAACCCACAGCTGGAACCACGTCCAGACTGCAATCTCCCTTTATTTCAGGTCGTTGTCTCCCACTATCTCAGTTGCCAAATTGGCTAACCAAGGAGGCCGCTTTGACTCGTACGGACAGAGACTCAAGCGGAACCTACCATAGCAATTGGGACCGAAATCAAATCACACAACAGGAGATACCCTCAATTGCTTATCAGATCGTTCAGCATTTTCTAACGCAACCAACACGAATTCCAGCTCACTCGCATGCCGCTAACATACAGCCACACTCGGCTGATTGACTGACACATACTTTGCCCTGCCAGACGAAACTTACGCATTCGATGTAGTACGTTACCAGAATCACACTGAAGGCAAATGCGTCATCACATACATATATATTTGTCATTGAAGCAGCATAACGCTGAAGTCCATGCCAAGATTTTCCCACTTTATTATCCGTTAACACAGGTTATCTTTTCTCCGAACCGTAGCCGGCTGGAATTTGACTCTCCATTTCTCGAAGACCCTCCAGTTGCGCCTTCTCATTTCTGAATAGTACATGTTACTGGCCCTGAATCTAAACTCACCTTTTTATGGACTGCTGTTTCTCCCACATCCACCAGTGTTCACTTTCACGAAACTGGCCTCAGGTCCCCCTGCTTCAAATCTCATTCCGTTTACAGAACTCCGGTAAATCCGTCATTCAGGGTCTGCATTGTCTTCATGGATCGCTATCCTCTACGCATGCGTCGATTTTCCACCCTTTTTTTCTTGTTCAAAATTTATTCCATCTGCAGAACCTTATTTGGCCTCTTGTTTCCTGGGCTTGCATCATTCTTGTTAATAATGCCTCCTTAGCACTGCGCTAACGATTTTCTCGATATCTCCACCGCGCGCCACTGCCTGATCCGGATTCGAAACCGGTTTAAAACTGCCGCGCAAACCATTATCAGAATGGTCCATTCAAACTTTTCCTGTCATTGTTTTTTCATCTCTAATACTCTCGACTTTCATACTTAGAATATGTGAACATTTCATCTTATTGAGTAACGTGTACACCATGATCATGCTTTAACGCGTGCGTCTCGACCATGGCCGAGAAATATACCAATATTACAAAGGTGAAAGCCTCCAATGATTCGATTTACTTGTCGGCCGTCGATGGTGTCTTCCTGGACAGCCTCCAAGACCATATCCAGCTCTTGTTCGGCAGTCCGCATCCGAAGTAAAGTGTCAGGGCAGATAAAACAAGCTCGTTCCGCCCTTCCCATTTCCCATCGTTCATTTACTGTGGCTCTGGTGGATTTCAGACCGTATGATAACCCGTGGTTGACGTCGCAGATCTTGCACCTTGGGTGGACCAAGGCCTGGCGTGAAATGGAGCGGTTGTTTGTCCAGGGCTGTTGTTTCGAGTGTTCCCTTGCAGCTTTCGAGCCTAACTGGTGCTACTTCTGTCCGCTTCGTGGCTACCACGGATGAGCCGACCGGATCGGCCGCCGGCTACTCTGGTTTGCCTGTCTGGATATTTGGTCAGGACCCACTAAGTAGGCTCCACTGTCACCACGACTTACTCTTTCAGCTTCTTGAGCCCAACGACCCTGTAGTCTGGACGAGAGGCAATGAACTCTCCCCTTCAATGTGTGCTTCGCATCAAGATCCAGCCAGTACCCCAAATGGATGAGGGTTGCTGAGCAATTCTGCACCTTATTGACGAGATGGTCCATTGAGTAGACGTCGCCCTTTTTCGGTTTGGCCTCTAATACCTCGCCCTCTATTAGATTGCTAGTAACCTTGAATGGCTGGCCGAACAGATCCTACAGAATCTTCCCCACCATGGTGTGGCCTAGGTCCTGGTCGAGCATGGTGCAAATAGCAATAGCTTCTCTGGCTCTTCCTCGACAGTAGTAGGCCAAGTAAAGCTTCCTTCGTCCGGCCTCGGTTGCTTTATCTCAAACGAGTTTTTTACAAATTTACAATACTTCCCAGGTCGTCCGTTGAAGACCGTCAGCTCTACATCGATTGATGGTCTTGTCTGTGTTAATCGCCTGGCGGAAGACGCAGAACTTCTCGATTTTATTTGCCCTGGTCTGGTTCGTTGTCGCTAGTTCTCTGCCCAAGCTTGCTCCGTCTACATTTTTCTTCTGCCTCCTGAGCCTGTTTCCTAACGGGCAATAACTGCTGTTCTAGTTCTTATATCTTTAATGTAAACCAATCATCAGTTTTGCAATCAAAATAACCCTCTGTAATACAGGTGGTGGCATTGACAGGTATAGGGAACCTAACATTATTTATGGAATCAAATGCACACAACCCTCCCCAGCGACTTGTAGAAATCCTTCCTGTCCGGCTTCCTGTTTTCATGTTCCCTTCCTGGGTGTGCTGCATGTTCTGCAGCTCCAAAATGACCAATTTTGGGTATTAAAGCGCACTATGGGCAATACCTAATCGGATTCATACGAATTCCGGAACAATAACAAGGTTCATCCGTAAGTTCGACGATCCTGGTTTGTTGAATGGACAAGATCATCAAACGTATACCTTGAGCTTAGCCCAGTGGTCTAGCTTCCAGTTTGTCGGCCACGCAAGACGCAGGACAGTGTAAAAGTTTGTATTTCGAACCCTTCCCTCTCCTCCCATTAACCCATTATTCAGTGAACTGTCTTGCATCTAACTTGTAACATTCAGATAACAAGGTAATCGTAAGATCCGGGAACATTTGGGCTCCAGCCTCCCACCCTTGTACTACTTCAAGACCCCAAGGATTTTCGAAGGATTTTCCATAACCGATAGTTACTTTAGTCAAAAATAGGCTTTGGAGACAGACTCAGTTGATGTATGCGTAATAAGGGGTCGGCGGCTGGGTTGGGTACTCCAGAAACATGTCGTAAATCTAATGTAAACTGTGAGACTGAGTCTAGGTTGTAAACATCGCATGGTAAGTATCGATCGGAGGCTGACTTGGGTGCGTAAACCAAATTCTTCTGACCTGGTACCACGGCCAACGGACGATCTATGGATGAGTACCAAAAATGACGAATACCCAAGTAGATACACAATAACTCTACCAGATATGCTGTACCTCGATTCGGCGGGTTGTAGACGCCTAGAGCAAAATATTGGAGGTGGCCTAGAGTCGTCTGCAAAATGCCACAGTACAGCTTCAAAGGCTATGTCCGGGGCTTGCGTCATTACCGAGTTAGGGGCCAAAGGGTAGGGCTGAGTAAAATTTGCTATGTTGGCGACAGCGTCCCGACAGAGGCAACTGCAGCTTACTCCATGTCGGGAAAGACGAACTTCGGCTTACCTCCGCGCAACGGGTCTGTGATAAGTTGCCTCGTTTCCGCGCAGTGAGGAGTACTTCGGCGGTAGGAATTCACCAGGCCGATAAAGTAAAGCAACTGGAGAAAAGGTTCTGGTTCAGAGTAGTCGTGATTAGTGAGACTTTATCTGGCACAAGACGGGCATCCGAGGATGAAATAGAATGTCCTAAGAAGGTTGCATCACACTGGTCTGGTTCGCATTTCGCGATACTGATCGTACCGCGATGCTGGCTAAGGCTTTCGAAAAGTGCCCGTAAGTGTGCGGCTTGCTCTTTCTCTGCCGAAATACCACCCACGTATGCCCGGACATTTTCTAAATCACGGGCCGCCTAGTGTATGAACCTTTAAAAGGCCTGGGCTGCGCCTCTGAGTCCAAACGGCATGATCAGAACCAACGAATCGAAGCTTAGCGGGACGTCAATGCTTGAAATGGGGTACGGGGCACAAGCGGCGGTGAATACCTAAAGGAAGTCACGTTTTAGCCCTGAGTTTGGGGTGGGCGACTTCTGGAAAAACTTTGGGATAGCCACTGGTAGCTCCTAGATTTTGGGCCTGTGATGAGCTATTGTAACCTTTTTATCGAAGAATGGCACCCACTTTGGTGCCGGTGCCCGCAAGGAACAGGTTATTTGAAATGATATCACCTACGAGGGGAAGGCCACAGTCGGCCCGATACATGGCTTCATGGGTCGCCACCACGGGTCAAGAGGTTAGTCTTGCAGATGAAAGCCGGGACACGTACACGCTGTTTCGCATCTTCTGGCTCCCTCAATGAAGTGCTGGTGCTATTTACAGTGCTGTTCGTTCGCAGGATCGAATGGTCGTCGTGCTGAAGGACTACAGCGCCCATGTGAGTGTGCCTGGTACCGCTCCTGTGGCCTACTTCCACCCATTGCTATGCTTTTCAGGCTAGAACCCATTCTGGACAAAACTGAAGCGAGATCTTCAGATGGTGGTTAGGCAGGCGCCGATGTGACGGAAGATTTGGTGGCTCCAGCCACCGCTGAGATCTGTCATGAAGTAATATCATCAGATATCGCTGCCGTTTCCTCTGGCGATCATTTGGACCGGCCCTTAGAAAACTAGAACTTTTAGCAGAAAAAGGTGCGGCCGAATTTACCTTAAGAGATGGCTCTCGTCTACAGACGGTTCTCTAGTTGCTGCATCCCACGCAGTAAGTTAGAGGGTTTTCTACCTTCAGGCTCAAAGCTTTGAGGTTTTTGCGTGCAGCGACCCTGCGCTGGGGTCTTTTGAGCAAAAACGTCTTCTTTAAAAGTGCCGTAGCCTCGGGAGGAGATTGTTACGTCCCTTACTTTCACTGCGACCTCCGATGGGAGGTGACCTGCTACCAACCTGAAGCGGTTGACGTCACTGGTTATACGGCATTTTCGAATTCCCGTTCGACCGGCGTGATCCAAAGTTCCGGATTAGCAGGTGTGAAAGCAGGTGAGTGCTGGGTGATCGCCCCAACGGTAGGGCCTGGACGAGGTTTCCGCTCAGCAGACATGGCTGAGTGGTTACGAAAGGAAGATACCAGCCCCCAGGTTGGCAATATAATCTAGCAAATATCCAAGACGAGCAGGACACCAAAAGCTGTAAGATGTGTAAAAAGACTGAGAAAAGTGGCCAACAAAAAGGAAAACAGGGAAACCCTTAAAAAAGTACGCAGACGGCACATAGAAAGGTGGAAAACAAGGAAACTCACTTGACCTGGAGATCATGCCAGGCTCAGTATTTTTACGGTTGCTGAAGCAACCAGCCCGATTACTTGGACTGACAATATGGCAGAAAACTCAGTCTCACTAGCCTAACGCGCGACATAGCTACGGACGGCAGAAGAAATTCCAATCGTGTAACCAAGTTCACCGCAAATTCTTGGTTCTAGTTAACACAATACGTAGGAATACATAAATGCAAATGACTTACAACCAGGTGAGCAACCGAGGAAATTAAAACTAAAGGTTATCAGGTAAATCGGAAAGGTGCGGCCATCAACGGCCCACTCAGCAAGGAGTCAAGCGAAACTGTATCACAGCACTGTCACGGTACAGAGAGTCAATGAAGATTTCGGACTAGCATGAAATGATAGCTTCAGTCACAGGATAAGGTAACCATCTACAGTTAGAGTGTACAAATTTTCATATTCAAAGGCGTGAAGCATGTGAAAGTACAAATAGTAGCAGTTAAAAATGACCGAAGTGATATGTGTCGACGTGAACGGATGAACCTGGCAACGTGCTTGTTTGTACCACGCGAGTGTTCTGTGGTATAACGGTTCAGAGCAGAAGCTTCTGGTCCAGGTTCGGGAGATCAGACCCCAGTAAGGTAGTTTTTGTGCATGAGCAAAAAGCCCAGAAAGTTTTTATTTCAATGGAAACGTACAGCCATGATACAGCAGAGTCAGGAATATAACGTAGAATGTCCATGCACTGCGCATCATAAAGTGGTAAATATAGGCTGTGTCAGTACATTAGAAAAGACGAATCAGCTCATAAATGTTCGAGATTCATAAGGCCCGTACAGGCCATTCATCAGTGGACTAGCGAGAATGTCATCAAAAAACAAATTACAAAATGTAGATCACAGTTGCTGCAACTTAGCGGTTACCCCACTAAGGGCGTTGTTTGGTCCATGGTACTTTAGGATTCTCCTAGGATAACTCAGGACCTTCTCCAGCATAGAGTCTATAGCCCCCGGTTACCGGTTCATGACGCGTCAGGAAACATACTCGGCAGCGCGCAAAAAAGCAGAACTCAAGGCGCTGGAGTGGGGCAGAGTGTGTATTGGAGGAACGCAACGGCATGCAGACGGTGTACACAGGCGTAACAAGTAGTGCCACCAGATTCGGTAAATGTTCAAATAAACAAATTTGCTAATCTTTTGTAATCGTGTGTCGTGTCGGTAGCACCACAGTACTACGTGAATCACCTGCACATCACTCTAAGGCTGGGCACCGTAGGGGTGGTTTAAACAGGATGGTATTTTCCAAGACCCGAGAAGGTTTGGCCGCGTGCGCCAGGAAGTGCGCGACAGCCACTTTCAAATGACCACCAAGCTTGAGAGTGAGATTCCGGGTAAACAATGAACCTCTTAAAAGCATGAACGACGATGGCTATCACCACCAGTGGATTATCTATTCCTTGAACTACTGCACTGTTTCTTGCGCTGCCACAATAATCATTATGTTCTCCAGTCTGTGGACCCTCCGGGCCAAGTATAACAGGCCTCGCGACTTTCGCATGTGAACTGACCGGATCAGAATGCCCTGAGCCCGACAGTAAAACCGCCGCGACTATCGGTAAGAACTCCGCTTGTCTATTCTTTCTCGTGTCAAGGGGAAAACCCACGAGGAAAGCTTGGAGTACCTCAACTCATTCCCCGTGGGAAAGAGGAGGAAAAGGGGGACCTCATAGTAGTGTACCAAATCCTCACATACAAGATCGACTTCAGGACTCGCATGTATGCCCTCCTGCCGCCGGAAGGAAACCACAACATGCAAGGTCATGCCTTCAGGCCGAAGAAGAACTGACCACAAACAGGACTTCGGGCTCAGTTCTACAATCAACGAGTGGTTATCGACTGGAATAAACTGCCAAATGAAGTGGTCGAGGCGACCATAGCGGCTGAGTTCAAGCATCGGCTGGACAGGGCATAGACCCGAGCATTCCCTGGTGGGATACAATGACCGACGAAGTAGCACCACGTGGATCGGTGATAGTTCGATAGATCTTGTGTTTACTAGGTTTCCATTCGGTCCGTCTTTTGGGCTTTTGTCCTTCCGATGCCATTTTCTTTCCTTCTACTCATCCGTTCGTTCTTTCCCATATGTAGCCAGTTTTCCTCGTACACTTGGTTTTCTCTTCATCCTTCTAGCCTCCATGCGCAACCTTCCATCACTACTTTTGACTTTATCCCTTTTTCTCCATCATCTGTTCTGCCATTTACGCTTCCTTTCTCTTAAATCTAACTGACGGCTCTGCCCACTTGGCGGTCCACTGTCACCACACGTGAACCGTACGTGATTGGATTCAAGAATTGAAGCTCGAGAAGCTTGGCCGTTCTATTGTCACAGCACCTAGGGGTCCGCGGAGCCTACCTGTAAAAAAACAAAGCGTCTTGGCTATCTGCCTTGCAGTCCTGCAATCGACCTGAAAAAACGCTGACAGCGCTGTGTTGGGAGCCAAGGAAACTCGCGGAAAACACAACTACTTTGACTCCCGAATGGTCTCTGACACCTTTGTCCTGTAGAAACTGAACTAAAGTTAACTTGACATGGTGACTTGACTTGAGTGTGCTCGGGGTGTATAGCAAGGGACAGGAGCACGACTCATCCTTGGACTGGAGAAACCTTCGCAAAAGAAAGCCAGAAGAAACCTTGCGCTTAGAGGGGTACAAGGGAGGAGCTAGCTTGGTATTTCACAGTGGCACAAGTGAAGCCTCTTTGCCAAAGATGACAACCAGGGCGACTGACATGCCTTGCTGAAGGGAAGGAAAAAATCCACCAGACAGAGAATCAGGTAGGGCCTTTCAAGATCTGGTTTAACCGGGGGTGAAATATTTGAACGATCTTATTCAACCTCAGGCTACCCAAGTGAAAACGCCTCAAGCACAGGTAGATTCTACGACAAGCGTGATAAGGAAGGTAAAGGCAACGAAGGAAGTATCACAGGGTTTAAACGAACCGTTTTGCAGGGAGACACGACAGAGGAACCAACATCTGAAATAAAGGGTGACTGACCCACCAACACAAGTTGGGGTACCGTCTCGTGCCCTTATCAAGAGGGTGTTACCTCTGGGGGGATAGAGACTCAAGGGTGACGGGCTATCACCGGGGAAACCCACCCTGGAGAAATTCGGGAACCCTAAATATCGGTATGCCGTCCTCGCCACGGCGGACAGAATAAGTAAGAATTCCGGGGGAAGCTTTGGGATTGAACCGGACAACTCAGCATCCTGGAGGGCCGCAACAGGTTTACGAGAACCGGGTGTCCTCTCCAACCGACTAGTGCGGGAGACGCGGCCATCCTATTCATCATCGCCCGTATTACACCTCACGCCGATAGTCACACACGGGACTAAGACTACAAGAATAGATCAGGTGTCGGAAGATGTCCCATGGATCGAAGTGGTTAGAAGGGTTATTGGAGAATCTCCAGTCAGAGGACCGAACGAGGCAAAAAACGGAGGGGACACTAGGGCTTAAAGCCCCAGTGTGAAATAAATGCATCAGTGCCGTGGAACTACAAGAAAAAAGGAGGAATAGCCGTGATGCGGTGTAATGCTTGCTTTATCGGCAATAAATTGGGGGAACTCGCGGTCGAGTCGAAAGGAGTGGACTGCATAGATATCACTGAAACATGGCTGCGAGAGAGAGACAGATTAACCTTAGGGTGCCTGGAGGGATTGAGGGTGCAAGTAGCCGACCATGATGACTAGGGAACAGGAGGAGGAGTACCGTTTCTATTAGCACAGCACATAATTCAAAAGGCAAGCCTTAGTCAGAACACACCCAGCACACAGGCCGTGGCGGCGCATATCATGATTCGGGGTGGGTGAGTGACGGTAGTGTGTGTATACACGAGCCCACCCTCTAACGCGAAGGAAGATAAGGGTCTGCTGGAATACCTAGAATTATCATCCAGGAACGCAGAAAGGTGTTCAGTTCTGGGGGATTTTATTGCACCAGAGATAGATTGACAAGCAAGCTGAGCGCCGGCCGGGTCCTTCGGCTAGAGGTTGCTTGACCACATTGGGGACAGGGCACTGATACGGCACACTCACCAGATCTCTAGTTAGAGGGCGGGGGTCAGAAGTCAGGGATGTTGGATCAAGTTACGTCCAAATTTTGCGCAGAAGTAGACGAACTCCACTTTCGTGCCCCCCTATGGAGAAGCGACCGCGGAACCCTCAGGCTCAGGTTCCTCGGTCAGAGGGAGACCCCGCCAGATAAGTAGCGTAGGGCCCTGAGGAAATTGGATGAAGGAAGGCTGATGGCAACTGCAGAGTCGCTCGCTTAGGATACCAAGGGCAACGTGGAACAAACTTGGGGGTGGGTGGGTGTGAAGGGAGACTTACTGCTTGTGACGGACTAGGTGGTTCCGCTGTGCAGGGTCCGGAGAAGAGGATCACCACCGCGCTAGACAAGCTGTATGGCCCGGTCAATGAAGCGCAAACGCCTAGCATGGCTGGGATTTCAGGAAATCAGTGGACATAGGGGCTTTATTCAGCACAAACGACTTAAACAAGCAGATAGTGAACCAACAGAGATTGATGAAGCTAACATACGAGTTTGGGATCGACAGGGTAGCGAAAAAAGCACAAAATTGTCCTAAACTACCTCCGGGCGAAAGTGGCCATGAGGGTTTCAGTGGGAGGTGTAAGGATTGAGAACGAGGACCCCTCTGAAGACAAGCAGCAAAAGGCAGGCTTCCCTAATAAGCATTTTGAGGAGGTCCATAGGGTAGACCAAGGCGGTCCACGGCCGATCCTGGGAGAATCAGGCCTTGGCAGATGGAGGAGATTCCGGTTACACCTGGAGATGTTCTACTGGCATTGGAAGCACTTGACCGGGGAAAATCCCCAGAACCAGACAGCATACATACCGCAATCCTAAGCCCGCTGGTCAGAGTACGCGCACGGCGTTTGGTTGTGTTTTCCAACAAATCTCTCAGGGAGGCACGGTTGCCTGCCGAAAGGAAAGCCAATACATAAAGGTGGTGGGAAGGATGAAGTGGAGAGTTATCTGCCGGTAAGCCTACTGGCGGTAGCCCTGAAAGTAATAGAGAGGGTAATAAGAAATGCACTGATGAAGACCATGGAGATGAGCAATCTAGTTGCAAGGGAACAGCAAGGGTTCACCAAAGGGAAGTCCTGCCTCAGCAGTCTCCTAAGCCTCCTTGACAAGGCAATTCGGAGACTATACCACGGTGAAAAGTTGAGGTGTACTATCTCGATTTTAGCAAAGCTTTTTATAGCTTAAACCACAGAATTTTGCTAAGTAAACTGGGGGGACGGAGGTGGCTACAGTGGTAATGGGATGGTTAAAAGCCTTCCTGTGAGACAGAAAGTTTTTCGTCCAGGTAAAGGAAGCCAAGTCCGCGTTGACGACGGCAACCGGTGGGGTGCCGCAAGGATAAGTGCTGGGACCAGTACTTTTCTTGTTAAACGTGAAGGACCTGCCGAGAGTCCTTAGATCCCCATGCTTTATGTTCGCAGACTACATGAAAATTGTCGGATCTCCTCCATCCACCTAGATTCAGGAAGACCTAAATGCCATCTATAACTGAGCAGTAGCCTGGGACCTCCATTTGAAAACAGAGAAACGTACTCCTCTGTTGGAAGGTCAGTCCGAGGAGACCAGCTACCTGAACCCAGACAACTCAGAACCAAAGGCCCAGAAGATGGAGGTCCGAGACTTCACGCCGTTGGCGCGGTGCCAGTCAGCGGCCAACAGAGGGAACGGGTTCGTGTACCAGCTGAGAACAGTAGCTTCAAGGCACCATAGAATTATGCTACCCGTTTACACCGCATTGGTGAAACCCCACGTAAAATACGTAGCCCAGGCATGGGCTCATCGGCTAGTTAAGGACACTCGCGCATTGGAGAGGGTCCAAAGGAGATCCACAAAAACCATCTTTGGTCTAAGGAGACCAAAGTACGAGGACAGGTTGTAATCGCTAGAACTGTTTTTGCGCGATTGTAGACGCGCAAGGGCCGACCTGATAGAAGCAGTGAAGGAAATATAGGGGTTATCCAGAACGAACTAACTATGGTTTACTCGTGACAGAAACTAAAACCCCCGAGGGCACGAAGCGAAGCTTGTTGAGCCAAGGTCCAACAAGAGTGTCAGAGCTCGGTTCTCCCCATACAGAGCAACAAACGACCGGGAACAAACTCCATGCGGATGTTGTGGCAGCAGATACTGTCACTGATTTTAAAAAAAACATTTGGACCTCGCACGACACAAGTATATCCGGAGTGCTAGTGAGACAGCGGATAGCAATAATAGCACTTCCATCTAGAATTCTTTCTTCCATTCTACTAAAGGTACTTCTTTTTTTCTCCCTGTTATTATTAATATTCATTATACTGCTACCATCAAAAATAAGCTTATTTTCCGCCAATACGTCTACTTGTTTCTTGCCTCTAACTGATATTCACCCATGCCTCCATAGGCCACTTGAACTCTCTACTCCCGCTTTATTACAAGAGAGCAGCCTAACGGGAGAACAGCTTTTGCATGACGAGTAAACTTGCAGGTCGCGGTGGACTTACCCTATCGAAATGTTGCTACTACTGCCCTTTCTGAAGGAGACCAGTCAGGTGTCACTTTACCGTACTTCTACCAGCAGGCAGACGGATTACAGGCCTGGACACCGAAACCAGCCAAGGACAAGCGGCTGTTGGAAACCGTCCAAAGACGGTTTACTAAGATGATCAGCGGGCTGAGGGACAAGACATACGAAGAACGCTCCAAGGCTCTCGGCCTGTTCACGCTCAATGGGCGAAGCCTAAGAGGGGATCTGACACAGACATTCAGGCAGCTCCACGGGTCATCCGAAACCGACAGGCTGTCATTAGTTCTAAGCGAAAACCCGACGCTCAGGGGACATAAGCACCAACTGATGAAACCCAAGGGCCATCAGAAGCGATGGAACACACTTCTTCTCTCACCGCGTTACGAACCCGTGGAGCAAACTGCCATCATATGTGGCAGCAGCGAATAGCGCCGTCATGTTTTACCGACGGCTGGATAACTGGTGGGATGAAGTTCTCCTAGACTATGACTGGGCAATCGAGCATACCATCAGGTTACACCTCTCTCTTTCAGCCCCTTCTTTTCCAAGACACAATACATGTCTACCCACCACGCAACAAAACACAGCAAATTGCGGCTTTTTCTATTTATTCAGTTTTTCTCACGGGGGATTCTCGAGGATAAGCATGGCAGTTAGTTGAGACAGTGAACCTGTTTATCCAAGCGGTGGCTGATTCTTCGAGAGCGAACCTGTTTTTCATTCTCTTCCTTGCAGCCCATCATTCAACAGTCAGAACATTCTGGCCACTTGACAGTCGAAGCACCGTGGGGACACTGCAGCCCTCCAGTGCAAGAACCTGGACGTACACTGACCAAAGCCACAAGTCCTGTGGCCTGATCTGATCTGATCTGATCTGATCTGATCTGATCTGAACTGAACTGAACTGAACTGAACTGAACTGAACTGAACTGAACAGAACAGAACAGTAGGGCGAAAGCCTGCGCGGAGGTTTTTCACTCAGTTTTCTTTTGCAAAATTTCATTTTACATTCGATTGGCATCCCGCTTGAAATTGACTCCTCACCAATTCAAGGCCTTCAAGTTGCGCTCCCTTTTTTCTGAATGATACGGGTTACTGATCCTGAACCTAAACTCACCTTTTATATGGATTGCTGTTCCCTCCACACTCATCGTTTCTTAGACCACTCCCACAAAGTTTGCCCATGTCTCCTCGTTTCATGAAGCACTCCGTTTCTTATAACCGGGAATATCCATCATCGTCTTCATAGAGAACCGTTCTCTTCATACCCACCAAAGTTCACGAGTAAACTCCCATTCATTTCTTTCACCTCTCCATGTTCATAACTTATTCCGTGCATAGAACCCCAATAGGCCTCCGTTATCCACAGCTTGCACTATTTTGGTTTATAAAGCATCCTTAGCGATATATTTTCACGGCATATTTTGTATTTTCACGGGCCACCACCAACCGACTCGAATTCGAAACCAGACCGTGTTTGCCGCGCTAACCATTATCACCTTGGTCGATTCAAACTATCTATAGCTATGTTGTTTTGCTTCTGACGTTTTCGACTCGCCTTCTTGAAATTACTGTATAGTTCGTTGTTTTGAGTAACGTTGTACACCATGATCATGCGCTTGCGCGTGCGTCTCGACCACGATCGAGAAATATACCATCATATCATATCATAACTGAACTGAACTGAACTGAACTGAACTGAACTGTACTGAACTGATAGCAGTACAAAACTGGTCACTCAAACGGGACCTCCCACCAAACCTCGCCAAGTGTCGGTGCTTGACCACAAATACAGGGGCTAGTGGGAATGGTGTGGGTTCGTTGCAATTGGTCTCTCAGGTCAAAGACATGTGCGTTATATTGGACAACAGCTTCAGGCCGTCCAAGCAGTTCGCCGCAGCAGCCAATATGGCCAGGAGAGAACCCTTCCTGAGTTAGATCCACCACGTCGCGTAGAGGGCCGAAGATTTTCGTTCCAATATACCAAGCCCTAGTTAGGCCACACATGGAGTATTGCGTGCAGGCCTGGGTACGGCACTACCAGTAAGATGAAGACTGTCTCGAGAAAATTCATGGGATAACACCAGAATGGTGACCGGACAAAGGAGGTTTAGCTACACAGAGAAGCCTCATGTCCTTCATCTGTTCTCGATGGAAAGACGGTGCATTTGCGGAGATTTGATAGAAACCTTCAAGGTAATGAATGGATCTTCAGGAATAAATCGAGGAGACCCTTCTGTGCTATACTAAAGAGAGGCACAAGGAGACGACGTATCTGATTCCAAAGGAAGCTTTTGAGGCTCCAGACTAGGACGAACTCCTTCTTTAATAGGGTGGCACCCTATTGGAATAAGCTGCCGGAGGAGGTCATAAATACCACAACAGTAAAGGTTTTTTAAGGAAGCAGTAGACCTATGTTTGGTGGCGGTATTCTCCTAGTCATGCTAAGCGGTTTTTAGGGTCAGAAGCAATTTACTTACTGTTTCCATCTTTCTCTGCCAGGGCTGATGCTGCACAAAGTTTCTGCCCTTCAGAACAAGGAAATAACGCACTGTTGGGAGCTACGGAAACACGCCGACAACATAACTGTTTGGATACACGATTGGCTCTAGCCCCACCAAGTCCTGTACAAACCGTGAAGTGACCCTGCTTGGCGGCCGAGATGTTGGCGAGTACGCGGGAGCAGGAAAATCAGAGTGCTGGAGACAGCGAGAATAAATAAGGAACGGCGAATCCGAACCAAAATAGAGAGGTCAAGCGAAGTCGCCGAAATTGAAGGTGAAAATATACACCGATAAGCTGCAAATCAGGAGTGGCTGGGAGTAAAGCTGAAGGACTTTCTTGGCAGTCAGTTACGAAGCCGCATACCTGAGCCGGTCGTTTCTTACTCACTGCCGCTTCCATGCCATTTGAGAACCCTCAAGGATCTGAGTCCTACCGGTAGTTAAATATTAGCTGAACATGCAGAGTCCAGGGCTTCTGTTCATTGTTTTCTTTGTTCTTATTTGCTACATTCTACCCCTTCAGACAAAGTACATCGAAAATGAACAGGAAGCAAAGTCTTAAATCCGCGGAATCCCAAACATTCCCTTGCAGCACTGCTAGGTATTTGAAGGAACTAGAGGCAGAAATATGCCGTGACGTCTGTAACAGTTGGTTTCATCAGAAATGCACTAGGCCCAATGTAAAAGATTTTAACTTTATCTGGGCAGTAGTGGACTGGTCTGGGTATGCACAGAGTGTGTCAAGTTAGGCGGGGATCCGTGGACGTGTTTTCAAAGACTTCGGGAATCCGCCGTCACTCCTAATGAAACAGTTATTTGTAGCAGCTCTGGCGTATCAAAAACTGGTCCAAAGCTGGAGGCAGTGGAGGCTAGACTTGAGGAGTTTGAAAAAGCCGTGAGTAGAGAAATATCCCCACCTTGATATTTAGTGGGTGCTCGTGAGATAGAACTAGCATCGCTGAAGGATGAAACAGGCAGCCTGGCGAGAGAGCTAAGCAGCTTGGTCGGGGATACCGAGACAGCCATTGGGAGACATCACAACGTAGTGAATAAGGAAATACCCGAGCCTTTATCCCGAGTGGCCCGGCTGAAAGAGAGGGACAGGCGTCGCCCACAATGAGCGTGCCAAGAACAGTAGGCCCACCGGAGCACACCCTTATTAAAAGGATTTTCTGGCTGGGTAAGTGGTGCGTAAGGCCAGAAGCCTCGTCATGTTCCCCCCGGCCAGTGTTAGTTGAATCTGGAAACCCGAGATATAGGGACGAGCTACTTGCTGCAAATGACAGGATATTGGGGGCTACGGCAGGGCGGACGTGCGTGGAACCAGATCACCCAGCAAAGATTAAACGATCACACAGGCAACCCCGAGCACCCTTCATGGCTTCTACGGCCGCGCTGCGTCTACCACCGCGGGCAAGCATCGCCCAGTGTCAGCAGCCGCGAACACCAACAACTCACTTGGAACGACCAAATGAGATTGGCGCAGTCCAGGTGGACTCCGAAATACCTGAACCTTGCCATTCCAACTTGCAGCGCGCAAGAAACCTCACCCGGTGTGAATCCAGAGACCGAAGGCTTGAGTCAGCCAAAGACATTAAAGTTGACGTGCCAGAAAACGCCAGCGGCACTCGGGCAACTTTCCCGGAGGCAAGCAAATAGAAATTTTGCCACCTACTAGACCCAAAACTAGGTCAGCTGTCACGACCGGGGGGACGACTGTTGCGTACACCGATGCGTGCAGCGTGGGGGAATAAGTGGAGAGAATTGATGGCTGAAACCGGGGGCACTGACTGAGTCGCAATCGCCGAAACTTGGCTCATTAATGATGAAGCAACAGCAAGTTGTCCCCTAGCGGGGCAAGAGGAAAGTGAAGGAAGTGGTGCACTTTTGCTTGTTGCGGACTTAAACGAACAAGAGGCAGGAGGGGTGGTGTCCACACCAGACTTACAGGTAGCTTCGTGCTACCTGAGTTCAGGAATCCCGAAGGCGACCCTGGCGTGCGTCTGTAGGTCTCCGTCCTCAACCTCTAACGAAGACGCTTTGTTCATAGAGCTCTTGGCCAGGATAGCAACCCAGTCCGACAGGTTGGTGACTGTCGGTGCTTTCAACTCGTCGGAAATAGATTTGGAGGGCCCGTGGGCACCGCAAAGTGAATTCGGCGATCGGTTGATGGAGCTGATGTGCAGGTCTATACCGGTACAACGCGTAAGCCAGCCAACCCGATGGAGAGCAGGCCAGAAACCCAGCTTTCTGGGCCTCGTATTCAGGAAAACACCGGAAGAGGCTGACCACCTCGAGATTGCTGTTCCTATGGGCGGAAGCGATCATGGGGTGTTCAGGTTTCCGATCGAATGGGACTCCCAAGAGGTCCCTCAGAAACTAAGGAAGGTATAACGACCGGTCGTGTAAAATCCCCCTAAAACCATTGTAGTTCCATGTTTTCTTAACACCACTCACTTGCCTACACCACTGTATGTTTTATTGAATCAATTCTCGTTTGTTAGCACCCAGAGCGCTACTCTGTCATGCCCTTGTTCTGAACCTGCGTGACGCACGTGCTTCTCGTTCGCATGCCGCAATTCGGTTCTCGTTTTTTGAGTCCTTGTGATCTGATAGTTGAGGTTTGTTTCTGTTTGGTGTCATTGTTCATCCGCTAATCTAGTAACGTAGAATCTCACGGATAATCACCTTTTGATTTCGGGATCCGTTGTGAATTGGGCTACGCATTGCTCAAATATGTGTTACAATGCTCAGTTGATAAATTTGGAACGAGCAAAATACGCAAAATGCCCAGGAAAGGATCAAAGCAATTGGAATGTGGACAGGAAGTGATGCGGCGAGTCACTGGGGAGGTTTTGGGTACATTTGATCCTTTAGGTAATGTTAGATCGCCTAGTGCTGTTAGTGCTAGCTCGTGTATTACCGAGGGTAATATGGATTTTAAGTGTCGATCTATTTAGGCTAAGGAGATGGGACCTCGAACAACAAGTGTTATCGGCTAGGCATCAGGCCCAGGGAGCGGAAGAAAAGTGTAGACAGAACGAGCGTGAGCAAAGGACCAACGGCTACGACCATTTTGATAGGTCAGGGCACAGTAAAATAGGAAACTGCACGCCGGCCGCGGAATATGAAACATCAACGCCATCAACGATCGACCGGCCAAGAATAGATTTGGCAGTTTTCGACGGGCGATCTAAACATTATTGCAAGTTCGTCAAGCAGTTCACAACGTTCATCGGAAACAAGATAACCGACCCCGGGCAAGGGCTCTTCTATCTGACTCATTGCTGTCGAGGTCGAGCAAGAGAAGCCATCGATATGTGTACCATGCTCGACCCGGAACAAGGCTACACACGGGCAAGGAGGATTTTGAGGGACCCGTTTGGCCAGTCTTTCAAAGTAGCCCGTAACCTGATAGAGGGCGTGATGGTAGAGGCAAAAAGAACCAGGAACGACGTCTATACACTGACCGACCTAGTGAACAAAACGCAGAACAGTTCAATAGCCCCCGACCATTTAGGTTACAGGGCTGATCTCGATGCAATGCGCACCTTGGAGGGCATATTCTATCACCTCTCTCCCGAACTATGGGGTTGGTGGGCGGAAGAGGCGGAACGTATAGGCCAAGGCGACCCTGAGGCTAACTTAGAAGACTAGACCGAATACTTGGACAGGTAAACCAAGGTAGCCGACAGTAGATTAGGCCGCCTTAACCGGGACAGCAACCAAGTAAACGAATCTAGAACTAGATAGGCTCAAACTGCCGCTCGGGAACAGCCGAAATGTCAGCCTTGGACCAACTCACACGCCATTTCACGCGAGGCCATGACGCAACCAAGTTGCAGGTCCTGTGGTGTTAGCCATGGGCTAATAGAATGCCCCAAGTTCGTCAACCCTTCAATAGGCGAACGTTGGGGAATGGCGAGGATAACAGGAGCGTGTTTTATATGCCTCAACACCACTCACTGGGCGGCTGCTTGTAGAACAGGGATCAGATGTGGTCATGAGGGTTGCGCGGGCGGACACCACCCATTATTACACCAGGCGAGAGAAACTATATCCGAGGCAAGCACCAAGCCCAGTGTGATTTGTTCAGCATCGCAGTCTGCCAGTAAACCAGTGCGTTAAGAAGTAGTTGCCGTGGGAGTGGTGACCTCAACTGGGGTGTTCAAAGCGATGGCTTTCGTCGACAGTGGGTCTGACTCTACCCTAGTGAAAGAGCGGTTTGCGGACAAACACCAACTCGCTAAGAGTACGACGTCGTTAGCAGTGAGCACGGTGGGAGGAACACAAGTACTGACTGCCGGCCGGTTGAGATTGCAGCTCATCTCCTTATACACCAACGAGCAAACCGAATAAACGGAGGCATTCACATTAGCTGATCTTTCCATGCGAGCACCAAGGTCAGTCGACGCAATTTCGACTAGGTGGCCCCACCCGCAGGATGTAACCGTTGTAGACTGGGAAGACGATGAAGTGGATCTCCTCATCGGCTGCGACGTGCCAGAGACGCGTTGGGTGCTTGACCAGAGAGTGGGCGACCGCCAGGCACCTTATGCCGTACGCACGACTCTGGGATGGATGTTATACGGTCCAGTAGGGGTACGTGGTTCCGTGAATTACTTATGCGTCGAAACGGACCGCATAGAGTATCACCTGCAGCGGCTGCATGAAAAAGGAGATTCATGACATGGGAGATGAAAGACCATTGTTGTCTCAAGAGGATCACTTCGCTTTGCAATCGGTGCAACGAAAAACTACAGGTCTTAAAAACAGTTCAAGGTTCCCCTCCCATGGCGCACATCTGCTGACCCGCGGATTGATAGCATAAACTTGTTCTTCAACGAGTACTATGACTGAAAAAATGCTTCCTTCGAGACCAGGATCTGTGAGAACGATATGTAGAATTAGTGAAGCGAAACGAAGCTCTCGGCTACTTTGAAAAAGTGCCTGCCACCACCGGCGGCCGAAAGGGTATCTGGTATCTACCTAACCACCCGGTTATCAACCCAAAGAAACTCGAAAAACTGCGGGTGGTTTTCGACTGTGCAGGAAAGTTCCAGGGCAAGTCGTTAAACGATCGCCTACTACAAGGACCTGACTGGACCACACCACTAACCGAAGTTTTGTGTTGTTTCAGAGTGGAGGAAAGTGGCCCTGTCAGCCTTTATCAGGGAAATGTTTCACCAGGTGAAGATACCGGTAGGAGAACGAGATGCGTTGCTTGTCCTGTGGTGGGAAGAGAACGACCGGGACAACGCAGTGGTAATTCGTAGGATGACCATCCACCCCTTAGGAGCCATATCGTCACCGTTCAGTGCATACTACGCCCTTCGGGAATCTGCGAACAAACATGGAGATTTGGTCAGTCGGTCGGTGGTAGATAGCGTCAGCAGAAATGTCTACGTGGACGACTACCTTGGGCCATTCCATGATATATAATCAGCCATGGAGCAGTTCAGAAGATAGAGGGCGGCTTTCTTCTAACAAAATGGATGTCGAACGCTTCAGAAGTGCTCGAGGTCGTTCCGTACCACGAGAGAGCCGAAAGGGTTAGAGACTTGGACGGCTCTCCACTTCCTATCGAACGCACTTTAGGAATACAGTGGGACGCGGAAGCAGACGACCTTGTTTTCGAGCTAAACGTTCCCGAGCTGCCAATAACCCGTCATGGCATACTATCCGCTCTCTCTAGTTTTTCGACCCGCTCGGTTTTGTCCCACCATGGCTGCTACCCGGAAAGATCTTGCTGCAGCAGCCGTGCCGTAAGAAAGTTGATTGGGACCAATCAATGGACCGAGAGGTCCGGCTAGACTTGGAAAAAGTTGTGAACACCTTGAAGAAATTAGGGGACATAAGGATTCCACGGTGTTTGACTGCTGGCCATACGACGCGGACTGGAGAACTACATGCCTTTTCCGATGTATCCGAAGTCGGTCATGGAGCTAAAGTGTACGGACGATAGTGCACAGATGGACAATATACTACGAGGATCTTGTTCGCTAAAGCCCGCGTTGCTCCACTGAAGTCGGTCTCGATCCCACGCCCTGAACTCAGCGCGGCGGTATTGGCAGTCAGGGCGGCACGAGCGGTGAAGAGGTGTTTTGACTTCTACATTTGGTCGGCCAGCTTTTGGACGGACTCGACCATAGCACTTTACTATATCAACAACGTCCGGAGCCGGTTTAGCACTTTCGTTGCTAACCGACTCACGATCATCCAAGACGAATCAGCCACGCACCAGTGGAGGCATATCAGGTCTGACGATAGCCCAGCCGATCTGTGCTGTCGAGGTGCGACCTACTTCCGGCAACTCGACGAGTGGACAGGAGGGCCAAACTTCCTGCAATTGCCTAGACAGGATCAGCCCATGTACTAGGCGAAACCTCCTATGGAGTTAGAACTGGACATCAAAGGCTTAGTGATAGCGGCCAACGTCGTCGAAGCTACGTTCATTTTGTCACGATTGGTCAGATGTTCCTCCTGGATGAGGACACTTCGTGCGCTAGTTCGGTTGGCCAGATTCAGGAGAAATTTACTAATCATGAAAGGGGTACGCCCCTAGGGCCGGATACCAGTGCGTCCGATAAGCCCCGACGGACTACAGGCCGCAGAATACGATATTTTCACGATGAAACAACTTGAGGCTTTCACCTAAGAACTCGAGAGGGCGAAAGAAGTGGGACCAATCAACAAAGAAATATCATCTCCAAGAGGCGACTTGAAGCATTTAAACCCAAAACTCATTGGTGGACTGCCGCGGGTGGATGGTAGGCTGACCAACTCCCACCTCAGCTTAAACACAAAGTACCCCCAATTGCTGCCGGCTCGACAACCTGTCGTAGAACTAATGATCCAACACGTTCACGCCGTGGAGGAACTCACCGGGGAAAGTCACGTTACGAGAGCCACCCGAAAGCGCCTTTGGCTGTTCAGAGGAAGAGCGACTGTAAAACGCGTAATCCGACGTTGTGTACATTGTAGGAGACGCAATGCCACGGTGGACAAACAAAACATGGCCCCGCTATCAGAATGCTGAATGACTGCAGGCTGGTGGCCCTTCAGCAACACCGGGTTGGACTATTTCGGGCCCTTGTGGATCAAGTGCTGGAAGAGATTAGAAAAGCGATATGGATATATCATGACGCGCATGAAGTCACGTGCGGTACACCTAGAAGTCGCACATTCGATGACGACCGATTCGTTTCCACGGGCCTTGAAAAGATTTATCAACCGAAGAGGCGTACCGGCCGATATATACTCTGACAATGGGTCGAACTTTGTGTGCGCTCACCGGGAATAGCAGCGCTGACACAAAAACAAAAACAGGGACAAACTGCAGGATCGAACCGCGGCCTACGGCATACGATGGTGTTTCAACACCCGCAGGCCAGCCGCTGCGGCGGCCTATGGGAACGCATGATCCAATCCGCCAGACGGATATTGCTGTCTATCATGGAGCATCAGCCGCCCGACGACGAGACGCTTAACACCGTCATGACTGAGGTAGAGATAATTCTGAACAACCGCCCCCTGGTTCCAGTAATGAACGGTGACCCCACCCACCTGGCGCGCACCCAGAACGACTTATTGACTTTAGGGACCAACGAGGGTTTCCAAGGGCCGGTGAACCTTCGTGGGAGCTACCTCCACGGATGGAAGCAGGCAAACTATCTGGCCAAGGTTTTCTGGAGGCGCTGGCTGCGGGAGTACCTACCGGCTCTGCAGACTCGACAGAAGTGGCTGGTCAAAACAAGACTATTCAAACTTGGGAATTTGGTGAGGATCGCAGACAAAAGCGCACATTTCAGCACCTGGCCTTTGGGAGTGGTTAAGGAAACCATCAGAAGCTCTGACGGAACGATAAGAACAGTGAAGTTGAAGACAGCCAACGGAGCGCTAATTTGCGACGTACGCAGTATCGGCCTCCTCGAGAGTGGAGGCGGAGGAGCTGAAGACACGGAGGCCCAGTAGACTATTCCGCTGTCGTAGTTGAGGTGGGTAAAAATCCTCCATGTATGGGAGCATTCACGACACGCTGAAGTATCGATACATCATACACCCCGAGACACACACACCTACATTATACTCTTTTATACCGCATGATTTCCGCCTAACACGTGGAGGTGCTCACAGTCTTTAGTTTACATTACAGAAGAATTTTCAGATATGTGGTGGTATACGCGATTCCATTGTACATCCAGACACACGCACTTACCCGATGCACATTATACCCCATAACCCCATCAAACATGTGGCAGTGTTGGCCTTAATTTGATTGACGCTACTGAACGATCTTGCATATGTGGGAGTAGCGGCGATTACACTATACAAACGCACGCGCAAGCAAGTACAGCCAGTGCATGATGGCCCTCTCAAGGACAGCATGTACGTTTCCTCTTCAAGCCCGCCATCGGTCAGTTGTTCTCACGGAAGATGTAAAATAACCTCGCGTCAGTGCGGCCACCGGATCAGGTGCCACCATGAGTAGAACGTTGACGATAGGTATTAGGCACGCGCACTGACAACAGGGCCTAGGTTAGTAGGAAGAATCAGTACCTTTATACCGAACCTTTGACTCTGCTATGGATTTGGGAGGATTTAGGTGGGCGGTGTAACGACCGATCGTGTAAAATCCCCCTAAAACCATTGTAGTTCCATGTTTTCTTAACACCACTCACTTGCCTACACCACTGTATGTTTTATTGAATCAATTCTCATTTGTTAGCACCCAGAGCGCTACTCTGTCATGCCCTTGTTCTGAACCTGCGTGACGCACGTGCTTCTCGTTCGCATGCCGCAATTCGGTTCTCGTTTTTTGAGTCCTTGTGATCTGATAGTTGAGGTTTGTTTCTGTTTGGTGTCATTGTTCATCCGCTAATCTAGTAACGTAGAATCTCACGGATAATCACCTTTTGATTTCGGGATCCGTTGTGAATTGGGCTACGCATTGCTCAAACGTGTGTTGGAGAGGGACTTCCGGAAAGTTGACTACCGGACGCGGAGGATGGCTGCTGAGAGTACACAGTGAGTAGCCTTGCACTTTATATTAGAGGACTATTGGTTACACATGAAGGGCAGCTTAATGCGGCTCACTGGTTATTTCGCTCCATTAGGGAGGATAAGAAGGTCCGGCCACCTTGTTGGGCCCGCAGAGCTGAAAAAGCGTCGACACGAAAGAGAGAGGCATGGAGAAGCATCCGCAGCGCATGGGAATATCTTTGCTTTCCGCAGTTCTTGAGGGCGTGAGAACATGCTGTAGGAGTACAAAGAGTCTGTCAGATAAAATACGAAGGCAGATTGGCACGAAGTGCCAAGAAGTGCCTCAAGGCCTACTGCCACTCTGTACAGTCTAAGGCCGCGTCACAAGTGGCAGCAGGAAATGGTATGGGTGGCAAGGTAGGTATGCAAGCAAAGCCGGCGAAAAAGTCGAGGTACTCAAAATTTCCTTGAGCCGGTACACACCGCAGTTGCCGGGAGTCAGCCGCCATTACTAGAACCCTACAGCGTTCCCCAAGTGGACGAAGTTGTTGTAGAACCTGTGGAAGTGGAACTGGCTATCAACCGGTTGAAGCGAGTTGAGGCGGCCGGCCCAGACTGGAATCACCCTACCATTCTAAGTCCACTAGCAACCATAGTGTCCAAAGCGCTGCAACGACCGGTCGTGGAAAATCCCCCTTTTTCCCTCGCGATTCAGGGTTTTTCCTAACATCACTCGTTTGCCTACACTATTGACTTGCCTTTACGAACTGGTTGTTTCTATGGACCAGTTGTTGTTTGTTCACGCCCAGAGCGCTACTTTGGCACATCCTTGTTCAGGACCTGCGTGACGCACGTGCTGTTTGCTCACACGCTGCTATTCGGTTTCTCGTTGTTGAATCCTTGTGATCGTATTATTGTGGTTTGTATTCTTTTTGATGTCACTGTTCATGTAATAATCTAGTATCGTAGAATATCGCAGATAATCGTCTTTTGATTTTGGGATCCGTTGCGAATTTGGCTACGCATTGCTCAAACGTTCGTTACAATACTCAATAGATCAATTTGGAACGAGAAAAAACACGCAAAATGCCAAGAAAAGGATGGAAAACATTGGAATCCCGACAGAAAGTAACACGACAAGTCTCTGTGGAGGTTTTGGGTACATTTGATTCCTTAGTTAATGTTAGATCGCCTAGTCCTGCCTGGGCTAGTTCATGTGTTAATGAGAGCAATATGGATCGTAAAGATGTTGATTTATATAGACTGAGAAAACCAGACCTAGAACAACAGTTTCTATCGGCTAGACTACAGGCACGGGAAGCAGAAAAGAAGTGTACACAGAAAGAGCAAGAGCACGAAACTAGCGACTTCGACACTTCCGATAGATCAGAGTGCAACAAGATAGGGAACCCCATGCCGGTCGCCGACTACAAACCACCATCGATCGATTTGCCTAGAGTGGAACAAACGGTTTTTGACGGATTATCAGAACACTACTACAAGTTTGTCAAACAGTTCGAGACGCTCGTTGAAAATAAAGTAACCGACCCTGGGCAAAGGCTTCTCTACCTTACTCACTACTGTCGGGGCCGAGAAAGAGAAGCTATCGACGGGTGCACCATGCTCGACCCGGAACAAGTCTACACAAGGGCAAGGAAGATTCTAAGGGACTTGTTTGGCCAACCGTTCAAAGTAGCCCGTAACCTAATAGAGGGCGTGATGATAGAGGCAAAGAGAACCAAGGGCGACGTCTACACAATGACCGACCTGGTTATTAAGGTGCGAAACTGCTCCACAGCCCTCGACCATTTGAGTTACAGGGCTGACCTGGATGCCATGCACACTTTGGAAAACATAGTCCGCCACCTTTCTCCCGAACTACAGGGTCGGTGGGCGGAAGAAGCAGAACGGATAAGCCGAATCGACAGGGAGGCTAACTTCGAAGACTAGACCGAATACTTGGACAGGCAAACCAAGATAGCTGACAGCAGGTTCGGCTGACTCGTCCGGGACGGCAACCTGGCAAACAAGTCCAGTACTGGCCAAGCCCAAACCCATGCACGGGAATATCCAAAATACCAGCCTTGGACCAATACACGTCACTTCACGAGATGCTACGGCGCAACCCATTGCAGATCCTGTGGTGCCACCCATGGACGACCATAATGCCCCAAGTTCGGCAACGCCACAATAGACGAACGGTGGGGAATGGCGAGGATGGCAGGAGCGTGTTTTATTTGTCTCAACACCACGCACCAGGCGGCAGAACAAGGAACCGATGTGGTTACGAAGGCTGCACGGGCAGACACCATCGTTTGCTGCACCAGGCGAGAGTAACCTTACCCGAGACGAGTACCAAACCCAGCGTTACTTGTTCAACCTCACGATCTGCCAAAAAACCAGTACGTTTAGGCGTAGTCGCCGTGAGAGTAGTGACCCAAACAGGAGTGGCCAAAGCGTTGGCCTTCACAGATAGTGGCCTGGAAACCACGCTAGTAAGGAAGGAATTCGCAGAGGGATATGGGATTAGAGGGAATTAATCCTCATTAGCAGTAAGCACAGTGAGTGGCGCCGAAGTCATCCAGTCGACCAAACTGCACCTACAACTCGCTTCCTTGGTCGGCAACGATAGAGCAAAAACCCTAGAAGCATTCACTATAAAGGACCTGCCGATGCGAGCACCTCAGTCAGTGCAATCGATTCCGACTCAGTGGCCGCACCTCGACGGGGTTACGATCGAGGAGTGGCAGAATAATGAAACTGACTTGCTGATCGGTTGTGATGTACCGGAAGTGCACTGGGTCCTGGATCAAAGAATAGGAAGCCGCAAAGCACCCTATGCAGTACGCACTATATTCGGCTGGGCTTTATAGTAGTACAGACGGAAGATGCGGAAAACTAATCCAAATCAACTGCACATTGGTGGAAACGACGAACATTGAACAGCCATTCCAACAACTGTATAGCACCGAATTCGCCCAACAGGCCATTGATAGAGATGCCCCATCACGAGAAGATAGGATGGCTTTGAAAATGGTAGCCGAGAACGTCAAGTATGTAACAGGTCGTTTCGAGGTTCCTGACCCGTGGTGACCCAACATGAAACCTATGCCAAACAGCCGAGAAATGGCTCTAAGGATATTATGCTTCCTCAAAACCAGGCTAATTCGGGAACCACAATTAAGGATAGAATACACGCGAGCCATGCAACATAACATGGACTTGAGTTATATGGAAAGAGTAGATACAGCGGTAATCAGCGCAAATCTGAGGTGGTACCTACCTCATCGCCCGGTCGTGAACCCAAAGAAGCCGGGGAAGGTCAGAGTGATTTTTGACTGTGCCACGAAATGTCAGGGTGTGTCACTCAACTACCATATGGTACAGGGCCCAGACTGGACAACACCGCTGGCCGAGGTTTTATGTCGTTTTCGGCTAGGAAGAGTAGCCGTCTCTGCGGGCATACGTAAAATGTTTCTACAATTGAAGATGCCCGTTAAAGATAGGGACTCCTCTCGTCTTCTCTGGTGGCCTGAAAACGACGCAAGTCGTGCACCTGACGAGTACAGGCTGACCGTGCACCCCTTTGGGACGGTTTCATCCCCCTCTTGTGCTAACTTTGCCCTCCGGGAAACCCTCAAGCGTTTCGGCGGCACCAGCAGCTTGTTAGGAAGAGCAATGGACCACTCCCGCGTGGAAGATTTTTGTGCTCCTTTGACGACCCAAATACTGTTATTACTTATATGACCGAACTGATCGCCACTGTGAGGGCCGGGGGATTCAACCTCACTGAATGGACTTCGAACAACCAAGAGGTGCTCAATGTTATACCGAAGTCCGAGAAAATGAAGTGTAAGAAAGAGCTTTTGGGATCCTCTTCACAAACGGAGCGCACGCTTGGGCTTCAGTGGAAACCCAGAGGGGACGAATTCATTTTCACTCTGAACCTACCCAAACGACCAGTCACACGGAGAGGAATCCTATCAGCAGTCTCAAGCCTCTTTGACCCCTAGGTTTCGTTTCGCCATGGTTGTTACCGGGAAAGTGCTTGATGCAATCGCTGTGCCAAAGAGGGACGGGTTGGGACGAATCTCTCCAGGAGAACGACGATAAGCGATGGCGCGACTGGCTGCACAGCCTGGAGCAACCTAGGGAGATAAAAATACAAAGATGCCTAACAGGCAGTGGTGGGTGCATAACTGGTGTGCATACCATCGAAGGAATTCTGGACGCTCGATTGGCCGTGGCCATTACCTGTCCTGTGCAGACTGAACTGAACTGAACTGAACTGAATCAAGTGCACAAACGATGCCCGACTCCACTTATTTTCCGATGCATCAGAAATACGCTACGAGATAGTTGCTTACGGCTGCTGGGCTGACGCAAATGGTGGGCGGCACAGCCAGGTACTATTTGCAAAGGCGAGAGTGGCTCCAATGAAAACGGTGTCGATTCCAAGGCTGGAACTGACGGCAGCAGTACTGTCCGTGAAAGCAGCGACGCTGATTAAGAGATGCTTCGATCGGACTAACTGGGAAACAAACTTTTGGACTGATTCAGTCACGGTACTTCATTACATTAACAAAACTACCACTAGTTTTAACACTTTCGTGGCCAACAGACTCATTATAATCCATGAGTCGAATAAGACCGATCAATGGCACAATGTACAATCCGCCAGTAACCCGGCCGACTTTTTCCCAGGAGGCGTAAATACACTAGAATGGCTGCGGATGTGGACAATGAGACCGGACTTCCTAACTGCATCTAAAGAGATGTGGCCAATTCTATAAATACCTGAGCCTGATGATGGCGATATAGAAACCAAAAGACTGAAACTGGCTGTAAACTCCACCGAAAGTGTAAGTCTAATAGAGAAACTGTGTCACTTCCCCGACTGGGCAAAATCGTTAAGAGCCGTGGCCTGGTGGATACGATACAAAATACTCTTATTGATTATGAAAGGCGCACGACCACAAAACACATTGATTGTGGGGACAATTCTACCGGGCGAGCTGAATCAGGCCGAACTCGACGTTCTACACCTATTGCAACTAGACACTTTCCCGTTCAAGGCCCGCGAGCTAGCCAGGACAGATGGTAACACCAAAGGAAGCAGGCTGTTACACAGTAGTATCCGAGCACCAAACCCCATGCAAATCAACGAACTACTGGGATTTGGAGGGCGGCTGACGAATTCAAGCCTAAAGTACGAAACGAAACACCCCATAATAATCCCTGGTGACCACCATATAACTAGTTGCCTGATAGATCGTGTACATCGGGAAGAAGGACACGCAGGCCTGAATCACTTATTGAACAATATACGTCGACGATTTTGGGTGACGAGGGGACCATCGACGGCCAAGCGAGTCATAGGTAACTGCACTACTTGTCGTCGCCGGAGAGCGGTAGCAGGCCAACAAATGATGGCCCCCCTTCCAGCCGTAAGAGTTCAACCGGGATGGTGCCCGTTCGTGGAAATTGACGTCGACTGCCTTGGCCCGTTATTCGTACGACAACAGAGGAGCGCCCAAAAGCGACGCGGCTGCCTGATAACATGCCTACAATCCAGGGCAGTCCACCTCGAAGTGGTGCATAACATGACAACCGATTCATTCCTAATGGCCCTTCAAAGGTTCATCGCGAGGCGGGGGGTCCTCAATAATATGTACTCGCACAGTGGCTCGAACTTCGTTGGGGCTCATAAGGAGTTAGAGAAAAAGTGGAACCACCTGGATCACGCCAAAATAAAATACAAGACTGTAGCAAAGGGGATAGAATGGCACTTCAACCCACCTTATGCCAGTTATCGTGGTGGCTTTTGGGAAAGGCTGATACGGTCGACTAGGAAAACACTCACAGCCCTGACCTCACAACAAACACTCGATGACGAGACGCTGACTACTTTACTAACAGGAGTAGAACGCATATTGAACAACAGACCTCTTGTGCCGATCGTCCCAGACCCGGAAGGCGAACCGGCTCTCACCCCGAACGACCAGTTAATACTGCGGTCATACGTAGGAGCAGCCACACCGAAAACACTGCGTGGAACGTATATCGTTGGATGGAAACAAGTGAACTACCTGGCACAGGCTTTCTGGAAACGATGGACGAGGGATTACTCACCGACAGCGCAGCTTCGGCAAAAGTGGATCTCCAAACAGAAGTCGTTCAGACTTGGCGATGTGGTCATCCTCGTGGAGAGCCACCTACATAAAGACGATTGGCCGGTTGGAGTGATCAGGGACTGTCGTACAGAAATCGATGGTCTCGTGCGCACGGTGGTGGTGAGGACGAACAAAGGAGACGTATTGCGAGATACACGTTAAATATGTCCACTTGAAGGCGACAGCGACGATGGCGAGGCCGACGCTACCGGCCAAGCTATGCCCATGTCTGCTGGTACCAGATGAAGCTGAATTCATTTACTTATCCCTCATGTATTCCCCTATAGGACCCCACCCTCCACAACATCCTAGAAGTATATTTGTGTTTAATTTCATACAGCATTTACGATGTACTATGGAGCTAATTGTCCAAACCTTAGCTCACCACAAGACACGACACTGCATGTAGAAGTAAAGGTGCTTAGGTCAGGCACACATGCCTACATTTTACTCCTTTTGCCACACAGCGTTTTGCTGACACTGCAGAAATTCCTCCTTTGATGTGCGTTCATACCTGTGATTCCACTGTACACCCCGGCACGTACACACACACATACACACACACTCAAGCACATACATCCAGGACAGGATGGTCTTTTTACAAGGACAGTATCTATGTGCCCCCTTCATGCCCAACATCGGTTACTTGGTCTTGTGGAAGATGTAGACTAGCCTGACGTCTCTGTAGCCAATGGGTTAGGTGCGATCAGTAGTAGAACGTTGACGACGAGCATTAGGCGCACGCACTGACAGCAGGGCCTAGGTAGGTAGAAAGAATCAGTACTTTATACCGAACCTTTGACTCTGCTATGGATAAGGGAGGATTTTGGTTGGCGGTGTAACAACCGATCGTGGAAAATCCCCCTTTTTCCCTCGCGATTCAGGGTTTTTCCTAACATCACTCGTTTGCCTACACTATTGACTTGCCTTTACGAACTGGTTGTTTCTATGGACCAGTTGTTGTTTGTTCACGCCCAGAGCGCTACTTTGGCACATCCTTGTTCAGGACCTGCGTGACGCACGTGCTGTTTGCTCACACGCTGCTATTCGGTTTCTCGTTGTTGAATCCTTGTGATCGTATTATTGTGGTTTGTATTCTTTTTGATGTCACTGTTCATGTAATAATCTAGTATCGTAGAATATCGCAGATAATCGTCTTTTGATTTTGGGATCCGTTGCGAATTTGGCTACGCATTGCTCAAACGTCCGTTACAGGCGCTAGCACGATTGTTCACTAGGTGACTAACCCCTGCGAGGCCGCTTTCTGACTGGCCAAAAGCCGAAGTTGTACCAAGCCACAAGGGAGGCAAGAGAGAAGTTCCATCCAACTTCGGGCCAGTTAGCCTGCTGCCGGTGGTACCGAAAGTGCTTGAGAGTAGCGTTAGAGACAGGGTCAAAGGGCAGGTCCAATGCCACAGGAGGTTGCAGGGAGGCATCACGGATTCGTAAAGAGAATATCGTGTATCATGAACCTCTTATCGTTTCTGGGTGAAGTGACCGGCAGACTGGACTCGGTAAGCCACAGACAGCTGGTGCACAAAATGCAGGGCATGAGGATCGCACAGGGGAGGCTGAACCGGATAAGAGCATGCCTCACTGGTAGGACATTCCAAGTTCGGGTTGAGGGTGCAAAATCCAGCACAGCTAGGGCATGCAGTCGGGTGCCACAGGGGTCGGCCTTGGGGCCCATGGTGTTTTTCATCGATATAAGTAACCTGGTCGCCAACCTGGGTTGTCCTGGTTTGCTAGTCTCGGACGATCTCAAGATTGTAGGGGAACCATCTTTGAAATGGATGCAGGAAGACCTGATAAGAAATATGAGAGTGGACCAAGACATGGGAGCTACCTTTAAACCGAAGTAAGTGCAGACGGCTACTCTAGGGCGGGGGAGCAGGAGAGACTCGGCATTGCGATGAAGCAGCTCTCGGGATAATTGAGACCACTTAGGTTGTGAAAGAACTTGGCTTTCAAGCTCGCTAAACCTTCAAGCCCACAAAGAGGTGCCTTGAGGCAACGGCGAAGGGTAAAAGGTTGATGATTCAACTGCATCGAACTGTCAGGTCTCGGGACGCCAAAACAATATTGTCACTCTAAAAAAGGCATGAACGCCCCCACCTGGAGTGCCGCACGCAGGCCTGGGCACCGAAACCAGCCAAGGACAAACGGCTGTTGGAAACCGTCCAAAGACGGTTTACTAAGATGATCAGTGGGCTGAGGGACAAGACATACGAAGAACGCTTCAAGGCTCCCGACCTGTTCACGCTCAAAGGGCGAAGCCTAAGAGGGGATCTGACACAGACATTCAGGCAGCTCCACGGGTCATCCGAAACCGACAGGCTGTCATTAGTTCTAAGCGAAAACCCGACGCTCAGGGGACATAAGCACCAACTGATGAAACCCAAGGGCCATCAGAAGCGATGGAACACACTTCTTCTCTCACCGCGTTACGAACCCGTGGAGCAAACTGCCATCATATGTGGCAGCAGCGTTTAGAAGACGTTCGGGAGCGGCTGGCGAACGTGTCTTCTATCGGGTCTAGCAGCGAATACCAACGATATCCCCTCTATCGGACGAATAGAGAAGACGTAAGTCGGTTTGCAGATGCTAGGTGTATTCTATATATCGTGGCACCGAAACAGTACCGATACGAGAAATACACCGAACGGAAAACGGAACGAAAACGCGACGGCTGTGCTGAGAGCAAACCGCGAGCGAACGACCGAAAGTGAAAGTCATTTGAAACGAGGTCGACGGAAACCTCAGAAAAGTCAGTCCAGTAAAACGTAGGCAAATGGAGAACACTGAGGTCAATGTCAACGTCAGAAAAGATCGTGGAGAAAACAGATCCAAAATGGTGTCCAGAAAATAGTCATTTTCTCAAAACGATCGAGGCCACTACAAGCGAATAGCGCCGCCATGTTTTACCGACGGCTGGATAACTGGTGGGATGAAGTTCTCCTAGACTATGACTGGGCAATCGAGCATACCATCAGGTTACACCTCTCTCTTTCAGCCCCTTCTTTTCCAAGACACAATACATGTCTACCCACCACGCAACAAAACACAGCAAATTGCGGCTTTTTCTATTTATTCAGTTTTTCTCACGGGGGATTCTCGAGGATAAGCATGGCAGTTAGTTGAGACAGTGAACCTGTTTATCCAAGCGGTGGCTGATTCTTCGAGAGCGAACCTGTTTTTCATTCTCTTCCTTGCAGCCCATCATTCAACAGTCAGAACATTCTGGCCACTTGACAGTCGAAGCACCGTGGGGACACTGCAGCCCTCCAGTGCAAGAACCTGGACGTACACTGACCAAAGCCACAAGTCCTGTGGCCTGATCTGATCTGATCTGATCTGATCTGATCTGATCTGATCTGATCTGATCTGATCTGATCTGATCTGATCTGATCTGATCTGATCTGATCTGATCTGATTTGATCTGATCTGAACTGAACTGAACTGAACTGAACTGAACTGAACTGAACTGAACTGATAGCAGTACAAAACTGGTCACTCAAACGGGACCTCCCACCAAACCTCGCCAAGTGTCGGTGCTTGACCACAAATACAGGGGCTAGTTGGAATGGTGTGGGTTCGTTGCAATTGGTCTCTCAGGTCAAATACATGTGCGTTATATTGGACAACAGCTTCAGGCCGTCCAAGCAGTTCACCGCAGCAGCCAATATGGCCAGGAGAGAACCCTTCCTGAGTTAGATCCACCACGTCGCGTAGAGGGCCGAAGATTTTCGTTCCAATATACCAAGCCCTAGTTAGGCCACACATGGAGTATTGCGTGCAGGCCTGGGCACCGTACTACTAGGAAGATATAGGCTGACCAATATCTAGAACGCTCTACGGACCGAAGTGTTGGAGGTGGAAACCGAGACAAATTTTAGGGGTAAACTGGACCAGACCACGAGGGGTTATTGACGGAGCACCTACATCTAGCCGAGTTAATAGTGTACGATTCAATGGGGCTCATACGAGACGACCTATCGCTGACCTTTACCTGAAGACTGAACGAACTTTGTGAGTGCTGCGCGGTTTGAATTCATGGGGCTGTCGTCTTCAAATTGAGTTTTTGAATAGTTTTGCGAATTAAACTAATTTAATTAACAATACTGAGTGTATCATAATTGCACTCAAGGTGCATTTTATCCAGAGAATATTTTGATTCTCCCTGTAGTATTGCCGAGTAGTGTTCTGTGTTTTTTGAAGCGATCTTTTCTCGCTTTTGGTCTTTCTGTTTGTTCTTTTGTGTTAGCGGACTTTATCCGCTAGTGTCACAGTGCTTATTTTGTGTTCGTGTAAAAAGCGCTTGAGTTGCTTTCGCCCTCGTTTTTGTGGTTTTCTATATGACACGCGTTTCTGACCCGTGTCTCGCACCCAAGTGCGGAAAAAGTGTGGTAAATGGTATAGAGTGCGAGATGTGCAAGAGATGGGCTCAACCAAGGTGTTCAAAGATAGCAACGGACATCTATGTCCCATATAAACAGAACCCATGGGCTGAATGGGTCTGCGCCCCTTGCAAGGAGGCGGCCAGCATGGCTTTTAAACTGCAGGCCCAAGGGCAGGACCAACGCCCACCAGGTAGTACCTCAGTCGTAAGCCCCAAACCACCGCAAGCAGGTTGCAGGAAGTCGTTTGCGGAGGTAGTGTTCACACCCGAGAGGACAGTCGTCGGAGCGAATGGATCAGTTCCGAGAGCTTGCCAGGCGGTCGTTGCCTCAACTCCCTTGAAGTAGACCGACGAGGGCCAGTGGACTGAGCAGAAGCCTAGAAGGACGAGGCAGGTCAAAAAGAAAGGCGACTGTAATAGAGCGAAGGATGAGTTGGCTAGGGTGGATGACCCTGCTCTTCTGGTATTGGAAAACAAGGTGAAGGATCTGCAGAGGCAGATCTTGTCGATGGGCAGGGTCTCAATCCACAGGCTCCTGATCCTAAACCAGGAAGAACCCCTTATAAGGGAATCGAAAGCCAGGAGGGATATATATAGGAGGAGGGTCTGCGATATACTGCGAATCGCAGGTGTTCCGTACCCTACTACTCTAAGAAGGGTGCTCAGATTGGGGACATGGAAGTCACCACAAGGGAACAAAGGCGAACTTCGTGCGAGGCCAATCCTAGTGGAGTTCGCTGATGGGGCTACTCGGGATAAACTGCTGGCGAGGGCAGCAATAGTGGATCAGATCACCAAGGGCAGATGCCAGATCGTGCCGGACGAGCATAGAGTAAGGCCTGGTGGTCTAGCCCCGGGAAGTAACCTTGCTCGACCAGCCAGGGCGCTGGTGAGAAACCTAAAAGTTCAGCGGAATGCCGTACTCGGCTCTCAGGCCCCCACCCCGACAATGGTGAAGAAGCCACGTGCGTGGTCGCAAATAGTTGTAATTGAAGACGCGCTGGAAGACGAGAATTGGCAGTACTGTCCGAAGATGGGTGACAGCGCGACCCCTGCCAGTCTATATGTTGTGGCCACTCCTACAGGGATGGATTGGGAGTCGTCGGAAATTCTGGATCGTCAGCCGGTTTTATGCACAAGAGTGGGGACATCCGAAGCAAAAAACGTGTCATCATCTCAGGCGTTGCGCTTGAGAAACAATCGGGAGTGAATAACAAGAGACACCTGTGCGACGGAGCAAATGCGGTGATGTTATATACTAACGCGTGTAGTGTTGGAAACAAATGGGCGGAACTCGCCAACACCACTGACGAGCAGAAAGCTTCAATAGTTGCCGTCACGGAAACGTGGCTCTCCGAAGAAGACCATGTGCCAGGCCTAATAAGCAACGGTTTGGCGGTCTATAGACAGGATCGAGATCGGGATCGCCTTGGTGGTGCAGTAGCCATCCCCGTTGGGTCAGGTGCAAACCACCTTGAGTCTCAGACCAAGATGTGCACTCGCAATATCCAATAGTCCTATGCATGCGGCAACCGAAGGTACCCTCAAGGCTGATTAGGAATTTCGGTAGTATGGACATAGATAGGCTTCGTAATAGGGCGGTGGGTTTGACCTGGGACACGACAGAGGAGGCTACTGTCGAGGAGAGCTGGCAGACCATAAAGGGATTTCTGACTGCCCTACAGGAAGAGTTCGCACCCTTAAAACGAAGGAATAGTCAGGGCAAACGCATGTGGTAGAAGGCTGCAATAGCCAAGGCCATCAGACGTAGAAACCGCTCTTGGAACCAGTAAAAATCTTCCGGCAGTCAGCTAGCCTGGAACCGCCATACAAAACTGAGGAACGAGACTGTAAGCCTTTTGAGAAATTCCAAGCAGTAATTTGAGTTCAAATTGGCCCAGTCTGTACGACAACAGCCGAAGAAGTTCTACAGCTATGTACAGTCTAAAGGCTCAACAGGAAATGCGTAGGTCCGCTGTCCACTAGAGACTGGTATTGTCACTGATGACCAGGGAAAAGCAGACGCCCTGGGGGAATACTTTGGTAGTGTACATAGAATGGATAGTGGGGTACGGGTAGATCTGACCCTGGTGCATCCTTCTCCTCAGTTAAACGAGCTAAACCTCTCAGATGAAAGCTTGCTTAAGTGCCTACAGGAGTTAAACAGCCACAAGCCAGCGGGCCCAGATGACATTCATGCAGCTATCATCAAGCCGTTGGCGGATATCATAGCTCAGTTGGTATGCAGGCTGTACAGATCCGCGTTGGACCAGGGTAAGCTGCCTCAGGACTGGAAATTTGCGGCAGTCGTGGCAATACATAAGAGTGGGCCCAAGTCGGATGTGCAGAACTACAGGCCGGTAAGCCTGACTGGCAACCCGTGTAAAGTCCTGGAGAAGATCATCCGTGCCCATATCTGCCAGCACTTACTGCAGCACTCCATGCTAAGTCCGGCACAGCATGGATTCCTGAAAGATATATCTTGCCTGACCAATCTCCTGTGCCTCTTAGATGAAGTAACTCGACGACTGGACGAAGGTAAGCAAGTTGAGGTATGCTACCTCGACTTTAGCAAGGCCTTCGACTCCGTTAATCATCGTCTTTTGCTATACAAGATGGAGACTTTCGGTATAGGTGGGCCAGTATATAGGTGGCTGGAGGACTTCCTCTCCCGCAGGTCGTTTTACGTCAAGGTGGGGGACAGTTGCTCCAGTTTGGTACTTCAGGGATCCGTCCTAGGCCCGGTCCTATTCTTGTTATTTATTAATGACCTAGCATCCACTCTTCGATCGCCCAGATTTATTTTTGCGGATGATGTGAAGATTGTTGGATCTAAGGGTAGAGCGGACTTGGGCAGGGAAATAGGTACCGTCCTGAACTGGGCATACAAGTGGGACCTACCTGTGAACGCTCAGAAAAGCCATTTGTCGTCAAGGGCAACAGAGAGCCTAACTGTCGCTCATGATCAAGGGCTGTTCACCGTAGAGGCAGTCAGTAGGGTTAAAGACCTTGGGGTCTTCATGAACAGTGACTTCAAATGGTCGGAGCAGTGCAACGCTGCTGCGCATAAGACTCGTGGTGAGCTCTTTAGGAGGCGATCAGCTTTGTCTTGCCGGCAGCCGGAGGTATTCGTACCTATTTACATGGCTATAGTGCGACCTCACTTAGAAGGTAGCGTGCAGGCTTGGTCACCCTTCTACATAATGGACGCCGCCTGCCTAGAGAAAGTTCAGAGTCTCGCCACGCGAATGGTTGAAGGGCAGAGAGGTAAGACTTACGAGCAGAGACTCTATGACCTGAATCTTTTCTCGTTGGAAAGGAGGAGACGTCGAGGGGATCTCATAGACACGTTCAAGGTAATGAAGGGCTTTTCTGGCCTTAGACCAGATAGTCTATTCCAAGTGGCCGTAGATTCCAGAACAAGGGGACATGGAGAGAAGCTGAAAAAAATTCGGAGCTAGGTTGACAGCTAGATCGCACCTCTTCAGCAACAGGTTAGTGAACAGTTAGAACGGTCTGCCTGGTGGAATGATAGATCTGCAGACAGTCCAATCCTTCAGGGGCGCCCTAGATCGAAAGTGGTACGAGATATTTCTTCGCGGTGAGCGCTTAGCATGGTAACTAGATTGATGACGGGTAGCACCGTGGTAATTCTGGAGTGTCGTTTGATCGACTGTTTCGCTCATTGCGTTCTGTCTCGGTGGACTCTCACGATGCATAATGTCTCTCGCAGTTGATGTGCGATGAGGTTTTCCGTTTCCCTCTCATTTTTGGTGGGTATTCGATGAAATAAACTCGGCAGTGGTGGGTGTATAACTGGTGTGCATACCATCGAAGGAATTCTGGAAGCTCGATTGGCCGTGGCTATTACCTGTCCTGTGCGAACTGAATTGAACTGGACTGAACTGAACTGAAGACTGGAATAAGCTCCCGGAGGAGGTCATAAATACCACAACAGTGAAGGCTTTTAAGAAAGCAGTAGACCTATGTTGAGTGGCAGTATACCCCGAGTTATGTTAAGCAGCTTTTAGGGTCAGACGCAATTTAATTATTGTTTCCGCCTCACTCTTCCAGGGCTGATACTGCACAATATTTATGCCTTTCAGCAAGAGAAAATCACGCACTGTTGGGAGCTACGGAAACACGCCGACAACATAACTATCTGGACACAAGATTGGCTCTAGCCACGTCAAGTCCTGCGCAAAGGGAACTAAACTGAACTGAACTGAACTCTAAGGCCTTGTACGCTGCAGTTTGCGGTACACCGGCAGGTTTCCGCATCGTGGCGCGTGCGGTTGGTGAGGTTTAGTTTCGAGGATGACCGTGGAGTTACAGCAGATAACGAAGGCAAAGCAGATGCTGAGTGGTTATCTTAGCAGAATACGTAGGTTAAATAGTGAGTTGCATATCATTTTCGGGGTAGCGAATCCTCCATGGGTCATAGACGATTTAAATGTATCGAATGAAATCGTGCGCAGTCCTCTGGATGGATTAAATATCCAGACGTCCTCTGGATCGGGAGGTATCTACCTTGCTATCATTAGGTTGCTGGCAGGCTTGTTATCTTTGCCAGTATAAAATTTATGTAGGGTCACATTAGATCATGGAAGGTTGCCGCAGGGCTGGAAGCTACGCACTGGCTGCTATGCATAAAAAGACCTCTCTCCGAAATAGAAAATCGTAGAGCAGTTAGCCAAAAGAGCACCCTGCGCAAAGTGCTGGAAAAGATCATCCGTGTGCACTCCTACAAGCATCTCGATAATTCTATGCTTGCCCGGCTCGGCATGGATTTCTAAAGCAATCCTTGCTTACCTATCTTTTGTGCTTCCTTGATGAAGTTACTCGCGAAGTGGATGAGGGCGGATATTCTGGTGTGTGTTATCTTGATCTTAGCAAAGCATTCCACTTGGTGAACCATCGGCTTCTTATTCAAGTTTGGGTCATTTCGGTATAACTGAACAGACTCAGGAATGGTCAGCGGACTTTCTCACCGGCAAGACATTTTACAATAAATAGGTTGGTATGAGTTATAATTTAGTGAACGCCGCCAGTGGAGTGCCGTAGGGATCCGTACTAGGCTCACTGCTGTTCTATTTATAAACGATCCAGGCTCAGTCCTACAGTCACCCGGCTTCTTTATTGCAGACGAAGAAGTGGGAGCCCAGGGGAAAGATGATCCGAACAAAGGCGTGGCTGCCGTTCTGAACTGGATGAGCAAGTGGGAATTACCTTCCTCCCCGGTCCTGGGAAAATGCACGTTGTCACGGACACAAGCTTGACGGTCGTATGCGACCAAGGATGATGCTGTTTGATGTAGGCTTTGATCATCTGAAAATCTTCCATACAGTAAGACGTAGCAGGAATATGTAAGAGAATGCTCACCACAGCCATCTCAGAAACCTGGCCCGCTTCAAGCTATCTTTCATGGTGGTGACAAATATAGTGTGCTACTTTTTGATCCGACAGGATTCAAGTAAAGGACGTGATGGTGTGGCGGCTCTCTGAATAAGCAGCCTCCTGCCCCCGGCTGCCTCTCATCGATATATCTCCATTTCTGATGCACACTTTGATAATAAGATATTCCTGAATCTATTGACTGGGCAATCCTGGACTCAGCAGGTTGCTTGATCCACCAAATATAAAATATGTCAAAACTCCTCACTACTGGATGCAGGTGACCGATCGGCGCTCTTCAGCGGAAAGGTATGCCCCAGAAGTTCGTGAATCTACTGAGGTCATTGTACTCTCATACTTGTGGCCGCTGATGGGTTTACAGCGAACTATCCAGCCCATTCGAAACGACCAGCGGTGTTCGACAAGGATATCCTATTTCTTCACTCCTGTCTGATTTCGTTATGAACGAGATAATAGAGAATGCCTTGCGAATTCTTCAGGATGCGGGCGTCAAACTAGGAAACAGTGAAAAACTAGATAGCCTAGATTACGCAGACGACCTTGTCTGCTTGTTCGAATTCACGAAAAACGCTCAACGTGCACTAGACAGACTCGCTAGAGCTGTAGCTTCATTCGACATGTGCTCTATACCTTCAAAGTGTAAAGTTTTGTTGCAAGACTGGACGTCAACGATTCCGAGCTTGATGCCGCTTCACGTACACGAGCAGCAGCGCGACGACTGATGGGAGCACTGTAATAGAGGTGAGCACGCGTATATCCAGGTCTCGAGCGGCGTACACTGGGCGGAAGCACCTGTGGCGTCGATCAGATAATTCGCTGAGGTTGAACGGTTGTGTGTACTGTGCCGCAGTGCGTTCAGTTTTGTTGTATGGTTGCGAGATTTTGGGTCTGCGTGCTGAAGATATTCGTCGTCTTGAGGTTTTCGACCATCGATATCTGCTTGATATCGTTAAGATTGGTTGGACTGATCGGGTAAGCAATGCTGAGGTCAGAAAGCGAGTATCAGGTACTAATTCAGAGAACGTTCTGTCACAGCGTATCCAGCTTAGTAGACTTCGTTGATTAGGGTGCGTGTTACGTATGACAAACGCGACTACCATACCGTGCCCTGTTTTCCGTCCCTCTTCGGAGAATGGAAGGGGCCACACGGAGATGGACAGATGATGTAGCATCGGGAGGTGAGAAAATATACAGCGAACTTAGGAAAAGAAGGTGTTCCACTTCTTCGTGGATGAGGTCCAGAAGATCCCTCAGCCTGAAGGATATTGCAGAAAAACGCGAACAGTGGCAATCGTGTTGTCACTTTTTGTCGAATCAGAATGACTGATCAGTGTGTGTTTGCACAGTTAAATTTTGTATTCTGTGCGTTGGCTACTATGGTGTTCTTTTCTTTCCCCAGTCCTGTAGGTCCACTCTCTGTCCATCTTGTATATTTGTTCTGTGTATTTCCGAGCTTGGTGCTCGATGGGGAGGTGCTGTCAGTTGTCGACCACTTCACCTACCTCGGTAGCTGCGTGACAACGGATGGGAGCACAGTAGTAGAGGTGAGCACGCGTATATCCAAGGCTCCAGCGGCGTACGCTGGACTGAAGCACTTGTGGCACCGACCTGATATTTCACTGAAGTTGAAAGGTCGTGTATACTGTGCTGCAGTGCGTTCAGTTTTGTTGTATGGCTGCGAGACTTGGAGTCTGCGTGCTGAAGATATTCGTCGTCTTGAGGTTTTTGACCATCGGTGTTTACGTAGTATCACTAGGATTGGGTGGAATAGCCGAGCAGGCAATGCTGAGGTCAGAAAGCGAGTATTGGGTACTAATTCAGAGAACGTTCTGTCACGGCGTATCCAGCTTAGTAAACTTCGTTGGTTGAGGCATGCTGCGTATGTCAAACACGTCTACCGTACCGTGTCCTACTTTCCGTTCCTTCTAGGGAGTGGAAAAAACCACGTGGAGGTCAACAGATGACTTGGCAGCGAGGAATGAGAAAATGTACAGCAGACTTAGGAAAAGTAGGTGCTTCACGTCTTCGTGGTTGGGGTCCAAGAGATCCATCAACCAGTTGGCTGGAGACACTGAAGGATATGGCAGCGAACCGCGAGCAGTGGCGATCGTGTTGTCACTTTCTGTCTAGTCAGAATGACTGATCGATGTGCGTTTGTACAGTGAGACTGTGTATTCCGTGTGTTGGCTACTAGGGCGTTCTTTCCTTTTCCCACCCATGTAGGTCTACTCCCTGTCCATCTTGTATATTCATACTTTCCAATTCAACGTGCAACATGGTGAGAAAGGCAGTGGTCAGTGGGGCTTGCCCTGCTGTTTAACGCTGTACGATAATAATAATGATGATGATGTAGCCACCGCCAGTTTCAGCCGGAGCGTCGACGTGGCCAGCCCACTGTCACCACTAGGTATGAACGACGTTGTTCTCTTTTCCGACTACATATTCAAGTGGCCTTCCATCACCGTCTCACACAGACTAGGCTGATCCTTCAAGCAAGGAGACTTCGAAATACTGAGGTGAATTTAGTGGTTTCGCGAAAAATTTAGATGTTGGTGAATGCAACTTACGTCTAGGAAATGTATATGGAAGGCAGGTGTTTTTGGCCCTAGAGTCTGACAGACGTCAAACGGGAAATCACGTCTACCGTCATCAGTTAGGTAACTTCTTGACAAACACTCTCAGTTAGTCACAAGGTACCTCCGTTCTGGTGGGAGCAAAGCCTTCAGATGCGTCCGCAACCTTTGTAAATCCACGATTAGGAATCCCTTCAAGAGGCAACAGAAAGGAATAGTAGACCGGACCCGTAAGGGTAATAGACTAGTCCACTGTCGCCCGGCTCGTTACCACACCTGACTTACTGAGACCTCACTTGGTTATCCGTTCCAAGTCTCCGAGTCTGATTGCCAGTTGCCCCCAATATTGTAGTAGGCCTTTGTGGCCGTGGGGTCTGTACCCTTCAGTTGCACAAATGTGCAAGCATGTAAAAAAACGTTAACTGCTTGAGTACAAATCGATACCGCTATTCGGGAATATTCGGGAATAAGGCTACTTCAGAAACCACTTCAAATACAATATTGAAATGGAAAGGTAATAGAGGGCAACCACGACAAACACCACTTGTTTTGATGGAAGATCGCCGTAAGCACGAACCCGACTTCGTCTATTCGCACACAAGCATTGGTAAAGAGAAATACACTACTCTGGCACATTCTTCAATGGGAGGCAGCGCCAGATAGCTGTGCGGTCAACTGAATGGAATGCACAATGTTCACGGAGTCGGATCATTGGTGGAAAATAAGCTCGGCGAGCAGTTTGAATGTGGTTTTCACCAAGCCAATTCCTGTGATTTTCTCATGAGGACCTGCCACCTTTCTTGCAAATCGGCACAGGAACGGATTCACTTCAATCTGCTCGCTATCTCAGATTACCCGGAGGAGTTTTGTTACTTCCGAAACCAAAGCGTGGTCTCCATCCTTGAAAAAGATAAAAACAACCCATCCGGTCCAGCAGCTTTATACCTTCTAAAATAACCTATCTTCCACAGAACTTCCATCTCTGATGAAAATGCGATATCCAACTGTATTGTTTCTCTTGCAGGTATATTCAAAAGGTCCACTGTGGAAGTGGGTCAACTGATCCGTTCTTGAAGTGCTCCCCCCAGCGGTCCAAACGACGTCCCCGACAGTGAACCCGTGTGCCATCGGATTCATTGACTATCTCACTCCATGGACCGGTACTTCTAATCAAACGATAAGAGTCGTGACCATTGTCAATGGACGCAGCCTTCGGCATTTCCCTACATTTCGCAATCCAACCTTGCTCACAGTCATTTCTCAGGCTGCTATTCAGTTGGCGTCTCAGAGGTTTGCCTACCTCAGTGAATGTGGCATCCAGAGGAATAGATAGGCGAGCGTCTAACAGAACAACTGGTGTTGAACATATTCATAGTTTGTGACGTTTACTTGGACCGGGGTCTTGTGATGCACTGAAGGCGGCGTGCGAGACTTCTTTGGGCTGTTGCTGGCGTTCACTAGGGTCCTGTACATTCGGATGCACCGATAATCGTCTCGTCAGCTCTGTAAAGAAAGATCGGTTGTTGTCTAGAGGCAGCTGCGCAGGGCGGTTGGCTTTGACGCGACCACGAGTGAGACGTAAACGGAAGCTACAGGCCAATAAGCCTCGTGAATACCCGTAACAAAGTCTCCGAGCGCCTGAAAACGCGTAATTCTGTCATCAACAAAACATGCCTCTCACTGTAGCAGATCATCCATCGCCAATGTGCTGGGGGTTATGGTTAGCTCGAGACAAGCCCACGATGATAGTAAGATATCTCATGCTGCCTTTATTGACTTTGCCAAAGCCTTCGGTAGTGACGCACGTATCCCTCTTCTCCTCAAACTTAAGATGTACGGCATCTCTGGTCGCCCACTTTTCTTTGATTGAGAACTTCCTAAGGAATTTGATCACTGTTCGGGTTGGGTACCCTTCACTCTCAACCTTCAGTCGAAGTAACCTGTCCTTGGTTCTCTTTTATTTCTCATTTACATCAACGATCTCCCCCAATTTATCCTCTGTTAGCATAGTAATGTACTCCGATGACTTTTACATGGCTATCGCCTACTGAAGGCCAAATAAGCTTGGTAAATGCCGCAGGTCACAGTGGACCATAGCGGTGATTGGGAGCGCGTTCGGTGCAGATCGCTATTCGGATTTTCTTACATTGGTGGGCACCATAGACCAACCATAGGCCTAGACGTTCTACATCCTTCTCAAGAGTTCCGATCAAGGTTTTCCGCTGGCCACCTCGACGAGAGCACCATCCAGAGCAGGGTTGTTGGCGGTTTTTTTGGTTAATTACATCTCAAATTGCCGTAGGATATGACTCAGCTACTGTAGTCGACGGCATTGGAGGAAGATAGAGCGTTCGTGGATTTCGCAGCATTGTTTGTCAGGTTTATCGTTGGATACTCAGCCCCGCCAATTTACCTTTGAAATACGTGGTGTACTGGGCCCCCAGGATCTCTGTCCTCATCCGATGGATGAATAAACTAAGCAATCGGTTACCGGCTCCCAGAGGCTTCCAAAAGAGGTGAATGAATCATGCAATTGGCCGCTGGCTTACCTGACTCAACTCTGCTGCTTTGTAGGACGAGCTGGACTGTGCAAAGCCTAAAGGTGCATCCCTGAATAGAAATGCCTGCCTTGGACTGGGCGACCGAGTGGTGCAACAGCTCGCAACGCAAGTAACCATGAAAGATTCTACTGCTATGATTGATCACTCTTCCATGCGCACAAACAATCACGTATACACCGTACAGAACTTGTCCTACCATCTCCACTCCCTTCCTACATTTTTCTATTTTCCACACCCCACGGATTCTTCGGTCGACCGTGCCCGCTGTAGTGCCACTGGTAGAAATCCCGACCATGTTCCCTCTCGTCTGTCGACTAGTTCCCGAGTCCCACCGAACCCTCTACCACCGGCTGATGTTCTGCTTCGTCCTCGATACACATTCAAACTAGCCGCGTTTAATGTGCGGACTCTGGTGCGTACAGGACAACGGGCGGGTTTAGCTCATACGCTTAACTCGCTTGTCATCGATGTGTGTCGTGTTCAAGAGACTCGCATTCAAGACTGCGGTTCCATCGTTCGATTAACGCCTCTATCTAATACTTCTGTAAAATTTCTCTAACACCTTTCTAGGGACGCAGGCCGCGAATTCTGGTCTTGCTGGCGTAGAGCAGCACGGTACGGGGCGCTTCGGTCCGAATACCGGTCGTCTGTCTTTTTCCACTTGTAGTGTGGCTTGAGTTCGGGTGCAGCAGCTGAGTTTCTCCCGGGGAACTGAGGGAAAGCGTTTGATGAGCCGGCCTGCAAGTGATGAATTCTGGGACTGTTTGTACACGGTGACAGAATGCACTGATGAGTACATCGATGAGACACAATTCATCAAGCCAATCAAATCCAAAAAGGATCATGTCAACTGTAGTGGCGTCGCATGTATTGATTGATTTTCCCATTAGGGTGACGGGACAGTGAAGTTGACCGGAGAGTTTGAATGTGCCACCACAAGCACTAGTTGCAGTCAATGAGGTTGGTTGGATGTCTGGGCGTCCAGTAGCGTTCCAAGTCTTTTCTGAAATAATGGAAATGTCTGATGCTGTTTAACTGTAGACGGACTGGATAGTGGTTGATGCAGACGTTCGCAAATTTCTGTCGTTCAGCAACATTTATTTGGAAGGTTCCAGTCAGTCCGTACGAGTGGATGGATGAGTGATCGTTATTGACTTTGGTTTTGAACATAGGTACCGGCTTCTTCCAAGTCGGGCGTCTTGGTTGATAGTATCTATATTTATGACCGAAGGCGTGACAACGCGTAGAACGTTGATGTTTAAATGGACAGAAACAATGAAAGTGCCTCGCATCACAATGGCGGCACGGCGAAGGGGCTTGTTGGGGCTCGGTTTGTGGAGATTGGTCGGATTTCTTTTGGCTGGAACTTGTTTGTGCGTTGTGAGTTTGTTGACTGCTTGAGATGGACGATCAGACTGCTGAATCATAGCTGCGCCATGTTTCAAACCGATTAACCGTTCACATTTGTCAACCAATTTTTCTAGAGTTGTGTTGGGCTCCTGACCAGTTTTCGTCAGCAATCTGATGCGTAGGCCTGATTGAGTGGGCGACTGTAACCCGCAAATGAAAATCAAACACCGGAACTGATTTTCAGTCAATGATCCCAGTTTAAAACGGCCGCACTCACGGTTCACGATGCCGGCATATGTCACAAGATCGTCGGCGTCTCGCCTCACCAACTTGAGGCATTGATAATGTGCGTTGAGCAGTGATAAAGTCTCCCCGGAAATTTTCGTGGGGATGCGAATTGCGTCGTCAGACGAATGGTCACATGACTCCAAGTAGAATGTAATTAGTGTAGCGGGCGTGTTCTGCAAGTCCCATCTTCTGCAGCAAGAGTCGGTCTTTTGTTTCGTCATCCTTGTTGGAGGGTTCCACAGCGAAGATGTCTTCACAGCGCTTGAACCAGGAATCAAAGGTGATGCCAGAATGGGGGTCATGGATAAACGTCGTCATGCGCTTAAGAATCACGTCTGGATCACGATCTGTTGTAGCTGGAGTGGGACCCGTGTTCGCAAGCTAGACAGTCAAAGTCTCCATCAGTTTGAGTTGTGATTGGAGCATCTTCACGTTTAGATCAATGGACGCCACTATTACGCGAGACCCGTCGCCAGGTAATACGTTATGACTCTCGGGAAACCTACGCACTCAATCTCAGCTTGCGACTCCGATCGCTCCAACCCGTTACGGAAAATCAGAAGGCAAAACCCGACTCGCCAAAAGTATGTGCTTTACAGAAACTACTATGCTGTATATAAAACGAAAATAGAATATTCCCGAGCTGGGGCGTCCAGTCAGGTTCAAACCATGTTGGGCCGATTAGGTTGATAAAAATATTTTGCCAGATTGATTTTTGATCCGTTGACCCAATTTGCGTCGGACTGTAGCTGAATGCTCCATCAGCAAAGGAGGTTACGTCATGAGTGGTTCAGTGATTTATTGATCATTGATTGTTCGATCCGGCCTAACACGCTCGAGTTGAATAATGGCTTGCCTAGAAATAGTTTTTTTCTTTCGTTTTACCATCCTTACACGGATGTTCTACGGAATGCCCTATTTGATCTTCCAAACGGTGGGGTTGAGCTCCTCCCAGGGGACAGAGATTTTGACTCAGAGTATGCCAATGTTGTTGCTTTGCTGAGTGATAATGCACAGGCAATGCAACTTGCTTTGGACCGCTTGGTGATTGAAGTATCCAGATTTGTTACGCACTCCGCGCCTTTCAAGTTCCGTGCTTTTGCAAGATTGGAAGGAGCCTGTGCCTGCGCCCACTCTTTGTGGTAATCAGTTTGATTTTATAACTGAAGGTGATGTTGAGGAGATCAATTCACGAATAGCTACAGCCGGAGCAGCTTTCGCAAACCCGCTACACCTGTGGCGTCGCCGTGACATTTGGCTCTCCAGGGACGGGTGCACGTCGCTGCGGTTCGTTGTGTTTTAATCTACGACTGCGAGATGTAACCATTTCACGTTAAGGATGTTTGGCGTCTTTCTGTATTCGAAAACCGACGTCTCCGAAACATTTCTCGCGTCTCGTGGGAACATCGAGTGACTAATGACGAGGTTCCCCGTCGTGTGTTGCGCATGGATAACCGCCCTTTTAACGGTGTGATCGCTCTACACCGCCTCCGGTATCTTGGTAATGTCTTGCGAATGTCTGCCCACCGTCTATTTTTCCGTGATGTATTCACACGTGCTGGGCAAGGCTGAAAGAGACGCTGCGGTCAGTTCATGGCTTGACGTAGAGGTATGAATAAGCTATCATCAGCATTAGCTCCGTTTGATGGTTCTTGCTTCTGTGGTTGGGACCCAAGGGAAGAAGATTGTCGTTGGCTAGAGACGTTGAGGGACACGGCTGAGAATATAAGTCAGTGACGCGAATGCTGTACTGTCTGTCTGTCGAACTTCCACGCCTCGTAATCACAAGGATGTGCTTTAAAAATATTAAGAAAAATCACGGTATTTCTTACTAACTGTTTCTTTTGGTATGCTTTGCTCCCCCTCCTATTTTTGCAATTTTTGTCGCTGCGTTGGCGCCATGCTTACTTTCAAGACTGTAAAAAATGTATACTTTTGAAATATGCCACAGGTCAAGTCACACCTTCAGTCTTATAGTATCCTCGGCTCTCAGTGGACAATTTTCGCAGCCATGTATAAGTACGGGGCGTATAGCCGCTTGGAAGATACGTATCTTAGTCCGAAGGGTGATTTTGCTGTCGTCCACAACATCCGTCGTAGCCAGAGAGATGCTCCCCCGGCATTATCGATCCGCAGTATTACTTCATCCTTTGCCTGAGCGTTCGGAAGCAATGTAGAGTGTAGGTACTTGAATGATAGAACACACCCGACCAATTGGCCATTTATGGACGGTTGTTAAGGTGATGATCCCAGGCAAGCTGACGGAACTTTAGTTTTCTGCCTAGTTTACTTCTGGCTCGACGAACTTTGGTGAAAAAATTGATTCGATCAAAGGCTAGTTGGGGCGTGGCACAACTTGACGCGCTCTCGTATTTTGTAAATACAACAGCGCCTTCGTGTGACACAACAATAAGGCAGTACATACCATTGCACTTCTGCAAAAAAATCAAAGCGCTGCCAACGACTGGAACTTACTTTTACTTTTATGCGGCTGGTTCCTGTGACAGCATGTGCTGGCTTAACAACTTGCCATGAAGTCTTTGTAATTTAGTACGAAGTGGCCGTCCCCAGTGCCACTCGGCTTTTCATTTGAGGTAGCAATTCTAGCCCGTGCACAACCAAGAGGTACCTGTCGGGCAACAGGACGTTTGTGTGTTGGGAGCCGGTTGGGAGCGGTTATAACGCCTTTTGGATGACAGTCTACCGGTCGTGGATGCCCAACACGTCCAGCGTGATCTCAGTACATGGTTGCCGGTGGCTCCTTAGAAGCTCGTTCGCTATTCGGTAGAAGTGACCAAGACCTAACCCTGTTTATTGGACGGATTTCCTTGGTAGCCGTTGGATCCCAGCAGATCTCATCGGCCAATGCAGAAGTATCCATCTTCACGTGCTGGGTGTCGTCTCGTCGAAGTTTTAGTCGTGGGATACCCTCAACCTAGTTCAGCCCGCCTGTCGAGCGGTTTGCCGGAGTGTGGCCACTTATGTATGCCTCAGTTTCATAGAGCCGTAGGTGAGAGTTAGCTAGGTGATGGACAGCAAAGAGGTGGAGGATACCCTAGGGCACACGACAGTCTACTGACTAAGAGGTGCTACTCCTCTCAGGTACTCCATACACGCCCGACTGGAGCGTGTTCCTGGCTGTCCAAGGCGTTGTATTCCTCTATCATTGATACACTGATTCACTGTTAGGAACGCCATACGGAACGTTAGATGGAACATTTTAAGAAGCTGTTCAGCTGGTTTATTTCCCTAGTGAACCATCTGATAACGAATGCAAAAAATCGTTGCAGATTTATGCCATTCTTCCGTTGAAAACAGAGCTTATACGAGAGGTTGGTTTTCTAGAAAGATACAAAGTTGCTGAACCAGATGGGTCGTCTTCGTCCTTTCCTATAGTAAAGTAAACAGATCTCCGAGGAATGGTGTGTATCGGTAACCAACGATTTGCAGGAAAGGCGATAGGTTTTCTTATTGGAAACAGCATAAATTGTTTAATTGCGTGCGCATGGGTGCATTGTAAGGGTTATACCTCATAGCCACAAACGTCCACTACACTATTAGGGATAATCGGCCACCATACCCTGAGTCTTGGAGTGGATAACCAAATAAGGTCCCGATATGTCTGGTGTGGTAAGGAGCCGGACACCATTCGATTGCTGTGTAGCACCAAACAAGGGGATTAGTTCGGTAAGTATCGCATCCAGGCTGCTCGCCGGCAGCAGTTTCCGCCAGTTAACTGGCGCACGCCAGGGATGTGCGCATGAGAGTCAAACTAGTTTCAAACATTGTCGGGACTGTACCAATCACATCTCCCATTTGCCAAATTTAAGAGTGCGTGCACGCCTTCGCAGGTCCACAATACCTATCTTCCGTGATTTGAAAGCGGCACTGGATTCAGTCGATCACTTACTTTTACGCGACAGTCTCCTGCGAGAGGATAGGTTGGCTCCATGGATATCTCGAACCATTGCTGATCACACGCGGTGGTTGGAGACGAGCTCGGTGCAGATCCTTATCCAGTCCTTTTCCCATCACCGGACCCCAAAGACCGACCGAAGGCCTGTTGGACTGGTCCACGTTTTGAGCTGCCCACCAAGGCGACAACGCCAACCAGGGCAGAGTGTTTGTTTGGTTACCTCTTACTCGGGTCGCCGAAGGGTATGGCCAAACCACTGCGGTTGTCGATGTTGCAGGAGGACGGCGAAAGAATCGACATGAGAGCATGGTCTTACTTCTTCACTGGACACCCTGTCGCGCCAGTTGACTTTGAGGATTCACCGCACTCACCAGTGATCAAAAATCCCCAGCCTTCTTGTATCCTCACTTCGTAGTGACCAAGTTTCGCAGCCATAGACAAGTACGGGGCGGATGGAGGCACGGCAAACACGAACTTTGGTTCTTGAGCTGATTTCGCTGTGAGTCCACAGCGTCCGTCTTGGCTGAAGGAGGGCCCTACTGGCGCTGTCGATCCGTAATACCACTTCATCGTCTTTCGGAAGCCGAGTTGAACCTAGGTATCTGAACGAGGAGACGTATTCGACTGGTCAGTCATTGGTGGACAGTTGTTGAATTGTCGGACCTATATGGGTTGTAAAAGCTTTTGTTTTGGTTGAGTTCACTTCTGGTCCGAGGGACCTCGCGGAAGAATTGATTCAGTCGAGGATTGGTTGTAGCGTAGCGGATGAGTCTCCTAGCACGACAATATCTTCCGCAAACTCCAGGTCCGATATGTATGTTCCCTGACTAGGAAGAACCCTAGGGTAGTCGTGTAATGCGTGGCCCATAGTCCAGTCATTGGCGTAGTTGAACAGCACCGATAAGAGGGTACAGCCCTGTCTAACTCTGGTACCAAGTGCGAACTCACAGGATTCTTCGCCGTGCATACGACCGTAGCGCCGGTTGACGAGTAGCACTCCCTCAACCCCCTAGAAGCCTGTCGGGCTTCCCATAGGATTGAATTATGGTCCAGAGAGACTCGCGGTTAACCGAATCGAGGTCGGCCCGGAAGCCGATGAAGCAAGCTACCGTTGGCTGCTGGAATTTATAGCGGTGCTCCAGTATTTGGCGCAGTGTGAAGATTTGATCGACAGAGCCTCTGCCTCGGCGAAAACCTCCTTGGTTCGAGCGAGTGCTCTGGTCCCTTGCCTCAAAAAACGGTTTAATAACAACGCACCAGTTTGTTAATTATTTCTGTGATTTCAGCGATACTGGGCGGGTCGCAGTTACTTTGGTACTGAACTGGAGGGGTTGACATTGGTTGGTCCATCGGGTGGTTTGTAGGCCGGTTGAGCAGCTAACCGAAATGTTCGACCCACCAGTCCATTTTATTACAGTTCGGGTATTAGGTTTCCTGCCGCATCACAAAGAAGCGAATCTTGTTTGGTGTATCTATTCGAGACTTTGCGAATGAGGCGGAACAGTTAACCAAAGTTACCGGTTGCTAACGCGATCACCATTTTTTCAGCTATTTCTATCCAGTATCTTTCGCGACCAGCCTTGGCGGAGCGCGTTGCCTCGTTGTTGTCCGCGGCGTTCATTACTGCCTGCAAGCCGGGATGCATGTGCTTTGGTCGACAGCCGCAGCGAGCTGTCGGAGATTGTTGTATAAATTTTCGTACGCTTGCTCGTTTCGTTTTACATAACAGTTCATGAACAGTTCTCCTTTTATGTTTTTGCTGATGTACTCCAGTTATTAGACGAGTAAAGCGTTCCTCATTCTGACTCCGTTTTCTTAGTCATATTGGTTTTGCCGATTCTGTTGCTGGTATATGTTTCAATTTACTCGTCTATTAAATCATGAATCGCTACTTTCGTCCTGATAAATTCAACATAGATCTGAACTCTCTGGACGCTTCCAAGCAGTGGACCTACTGGCTTCGGACATTCAACGCTTTTTTAGAGCGCGTGCAATCAGATGACTCTGATAATCTGGACGTGCTTACTAACTTGCTTTCACCTTTTGTTTATGAGCATGTATCTGACTGCAAAACGTTTGAAAGTGCCATTTCACTTCTTCAGTCTTTGTATGTGCGCCCCAGAAGTGTGGTTTTTGGCCGAGACCTTCTCGCTACTTGTAAACAGGATAGTGCACAAAATATAGACCAATTCGTGCAGAACATCAAGGCATTAGCAAAGATTGCGATTTTCGTTCGGTAACCACTGGAGTTTATCGTGATGGTGCCCTGATATCTGGATTGCGGTCAGATAACATAATAACGAGGCTTCTAGAACAAGGGAATCTGAATTTTTAGGCTGGTTATGATATGGCTAGATCTTAGGAATCTGCTCAGAAACAGTCATAGTCCTACGGAGTTGATAGTATTCCGTGTGTCGTGGCATCCACCACGACTCCACTGGCCCCAAAATCTGATTCTGAACCGATTACGCCCGCCATGCCCAAAGAAACGTTATTTCCGTGGTTATTCCAAACATCCCCATACGAAATGCCCTGCTAGAGAAGCCATTTGTAAAGCTCCCGGGAAAATTGGACATTCCAAACGTGTATGCAGGTTTAAACTAGTTGATTCTCCAGTCTCCTCGGCTCTTAGTCATTTAGTGTCGTCAGTTGTTACCGCTGCTGCTCCTGTCTGTTTGTTTCGGGCGATTACCCAGATTCTTTTAAATGAAGTAGAACTACAAGCACTGATAAACACTGAGAGTTCCGAAAGCTGTGCCCCACTTGGCCGTCAATACTTATCATTGGCAAGTTAATCCGTGCGACTCGAAAATCGCTAAGGCCTCGACATCGTTCACCTGCGGTATTACTAGCTATTGCAGTGTGTCAGTTCGCCATCGGGACACTTCCTATAATAACGTAAAAATCTCGGTGATGAAAAATTTGTGCGCAGATGTCCTTTGGGGCATGACCTCCTCGGACTTCATAACGAAGTGGAAGCACGATTTAGTGGTACACGTGACACGTTCCTGTTATGTGGGCTTACAGCTGCTAAAATTCAAGCACCTCCATCATTCGCCCATTTACCGCCAGACTGTAAAATCGCCACGAAATCTCGCCGACATTATCGGAGATGAGAAGTTCATCAAGTTTGGGATAAAACAGCTTCTAAGTGACGGCATTATTGAACCTTCGAACTCACCTTGGAGGTCTGAAGTTCTGATTACTAAAAATTCCAATCATAAGAAACAAATGGTTATCAGTTACAGCCAGGCAATCGATCGTTTCACGCAACTGGATGCCTACCCACTTCCAAGGATTGGTCAAATGACAGAATATCTCTCGCTAAGCCGTCTACAGTGCCCTTGATCTTCAAAGCGCGTACCATCAGATACCTATTGCTGAGCACGAAAAACCTTATACTGCTTTCGAGGTTGGTGGTAACCATTTCCAGTTTCGCCGGATACCATTCGCAGTTACCAATGGTGTAGAATACCTTCGATTATGTCGATAATATCACCGTGTGTGGCATGACCATGGATGATCACAATTACAGCGTTCAACGTTTTCCTAAAACCGTAACTGTCAAAAAGGAAATAAAACTCCTTGGTCATTATGTAACACAGGGTACCATTAAGCCTGATCCTGGCCGCATAAAACCCCTGCTCGAGGTCTCCCCTAGTGACCTGAAGTCTCAACGACTGGTGGTCGGCATGTTTGCTTATTATTCTCAATAGATACCTTCATTTTCCGATAAAATCGGGCCGCTCGTTCGGAATACAACATTTCCTCTTCCTGTACATGCGCGAGAGGCATTTGAATGTCTCAAACTGGACTTGAAGAGTGCTATGGTCGAGATGGACGGTTCAGGTACAGCGATGAGCGCCTCGTTGAGCCAAAACAACCGGCCGGTGACTTTGTTCTTTCGCGCCTTGACTGCTAGTGAAAATCATCATTCGGCTATGAAGAAGGAAGCCAGCGCAATTGTCGAAGCCATCCGAAAATAACGTCATTATCTCATGGGTACTCATTTCAAGCTAGTTACCGACCAGAGATCCGTTACCTTCATGTATGGCGGAAAGCAATCAGGCAAAATCAGAAATGACAAGGTCCAGAGGTGGCGGCCTGAGCTATCAGCCTACCATTCTGACGTAATCTAGCGGTCTCCTAAAGATAATCATGTAGCTGAAACACTTTCTCGCAGCACCTGTGCTTCTAATGTAAACAGAACCCAGGTGAAATACTTACATGACCCCTTGTGTCATCCTGGTATAACTCGCATGCGCCACTTTGGGCGCACCAAAAATTTGCCTTACTCTGTGAATGAATTCAGAAACATAATTTCCCGTTTCCTCGTCTGTGCAGAAATAGAACCGCGGATTTACAAGCCCGCCAAGGGTCAGCTAACCAAAGCTACGCAATCTTTCGAGCGGCTAAGTATTGACTTTAAAAGTTCATTGCATTCCGGTACTCACAATCGTTACCTCCTGACTGTTATTGATGAGTACTCTCGTTTCGCCTTTGCATTCACTTGCCCATATATATCGGCAACTACAGGAATAAAGTGTCTGTGTCAACTATTTGTTTCATTCGGCATGCCCGCCCACATACACTCTAACCGAGGGTCCGCTTTTGTCATCGGAGCTAACACAGTTTCTGCGAGCTAAGAGGTGGCGCTCAATCACACGACGGCATAAAGTCATCGAGCTAATGGCCAGGTGGAGCGTTAGAATGGAACCCTATGGAAAGCGATCTCTCTGGCCCTGTAAACAAGAAACCTCCCAATTTTGCAATGAATCGGTGCCTCCGGACGAACTCCACTCAATTCGTTCACTACTTTGCACCGCCACAAACACTGCTCCATATGAGCGATTATTCTGTTATGTTCGACGCTCAACTAATGGGACTTCGAGACCTACGTGATTGACAACTCCTGGCCCCATGTACCGGAGGCACATGAATATATTTTCGAAGTATGATCCCCTGGTGATTGAAGCGGATCTCATCAGTTGTAATTCGCATGATGCCCTTGTAAGACTGCCTGATTGAAGAACAGAAAACGTCTCTATTCACCGACTGACTTCTCGAAGCGATACATCGCCGTCCATCAAGGAATCCCCATTAAGAACAGCATCTAGCGATCAGTCAACAAGTGCCGACGCTAGTGATAGTCTTAGTACATGTTACTGATAATGTACAGAAACACTGATCCCAGAGATGACAGTCTATCTGAATTACTTAGTCGGTAGCAGCGTACATGTGCATATTCTCTACATGATCGACAAGCGTGAATGAACACTACAAAATGTTAGTTTCATCTGGTCTAACACTCCACCCACCCCCGCCCCTCCTTACAAACCATTATGATGAACGATTCTTTTATGAAAACAGAAGTCAAAAACATAGATTGCACGATGTATCCTGGATCATTTCGCTGCATCTTCACAAAGTGCATACTGCAGTCGAAGTGATTATTTTTATAGCAAAATAAATGAACGAAATGTTTATAAACAAAGGCAAAATCACATGACGCACACATTCACACATGTCTATCGGATGATCCCATAACAATTATCACACCTCATTACCACGGCAATGATAAATGTCATTCATCGTCGACCGGTTAAATTTGATATGCAGAATAAAGTTTATGAGTTTCTGTACTGATAAAGTGCGTCAAACCCGCTTACGTGAGACCAAACGTTTGAAAAACTCCTTAAATCATGAAATGTTGGTACCGTCATTTCCGGATAATCCGTGGAAATATGTTCGAAATTTACCATCTTACCAACTAGACAGGTTACAACTCCAGGCGCTTTCGTTTGACCTTAACTATTGTACTCCACCAAGGAAAATTAGCCACATTTCTTCACTAGCAAACTTTGAAGCGTCCTTCGAAGAGATGTCTGTTTTGAAGCCAACAAATGCAGATACGTTGAGCTGGTTTAAGGCAAAATTGGTTGATTTAGAATGTCAGTATCGAACGACAGCAACACAACAACAATCGTTGTTAACAAACAGGCACATTGAAGCTCTCGACAGATTGAAGAAGAACTCTAACATAGTAATCCTGCGTCCAGACAAGGGATCGGGAGTTGTCATTATGCAAAAAGTGTTAACTATTTTAGAAGATAGAACAAAATTCCGGAAGGACCCAACGCCAGATGATCCAAGTGAACTAGAACGGCGAATTAACACGGAACTGCGAACTCTAGTTCAAGCGGGCCTTATTCGCGAGTCAACAGCCAAGTCACTGAGACCCAGAGGGAGTCAAACACCACAACTGTATGGCCTACCAAAAGTACACAAAACAGATATATCAATGCGGCCAATCTTATCAGTGGTCAACTCTCCACAACACAAACTGGCAAAATGGTTAGCCAAGTTACTGGAGCCAGTCAGAGACACGGTTGCGAACCATGCAGTGAAGGACAGTTTCGAAATGTGTAACCTATTGCAAAAAGAAAATATCCAGAACCGACATATGCTTACCATGGATGTTACCTCACTATTTACAAATATCCCACTGGAAGAAACTATCGATCTTGTATGCCAAATAATCGACGAGCATAATATTCACATCGGACTACTGAATACCGAATTGACACGTTTACTGTTATTATGTACATCTAATGTGAAGTTCCGCTTTCTCAATGAAGGATGTCGACGAATTGACGGAGTTGCCATGGGCAGTCCATTGGACCCTATTCTGGCGGATATTTTTGTTGCTCACTTAGAAAACAAGATTGAGAACAAAATATTCGACATGATACTCTATCGCCGTTACGTGGATGATGTTTTTGTCATCACAAAGAGCAAACAAGAAGGTGAAGAGTTGCATGCCTTGCTTAATAACCTACACCCAAATATAAAGCTGACAATCCACAATGAGGACAATGACACCATAAGCTTCCTAGACATTGAAATTTTCCGCAGAAAAGACGGTTCAATCAGGAAATCCGTTTATCGAAAAGACATCTGGTCGGGGCAATATCTTCACTTCAGCAGCTTCGTCCCGACAAAGTACAAGATAAACACAGTACAAACACTGTTCTACAGAGCACAGAAAATTTGTACGGCGGACACTTTGGATGAGGAAATAAATCACATCACTAAAATTCTGACGGAAAATGGATACCCAACATCAATCTCGACAAAGTATCGTCATCTGAAACCAAGAAAGGATATTTTAACCACAGTGTCTAAGATGAAAGTATATCTAAAACTCCCCTACAAAGGTGACAATGTAAGTGAGTTGATCAAAAAACGCCTGAAATCAGCTGTCAGCCGCATCTGCTGTGCAGCCGATTCGGTGATTAAATTCACAACTAATCGGTTAACTAGGCCATCGATGAAAAAATCCTTCCCTGTCCACGCCAAATCAAACTGCATTTACCAATTCAAATGTAAGTGCTCAGCCACTTACATAGGCAGATCGGAAAGGCAGTTACGTCATCGAATAGCTGAGCACATTCCAGTGTGGCTTCAGAAGACAATGAGCAGCGATTTTACCACAGTTGCATCATCAACCGAGCAAAGGTCAATCAGATCATCAATTGCTCGACATATTTACGAGACTAAACATTGCGTCAACGCAAGTCAAGCGTTCAAAGTGATCTGCTCGACCACCAGTACCCAACTATTAGGATACATGGAGGCCCTGTCGATCCGTGCACACAAACCTGAACTTTGCAAACAACGCGAACTTGTAATCAATTTATCATTGCCGTGGTAATGAGGTGTGATAATTGTTATGGGATCATCCGATAGACATGTGTGAATGTGTGCGTCATGTGATTTTGCCTTTGTTTATAAACATTTCGTTCATTTATTTTGCTATAAAAATAATCACTTCGACTGCAGTATGCACTTTGTGAAGATGCAGCGAAATGATCCAGGATACATCGTGCAATCTATGTTTTTGACTTCTGTTTTCAAATTTGTAACGGGTAAAAGTTGTTTCTTGATTCTTTTATGGCCAAGGGGAATGTTTTGTAAGTTTTGCTATACTTGCTCGTTTCATTTCACATAACAGTTCATGAACAGTTCCCCTTTTATGTTTTTGCTGATGTGCTCCAATTATTAGACGAGTAAAGCGTTCCTCATTCTGACTCCGTTTTCTTAGTCATATTGGTTTTGCCGATTCTGTTGCTAGTATACGTTTCAGAGATCCGGTCTTTTTCTCGCTTTCTTGTTTTCCCGAGTACCGTTCATGTAGCTTCCCTGATTATTAACTTTATTTGACCGGTGATGGTCGAGTGATTTATAACGTTTGATTACAACTTCCGATGTCTGAGGTTTGAATCCCCGCCATCACCAGTTACTTTGTTGTTAGGCAGTAATCCCCACTGTCATCCGGCTCGTTACCACACCTAACCTATTGGGACCTTATGTGGTTCTCCGCTCCAAGTCTCATGGTCTGGTTGCCGGTTATCCCTAATAGTGTGGTGGGTCTTTTTGGCTATGTGACATATCCCTTCCACTGCACTCATGCGCAAGCATGTGATGAAAAGATTTTAGCCCAGTGCGGTTCCACGGAAGCTTCTTCTTTTGCATTGGTGTCTGCGACGAGTAGAGCTGTGGTTGCTCGTGATAACACTTCACGCTCCTCGGGATTTTCTAGGGTAGCAACGTTTATCGGGGAGGGTGCAGAGACCTTAGCACTTGTAGACAGATGAATTTTGAAGCACGGATGTGAGAGGACATGGTCAGTGCCGTTTGCACTGCCCGTTCTTGCACTTCGGTATACTCGGCAATCCTCCACGAATGAAGCCCAGCGGGGTCTCACCAGGATGTGATTGAGATGGTGTGCAGTATGACCGTCAATAAAGCACCGTGTGAGTAGGTGCATCTTGGGGTGTTGGAGTCGAGTGCTGCAAACAGTCATTCTGTTGACGTCGGCCAAACCAATCAGTCGGCTACCGTTCTCTCGCTGACCAAGATCAAATTTTCCGAGAATATGGCGGGTTGACTCGTCAGCTGTACCTGTGCGAGCGTTCCAATCTTCTGCGACGAAAAGTACGTTGCGCCTCGGAACCGGTTTATCACTTTCTGTAAGTTATTGTAGAATTCGTCTTCGGTTTCGTCATCAGCCGAATTTGTCGGAGCATAGACCGCTATCGCCGTCGGATCGTGTGGAGAACCTTTAAAGCTTGCCAAAATGAGTCTGAATGAGACTGATTCCTTAGAGGTCATCGCCTCATTAGCTGCTTTGTTCAGAGCAAACGCGACACCGTAGAGACCGGAGTTGTCTTTCGGGCTATTCTGATAGAGCCGATAAGATTTATCCACTCCCGGGACCTTAATTTTTTGACTACCTGGTTTTGGTAGGCGGACTTCCGAGAGGCAAACAATATCTACGTAGTAGTCATGTAGGGTCCGCATTGTGGTGCTTTGGCTACCGACGTCTAGAAATGTTCTGACATTCTAACAAGCTTTGTGTGTTCTTTTCCCGCGGCGAATGGTCCCAGCTTGTTGTCTTATCACCTCGACCGCTGGGACGCGAGGCGCGTCGCTTCCTGGAGATGCCGTAGCATGATGAGCGTTTGAGGTTCTGTGAATAATCGTTAAGGTTGGCGGGAGTAGGGTACGAAGCGGTGTCCCCAGCGCTGTTTGGCCTTTTTATTCAAAGTTGCATATCTAGCCTTTGCACACCCAAGTGCAGATTGCAAGGTAGCAGGGTATTTTCAGAGGAGAAGATGGCCTGTTATACGGTTCATTCGTCTCTCCTTAAGTGGCTGGTGAGGTAGTTGAACAGTTTTTTTTTGGTAGTCTTTGGACCAGTAGATCTCATCCGCCCATTCAGTAGTATCTGTCTCCACATGTCGAACACCACCTCGCCAAAGTTTTTTAGACCTCAGTAAACCCCAACCTGATTTAGCCGCTTGTCGAGCGATTTGCTGGGATGTAGCCGCTGATGCATGCTTCATCTTCGTGAAGCCACAGGTGAGAGTTGGGTAGGTGATGGAGAGCAAAGGATGGAGGATACCCCAGGGGACACGACAGTCTTCTAAGAGGTGCTGCTCCTCTCGGACACCCCACGGTAATCTGGTGCTATTTTACTGAAAGGCGTGCCCGTTTTGCTTTCACCAGCTTCAGTCTCGTGACGCCAACCTGATATCCGTTTGTTCAGCAAAGGTCGAGTGTGCTACTACAATTGAATCATTTCTCGTATACAACCCTGAGATGGGGTCCCCACAAATGGAAAACACTCCACCGGTGTTAGCTTATAGCTGTTTTTGTAGTGTTATTCGGCTGTGGTGGGAATGCAGCACCAGCAGCGCTAAAATGGAGCGTAACGTCTCAGAGAATAATGTCAGTCCTCGGGGAAAGCGCTTAATTTGGACAGGTTGCGGTGAGTGGAGCGTGTCATGCATCCCCCCCCCCTAAGTAAATTTCTCCGGTGAACATCGTTCTCCGTGACGATTATTGGTTGAACAATGGTTTGAGGCAATCAGGCCGCTACATAGTGAAGCTGTGTGGAAACCCTGACCAGTTGACCTGGCTGTGTAGAACGTGTTAAGCCTCCGGGTTAGGATCCGCAATACCATCCTACCAGATGTCTGGGGACACGGCTGCATGGACTGATGGTGGTCGAGTGGTTTATAACGTTTAATTACCGCCTTAGAGGTAAGAGGTTTGAATCCCCGCCACCACCGTTCATTTCGGTAGTAAGTGATCCCTACCGTCGTGCGGCTCGTTACCGCACGTAACATATTGGGACCTTAGGTGGTTATTCACTCCAAGACTCAAGGTCTGGTTGCCGCTTATCCCTAATAATGCTGTGGTGCATGTCCCTTGCTGCACTCATGCGCAAGTGTGCTTTGAAAGGAAATCTCGGTAAATAGTTGGTGTGGTACAAAGCAAAGAAGATAAAAAAATACATAGGAATTTTCGTTTGCGCAAGTGCTCTTCGCATATCTGGAACCATTTGCGTGAGGTGTAATATCCATAGTGCAGTGTGTTGCAAAGTTCACTTTTAGGCTATGTAGGCAGGGGGAATACTCGGTCGATCAGGTCAGAGAAAACAGTCATTTATCAAGACCTCACCCCGGCTTTTTTATTCTAGAGTACACCTTTAATTTTCGCAAAACTCAGGATGGCTGCAGCGCAGCAAAACCGACTGGAGTTAATGACGTTCGGATCCTATGGGAGTTCATTTGCGCTCCTTACTTCATGAATTTTCAAATTGTTTTTTTTATACGGACAGGAACCTGTGCTCACAGTTAATCTTTGTGACAGTCGGTCGATGAGTTCAAGGTTGCATTGCGTTGCAGTCAATGTTGGTGTTGTATTCACACTGTCTCTATCATAACTGTACGTCTAACCAATTATTTTTTTCATTCCACATTGAAGCTAGTTGTATAATAACCTCTGAGCCTATGATGCGGTGTCATATCAGACGCCACCGCAGCGCTTTTCCTATCAAGTGTACAGTCTGTGACCATTCCAAGAACATCACTTCTGGTGAGAAACAGTTTAAGTAAACGTTATGTACCGCTGTTTGATCCAGGGCTTATATGCATGAATGACCTACAGGATGAAAACTGGAATGCAGCTGATCGGGGACCGGTGGCAATGGATTGCGAAATGGTCGGTGTAGGCCCCAAAATGCTGAATGCGTTGGGTCGAGTCAGTATAGTAGACTATTCGGGTGACGTGCTTTATGATGTAATGGTGAGGCCGGAGGAGGAAATCACTGATTTCAGAACAAGATGGAGTGGCATTCGACCAGAAGATATGAGACGTGCCATTCCATTTGAATGTGCACAAGAGCAAGTAGAACGGATAATTCATGTGAGTCGGCTGATTGCAGATTGCTGGCCATAGATTCCATTATACTTCACGCACTTAAAATGACTTCTCAAAGGTCACTTTTTAATCTTTGCCCAGGACTACTGTAGTTTTCCCAACATTGGAAGATATTAGGAATCCCTAGAATCATTTAAGATAATATTGTTGTTGAGATCACAGACCGGCAATTTGTTGTACAATGTTTTCAAAGCTTCAACTGTTTAAGGCCTTTCGTTTAAAGCGTTTGTAACCACAAAAGTTTCACAGCGGCCGCTAAATTACTGCCGCTTTGTTTATTGTAAGGACAATGTGGATGTGTCACGTTTAATTAGTTCTTCATCCCAGTTTACTGAGATGTTGCCAGTTCAATTGTAATATATTGAAAAACCAATCTAGTTTCTTAACGTCGTGTGATGCCTTGGTTATTGTTGCACTAAATACCCATTATTCTTTAAAATACCAACTGCCCCTTCCAACGAACTCTCAGTGAAGGTTGATGTGCAACCCGTAAAAGGAAGTGGACGTGCCGAGATCATGTTGTCGAATGTCCGGGGTCCTCTGGGAAAGCAAAACTAGTTAGAATGTTGGGTGTTACACCATATACTAGCGCTGGTTACCCTGATAAAAACGTGGCCCAAGGCGGATGTTTTGGATTCGGATATGGCAATTGCGAGTTATATACCACCGTATAGACAGGAGCCAAGTCAGAGGTGGTGGTGGCGTCATTTTGTTCGTCAAGTCGGATATACCATCATTACATCTAGATTCTTATTCCGACTGATAAGGCTATGGCGAATCCTTATGATGTCGTCTGAAACTGACTGCATCATCAACGAGACCGCGCCTTGGCGTGGTGTGATGGCTTGCGCGCCTCCATGAACCAAAGAGCTATGCAGGACGGCTTCCTTAAACCAGAGATGCGATCATGCCCGACAGGTCGATGGGTAGAGGCCAGACGAAGTCCAATCTCAGGACCAGTTGATGAGCAACATCTGGTTCTGAAGACTGTGCCCCTGGAGAGGACACTCCAGCGAATAAACACGGAGAAAAACAATTTACCGGTCAGAAAACCTCCACTAGATGGACTTAGGAGTGGAGTACCTGGGGTTTCTCTCGACGGTGGGAGAAGTCATCGCACTATCGCCTGCCTAAGCTGGGCAGTCTCCGGTTCAAAAGATATAGCTCCGTCCATGTTCCGCATGCTCTAATGGGGTGCGCGGGGCTGAGGACTGAATTTGAAAAGCGGATCGATAACAAGGCACCAGCGAGGACAAGACAGCATGCTTGCAACAATCAGATCTCACGTGGCAGACCAGAAGAAGTTTCCTCACGGATTCTTCGACCAGATTCGCTTGATTGGTTAACGCCCCACTACCTTGTGGGTGATACTTTTGATTTATAAGCTCCGGTTAGAGTTCCCAAAGAAAAACCGCTTTTGCGGAGTGGGCAGCCGCGAAGTATAATTTGTCCAGAAACCTCCAGTATCTTTCCAGTGAAAGGCCTTACCAACTTTTCCTCATTCAAGATCGATGCGAAACGCCATAGATTATTGTGGCTCTGAAGAAAACAGTAGTTTAGGAATTGGGTATAAATCGAATGCACTCCTTAAGCCTAATTGTTCACTTCATTCGGCTGGTTTCGATGTCCGCACACTATGTCATATAGAACAACAGGCTTCCCTCACTAGAACTCTTGAGACATTCAGAATAGAAATGTGCTGTGTCTCCGAAACACGCGTACAAGAATTCACTTCTGTGATCGCGCTTCGCACCCTAGATACATCCTCTGTCTCTCACCTTACTCTTCGTGTGTCGGGCGTTCCGGTTTCTAGTGCTCGTGGTCAGGCCGGCTTTGGGATTGTTTTGTACTAAGGAGCTGATTAGCACCTTTAGATTGGATTCCAGTTAACAGTAGTTTGTGTGCAGTTCGGTTTTATGGTTCTGTGCAAGTCAACACCAACAAACTGAAGCGTCGATGCTTGTTCGTCGTGTCTGTCTATGCGCTCACCGACAGCAGTTCCTTCGCAACCAAGAACGAATTCCATCAGGATTTGTCTCAGCTGCTTCGAAACGTGCGTTCAACAGATGCGGTGGTCATTGCTGAGGATTTCAATACCCAAGTTGGCTGCTTGGGAGATATCGAAAGACACATCGGAGGCCCGTTTGCTATCCCATCCGATCGTACCGATAACGGCGGTCGTCTCATTCAACTGTGCTCTGACCACAGATTGCCTTCACAACGTTGGACTCAAATTGACCATATTGTGATTAGTCATCGCTGATGTGGATCATTTGGAGATTATCGTTCATTTCGGTCTACGTCTGTGGACTCAGATCACGCCTTGGTACGTGCTCGCTTCTGTTTGCGTCTTTTCCTTGGTCGCACCCACGTAAACGCCACCAGTGCTGCACAGTTTCTTCTGGACGATAACCGACAATCTGCTTTTCAGACGGAGCTGTCTACGCGGTTATCGACGCAGCCGAATGTGCTCGACCCAAATGAACGTTGGCAACAGATCAAGGAAGCATTTTATGCTGCGTATAATGCCACACAGGATTCTGGTTCAAGTCGGTCTCACAAACGATGGATATGTTTGACTTGAGTTGCTCTGCTGGATGCACTCAAATCCGTCTCTCCAGATGCCCTTTTCAATGATGTACGTAACTGTCTGAGACGCCAGCTTACTAGGAGCCTGAGAAATGACCGCGATCAGTGGTTGATTGCGAAATGTAGGGAAATGGAAATGGCTGCGTCTATTGACAATACTTGCAACCTTTACCATTTGATTAGAAGTACCGGCCTAAGGATCCCGGTTTGAGTTAACCAAGGTATCCGACGGCTAACTGATTCACTCTCAGGGACATCACCTAGATCGTTGGGTGGAGCTCTTTAAGGAACAATTCAGTTAACCCACTTCTACAATGGACCTTCCGAATATATCCACCAGAGAGACGATGCAGGTGGATATCACTCCATCAGAAATGGAGATTATCCGGAAGGCAGTTTATTTGAAAGGGTACAAAGCCGCTTGACCGCATGCAGTGTCTGCATCTTTTTTCAAGGATGGGGGCGAAGCTTTGGTTTCGGGGTGAACGAAGCTCCGGGTTATTTAGGATAGTGAGCAGATTCCTAAGGAATGGTGTGAATCGGTGATTGTGCCGAGTTATAAGAAAAGTGACAGGTCCTCTTGTGAAAACCATAGAGGAAAGTGGGAACAGGCCATCATTGTTCCTCTTTTTACGGCGAGTACGAAGGAGTGTTATTAACTACCGTTCTGTGTATTTGACATTCGTAGTTGGCGAGCCGCCGGAACGTCTGGTTGCTTTCCGTCTCTGTGGGCACATTAGGAATCACTAATTGCTTCGCTCGCAGCACTGGATTTTGAAAGAAGCGTTCATACATATCTAACCCGCTGCTTTCTGGTGAAGACTGGTCGGAAGCCAATACTGCAGGGCACCCAACAGACACCATGTTTGCTAACTTCAGCAAAGGATTCAACAAAGTACCGAATGGACTACTGTTGCATAAACTCGGGGCTCTTGGTGTTGAGGCCCCAATAATTCATTGGATTGGAGATTTCTTAAACGAAGGGACGTTTTCCGTGAGAGTCGCACAGTCATTATCGCGTCCTTTCAGTGCCTCTGGTGGAATCCTGCAGAGATCGATTTTGGGGCCAGTACTTTTCGTGGTGTATCTAAACGACCTGCCAACGGTCCTCCAGTCACCTTGCCTCATCTACGCGGATGACCGCAAAATCTGGAGGATTATCCGATCAGATGTTGATCGCCAGGTTTTGCATGGCGATTTGGACGGACTGGAGCATTGGTTCGAGACATAGCTGCTCCCCGTCAGTGTAGAAAAGTGTGTTTACATGGAAATGGGGAAATGGAGATCGGCGGATCCTACAACTTACACGGGACGCCCATCCACACATTGAATTATGAGAAAAACCTTGGGGTAGCGGTGGCCTCAACTTTGAAGACCAGAACCAACGGGGACAAGGCATGTACCTCAGGTTGGAGTATGTACGGGACGATACATCGGTTTCCTGGGTAACTTTATGAATTCCTTTAAAGTGTTGTTTGCTTCCCATGTACGCCCATGACTGGAATACGGTGGATCTACAACTTTCCCTTGTACGCCTACGAAAGTTGCCAAGCCTAGGCGTGTACAGCGGGCCGCCACTCTCCTCGTTGGGCTACGTGGGACCAGTTATGATGATCGTCTTCAAGTCACCAGACTGTCCCCAGAGGTATGCCATAAAATTCGTGATGATCTCATCTACACCAGACGCATTCTCCGTGGAGTTGATGACGTACTTTCATTTGTGGGCGCACAGTCGAGTTTGAGGTCATCCGCTAATGCTTATGGAACAGCAGTCAATAGGCCTGACGCTGGCATATCGCCTCTCAAAGAGGGTGACGAGTCTGTGGAGTGTTTTGTGAGCAGAACTAATGGGAGATTAGAAAGACCACATTTTCAAACGAAACCTGGATATCTTCCCGAAGAAATGGTAGCAGGACAAGTACATCTAAGTTCATGCCTCCAGTGTTGAGGTGACGAGGCTCATACGGGATACCACCCAACCGCTTTTTATTTAGAAAGCCAAAGATAATGGTGATCTTTAGTTTCATTGACCGAGACAGTTTCATCTTTTTGTTATGTGCTTGGGCGTGAGTGCAATGGAAGGAATATGCCACAGCCACAAAGGCCCACCACACTATTAGGGATAACCGGCAACCAGACCATGAGACTTGGAGCGGAGAACCACATAAGGTCCCAATAGGTTAGGTGTGGTAACGAGCCGGATGACAGTGGGGATTACTGCCTAACAACAAAGTAACTGGTGATGGCGAGGATTCAAACCTCAGACATCCGAATTTGTAGTCAAACGTTATAAATCACTCGACCAACACCGGTCAAATAAAGTTAATAATCAGGGAAGCTACATGAACGGTACTCGGGAAAACAAAAAGGTGGTCAAAAGATTGGATCTCCGACAACACGCTGCAGCTGTCGACCAAAGCGCATGCATCCCGGCTTGCAGGCAGTAATGAACGCCGCGGACAACAACGAGGCAACGCGCTCCGCCAAGGCTGGTCGCGAAAGATACTGGATAGAAATAGCTGAAAAAATGGTGATCGCGTTAGCAACCGGTAACTTTGGTTAACTGTTCCGCCTCATTCGCAAAGTCTCGAATAGATACACCAAACAAGATTCGCTTCTTTGTGATGCGGCAGGAAACCTAATACCCGAACTGTAATAAAAATGGACTGGTGGGTCGAACATTTCGGTTAGCTGCTCAACCGGCCTACAAACCACCCGATGGACCAACCAATGTCAACCCCTCCAGTTCAGTACCAAAGTAACTGCGACCCGCCCAGTATCGCTGAAATCACAGAAATAATTAACAAACTGAAGGAAGGAAAGGCCGCCGGGGAAGATAGCACCTCCTAGAAGTATGTAAAACCTGGTAATCGTCGCTGTCTACCACCGAAGTAACTGATGATGACGGGGCTTCGAGTTTTTGACCTTCGAGCTGGCAATCGTACGCTCTAAACAGTTGAGCAGCACTGGTCATTTACCGTTGAGTATTTTGCAACTGTAGATTAAAATACCGTTACTCCGGTTGTGATTTCAAGACCGCGTTCCAGCCGGGAATTTTCGGAGCCTTCCTTTCCCAGAATGACGTGCGCAATGATAAACGATCCAGTCCTGGTTGATATAAAACGGCCGCATTGCACCAAACAAAAGTCGAAATAAATTGAGGTAGATTTTTCAATAAATTGAAAGTGTTAGTTCAAAGAATGAATGTAAACATGAGTAGTAGAAGACTAGATTTTGCATAATGGTTCCTAACAAGAATGACCGGTGGCGGTCGAATGGTTTAGAACGCTTGATTACCACATCGGAAGTCCGAGGTTTGAATCTCCGCCGTCATCGACCACTTTGTTGGTAGACAGTAATCCCCACTATCGTCCGGCTCGTTACCACATGTGACTTATTAGGATCTTATGTGGGACTGTACTGCAATTTTCGGGGTCTGATTTTCAGTTATTCCCGACAGTGCCATAGGTTTTCGTGACTTCCACTGCACTCATGTGCAGGCATGTAATAAAAAGAATCTTTCATGGTCTTCAGTGGTAAGGTAAACCTTGATACTGCGTAATAATTCATATGCAGAATATTGACACGTTAAACATAATAGCTAATACTGCCTTTAACGAAAAATTGCACCATGTCTGGCGTGGTGTTTTCATTCACCCGTATTCGCACAGTTATTCTCACTCGTAGACTCAAGTGGATCCATAATTTTCATTCTGGCCTTGTCACTTGTGACTTAATTTGGTATGTCTGATATTTCCGTTCTGTTTACTTATGATCGGTATTAAATATTTTCTCCACTTTTTGTCTGCGGTCTCACGTTTGTGTCATACCTTCCCTAATTTTGTACGATAATCTAGGATCGTACCGTTGTGGGACACATGATCCAAAACGACTTTACCGTGCTTCATTTGAAACACCCCGTCCATCTGGTTCGTGACACTGCACGAGCACCGTATGCCAAACTCGTGGCTGGTTTCCCTACGAAACGAGTTATTTCGTTACGCGCACTGACGGTGCGGTTATTCGGTACGTATTTTACTTCGGGTGGTAGAAAAGTTAATCGTTTTGTTACAATCGTGCCGCGTTATTCACTAATCGCCTGGAAATGTGGATAAACAACACGTTGTAAAATGAAAAATAGTTTCCACAGTGCCATATAAAAACCAACAATTGAACCGATCCAGTAGCAACACAACCAACGGATGAAGACGCTTTCGCAATCTAAGCGATTTCCGTAGGTCAGACACATCAGCTCTTTACGACTCGTATTGCTTTGCTTTACCCCGGTGGTCCAATCTTGCACGCGAAACTTCTGAGTACGAATCCCATAGTGCACTGCTTCAAAAGTCGTTCGGGATGACATACTAGCAGTCACTGTCTATCTTCAATCCCATTGGAGTTGCTTCCCTTCACGTGGAGGTCTAAGGGACCGAACAACATTTCTGTTTTTAAAACCTCGATTCTTCCTACCCACACATCTACCAAGGTTCCTTACTCACTATCACAAATGATGTGCATATAGTTAATCCTATACTCATATGTGACACACTTCGTTTGCAATCGGTTCCTGATGTCAGTGCACGTGATTGAATCGTCTCTAACTTGGAATCGCTACCTAACAGATCGTAATAACTCATCCAATTATCTCACTGTTGTAATCTGAGTACCCTCGTAATATGCCGTTGCGCAACAGACTGAAATTTATAAAACACCATACTTCCCAGAATCATGCACCAGGAATAATGCAAAATGTTCACGGCTTTCATGCTGTGGGACAAAACTGACTGAACTGGCGTAACATACATGCGTTCTACTCGTCCTGTACAGTTCGTCACTTTTATCAAATCATTCATCATGCAGTAACAACACTTAACTCGCCATTGAAAAATATGGGAGCACTATACAACTGTTTCATCCGCAGTGCCCACCCACTGAGCCCCCACTGAGACTAGAACTCGGGATGAACGATCTAAGCCGCTTAGTAACCTGTTCAGCGCCCATCGATCGACTCTCATTGTGTTTGAATTGTTCTCTTGAGTGGAGATGCACGTAAGTTGCAGGTTTTTCTAGATAGCCTAATACAGCGGACTAGTAATGTTTGGGATACGGAAGTGTAAAATGCTGCTGCATGACTGAATTGGCTCTACAGCAAACCTTGTCTTGACAGGCGAAGCTCTAACTAAAATAGGCGAGTTTTATTACCTTGGCAGTTGCATCTCACCAGGTGGTCAGATATCAAATGAAGTGTCATCGCGTATACAGAAGGCGCGTTCGACTTTTGCCAACCTCAGTCATCTGTGGCGCCGGAGTGACATTGGACTGTCTATCATGGTTCGAGTGTCCATCGCGGTAGTTATATCAGCGCTTTTATATGGCTCAGAAACATGGCCGTTAGGAGTAGAACATAGAGGAAGATTATCGGTGTTTGAGCATCGATTTTTTCGTAGTATTGCTCGACTGCGATGTGAACGCCGTATCAGCAACACTGAAGTTAGGCGTAGGGTGGGAACTAGTGATCAGGTACTGGAACAATAACTGGATCTAGGCAGGTTATTATTATATGTATTCACCGAAGAAACAAAGTGCAGAGGCGTGGTGCCATGCAAAAAACATGAAACAGAAAAATAAACAAGAATTCATAGAGGAAATCTCTCTGAAGTTCGAGCACAGTTTGTCACAACATAATCACCACAGAGCACGACTTCGAGCTTACACCTTGACAGACGCGATGCCGTGTCATGTCTTGGCCTCAATGTTATCATTTCCGTTCCAAGTAAGCATATGGGCTGAATACTACCCGGTTGCCCAGACGGAAGTAAAGGGTTGACTTAAGGAGCCCCACCCTCGAGCCTTTGACCAGAACGTTTAACCTATAGGGCATTAGGACGATATGAGGTTCTGGTAGCCTTCTGGGAGCCGGTGACATTGCTCAGTCCATGCGCCCCTTGGGTGGGGCCAAACATCCTGGGTGCCCAACACCTCTCCGCTACAGACGACGGTGAAAATACTGCTGTACGCCTCATACGCCAACCAAGGATTGATTTGGAATGAAAGTTTAGCCGTCTCCGCTAGATTGACTATTAGTCGGTTAGTCAACTCAGTGGAGAGCGCCGAGAATTCACTTTCGTCCTCTCACTTTGGTGGGAACACAGCCACGAGAAGGCAGTGAGCAGGACTTCCTCGGCAGGGACTGTAGCAGACACGGTTATTTGGGAGCATTTCGAAAGATGTTTGGGATGACTATCCATCTCGGAGTCTGAGACACCCACCCCCGACCATAATGAGGTATTTGGATGCTGTAGACAAGTTGAAATGACTATGACGTGTTACCATGACCACCGGTAGACTTCCTTGGCGTACACTGATCTCCGAAGATAGAAGGTACGTCGAGGTGGTTGGTTCATGACTTAGCAGAAAGGTGCGGAAACCTTGGTCAATGTACTTGACCAAGTAGGACGTGTTTAACTTCCAGATTGGGGTCCACGAGACCCGCCTGTCGGGTGGTTGGAGACATTAGGTGATACATCCTCATCAACGCACAGCGTTAAACAGTACGGCAAGCTCTACTGACCACTGCATTTCTCACCATGTTGCATGTTGAATTAGAAAGTATGGATATACAAAATGGACAGGGAGTGGACCTACAACAATGGGAAAAAGAAAGAACGCTCTAATAGCCAACACACGGAATACACAGTCTAACTGTACGAACACACATTGATCAGTCATTCTGATTCGACAGAAAGTGACACTTACACTTTGAAGGCGCAAAGCGCATGCCAAATGGAACTACAGCTCTTGCGAGATTATCTAGTGCATCCTGAGCATGTTCCATTGATTCGAACAAGAAAACAGTGTCGTCTGCTTAATCTAGGTCACACAGCTTTTCACTATTTCCAAGTTCGACGCACACATTCTGAAGATTTTGCAACACATTCCCACTACTTCGTCCATGAATAAGTTGAACAGGAATGGAGACATGGGACATTCTTGTCGAACACCGCTGGTCGTTTCGAACCGACCGGATAGTTCACCGTAAACTCTTACGCGGCCAGAAGTATGAGAATACAATGATCTCAGTAGGTTCCCGAATTTCTGGGGTATGCTTTCTCGATGAAGAGCACTGAATAGCACTGTTCGATCAACTGAATCGAAGGCGCCTCTCAAGTCTAAGAAAACCATTATTGTCGGTCGGCGGTGCATGTGACGTGTTTCGAGTAGCCGGCGAAGAGTAAAAATCTGGTCGATGTATCCTCGACCTGGGCGGAATCCAGCCTGTTGTTCGCGAGCGTTCCTCTCGCGAGCCGGTGTCAGACGGTGCTGTAAAATCGAGGCTAACACTTTGGTGACTATCGAAATTGAGCTAATCCCACGATGATTACTACAGTCACTGTGTATTCCCTTCTTGAAGATGAGTACAATCAATGTCTCACTCCATATTAACGGAATACGCTCCTCGTTCCGAATGTCATAAAGAGAGGTGGTAAGTGATTCTATCAAAGCATTCCCACCCAGTTTGAATAGAACTGGTAAAGTTCATCGGGACCGGCCGCTGTCCCACACCTTAGTAATCGAATACATGACTCCACTGCAATTCCGATGGGGGATCGAGTGATACCACCCAAGGAATCGCAGTTGTTGACACAAGGGTAACTGCACTAGTGCGCGGCCAGCTAAACCGCTCCTTGAAGTATTCGGCCCAACGGGCCAGCCTCTGGTCTTTGCCATGAATGGGTTCTCCATTTCTGTCGCATATCGTTTCGCTCACCGGGGTTCGCCGTCCACCGGTGTCACGAATAAGTTTGAACAGTCTTTGACTGTCACCTGAGGCAGCTGTTATTTCCATTTCTTCGGCTACCTTGACCCAACAATTTTTGCGATCATTCTTAAGGTTTTTCGTAGCTTGCTTCTGTAGATGTCTTCGTATCTTATTCATCTTACAATTGGAGAGCTGAGGCTTTTGCTCCGCTATACTCAACGACTCTTGCGAAATCCAGTGTCTTTAATGGACATCGGATCTAGTACGACTGGACAAACCTTCTGCAACGTGCATCGCCTGTCTGGTATGGGCCTAATGCTCATCTACATTACTGTTCGTCGTCGTCCCTAGCTCATGTGCTAATTTTTGTTCATAATCGGTGCGAACTTCTGGACCAGACAAACGTTGCACGGCTAATCGGGTCTGCGGTCTGCGACGATTACCGTGGAGCTAAAAAGATAATCGCATTAAATGTAATGCATGGTCCGACTGTACGCACGTGGGCCAGTAAGATCTACAGTTCTGAACAGAACTGCGCCACCGGTAGCTTACTGCGATATGATCGATCTGGCTTAGAGTACCTGTAGAGTTAGAGCGCGCATGTCGCTGTGTGACGTGAGCTGTGTCGGAAATCGGTGCTAGACAAGAACAACCGATTGTCTGCACAAAAATGGAGAAGCCCATCCCCGTTATCTGTACGCTCAGTGGGCAAAGCACAACGCCCACCTAAACAGGCTTCTGACACACTAAGTTTGCCAACTTTTGCATTGAAGTCACCAGCTTGCACCACAATGTCAGAACCTTTTACTGCTGAGAACGAGGATGGCGAGTGCATCATAGAACCCATGCTTCTGCGTGTCAGAACTGCAGTCTGTCGGCGCGTGTGCAGAGATCAAAAACAAACTGCGCTTAACACAGCTATCCTTCCGAACGCCAACTGACCGTTGGAGTCCTACAGCATGCAAACGGCTGTTAACGGGGATCCAGTCTAAAAGGGCAGCCTCAACCTTGCCAATCAAGACTATTCCTACACCACGTTGATCCACAGCTCTGTCCGCTTTATCTCGTGATAAGCGCATGAGATACCAGGAACAGTCAGTTTGATCTTGGATACGCGTTTCACTCACGCAGCATGCATCAATCTTCAGAGCGTTCATTGTGAGAGCTGGGTACGCCTGCTGACCGGCCTGCATGAGAGTACGCACGTTAAAGGAGCCGAGGTTCAGATGCTCACGATGCTTAAGAGAATGCGAGTTACGAGATTGAGGATTATTCACGACGCTGTTTGACAATGAACCGTTGCGAATAAGGGGCGTGTTATCAGTGGGAGCATTATGGATGGATAGGTGGGACAAAGAGAGCTGGTTTTGGACAGAAGACAGAGGTTGACTAAAAGAGAGGGAACTGTGAACAGTAGCCCACTCATCACTACCCACCCAGCTCGATACAATGGGCAGTATGGAATTCTTTTTATTCGTGCAGTTCATGGGAGATTTTAAACGGGTAATGCTAGGGTGTCCAGCCACAAAGCAGGAGAACGATTAGGGTTCTCATCCCAAGCCTTAAGTTCTATCAAGAACCTATCCGCAAGGCAGTGGGATGGCTTAGTGGAAGCCCATTTGCTTGGATCAATTATTCTTCCACTGATTTTGCCGATTGAGTTACCGGCTCAGATCGACCCCCAACCTGGAGGATCTGGAGACTGGACTTTGTCTGGCCTCCACCCAATGACCTTTCAGGTATGATTGCATCTCCGGCTTAAAGAAGCCATCTTGTATAGCTCTTTGGGTCATAGAGGCGCGCAAGCCATCACACCACGTCATGGTGCAGTCTCGTCGTGATGGCTAGATGTGTCGGCCATTGGCATAATGGCACCCGGACTCTTCCTTTGTCTTTGTGATTCCCTCTTATTACTTTGTTTTCGGCTCATTGCCACTCCTTTCACGTCAGTTTGATGATGCTGCGAGGTAGCAAGCAAAACCAGAACGCAACGTGCGAGGTTGATGGTTAAGTAAACTGAAACATGCTACAGGCTGCTCAGATGACTTACAAAACGACGGTTTTTGCCGTCTTCCATTTACCGTCTATCCGATTCCCCAGTGTTGTCTGTTCGTTCATTGTGTTCAGCAGAAGACATTGATCCTCATGTTGCACTGCTTATTTCATCATCACATTGAGGACATAAAAGTCGTATCAAACGAGAGACAATTTCAACAATAACAGAACTCTTTCGTACACTCTCGTCAATTGTTTTAACATTTCCTGTCTCGTTCGCACTATTTGTTTTCAGTATTAGTCGTTCGAAATGGTCACCCGATCTCAGTGTTCTGGATAAAAAAGCACTCATCACTTTTCCTTGCTATTCTGCCGTAGTCTTTGATGGGTAATTTTTTCGTTGGCCCACAGGTGTCGGTATCCAAAGGAATGAACATTGTTCCGTGGAAGACGCTCGAGCAACTATGGCCATTTATCGGCTAGTCCGAGACGACTGGGAGGCCGATCTGGTCGGCAAGGCTGAGCTATCCAAAACGAAAAAATCCAGGAGGCGCAAATCAAAACAACAGTGCCCATCGGATAGTGCCATTTGTGATAAATTCACTTCCGCTTTGCAGCCCGATAATTTGAACCGATCAGCATCTGACACAACTCAATCCGTCCCGAATGTGGCATTCTCCGGAAGCATGGCATTGGAATCGGAGTTGAAACGACGTTGTCAGAGTCTGCCGTGCGGTCCGTTTACCCATATACGAAAATCAGCCAGTTCTGCTTTCCTGTTGGATGATAATTTCTGGCCTGACGATGAGCTCGATGCACAGATTGAGTAACACTTAGGTTTTACAACATCCCTACCACCTGCCACTCCATTGCAGATACTCAACCTAATGTGATATGTTATCTTGAGTCGGTGTGAACATAGACCCACAGACCACCTTTTCGGGTCACACCTCTTACCTACCGGTTCCGTTGATAACTTTCGGCCGTCTGTTATCTTTTGACTTGTCGTCTTCAAGCCATCCGGTCATATAAAATGTGTTGACAGTGGCGGCGGCCCCTATTGACCAACTTCTTAATGTTCTTCCACCCTGTCCGCGAAAAATGTGCAACATGTTTTCACCGAAAGCAGTATTTTGTTGTCCGTCTTAATGGTGTGTATCATGTCTTTGTGATTGTTGTTCCCGATCAGTGATCTTTACTAAACAGATACGTAGTAGGACTCGACTAGTAAATAAGTGATTCCGGGAATACTTACTGAGTGCACCTCTCACTATGTACCTAGTAGTATTTCGTTTCTTGAACTAAAATGAAGCTGAATGAGCCTTGAAGTTAGTTAGTCTTTTATCAACCCTTCTCATGGTTTTCGACTCTATTCGCAACACTGATCTCTGATAATCTTCGGTGAGCTGCTTTAGTGCATATCCCGGCGGTTTGGTTTATATTGGTTTGTCTGGGTAAATTTGTTTGGTTAAGGATTGTATTCAACGCGTTAGGATCGAATAAATGTACACAGCGTGTCTCGACAGACTGCTAGTGTCGAAGGCTGTTTGCACTCTCAGAGTGATACTGCCTCTCTCCGATTATCATAAGTGGCGACAAAATTTCGTTTCTTGGTGTTTGCAGGACATCTGAACTTGCCGACTGATTCGAACAAAATAGCTTCGGTTAGTTTTTTTATTGTTCATGAAGTGAATTACAGTACAAGGGATGAACCCCATAATCAAATAGATACCGTAAAGTGGGTTGTGGGGAACGATTCACGTAAGAATCAGTTTATTGATCCTGCTTTTGAAGGGGGAGCGGTTGTAAGTGAGTGGGAGAACAGAAAGAGAGAGAGATTTTCCCGCTGTTTAACAGTCCGGGGGAAGAAGAAGATTGAAAGATGGAAGAACGACGTCTAGCGACAGAAAGTTGATAAGGATGACTAGTTGCCTGGGTACGTGGTGTTCGGGAAGAAGTTTTGGGAAGTGGAACTGCCGAAACAAGCTCAGAAGAACAAGATCCAAAACAAAATCGGTAGAAGAGAGACAGCGAAGCAACAGCCCGACGATGGGCTAGTGATTGCAGACTCGAGGTTAAAGAAGGGTCGTCGATCAGCCGGATGGTTTTACGTTGAACCCGATCAAAAAGAGAAAGGGAGGCAGACGAAGCTCAACCCCACACGTGACTGCAGTATTCAAGTCTGGGGCGGATTTGAGCTTTGTATAGCGGCAGTAGATGAGCTGATGTGAAAAAAGCGTCTGGCGCAAAATAGAAAACCAACTTTGGGCGCAGCACGAGAGGCGAGCTGAGATATGAAGGTGGACCAACACAGAGGAGAGGTTATAGATAAGCCAAAAAGAGAGATAGAATCTGTGAAAAGCAGTACAGTTTAATCAAGAGATAAATGAAGGGAAAATGAATGGTGTTTCAAAGAAATTAGGAGAGGGAAGGTTTTAGAAACAATAAATTCAACATGATTGTGGGATCCCCAGGAGATGTCTTCGAGGTCGTAGTTTAAAGACACTAATTACCCATTGATCACGATAGACGTTGGTGTTGGCGTGGCGGGGAGTGTGATGAGAAAGAGAAGAATGAAGGTATTAAGGATCCAGTCAGAATGTGAACAAATGGTCCTGTTGATATTTGACCTCTGGTATGCACTGTTCTATGGTTTACCGATTCACGAATGCACTTTTCAGACTCATTCGAATACACTCGAGTCTCGTGTATCGTTATGTTCTAGCCTGTTCTCTGGCTGGGTTGGGAACTTATCACTGGCGACGGTAACGAACCCACGCGTTCACATTAAAACAGAATCATGTCCAACCAAATGGATAATTTCATACAAACCATTCAAGTACAAACTTATTTAATCGTTGGCAAAAAAATGGACCAGTGTTCATCGCATCAGACAACAAATACAGGCCTAACAGTTCCACCATAGGATTCAGTTTTGACCTGGAAGCACAGATCACATTCGAATCCTGGTACGCAATATTTGAGAATATATAAAGCGTGGATTGTGCCTCACCGGAGGACGCTTATGTGGAAACTTGGCCCAGCTGAACACAGGAGATATGCCAACTTCATCTCGCCTGAAAAACCAGTCGATATAACATTTCCGGAAACAGTAAAGTGTTTCATACAAGTATTCTCCACACGGTCATCTCTTTCATACCAGATCTCAGTGCCTTCAAGTCAGAAAGATGCAAGCAGGTTTTGTGACAGGGAAAATCAACCTCGAAGCCGAGTGGTTCAAGCTGAAGGACCTATCAATAGATCAGTTCCAATGTTTATCGTTTGTCGGTAGCTTACAGTCGCGATGCGAAGCGGAGATACGCCATGGTGTACCATCTCAGCTGGACTACTCCCTGGACCTCATCCTTCAAGGCATAAATGAGGAATGCCAGAGAGTCACAAACATAAAATGGATTCAGAACTGATTTTGAGGGGACCAGCACACGCACATGTTACTCGGTTGCAAGTCGTAACACATCAACGAAAAGTTTCCTATCCGTCATGAAATCATCAATCAAAATCTCCTACTGCATGCTAGAAATGCGGAGATCGGCATTTTGTGAAATTCTATTTTCACGTTGACCGAATCTGCAATTGTTGTGGTAAAAAAGGACAAACAAATATGTTATTACTAGTACAAGGAAGCATACGCCGGACAGAACTGAACGTACCCTAAAACTTTTGGTGAGTCACGCAGAACTATCTTATAGCTCATATGTTGTTCTATCCTCTACTACTGAACTCTCAGGCAGACACAGATCTATGTATGTTACTGTGAACAGTGTTGCTCTAGTTTTTTAGTTTGTTTTGGGCTCTGATATAACTATTTTGACGCAGTCTTCATGGCAAGTTCTAGATTGCTCGACTCTCCAACCAGCATTCAACCTAGCACACAATGCTTCAGCTAACCAAATGATTATCGTGGGGATAGTGAATTGTGAATGTCATTTTCATGGCAAAAGATTCTCCGCACCGGCATACATTGTTAATGATTGCCCCCGTAATCTGATTGGTATACAATGGACTGATACAAGGGAACTCTGAGATACACCTGTTAACAGGTTTTGTCATTCAGATAGCAATGATTTGAATACAGTTTCATCACTTCGATCCGATACTTTATCCTATCAGAGAAAATGAGAATGCAAATCAGCTTACTGTAAAATTACAAACGGAACACAACACCATTTTCTCCCTTAGTTTAGAATTATCCACCAAAGCAAAAGCACCGTTGTACCTAGAAAAAGAGGCCAAAGCTATATTCCGAGCAAAGAGACCGATCCCATATGCTACCAGTAAACTATTCGGATTGGGCAGCACCGATAGTAGTTGTGAAGAAACCAAATGGTAAACTGCGCGCATGCGCAGACTTTTCACCAGGTTTGAATGATTCTTTGGAGACACGTCAGTATTCTCTACCTGTTCCTGAAGACCTTTGCGCCAAATTAAACGGTGGTAGCATATTTTCCAAGATTGGCTTTTCTGATGCTTATTTGCAGGTAAAAGTCGACGAGGAATCGAAACAGCCATTGGCCATAAATACGCATAAGGGTCCGTACAAATATAACAGACTACCTTTCAGCGGTAAATGTGCACCTACCATATTTCAACAAATTACGGACACCATGCTTGTGAGCTTACCTCTCGCAGCAGCTTTTATGGGTTACATTATCTTCGTTGGCACAAACGTTCATGAGCATTCACACCATCTGAACAAGTTAATAAATCGAATACGACAGTTTGGCTTTCGCATCCGTTCAAAAAAGTTCTTTTTTCGCTAACTGTTTTAAGTATTTGGGTTTTATTGTTGGTGCAACTGACACATATCCGGACCCGGAAAAAGCGAAACCCATTTGTGATCTGCCAGCAACTACTGACATTCGTACACTTCAGTCCTTTTTAGGCATTGCCGGTTAATATTATTAGTTTGTGCCAGACGTGCACGTATTTTGGGCTTCTTTAAGCAAATTAATTCCCCCTTCCAGTCGGTGAAAATGGACACACGACTGTCAACATGCTTCTGAGTCAATTAAAAAGATTTTTTTCCTTTATTGGTAACTCAGTGCGATCCGTCACTTGACATTACTGTAGCAGCATATGCTTCTGATTACGGCGCAGGAGAGTAATTCTGCACTGGTTAGCGGATGTTTCTCAGAAAGCTACGGCACACGCTTCCAGACCGCTATCTTATGCTGAACCTCAATACAGCCAAATCGAGAAGAAGGCTTTGGCCATCATCTCTGCAAGACAAATTTAAAAAATGATCCAGGGACGGAAATTCATCCTCCAAACCGACCACAAACCACTTCTAACCATTTTAAACAACAAGAACGGTATACCGGTGCACATCGCCAACCGCATACAAAGGTGGACTGCAATTCAGTTGGGGTACAGTTTCCAGATTCAATATAAGTCCTTCTCGGAGATGTGACACGGCGATGCATTAACTCGGTAAAATCGGTCCAGAAAAAAGAATGACGAATCGGTTATCTTACCGTACATTTTTATATTTACTCGACTCTCTGCTGTTAGAGGATAAGTCGGCTCCATGAATATCCCGTATCATAGGTAACCTGCGCGGTGGTTGGGAACGAGTTCAGTGCAAATAGCAATCCAGTTTTCTTCCATCGGCGGCACCATAAACCGACCGTAAGCTTAGGCGCTCTATGCTTTTCGATAGTGTTGATCCAAGTTTTGAGCTGGCCACCAAGGCGACAGAGCCGTCCAGGGCAGGGTTTGGGACGGAGTGTTTGTTTGCTTAGTTCTTTCTCGGGACGTCGTAGGATCTGACCCAGCCGCCGCAGACGATGAACTTGGAGGAAGTCTGAGAGTTCGTCGATTTCGCAGCACTGTTTCCTAACCTCATCGTTGGATACTTTGTCGCGCCAATTTGTTAACGAAATGGATCACTGAAAGCAGTGGTCAGACACCTCCAACTTTCTAGTATCCTCGGCTCTCAGTGGCGGGGTTTCGCAGCCGTAGCTGAGTGCGGGCGTAGTGCTACCAGGTGATATTCATGCACCAGTCGGCAAACTTAGTGTGTCAGAAGCCTGTTTAAGTGGGCGCTGTGCTTTGCCCGCTAAGCATACAGATAATGGGGATAGGCTTCTCCATTTTTGTGCAGACAATCGGTTGTTCTTGTCTAGTACCAATTTCCGACACAGCTCAAGTCACACAGCGACATGCGCGCTCTAACTCTACAGGTACTCTAAGCCAGATTGATCATATCACAGTAAGCTACTGGTGGCGCAGTTCTGTTCAGAACTGTAGATCTTACTGGCCCACGTGCGTACAGTCGGACCATGCATTACATTTAATGCGATTATCTTTTTAGCTCCACGGTAATCGTCGCAGACCGCAGACCCGATTAGCCGTGCAACGTTTGTCTGGTCCAGAAGTTCGCACCGATTATGAACAAAAATTAGCACATGAGCTAGGGACGACGACGAACAGTAATGTAGATGAGCATTAGGCCCATACCAGACAGGCGATGCACGTTGCAGAAGGTTTGTCCAGTCGTACTAGATCCGATGTCCATTAAAGACACTGGATTTCGCAAGAGTCGTTGAGTATAGTGGAGCAAAAGCCTCAGCTCTCCAACTGTAAAATGAATAAGATACGAAGACATCTACGGAAGCAAGCTACGAAAAACCTTAAGAATGATCGCAAAAATTGTTGGGTCAAGGTAGCCGAAGAAATGGAAATAACAGCTGCCTCAGGTGACAGTCAAAGACTGTTCAAACTTATTCGTGACACCGGTGGACGGCGAACCCCGGTGAGCGAAACGATATGCGACAGAAATGGAGAACCCATTCATGGCAAAGACCAGAGGCTGGCCCGTTGGGCCGAATACTTCAAGGAGCGGTTTAGCTGGCCGCGCACTAGTGCAGTTACCCTTGTGTCAACAACTGCGATTCCTTGGGTGGTATCACTCGAGCCCCCATCGGGATTGCAGTGGAGTCATGTATTCGATTACTAAGGTGTGGGACAGCGGCCGGTCCCGATGAACTTCCCCAGTTCTATTCAAACTGGGTGGGAATGCTTTGATAGAATCACTTACCACCTCTCTTTATGACATTTGGAACGAGGAGCGTATTCCGTTAATATGGAGTGAGACATTGATTGTACTCATCTTCAAGAAGGGAATACACAGTGACTGTAGTAATCATCGTGGGATTAGCTCAATTCTGATAGTCACCAAAGTGTTAGCCTCGATTTTACAGCACCGTCTGACACCGGCTCGCGAGAGGAACGCTCGCGAACAACAGGCTGGATTCCGCCCAGGTCGAGGATACATCGACCAGATTTTTACTCTTCGCCGGCTACTCGAAACACGTCACATGCACCGCCGACCGACAATAATGGTTTTCTTAGACTTGAGAGGCGCCTTCGATTCAGTTGATCGAACAGTGCTATTCAGTGCTCTTCATCGAGAAAGCATACCCCAGAAGTTCGGGAACCTACTGAGATCATTGTATTCTCATACTTCTGGCCGCGTAAGAGTTTACGGTGAACTATCCGGTCGGTTCGAAACGACCAGCGGTGTTCGACAAGAATGTCCTATGTCTCCATTCCTGTTCAACTTATTCACGGACGAAGTAGTGGGAATGTGTTGCAAAATCTTCAGAATGTAGGCGTCGAACTTGGAAATAGTGAAAAGCTGTGTGACCTAGATTACGCAAACGACATTGTTTTCTTGTTCGAATCAATGGAACATGCTCAGGATGCACTAGATAATCTCGCAAGAGCTGTAGTTCCATTTGGCATATCCAAGGCTCGAGCGACATATGACGAGCTGAATCACTTGTGGCGTCGGCCTGGTATTTCACTGAAGGTCAAGGGTCGTGTATGCTGTGCCGCGGTGCGTTTATTTGTTGCATGGTTGCGAGACTTGGGGTCGGCGTGCTGTAGATATTCGTCGTCTTGAGGTTTTCGTCCATTGTTGTATGTGTACTGTTGCTAGGATTGGGTGGAATAGCCGAGTGAGCAATGCTGAGGTGAGAAATCGAATATTGGGTACCTATTCAGAGAATATCCTTTCACAACGTATCCAGATTAGTAGACTTCGTTGGTTGGGGCACGTGTTACGTATGGCAAACACACGTCTACCATACCGTGTCCTATTCTTCGTTCCTCTTCAGGAGTGGAAAAAATCATGTGGAGGTCAACAGATGACATGGCAGCGAGGAATGCAAAAATGTACAGCGAACTTAGGAAAAGTAGGCGTTTCACGTCTTCGTGGTTGGGGTCCAGAAGATCCCTCAACCAGTTGGCTGCAGACACTGAAGGAAATGTCAGCGTACTGTGAACAGTGGCGATCGTGTTGTCACTTTCTGTTGAATCAGAATGATTGATCAATGTGTGTTCGTACAGTTAGACTGTATATTCCGTGTGTTTGCTACAAGGGCATTCTTTCCTTTTCCCACCCATGTAGGTCCACTCCGTGTCCATCTTGTATATTCATACTTTCTAATCCAACGTGCAACAAAGTGAGAAATGCAGTGGTCAGTAGAGCTTGCCGTACTGTTTAACGCTGTGCGTTGATGATGATGATGACAGGGTATATAGCGGAACAATAGATGCGCACCTCGGTTCGAGGGCTGATTTCACTGCGAGTCCCCAACCCCCGTCGTAGCTGGAGGAACTTTTTCCTGGCGTTGTTTATCTGGAATATTACTTCATCCCTGTTCTTTCCGTTCTAATGCAGTTTAGAGCCTAGACACTTGAATGGTGAGACGTTTTCTACCAGTTGGCTACTGGTGGGCAGGTGTTGAGGTGTTGGCCCTGGGCAAGTTCTCATACTTTTGGTTTTTGTTGTTTATTTCTAGTATAATGGACTTTTAGAAGGTATCGATTCGGTCAAGAGCTGGTTGAAGCTTGACAGGAGAGTCCGCTAGCTCTATAATGTCGTCTGCGAACTCTAATTCCGAGATGTGAATCACGTGACTCCGTTGGATACCGGGATAGTCAGTTAGTGCCTGTCTCATTGTCCATTCGACTGCGTAATTGAACAGGACAAGTGAAAGAGGGCAGCCCTGTCGAAAGCCAGTAGTGCGTGTGAACTCGGATTACTGTTCATCATACATACAGATCCGTGCCCTAGTAGACGAACGGCATCCTCTCAGAAACATTGCGAGTTTATCGAGCATTCCGTCGGATTCCAATATCACTCAGACATTTTCCCGGTCAAATGGATCGAAAATGATCCGAAGATCGATGAAAAAGACTACTGTTGGCTGCTGGAACTTGTAGCGGTGCTCCATTGTTCGATGTAGTGTGAAAATCTGGTCCACACAGCCTCTACCACGATGGGAACCACCTTGGTTCGGTCGGGTGCGGCGGTCCCATGACAGAGATACGGTTGAGTAGCAGCGCGCAAAAAATCTTCGCAGCCACGTCGATCGGACTGATCCCCCTATAGTTTTCGCACACTGATTTATCCCCTTTCTTTGGGTTCGGCAACAGAACGGACGTGCCCCTATCAGTCGGAAAGACTTCTCGCCATAATCTGTTGATCAATAATAGCAGGCAGCACTTGTACACTTCAGCTGGAAAACCGTCTTCTCCAACAGATTTTTATTGTTCATCTGATGGTGACTGTGGCGACCTCAGTTGTGCTCCCTGGATCTCAACCGAAATCGTACGGTTCTGCAAGAACGGGGCTTGTAGGGCCGTCGTGTGAACTGGTGGTATCTTGAGCAGTCGATCGAAGTGCTTTACCCATCGGTCTATTTTTCTTTTCTGCTCGGGTATGAGCTGACCGGCTGTGTCGCGGAAGAACTACTCCTGCTTGCAGCGCCTACCCAACGCGTTGCGAATGAGGCGGAATAACTTGCCGAAGTCATCAGTTCCTGCTGCAGTCTCCATTTTTTCAGGTACTTCTATCCAGTTCCACTTAGGATCAGCCCTAGCGAAGCGCGAACCCTCGCGTTGCAATCTGTGGCGTTCGTCACTTCCTGATATCCGGGCTTCGTGCGCTTTAGCCGACAGTTGTAGTGTGCCCTCAGAGATCCAGTCTTTCAGAGGCCTTTCAGTTTTCCCTAGTTCTTTTAAGGCAGCTTCTCTAACATTCGATTTGATTATCGGCCATTGTTCTTCTACTAGAGTTGAGTCCGGTGATATTTTGTGTACTGTGGGTAATCGGGTGGCGGTTGAACTTGACCCTCTTGGCATTTCTCTGGCATTTTCAGGGCTGCGACGTTTCTGCGGGTCAGTGGAGAGGCCTTAAGGTGTGCGGATACATGGATTCTGAAGCGTGGACGAACAAGAACCAGGTCTGTATCGTTTGCGTCTCCCGTCACTTCCCCGCGGTACAGTCGACAGTCTTCTACAGACGAAGCCAAACGAGACCTCGCTAAGATACGGTCGTTTTGATGCGAAGTGCTACCATCGTTGGAGTACCTCGTCAGTAAGTGCTTTTTAGGGTGCTGGAAACGTGTGCTACAACCAACCATTCTGTTGGAGTCTGCCAAACTGACCAGGCGGCCACCATTCTCGCAGCGTTGACTAAGGCCAAATTTTCCCAGGACATTCCACGTTGACGAATCCGACAGACCTGTGCAAGCGTTCCAGTATCCGGCGAAGAACAGAATGTCACTTCTCTGGATCCGATTGGTTAACTCCTAGAGGCTGCCGTAGAATTCATCTTTTGTCTCACTGTCCGCCGCATTGGTCGGAGCATAGACCGCAATAACCGTTAAGTTCTGTGGGGAACCTTTGAAACGTGCCAAAGGAAGTCTTGCTGAAATCGGCTCCCAAGCGGTCGTTGCTCTATGGGCTTTATTGTTAATGGCGAATGTGATGTCGTGGCGCCCGGAGTTGTCTGTCGCGCCTCTACCAAAAATTGGATACTTTGGTTATCGCTTCCATCGACATTGAGAAAGAGGTTCAGCAAGTGCTCATACATGCGATCTCATAACCAATGACAACGTCTGACACGATCAAGAAAGCCACTAATACTAATAATGCCATAAATGAAATCAAGAACTTTCTGAAGCACCTGTGACCAAAGAAAACTATCGATTCGCGGGTTCTTCTTAGGACGTGATTCGCTATCGATCACAGATGAACGACTTCTTTTCGGAGAACGAATAATTATACCGAGATCTCTCAGGTCTGATATCTTGAGACAGTTTCATGAGGCATGTCCGGTGCTAAACAAAATGAAATTCACAATGTGCAGCTACGTTTATTGACCTTTTATAGACCAATATATAAAACAGCTGGTTAGCGAGTGCAGCTAGTGCGCAGCAGTTTAAAATCGCCACCACAAGTTGAGCCACAGTCATGGACATTGACGACAAAACCATAGAACCGCTTTCGTATTGATTTTGCTGGACCGATTCGCGATGTCTACCTCCTACTTCTGGTGGATTCTACATCAAAGTGGCCTGAAGTCAGCATCATACAATGATCCACTAGACAGTCTGCAATTCGTTACCTCAGAAGCATATCCTGCAAATTAGGTTTCCCGGAGATACTCGTTTCAGATAAGGGTTCTCAGTTTAAACCCACAGAACGTTACAAATTTCGTTTGATGAGTGGCATTGTACACATACGAACTCTACCATACTATTCACATATAAACGGTCAGATGGAAAGATTTTTTGATACGCTAAGAAGACACGCACAGCAGTTGAACAACTCCATCAACCTGTTTTTACTTAATTATAGAATTATTCCGAATCAAAACGTCTCAGGGGGTTTATCATCTAGCGAATGAATAATTGGGCGGAACATAAGGGTCAAGTAAAGAATGATGCCTCCTAAACCGCCAGCAGAGGATTAACAGTTAGAGAACCCGGAATTTCAACCACAAAGACCTAAACGTGGACACAATGTAGGCTATAATGTTTACGCAAAAAATTTCAGACATCTTCATCCTACATGGGGTTCGGGAAAGGTAATAGAAAAGACACGACAAGTTGTTTACGGACAACAAGTTGGAACAGAACAATGGCTCAGGTATGTGTTCTGTTCCGTCCCACCAGCTCTAGTGGGCAAACTCTTCTGCCTTCGAATTATCTCTTTTGTTTTGCAAAAATTAACAGTTTATATAGAGCACTAGGTGACCGAAATCGAAAGCATGGTACGAAACTCATTGGTTCCCATAACCTAGTCTTCTGAATAGCTATTTAGTCCACGTCCCTGATTGGCTGACTCCTCTATTGTCGGCTAAAACAACTGTCGGTTGCCAATTCGCTGATTTTCATTCAGTTCAACTGAAACAACTCTTGGCCGCCGATTGGTTGAGTTCGTTGCGTTCAGTTAAAGTAACGCCTGGTCGCTGATTGGTTGGCTCCGCTCGATGCGGTAAAAGTGACTGTTCGCGGCTGATTGGATAGTTTCGTTCCGCTTCGTCACAAACTGATTGGTCCATCGACCCGCTTTGCCGTCAGTTTTGGACAGATGAAGACCAACTTTCTGCTAATGAAACTAGGCCGTCTATCGGTGCGTCAGCAAATGCCCTTACAGTATATCAATCAGCTTCGAAAGAAATACGGTCAAAATGGATATGCTGAACACGACACCGATGATTGCTAACATGCTCAGTTAGACGATACCCTGATGACAGCTATTCGAGTAAAAAAGATCATCGCGAGGGGTAGAGAGGGGGAGGGGGGAGAGAAGGGGAGAGACGGAAATTACGACGTAAGATTCAGGGGTACAAATTTTAAGGGTAATGTGTGGTATACCGCCCGCACCGGGTCTAATTCAACGAGCCGTTGATCTTCTTGACCATTTCGCTCATTCGGTTATCGTGAATCGGTATTCCTAAGTAGACGCAAGCGGTTGCTGCTATTGCTGTTTGCCGCAGCCCTATGCATCTCCTTACACTTGGCAACGCGCGTTGTGTCGCTGTCGTTTCTGAGACAGTGACTAAATGGTTACCATAATGAATTGTTAACTATTGTAAACTAAAATTGAGAAAGGTCACCTGCGGTAATCGAGAAGGTGAATTGTGTTGGATATGTTTTTGTTCTACCACATCAATGACGTTTCCTGATTGGACAGAAAGTGATAGTTGTTTGGCACTTTTTAAATCGATCAATCTGATTGGCGCAGGAGGCTTTATAAACCACCGAATAATTAGCAATAATCGAGGTTTCCTTGTTGCATGCTGTGACAATATACTGACTGCACTTCCCGAAGAACTGACTTTCGACATGATGGCAGCGGAAGCTGATGTGAAAATGTTGATATCGTAGACGAACGCATAATCACCTGCATACCCACCCGCCAGCGCACTTGGTGATGGAATTCGATGGTTGATTGGCTGACAACTGGAGGCTGTGGCGAACGCAATATGAAGATTTTCGGACACTGTCGGCGATGGAGTATGAATCAAAAGCTATCCAGCTTTTGTTATTTCGTCACCATTGGACCGGCGGATGTTCGTATCATCACTGGCTTTTAATATGATTCCGATGAGGACAGTGGTGACCGGATGACGGTTATGCTTGGACTTGAGCGATATTTTCTTGGTGAATGCAACGAAACATATGAGCGTTTTGTTTTTAACCATAGAACACGGAAGCCCAGTGAATAATTCGACTCTCCTTGGTGTCGTTGAGAACACTGGCACCACCATGTAATTTTTGTACCTGCGTAGAAAAAAGCTTCGTTCGGGATCGGATTGTGACGGGATTACGCGACTCCACTGTGGGTAAAAGGTTATTGAAGATTCCAAACTTATCACTCCAACTGTGCGTTGAGATCCGCCGAGTTGAGGAAGCAACTGAACAATGCATAGAGACGATGAATGCATCAGAATCGCGCGGTCTTTACAAAATGACATCAAAGGCACGCACGGTACCAAAGACGGAATGTCAGTTTTTTGGCAGACTACACTTCGTTCGAAGAGACAACTGTCTGACCTGGGGAAAACGGTGTGATAGCTGCAAAAAACGCAACCATTTCGCATCAAAATGTTCCGTCATTACAACAGTGGATAGGAAACAAAAACCATCACCACACAGATCAAGTGAATGGGGCGCAAGTGCCAGTAAAGCGAGAGGGCGACTTTGCCAAGATGGTGGTGAATGGAGAAGAGGCAGAATTCCAGTTGGACACGGGAGCATCGGTGAACATCATGCCTATGGGCGTTTTGTCTGATATTACACTGACATCGACACAGAAAAGACCCATTATGTGGAACGGTGACAAGGTTCAGCCAAGGGACGAGGCAACGCTGAAAGTCATCAATCCAAGGGATGGAAATTCATCACTCATAAACTTTGTTGTGGTCGACCGGGGTTATGTTCCCATCCTCGTATGTGAATCTATCGAAAATTTGGGTTTGGCTTCATTCCACTATGATTCATTCATTCGCCATATAACTGATAATGTCGAATATTGCTTGGAAAAGTATGTCTTTGTTTTCGTTGGAAAATTTGGAAAGCTTCCGGGAGTGGCGGCGTTAAACGTATATGAATCCGCAGATTCTGTGGCACTGCCAACAAGGCGTATTCCATACGCAGTTAGAGAATGATTTGAAAGCGAGCTGGACACTCTCATGTCGAAAGACGTCGCAGTCAAAGTTGAAGAACCGACAGATTGGGTGAGTCAAATCGTGATCGTGACGAAAGTAATCGGGGAACTTCGCATTTGCATTGATCTCAAACCGCTAGACAAAGCATTCAGGGGAGAGCACTTTTCGCTACCTGATTTTGACGTTACTCTTCCTGAGTCATCAAATACGCGCAGCTTTGAGGAAGTCGATTTGACTTCAGCTTTTTGGGAATTAGAGTTGGATGAAGCCTCGAATTATTTGACCACGTTTGGCATACCGTACGGCCCATACCATTCGGTGCGATTACCTTTCGGCCCGAAGGTATCGAGCAAAATCTTCCGGAAGAGGATTGTCCAAGTTGTGAAAGCCTAACCTAGAGTACTGGACGTAGTAGATGATACTCTAATTTTCGGCAAAAATATCGAGGAACACAACGGAAGGTTTACTTCTTTTCTGCAACGATGTATCCGTGATGGAATCAAACTAAGACAAGACAAGTTGACATTTTGTCAAGCAGGAGTCAATTTTCACGACCACATTATCACAAGCGCACGGATCAAACCGGATCCGGAAAAGTAAGCGCGATTGTAGACAAGCCGGCGCCAACGGATACGAAAAGCGCCTCACGTTTCAACGGGGTGATCAACTATCTGAGCAGAGTTAATGGAATTGCAGAGACCGATCCGCCGACTAACACATAAGGGGGGAAATGTGGATGTGGGCAGATGAACAGCAATTAGCGTTTGATCGCATCAAGCAGCTTATCGTGAAGGCCCCAGTCCTGGCATATTATGATCACACCTTACCTCTACGCATACAATGTGGTAGCAGTCAGCATGGTTTAGGAGCCGTCCTGTTACAAAATCGGCTCCCGCTTGAGTATCATAGTAGGACGTTAACAATTTGTGAACAGAAAAATGCGCAAATCGAAAAAGAAATACTGGCAATCGTGTACGCTCTTGAGAAGCTCAATGATTACACTTCCCGGTGACTTACGCACATGTATCCATATCATAAGCCATTCACCACGATCGTGGATAAGCCGCTACATCGAGCGCCAAGAAGACTTCAGTGGATGTTTATACGTCTCCAAAAGTGTACCTACGAACTACATTATCAGCAAGAAAAACAGATGTTTGTAGCTGATACATTCTCGCGAGCCATATTACCAAATACGGAATACGAACGTAGAAATGAACGGTGAACACTGCATCGGCGGTTACGGAATTTGAATTACCTCAAGTTCAGAGCGCCACGATGGCAGATTCTTGTCTAGAATCCTTGAAGGAAGTAATCACTCAAGGTTGGCCAGAAGTTGGAAAAAACCCATTGGCAGAAGTGTTATCTTATTTCAAATTTTGTGATGAGCTGATTTTTCGAGATGGGCGGTAGATTTTACCGCAAGCTTTTCGAAAAGACGCTCTACGTCGGTTACACCGTTCACTCGCAAGTATCAATGAATGTATCACCTGAGTCAGAGGATCATACTACCGGCCAGGTATAGCAGAACAGATTAAACTGATGGTGGCAAATTGCGAACCATGCAGAAAATTTGATCAACGAGAAACGAGAGAACCGATAGAAATGTGCCCAATACCTGGTCGACCTCGGCAAATTGTGGCGTTGGATATCATTTACCATGAGAAGGACAGTTAGCTAGTGACCGTCGATTATTACAGTGATTTCTTCAAAGTCGATCTTCTGAAAACCGAAGCAGCTACAGGAATTATCAACAAACTGTGGGCCAATTTTGCAGGACATGGAATCTCGATCCGAGTGATTTCCGATGGTGGTCCTCAGTTTCATAGCACGGAGTTCCAGCGTTTCTCACCAGTCCTTACCACAGTCAGTCCAATGGCAAAGCAGAGAGCACTGTCAAACAGGCGTAAAAGATACTCGAGAAGTACAAGTCTGAGGGCAGCGATCCGTTTATCGCTCTGCTTGAGCTTCGAAATATGCCTTCTGCAATGATGGGAGCAAGCCCGACGAAACGCCTATTTGGAAAACGGACACGCACAATCCTACCCGTTTGTGCTGGTTTACTGAACCCAGATGTCATAGCTCCTTCAGTAGTCAATTTGAAACTGAAAAAGCCAAAAAGATTTTACGATCGGTGCAGCAAACCACTGCATCCACTCAAGCCCGATGACACGGTCTGGATTTAACTAACAAAACCGACAGAAAATTCCTGGACGGAAGAAGAGGTACTATCGCGCGTAACAAAGAAATCATACCTAATACGCTCTTGAGGTCGTCGGATAAGAAGGACCGGGGTTCATTTGAGAAAATCCGAAGATGATGGTGAGGAAGAGAAAACCAATGGAGGCAATAACATAGAAGACGAGGAAACCAAAATCGATGGTGAAAAGACTGATTTAGATAACATCATATATTCACTCGCCGGGCAGGAGTATTCACCGTCTACAACTCGGAGCGGGCAAAGTTACCAGCCCGTAGGCAACTAGAAGTTTCTTGAAAGAGGAAGGATGTGTTGGATATGGTTTTGTTCTACCACATCAATGACGTTTCCTGATTGGCCAGAAAGTGATAGTTGTTTGGCACTTTGTAAATCGATCAATCTGATTGGCGCAGGAAGCTTTATAAACCACCGAATAATTAGCAATAATCGAGGTTTCCCTGTTGCATGCTGTGACAATATACTGACTGCACTTCCCGAAGAACTGATTTTCGCCAGTGAATGGCTATCATCTTTTCCGATTACGCTTTGTTACCGAACAAATAAACACTTGCCCATTCAGTCTCGAGCTTGGATCTTGACGCTTCCAAGTAGTTTCTCCTTCAGTGAACCTCATTGCGGCGCTGACTTTTTACAAAAATTCCACAGTATTGTTGTATAGTAAAAAAGAAATGCGAAAGATTGTGAATATAACTATTGACAGTTGGTGTGTGGAATATCGTCATGCATCATCATGTTTGCCATTTGGAGTATTCGTTCTGCTTCCATCCAACAGTACATCTTTGGGTACGGATAACCATCGTTTCTGTGTGTCTATTTTTGGAGAATTGTGTAACAATAGAAACTTTAAACAATGTCTTCTTGATCTTAGTCCAGCGGTAATCTCGGTTAGGTTTCATCCACCAAAGACACGTAGACAAAAGTGCGCAGAAAACAGCGAAATCGTTCGACAGACACGGACCAAAACAAGTGACAGTCTTGATTCGTCCGCTGCAGCGGTAAATAATCGGAATGTGGCTTATCTAGATACAACGCAGTGAAGACGCATGGGAACGTCAGTTGAGGTGAGGCCGCATTTTTTGCGAGAAATCCTTACTTTCTACGAACGATCTGTGATCGGAACACGTTCAGCTGAGTTGATCACCATTGTCTCGTGGATTTCTTGGATGATAACTGAACTTCTTTATCGGTTCATTTGCTCAGCCACCTTGAGATCTGATATTACGAACAACTTTATCATATCTGTAGAGTTCACGTGGCGGACTGGTTGAGACAAATCCCGTTGAATTCAGTCCTAAGTCTCAGGAAAGTTGCAGCCAGTGGCTGCTCACACTGATACGACAAACAAGCATAAGCACTCCATTCTGTTATTTCTGACAAGTATAGAACTATCCAGTCGAACTGCTTCCGAGGAATCACGGACTGCAATTCACCCTTGCTGTGTATGCTCAGCTCCCGTGCTCAAAGCGATCTCGACCTGAGCCCGACCTCGGACACTAGACACCGGATCGCCCGGAGACATGATTGAAAATCGAACGTTGATGACTGACCACAGTAACTCAAACTAATGTCTGATTTGTGCTCCTGTCATACAAGTCTCGCAGTCCGGATGATAGAAAATGGTTTCCGTGATACAACTTCCAACGCTAGACACTCCTTTAACTCAAAAAGAAGGTAGTTTTTTACATTATTGATTATGTTTCTTCGTGTGTCTAAATTTTCAAGTTAATTTGTTTTTTCTTTTATCAGCTTGGTGTACTTCTCTATTCCTGCCTGTGAACTCATCAATACCATGACGGAGAACCGCGCAAACTTGTCCCTTCTTATTCATCGGGCTGCATTCCTCATTCAACGATTTCGTTCCCTGCTGGAGTCATATGTGACAGTGAGTGTTGCAGTTTGATTATTTTTCATAATTTCAGATTTGAACTCACGTCTGAAGGCGTACGGTTATTTCCAACTATTTATTCACCCACCTTTTTTAAGTCTTATTGGAGGCAATAGTTAATCAACATGGGTTAGAGGTCGTGGAGTACTGGCACTCTGAGTTGTGGAAACCATAATTTCTGATCGACCACAACCATTGCTTGAAGATGAAGAACTAGCGAATTACTGCCATAGGGATTCTGGCCTCGTTGATCCACCGGTGATGCCCATGGCATACATTTTCTGCAGTGTGTTTCACTTTCATAATTCGCTTCCATTTCATTTTCATATTCTAACACTTCGTTTGTTTTTATTTTAGCTTATCGAGCAGGCGTTGTCTTTTGGCTTATCATTCTTTAAATTGTATAAAATTTTACATCGATATTTAATCTACGAAAACATTAAACCGAAACCTACGCTGAGATCGCTTCGACACTGACCCAAATTCTCCGGACTCTTGAGAACATACTATACAGTTACAAATTTTTCTCGGGGTTAGTTAAGGCCCACCAACCAGACAAACTGGAAACCTTCACGCATGTTTTGTTTCATGATATTAACAAATTCGTTTCTCGGTACTACGACTGTGATTCAACCATCACCACCCTTCAGTCACTGTACATGCAAACTTATAAAGAAATTTTACTGCGCTATTTTTCGGCATCATCGACGGAGAATACTCTTGAGACCCTTGAATAATTAGTGCAAACGTTTAGAAAATTTGGCAAATATTATGATTTGAAACTGTCAGTGCAAAACAAAACGAAGAGGACGCCATCTGTGATGCGTTCATCGGTGAACGTTTATCAAACCCCATTCGTCAACGGCTTCTCAAAAATAAAACACTTGACACGGGTACCGCATGCGACCAAGCTAGAGTTCTCGATCTAGCTCACAAACAGTCGCACACGTTTGCTCAAATCACACCTACAGTCTGCAATGCTTCGGCAATAGATAGTTCGATCGCTGCCAATGAGGTATATGATGAACAGTCCGAAGCGACACTGGTTGCATCCGGAAGGAACCGTTTTTGTGGTTATGCTCGCCATCCTCATTACAAGCGCCTTGCGAGAGATGCAACTTGCAAGTCTGTTGTAACCTGGGAAGTTTTCGGAAGGTCTGCCAGGTATCTACGAACGCAAAGCATACCGTGACTACCCCACGATTTCTTGTTTCCTTTATTATCACAGCCTCAGCTCCAACAGGCCTCATTAAGGCAATCGCTGATTTAACAATCAACGACGTAGCACTATAGGCCCAGGTAGATACCGGAAGCTGAAAGAGTTTGATCTCCGAGGCGACTGTGCTCCGGAACAAGTGGTTAGTACTGGCATCCAAAAGTAAGATTTCTCTTGCTTCTACCCGCATGGCCAGCAGTACCAGAGGCCACTGTTTTGCCTCGTTACTGCACAAAGGTGCCGGGTACAAAATGTCAAACTGTCCGTTATCCATGATTTGTATGCTGACATCGCTGGGGCATGACATTTTACAACGACACACGTCGTTAAAGATACCCTCCCAAAGAATTTAACCACCTCTCTCGCTTTGTTGTCTCTCTACTTCTAGCCTTACAGCCCCCTCTTTTTTCACACGTCTGTATCCCTCTTGCCATCCTGTTTTCACAAAATTGATGAGGCAGGTACGACTGGGAAGTTTTCATTCGACCAGAGGTCTTTCGTTTATTGAACGATGGGATAACTGAAATTTCTCCGTCACGATGACAGGCCCTGGTCTTGGGTACTACCGGTTACCGCCGAAAACGACGGAGGGTGGTCTACTACAGTCAAACAATCAACCTATTCAACTTACTAGATACCTACCCACTACCCCGCATAGATGAGTTAGTGGGGGAAATTTCACATTCAGCATTTACAGTATCTTAGACGTACAGAGGGCATACCAGCAGATCCCTATAAAAGAAAACGAATGGCAGTATACGGCTTCCAAAGAATGCAACAGTCCCTACCAGTTTCATCAAATGCCGGTTGGAGTAATCAACGATGTTATCTGTTTTTAGTGCGATGGACGAATTTGTGCCACCTGAATAGCTCGAAGGAACGTTTGTTTACGTTGACAGCATTACTGTCTGTAGGACGGTTGTCACAGACCATGAAGTCAATCTGAAACAGTTACTGAAAACTACTGGGAATCATGGTTTAACTGTAAAATACAACAAGTGTGTCTTCACCGCTACAGTAGTTCGATTGTTGGGCTATAAAATATCTAAAGAAACAGTTACGCATGAGCAGTGACGCTTTGACGCTCTTCTCAGACTGCTTTCTCACAAGGGTTTGAAGACGTCAGGAATGCTTTCATACCACTCCCGATGACTCTGCCGCTTTCGGATTCAATTCTTCCAGTGATTCTAGACGGGACTTTTCCTCTTCCCAAAGAAGTACTTTGTTCTTATGAATCATTTAAGTCCGAGGTAATCCAGACGTCACTGTTGGAACCAATGCCTACGACATAGCTGGCTACAGACCGACGCCCTATCGCCTTTATGCACGACATGAAAATCTGCTGTAAAATAAGAAACGACAAAATACAACGATGTCTCATTGAACCTTCTCAATTCTCGCTTGACGTGATATGTCACCCAGGTTCAGAGAATTCCGCAGACGAGCGCTCATTCTATCGATGAGCTGAAGTGACTTCATGACAGTCTCTGTCATCCCGGTAATACTCGTCTATATCATTTTGTTCGGACAAAAAGCGTACATTTTTCTCTAGATAATTCAAGAATATTCTGTTTGTGTCCACCTCAAACTTAAGTTCTACAAACCCTGTAATAGCCCACTTGTTAAGGAAACACAGCCAGTCTTTGGTCTCAGTGTTAACTTCAACGGACTCATCCACTCTTCGACCCGTAGTCGTTACATCCCTACAATCATAGGCGAGTATTCTCTCTTCTCATTTGTTTTCCCCTGTCCTGGCACTACTGCTCCCACCATAATTTCGCGCCTAACGAAACTGTTTACTGTATTTGGCATGTCACACTATCTAAATTCTGACCAAGGAGCCTCCTTTGTCGCAGAAAATGGAGACATTTCTGCACGATCATGTTGCAGCCACTAGCAGAACTATGAGCTACAATCCTCAAGACAACAGTCAAGTTGAACGGCCGAATTGGACACTTTGGAAAGCAATATCTCTGTGCCTCCGTTCAAAAGATCTAGCCGTTGACCAGTAGGAGTTGGTACTACCACACTCACTGCATGCTGTCAGGCCATTGCTGTGTACTGGTATCGATGCGATTCTCCACGGAGACATGTTCATTCATCATTGAAAATCTGCTATTGGCACCAGTTTACCTCAATGGTTACTAGCGCCTGGGGCCAATGCTATATAGAAAAAACATCCACTCGTCCAAGTATGATCCGATAGGGGAGGAAGCCGAACTGCTGGAAAGTAACCCCGGGCACACTCACATACGTCTTCCTCGATGGATGCAAATAAACAGTATCACTTCAGACTCTTACAGGCAACCCCAGTTAATGACATGCCATATACCTCTTACTCGCACATAACTGCCCCTGATCCGGTAGAATCTCGTCATAAACCAAAAACAAATGTTGGAAACTTTCTCTTACCACAACAAAGAGTAAGATCCTGTTGTTCTCGAAACCGTGAGCTGTAACAACATATTCTCCGGTAACGAGTGGTAACGTTTTCTATTCCTCGCCCATTTACCACACAAAACGCGCCATATATTAACCTGATGATGAATGTCATAGATTTGCTACTGGGCCTCTGTTTCATAATTCACATCCATTTCGTCTGCATATTCCAGTATTTCGCTTGCTTCGTTCTTCACACATATGTCTCGTCTTTTGAACGATTAAAGCCTATCAGTAAGGCGTTTTCCTCTGGTGTCTCGTTCTGATAATTGTTTAAATTCTTACTTGACATCTACACCACTAGGTTCTTGGTAAATAACTACAAGAACCAGCCTTAGACCAGTGGTGTTCGAGTGGTTTACAGCGTTTGATTGCCACCGAGTTTAGAAGTTGGAATTTCTGCCATCACTGGTTACTTTGTTGGGAGACGGTAATCCCCACTGTCGTCCGGTTCGTTACCACACTTGACCTATTGGGACCCAATGTGGTCCTCCGCTCCAAATCTCAGGGTTTGGTTGCCGGTTATCCCTAATAGTGCAGTAGGCCTTCCACTACACTCATGCGCAAGCATGTAATTGTAGTGGGGAATGCTGGGGCAACAGACAAAAAGAGGCATACAGACTAGCAGATGGGACGCAGCGGGATCTCAAGCAATCAACAAGATAGCCCGGGTGAGAGGCTACCAATCAAGCTTTCAACCGGAACATTCGGACTAGCCGAACAGAAATAGTGTGCAAAAGAATCAAACTAATGACCGCAGGCAAATGGTCAGAAAGCAGCTGAAATCCTCAGGCAAACGGCGAATCAATGTTGCTACAGCGCGGTCTGAAAAACGGACTACATAAAAATGTACATGTTTAACTGATTGGACTTGTTTGGCAGCCCAAATACAGGTGTCCTCATCCGTCTTACCATCTTCGTTACATAGTGAAAAAAATCCGTTTATTCTTTTCAATCGATAACTTTAAATATTCCAGGCTATATATATATATATATATATATATATATATATATATATATATATATATATATATATATATATATATAAGACGCTCAGTGAAATATAACGGCCGAATAGGTTTGATTGAAGACCCATACAATGCATTAGTCGAGGGGCAGTTGAAGTCGGAAAAATGGGACATTACTCAGTTCAACGAGCATCCGAGCACACAGCCAAATTGTTGTTGAAACTAAGGATTTCGTTTGTTTTGGCCGCACACGAGAACGCGAAATCCTAGATATCTTTCACTGCGAAATATTTAACTGTAACAACTCTCCGAGGCTCACCTGATTCAATCTATAGGTGACGTTTCGCAGTCGAAAAAGAAATTACTCCAATATTCTGACTTGAAAAGAGTGGAAGATTGTCAGAGAAAATCCAAAAGGAATGCTGAGGAAAAACAGGAAGAAACCCGGGGCGGTTTTCGGTAGTTTTCATTCTCTGAGTGTTGCCAGACCTATCAATCCTACCTGTGCCATGTCATTTATTTCACCTGACTTAAAACATCGGAACTGGAAAATCAGTTCAATTTCTCCAGGGAACGAATATTTAAGGCTCAAGAAAAATCTGGGAGAGGAATATTTGACGGAATTTTCATCAGGCATTATATATATATATATATATATATATATATATATATATATATATATATATATATATATATATATATATATATATATATATATATATATATATATATATATATATATATATATATATATATATTACACCGGCTTCAGAACAAACATGGTGCCAACGCCACAACAGCAGAAATAAATTATGGAGTAGGGGGGGGGGGAGAGTGAGAATCAACATAAAGATTACAACAACTAATAGCAATTTTTTTTCAATATTCTTGCGGTACACGTTTTGTAAATTTTTTGTCCATTCTCTCAGTTGTTTACGGGGGACGGGAAGTCAAAAGACAAGACATACAGCATTCGCACCACTGGATTCGGTTCCGAGCCATATCTCTCAGTATCTCTAACCGACGGCAATCCTCAGCTCTTGCGCCCCAACCAGGAAAGCGGGAAGCACGAACCGAAATCCAAGCCGAAGCCAACTTCTTCATGCCCCTGCGCCGAGTCGTAGTCTGACCGCCACACCGTTTCCTTCATTCTAGACCAAAATGTGCAAAAAGAGTGGAAAAGGATAAACGACGGGCAGGCATACACAGAACGCGACCGAACTATCAGAGCCAGTGTAGAGCAATTATCTCTCTCAGAGGGTGAACACACAACGACAACCTCTTCACTGCTCACCCGATGTTCCTCCCAGACACCAGCAATGCTTTGGAGACATCGAAGGTCGAATACGGAAAGACGCCGAGCATTCTCAATGTGGGGGGGGGGGGCAGATGTCACAACCCTAAAGAACACTACAAACTGTGACACTTTACACCTTTCCCTTGAGGAAAAGCCGGATAGCGTGGCAACGCCACAGATGACGCAGGTTCGCAAAAGCTGCCCCAGCTCTCACCAATTCGAGATGCGATCTCCTTCCCAACACCACCACCAGCTGTGATCAAGCTTCCGAGATACTTAAAGCTATTGACTAATCCTCACTCATCACCACTAAGGCAGGCACAGGCTCCTGCCAGTCTTGAAGAAGTACCTTGAATTTTGAAGGTACAAAGTACATACCATTTCAGGACACCTCAATCGCCAAGCGGTCCAGTGAGTGTCGAATTGCCTGTGCACTGCCGCTCAACAAAGTGGTACCATGGGTCTGCTCTAAGTCGAAGATTCTGTTCCCTGTGAGGAATCCAATGCCACTGTTTGGGAGACCAGACAAAGCGTTCTGTAGGACTTCCTGTATAGCAAATTTGAAAAGAAACGGGGATATAGGGCAGCCTTGTGGTACTCCACTGAAGATGGCAAAGGGCGGTGAAGGCTGGTTACGAGCTCTAACCTGAAATGAGGTGTGACGATGCAACTCGTTGATAACCGACACACACCAGATGTAATGTGGACGAAGTGTCGTATCCTGATAGAGCGATTTAAATTTCAGTAAAACAAGTTTTGACAACTTTCCTAGCCGTTGACCTTCCAACAGCGTTCGATTGTCGTTCAGATCATAAAGTGGTATAAAAATTTTGTTGCACGCGAGATATCAGAACCCAGACAGAGACTCCTATGTCATATATTTTTTGTCGTGGATGTGCCGGGGAAGCAACGGAGGCATATGCCAAACTAGACCCTGAGTTAGGCTATGTCAGAGCCCGGAACGTACTTCGAGATCTCTTTGGACAACGATTCATAGTTACGCGTGACCTGATTAACGGTGTTGAGATGGAGGCAAGGTACTCTAGAAGCGATATTTGCTTCTTGCCCAACCTGATGGTGAAAATGCACTATGGCAGCATAGTCTTAAACAACCTGAACTATTATTCGGATCTGAACGCATTGTATACATTAGAGTCGATTGTTCGTTGTCTGTCGTTGAACTACAGAGCCGCTGGGCCGCGGAAGCAGAACAGTTCCACCGGGAACGGACGCAAAGTCACAATTGAAGATTTCACTGCTGGCCTCGTTTTCGCAATTCGAGTAGCGTGTGGCCAGATCAAACGGATCCCACCGTCGAAACAAGATTTATTCTCAAATTCCACGGTGGCACATCCACTGTTTCTGAATCCACTAAAGACAGAAGTCGAATCGCTGTCTTTTCCGAATTCGTAGGGCGTATGCTTTCTACGGGACTGATCACTAACGCCATGGGTTCGCACCCTGGTTCGTGTTCTTTCACAAATTCACGGTTTACTAGTGTCGCGTGTGACCCAGAATCCGAAAACATCTATTCCGTGCATAAAAGGAAGGAGTTCCTACTGTTGTCAGAAGGATGGGTAGACAAAAGTTTTACGCAGACAAACTCACGTAGATATTCTACTGTCCCATGATGAGGTACTTTTGTGAAAAGCGGATCAACATCAAATGAGTATAGTAGCCTAGATTGAAATTTGCACCTCCAATAATGGATGCATCGCCAATGAGCACACGAGTATATCTTGTGGGAACTCAATGAGAATTGCCCTGAGTCGTCTCCCACTCAAAGCATTGTGTGAGACTTCAACCTAGCCTGTTCGGCCGGTATATTTGACCTATTGCCTTGCATATAACCCGGAAAGTTTTTTTGAGTCCCCGATCATGAAGAATAAACGGATGGTGGTGCGTCACAGACTGATGATTATGTTTGTATTTATTTAGTAAAAACCTAGTGGTTTAGGATCATCAGGAAATCAACGAAGCCGGAGCCCATGTTATCGCCCAATCAGCAGTCCTTTTCCAAGGAATTTTCACAATTAATAACAAATTATGGCCTCCATTACTCTCAAAACGACAGCCAGTTTAGGTCGGAGTTTTGGAATAGGAGAAATACCGACTTCCTTCTATGGGATAGGAAAAGTATTGGATTGGAGAGAAAAATAAAAGAAGATGACATTCAATAGGTGCTGATTCTGAGGTATATTTTCAGATAGGTGAATGGAATACTGTCCTGGCCAGATGGTTCGTTTCGTTCGAATAACTGTAGAGTTTGGTGGACCTTCTGGTCATGATATGCCCAATAAAATGCGTCTGGTGGGAGCATGGAGGCAAACCGTGAATAATACCTCGAATTTCTCATGGGTTGCTGCAAAAATGTCCTAAGAACTAATTAGTTCTCCACACAGACCAATCTGGTTATGTGTTTCCCACCGTCTCGGTTAGCCAGATGACGATTGATCAGTTTCGGGATGCTTCTGATGCTGTCAAAACCAGTCTTGCAACGTGGCTTGACTCCTCCGTTAGCTATGGTTTTGCTACTTTGTCACGATCTGAAATGATTAATGTGATGATTTTCTCGCAGTTGACTAGGTCGTGATTGGAATGTACTATTTACGTTGAGCTACCGGAATGAATTGATTTATTGATTTATTCTCTTCTGAAATGTGTTTGAATTAAGTCGAATGCTACAATAGTAGTTCACAAGGCTACATGTTGTTCTTCACATCTGATTTCGTTTTTGCACAAACCATTTTGCCAGACTTACTACTGTGAGGATGGTGCATGCAATTTGATTCCTGCGTGGACAAAGGAGCCTGGTTTGGGTTTGGAAGATCTGTGCTATCTGCTTTCCGGGTTTCTGCCAAACTTAGCTACACAAAGGTGAGAAAAAATATCATTTTGTCTTTATGTGACTTGTTTTGATCTACAGGTGAGGACGGAGTCAAATCACTTAAAAAACCCAAAAAGTGAAGGTGATTTATGATGTTTTGACACCACCGCTGCCTTATATTGCCATGTTCAGATTAGATAGTGGACTCCGTCATTGCCATCAATTCAGTAGATCACCAAACGTTATTACTTCAAATTCCATTATCAACAGGAAAATTTGAGTATAGAGTCAGATTAATTGTAGTCTAACCCTTTTAATCGCTGCTTTTATAATATTTTCGCTCTTTCCAATTCAGTACAAAGTGCCGACCGACTCGACCATTGCCTCTTAGTCTACTGGCCTATCGAACCGCTTGCTTGGCAACTCAGTTAAATGTCTGCGCCTCCGATGACTCTTCTTTCTCAGACGCACCTACCTGGCAGCATGACCCCATACTGTTCAGCAATTCGACAATATTGACCAATCTGTTGAAGCCCCTCACGGAGTTGCCAGACGCATGGGATTCAACTACACTCAAGAGAGATAAACATGTGGTGCAGTTCCGCCGTCATCTGACTCCAAAGAAGCTGCATGAAATTGATAGACATTCGTTGGTAAGTGTCTTTTTAGACCAAAATACTTTTAATCGCACGTTGTACCTCTGGAATATGATACGACGCTCATTAATGTTCCTAAATGAGTTGTAAGGGGAGAGTCTCTTAGTTTCGAAATAGCTCCAGTGTGAATAAATCTTTCCCGGTCGCGGTGCTTGGACAACTCGTTAATCGGTAAATCATCGGCTTTGAGTTTGAACCCTGCGGCTGTCGGCCAACCCTGGTCACAGCATCCCACTGTTGCCACTCCCGTTGCCGTGCTTCAGTTGTGAATTTTTTGGTTTACCGCCCCGTTTCAGGACCAAAGTTCTCTTTCATAAGAGCTTGCCGCGTACCAGCAAGGCTTTCTCTAGGACTGTTTCAGGAATGAATTATAGCAGCAAATGAGAGGGAGTAACCTCGACATACACCGATTCTCGTGGTAGACTTTTGATTGATCATTGCAAGTCCAAGCTCGGCTTCGTCTACCCGTCTGCGGAGATTTGATGGTGAAAATGAATTCCTCTATGTGATATCCGTTTATTCACCAAAGGTTAGTGTACGATTCAACAGTGAGTCCGGTTCTTCTGTGGGTGGTATTTGAACACTGATATCCTTGCAGCAAACTAATCTCCCATAATGTGGAAGAAATGTATGAGAGACATGATAATTGGATTTTGCCATGTATGGCGCGTTAAACACCTCTGGTGGATCCAGCGGATTCACGTATTCAATCATTAAGCAAACTAAAAGATTTGGTTTCGTGTGACAACCACTAGTGTTTTTGTATTTACACATCCTCCGTCTGATTGATACTATTATCGGCAGTTAGCTCCTTCATACTTTGATGCTCTTGAGTGGTTTTGGTTCCCAAATAAGGTTGCTACTATGAGGTAGCAACTGGAAGAATCACACTTGATGCATTGTTGATTTTTTGAACCAACTGACTCTTGTATTTGTACATCTATTCAATTCCAGTGCTCTCGTGTACAGTTTTTTCCGAAACCAGTTTACTTACCTTAGTATACAGTTTCCGTCATAATGCACAGCATTAGAAATGCTCGCACATAGTCTATCTTTGCTTCGCATAACGAAAAATGCCGAAGGGAAATCTCGGTTTGCCAACTGTTGCCTAAAAACCGATTGTTTTTTTAGAATACCTCATAGCTACTTATATAAGCCTGCGGCACACTAATTTGTGTATCTTGCGCTGGCAGTGGAACAACTTCTTTTTGTACCGCGGTGATGACAGAAGCTGGTCTGTGCTGTCACTCTACGTACTTAGATGGTGAAGGGACTGGAGCTATCCTCCGGTGAACTGCTACTCATGATCCGGTGCTACGATCGGCTTGTGACAGTGGCCGTAGCCAGTAGACTGGATTTCTCAGTGGTAGGGAATCAGGATACTATGAAGTGAGATTGATCTATTAGACGAATGACACACAAATTCCTGGGTTCGGACGCCGTCGGAGTCAACGGCTTTTACCATTTGAATCAATTCAATGCACCCTTTTTCAGTGGAGTTTTCGAACATTTTTGCTTACTTAGTGGAAAACCGATCCACATGGCGAACTTTAGACCCCTTAGGTCTCGGGTTCGAATCCTGCTGCTGTGGGTCACTTCCCCATTCGGCAGTCTTTCATTGACTGTAATCCCCATCCGGAACTATTCTCTCTTTGTCGTATAGGGAAGAACAAGCAAAAATTGTTGTCCTTCGAGTGATAGGTTAGATTATCATTTGCTTTTTTTCCATATAACATCGGCTCTCCACTTCACTCTGTCAGGCCCAGAAAACACAAATAGATGAATGACAAGCGGATAAATGAAACAAATCCGCACAGACTGTGATGCCTTCTACACATAAAAAGTAGTCCATCGCGGACAGGACTGACGTCCGCCATGGATTGCTGAGCCAAGGCCAGAGAGGCAAATAAGCGCTATTTGTTGTGGTTCCCGTGTGAATCGTTGGGATTCATTTCAATGACAGGAACGTTACATGGATTTTAGTTATGTAGAGGGCAACTTGGTAAATGCATTGCATGGCTGTTCCTAGTACTTTGTGTCAACGGCCGGGTCCTTGATACTAAAAACTGGAGTTAGTATTTGAATGAATTTAATTCGAAAGCGATCATCAGTAGTGTGTTTTCACTTAGTCCTAACTGGGGCTAAAAGTCGGTATGCAGAAATGTATGTATCGTCCAAGTCAATCCCTAATTGTGTACAGTTTGTTCAAAAAATTCGAAATGACCTCAGTTCGGTCGAAATCCTGAAATACGGTCGAATTCCAGTTTATACAACTGCTACTACTCTCAGTAGCCAAACATGTACAATAGACACTATTGTTCAGCGAGAGAGAGATAGAGAGGTATCGGTGGTATAACCCGGAATTTGACACAGTTCAGAATTTCGGCCGATTTGAGGTGATCCCAAATTTTTCGGACAGATTATACGCCGGGTTTGATGATTCCTGATGATTCCTCATACGAATGAAAATGCTGATGATTCCATGGATTTTCAGCGGTTATCCAGATGTTCATAATGCAGGTGGTATCATTCGCTGAACGATTCAAATCTCTTACCTTATCTGATTCCTCTTCGTCAACATGGTAATGTGTTGCATAACGTGGGGAGTTTTTTATTCACCCAACCATGATCTTTCTTACGTGCATATACACTCTTCACTCTAATTGAGATAACCGAAGCGATGCTTGCGTTTGTACTCCTTTCTTCAGGTGATTTACACTTTGGCCGACGCGATTGAAACCGAGAAAAAAACAGCCCCACTGGTTATTGATATTGGGTCTGGCCAAGGACATTTATCACGCAAATTGTCACTTTATCACGGTTTAAGAGTGCTAAATTTAGAGGTCGATGAAACTCATGTGAGAAAAGCTTCCCAATTCGACGAGTGAGTATCACCAGTGTAACTTTTATTCACACGGGATTTATTGTTTTCAAATACTACGATGCCGCTTTTCATTGATACGAATTTTCCAATCAGTCTGAAGAAAAGGGGGTCGGATTTCGTCAACCCCGGAAGAATTTGGGCGGGGGATCGTTACAATTCGCTGCCATCTTATTCGTTACAAAGCTTTATGCGATTTTTCCACTCCAACCCGAGTCTCAGGCTAATGGTTGCTAGTTCTCCATTTTAGGACAGTAGGCCTCTTTGTTTGTGGATATAATCCCACCATAGTGTTCATTTCTAATTGTAGAATAAGAAAGACGTCAGTAGGATCGGTTTCACTATGACAGGTCAAATTCCTTGTTGTATTTACTGGTCAGATATTGCCCTTGTCCTACTTATGCCGCATATTCTAAGATCATTGTTCCCTTCATTAAACATTTAATAATGAGCTCCGTTCATTCGTGAAGGAAGATCAGAAGCGGCAAATATCAGAGAAATAACTCTATTGACATTCTCGGATCTAATAACCACCCACAATCTTGTTACCAACTACTTCTTTACATTTCTAGGAAAACGAAGTCCTATTTGAGAAAGAAAGTGAGTTGTCAAATTTGTTACGTTGTCATCACGCATCGTATTTTCTTTCGCACTGATCCTTCGATTTTCTTTCACACGAAATGTTTTCGCTTATTTTCATTGTTTACTAACGACTTCCTCGCACGGGGTCCAATAAAAGTGTTTGTTTTCTTGCAACACCTATCAGACTCACATTTTTATCCGTAGTAATCATTTAGTACAAATAGTAGCAGATACGTTACTGCGCTGTTGAATTGCACTGATCTATTCGTTTTGCGACTCTTCTTTCATGGTATGGTATGGTGAACATGATGATGAACTGAAGCGCGGCTTTGTTTTGTTTGAATTGTTGAATTTTAGTACAACATTACCGTGGTCTTGGTTTTTTTACGTCCATAGCTTCTAACTTGCAAGCTAGGGCGAATTTTTTCACTGGGATCTAAAATAGAAGAGCGAATCTCAGTTGGCATCATCATTATATTTCTGATCATGATAAAATCCACAGAATTTTGAGTGGATTATAAGTTATTCTCCTTGCTACGAAACCAGGTCGTTATTTCAGTTCGTTTTTTCAACCAATAACCTCACACCTCTTTTACTGTGGTCTAGCCTGATATCTCGCAGCATCATTGAGTTGGATGTAAGGCGTAATAAAGCATAAAGATTAAGTAAATGGCGAACAGTGCGCTGATGATGGTCGTATAACCGAAGAATGAATGCGAATATAACTGCATCACTGCCCACGGCAACTAATAGTGTCACCTAATCTTTCCAACCATTCAGTAGGTGGATCTGATGGATCCCCGCCCGCGGTAAACCATTGCCGTCCGGCTCGTTACCGCACTTGACCTCTCCACATCAATCCTAAGGATCTGGTTGCCAGTTATCCCTAATGGTGCAGGGGGCCTTGGATACTATACCCCCTCCATTGTACTCATACGCAGGCATGATTGAAAAAAGATTAACACGTACACGGTGACTCTCGCTGCTTAAAGTTTGCATACCATGTCGTCTTGCTCTGGATTGACCCCGTTGACCTGTTCTTAAACTGATGTCTATCTCGAGAGAAGATACGCACCGTGTAATTTCTTTTGAGAACATGCGTCAACAAACGCAGTCTATTCGGGTTGACCGTTTATCCTGGAGTTTAATCTCGAGTCCTAGGTGCCTCACATCTAAGGTTGGCATTGCCGATGCGGTATCTCACCACATTTGAGTATTACTGCAAATATGTCGATGCTCGAACATCGATAGTCTTCATTTGTCTGCTGACCATATCACTCCTGTTTCGGAGACGTATAAATGATCTGATCCAACTGCCACAGAGCCCACTCAGTCGTGACAACGAGGCCACAAGTTGACAGGGTTGGAAAAAGCCAAATGGGGCCTACTTTGAACGCAGCAGCACTTCGTCCGATACCCGAGCAGTAGCTGAGGTGACTGTCGAGATAAAAAACTATTTACTTCAATCAGAGCTTCTCTGGCCAGGACAGGGTTTGGTGTAGAATCAACCTGACCGTGCAGCATCATTTTACATCGAAGCAGCGAAAAGCATGCCACAAATTGCTGCTTTGTTGTCCACACTGCCTATAACTTCGAACTCACTTGGATCATCACTTGGAAGCCTAACTTTGCCTGCACGTTCCAAGTCAGACAGTTTATTGTCTGAACACAAATCGGCGCTATTGCTCTCATCCAAAAATATTAAATACGACTGAGTGTACTTTCAATAAGGTATGTGAATGTAATGCGCTTTCTTTCCAACTTATCACATTATTTCTAATCCGGGTCTACTTTTACATCCAAAAAATTACCCTCACTCACACTAGTGACAAAGGGCCATCAGCTTCATTGACTTTTATAGCATCCGCACAGTAGAACGAATGAGTTTGATAATTGCGTGCTACTCGGTTTGTGAGACTAATAATCCCTCAGAACAGAGGCTGTTGAATCTGTCACCCCTTAAATCCGCCAGAAATTGCTAACAATGAGCCCGATCTTTGAATTTGTGTTCGAAGCACACGTAATATTTCCCCACTGTTCTATTGGTAGTGTCAGCTTTTCACGAATTTGAACTAGCTCCAAGTGGTACGTTATTTATGCTCACTATCTAGCAAGGATCTAAGATAGTCGTTGTAACTCAGCTATCACATTTGATTCTCGGCTCTCCACTGTGAAATTTTTAACCTATGCAAAGATACGAACGGCGAGCTCTCCGAGTGATCACCCAAATCCAGAAGCAGTACTGCGTTCTCCGGTCAGTTTATCCAAACGCATCACAAATTCTACGTCAAGTTCGGAGCTGTCTAACCTGATTTCGCGTTCTGAAGCTGAAGGTTTGCTTCCGTAAGTCTCAGTCATGCTAATCATAAGGAATTAGTATCCGTGTGTTATGATATAAAAGAGCGCAGGGCTTTTTGCTGGGGAAACGGACTCGAGGAATAGATAATTAGGCGATGCACCACTACTACAAACATGGTGGATATACGGCACTTCCAAGCCTTGTTGGTTTAGCCATTGAAAATAAGCTCCTTAACTCCCATAAGTTTATGATGTTTATTCCCTTTGGCTCGTTGTTCATGTTTATATAAAAGAGAACCTGTTTTCTAATTTATTATATAGCTGTATTTTTTATTATGTGTTAACGTCATGTACCAAGCGGTCGAGTGATTTGTAGTGTTTGCTTACTACCGCGGAGATGAGATGCTCAAATCCCGCCCTGCCGATCACTTTGGTGGTAGACAGTAATCCATCTGACCTATTATGGCCTTATGTAGTCCCTTGCCATTCCGATTCTCACGGTCCCATTGCCGGTTATCCATAATAGTGCCGTTGACCTTTGAAGTTATAGGGCAACCCCCAAGCATGTAATTAAAAAAATGTGCAGTACCTCGACAACAACAAAATTTTCTCCCATCTGGTTTTCGCTGTGCTAGGGTCAGAATGCGTACACCTCACTGGTTTAGCACGGTTAACCTTTTTGTCTGATGTACTAATGAGTCCGCTAATTTGCTGAACAAAAGTCCCACTGGGAAGCCCTGCTAATGAACCATGAATTCTGCTAATCGTAAATCCTGTGCACGTGCTCAGCAAGAATGATGCCCTAAAGTTTTCAACATGAACACGCTACTCATAAGCAGTGTAAGTAGCGTAGGTCAAAATGTGAGTTTTCCCTGTGCCGTAGATCACACGCTGAAATACGAGTCCATTAGGTTATGAAGATTTTATGGCTGCAATTCTTTTGAGCTCTGTTTTTACCACCAAAAAAAATCAGTCTACAAAAGTTCGAAATATCTATTCAGAGTTATGAAGTGGTTTTGTGTTGAATTGACCCAGTACTGATGAACGTTGTCTCTGTTGCAATTGTTGGCCTGTTTTGACTTCAAGCGCTATTAATGGGATGATAGCTGGTTGAACTACATGCGTTTTCTAAAATGTTGTATTTTAGGATTTACTGTAAACTTTATGATAACTCCTGATGAAAGTTAAAAATGTGTAGGGTATTTCCATGGCTTTCAACGGTGGGCTGACTTCATAAATTGTCTTTTACGTCGTATTTATCAAACCTAATGCTCCAAGGATGGTTTTATGCTTAGCGCAATCATTGCGTTGTGAGCTGGTAACAGTATCGTTCGGGTCGCTTCTCGTTTTAGAGATGCAAGCTTCCAGCTTTCCAGAAATATTATGGACAGTACAGGGTTACATGTTCTTGGGTAGCTTGGATCTGGAGACGTTATCGCGTATCGCAGTGTAGTTCAAAACAGAATTGAAAACAGATGTGTGAGATAATAGGGCATACAAGTTAAGGTTATTCCATGCCTGCCAGGCACTGTAAGAGTAATGCTGCATTTTGATCTCCGTCGTAAATCGCGCAGGGTGAACATTGCCAGAACTGAGTAAATGAATCCGTCATATAACTGGGTTTCTGGGTGAATTGAGTTGCTTGACTAGTCTTACCAGGGACACCCCACCGGTCGTGAAGATAAACATAAATTTTTTCACTAAAAAATAACACTGTTACTTTCCATTGTTGTACAATCGGTTTTGGGGTATAAAATTAACACTGAGGTGCTTTTATCGGGTGTTTTTTTACCTCAAACGGTTATAGTCGACACGAGTAACCATATTTAAAGAAGGGTACTCGGTGCCTGGTAGTTCAGCTGACAGTATCAAAACCTGCCTTTGAAGTTACTATTCAGGAACGAAATTCGGAAGGCCGATCACGTAACAAGCATGACACATGAGGTTTCTTCTTTCCCCTTATACGCATGATACGTTCCAGAAGAACCTTATACGAAATGTTGCACATCGATGAATTTATCGGTATCACTTGAACATATTCACCACGTTAAACTACAACACTCCTGGCAGAAATCCATCAAGTAATCAACCATATCCACCTCCACTGGTTCTGCTCAACGGCCTTCATGCGTGCGGTGATCTGTCCACGACCGTATTGCGACTATTTACTGAAATGGATCGCGCCTGCTGCGCGATCACTGTGGGCTGTTGCTACATGAAAATCACCGCGACTGAGATCGAGGATGAGTTATCGAATATTCGTGGAACAAGACGTTGCCCACAGTCGTCGCAACAGTTGTGGCATCCAAAAAGTCACTGTCTACAACACTACTCACTTGGGGTATGTGATTAAGCTGATATAAAATGTTTTTGTTGTCGACTTCTTACTTCTTTATATATATATATATATATATATATATATATATATATATATATAAACACTTTCCCTACACAATTGGTAAAGTACTTTTTCCTCCCAGATTCATGATACAGCACTTTTACAACATTCCACTCGAAATGATTCGGCTGATCGGCGGCTGCTGGACGGGCGACTCGAGCTCCTCTCGAGGCCCTAAAGCCCATAGTTCGCCTTGGTGACGATTTGACCACGGTCGCCGATCAAACTATATTCGAGACTGATCTGAACTGTTTCCACAGTTCATTGTTCATAAGCATGTACAGCTCATTTCTGACTGCTTTGGATGTATGCTTGGTTGTAAATAGTAAGGCTGACTAGTGCACATAATTAAGAAAAACATTCAGAACTGTTAACTAGAGAAACTGCCCAATGGAGGACCTAGAAAATCCAAGAGCCTCGGTCGACTCAAAAGATTTCTCCGTTCCCAGTTGTAAATACACCTCAGCCTTTGGTGAACACCTTATTCTGTGTCAAGACTAATACTCTCTTTCAAAAACCACTCATTGACAAACAGACATACTTAACTGGCCGTTACTAAGAAGAAAAAAATCAAAAAACCATAGATGACAATCCCAAGTGCACTGAACTACTCGATTATCAACAGGTGTCTATGCACATTGCATATAGACAGTACATTGGGGAACACCGGTTATCGTGTTATTTAGCACTGATTTTCGTCATAGGTTGGTTTAAAATACCGTCAAACACTTCTTGTCCGTCTTCTAAAGGGCCCTTGAAAACCTTATTCACATTCCAAATTCAGATAAACTTCCAACTTCCATTTTCTCACAGTTCTGCACATTGAAATTCTGTCCCACTATGCGTGCGCGCTTGTCAGTCCCATCGTAGGTATTGCTGAACAGTGTGGATATTTGGTTGAATGGTTTCTCTAGCAGTCTTGTAAACAGTACAGTAAATTCATACATCCACAGAAGTGCGGTAAACGACCGGGTTCACTTGAATTGATTTATCTTGTTCGTTGGTTCAAGATCTTACGATTGCCACAGGTCTGTTTCATTCTCATTCGAATTGTATTATTTCTGGATGAAATAGAATGAACCGCGTGGAGCGCTGGCAGCAGCTGCACGACGGATCACTCTAACAGGGCTTTGTTCGGTGCGTGTCATAGGTCCACGAAACAAATCATATTCTGCTACCCCAGCATGCGCGCTCTCTCTCTCTCTCTCTCTGTCTCTGATCCGTTACAAACGTGATTCGAATCTGCGTGTGAACGTGCACCTACCACGTTGGTACATTGATGACGTAGAAATTGAACTCGGTCCGTCCGTCTATCCGTCCCACTGTGCAGTGTGGATGACCGACCTGTTTATCTACGCTCATGCTTACTGGTGATGCGAAATCTTGGCTGCATCGAAGTGGATCGAGTTGGATTGACACAGTCACATCCAGTCGGGTATAAATTCCATATTCCAGAAGTTTGTATTACTGAAAATCCATCAAGAAGATCTGCACAGTCCGATTAGACATTCGTTCGTTTCCGTCAGCGTACGCGATCCGCGTGCAAGCGTCTATCCGTTGTACATGACACAATTTCCCAAGCCGAGGTTGTCAACCTCGTACACGAGGCACAAGTGCAAATAATCATAACTACACGTACACATGCACACACGATCGATTCACACTGGATGCCCACGTGTCCACGACAAAATTCGGCGTTCATTTGGATAGATTCGTTTTCAGTCCAAATTGTTTCTGTTATTCGAATTAATAGAAAAGGTCCAAGTGAGAAAATTCATCCGGTTGAAGTGCGTTTTTGACGGTGAAGATAGTTCGACCTCTGCCGGTCAAACTTAGAAGCGTTTGAAAATGATTTTCGTGTGATATTTTGTGCCAGATTGAATGATGATCAGTCTAAGTGTTAGAAACGAAAATGTTCACCCCTAAAAACGTCAATGTGAAAAACCGGCTGTTTGCTAACGAATCTTTCGAGACGACTCTGTTCTCCTTGACGTGCGGTGCTACTTGATAGCGCTCGATATCCAGTGTCAGCGGTGTTTGCCTAACATTAAAAAAGTTGTGAAAGCAGATTGTTGTGCATTTGTTGCCTCGTGCTTGCTCATAATTCATATCAGCATACACCTAACGCGTTCGCGCCAGGTTTTGAACTCACTTGCAGAATTGTGAGTCTCCTCATATTTACCCAGCGGGCTTCCAGCCAGCCGTGCCCTGGGCGACTTGCTTCGTATCATTAATGTATTGTGCGTGAGCGGTTAGCAAAATTCAACTATTCGTTCTTTGTAAGGTCAATGCGATAGACCAGCAAAATCCCCTCGGTCGGTCGAACAGAGGACCACAAATGTAACAGAGTAGAAACGAGCCGAACACATGCGGTGAACAGATCCGGAAAGGGTCTAGACTGAAGTTAATGGACTATTCGTGCCTCCCGAGTTCGGTGAAATACATGCAACCAAACAAACATAGTATGGTCAAAGTCAAGCGTAAGAACATATTGCTGAGAAAATATTATCTGAAATAGTGTTTTGAAAACTGTTCTTTTTTCCCAGATGATCGCTGCCGCTACCAGTCTATCATTTGACCTCAAAAGATAGATACTTTTTCCAATTTGCTTAGCGATCTATCAGTTTTAACAATTACCTGAGTCTTCAAACCCATTTCGTCCGGCGAATATTTCGGCTCGTCCATGGCGGCTTCCTTTTGTTTCTGTGTAAAATTCAAAGTGGGTTGACAGCACCGTCGCTGAACTTAGGCCAGCTAACTTTGATCGTTCTGTTTTGAACCGTACTAGACCGATGGGAATGTGATGTGGTTTGGGATTCAGATTTTTGTAACCCGTCGTTAGATCGTCGTAACTCTCTTGGTTGATTTGCTATTTCTTATCGACTGCAGTTGTACACAATCTTCGCTTCGAAACTCATCATATACTATCCCTCCAATGAGACACCAGAACTGGTCAATATTCCGCGTGGAAACCGTAGACTGTACAGCTAGGCAGTGCTGTATTCACCAGACTAATTAAAATCCCCACAAACACTCATATTTGCGTTTAGTCGGATTGTGTCCTTCGTGGGTTCTTCGTTTAGCATCACTCCTTTTCCGGACTGATCACGCTTGGCCGGTGGAGCTTTGAGTTTTTTCTGTAAATAATGGTCGTGTTACAGTAGAGGGGATAAATCCCGTGGTCTTAAGACCTACCGTACAGTAAGAAATAGTTTGGGGAGCAGTCATACAAAAATCATTTTGTTGTTTCTGCGTTTGAATGCGTGAACATCATGAGAAAGAGGAAATATGGAGAGGAGTAGGGCGTTCCACAGTTCCGCAATTCTTGAGAGAAGCGAAGATTCAAAACTAACAGTGCGACAGGTTTGAACAGTCAATTTATTTCGGCGACTTGTTGCCTGCGCAAAGGCAAGACGATTGAAAACAAGGGGAATTAGTATCAAGAAGGCGAATTCCAGAGAACAAAGTCCGTGGTAATACTCGTAGAAGAGAAGGAAAGGGACAAAGGTTGTTGTAACTGCCTGGCTAGTGACTGCAAATCCAGGTGATTGTGTTTTCACCAACGAATCAGATGGCTTTGCTTTGAACATGGTCAAGCAGTGTTATTGAGGATGATGAGGTTGCACCCCGATAGCGGGACGAATTCGAACCTTGTACAGAACAAAAGTTTGGTGGTTGAAAAAACACCTCTGTCACGTAATAAGAAACAAGTCTTTTCTGATGCTCTGCGGGCAACAGTAGTTACATGCGGGGACTAAGAAAATGGAAATAGAAAATAAAATGTCAAGAAGAACCGAGGTAAATGTGCAATTGGAGGAAGTGTGGTCTAAAGTGAGGACTGGGTAGTAAAAGTCCGTTTTTAAAGAAATGAACAAACTAGCGGTTTTTGCAGCATCGAAAGACATAGTTGTTTAAAATTAGGTCCAGATCGGAATTCAAGGACACAAACATTGGAATGACCACAAGGGATGTTGGCTGGTGAAGCACGAAAAAAGATGTGGGACAGATCAGTGGAGGGTGTTGCCATCAACAAAAGCATGGGCGCGTTTGGAACTGGTAGAAATAAGGTTAAAATAAGAAAAAGCAAGGACAACGTGAAAAGAAGTTCGGAACCTTGGTGGACGCCAGCATCCACTCGGTGTACGTTCGGCAGTGTCCCGTCGACTCGGATCGCAATGAAGCGTCTGCTGAGAAAACGTAGAGTTCATGAATGGAATTCGAGTGAGAATCCAAATAGAGTTTGTTGTTATAATAAATCTTCGTGTCGCGATATATAAGAGGATTTGGAGATGTCTACGGACACTGAATGCGATTCACCGCGATTGTTCACCGCAGAGCATTAGGTATGCCAGACTCGGCTCGTTGTCCTGGGATCGGGTACGTTTAGCTTAACTGAATGCTACCGGGCGCCTCTCCAGGTCGCGAATAGGAGAATGACTAATGCGGTGGTTAACAGTGAGTAAAAAAGTGTCAGCTTCTCGAATAAGTAGTCGCGGACGATCACCGAGGGTTACCCGAGGACGTGGTGGGTATTCGTTTGGCAACAAACTCCTTCGCCTTCAAACTACCAGGAAGATCTGTAGACGGCATCGCGTCGCGAATATGACTGGCCACCAAATAAAGATACTGCCTCTTGTGCCTATTTGGACAGTCAGAGCAAGATTCACGAAGACACGAATGAACTGAGAACCGGCATTGATCCTTCCAAATATTCCTTCCTCAAGGACACGCTTAGCCTCCTGGATCGTCACATGATACGAAAGGCGTATAAATTACTAGTGGTCACCGGCTCCCAATTACATGAGGTTTCCTATCGTAAAATAAGAAGCCGAACGGTACCGGGGATGCCATTTCGTACCCTATTCCCGTGTCTCTGCATTTTGTCTTTCGTCGGACTTTCGCGTAGATAGCCGTCCGCATTTCACTCGGAAGAGATATACACTTAAAATGTCATCGAATTGAGGGCAGTGAGAAAAAAGAAACGAATATATATCCAAAATTATTAAGAAATCCGGCTGATACTCGCGCTCGGTTTGTGGGTATTCGAACCAGATAAAGAACAATGGAGTTTCGTTATACGTTAACGCGAGAAGGTATGTATGGAAAGGAGGAACATGTAGAGGCGAGAGAGCGAGAGAGAGAGAGAGAGAGTTGCACCCAGATAAATCACTGTACAAAGGGTGAGCGGAGCGTGAAGGGATTTTCTAAGCGAACTTTTCACATGCGGTCAGGGGTAATTTACACAACTTAACAGATAGTCCAATTAAGGGTATGAAAGATATCCGACTGATCATGGATTGACCTCGGCGAAGAATTTTATAATCCTAATTCACCAGACCAGCAAAAATAACTGGAAAACTGGAAAACACGCTGATTAACGAAAAGAGAAACAGTGCTATGCCTACCGTTGAAATGCCTAAGCTTTCGTATTTGGTAAGATAGCTTGCAAAGTGTCTTTGCACTGTTTAAGATGTGGGATGATCACCTCACATTTGATAGAACATGCTCTACTGTGCCTAGCAGTTCTGTAGAGATGATATATGGATCAAATGGATATGCCTACTGGGAAAGGGTATATATTTATTCAAAGGATTTAGACAAATTTAACGTTAAGCCGGATCGAACAGAGAAATCATAAATATGAGATAGCTTACTTGGGAATTTATTGAAATCTCGAGTTATAGAAACAACTCGATAAAAACCCACGTAATCGGCACATTTAAATAAATGTGCCGGAGCTCCCTGAAGCACTCACAAATTATTCACCAAAGATTTGGATTTTTGTAAACCTAGGCGCGTGCACCGAGTTCTGTTCGTGAAGAAATCAGATAACCATACCGATAAAGGGATGGGGCAGCCAAAGTTTCTTATGTACGAAGAAGGGATTGCGTGATAGAATCAAAAGCGGATGAATAGTCTGGGATGGCACATCTTACAGACTTCGCTGATCCGCTCAAGGTTAAATGATGGACTAGGGAAATGATGACATTCACAGTGAACCTGTTTGGTCTATAGACAAACTGTAAGTGGTCGTCGGGAAAACGTTTCAAAAAATTCAAAAGTTTAAGAATGGCACGCTAAATTTAAGACCAACTGAAGTTAGACCAATGGGACGAAAGCGAATTACACGAATCGGGTATCGGAAAAATAGTGACGAGCCTTCAGCAATAGAGAATTAGGTACGAGCACAGAAATTTGTTTTAAAGAGAATTAACTGCATCAGTCAGAACAACAGCACCGTGTCTCAAAGGTGATGACGATAGGCTATCAGGACCAATACTCGAGGTTATTTTTGACGTGCGAAGTAGCTTAGAGAATTCTATGAAGAACGAAGTTGTGTGCACGCTATCTTCCGGGATGAGTGAAATCGGAGAGTGCTTTCATGGGTGGATGAATGCACTGGTAATGCTGTGAACATCTGCAGCACAGTTCACTTGTTTCGTTTTCTCTTCACACAGAAACTGAATGCCTTGACATAGGTTGTTACTGTTGCGGCTGCAAAGGAATTGATTAGCATACAGCGTGCCAAAGCGTTTAATTTCTTTATCAATAGGTAAATGTGCCTTACTTCCGAATTACCTGGCGCTTTGTAAGATAGTTCCTTCCGTGTTCCCGTTGATTTCAACGGTAACACGACCGTTACAGAGGAAGATTCTTTCTAGAGGGCAGTACATGTCGAAGATCATATTGGCCGTCTTCACGCAAAGTTTGACATCGCTGCTTAGTGGTGATTCGAAAGAAAACCAGGGCGATGCATAGGAGAGGAGTTTTTGTAGGAGAAGAATGGTGTTACGTGACCAACTTAGGGGGTGGATTTCGATTTGACTAGTTTGCTTCAAAGAATGAGAAACAGGTCGCGAGTATATCTTAAGTTTCAACAGAAACAGACAATGGTCACTGGTTGAGACAGGTGCACACAACTTAGCGGGAAATAGTTGAGGATGGTTGGTGGTAGTCCTATCTAAAATAGAGTTGCCTTCAGTTGGAGAAACACAAAGATCAGTTAGATCAAACGCAGTGAGGGGTTGGGTTGAAGAGTGATTGAAATCGCCTACTGTGATGTTCTGTTTGTCATTTAACAAAGAAACAATAAAAGGCAAAACAACGAATCATAGAAGAACGATATAATGTTCTGTGTGCAAAACGAAGCTACTTATAAGTTTGTTTCAATAGCGCTCTTATGGCGAGAAAATTTAGGATGGCACTACATGGCTAAACTATCAATACCGTTGGCTGGGTATGTATACACGATCTTACACTTGGCACACCAGACGGAGTTGACGTACGTGACCACCGCGCATCGAATCCTTCTGTTGGTGGAATTCCTGTCCTGCCGCACTGAGCACCGATCATGCTACGCTGTTTCCGGCAAGCGATGCGCCCTATGCTCTCCCTGCTACCGGGGTGGGAAGCTTTACACCAGATCACTTATGCATAGCTCACCGGAACGTGAGAACCCTTTTAGACAGGTAGCCAATGCATCACCATGCACACTCCCCAAGACTACAAAATAAGCAGCCTGTCTGTTTGAAGTACGCCTACCCGACTGCTCCACTTGACGCATACAGGTACCGGAGATCACAACGCGTTTATCTCTTGCACATCAGTTTCACAAAGGATTGCCATGGCGAGTTTCAGGGGTACCTCATAAAATGTAACTGTGATTGCTGTCTATGCCCATACGTGAAAGGGGAATTTTACAATGATCTACAGAACTCAGTCCATCGGATCCCCATGCGCGACATCCTAATGATTGCAGGAGATATCCCTACAGGTCCTGCCGACGAGCACGCACAACAGTTCCTTAGGAAAATTTGGCCTCGGTGAGCGATGTGAAGATGGCGATCCTCTTAGTACGTTTACAGATCTCAGTTGATTAGTCGTCATCAACGCTCGTTTTCAACATCCGAAGAAAAATTTGCTGACTTGGTACTCAAACAGTGGCATTACAACGCATCAGATTGGCTACATCCTGGTTAGATTTCATCGAGCCTCGTCAATCAATAACTGTCGAGTGTACCGTTGTGGTGAAACCGGAGACGCCAATAACACTGAACACACAGTCGTGCGTGCCCGTTTTTGAGGACCCATTACTCAACCAGAAAGAAGCCTTGCGTTCATGGCATAATTATTGGATCTTTGTTGACAAGTTCCTGGCAAAAGCTATCATCTCCTGACCTGACATAAGTCCTGCCGACAGTAGTGTAGACGTACGGTGGTTAGTGATAAAAGCGTCGATAATAGGGGCCATCCTTGAACAGTTATGAAAGGTATGTGGGCGTAAAAGAGAGTGGATCTCTGAAGAAACTCTCACCTGCTGCTCAAGGGCTATGAATGAGAGACTCAGTAATTTGCCGGACTTCCGCAGCCTTCACCGGGAAGCTACGCAATCGGCAAAGAACGACAATGAGCGGTATTGGTCCCATATTAAAAATGAAATGGAAACCGCGGCCGCCGTTGAAGACTTCGGGAATCTCTTTTGACTCATGCGTTCTGGTTTAGAAAAAACTACATCACCTTCCCTGCTACGGGACTACAGTGGCCATGTTATACCGGGTAACAAACCTTTAAAGATGGGTACAGCATTTCAGCAAGCTAATGAACCGCTCTTCTTCCCAACACAGTTGCGTTGTGTCACTAGGTAACTGCGGGCAATACGAAAGTAACTACGATCCGCCCAACCTATAGAATGGAGCTCTCGCCATGGACGAAATGGAAAACAAGAAACTCCCCGTTGAGGATGACATCCTATGTGAGATCTTCAAGCTCTGTCTGCCGGATCTGCTAGGTTTGATGGCTTTGCTGTCCCGCCGTATTTGAGAAACAGAAGATTTCCGTGGAGGTTGATCTTTCCAGTCTGCTCCGTATAAAAAGGGCGCTAAAACCAACTGTGAGAACTACAGGTGCAGTATTGACGGGGATGGGTGTCTCAGGCTCCGAGATTGCTAATCGTCCTGAACGCCTCTCGAAATGCTCTTAAATAACCGTGTGTCCGCTACAGCCTCTGCTGAGGGATTACTAATCATTGGCTTCTCATGGCGGAGTTGTTTTCACAGAAGCGAGTGGACGTAATCGAATGCCCGGCGCTCTCCACCGGGCTGACTAACAGACCAATAGCCGGTCTACGGGAGATGGCTTTATCCTGATTTCAAACCAACCACGGGTCGCGTATGAGGCGTATAACGGTATGCTCGCCGGCATCTGTGACGGACGGGTGCACTGAGTACCCAGGATGTCTGGTACCATCCGAAGGGCGTATGAACTGAGTGTTCAGTAACCGGCCCCCAGTAGGTTACGGACCCAAAGTTTCGTGCCGCTGCCTTGCGGGTTAAGCTTTGGATAGCTAAAGGCTTCGGTTGTGGACCCTTAAGAAAATCCCCTGCTTTTGCATGGGCAAACCGGCACTAATGCGCCCACAAACAAAATTAATCATGAAATTTCACACCATGTCCTCCTTCTTCCCCCGTTGAACTGTTTTGTTCGGCACAAAGCCTGAAATTAGGCGGGTGTGAAATATGATGATATATAATACAGCGCAGTCAGCTTCACTGACATAACAGCTGAGTTCTTCTCTTGATTCGCCTTGTTGCCACGAACGACGCGCGCAACCAACGGAGTTTTCGCCGAGGAATTTGTGTTAGTCAAATATTCATGCTGTGACGAATCCTTCAGTACCGTTACATATTTCAACGATCAACCACAGTCCACTTTATTGAATTTCATACTGTCTTCGATTCCGTTAGTCGCGGGTCATTACTAAGCAAACTAGGGACTGACGAAATGTTCGAAAAGTACAAAAGATTGGTAAAGTAGTATGGTTATTAGCATTGGCTGACTACACGAGAGCGTTTCTGCACGTATGGTGAGGAGTTTTCAGAGTATCCGTTCGACTCCGAGGACCGTGTAGGTTACTCCTTGTCACCAGTTCTGTTCAGCTACGCCACAGATTGGGCGATGAGTAGCGCATTTATTGGCTATTGAAGAATTTAACTGAACCAAGAGACTTGGATAGCGCACATTGAAATAGGTGATGAAACTGTTGTCCTGAGGGATAAACCCTACCGGTTCTCAATCGTAGTGAGTGCAAAGTTAGAGTGATCGGTCTAGAGAAAAGTTCGACAAAAACCAAGGCCTCCACGATTTCCCAGACCCAACGCGGTCCATCCGCATGAGTGGCCACATTTCGGAACTAGTCCGCTACTTCAAGTACCTAGGGTCTACCATATAACCAAACGGCCAGGCCAAAGTCGAAATTGAACTCCGATTGCGCAAGGAGGTTATTCCTGCAACTTCGCAAACCATTATAGCTCCGCGGTGAATAAGCTCCCGCGAGAAACTATACGTTTACCGGACTGGCATTCTCCCCGTTCTCACATGCATTTGGGAAATCTGGCAGTTGAGTATAGGGAGTCTGAAAAGGCTGGAGAGCTACGACCATTGTTGCTTCCAATATATAGGCAAAGACAAGGGGCACGATGGGGTCCTAAACTCCGCTGTACGATAACGCTGCTCAGGTGTGAAAGTGCTGTTCTCTTCTCTTCAACGGCGCCGTCCACAGTGGTTCGGCTGTCTTCTCTCGACGTGGAACGGAACTCCCAGACGGAAGCCTTCTACCGTTGAGGATGGAATTGCCCGCTTGGCGTTGAGCTAAAGACGTGAGTTAACACAGTCAAAGTGGACGTAGATTATCTAGGCATTCGTTCATTCTTCGAACTGTGTGTGTATATGAAATGATTTTCACTGTGTGCAGACATTTCTGCCGATTGCTACGCAAGGAGAGCCGCCGTCAGAGACAACCAAGAAGCCGACAAACACCCCACGCAGGAGTTAGTCGCATAAAAGTAAGGGGAGCAACAAGGTATGTGAGGCGTACACCGAAAGATCACCACCAGGTCTGTAGCGGTGAAACTCAGACAGGTTTTTACTCATGTGTATATGACGTTCCAGGTAGGACAGAATTTGTTTCGCGATCGCGGTTTCCATAATTTTGTGTAAAACTAGTGTGAGATGAGTGGGCCGGTAGTTAACGGGTTAGGAGAGATCACCACGCTTTAAGGGGGTGGGGGGGAACATGTGTAGCCTTTCAAGACTGAATAAACGACGGAAAAGGGGCACAAGTGCTAGTGAACAGTTCTTCAGAAGAATGGGTTGAATGCCGCCCGGACCGAAAGGTTTCGAGGCATCGTGTGGACGTAAAATTTGAGGAACGTTTCTGGTAGTGATTTTGGTCTTTAAGATAAACTGAAATGGAGCGATAGGGGCGGTACGGTAACAGCATGCGGCAGAGCAGATTCGGAAGCAGACGCATAGGCGAAATGTTTGACCTTTCCTGATGGATGGGATACAAATGAATGTAATTGGGGAATAAAGAAATGGGTTAGATGTAGCGTGCGCGGGGACGTGGATTAGTCCTAACAGACGGTGATTGGCATCAACTGTGGTGAGATCGGTTGAGTATGTAAAGCAGATGCTGGTAGAGGAAGTTAGGTCCCCTAGGATGATTACGTGAGGATTGGGGACAAATATCAAGATATTCTCGGTCGCCTGCGAGAGAGAATAGTCAGTTGTATTTGGGAATGCAGAAAGGGAGCTTTAGCCTTATGAGCTGTGTGTTGGATGTTTTCGTTTTGACACATCAGTTGCGTTTCTTAGCAGGAGACTTTGGTTTGGTACATTCAAATTAGAGAAATCTCATTGGTGCAAAAGACTTTACAAAACACCGGAGAATCAGAAACGATTGAAGTTTCCGTAGTGCACACCAATAATTAACTTGTTACTTTCCTGAAGAGCTGACTTTTGACAAGCTCAAACTCTCCCTTGAAAATTTCGAAACAGGATAGGCGAGAGACTGTGACAGATTTGTAACTACGACCACAAACACCCTCAGCCTAAAAAATCAAATGATAAAGAAAGTGGCTGGGTTAGTGAAGGTGGATTGTGTCAAGGGAGAGAGAAATTGGAGTTTGGAACACGAATGGGGCCACAGAGGGTGGAGCTTCAGTAAATTGGTGTACAGAACCAATGTTACTGTTTAGTCCAAGAATGTTTTTGAGTAATATGCCCGTCGAATGAGCGCCTACGATAACAAATGCGCACGTGTTTTGTCCGTTGATCATTCATTGTTCACGTGAGTGATGTGAGAAATCGGCAACCTAACTGGTGAGTTTATAGTGGCCAACCACAAAACTTGAACTGTGCACGGTACTTCCCGGGACAACAGTCAGAACTGTCTACCACCTCAGACATGACCCAAAGCATTGCTTGTCGGTGTATCATTTGTACAGCTCAGTGTGAGCTAATATTTTTTCCTAATGGCTTTCGAGATTCCTTGACAAAAAGCGTCACTTCGTAGTTCATTTCTCTTTAAGGGCGTTGTGATTCATTGTACTTATTGGGTCTACAATTCCCGTTGTATCAAGACTCTGGCATAGAAAAGGACAATATCAGAAATACCTGAGATCCTGACTGCGTAGTACCCAAACCGACTGGATTTTTCCGGGTTTCGACCGATGACGATGAACTGATATAGGTCTAACTATCAGGTCTGAATTAAGTGGCTCGAACCTTCCTGTCGTCGGTCAATATTGGATGTAGAAGCACTCGACGATCGCCTTTATCTTTCGAATATCTGTTCTACTGAGGCCTTTTGCAGTTATTCACTAAAATTCTCAGAGTTACGATTACCCGTTCTCCTTGGTAGTGCAGCGAACCCTTAAGGACATGGGTTGACCCTTCCACCGCATTCACGCTAACGTATTATTTGGTCATATATCCAGTTTAGTTAAGTTGAGTTCCAACAATCTTTAACCGTGCACTTGATGCAACAGTTCTGGTTTCCGTCTTACATCAAGAATCTCATTCAGAAGTCTTATAAATCTAGTATGTGGAAAAAGTAAGACGAGAATCACAAATAATCACTTCAAGTTGATCTAGTAAATGGGTGAATACAAGAGCGATGCCTAGCGATATCTTCTATTGTATTTACCCTCTGAGTGGGGGGATATCGTAGACTCACTCAAGAAGTCTAACTAGCCTTAAGCGGCCCAGTCCGCAGGTTTGGCTTTTCATACGTTTCTTCCAGATCATTGGATCAACCACCCTTATTCAACTTCCAACCACTATCCGCCTCAGTGGGCACTGCACGCAGAGGATTTTTCTCCGAGAACATGCGCAACACTTGTCTGAACGACCTCATCTGAGCGAGCTCTAGTTTTAGTCTGTTTGTCAACCAGTTCTTCATACGGTGAGTTGGGTTTGGTACTTTCGCCTCCGGCTCGGTGATATAGTCGGCTTTAACGAAGTCTCAGCAGTATATCCTCCCTGGGATCTGAAATACGTAGTTAACCACGTTCTCGGAATCACTTGTCGTGGCCACCTGCGTCGTCTGATGAAGCTTTTTCAGCTTTATTTCGAATCATATCTCAGATCGTATTCTATCTGGTGATTTTTTTGAGAACCCAGCATTTTTTACGCCACAGTAAATCACCTTTTTGAACCAACTTTTCTGGAACTCCCATTCCCTTAAAAACAGTTATCCTACGGTATTCTTGAGGCTGCTTGCCATTCAATCGGGGACTATCTGGGTCGGCTGCGCCTGGCTGTAGATTCAGGCAATCAGGATCATCTGCTTGTTCACGGATATCGCGCTTTATTTGAACTGTTAATGAAGCGTCGTTGTTCAGCCTGTCCGTATCCTGATCAGATACCCGTGACAAGAACAATTCGGTGCTCTGTGAAGCGCACAACCGATATGGACTTCTATACGTATGTTCATAAACAGATTGCCTCTTGTTTCCTCTTCGTTCATTGTTTTGTGGGATTGTTTTTCTTTATAGGTTTGCTTCCCCCTTCTTCTCGATCATCACATTTTCTGGTGATAATTCGTGTGGAGAATTTGGCTTCAAGCATGCGGAGAAGCAAAATACACTTTCAAGTCTCGTTTCGCACTGCTTTTAAATGCAAGCACTGCACTATTTTGGTTCATAGCAAAAATGAACACTGTTGTATGCACTCTTGTCCTTCCTTTTTGATTTGCCATCGATGACATCTTACCGGAGGCACGAGAAAATGGTCGAGATGAGGGCGTTTAGATCCTGCCTTTTGACGGACTGTCAAACTATGCAGAAATATCGTGTCTACTTACGATGACATCGCTGCGGCACTTTTTGTTCTGCGAAGCCTTCAGTGGTCTATCTCGCGGCACAGAATATGCTTTTCACTATCAGAGTGGTAAGTGGTGCTACAAGATTGGCGGGTGCTCATTTCTACGTTCACCCCCGGTGGTGACAAGTTAAATATTTTTGGGAATTTAGTCTCTTTCAAGTGCTGTTTAGTTGCTGATGAGAAGTTCGGACACACGGTTGACAACAGGGAAACAAGGATACAGACAGAATTCTGCAAACTCCGTCCGGTGTGAAGAAGGCGAGACAACTTCTTGTCGGTAATGTACAGAGTTTAAATTTGTTATACATAGTGTGTACTTTGTTGTGCTTTTGAGACTTGGTTCGTCCGAACAGCTGATGTTGACTGACTTTTCTTGTCTTCGATTGCTGTTATCTATGGAATATCTCGCAAATGTAGTGACAACATTGAAATAGCAACTCCACAGTTCATGTACGTGGTTTCGGAACCGCACATGCCGCTTATCCAGTCATCATTCTGTTATCATTACTTCGACTTCGTTGATTGGGAACACGCTATGTATTTCTCCCCATCGATTCCTACACCATGTTCTGCTCGCCGATCCTAGGATTGACTGGAAAAGACAGTGCTTAGGCCAAAGTATGATATGGCATAAGACCGTCTAAGCGATGATGTATAGGCTTTTCTCCGTCGGTCGCTCACGCCTGCTTGAGTAGGGCGCTGGAGGTTTACAAAGCGGTTGTTAGGATACCCTCATCGGTAGAGTTCAAATTCGTTGTTAGTAGCGGTCAAGTTCTAAAATTCTTTGTTGCTGTTCCTGAGACGCTTCTGTTATTTATTCTTTTAAATAGTTTTCTGTTGCTGAAGTCTTGTATGGTACCACGCCTATGTTCCCTAAACTGGGTCATCGATTGATTTCAAAAAGAACATGGCCGGGATAGTGTGACATCAAACAGACCAGGCTACATTGTGGACAGTCTAACTTCATTCAGCTATTCGAACAAGCATTTAGGATCTGACATTTTTAATACCCAGTTTGACCGTACGCCCACGGGAGCTACTCTCTTGTTTTCCTCTGACGAGTCGATTTGGCATCATTTTAGCCGAGTGGATTGCGAACAATGGAAAGCAACTGAGACTGTCCCAAAGGAAGTCACGTGTCAGTTTGGGACACCTGCTTCGATGGCAGGATTCTGTTCACCGTTTGTCCACATTAATTTTAACTGTAACGATCCCGGTAATGCTCAGAATATAGACGTCATCGATGAGAAAGGAAAGATTGAAGCATGTGGATGATCAGTCGATGGTTTTCACATCATTTTCATTTTATCTGATTATCTTGAAAGTTAATTTGTGTTATTCCACGTAACCAGCGTTTGCAAACAACTACTAGGTTTATGAGCATTGCAGAACGACATGCTGATCTGATGCATGAAGTATTTGGTCATCGTTGGATAACTGAATGCTGGATGTCTCTGACCAGCTGGCTGTTATGAGCCAGTTAAATGTTCACTTATTTTTTAAATATCTGCAAGTCAATCAGCGTAGCACCTGATTGGCTCGGTGGTGGTCGAGCGGTTTAAAGCATATGACTGCCACCTCAAAGGTCAGAGGTTCGAACCCCCGCCATCACCGGTTACTTTGGTGGTAGACAGTAATCCACTGTCGTCTGGCTCGTTACTACACCTGACCTATTGGGACCTTATGCGGTTCTCCACTCCAAGTCTGAAGGGCTGGTTGCTGATTACGCCTGATAGTGCAGTGGGCCTTTGTAGCTGTGGCGTATATCCCTTCATTGCATTCATGCGCAAGCAGGATATAAGATACGTTCGAATCGGTACTTCGTTGATTTCAATCCGCCTGGCAAATGCAGTGTTGATGTACTAGTGTTTTGCGTATTGGTCTAAGGCAAGCAGTCATACGTCACAATTTTTATTAATATGTTATAATGCTATTACTTGATCACTCTTCTTATCTCAATTAGTGGGTTATCTCGAATGGGCGTTTTAAATAAATTCTGTACTAATGTTATTATTATACTAATAATATGAACGTTGTTATCGTTACTATGGGTAACTGGCTTTTTGGTAGTGTCCTTGGCTCTCCTGCATTTAAGATTATAAACGTTTTACGCAGAAAATGTAACTTCGTTCGCGGTTAACCGTTCGTACGTTTTGCCAATGTGTGTGCGTGTGTCCCACTAACCCCTTCGTATATCAAATTCTTGACGGCCCGTCACACTGCTTTTCTCAGTGCTCTACAGAACTATGGAATCCAACACCACAATCCTCCTAAGAAATGTTAGCTGACTTATTCACTTAGGATAGCCTGAAGTTTCGAAGTACTGTTCATTTGTTCTCGACCGACTCGTAATGACGCTCAACTTATCGGCATCTTATGTGGGTATCCATTCCAAGTTTCAGCGTCAGATTGTCGGGTGTCCCTAAGGGTTCAGCGAACCTCAGAGACTATGAAGCATACCTCTTCCGCCACATTCATTTACAAGCATGCAATAGAAGAAAAAAATCACCTGATGGGAACTCATTCAGCTGGAAGATTGGCAACAAATACAACCAATTTTCTGAACCACATGGATCTTTGAACCAATGGTGTTGTGGGATAAGTGCCATCTGTGGTACGGTCCCAGTCTGCAAGTATGGCATTTTCAAATCGCTGCGTTGTCAGGAATACATATATATTTCAGTCAGTTGATATAAGTAGGAAACAATAGTCTGCTAAGTCCAATTAGGTTTTTTCAGGTGTTCAAACGTGGGTGCATTGGGGATAAAATCCTTCTCAGCCACACAAGAACCCAGTATACCGTTCCTGAGAGCTGGATCGCAGACAGCATAGTACCCCAGCGAAAGTGACTGACTTCGCATGAACCGAATGACACACAGGCAAAATACTTACTTTTACCTTTCATTTTTATTCGGCTAGCTCCTACGAGAGGATGAGCCGGCTTCATGCATGTCCCGAATGGGACCAGCCCATGAACGGCGATCGGATACGAGACCTGAACACAGAGAAATCCATTTCTGCTTCCAGTTGCGAGCGCCGTAGACAGCCTGGAGTCCTAATCCCTCAACGTCCGATTTGATGGTACTGACTCATGTTTTCAGCTGTCCTCCGAGGTGAAAACGCCATCCTGGAAATGGAAAAAGAGCGAGACACTGTCTTGAGATCTCTGTTTCCGGATGTCGTAGGACATGTCCAAACCACCGCAATCGTCGGCGTTGGAGGAATACTGACAGCTTTTCGATGGCAAAGCACCGGTGTCTTATTGTCTAGTTTGAAAGCTTTTCGTGCCATACCACTTTCAGTATCCGTCGCAGACACCAATGGTCAAACACTTCCAGCTTCCTAATGTCCTCGACGGTTAGTGGCCACGTCTCGCAACCGTAGGTCGGTATTGAGTGGATAGCGACCCAGAAGACGCGGATTTTGATCCGGAGGCTGATTTCATTTCGCGCCCAGAGTACATTGCGAAGCTGAAGAAATGCAGACCTGGCCTTGTCAACGCGCAACTTGATTTTATCTTTGGCTTGGCTGTTTAGGAGAATCGTAGAGCCCAGATGTTTGAACACCTGGAAGTGTTCAATTTGTTTTGCTGTTCAAGTAAATCGGGAGAGTGGACTGTGCAGTGTATGTCGAAGGGATTTTGGTCTTCGATGGATTGATTTCTAGTCCCATGGATTTCGCAAAAGATTGTACGCGACTGAAAACCAGCTGTAATGTAGTAGGGCTATCTCCAAGGATGACGATGTCGTCTGGGAATTCTAGATCGGCAAGGAAAACATCGGTGTCCAGCTGAATACCAAGGTAATCGGTGAGCGCCTGATGCACGAGCAAAATGCTACGGTTTGAACGCGTCTTGCTCCAAACGCGAGGGATTTTTCGTTTCCTGGTGTCCATATCCACAGAAAGTGCACACAATGAATGTGAATCTCGTTACCGTATTCAAACCGATCGTTATATCGCGTTTTGTGTGGCGATATCTCTTGTCTGTGGCATCCTCCTCGCTTTTGCAAATATCGATGCGACTTCTCGAATCGAGCTATCACATAAGCAACAACTTTTCGGTGGTTGACTGATTCTGAACCCCAAGCACCATATCTTTAGTCCGTATCACCAGATCTAGTAAGAAAACTCTTCTGCGTTGGAACCGTATCATTTTGTCGGCACGAACCGACGGTTTATATAAGATATGTGGTGATCGTAGCCAACTTATTGCATAACAGCCTATTGGTTTAATTGTTATTCATGACCGGCTTTTATGAGATTCATCTGGTTGCATCCTGAATGGTTTTGTTCGGTTCTGGACGGCTCAGACAAACTGATTGGTTCATTGATCCGCTTCACTGGTTTCAATCTAGTGTTGGATTCTGGACAGCCGATGATGTGCTGTGTGTTCCGATTGACTCCAACCTTATCTTTGATTCTGGACAGGCGGTGGCGTGCTGTCTGCTAAACCGAACCGGGTCGTCTACAGTCGACGTGTCTACCACTGCCCTCGCGTAGTGGGATGGTCAAAAGACACAAACGTTGCACTCAAGGAGTTAAATATGTTTATTCAAGGGGGAACCTGTAGGCATGTTTCAGAGGCACAGTACTTGAGTATTATTAGGTCAGTATCTATGTTTTGGTTTGCGTGGCAACTGAGGTTCCCAGATATAGTATCCTTTTTGCGTCTGCTACATGCAAGGGGCTTTTATAAGAATGGCAGGAGCCTGTTCCCGCACTTACTCTTTTTGTTAGCACTTTAGGTATCTCGAGAGCATCAATACGGCTGTAGGTGTTGTTAAGGAGGAGATCTCATCAGGAATGGCGACAGTTAGAACAGTTTTCATCATCCTGCGACACCCGTGGCGCCGCCGTGACACCCGGCTCTATCTTGAGAGACGGGTGTACAACAATACATTGGTAGTGTTTTGCTTTACGGTTGTAAGACCTAGCCACTTGACGTTGAGAAGGCGCGGATGCTTTCCCTGTTTGATCACCGATGTCTTCGTAGCATTGCTCACATCCGGTGGGAACATCTTGTGAGTAATGACGAAGTTCCTCGTCATATGTTAGAGACGGATAGTAGTCCACTGACTGAATTGATCGATCAACAATTTCTCGAGTGTCTCGGGCATGCATTGCGGATTCCGATCTATCGTAAACCTTTTCATGCTATGGTCGTATATGCCGGGCCAGCCCGGAAGAAGCGACGCGGTGGTCTGGTCATGACCTGGTATAGGGGCATGAATAAGGTAGCATATCCCCTGGGTTTCGGTTGATTTCCGCCTGCGTGGGTTGGGCCCAAAGAATGAGGACTGTCGCTGCTCAGTATCTTTGATGGACATGGCTTAGAATAGAAGTCAGCGGAACGAATGCTGTACGGCCTGTCTGTCGAACCCCCGCTCCCCGTAAACACACAAAACCACAAAAGCGAAAGTTACATTCATTTTCCATGTTTATTAACCATTCGCTTCCATTTCGCCGCACCTTATCCTGTTAATTGATTAGTGTGTTTTTGTTGAGATTGTTGTGTTGGCACCAAGACTGGCATGATGCCTGCCTTTTTGGCCCCAATCATTCGTGACATTTTGCATTGCATTTGAATTAAAGGAAATAATGAAAGAAAATTTTTGACGGAAAGAGTGATGTAGGTTTCCAGGAAATCAACACTTTGCAACTGCCCACACCACAGAAGGGTATTCTAATCAATGCCTCTACTTCGAAAGCTGGATCGGCGATCGAACGTGGACGGGAGTAACGAATTCGTTTCCATGAAGTTTCGATACCATAAGGTGTGAATGACTCCATGGATTATCCCGCCGCTCTTGTTCTTTGATCATTCCGATATATACATTTGTGGACTGTCTTGAGATGGTTCTGATGCATCTTATCCTCCAGTTCGGACCGATAACTGGTGATCTATGGTCTCGGTTCATACGACTCTAACACATCAAGCACTCTATGTTGTTTGTCTTTTGAAAATACATTCACGGAATTCCGAAAATTGTCAGATCAGTCTCTATAGTTGTGTCTGTTGGTCGAGGCTAGCTCTTTGTGATCGACTAACATGATATAATAATTATCCCTCCGCTAATTGCTCTCAGTGATTCTAGATAGGCAACCAAGCTTTCCGAACTGCACGAACTCGTGACACACTGGAAGCACACAATTCACGTCTTACTTGACCGTTTCGAGACAATTATCGATCAGCTTCTTACTTATTTCACTACAGTGATTGGAAAGTGGAATTTAATGAATGGACCATTCTAGTGAATTCAATCAATTCTGCGTTCCCCTAGCACTGATCTGAAAAGTTGATTTTGTAAACGAGACGATGTGTTTATTACGGTAACTGGTGATCGATTCAAATTTCCTTTCCGCTTTTTTGATTTATGAATTCCGTCCGTCATCGATCCAGTGCACGATTCCGCAAAAAATCGATCAATCAAAAGCGGTTATCAGGGCAGGTCTTTTTGCTCCCATCTTCTATTTTTGTTCAGGCTAGTCCAGGAAATGTTTGACATTGCTGTGACCGTTACCTGATCGCAACCGCTTTTTGTGGTCAAAAACACGTGCACACGCAACGAGTCGGCTTGGAGTAAGCAATTTTTCGAGTCCGATTTGTTGCATCGGACACTTTGGTTAAAAAGAAAGTTGTAATAAATTGTTCACCGTCACCTAATCATGACGGAAAATTGACCGGTTCAGTGCAGCTCTTAGGAAAGTTCGTATTTGGCTGATTCATGAGTATATCGTCATGCGCATGTTCATAGTGTAATATAGTTCAGTTTATATTTGTGTGTGTTGTGAGATGAACGGTAGTGTGATATGGAATGACTTAGTATGCGTTACCAACGCTCAAATAACCATCAAAAGCCGTGAGAGCACTGTACAACTATTTCATCCTTGTTAGGAATGATCAGTAGTACACATCTACCGAGTCGGACTCGTGAACGGGATTAATGATTGTGCGTCGAACACTTTAATAATCAAGCTATCCGGAATAGTTCTCAACACTGTTAACATAAACACCTAATTGATATAGCGCCTTTCCGTCATTCGCTTTGGGCAGTAACAACTCGTTGGCCAAACAGCGATCGACCCATATTGTAGACGTCTTCTCTGTAGGAGGTCTAATTCGAACGACGGCATTACGTTACGAAAAACATGCCGAGTTCGGCTGTTTGATCGATCTCGATGGTAGGAGAATTACTTGTTTATAAGATTCATGTTATGTTTTACCATACATCATCGGCGCTCTAATCAACATTGTGATTTCACGGTAGCGATGAACACTCGTTTGTTCCCTACTGATTATCACCAACAATACATATTCAACATGTCCGGACTGTACTGGAATCCGTGCTTCAAATCTGGTACGTTAGTCTCACACACTTCCCCGTTTGGCTATCCGAACAGATTCCTCACTGGGATTCTTAGCCCTTATACCACATACTAACGAGGATTCTGTTCAGGCTTTGAACATTTATAACCACCACGAAAGCACGGCCATCATCCCATGTGTTGGACATTTTTCTCAAAAGGGCCCCACGAAACGATGTTCATAAATCGGTCGTTCACTCTTGCGTCGGGAAAGTTAGGCAACACGCGCACTGTTCATTTCCTTTTTCGTTCTATTGTTTATTGTAAATAACGGCAGCGCAGTATTTCGATTTTTCAGCCACTTATTGGTAATTGAATCTTTCTTTGAACCCTTCCACCCACCTAAACAGAATTCTATCCGTTGAAACTCATCTGGCTAGTAATGTTTTTTTTCTACGTTAAATTTCAGCTATTCAAAGCTCCTGCTGAGTCGATTAGCAAAAGTTCACCGTGATCGCGTGACCAACGCTACAGATCGTGATAATGATCAAAGTGATGATCATGACGAAAATAATCACCAACGGACCTTATTTGCCCCGTTCACCAGGGAAGAAGTTCAGCACGCTTTAGATGAAATCGGTCCGAATCTGAGTCCGGACAAATTGTGGCTCCCGATTGTCCGTTATCACGTGTTTCGCCTAATGCTCGCACCGGTTGTCGAGGCGACGATCTTATTAGATCGATTACTTCGATTACAAGAAATGGGTAAGCCATCGTTGTTGTTGTTGTTGCTGGGAGAGTAGGAAATGGGAACTGAAGGATGGTAATATACAGAAAGAGCTCATGGTTCCTGATTTTGTTGCATTCAGCATGAGAGTGTTGTATTTTATCCCTCAGAGCTTTTAAATTTGCCATCAGAGCATCCACACAACTCCCGTAAAAAGCCAACATATTTGTGTCGTCGTGGTTCGTTCAATTGAAATGCGATCCCTGTCCTTCAAAGACACTTCGACTCCCTTTATCTTATTCGAATTCGATGGGGACTGAAGCGGCATGAAAATAAAAAGGATAATTTTGTATTAATTTATTCACGAACGTTTTATGACAATGCTTTGTCCTACAAAAACACGAATACGAGTTATTTTTGCTCGTTTTGAACGTTATTTGTTTTGTCGAGTGGTACAAATGTGTCATTCATGATGCCTTCTTGCAGTTTCCCTTTGTTTCGATGCTATCCTTGGGATTGACCGAATTTATTCGCTCCCCAGAGGTGTTCGCTCTTGGGAGGAACGTTCAGAAAATAGTATGAAACACGGTTGAACTACGAAGTCAAGTTTTCAACGCTCACCAAACTTCCGGAAGGTTCAAATGAGACTGTTGGCACTTATCGCGTTTGAAATAAGGCACGAAGCAAACTCTTTGTAGCAGTATATTTTATCAGATGGGAATCCATTTTTAGTTGTTTCTTATATTTCCGGCATACACCTGGCTTCTTTTCACTGTTTTCTACTTGGGGCAAAATGTCCACACACAATCCTAGTGCAAATTTTCGCGGTGGTTGTGCAGCTTCACGTACAATCCTCACAGGAATCTTGTCGCACTCAGCCGTCTCTTTGTCGTCGTCATCCGTCCGACAGCAGCGTCATCAGTGCATCATCACTGGTTGGACTGTCTGAGCGGTCTACACAGATCAGATTTGCGATTAATCCTTCGGAACGTTTGCAGCTGTTGCCGCATTTGAGGATGATCGAATAAGCGACGTCTTGCCAGGCCTGTTTTATCCAGTGTATTGCTTCCAGTGATTTCCTTGCCCATCGGATAATATATGGCCTTTCCACTAACACCGTCATCCATCACATTGACTACGTGTGTCAGAAGCCTTTTTGTAATTCAAATTCATTTGTTCGATTATGCCCGCATCCGAAGGCTGAAGTTCTTCCTTTGTGTTTGACGGCAGAAATGCCAACTTTACATGTTTAGTTGTAAACAGGGATATGCTAAACTGTTGGCTAAAAAAAGAATCATCGACCATCACTATAGAAACATTTGATTATCGATTTTTTGAAACCACTTTTGAAATATATCTCTGGTCATCTACGCACGTCCGTTAGTGTGACAATCAGCTCCCAACAACGCCAGATTTAGATGTTTGAAGCATCGTGGACTCTTGTGTTTACTGATGACAAATGGCTTGAGCTTTTCCCCAGTAGCACTGCATGCAAGCAAAATGGTCACCCTATATGGATCACTTTTCACAACCAAACTGCTTGTTGTAGCGGCCTTTAAATGGAGATCAGTCTCATCGCAGTTAAAAATGTTCTTCCAATCATAATCTTCGCATAACGTGAGAACCTATTGCAGACATTTTGATAGCTCTTCACTTGAAACTTCCAAAGTCTCTCTGTTCATTTGTCTTAAGCTAATATTATGTTGGAATTTGTACAACCGGCTATTTTCCGTGCAAAAATCACTATGCTCCGTGTTACGAGCCACCTCCATTGCTTTCCCTTGTAACAAAACTCTTGTTGCCAGGATGTGATTCCGACGAGCAATGGGAATCCATTCGTACACGACTATTGACATCAATGAAGCAACCGAGACGTGAATGCAAAACTTTTCGCTGACTTGATGTTCCTTGGTCCAAATTAGCTTTGATGCTGGTCTCATTTCTCACAATCATTTGGACTTGGGTTCTTCCTACACTGAACTGGGATGCAATCCTTTCCACGGAAACGTCATTCTTACGCAAATTAATAACTTTTACTTTATCACCACGGTGTAAAAGTGTCTTTCTCTTTGATCCTCCAACCACGATTTATGTACGCTTGCGAGTATTCTGTCATCGTATGCATTTCTGAAGTGATTGAATGAACCCAGCATGTCTGCCCGTTATGAGATAAATGGTTTTCGCAAATACCCGGGCGTGCACAACAGCGCAGAGCAATTCCCGTATATCCACTGACACTGTTCGCCAAATGATCCGAATGACTTCCCCTGATCCACTTGAAAGGCCCTCGATGTTCACGCCTACAAGCCCGAGTGCAGCATTTGATATTTGCCATAACACATGGATCCACGAACTTTGTTTTGCACGGGATCGAGTGGCATTTTCTATCGGTTTGTAGGTATGCGACCCGATGGCCGTGTTCACTTCAACGGAGTTTTCACTCTTGAGAGGTTTCAGTGCTGAGTCAGTCGAGACCGGGACAATGTGTTTTCACGGAGGGGTAACCGCTCTTCTGGAGTATGCTCTAGAAGGGGTGGGGGTGGGGGGAGCGCCGTACGTGATTAGCTGAACATTTTCCGATAACTGAATCGTATTCCGTTAAACAAGCAACCTTTTGGTGCACCATACACTGGACTTGCTGTACCTCATAAACGTTTAGGGGCCACATTTTTAGGCATGACCGGAAATTTGACCCTGAAACTTGGAATGGACCCACACAAGGTCCAAACAGGCCAGACGTGCGAATAACCTGGACGACACCGAATTTCTACCACTGAAACCTTATGTGGTTTTTCATTCCAATTCTCAGTGGCACAGTTTTCTGTCCTCTCCGACTGTCCAGCGAGACATTGTGGTTCTTAAATATGCCTTTACACTGTACCCATGCGTAAGCATTTAAGGAAAAAGGCCGTTCGATAATCTGACACAAAATCCGGATTGTGTTCACTCTGCAGTTTGATACATCGTTCGTGTTATTCAGAAAAATGCCAGTAGTTCCAGTTTTATCTTTTATTTGACAGACATATCGTGGTGAACCGTTTGCAGCCCTAATCAACAGATCAAAGAATGTAATTGCGTGAGTGTCGCGCGGACAATCCACGTTCGTGTATCAATGACGGCCTTATCTTCTGCCTCGTTAAAGTTGAACATCGACTGGTGTGTATTTTCAGGCGACCATTTTCCCGCATTTAGATACAGTGGTTTTGTTGTTGTCACACGTCTTTTTACTGGTCTCACTACGAAGAACGCAGTTTGATGATATGCTCACACCGTTTATGCTTCACTCGCGTTCCTCGGTACCTCGTCTTATTAGGTGGGTTGATTGACTAAACTGCTGATTTGTTTGATAACTCTTCACTTCATCAATTGGTTCGGCTTCTATTCCCCGCTCTTCGGATCGTCTTTTTTCGATGCGTTCACAGTAGGCTATTTTCCAAATTTCTCTCCGTGACTCTCACAGGTTTGTGTTCGGTGTCATCAGTCATTCGACACGCATCTTAACCGGTTCTTTCATGTCGAAATACTTATTGTGCGGAAAAATGTTTTCGAGTCTTTGAAAATTGTAGAATTTCCGAATTCGTCACGGACTGCGAACGACTACCTAATCTGAATAACACAATCCAACAGAGGAATGAGGTGACTTGAAAGTGAAGCGTTTACACGGAGTTTCCTTACAAGGTTCCCATCCCCCGGTCAAACGCCGGTTTATCCTTCCTATTTTTTGTCGCCCTTTGTAAAATGTTCACAAAAGCTTGTTGAATAGATCATCGTCCAGCTTCAATGATGAATGCACCATTGGAAACCGAGAATGTAATGCAGATGTCTTAAGATTTTAACAGGTTAGAAGTGAGATTCCTGAAATCCCTGAACTTGATCATTTTTGTCGCTTTTTCCACTAAAGTAAAAGCTCAGACCAGTCCTTGTTTTGTTCAAATTCCAGCCTGTCCCATATTGGCTGTCGTCTGCTCGGCTGTCCTGATGATTCTGATGTGAAAGCTTCCTCACTGGCTTGGTCTAGGAGTAAAATGAACGTCTCACTTACAACCGCAATCGGAAAATAAACAGACGACAGTGTCACGTAGCGAACCGTGAGCGACTCAGAGATGCGATTGATAATTCTGACCTGAGCCTATTTTCTCACTGATCTCTTTGTCTTGTGACTAGTTAATCGACTATCTGAACTTTTACTTCAATGTCGGCTGTCCCATACAGACCTTATCCATCCTATCCGATCATTACCCCTCTCAATGTAGGAACCTGCATCTAAGACCAGAGATTACGGTGTCGTGAAAACTTTATCCACGTCGATCATAGATGAAACACTGTTCAGTCACTAAAGGCCAATAGCAGTTACGGGAAGATATGTAAGTCGATTAAGCTCCCAAGTGCCAATTCTCATCAACACTCACTCTTGGCAGCTGTTCAATAACTCAATCAGCGGTTTACTACAGGTTCACGCTCAACAGATACTTTTAACTTTGACTCTGACTCCCACTCGAACCTTGTCCTCGGACACCATGACCTCTTCGGAGGTGTACAAAGAGCTAATTCATTTCCATACACGTAAGGCCAGTAGTCGAAACGGCCTACAACCGATCTTGTTCAAGGAGCGTGAGTGCACATTATCTCTGATAATTTCTGAATTGTTTGGCCTCTGCTTGAGTTGTAGGATTATTTCCCATTGCTGGAAAGTATCACCTATCATTCCAGTATCTAAAAAGGCACCTCCAAATTATGCCCTCTTGCTCGTACATCAGTGACTCGTATGGTCTTTGAACTGACCCCACAAATACTGTCTCCCCCGGATAGGGTGTTGAACTGCAAACAAATGGCATGTGGACGATCACATCCAACCCGTGATACCGTAGCTCTCTCACCCACTCTATTTTTATCATCAATCGATCGTGCAAGCCAGTTGATTAAGCTTTATCTCTTTGATTTTGGTGGCACTTTTGTTTTTGTGGATAATACTGGACTGGCTGACTCTGGCTTATGTACATTTGACATAAGTCTTTTGTTCGATTGCTTTTGGAATTGACAACAACTTACACGATATTATAAACTAGCTTCATCCAAGATTCCCTCTACACAAGGCGTCTTTCAAGGTACCATTCTATCTTCGTTTCCCTCCCCCCCCCGCTTACATATGTCCCATGCCTTTTTGTGACGATGTCCTGTGTGTTATGTTGCAGATTGTCATTTTCGGAGTGGCCAACTCCAGCAGCCCCCCCCCCAGCTTAACTGAACTCGTCAAATACACTGTTGGCGAAAAAATGCCCCCTCCTAAGTAATCAAAGCATTGAAGTCAGACGGTCACTTATTAGCATATGGTCAAGCCTCCTTCGTATTTTATAATAGAATTTAGCTGTCTGGTTATGTTCGCTATCAACTGTCTGATGGTATCTTGTGGCACACGATCTCATTCTTCCTTCAAGGTAGTCTCTGAACCGGCGGTGGTCAAACGGTCATCACGGGGGGCTCCCAACATTTCTGTCCTGGGTTCGAATCCTGTTTCCGCCGCTGAATACTCCCTAAATGGCCGCAACCACCTCCTGGAAATTGTGCACCATTACAGTGTTGTAGGAGAAAGTAAATAAAAAAGATAAAATTTGAAAAAGGTAGCTCCCCAAGGGATTTATATTTCTGCCTCTGGTCCGCTATCCTCTCAAATTTATCTCACCAAATTCCATTGGATTGAGATCCGGGGATAGAATTAGCCACGGGAGCATCTTTACTGCGTGATGCGCATCAAACTCCCGTATGACAAGGGAACGATGTGTAGGTGCGTTGTTGTCCCAGAAAATTGCCTTAGTAGTTGTACTCAAGAGTGGCAGTTTGTGTCAAATAGGGACTTCTAGGTTAAATTGAACATCGGTGATGCTACCCGGAAGTACCAGCCTGCTCTGACCTTCTCACCAGATGGCTCTCCAAACATGCAGTCAACCTTCATTATGTTGCATTGTTGCTGTCCTCATATCACTTTTGTTAGTTCCGGGGTTCTTAAACACGCCCTGGTTGATCACTTTTGAATAACGAAAATATTGACTTATCGGTCTAAATGCTGAATTTCCATTGATAAACCGATCGATCCATCTGCTCACTGTCCGTCTTGAAAGTCCAAGGTACTTGTTAATCTCGTGACGTAACTTCCCTGAAACCCATCTTCCGATTGCAGGTCGGAGGGCCTTCTTTTTTCGGACATCAGTTGAACTCAAAAGAGCAGACAGATGCATGGGCTGTCAGACTGGGAAGTATACAAGTGTGTATATGACCTTCATAATAAATTTCACGCAACGGTAGAATGTATGATGTATAAGCATGACTGTGCTCGGCTTGTTTGTAATATTCTTCAGGAGAATGGTTCATTCAGTGGCGGGGATGGGGGACGTACTTTCTTGTCGATCAGTGTGATCATCCAGTCATAATCTGAAGATCAATCCCCTCAAAGTGTACCGATGTTTTCTCTCCATAAAAGCAATCACTATTCTGACTTGTTAATATCCAATCCGGGCTTAGTCGTTAGCAAAGAGAATGTAGAAGGAACATCCTCCATCACGTACCTCGGTAATAATTGGTCGTGAACTTATCTGGATAGCTCGTATCACGACAGTTTCACAGAATAGGGGAGAACTCGCTTTAATATTGATATAACTAAAATCATACTTAACCAAACGCTCTGTATTTTCGTGCGTCCTTCCACATTGACTCAGTGCTTCCTGCGACATATTCCCTGGATTGCTGGCCAAAGATTATGCAATTGTCATCAAACCCCAAAATCACTTTTCCCGACGTATAAGAGATACTCATGAACTAGTCGTCCGATTTATCGCAACACCGATATTCTCTAGTTAGATTTTCGCTGACAACAGACACTCCTTTCATCCGGATTTCAGCTAATGCATAACTTAATCTGCAACTCAACTCTATTACAACATTTGTATTCGTGCAGAAGCATAAAAGTTCTCGGTGGTTCCTCTTCTCGCTCGATTCCTTGGCTAACCGAGCACTGCCACTGCTGACTTTCTTAAATTGCTTTCTTGTACAAACGATCCTTTGCTGACTTTTTCGCATTATGGTCGTTATGTACCCGTGTGCTGAGCACTCACACTCGAGTGCACAGTGCATATTCTTGACTTGACTTCATCCTTGTTAGCAATTATCAGCTAAATTTAGTTTCTCTTTGCTCCTTTTGTTTCCTTTTTTATTTGTTGCACAACAACGTACAACTATTCCAGAGGGAGACCACAACCAATGAAAAGCTATCAAGTGAGAAAGTAATTGACGGTGGCGGGAATCGAACCTGGGTCGTTTTCGTCCATAATGCCCGATCCTAACCGTTTGACTACCACCGGGCACATCAGTGTTGAAGTTTCTGATCAAAATTGAAATTTTAAAACCGTAATAAAATACATGAAACGGATTACAGCCGCTATCTCTTCGGAGTCATCCAGATGGATCAATCATGACAGTAGTATTCAGGTGTGAAAACAGGTCATCCCTTAGCGTGTGCACTTGTGTTTGTGTTGATTCATGGTGCATATGATCACAGTTGTCATTAGACATATCGCCAGCTTCATCGTGCACGCGATAAATCGTAGTTTGGTTATCGTGAAAATCCGAACCGGATGACCGCTGCTGTCCCCGCTTTGTCCTGATCTCGTGTTGTATGTTACGCTACGCTATCGGCCAAATGACTAATCGCAAACACTCAGTTCCGTTGGTACTCCATAACCGGTGATACAATGACTTGTTTACATTGATTGCACCCAGCCGCATCACACTGCAGATGACTACCACCGAGGTGTGAAAACCACAGTTGTCCTGATTCGGTTAACTTTGAAACTGAAAGTCTCCTCACGATGCATTGTTCGACGCTTATTCAATTCCGACGAGGAAATAGCAGTCCGAGACTATGTTGATCACACTTTTGAGGCGAAACCGTCATCTGAAACTGGAAATAAACCGAGCATGGTTTCCACTGTATATTCAAAAGTAATAGATCCGTTTGTGTATATCAGAATTGCCTTGTATCTCTGTGTTTTTGCTTATTCCTGCTTAAAATAATCTAATAGATCTTGATGACCTTTATTTCGAGACTCTGATCTCATCAAGAAGTTGCTGAACGGTTGGTACAAGAGTTTTTCGACTGGAGTGTGGAATATGATTTGACCAATGACTACACATGTATACCTATATATATATATATATATATATATATATATATATATATATATATATATATATATATATATATATATATATATATATATATATATATATATGCAAGATATATGTGATATACATGCCACCGATGTATATCTTACCACACGCTCGTTACGTTCATAGAAATCATGCGGGTGCTGATGCACACAATTCATTTCTCGAATTCCACAGCTCACCCCCGCACACCTATACTTTCATATTCCTCGGGAACTGCAGTCGGCAGCACTCGAGGTAGTGTCTCTGAGGGAAGCCCTGTTCCTGTTCTCTCGCGTGCTCCTTCGTCTAATATCCAAGTCTCCGAACCCGCTTCCGCCAGCTGATGTTCCTCCTCGCCCCAGGCGTCCTTTCAGAATGACCGCATTTAATGTACGAACGGTGATGCGTATAGGACAACAGGCGTATTCAGCTCGTACGCTGGAGACCCTTACCATCAACGTGTGTTGTATTCAAGAGATTCGCATACAAGACTCCAGATCGGTCGTACGATTGATGCCACCATCCAATCCTTCTGAAAATGTCCACTTGCGTCTCGACTTATCCCCTACAGATTTCAGCCCAGATGCAATCAAATGTGTCTCCTACCAAACGTTGCACAACATTCTTCGTAAAGCAAACCGGAGTGATATCATGATTTTGACTGGAGACATGAATGCTAGAGTCAGTCGGCTGTCTTCAAACAAGGCGCTTTAAAGAGGCCCTTTCGGCTTTGATTCCTGTCGTTCAGAAAACGGGGAACGGTTGCTGGCTCTGTGTTCAGATAACCACCTGTTTCTCACCAGTACGAACTTCAGACGTTCTAATCGCCGGTACGCCACGTAGCGTCCGCCCTTCTTGGAGTCAGCAATGGTCGCGTATAGACCACGTCGCAACTAGCTACAGATGGCGGGGCTGTATGCAAGACTGCCGGTCTTACTGGAGCACTCCCCTTGACTCCGACCACACGCTAGTCTGCACTAAGCTGTCCATGTGCTTCGGTGGGCGTGCCAAACGTACGATGCAGAAGCGGTTGGACTGCGATATACTGTCTCATCTGTCTTGCCTCTCAACTTTTCGAAACGCTCTAGCTGAAAAGCCAGGACTAAGACTATCAGATAACATCAACCAACACTGGTTTTTTAAAATTAAGAATGCTTTGTATTCTGTTGGCAAATTGAGTTGTGGCCTGACTCGTCGTGTCGTGGCGTTCTGGATTTATGCTGAGTCTCTGCGCCTTCTTCATGCACGCGAGTCCATCCCGACTGACAGTGAGCATGATGCAGCACGACTCACAACGAGATGTGAACTCAACGCAAGTCTCGTGGTCGGGGCACTTTAAAACACAGCTTAGCTAGTGTCCAGTGTCAGCCTAGCTCATAGCTTTTCGGGCATATGTCAAGTGATCTGTTTCGACAGATCCATTTTTTGGGGTGTATATCTGCAGGGAAATCCAAGTCCCAGGACGTCACAACGAACCATGGTCCGATAGCCTTTCCCAGGATCAATTTAAGCATGATGGGATAGAGCTTGTCATAGAACTTCAGGTTTTGTTCTCCAAGGTCTGTCACTGCGAAGAAGTTCCATCTTTGTGGCGGGGGGGGGGATGGGGGAATTGATCGTTGTCCGCATTTTCAAGATGAGTTCGCGCATTGATTTCGCTGACCGTGGGGGTATAATCCTAACCCCGATAGCATCTAAGCTGCTAACGTGTATCGTTCTTCGAAGGTTGTTCAACACGCATGATGAACAAACTCGCGAGGAATAGCCTGGGTTTCGTACCGGTCGTGGATGGATCGATCAAATCTCCACCCTCCGACAGCTGTTAGAGCACCGTTACACCTTCCAGAGACCAACGGTCCCTGTTTTACGACAGGTGAAGATATGCTGGCTGTTCGACAAAGCATGTGTGGTCTACCAAACCAACCAAGTCATCTGTTGACAATGTGCCAGTCCATTCCCTCACATCTTCCTTTCTTTGATAAAGACGGGCGTTTCCGGTTCTTCCGGGTTCATGGGGATTACTGCCATCCTCCTTAACATTGGCATTTTCTATGTACGTGTCTTCTGCTTCTTCAATAATCGCCTTATAAATCTGAAACTCGCACGGCTAGTTTCCAGAAAGACACATGGCTGATCGTCCTTTCCGCTGATGGAATCTTTCCTAAACGTTTTTCACTCATGTTTCTTCCCATGCTTTCGGTACTGGCAGGCTCTGGACTCCTTTCGTGCGTGAAAATACGGCGGGTTGGGAGGATGATTTTCTTTCATTCCTCCAGAATGTAACTGTTCGGTTTCCCTTCAACAGGCTTAGGATTATTTGGTTTTGTACCGTGAACTTCAATTGCCACGGGGTCATCTGCGATCTCAAGTTCTGAGTGTGCGGTATCAGCATCATTAGCGATAGGGATGTACGTTTCATTAGACGGACCCTAACAGTATTCGTTCAATTTTTTCCTTACTGTCGTAGGATCTTCACTCATAGCAAAAGATATAGAAAACAGAACACGCCCGACCTCACAACCAAAACAATATCGGAGCTTAGCAATTCGACGCTCATTTGGATGCGAAAGTATTTCCATGAGGACGTAATTAATCATTGCCAATATTCGGTCTCCATTTGGAAAGATACAAAATTACGGGATCTGGAATCCATATGAATAGCCGCGTGGTATGTACTGAAGAATTTTGGTTAAATGGAAGAGTTCCTAAATGAAGGTATTGACGAAGAGCTCTTTCGGCTTTACAGGGAAAGCAATACAAGGGAACAGTTGGCGGTTTGGTAACCTACATCAAATCCAAGTGTTCTTGAAAGTTCACAGTTGTCTCACATTTCTTCACCTACGGCGTTGACTACGTAGTTGTCAAGTTTCTTTTAAACTCTCATTTTCCTGAGGCAGGATTACCAGTAATCTGTACGTGATTCCTTTTTCCTCCCAGAGTGACATCAAACGGATCTTTGATGCTTTCATCCATTTTCCGATTCCGTTTTGGTTTTACACTACTTATTCATTGTTTTCGGAAATTACTACCCTACTGCCACGTATCCTCTGCTTGCTTTTAGTTTATTGACCTCTGTCTTATCATAACCAGGGAAAAAAGATAGAATGGCCACCAACTATCCCCGTATTTTCCACTAACAATTGAAAGCTCGTGTTTGAACGTGTGATCTCTATTCCTACTGCCGTTAGACATCAGTTTTATTCTCGTTCCACAAACTGACCACTCCTCTGAACGAAATAAATAAACGTCACCACTAGAAACTCGTCATCCATCATCATCTCTCTTCCTATAATATCGCTTTTCACGGTGTCTTCATGGTTTCCTTTTGAATGTTCCCTCAGCCCATTAGACTTATTTTTGAAGACAGCGAACGTGGTACTTGACTTGAAATTGTTCCATTGGACTGCCTTTTTAATAACGGTAGGATGACTTTTCTGTTGCTAAAATTCCTGAGAACTCAAAAGGAATATCCCTACCAGCTAGATGATCAGGCTTCCGTAAAACATCATTCTATCCCGATCAAACACGGGATACGATGATGTAATACGTCTTTCCTCACCAGATTTTGGGCACTGCAAATAACACACGTCTTTCGTACGTAACGTGGCTTTCATGCGGCCAACTTGTTTGGTCGAGGAACTGCAATATGAATGTTTGCAGTCCGAATTCCGCATTTATTTACCCTTTCCCAAACACCTTATCATCCCCAACCCTGTTTTGTTAGCATGAAAATAAAGATATTTTCTTCAGAAGTCTGTGGGCTACTTAGAACTCCGGAACCGGCCTCAGTTGTGAGTGCAAGCAGCCTATCCTCCACCGTCCCCAAATTTGGAGAGTCTGTTGAGATAAATGATGATTTTTTTCATCAACAAATCTGTTTACGTTGGTACCAGTCCTACCTTCTCGAAACCCGTAATAGTTGTGCCTACCGTGAGATACTACTTACAACATTTTGTCGAAATTTTTCATGCTTTCACCACTACTTTCTCTGCGCCCAACTCGACTGATTGAGTTCCCTTGTGTTGCTGCCACGGACCCATGCCAGTTTGCATTCAGCCCCAACCGGTGCACTCTGTTTGCCACTTCATCTCCAAAAGTTTGAGTAGTTCCGGGAAATCTGTTTGTCGTATCTTTCTGAACTATTTCTCTGCTTTTGACCTTGTTCACTTTTTGTTTTCCGGCGCTTTTCGGTTTTCACACTTATTTACTATCATGGCTGGAAGACTGCTTTACCGACAAAGCTCAACGCACAAAAGCGCCGAGTCCGTTAACGAACAACTCCGATGTCCTTCAGAATACTGGTCATTCCCTCTATCTTTTCACTGCATACTTGGGTGATCTGTCAACTGCACTACCTGTATGACGTTTTAAGTATGCCGATGACATGGTGCTCTATCATTCCCACTCAGACGGACCGGACTTCACCGCTGTTTCTGAAAATCGGTTTAATCCTCATAACTTTCCCTCAGTCTTGCCTGTCGCTTACCCCTTACCCTAATATTCAATCGATCAATAATCCTATCCCCGTTTTCAGAGCTGTTTCGGCCAATTACCTAGGCGTTACAATAAGCATCAATTTACGGTAATGGTCCCACACACCGGACTGTGTACTAGTCAACTTTCAATCTCTTTTTCCAATCCTCAGGCTGAGGAAATTTTGTGTCAGAAAAGCTGTTATGTTCTTGTCCATTGGAAGCTTCTCCCAATCTTACTTTGATGCTCTCCCGTAATCTGCCCCGGTCTACTCAGTTAAGATTTTCTCAATACGTCGCAGATTTTCTATTACCGGTCCTGTTTCCTTGATTGATATAGATACTCTTATCTTCAGACTATGTGATATATACATTATTAACTGTGGAAAATTCTCTCTGTAAAGATAGTTTTCGACCCTACCCATCTCTCTGCATGTTTTTCGAATCCCTCTACATGTTCCGAATTTAGACGCACCCCATTGTATAAATATCTATCTCAACTCTATAGCACCTTAGTTCGTGTTCTAGTTAACAAGGTGAAAGTTATAGTGGATTTTCTTATGAACCTTAGTGGTTGAGCGGGTTTTTTTTCAACGCATTTCTTTTCTGAACTCCTTACAAAGTGACGATTATCAGTTTCTCTCCTTGTTTTTTCTTGTCTGGAACGCCACTTTGTTAACTTACGAAGTCTTCAGTAGAATACAAGAGATCCACGATGCACAACTAATCATCATCTCATGTCTGTCAGTCATAGGTTTTCACACCGCACATTGTAACGTCGTCGGAATTTCGAAGTGAGTGTTGAGTCCAAGGCAGATGTGGGTGTCAAGGCCACTTCTAGTCGGCGTCGCGGAAAATGCGTTTGGTGCTCAAATTTCGGATTTCCATGCAGTTCTTGTTTACGCCTACTTCCAGATATTTCCACTTTCGAGTTTATTTTTTCTGTGCCTTATTGTGTTGCTTTCTCAGCGTCCGCTATCAGTCCACTCGGTTTGAACGGTTCAGTCCGTATTGTTCATTTGTCAGCCCAGTCCGAATTCTGAAACCCCTGCTATTCTAGTTGCATATGTCCTGTAAAATTATTGTTTACTTAACTTGCTGTCACATAAAGCGTCTGACCCATGCAGGTGTGTGGAATTCACATACACACACACACACATCGATAGTCTAGCGCAGACAAACATTTACTACGTATGCACACATAATACGTTCGCATAATACGGCTATGACTATTCCATCCGTCCGAACAGATCCGAATGGTTGGTGAGATTTTATACTTGTGCACGGCAAAAATGAGACCGTTTGACTCTGTCGTGAATATAAACTGCTTTGAGATTGTACACAAACAAAACGATCTGTGTATAGTTTCATTGGAACTTATGCAGGTTCCGTAGAATTCAAACGTGCGCATTCTCAATTGAAAAGTTACAATCTCGTGAAAATGCCGAAAAAAACGATTTTCTCTGATTTGATTAAATACACCATATTGTATACCTTATCAGGATAGAGTTGTATCTTTTTTTCCTCCTCTAGTATTTGGTCAGCGAAAAACCGATGCGACTAGAAATCTCACTCGCGCCCGTTCTAAATCTTTTCTATAGGTAGTATTCAGTCTCGCAAGTGTAGATGAATTATGTCATGCGAACTCCCCCCCCCCCCCCCCCCCCGAAGTAGTTATGAGGTTGTTTTATGGTGTAATATACTTTTACTATACAACAACACAATTGTTCGCCAAATTCCTCGCTCTCTGCCTTGTCACGTGACCTTCATCATCACGTGGCAAACAAAAGCACCTTTATTTGCTAAAAAATTGTTTTTTATTAAGTGATCGTCTTGTTATTCACTTTCTTTTCAACGGTTTTTTCTATCTCCTATTCAAACCACCACATTTGTCATAATTGTCTGGTGATTTTCATAAATTTAGTAGCCCGTTCGACTTCATACGCTTGATTTCTTATCTGAGGCAAGATTTCAAGTGCACAAACTGCTAAGAATTACCGTTCAGTCCTCCTTAGTCCATAGCTTCGACCTCAGGCTTTCTGTTACATTTTGCATCTGCTGCTTACACGTTCAGTGGCTTATCCATACATTTATTGATCTAAACGTGGCTTTCCCGAGGATCGTGTTCTAGACTCTTGAGCAATTGCACTTGTGTCTTACGATGCTTTGCCGCGGCAAATTTACGGCGTGGTGTATACTCTATGATTTGTATGCCCAAGTATGAGTTTGGTGAATCCATTTGATTCAGTTAGCTCAACAGTCAATGTGCCAACTAGCCCCTCGAACTGTTCGGTGTGCTACTGAGTCATAATTGGCGGCATACAGTTTTTTGTACAATAATACTGCATCGAGGTGGATAGCAAGACAATCAATAGCCTGTGCGATGTAGTATGCTATCACCTTGCCGTCACTGTCCGCCATATTCGGTTCAACTCGATGTTCTAGCTGAAAGCTTCACTGCAACGTGGTCATTCTCGTGGCCAATCGTAGCATTGAGTGGGGTCAGCATAGGGGCTAGTGTTTTTCGTAGTTCCTTTATCGGACAATTAAATGAGTCCGTGCGTTGTGAATAGATTCGTCATAACCGCATACGAATAATTCTGTGAAATACTTCTTTCTCTTAGTCACTGGCTTATCAAGCCGACTGTGAAAGGAAGTGGAATTTTCTTAGGAAAATTTTGCGCATACAGTTTACAGATATTGGAGTGTCGTATGCTCTGCGAAGTATGTTTCGCTTCCTCACATTTGATCGTTTTTGTAGAAATATATAAAGAATGACATTCGACGGCCAGTGGCTAGTCTGACTTTAGATTACAAGACCACGATGAGACGGCTGAATAGCTTTATTTTATTCGTAATTGTTTGAGAATCGAACCATTTTGTCACTGATTATGCTAGTATTGATCTTTTGTTCATCGTAACTAGCGACTCGTTGCATAATCATTTTTATCCTCCTAATTGCGCCCGAAATTGATTTTCTGAACTTCACTTCCGACACTCATCGATGATCGTCGAAAATGTGCATCATCCTCCCATTTGGTGGTAGACAGTAAACCAATGTCGTCCGGATCGTTACCATACCTGACCTATTGGGAACTTATGTGGTTGTTCGCCGCTCCAAATCTCAGGGTCCGGTTTGCCGGTTATTCCCAGTAGTGCAGTGGGCCTTCGTGACTGTTGACCAAATACCCCTTCTACTGCACCCATGCGTAAGCATGTAATTAGAAAAAAATTTTAAAAAATCATGTCAGGGTTTAGCTACAGTGCATATTCATATGGAAGAGACCGAAATCAGTCGCGGTCTTCATTTACCCCTCGTTCCTGAATGAAAAACCTTTTCTGCCGTTCACTCTTGTTATGCCCAGTGTCGCAAAGGTGACGTGCCAGAATTTCCAATCTAGTCTTCACTTTTTGACACCTCTGCCAGAATAATTCATCTTATATAAACTGGTGATAATTCATTGCATAGATAGTGAAACAGCTGCACGCTGCTTTGATGTGAACCTGCGTAGAAGATAATAGTCCCAACGCTCTCATTGCCGAAAACATACATATTTTCACGGTTTGTAAACTTGTATTTCATTTCTGCAGATAGGCGGGTTTGCTTCGAACATGCGTCGTGTTTTGTATGTCTTATCATTGCAAAAGACTAGATTGTACACTCGTAAAAACCTCAGTCAGGGGAATTTCACTGGTCGAAAAGCAACATTGCTGTCATATCCTGACGTAGTTCAGTATGTATGAACGCTGAAAATGCCCCACGTGTGCATCTGGTGTAACACCCCTTCTCGTAGCTTCTGATGATAATAAATTCTGCTCTGTAGGAATGGTCGCTTGTTCGTTGTCCGAATATCGTACCACTTTCACAGAGCTGCAACCCGGCATGGACTGAAGCGCCTGAAGACAGTGCAATTGAGATCATGGCCTGAGATTCTCGAATTTTTATCTGGCGATCATAGACTTTAAACTTTGTGGTCGGATTCAGGTGTAAGCTATCAAAATGCCCCGTTACTCAACCACTTGATACATATTATTAGTGAAGAAGCCGTTCTTCATTGACGGAGTAATAATTTAGGTTTTGGTAGATGAAAAAATATCTAAAGGCAATATCGAAAGAAGGTTTTATGCTAAATTAAAGGACTTCTGTCTACTGACCACAGAAATTGAAGCCTACCTAGTCATAAATTGTCTTTGCAGTTCAGACGACAAGCAACCGTGGACTGCAGTTTTGATTACCCAGAGAAACTAGGAATGTAGAAGACCGTTGAAAAAGGGCTACAGATGAATGAGATTCGGATCGCTAATTTTGGCCAGTGTACGCGACGCCTGTCACCCACCAGATCTGGTGCACGTCGGGATTGCTGGCGTTGACCACTCGTTCACTTTCACCAATCCAGATTTTCTCGCCCATCCACGTTATGAATCCATTGCTTTTACCATGTTTTCACTCTCGGCCTGAAAGCTGGGAATCGAAGTGCATACACAGCGTTATCACCAGCAAATAATATCCCTACGCGTACGGTCTGAACAGTCACTAACTTCGTATTCAGCGTAAATTACTATTGTTTTTCCTCGTTACCATCTAAGTGGAACGTAAAAGGTTAGAAATGGGGCAAATGTAAGCATGAAAACATTAGTGAGATGACAGAATATATGTGCCAGACCGACACTAGTTGCGTATGAGATCCGAAGCTGCCAAGGCAATGGCCGAGATCGTCATACTTGTTCACCTTTGGGGTTGACTGCCATTTACCATATGCTGCCCATTATCCTCATCCGCAAACACTTTCCACCACCGGGTAGTCTCCCAAAATATGAGTAACCGGTGTCCAGAAGTTGTTTTTGATCTCATGTGCACATTACTCTACGTATGAGCTCATCACGACTGGTCTGATATTCTCATCAGATACGACTACTGTATCGTGTTCGTAAATGTTTCATTCCGCCTGCATCTTCTACTGAAAAAGCGATTGAGTTTCTGTACTTTATGGGAATCTTATTCCAACCGTATCAGCATAAACGCTTAACTAACGAAACGATGCTACTTTGAAACTACAAATGATTGTAATTTGTAAAAGGTAGTAGTACGTATTGTACACAAGACAATGCTTCATCCTCTACAGGATAAGTTACATTGAAACCCTCCGTTGGGCGATTTAACTCAAATCGTGATTCTCCCGGTAAATGGTTTATTCGAACTAGTCAGTTTTGACAGTACTTTGTACACCTGATTTGACCGTTGCAATTTTCATCTGGTTTTTATGGTTAGCAGCTATCAGTCGTTATTTTCAGGACTCCAGTTCGTCTTTCTATCCGGCCAAGTTCCATTTGAGGTACATGAAGACTGAGTTTTTATTTATCTGTAATCTCTATTGTATTGAGCCAGTCTAATTGCTCCGTAGTATTTCACAAGCGCTCACCGTTGTGCGCCCCGTTGGATCCTCGGCCACTCACGGGCGAACTGTTATCCGCAAAAGCGCACACGGTGTAGATGTAGACCGAATAATTATTAGTCGGTAATCCTGTCAGAAAAGCAAAAGTTTCCATAGTATTTTATTTAAACTCCAGGTTAACTAACTTTTAAGGCACTTAAGTAATATGCGGCATATTCATGTCATTATTAGTTTGCCATTTCTTTTGTATGTGTGAAACCAGTGATGCTGTGCTGGTTATTTGTGAAAAACTCAGCTTATAAGGCCTGCTTGTTATTATGTGGAACTTCGCACCCCGTGTACCAGGTCCGAACACGATGCAGACTCGTCTAATGTGTACTCCTGGTAATTTCTAGAAAAGATGACGAATCGCGTATTGCTTCCATTGGGTTTTGATTATTACTATTATTACGTGCGGAATCCGTCTACAATATTTGTGTTTGTGTGATCTGATGGTACACAGCAACATCAATTTATTTACTACTGTGAAATTAACTTCCGTTTTCGTCCATCTTCCCGCGCGTTTCTCATCACCGCAAACGTCAAGGATTCGATGCCTGTTTGCTCCGTGTTTTCGACTATACGGTTTCCCCGAGAAACATTGCCCTGATTGCCCTACGAACAGGTGCATCAACATTTGGACAAACTAATTCATGAGATGCGTTCTGCTTGCTTGTTTTCCCTCCCCTCCCCCCCCCCCTCCCTCCCAAATAAACATTTTGATGTGAAAACCAGTGTGATTCCTCTGATCTTTGTATTCTCTGGTTCATACAACTTGATAAATATTGTCCGAGAGCTTTGTTGTCAATTCAAAATGTACTTTTGTTTTACGTTCACAGAAAATATTTCGTTCAAAAGTGTCTGAACAGAACCATATCAATATTAAAACTCATTTGTGAGCAAATTATGATTACGAAACATTTGGATTTTCTCTTCCGAGTTTTCTGCATAATATGTGGATTGGACGCAAAATCGGTACGGCGCAGTCAGATTATATGTGCAGAATATTTGTCGTATTGCTAAATTCTTCGGAAAAGTAAAACTCAAAAAATTGCTACAATGCACGCGCCCAAAGATCCCGTTCGATGATGAACATTTACTGGTCAGTGGGACCTCATGAACGATTCAGGTCGATAACGTTCCACTTTTGAAGTCAAAGTTGCTTGTCCGTGGATGACAACGGAATAAAACACGAAATTCGATAGTGATCCATGAATTCGTACTTTAAGGGAGAAATGAGCCGCCATTTATATATATATATATATATATATATATATATATATATATATATATATATATATATATATATCATGCATATCACTAAAGCTTCAACATAGAAAACTTGAAGTCCCTTTTATTAAACCACTGACCTCTCACTTCTCTGCTCTCGTTTTGGTTTGTAATTGGCAGGACCGTCGAGTTGACAGCAGGATAGACATAAACATAAGGTGACAGAGGGCTGAGTATAAAATAACTAACGGAAATGATGCGGAAAACGAAGGAGACCGAAAGAAACTCCGCAACTGATTGCGAAACCCAGTGAGATCGCCTAATGTCTCCAACCATTTGGCGGGCGAGTCTCGTGGACCTCATCCTGGAAATTTTATACCTCCTACCCGGCCAAGCCCACAGGTCAAGGTCTTCACGCTTTTCTACCATGGACTGACCACCGACCAACATTCGAAACACTACCTGCCTCGGCGAACAGCATACGCCGAGTTTAGTCTATCAGTAGGCGTGCGTGACACATATCTCAGCCATTTTAACCTGTTCAGATGCAGTAATTTTCCCAGTGATTGGTCAGTTTCCAAACACCCTACGGCCAACCTCAGAATTTTGATACGGTGCCCCCACCAAATTTGATAAATGCTACACAGACATTGATGCTCAAACACTGACAGTATTCACCTATCTTCTATCCTTAACGGCCATGTTTCCGAGTCGTGAAAGAGAAACGATTCAACTATGGCAGTGTACGATCGACCCTCGAGAAACAGTCGCATGTTAAGCTGGTGCTACAGATGACTGAGGTTGGAAAAAGTCAAACGCGCATCGTATGTACGCGGACACTTCGTCTGGTATCTGTCCACCTGGTGAGGTGGAACTCCCCAGGTAACAAAAAGTCCACTTCAGCTAGGGTTCCCCCCCCCCCGCTAAGACATGATCTGGTGTAGAGCAAGCCCACTCTTCCAGAAGCATTTCACACTTTGCAGTTTCAAAATGCATCCCTAAAATTGCTACACTGTTGTTTAGACTATCTAAGAAAGCTTGCTACTTACCTGGATCTTCTCTCAGAAGAACGATATCGTCCGCGGATTCCAAGCCTGGGCAGGGACCACCGCCACTATTATCATACGAGGATAGGGCCACCTCAGGAATCAGTTCAATTACAAAGTAGAAGATGCGGAGTGTAAGACGGCAACCCTAACGAACATTATTTCCCGTGGTGAACTCGGGTAAAAAATCACCGTAAACACGAACTCGGCTTCGGCTGTTCGCATACAAGCATTGGAAAAGAGAAAAACTCCTCTGGCATGCTGTTCAATGAAAGGCATCGCCAGAGAGTTGTGCGGTCGACTAAGTTAAATACCGCCATCTGATTACGAAAGACCGAGGTTGTCGGCCTACAAAATATATGCCTGTGCTCTAAACTTTGATAAATAATAATTATTCGATCGATTCTAATCCTACAGGTTCTGAAACCAGCTTGATTCCGGTGTGTGCACCTTTCGAAGGCGTTGGGTAGTCGGTGGAGAATAAACCCGGTGAGCAGTTTGGATGCAATACCTGCCGAGCTAATTCTGCTGTCTTTTACAAGAGAACCTGTTCCCTTTCTTGCAAATCGGCTCAATTAAGGATTCACGACATTCTCCGGGAATCTAATCCGAAACGAGAGCTTCGTCTCCATCCTTGAAGAATGACAGATACCTGGTTTTGAACGCATTGAGAGCTCTGAATCATTTAGTATCCGTACACAGAGCATTGATCACTCCCGTTTGTAATGTGACCCTTCGGAAACTGGGAATACAATATTCCAACAATAGTGGCGTAATGGTGATGGAATCTGTAAAGATTGATATTGTTTCTGGTCCTTTGTTCCCGAATCGGTAAGTGCTATCACGTGGTTATGACGCAGTTCTCATAGCAACTACGAAAATGGTGCCTTATGGGGTGAATAATTAGGCAGATTCTTCTGGTTGGGATACTTCGATTGTGGTTGCAGTTATGATCGTGGTGGCTCCATTATCGGCCTGAAAACCCCGTTGTTTATGAAAAGAATTTTAAATTTGTTTCGTGCTGGAGAACCATACCATTTTTGACATGCATAGGCGTGAATCTGTGGCGTACCAAGCCATGTACGGAGAAACTCAGTCCAAGAAGATGCATTGTTGGCCTTTTTTCTTTTACCTTTGACAAAATAACTAAAAACGAGCGCCGTATATTTGACCGAGTCCGACTGTGAAACGCACTGACCTTTGTTGATAAAGACTAGAACACAACGTCCAGACAGGCTTCCGAATACATTCCTGATGGTCTCACGTTCTATGCCGGTCCATTGATCGAGAATGGCAAACGTCAACTCGTGCAGAATGACGAAGAGCGTTCCATCCATTCGGGCCCGATAGTCACATTCTGGTGAGGTTGGCTATATGTGTGTGGCAGTGCTGTCGTGTTGAAAATATCATAGTCCTTAGTTGAATTTTCAGAATCATCTAGTGCAAAAACTCATTCATTTTTCTCATGTGAGTCTTCGCTTCAGCTGAGACTGCAAGTTGAAAGTTTGTCTTTTTAGAAATCGCACGCCGGACCATCACAGGCACCATCGACGTCTGAGACTCACGTTTCTTTTCTAGTACCAGTAGTACACGATTCCAACAAAGCCGTCTAAAATAAACTCCTTCTCATGAACATTAAGAAATCTTGAAAATGACGACCGGTTACCCAAGGCACCGATCTCGTCTTTCTGTACTGCAAACTGTAGGAGTTGCTGAACAAGCCGAACTCATATTCAGTTGCAAGGGCTTCTGCAACTTCGACGCACTGGTAAGTCGGTTCGAAGCACCACGAATGGGCCTTCACGTGGCTTTCTGGGATATTTTTCATCGAATTCCAAGGTTTCTTCTAACGGCATAGTGATTGAGACCCTTCAAAAAGTTACGAATAACTTTTATCGACCTGGAATGTTTTTGACACATCAGCATGTCAAATTTGGTCTCTCTGGTTTGGGTTAAAAGTGGTGGCAGTGAAACAGGTTGGATTTAATTGCATTTGTACCCAACACAAACGTTGCATAACTTTACAAGACAAACATTTTTCTTTCTTTCCGTAATCAATTCGTTTCTCATGGGTTTTTCATTGTTTATCATTGTACTGATCACAAAAATCTTCCCAAACCAGATTGAGTGAAAAAAAGGATTTGGTCTAGAATGGGATGCAATCAACTAGGGAAGTTCGTGTACAGCTAAAATGTAAAGAGAGAAATATATATGAAAATGAGTATGGAAAACAGGTAGAAAAGCGTATAACAATTATAAAATAAGACTGAGATGCAAGATTGTCTTTGTGCCGCGATCGCTTACCCTGGATTTCAGAAGTCTGAATTTAGTTAAATGGTTATCATAGCTCATTGTTGAACCGATGAAGATGAAAACCACCAAAGGGCGGTTTCAGTCATTGACAATTAATTGTTTATCCTACTAGAAGCATTGTTTTCCCCTGGCAGCGGCGCAAGCTATCACTCGTTCGAACATGCACAAAATCAATCAAGTAATGCAATAATGCTTATTTGCATATTAGCTGCTCGGTCCACTTGAAAATGGTCACTGTCCAGTTGGAGGATGCAGTTGTGTGGTTAAAATGCCCGCATCTACCTTATCGCATTCGGTCTGTCTGACGTAGTCGCGTTCGTTGTTTATCCACAATGGTCCGTAATTGTGTTTTGAGCAGCTAGCTACTTTCCTATTCAACAAGTAGTATTCACATACCACCACACTGTTGTCTAACAGCTCATCAGCCAGCCGGCTCACGGTGAATGTCAACTTCTGTGAAGGACACATTTTTGGCTTTCCTGGAAAGCGTGACCCGGAATTTAAGGTCATCTGAGGGCGGCGTGTTCAATATCCATTTTTTGTTCACTAAGTTGGAGAAAGATTTATAGAAATCCGAAAAACTGTCAATTTATTAGAGAGAAGAATAAAAGCATCTTGTGAACCTGTCGATCACTGGTTTCTATGATTAATAAATTTATAATCTTTTTATTGGCAACGTTTCTTCCGCAAAATTCATGTGATAATTGTTATAAGAAGATCTGGTATGGTAAAGGAACATCCCATTTGAATAATAATGCTAGGTGAACTCGGATGGAATGAAATAGAATTCAGAGAGCAATTATTCTTTAATCAAGAGAACTTGATAATAAATTCCTATGCACCGTTTCAAATCAAGGTTGATAAAATTAAATTACTCTAATCTTCGGCCGATCGAAAGCCAATATTGTACGACTAAGAAACGTTACTAAGTATTGTGAAAGCAAAAATATTGGAGTCAGATCATAAGCCGTTTGGTCATCAGTTTACTTCACATGAACTGCAGTGAGACTTGAGGACTTACAGACTCGTCGGTTTTTTAATGAAATTTTCGAAGAAGCTCATTTCACTGACTTGAATTTGTAAAACTCCCAACACCGGTTGATAGGGGCCGCGAGATAATCACGATCAGCCTTGTTTGTGGATGGTCATCGAAGATGCCCCCGACAACATAGTATTAACCGGGTTCAGAAAATGAAAGTTCCTCGTCTGTCAGACCAGAAGTGCTGTGAAATCTATCTTTCAATAGAATAATTCACTAGGCCATGTCTCAAATGAGGCTGTATATGTTTGCTATGGAGGTGTCCATCTTTTACAACAGCGAAACCACTGAAAATTATTAGGACTCAAATTTTAGAATTTCGTGCTCACAGCCCAAATTTGATTAAGATCGAGAATTTATTCCTAGTTTTTAAGGAAGAAGACACCACAGTTTTCCTAGGGTAGGTAAAACATCTTACCAGGATGCGACCTTATCTGTGGGGGAGATTAATTCGGGGAGCCACGATGTCTAGGGGAATTTCCATATCGTCTGCATTGAAATTTCTCCCTGTTTTACTTTTTTCCCTTTTAATCTTTTCACATAATAGAGCTTTTTAGTTCTGATATCTAGGAAAGCACATGTCAACGTTGTTCTTCTCATTACTGACTGGTAGTGGTCCGACGGTTATCCTTGTGAAATTTGGACAATAACGAACCCTGGTTCGAGTCGTGCCTACGTCAATCAATTCCCTACTTGACAGTCATTCATTGCCGCAGCGCCGTTCCTAATTTTTTGTACTTCGTTTTATAATACATGGAAAGCAAGTGAAAAAGAAATGTAACAAGATGGTCTCTAGGAGAACGGAGTACTTAATCTCGTATACATATTGTGTTGTTGAGAGTTGCGCGTCCTCCACAAACATGCAATGTTTGACTCGTTCGTCTCTCATTGTCGAAACTCAATCTTTAATGCTGTTCGCAGCCGAATTTGATTGAACTGAACAATCCGTAGTAGGAATGATCTCGCAATTAGCATCATGCATGGTCTGACGTACAACACTCGCGGATTGTGTGCACAACATTTGATCAGGCCGTGGCAAATACATATGAATTCTCCACCGAGATCGAATAGTTAGTCTACATATTCGAAAGTACACATGCACACTTGGTCCAAGTATTTCCATTCAGTATTGGCCGTTAAAATTCGAACGGGTGAGTCAAATATAAAAGAACTCAAATTCGAATGAATCCAGCAACAGCATAAACCCCAGTGAATGCGTCTTTATGTCACCTGATTATGAACAAAAAGTTAAGATTAGCTAAGAATACTTGTCACGTACTCGTGAATTTAAATACGCTTCTTTCTTAATGTTATGAAGCAGGAGTTTTATTTGGCATCGTTAAATTTTGACTCTTGACGACGTAGTCTTTTCCAGATAGTATTAGGTGGATTTCAGTAGCCTTTCATTTTGGATTCCGCTCATCTGTTAGATACATATAACACTCTCCGCTCATCTATTTTATGCGTCCCTTATTCCCCTCGACCACCCCGGAATATTTCACGACCTTTGTACAATATGCCGATATGAACTCAGAATTTGACACCTTTTCCGGCTGAATAGTCAACTAAAGAGTTGCCTTTAGTATCTCCTAAGCTTACCTCACGTATACTTTAGGCAGTAAACATTAGAGCACCTTTTATCAGGTTTCACTGTTGACAGCGATTCGTTTTCTCTCACTCGCTTTGTGGTAGCTCGAGAATTCTCTCCCCCCCCCCCCCAAATGTTGATTCCTATCCCGTTTCTCCGCCCCCCCCCCCCCTCTTTGTATTTGACGTAATTCACGCAAAACAGCGTATATTTAGGAAATGGGTCACGGCATTTCTACTAAATTTCTAAATGTGTGCATTCATGATGCATGCATGGTTGTCGTTCTTTATAGCACTGCATAGTGTGCATCTTCGGTGTATATGACTGACGTTCTCTCAGAGAAGCCTAAAGATCGGGGAGATGTCTGCAGTAATGGTCTCGTATATGCAAACTTCATTGACCAGCATGGGTCTGGCATTGGATTACTGATATGCACGTAATATAGAACCTATGCTAAGTGCATCCAAAACCCGACGTGTACGAATGCGCATTTCCTCAACTTCTTTATCCGGGTTCATACTTCAGGTAAAATTTTACCACGAGGATCAGAATATTTCCCTAGTTATCGTCTTTCAAGTGGAATTGGGTTGATTAAACGGTAGGTAGCGGAGGCAAGATAATGCAGGTTATCATGGCAACGAATAAAGGCGGCCTGTGAGTCAATCTTATCCATCAGTCAAGAGAAAAGTGCAGAGGAGAGACGTGGCTAATTCTAGAAACTCACGCGACCCAGAGTGTACAGAAAAAGAGGTAAATGAGTCGGTTTTTCATTCCCGTAAGATTGCACCATTGAGTACCTGAGCAGGTTGGTATGAACAACTTAAGATAATCTTGAACAGATGTGTAAAGTTGAAAATGCATTGATGCTAGAGGTGTTGGTACTCAGCTGAACTGCATTCGCGGGCCTCATGCCTAACTACCTTATCATGCTAATTTGTGAAAGCCTCATAAGTAAAAGATGTGCTCATGTAGCAAGACGGTCGGTTTCAACAACGTGGACGATTTTATGCTTCTTGGTAAAGACCTAGGTTGCGCGGACCTGAATAACGGTGCAGCAGTTTGGGATGCATTTGGAACCTTGAAAAAGCAAAATATTGCTGCAGAACTAATCTGACATAAATAAAATCTTCATTCTAGTAGGATAAGTAGAAAATGGAACATTCTGTTACTCGGGTCCTTATCTTACCTGGTGGTCGGATATCCGGTGAAATTTTGTCTCGTGTACAGATGGCACGTTTCACTTCAATCAATCTAAACTATCTAAGGAGTTGACGTGACATTCATTTGTCTGTCAAGGGCGTAGCATACACAGCGCCAGTTATGTCCCTTTTTCCCTACGGCTAGGAAACTTGACCTATACGGATGGAAGATCCATGACGACTGCCGGTGTCTGAATATCGATATATTTTGCAGCACTGGCCCATTTCGGAGTAAACACCGCACCAACAACTCTGGGCTTACGTGTAGAGCTTCAGGGACCACAAATCAAACTCTAATGCGGACACTTAGTTTGAACCGGTTATATCCGTCGTTCCACGCGTCCGACATGTCACCAGGTTCGCATCGATTCACGTAACAGGTGAGAGTTTAAGGAGGAATGGAGGTAGCCAGGCAATGACATAGCAGCGAGGTATGAAAACTCTTATCGGTGCATCTAGCTTTGTTGAACATTTTGAACAAGCTGGTTTTAAAAGTAAAGAAGTCAGAAGGGGGTATATGCAAAACAACTTAGACCATTTCCCTGCACTGTTCACATGCATGATGCAGTCAGTATGATTGCTATGTAGTCAGAATGATTGAAAATGGAGCGAGGTAGAAGGTAGGAGCGAACAATAATGGGAGAGTAGATGTTTTATGTTTAAGGCAAGGGTAGACTGATGAGCCATTCAGGCAGTTTGAGCAGTTCGGGTTTATGTGCATTTAAACTTCGTCCGGAGTAGATTCGACTGGCCTTTTTATAGCCAACACATAAATTCGCTGAAGTCCTTCTTCGACTGAACAGTAACGATCTTTCAATGCATACAGGATCAGCAACCGATCCGGTCGTTGACTCCACAGTCACACGGGTACCAGCAGCGTCAGTGAGAGAGTCGTTGCCCGATCACGTCAAATCAGACTGCCCATCAATTCACATGAGAATGCACGGCCATCTACATGGGCAGAACAAACAGCTGTGTAACCGAACCGTTGAGCATATTTCGTTGTGGCTTCAAAAATCGGTGAATTGTCAGTTCTCAACGATGACGTCTTCCACCAAACCCAGAACTATCAGGTCGTCAGATACGTCACATCTGATTAGGCAAAACATTGCGTATCTACGGGTGACATGTTTAAGGTCAAATAAGGCATTAGAGCGTCAAGTTTGATCAGATATTACGAGACTCCAGCCATTTGCTTTCGTCAGTCCGAACTGTAGGAACTTCGTGAATGGCTTATCAGTTTAGTCTTACCTTGGTTATAAAACATTCCCCCTCCCCCATCCTTGTTCGCACCTACCTCAAAATTAGTCACTCGCATCAGCCTGGCCTAAATATTCAATGGGTCCTTCACTGACTACATAACAATCAAACTGACTGCGTTATGCACGTGCACAGTGCGGGGAAATGGTTTAAGATATATTGTCAAAAGCCTACAATGAACCCCATTTTTCAAAATTATTGAGAATTGTGAAAAACATTTTTGATTTCCTTATTCACATTTATGACGTAAAACATTGCTTGCAATCGAAGAAATCTGCCTTTTAGTTAATGGAAGACATTTAGTTACATAGACCGGTATTGCTTTCGATGGAACACTTCCATTCCAATTATTCATTTACGGGAATTTCCGCTTGCAAGTTTCCGCGCTATTGGATATACACTGCTGATGATTCCTGACAAGGATGATACAGCGGTACCGTGTGTTGTGTTCGTAACCAGTAGTAGCAGAACACGTATTTATCACACTCTATTTATTCGTAAGAACGTAAATGGAACCATGCCACAGCAAGCGCGTAAGCCGCTAGCGAGTAAACAAGTACGTAGGTGAACGAGTGAGCAAGCGAGCGAGTATAAGAGCTGAGCTATATGTGCTCACGCGTAAACACGTGAGGTTAATCGATTCACGCAAAAATCAACAAGTCCATACTGTCCACACCGAAGCATGACCAGATGCCATACCAAGCAAGCATATGTCCATGCACGAGAGAATTATTGATTGATTGTCCGCGTTGTGTCAGCGACTTTAACCAGACATAACAGTGCTACAATGGTTTTCCATGGTTTGGACGTTCACACTGCATGATGAATTTCACATTATGTAAAATCTAATCCCGTACTATTCACATATTATTTGCTTGTGTTTCGATTCTATCGTTGCAAGGCTAGTGGATGAGCAACTGAAATACGTCCCTCATCTTTCGCATTTCCTCAAGAACGGCACTGCAAAACAGCCCAGTGGCTTTTTTACACTGGTGAAAATAATCTTATGCAAACACAGTATTCATCATCAAAACATATGCTTTTGGACGCACCAAATTGTGTTTATCTTCTTCACATAACCCATATTTGCTACGTAATACGTACGTAGCCTCGACTGTGCACGTATTACTGGTACGGGGCATTCAGTGAATAGCAATGAGTCATTCACAGTCATGTATCACGCTCCGGTTATTCTCACGAGCCACATCCACGACCCTGGTCCATGAGAATAAAAGCGCTTACTTCACAATTCATGGTGTTATTAAATCTGTTTAGAAAAACGCCTGGCAGAACAAACTATCACTGCTAAGCTGCCTGGTTTATGTGTGAGTGCTAGTTTCAATGCATCATTACATTCCATATTCACGACTTACATTTGTTGAGATGTGTGCTGTGTCAGCTTGCGAATGGTAAATTTGTAGAGATCAGAAAGTCACCACTTGGTAGCATGTAATAGTTCATGGGTGGTATTCACGTGATCACAGAATATATGGCAATCAGATTAGGCTATAAATAACGCATAGTTCATCTCAGAAGTCACACAGTAGTGCTCTGTCATATACTGAGCACCTATTCACCTATCACCGATGCAGATTGTCAACATTCCATGTAGATATCACACAACTGAGACAGCTCAATTACATTGGAATAAAGTTGACAGCCGAAGCTGAAGTGAGAAATAATTTTCGGGGCTGCACGTGCACGAGTGAGGCCAGATTTTCGCTGGGGTTATTAGTATAGATTCTCGATGGAAATGTGGACGTCTTCCTGTCTAAATGAGTTTTGGCCTAGACCATCGCCCGTGCGTACATAGTCCAACTCCATGTACTGATTCTTCGCCGTACTAATATCACACAGTTTTAAGAGCCCCCAAAGTGACATCTGAACTGCAGTTCGATTTCGAGCTCCAGTCCTACTCGTACTCGGTCCGGTGAAATCCGACCCGGGATGCTCATGCTCTCCGGCGGCCAGAAACAGACTATTATCTGGCTTGGGCCTAGATGGCCGTGTCTTCTGAAACCGTTGTTTTCGCTGCCTCTCAATTCACGTTACACATTTTCACCTGAACATGAGCTTGACTATTCTTACCTTTCATTTAGAAGCTATTGCGGGTTCAATCAATGTACATTTTGTGTATGTGTGAGAGTGAGGGAGAAAACTGTATGTAAACCAGCTGACGATTGTGAGAGCCTTAAGCAAATTTAGAAAACAACGTAACAAGGTGAATGTCTGGTAATCATTCAATGGAAATCGTGCTCAGCTCATCGGTTTGTGTGTTGTTACTACCACAGTGCATTAAATACCAACATCAGTGACGGTTGAGATTCTTGTCAATATTGTTCCACTCACACTATCAACAATGTGCACCCTGACACTGACACTCACCGATGGTATCCGTTTTCAAAAACCACGTGCTGCAAAATTCATGAGATCATACGTGCTGACATCAACAGTTTAGAGAACCCAGGTTATACTAGTGAAATCAAAATTTTGCACAGGAAAACCTGTGCATACCGTATTCTGTCATGTCGGTCAACAGCAGTTCCGATAATCTGATTCAACTTATTGGGTAATGAACGTTGGTAATTCGTGATGTTATGTCCAGTTATTCACTGCTTTTTGCTCTGCGAGATTAACACAGTGAAGTGTTGGCGAGGAACGCGAGAAAACCAAGCACAGAAATGAGAGTTCGAAAGAATGCAGGTTACGCTTTGAATACTATCCTGTCTAACTATTAGGAAATCACTATCGTCTTTGTTGTCTCCTTTTGATTTCTTTGTTGTTGTCAAAACAAGAGCCTCAATACATGATTCCTCATCTTTGCGTGGGTGAGAACACCTCTCGGTCAGATTGGCTTGTGCTACCTCGAGTTATCTGTACTCAAAGGCTGATCTCATACATTGGCATTCCGGTCATTCTGACTAGTATGTTGTGATAAGACTGTCTTTACTTCCGTTGACTATCCACGTGACTAAATCCCTTAGTCCAACTTCCGTGAACCTGGCTATGGTGGATTTTCCATTATCTAAGATCCAGGTTCCTCGTACCAATAACAGATCCTACGAACTTGGTTATGGTCGCTAGCTGCGTCTTCTAATCTCAATAACCTCAACAAGTATCTGTCCTGTATCTTGATACATGTGCCTTAATTGGCACAACACGGTCTGCGTGCCGATTATCCGGCTTGAATTCAAGCACAATGCCGACAAAACAACGACAAATACGAAAACGGGTGGAGGGGAGTCGAAGACATCAAAAGAAACAGCTAGCAAAAAGATAGCATACCCTACAATTATTTTGCTTTTACACCGTACAGCTTTTAACTCCCTTCTATCATTTTTCTGTTTGAATGATACTTATGTATTTATGAAGCACGAGAATTCTATAGACAGATGGTACAGCATTCGAGCCACTGACTTCTATTCTGAGCCGTGTCTTTCAACGTATAAAACCGACGACAATCCTCATCCATCGGGCCTTAACCACGAAGGTGAGAAGCACTAACCGAAGCCAATGCTAATGCTAGCTTCTTCATATCCTTACGCAATGTCATGGCCTGATCGCCGCATCATTTCTTCCAACCTTGACTAGTGCGTATGAATAGAGCACGGAAAGGTAGACGATGGACAGGTATGCGCAGAACATATCCGAGTCATTGGAGACGCTGTAAAGAGATCACCTCGGTCAGAAAGCGACTATCCCCACTGAACACACCTCGTCATTACTCAGACGATGTTCCCTCCAGACATGAACAATGGTTCGGAGACATTGGTGGCCAAACACGGAGAGCCACCGATCATCCTGAACGTGAAGTGGCCAAGTCCCGCAACCGTAAATCAGAAGACTACGAACCGCGGCACCATACACCCGTCCCATAATGGAGAGCCGGATGTCACGGCAGCACTACAAGTGTCGCAGGTTGGCGAAGGCCGCTCTAACTTTCGTCAATCGTGAACTGACCTTCTCTCCAACACCACCGTCAGCCATAGCCAAGTTAGTTATCGACCAACTCTAGCTGAACATTACTGAGGGCAAGTTCAGGCACAGGCTACTGCCAGTCTTTGAAAAGTACTTTGCACCTGGAAGACGCGAAGTGCATTCCATATTTGGATACCTCAATCGCCAAGGGAACCAATACCTGTTGCACTCCCTATGCATTGTCACCCGGCAAGGCAACATCGTCGGTGCATTGTAAGTCGAAAACTCCTTTCCTTGGAAGATGTTCAACTCCACCATTTGGAAGACCAGACAAGGCATTCCATAGAATATCCCCTAGATCAAGTCTAAAAGAAATGGGGATATAACGCAACCTCGTGGCCCTCTGCTGGATACAACAAAAAGGGGCGAAAGTTGGCCGTAGACCCTAAGCTGACCTGCGGTGAGACGATACAACTCTTTGAGGATCAACACATGCTTATTCGGTAATCCATTTCTCAACAAACTGTTGCACGGTGCAGTCCTACCGACAGAGTCGAAGACTGCGCGGATTTCCAGGACCAAGATGATCGGTCATCTTTAAAATTCATGACGGTGATCTAGTAACTGTCGGAGGGCGGATACTTGATCAACAAACTGCAGCCCTCCTAGGGCCAAATACGAATTCCACCAAGAATTGTATCCGCTGCTCCGCAGCGTGCGCTCTACGGACGTAATTGTTGTTGCCGGTGGTGCTTTCATTTGAGATTTTGCCACGCCATCTAACTTTTAAAATAGACCCAAGGCAAGAGAGGGCGAAAACTCCTAGTCACCTGATATTTTTTATGCGACTATCTACAAGAGGATAAGTCAGCTAATTGTATGTCCCCGATGGTAGCTGTGCACGATTTCCGGTCCGCGTCAAAACCGTAAAATCCAGTCGTTGTCCCAGTCGTGTACTCCGAAAACCGACTGAAGGCCTAAGCGATCCATGCCTGCCTTACCAGTGTTAACCCGTCTTTCGCTGGCCACCAAGGCGACACTCACAGTCAGAGCAGTGGCAGCAGTAGGCTCCTCTTTATAGGTTCCGTTTCGGGTCGGCGAAGGATGTGGCCGAACCACTCTAGGCGATGTCCTTAGATGAAAGGTGATTCTGTATTCGCAGTGTTCACGCACGGCGGAGTTCGAGGCGCGATCAAACCACTTAATTTTGACCATGCAGCAGAGGTACCAGTGGTCGAAGCTTTCCAGGCTATTGCCATCGTCTACACTCAACCAACAGCTTTCGCACGCGTACATAAGAACAGGGTTGAAGATAGCTCGGTATATGCGCAGCTTCTTGTGGAGGCTTGTTTTGCTGTGAGACCATAACGATTTGCGAAGTTGTAGGAACGCTCTCTTTGTGCAGTCTACACGGAATTCAACCTCGCTCCTGACCTGACCGTTTGGCTGGATAGTGAAACCCAGGCACTTGAAGTGGTACACCTGTTCCCGATTTTCACCATTGACGCGGATAATGTGTTGGACCTTTCGAAGTCGTGAAGAATTTCGTATGTGTATTGCTAATCGTCAGACCAACAGCCTTAGCTTCACATACAACACGGTCGAGAACCGATTGCAGAGTCTTGGGACCATCTACTAGAATTATAACGTCGTCGGCAAATTCGAAAATTGATAGTCTGACTGAACGTTTTGGGGAGAAAGTGACCTAAATTGTGCTCACTGAACAAAAAACGGAACCAAAACTAAACAGACAGACAGATTAGGACAAGCACCAAATTATAGGTCCTTAAAAAATGGCCAATGACGTCTCGTTCACTTTAGTACTTCACACAGAAAGTTGAAATTCCGAACACTGGACATTTCGTCGGGAATCAGCGCATCTCGGTGGTCAGACAAACACAAATTAAAAAGTCGTCAATTACTGTAAAGCTGTAGCCAAAAATAGGCAAAACACGAAGCAACCCATTCAAAATGTGATCCGTCGCATAAGAATACTCGACTACAAGGCGCGGGGCCTCATAACGTTCCCTACCAGATATGACCCACGAGCGAAGTACTCAGTTGCAGTCGCTGATAACCTACTTCTCCCTGTCTATTTTTAACACGCGTTTGGCTTAATGCGTGTAAGTTCCGAATTTTTCCATTTTTCGTTTCTAAAAAAGAGAGAAACCAAGACCACATTACAGCACGCAAGGGACAAAATCGATGGGAAACTTGGGTTACTGCGTCAGTCCTGCATCGATACAAATCAATGCTACGCGAATGGTCAGAGAGAAATATATTTCCAAAATTAGTATATCCTTGTGGGCAGACAACACATGAATAATCCGACTTTCTCGATCAAGCAGAAATGAGGGCTCCGCACATGGTGGTACTGAAACAACATTCAGAAAGCAGCAGGGTTTGTTGCCGGAAGGAAAAATGTGCTTGAGCAGGTGGATGGTTATATGCACGCACGCATCGAACTCATCAGTGGTGTATTTGAATATTCTTTACAGGGGATGAGCAAATACACGGGGAAATAAACGACACAGGTTGGTAGACAGTGCATTAAAAACTGGGAAGCATGCTGCATGTGATTTAGGGTAGTATGAACAGAACAGGGCAGAACAGAATGTTCCGTCGCTCTGGCGATGTGGCTGTTGCTGCAGATGGTCAGTAGCGATGACAGCGATACTTCTATGGTTTGTAGCTTCAATTCGCTTACGAAGAACACAAAGAGAGTTCAAACTGACGACCACTAGCATCTATATTGCACTATTATGAGTGAGAACGGTGTGAGACGCATGACGAGAGACCATGTGGTCAAGAACCGGGTAAGAACGGATACACAACAAAGCTAGTAGTCTACACGAATTGGAGCTCGCACGTCCTCCTCGTCGTCCAAATCGTATGGGTAGTCTAGCGTGTCACCACGATAGAGACTGTAGAACAAATCGTCCTCTTCTTCGGTCTTGCTCCGTGGCTCGATCAAATCACGACGAGGTGCGTTCTCGAACAGTGCAGCTCGATTCTGTTCCTCACCTTTTTTAACCCATTGGCTGTACACATCATAAGACAAGGCGTCAATAATTTTGCGCAACTTGCGATTCGCATATGGATCCACAGCAAGCTGATCGATTTGTAGATAACCACTACGGGTCCGAAGTGATCGTAGGCAAAAGATGAAACGAACAGCGATGAGGGCAACCTATGTAAGACGACACACATTGGGGATGGGGGTGACAAAAAGTAATGAGGCAAGGAGAAAAGGATGAGAACATTGGACAGTAGGCATGAAGACGAATTGTCACCCTAACTAAACAGATGTAAACAGCGTGCACTAGTGGTATCTTGTGCTTATAAGAGAAAATCATTTAATCAATCTATGGGATTTCATGGTGAAAATAAAAGAAAACAAAAAGTCTGAACAACAAGATACATCACCGTTCGAAACTAGTGGCACGCCTTTCTCAATTTACTTTATCCCTGCACAGCTACCATATAGATCCTCCTGCTGTACTACGATACGTATCATCATCGTCATTGTACAGCGTTAAACAGCAGGGCAAGCCCCACTGACATCAAGATTACGAATATATTCCGCACGCAGACCCAAAAATCTCGCAATCATACAATAAACAGACCGAGTCGCCAGCGTAATCTGGGCCACAGCTTTTCATCATTTGCTAGTTTGATGTCTATATCCCGAAGTTTTGCAAGCCATTCTCCATTATCTCGTCCATCACGAAGTTCAACAGAAACGGCAAAATGGGGCATCCTTGTCGAACACTACTGGTCGTTTCGAATGGATTGAATAGTTCACTGTAAACCCTTACGCGGTCACAAGTGTGAGAGTACAATGAACTCAGCAGATTCACGAAATCTTGTGATACCTTTTCGTTGAAGAGAACTGAATAGCGCTGTTCGGTCAACTCAATCAAAAGTGCCTTTCAAGCCGAGGAGAACTCTTACTGTCGGTAGAAGGTGTGCGTGACACACCCCCAGTAATTGATGAAGAGTAAAAATTCTGGTCGATGCGTCCTCGACCTGGGCGGAATCCGGCCCGTTGTTCGCGGGAGTTCTCGAGGACAGGTGCCAGACGGGGAAGCAAAATCGAGGTTTGATCTTATCACTGAATGATCAGCATGCCGTGATGAGATGTGGTAAAAAAGCTCGTCAACGGGGACCATGGAGTATCATCCCATCTGTAAGCTTGATAGTTGAATGTGGTCTATTGGTGAATATGCCTGTGGATCGGCCACAAAACTATGATGCTGAGTAAAATTGTATATCTACTCACAACTTAAATGCAGATGGGGATAACGGAGCATAAAAGTACCCATAAATTTTGCTACGGAAACAGGGTCGAACGAATGGGTGACTATTACGAAAAGTCGAAAGCATTATTCTCGTTCTGTGTGCCCAGTCGACCATTGGATCTAGTACGGCTGTTTATGTGGACGTTTCACGCGACTCATTCCAAGCAAACTCGGTTTCTTTTCTTCACATTCCTTTTTATCCGGAGTATGTACTTCGTACGATCATCGCTGCTATAAGTACGTACGTGAATTTAGTAGAAGTCGCAGAATTGCAGTTGTGAGACATGGTAATTCTGATCCAAAGAACAGCTGGAGTCGCCTACTACTGTGATTATCGGACTTTCCTCCAACTTTCCGACCATGTAGCACAGACGCATTTACATGGACAGAGCGGAAAATCCTAGGCAGTGGATGACAGCAATTCGCGAGAGTTTACTTCATGGAAACGTCCATAATGGCGAACGAGCCATCTACGCATTCCAGTTGCTTGTTCTCGGGCTATGGTAAATTTAGCGCACACACACACACACACACACACACACACACACACACACACACACACACACACACACACAAATACACACACATACATACATACATAAATACAACATAAACCAGCAAATAAAACGGCTGGATGTCACGTAACCAAAATGGTCTCCACAACTGGGACCGACGTCGGTGCACTTTCATAGACAGTCAACCCCCATCCCACCCCCTCCCTCTCACCCACACACACAAACGAACAAGCAGACTTGATTCGAGAATGCTCCTTATCTCCAAATCTGGTTAAGCAGGTATCTAGGCCGAGAATACACTGACACCAACATTCGCAATCACGAATGAAAAAGCAGCAAGGGCCACAGAACGGCAGAAAAAGAAATCAGACGATAAAGAAACTTTCCGAAGAGATTCGGTGGCGCGGGATATGGTTCTAGCGGACTCCTATTTTTCTGCGATTTCTTGCAAACAAAAATACGTGGAATTGTGAAATTTGGCCACCAACTGGCCCGCTCCGGTCCCAAGTTCAGCCCCTACGAAAATGGTTGAGGTTTGCTGGTAAGGCAAGTCTATGAAAACCGAACAGTCATAAACTCCATTAACGAACTGAGATCGAATATCCTCGCTGAACGACAGAACTTCCAAAATTGAGACGATCTTATTGTAGGTATGACTGAGTTATCCTTCGGTTCCGAGTAACAAAGATCATTGCATTTCACCATCATCATCATCATCATCCTCGTGCAGCGTTAAACAGTAGGGCAAGTCCCACTGATCACTGACCTTCTCATCATGTTGCACGATGATTTAGAAAGTATGAATATACAAGATGGATAGGGACTGGACCCACACAGGTGGGCACAGGAAAGAATGTCCTACTATACGACATGCGGAATACACAGTCTAACTGTACGAACACACATTGATCAATCATTCTGATTCGAAAGAAAGCGACAACACGATCGCCACTGTTCGCGGTTCGCTGACATGTCTTTCAGCATCTCCAGCCAACTGGTAGATGGATTTTTTGGATCCCAACCACGAAGACGTGAAGCACCTACTTTTCCTATGTCTGCTGTACATTTCCTCATTCCTTACCGCCACGCCATTTGTTGACCTCAAAGTGGTTTCTTCCACTCCTGAGGAGGAACGGAGAATAGGACACGGTATGGTAGACGTCTATCTGCCATACGTAACACACGCCCCAACCAACGAAGTCTACTAAGCTGGATACGCTGTGACAAAACGTTCTCCGAATTAGTACCCAATACTATATTTCTGACCTCAGCATTGCTCACTCGGCCATTCATTCCACCCAATCCTAGCGATACTACGTAAGCATCGATGGTTGAAAACCTCAAGACGACGAATATCTTCAGCAAACAGACCCCAAGTCTCGCAACCATACAACAAAACTGAACGCACAGCGGCACAGTATACACGACCTTTCAACTTCAGTGAAATATCAGGTCGACGCCACAAGTGCTTCAGTCCGGCGTACACTCCTCGAGCTTTGGATATACGCGCGTTGGCCTCTACTACTATGCACCCATCCGTCGTTACGCTGCTGCCGAGGTAGGTGAAGTGGTCGACAATTGCCAGCACCTCCCCATCGAGCATCAAGCTCGGAATCGTTGACATCCAATCTTGCAACATCACTTTACTCTTTGAAGGTGCAAAGCGCATGCCGAATAGAGTTACACCTCTTGAGAGTCTATCTAGTGCACGTTGCACATGTTCCGTCGATTCGAACAAGCAGACAAGGTCGTCTACGTAATCTAGGTCATATAGCTTTCCACTATTTCCTAGTTCAACGCCTACATCCTGAAGATTTTGCAGCGCACTCTCCATTATTTCGCCTATGCCGAAGTTGAACAGGAATGGAGACATGGGACATCCTTGTCGGACACCATTGGTCGTTTCGAACCGACCGGAAAGTTCACCGTAAACTCTTACGCTGCCAGAAGTATGAGAATATAATGATCTCAGTAGGTTCACGAACTTCTGGGACCACCAGGTGATTGTTTTTATCATAGTGTCGGTGGTGCGCTAAAAGCATTGCGGACCCTGCGGGCAAATTCATTTCGGGTGAAATCGATTTTTCCAAGTCAAAATTCAATTCCGTACACGAAACCCCAGTCAGGTGATGGGACAAAACGTATGCATACCAAATTTCGCCATCCTATGTATAGCATTCGCGAGAAATCACAAAAAATGAAGGTGCGCTAAAAGCGTTTTGGTGCACTATTTACATACCACCCCACTGAACCACTCCGAATATTCTATTTATTGCCGGCTTTCATTTCCTCGTGATTATCATGCAGATATTATTTGTGTCAGATTATCAAAACAGAAATCAAGCAAGACAGTATACAACAGATTCGTCTCCTACAAATTTATCACCATAAAAATATGATCGGATAAGGACCGGGTTAAATAAAGGGTGCGTATGATTTGAATATAATTATTACAGGTAATAAGTTTTCAAAACTCGTCAGCATACAATCAAGGTATAGAATTTCAAGAACAGAGACTAACTGGGAGTGAACAAGGAGGGCAAAACAGGGCTGTCTAGATTCGAACCAGAGACCCCCCCCCCAAAAAAAAAAAAAAACACAGATCCCTTGTGTTATCGATCGGGAGTACGTGAATGTCAGCTCGATCAGATTTGTTGTCCCTTAGGATGACGACAATGGAACATGGTATGGACCGGCTTCGGTTGTGAAAACTGTGACACGCACATTCCCACCAATGGGAATTCATCAGCCAATTTCTCGTGGAACTCCTTCTCACCTGGATTCAGCCTTGAATAGCCGGAGTTCGACTATAATTTTAAATATGAGCAGATAACTACAGTTTTCCCCGTACTGATTCAACCTTCTCGCACCGCTACTCAACCACACAGGATAATTATCAGTTGTGCCGCATCGTTTCGCAGTATTCCAAGTTAGTAATTAAACTGAGCATGAAATCTGCTGAATGGAACTCCTATAATTGACCTCGTGAGACGGACGCATTGAAAGTCACGATTTTGACTGGGCAATTGTACGAAAAACGAGGGATTAGTCAATAGTATTCTGATACGTCACTCACGGGAGGTCAACTTAGCAGATTTCAAGCCGAATAGGATGGAAATGGTGGAAAACGACGGAGAAGCAATGCAAATAAACTAAAAATTATCATACACGGCGGAGTAACGGTGCAGTAGGGCTGAGTACCGAGACCAGTAGGTCTCAGTGAAAGATATTGGTAGATATAGCTCTCTTCGATGACCAATGGCATTCTCGTAACTACACACTGCATGATACCATAAATTAGGGTTCTCTGTCTTCATTTTCCATACGTACTACGTGCCGCATTCCCAAATGAGTTTCTGTTGATAAATGACAACCAGAATCCCCGCACCCAGCGAATGAGAAATGTTTATTCAAACCAAGCTGATCTGCACTGCATCGTTTGTATCCTATGAAAAGTAAGTTAGGAATTACTCAACTATCACTCATTGGGTATAAATTCGTACGAGGAAAATTGTGCACATTCGAAGGATGAAAAACACCAATGCGTGTGTGTGTGTGTGTGTGTGTGGGCGGGGATGTGTGATAGTTCGTCGGCCCTACCGGGCCCAATCAGAATCACAACTTTGGATCGAATAAACGACAACTCGGTCTGGGCTAGAGACCAGTTCAGACAGTTTCTCCGATTCTAGGCCCACCGACGGAACATGCGGACAGGAAGCACAGTATCCGCAGAGTGAGGGCCCAACGGTAAACTCAGCGACTAAAGATCGAATATCATTGTAGTGCGGTTATCGTATGGTATCGCCAATCGGACGAATTCATGTGTAGCGGGGGAATGCTGAGGCAACAGAACGATGGGAATATCAAACCGATCGGGCCAGCCAACTGAGAGCCACAAACAAAAAAAACAGACGATGAACATGTTGGAAGCACTCCGCAGCAGACAAAAAGAGGCATGCAGTTTAGCAGATAGGATGCAGCGGAATCTCAGGCAACCAGCAAGATAGCCCATGTGAGGGGCTACCAATCAGGCCGTCAACCGGAACAATCGGACCAGCCGAACGGAATTATTGCGACAAAGAATCAGGCTAATGACCGTAGGAAAGTGGTCAGAACGCAGCTGAAATGCTCAGGCAATCGAAGGATCAATGTTGCTGCGGAGCGGTCTGGGAAGACGACTTTATATAAACGGTTCTAAATGTTTTACCAACTTAACTTATCTGACTGCTCAAATCCAGGTGTTCCTCACCCGTCTTGCCTTTTTCGTTATACACGCACAAATACAACTAGTAAACTGAATTTACTTAGAAGTGTGAATACAACACAGCTTGCTGACGATAGTCACAAACGTGATAATGAGAATAATCCACCATAGAAGCAGAGCCCCAAACCATAAGTGAACAAATAAATAAGTGTCGGCTTGAACTGTCATTCTATTGTTGTTGCTATTTACTTGTTTATCAACATATGAATGTATTACTGGCACGAGGAGCCTGGATCTTTTATAATGGAAGATTCATCTTTATTTTTCGAATCCAAAGAACAGTGGTTCGCGCGTCATCGGAGATTCATTTACGTTATCCGCACCCAACTGGCCGTACTACGTTGGGTCACTTAATGGAGCACCTGCCCGGTAAACGAAATGTCGCCGGTTTGTTCCTAGCTGACGGGGTTGGAATTTTGGACGTGAGAAATGCAAGTGGATCTCCCATTGTAGATGGCTGTGCAGCGGCAATCTTGGAAAGATGATTAGGACAATACACCGTTCGAACACATGGTGTTAGTCAATCGGTGTCAGGTAACAACAGCGACAGCGACACTGATTTGTCCCACAAGTGGCATTGCCAATCTGACAGCTGAAGATAATTCAGGTCACGAAATCAAGCCACACAGATCGACCGACAAACCGGGAACAGAACTTGAGTAGGTTGGACACAAAACGATACTATTTGTTGACGGACTTACCCGAAGTTTCCGGCGAGCATCGAAGGCGCGGGAGAAAGGTAGGGCTTGCTGCCAGTGAGAAAAAATTAAAAGAGGAGGGTGCGAAAGTGGAACCGTTTTTTACTCAACTAGTAGCAACCAAACTGTTTCACTCGAGGCAGCATGTGTGACTAAACAAGGCTAAAGTGCCAATCAAACCCATTTTCGCTTAAGGATATAAAGGAAGCGAAGATTATTCCAGCGCACAAAGTTGTTATTGTGTGATTGACCAAAAGTCAAGCCTAGTCAGTAGCACTCATTTGTGGTAACAGTTGATTGTGTGCGTGCGTGTATAGCAATACTGAAAAAATGCATGAAGCAAGACAATGAGGGATAATGTAGAGGAACAAGAAAAACCAAAAATAACGTGAAATACAATTCTGATGAGATTTCACTATGTTTCTTCTATTACACGAGTGAAGCGGAAAAAGTGTACCTCATAGTCTCAAAGGCCCACGACATCATTAAGGATGGTCGAAAACCAGACCCTAAGAAGTGGAGTGGAGAACCACTCAAGGCCCCAATAGGTCAGGCGTGGTGACGAGCCAGACGACAGTGGATTACTGTCTGTCACCAAAGTGACCGGCGGTAGCGGGATTCAAACCTCTGGTCTCTGAGGTGGTAAGCAAAGGCACTAAACCACCTGACCACCACCAGCCTGCAAATCAAGCGATGGGACTCTGTGGGACTGATCGGGCAGCTAAAAAACCGAGAAATTTGCTGTACAACCTATTGAAAAAGAATAAAGAATGTGTGGCCAACTGAGCTGGAAAAGAGGAAGACTGTCAGACGACGACGATGACATTTGTAGCGCATGTCCCAGGAGATATCTCCTCGATGTACACTGATCCCGGAGACCAGTAGTGATCTGAATGTGGTTAAGGATGACCAATCTACGATGTGAAGAAGTGTGACCACTAGTCTTTGCTGTGGATGACATGTTAAACTTCCCGAGAAAGCTCAACAAAACCAGACATCAGTGGTTGTGGTCTGGGATACACAGGTGTGTGCCACAAGTGCTATTAAAGATGGCCTTACTACCGCAACACATTTTCGGTCGTTTGTGGACAAACAGAAGTCCTGCTTATGATTCTCATTCACCGGGCTGATGAGATTTGAATGAACTTCCTGTGAAAGACGTAACAATTTGTCCAATCAGTGGCACATCTGAGTGTCGAACTGCAGTACATCAGAGTTTAAATGGAAAACTAGGCGATGAACGCTAGAATTCTTACTTGTTGTGTGAAGAATTCATGCTTTAGTGCGTCTGCCGCAGTGATCCTGGCCGAGGAATCGACCACTAGGAGCCGTCGGATCTAGAGATGTAAACGAATGCGAGAATAAAAAAACGGATGGATAGAGTGGTTAGCGCGTGAATGTCGCATGAAAACGCGTCAACGGATTAAACAAGGAAAACAAAGGAAACGTGGCCGATATACTAAGTATCCAGAAAAACCGAATGGATGGAGGGAAGCTTATTAAGGATTTTATGCTATCTCAAAGCAAAGACTGTGAAGAGAACAGTTGAAACAAATAGCAGTATCCAACGGAACCAACAGTGGTGTCGTACAAATAGTATGAGGAAGATCTAATTAGAACTTAACTCGGTTAAACACACCTGCGTGATAAAGTTTTGAAGAATGTCTAAAGCGGTCAGAAAAAACAATAAATCGTCCATTATAATTCCCATTCACCTAGGATATCAGTTACGGGAACAATCTCCATATGGAGAAAATATGATGAAATGGTCAATTCGTATTCTTTTGGTTATGCGATTTCCACATCTACTTGATACTTTGATGCGTAGCTCTCTTTTCGTGTACGAAAGTGCGTACTGGCAATCGTGGTATATGAACAAATATCCGTACAAACCACTCAAAATATGCCCAAACTGTGTAAATCATTTTGCGTCAACACGTTGTTTACTACTCTGAGTCATATACCTAAAACAATCTGACATGCATAAAGAACTGTGCTCGTAAACAAAACGAACGGACGTTATTTGGTAATGTCATGTTTGCTCATGAGTGCAATGAAGGGAGCATACCTATGACTTCAAAGGAGCATTACACTATCAGGGAAAACCAGTAACACAAACACGTAATTATTAGTGAAGAACCTGGTGGTCGAGCCCTCATCTAGTACCTTGGAGGTCAGCAGTTCGAATCATCCCACCGCCTGTCACTTGGAGGTAGACGGTATTTGTTTTCCCCTTAGCTCAATACCACGTCTGATGTAATGTGATCCCATGAAATTCTTCATTAAAAAGTCTCAGAGTCAGGTCTGGATCTTCGAGGCTATGGGGTGAACCCTCTTAACTGCACTTTCACTGCGCAGTTGAACAACTTCGCCTTCCATGAACTAATTCCTTGGGCGACTGGTTTAGACAACTGCGCGTTGCCAGCCGGTAATTGTGGTCCCATGTGTTGTTTATCCGTTCACCTACAGTTGCGGTGACGATTACACTGATACAGCAAACCGGTGACTATCACAAAACGGCTGCGGAATTCCATGACGTAGGATTCACTCGGCCGTCATCTTGACGGGAAAATGGAGTAAACAGGTGAGAAACGGCGTTTAGGAACAAAAAAGATCTTCAACTTTCACTTCCAAACTGTGGGTGCATTACCATAGTCTGAAGCTACAAGCGTTCAGTGCTGTATTGCTCACTACACTGAGCAACCTGATTCTGTGCGTAATCACTGCTAACATAAACAATCCGTTAACCAACGCAGTGATTGTATTTACTCAATAGTACGGACCATCACTTCGTGTTCGTCAACTGCGGTCGCCAACGGCTTCTGTGTATATGCCAGATTGCTTTACGTACGCGACTGAGAACAGAAGACAAATATAAGAGCGCTCAACGAATAAGTTAAATTCAACTCTTCCACGCATCAACTTCGCATGTATGTGCTCTGGTGTTGTTTGCTACCTTGCAGCATCGTCCAGTTTAGGGCTGGATGAGTAAGGGCATTAGGTGAAAAACAGCCGAAAATTAAGCAATATGCGGAAATCGCGAAGACAAAGGAAGAATCTGAACTACGCCACTTAATGTCACCAACCGTCTAGTAGGTGGGTCTCGCGAACCGCAATTCGGAAGCCAGACACGTCTCACTTGACAAAGTCCATTGATCAAGGTTTTCATACCTTCTTCCGTGTCATGGACCGTACACCTCGACCTACTTTCCAACCACTACCTGCCAAAAGAGTAGCGCACGCCTAGAATGTCCATCGGTGGGAACGCGGAATACACGTCCCAGCCACTTTAACATATTCAGATTTAGTACTTTTTCCAGCGATTGGCCACTGGTTTTCTACACCCTGCGCCTAAAATCAGCATTGGTGATGCGATGCTCCCATTATGTTCGAGCAATGTTACGGAGATACTGATGATCGAAAACTGACAATATTTACCCTTAACGGTCATGTTTCTCAGGCGTTTAAAAGGAAGGATCTAATCTCCGTACTGTACACTTCATCCTAGACAGACAACCGGATGTCACGCCAGATCACCATCGGCATCAATCTTTACACATTCCATCACCATTCCGCCGCTATTGTTGGAATGTTGTAGTACCCGTTTCTAGAGGATCACACTGCAAACGAGAGCGGCCAATGCTCTGTGTACGGATATTTAATGATTCAGAGCTCGTAATGCCCTCAAAACCAAGTCTCCGTCATTCTTCAAAGATGGAAGCAAAGCTTTGGTTTCGGATTTAACAAAACTCCTCCGGGTAATTTGGGACAGCGAGCAGATTCCCATGGAATGGTGTAAATCCCCTATTGTGCAGATTTACAAGATGACAGGTCCCCCTGTGAAAACCACAGAATTAGTTTGGTAGACATCTCATCCAAACTGATCACCGGTCTAAATCTCCACCGGCTATCCAATGATCGTGAGAAATGTCCGCGTGGGAATCAAGCCGGTTTCGGACCCAGCCGGGGTTGTATCAACCACATCCTTATTCTTTGACAAGTTCTAGAGCACGGGTACATCTCCCATAGGCCAACAATCTTTCTTTCCTGATCCGAAAGCGGCATTTGACTCAATTGACCGCAGTTCTCTGGCGATGCCTTTTATTGAAGAGTATGCCAGAGAAATTTGTTGCTCTTTTCCGATGCTTGAATGCGAACAGCTGAAGCTGAATTCGTGCTTAAGGCGATCTTTCACCCGAGTTCATCAAAAGAAGTGGTTTTTATCAGGGTTGCCCTCTTTCGCTCTTTCTTTTCAATTTTGTAATCAAAAGGGTTCTTGAGATAGTTCTATCCTCGTGCGAGAATAGCGGCATTGGTCTGTGCTTAAGCAGTAAACTGTCTGACTTGGAATAAGCGGACGATATTGCACTTCTGGGTGAAGATTCGGGTAAGCTGCAAGCTATCCTACAGGTTTTACCGTCGTTATGCAGCCTTTTCTAGTAACTCCCCATCCCCGTTGCACAGTTTTTCATCCTCGTCGCACAATTTCTCACCTGCATCTGGTAACTCTCATCCTGATTGCCTAGTTTTCCATCCTTGTATGATCATTTTCTGCGTTAGACATTGGTTCTCATCGTAGTTTTATCTGTTCACCACTGTGCACCATCTTCTCACCAAAAATACGTTGGACTTCAAATCATATTTGCCTAACATGTCTCTAACCAATCGTTTAACCTGAACCTCCGGCGTATGAGAGCCGACGATCATCATCAAGTCACAGATTTTCTCAACATGAATTAGGTCCACCGAAATTAAGCCGACCTGGATAGGGCTGAAATTGAATGTACCATACTCCAGCCGAACGATATCAATAGAAGAATGTTAAAGGTAGGGTAATTTGATGAACTGAGTTTTAACCTGAACTTCGATGCTCATGTTAATAACCCGTACTCAACGGAATGATCATGGGTGTGCAGGAATTAACCGCAGATGCGGCCAGATGAAAGCGAGCCGGTGAACCTGATTGGTGCATCTTGCATTTTTCGTCTGATCCCGCCAAAAGTCTTAAATGTCAACACGTGAGGCAAACTTTGGGTTCACGAGTTTGGTCTTAAGTTGACACACCTGTAGTCAATCGGGCTACACCTTTGGTCGTGATAGTCACAATGGGTTATCAAAAGTCAAGAGTAAACCTTGATTCATCAGCATAGTCGTAACCTTTCCCTCATCACCTATTTGGCAGGGAGGGGGGATCGTCCAACCAATTTCCACCCAGGTTAGTTTTGGCTTCAGACTGGGTACACCAGTCTTATCCAGTCCAGTACAAACTCAAATACCAAAATCTGTACCCTGAATGCGAATACAGGTGCACTGGGCAGCAAAGGGAACAAACCGAGACATGGAAAACTGACATATATTTAGCTGAGGTCGACGAAACCCTATATAAACTATTGTTTTGAACTAATGCATGAGGAATCTTGTGACTACTCAGCACTGGTGTTCTCGCAGACGCAGTTTTTCGTCCCGATATCAGAAGGATCAGATGGTCGTTAAAAGAACTTTACGCAACAATGGACTACGAGTCGATTATTGTTGTAGACTTGAACAGTCTGAAACGAATTTGTAATGAAACTAGCAACAAAGACAGGATGCGGATTGTTCAATGCGCCCGCAAGAAAAAATTTGAAAATTCCCTCCGAACACCTGGGAATCAATATTAAGACTTGCAGAAATATGGCAGCAAGTGAAAGAGAAACTGCGTTGAAAAGGGGCGGTGCGAAAAGAAAATTCTCAGATGAATGTATAAAAATTCTGTGTTCTGATGGGAAAAATCCCCGGTATATGCTACGTCAAATGAAAGCCTACATGGATAGGGTACATCGCTAGTGCCCAATAAGTGTTTCATCAGTCGACCGATTATTGGACAACCATCATTAGACACTTAAATAGACAGCAAAACAATCTACGGAGAGGAACACTGATGCCGTCAAAATCAGAAGAGCAGAATACGCTGGCTGGCTGGAAACGGCTGGGTCCAGCTCGCTACACTTATACGTGGACGAAACAAATGATGATGTTTGATGCAGCCAGTGGACTTGGCCATGTAGGGCGTGTTAGACTTCTTGGGTGGGGTCCGAGAGACCCTTACACTCTATGATTAGATACATTGGAGGATGTGGCTAGGCGTCACGATCTGTGGCGCTCTTGTATCCACAAACTTCCTTTATCGAACTGATACCAATATTTGTAGTTCTATTACTTTTTTCACACTCCTGTTCTTCTTTATTATTTCATACTGCGGTTGCCGCTAGAAGATAGCAACCAAAACCACTGCAACCAGGGCATGGTTAACGGTTGTATGAACTGAACTAAATTGTTTGGTGCAGCAGAACCTATGGAAGATCAAAGTATGGTGAGTGTTGTAATCGGGTCGTTTCATTAAACAAAGGTGCAAACTTGAACATATTAGTTTGTATGTCAAATTCCGGCGTTCTGAAATTCGGCTGTTATCCTAATATTACGTGGTTGATATTCGATGAATTCCTGGAAGCTTGCACAGAGAAGCTGAATGAGGAACAACAAAATACGAATGATGCGTTCATTTTTTGCAGTACAGCGTCTGATGCTCAGCTGTGTAACTGCCATACGATAAAAAGTCGATTTCTAGATCCAATCGAGGAAATCTTCAGAAATTCATTTCACGTGTTTCATCATATGAAGGATTGATTTGCTGGAAACACGACTTTGGTTGCACAAATTCCCGATGGGTTTATGGTTAAAAGTAACCGGCAACAACTATTATTGTCGTTGTGTCAATCGGCCTTCAACGAGATTAAACCTATGAACTGCGCTTCCTACGACCGGCATTCATCCACATTCGTCGAGGAATCTTCGAATCTCGAAATTACCTGACTGTATCCCATATATATATATCCATTCTTGCTTGCTATTAACCTTGTTCTAATTGCTGCAGGATAGGAAGGAGTCCATTTGGAAGCATGCTAGGTCAGTTTGATTTGGATAGGGCGACTATATGTAAGAGAAAATCAGAACCTTAGTGATGGGCCCCGACTTTGATACATTACAAGGAGCAAATCGATCGTTTGAAGACACATTGGATGAATTTGATCCACAATACAACGTATTCTTGGCCTTAAGACTCTACTCAGTGGTGAGCAGATAAAACTACGATAAGAACCGATGTCCAACGCAGAGAATTATCATACACGGATGAGAAACTGTCAGAAAAAGCTGAAAAACGATGGGAGAGCATGTAAACAGCCTAAGCAACGGTGTAGTGATGTTTGGGATGCGTCTTGAACCTTCAAAGTGTATCCTGTCCCCCATTAGGCCACCGCCAGCAGCAACCGTGACCGTTGTGTCCTTGTATCATCTCTGAGTTCCGACCTTGAACAGATCTCCCCCTGAGGCACTCAAAATCATGTTCTCTTCAACGCTTTTAAAACAACTCTGAATTTTCTCTCAAACGCCATTCATTTATCTCCTCATATGAATTCTGATTTGGTTTCTCTTCGTTCCTCCAACTCGATTTCTTTCGTGGATCTTTCTACTATCTCGTCTCTCTCGTTCTCTTGGTCTTCATACGTATGTTCACTTGCTTATCGCGCTGCGCGCAAGATCAATTCTCTTTTCCGCGTTAGACGTTTCTTTGAACCAACCCACCTCTTCATACTGTGCAAAGCTCAAAGTCGTACCAAGATTCATCATCGCATAGCGTTAAGCAGCAGGGCAAGCCCCTTGACCACTGCCTTTCTCACCACGTGACACGTAGAAACAGAAAGAATGAATGAGCATCAAACTCGGAATCGTTGACTTCCAGTCTTGCAGCCTCAATTTACACTTTGAAGATGCAAAGCGCATGCCGAATCCAACTACAGCGCTTGCGAGTCTCTAGTGCACGTTGCGCATATTCCGTGCACCCGAACGAACAGACAAAGTCATCAGCGTAATCTGGGCTATAGCTTTTCACCATTTACTAGTTTGATGCCTATATCCTGAAGATTTCACAAGGCATTCTTCATTATCTCGTCCATCACGAAGTTCAACAGAAACGGCAAAATAGGGCATCCTTGTCGAACACTACTGGTCGTTTCGAATGGATTGAATAGTTCACTGTAAACCCTTACGCGGTCACAAGTGTGAGAGTACAATGAACTCAGTAGATTCACGAAATCTTGTGACACCTTTTCGCTGAAGAGCACTGAATAGCGCTGTTCGGTCAACTGAATCAAAGGTACATTTCAAGTCAAAGAAAACCATTATTGTCGGTCGACGGTGCGCGTGACGCACCTCCACTAATTGATGAAGAGTAAAAATTCTGTTCGATGCATCCTCGACGTAAGCGGAATCCGGCCTGTTGTTTACGGGCTTTCCTCTCGCAAGCCGGTGTCAGGTGGTGCTGTAAAATCGAGGCTAACACTTTGGTGACTATCGGAATGAAGCTCATCTCACGATGGTTACTAAAGTCATTGAGTGTTTTCTTCTTGAAGATAGATACAATCACTAACTTGCCTTATAATAACGGAATACGTTCCTCTGTCCAAATGTCACGGATGATGAGTGATTTTATCAACGCACCATCACCCACCTTGAAAAGAACTGGAGGGAGCCCGTCGAGATTGACCGACTTTCCACGCCTTGGTAATCGAATGCATGACTCCACTGCAATTCAGATGGGGGTTCAAGTGATACCACCCAAGGAATCGCAGTTGTTGACACAGGAGTAACTACATTAACACGAGGCCAACTAAACTGCTCCTTGAAGTATTCGACCCAACAATCGTGCCTTTGCTATAAATGGGCTCTCCATTCCTATCGCCTATCATTTCACTGACCGGGATTCGCCGTCCACCGGTGTCACGAATAAGTTTCAACAGTCTTTGACTGTCACCTGAGGCAGTTGTTATTTCCATTTCTTCGGCTACCTTGACCCAACAATTTTCGCGATCATTCTTAAGGTTTTTCGTAGTTTGCTTCTGTAGATGTCTTCGTATCTTATTCATCTTCTTACAGTTGGAGAGCTGAGGCTTTTGCTCCATTATACTCAACGACTCTTGCGAAATCCATTATCTTTAATGGACATCGGATCTAGTACGATTAGAAAAACCTGCTACAACGTGCATCGCCTGTTTGGTATGGGCCTAATGCTCATCTACATTACTGTTCGTCGTCGTCCCTAGCTCATGTGCTAATTTTTGTTCATAACCGGTGCGAACTTCTGGACCAGACAAACGTTGCACGGCTAATCGGGTCTGCGGTCTGCGACGATTACCGTGGAGCTGGAAAGATAACCGCATTAAATCTAATGCATGGTCCGACTCTACGCACGTGGGCCAGTAAGATCTACAGTTCTGAACAGAACTGCGCCACCGGTAGCTTACTGCGATATGATCGATCTGGCTTAGAGTACCTGTAGAGTTAGAGCGCGCATATCGCTGTGTGACGTGAGCTGTGTCGGAAATTGGTACTAGACAAGAACAATCGATTGTCTGCACAAAAATGGAGAAGTCTATCCCCGTTATCTGTACGCTCAGCCGGTAAAGCACAACGCCCACCTAAACAAGCTTCTGACACACTGAGTTTGCCGACTGGTGCATTAAAATCATCTGCTAGCACTAAAATGTCAAAGCCTTTGCACCTGCGAACGAGAGTGCTGAGTTCGCTATAGAACTAATCTTTAAGCTGCATTCTGTTGGCGCGTATGCAGAGATCAAAAACAAACTGCGCTTAACACAGCTATCCTTTCGAACGCCAACTGAACCTTGGAGTCATACAGCACATAAACGACTGTTAATTGGGATCCAGTCTAAAAGGACAGCCTCAGCCTTGTCAGTCAAAACTATTCCTACGCCACGTTGACCCGCAGCTCTATCTGCTTTTCCTAGTGATAAGCGCAGGAAATACCTCGACGAGATACCAGGAGCAGTTAGTTGAATCACACTGCTGGAATTCTGGGTCTGTGTTTCGCTCATGCAGCAGATATTAATCTCCAGAGAGTCTGTTATGGGCGCTAGGCACACCTACTGATCGACCTGCATGAGTACGCACGGTAAAGGAGCCAAGGTTCGGAGGCTGACGAGGCTTGACAAAATGTGAGTTACGAGATTGATGATTATTCACGACACCATTTGACAATGAGCCGTAGCGAGTATCGGACGTGTTATCAGTGGGAGCATTGCGCATAGGTAAAGAGGGCAAAAGGGGTGGTTGGGGACAGAAGACAAGGGCCGGATAAAAGAGAGGGGAGTGTGATTAGTAGCCCACTGATCACTTCCCATCCCGCTCGATGCAATGGGCAGCGCGGCAACAGATGCAGTATTGAATTCTTTGTATTCGTGCTTTCACGTGTGAAGTGGAACTTCGTCTTCCTTATCTCTTCTCGACCGGGTCCAATGTAAAGCCATTTGTTTGACAGATAACCCAGTTTGAAGATCAGACTTTCTGTCGCTTGTCCATCGTTGACCAGTTGCTTCATTGTCCCTGTTCCACCGCTGCTGTTTTGGGTTTTATACCTCCGAGTTTGCCTCGGTTATTTCCGTTCCCATTACTGTTCGACACCAACCCCGAGTATAGACAACTAGTCACTCTTATCAGGTTTCTGTCGATTGATCTCGGACCTCGACCTTACAGTCCTTCTTCCCCGGACGGCTTTGTTATGGGACACCCTTCCCCTCTCTGTCTTTCCCCCTACCGACAGCCTTTCGCTTTTCAAAAGCGGAATAAGCAAACTGGTTTTGATGTGAATGTTCCCCATAGACACCACTTATAGTAGGTTTTTAAACTTCGGGGTTCACGCATTTCATTGTAATCCACTCCGCGTGCATTAAAAAAGCTGCGGCAAGACTGGGCTGGCTCTTCACCAAACCTTGTCTAGGCAAGGGAAACCCTAGCCGAAATAGAGAAGTTTTGACACCTGGGCAGTTACATCTCACCAGATGGTCAGATATCAGATGAAGTGTCAACGCGTACATACAAGGTGCGATTGGCTTTTGCCAATCTCATTCACCTGTGGCGTCGGCGTGACATTAAAATGTCCATCAAGGACCGAGTGTACACCACACAAGTTAAATCGGTTCTCTTACGCAGCTCATAAACATAGCCGATAAGTGTAGAAGGAAGATGAAGACTGCCCATTTTTGAGCATCAACGTCTCCGTAGTATTGCTCGAATATGGTGGCAATACCGTATCGGCAATGCTGAGGTTAGACGTAGGAAGTTGGGAAACAGTGGTCAGATACTGGAAAAAGTACTGAATCTAAACAGATTAAGGTGGTTGGGACATGTGTTACAAGGCGGGTAGTGGTTGGAGGGTAAGTCGAGGTGGTCAGTACATGACATGAAAGAAAGGTATGAAAACTTTGACCAATGAACTTGGCGAAGCAGGACGTGTCAGACTTCCGAGTTGGGGTCCACGAGACACGCCCAACATGCGGTTGGAAACACTAAGTGATATGGATAGTTTCCACAGCCATTGGCGTAGTTGCATTCGGGTTCTTTCTTTGTCCTCGTTATTTGTACGGATTACTTTACTTTCGGCTCTTTCTCACCTTCTGTTTCTATTCATTTTGTCCTTGACTCTACGACGCTGCGATGTAGCAACAAAAGGCAAGGCAAAGAAGTGTGAGGTTGATGGTTGAATAAACCGGGCTGAGCTGATTACTAGGATCAAAACGGTCAATTTTTCCAGGGCATTGGTCTTTCCAAGTGTTTCTTTCAATATCCTTTAAATCGTTAGGCGTGTACAGCTGATAACTCCTAACAAGGATGAAACATCTGTACAGTACTTCCACGGTTTTCAATGGTTTGAACGTTTGCACTGCATGATGAATCTTATATTATATAAGATATAATCTCCCACCACTTTTATAGTAACCACGTAAATTGTTTACCGGTATGCCTTCTTTGTGCCTAGGCCGCTACAGAGAAGCTACCCAATATAGAGGTCGCTCGCTGTGCGGGAAATGATCTGCTAACATCCAAAGCCAATGTCACAAGGGCATTATATCATGCAGGGTATAAGTTACATAAACTGTTGAGAACCAGCCCAGATAGTCATGCGGTTCAGGTGTTCGATTCACAATCATTCGTCCCTGGTTCGAGTCCCGGTTGAGGCTTGTTGGATGTGCACTGCCGGTGATTCCTAACAAGGATGAAACAGCTGAACAGTGCTTCCATGGTTTTCATTGGTTTGAACACACACTACAAGATGAACCCCAGATATCCCATTACTGGATCGCCAGCACTTTAATTCGAGGTCGGATATCGCGTTCATAGATCGACTTGTTTATTGAATGACAACACGGAAATAACCAGATGGTAAATCCGGCTGACCTAGAACTGAGATACGCTCATTTCTAATTCCAAGTAAGTATTTAAGGGGAACACCATAGTGGAAGTAGAAGAATTAGCATGGAACCACGAAACTTACCAAGTCTTTGGTTGTTTCACTTATGTCATCCCACTCTGGACTGGGAAAGGAGTAACGGCCTTCCATGATTTGTCGCAGCATTAGGTGTTCCTTTCGATTCCAAAACGGTGGGCAGCCCACAAGTAGGGTGTACATGATTACACCACAAGCCCAGATATCTACCGGTTGGCCGTAGGCAGGTTGATCCTCATAGTAACCCACTTTCAGCACTTCCGGTGCAAGATAACCGGGAGTACCGCGTGTCTCTATTAATCAGGTAGATAAGTGCATGGAAAATGAGTAGATTTAGCGGACAGATACGTGTAGATTTCCCACGTACCCCGGAGCAAATCTGTCCCAAAATTAATAGCGACAGGCAGCCTCAGTATCACAGTCAAGCATACTCTATTGGGTCCTTGTGTAGCTCGGTCCAGACATCTTGCTTATGGGGTCTACTATCAACGACTTGTGCCTAGACAGAGTAGAATTCAGTCCATACACCGAACAACCCCAGTAGCCATAGAGGAAAGTAAAACCATGCAGCAAACTTTAACAAAACAAAATCATGAGTAAATTTCGCGGGTTGGGTGATCAGTGGAAAAAGTAGAAAGACAGAACCATTAGTGCAAAGGAGTGTGGTAGTTACACCTAGTGAAATGCTTGTGCACAAAATAAATCGGGTCTCTGAAATTCCCAGATATTTCCATAACAGGTCATGTGAGTTATTCTGAATAACATAACAAAAAGGGTATAGTGAGAAATAAGTACGGTCGGCGGGACGATTACTGTTTGACCACAGCCGGACATGGTTCGATGTCGCGACCAGTCGCGCTCTTGTATTCAGAAAACTTTAGTTTTCCTTACTTCTTCATACTCGTTATTTTTCAGCACTTCCAATTGAGGTTGTTATTGGGATAAAACGGAAAGCCTCCGCATCCAGTGTATGGTTAATGGCTGTTTGAACTGAATTGAACCGATGGCACCGGAAGGCGCATTGACGGTCGCCCGACAGTCCTTTGCGGTCAACGAAATGTTTTTCATAAGTTTCGAAACGACTGATGCGAATGAAGATGATTTTTGGTTAGCGGATTCAAGATTGTATAAAACAATCCATTAGGCCCAGTTTGTATGAACATCTCTACTCACAAAATTCGAGAAGCACTCAAGCAAATATCGATTCCTGACCTAAATCCGCGTACTTTCTTGGGTCACGAAACACGGATTCAAAATTGTACTACATCGTGAGTTGGTATCAGTACAGATCGCCAAATGCAGTGCGCTTTGGAAGTACGGATTAGCTTTCACATGGCGTGTAACAACTCTGTGATGGGGAAGAAGACGACAGAGAATGAGAATAGCCATCATTTAAATATACATTGTTGGCATTGCTTACCGCGGAGTTCATCTTCGTCATCTGCAAAAACAGCCAAGCCAAAATCGGTGAGTTTGATGTTGAGATCGTCGTCTAAGAGGATATTTTCTGGTTTTAAGTCTCGGTGAACAATGTGCTTGCTATGAATGAAAGAAACCGCATCAAATAGCTGCCGCATGAAAGCGCGTGTCCGTTTCTCAGAAACGGTAACTTTGTGCGTCAAATAGTCGAACAACTCACCACCAGTACAGCTGAGAAGACAGTTATCAGATAAAGTAAAACAGACTTACACTTCGAAAACCAAGAAAATATAGGCATCACCCTCAAAAACATCGTGCAGTTCAATTATGTTAGGGTGTCCTGCAACTCGCCGTAGGATCGATACTTCTCGCATGCACTCGGACCGAATGATATCCGGGGCGTCCACACCGCTATTCAAGTCCAAAATTTTCACTGCAAATTCGCGCTGTGATTGCTTTTCTATACATCTTCGCACAGTGCTGCTGGCCCCAGAACCCAGGATATCTTTGACTTCATATTTGGAATAAAATGATTTCGCCAAACTAGTATCTAGTACGGCGTTGTCTTTTTCGGGATCAATAATAGTCATCTTTTGCGAGCAGTATGAGATAGCGTGTATTTTGTGTAATCCAACTGAATAAACTGGTTCAACGTGAAGCCTTTTACTGTTAAACGCTCAGTATGATTTCATTCAGTCTTGGTTATAATACACTTTGGGAAGCTAGGTCCAGCTGACAGCACTGTGAAGACACCAGTAAAGTTATCACCGGATCTGAAAAAAGCAAAAGTTTATGGATTCATTGTAACAGTGAATGACTGAAACTCTCTTGAACTATTTAATAAAAGTCAATACGAAGCTCGAGTTTAAAATGAATAATCTGCAAAACCAACACATTGAACAGACTGGAAAAATTAAACTGGAAAAACTTATATTCACAGCATCGTTACTGCCGCTTGCGCAAAGGCTAGAGTTGCATTTTCAAAAAACCATTCTTCGAGGTGGGACACCTAGCACTACGATAATGCACATCGCTAAACACAATGAACATGATGAACAACTTACAACTCGATCGTTACGCTCGTCAAAATCATGCTCGCACAGATGTTCGCACATCGTGCACACTCGTTGATTCACCTGATTCCACACCTCACCCCCGCACACCTATGTTTTCATATTCTTCGGGATCTGCAGTCGGCAGCACTCGAGGTAGTGTCTCTGAGGGAAGTCCTGTTCCTGTTCTCTCGCGTGCTCCTTCGTCTAATATCCAAGTCTCCGAACCCGCTTCCGCCAGCTGATATTCCTCTTCGCCCCAGGCGTCCTTTCAAACTGACCACATTTAATGTACGAACGGTGATGCGTATAAGACAAAAGGCGTATTCAGCTCGTACGCTGGAGACCCTTACCATCAACGTGTGTTGTATTCAAGAGATTCGAATACAAGACTCCAGATCGGTCGTACGATTGATGCCACCATCCAATCCTTCTGAAAATGTCCACTTGCGTCCCGGCTTATCCCCTACAGATTGCAGTCTAGACGCGATCAAATGTGTCTTCTACCAAGCGTTGCACGACCTCCTACGTAAAGCAAAACGGGGTGATATCATGATTTTGACTGGAGACATGAATGCTAGAGTCAGTCGTCTGTCTTCAAACAAGGCGCATTAAAGAGGCCCTTTCGGCTTTGATTCCTGTCGTTCAGAAAACGGGGAACGGTTGCTGGCTATGTGTTCAGATAACCACCTGTTTCTCGCCAGTACGAACTTCAGACGTTCTAATCGCCGGTACGCCACGTGGCGTCAGCCCTCTTGGAGTCAGCAATGGTCGCGTATAGACCACGTCGCAACTAGCTACAGACGGCGGGCTGTATGCAAGACTGCCGGTCGTACTGGAGCACTCCCCTTGACTCCGATCACACGCTAGTCTGCACTAAGCTGCCCATGTGCTTCGATGGACGTGCCAAACGTACGATTCAGAAGCGGTTGGGCTGCGATATACTGTCTCATCCGTCTTGCCTCTCAACTTTTCGAAACGCTCTAGCTGAAAAGCCAGGACCAAGACTACCAGATAACATCAACCAACACTGGTTGTTTATTAAGAATGCTTCGCAGTCTGCTGGAAAATCGAGTTGTGGCCTGACTCGTCGTGTCGTGGCGTTCTGGATTTATGCTGAGTCTCTGCGCCTTCTTCATGCACGCGAGTCCATCCCGACTGACAGTGAGCATAATGCAGCACGACTCACAACGGATGTGAACTCAACGCAAGTCTTCCTAGAGACCACAAAGTCTGGTGATCATAAAAAACATCAGAGATGAAACACGCTGCTGCTGTGCGAAATTCTCGCAAGTTGTTTCATCTTACCTGAGTCGCCGGTAGGAAGCCAGTTGGTGTGAGCGAAACGATTTGTGAAGCTGACGATTCATCTATCCACAGTATTCAGCGACCTCTTGTACGCTAGACGTGGCATTTTAAAGCACAACTTAGTTAGTGTCCAGTGTCAGTCTAGCTCATAGCTTTTTGGGCACATGTCCCGTAGTAGTTTTCGACAGACCCACCTTCTGAGGTGGATATCTGCAAGGAAATCCAAGCCGCAGGACGTCATAAAGCACCGGGCACCGATGGCCTTTTCGCAGCCCTATTTAAAGACGGTGGGATGGAGCTTGTCAGAGAACTCCAGGTTTTGTTCTCCAAGGTCTGGCACTCTGCGAAAGTTCCCTCCTTGTGGAGGGAATCTATTGTTGTCCACCTCCTTAAGAAGGGCTTGCGCAGTGACTGAGCCAACGTTCGGGGTTAGGGTCTAATCCTAATAGCGTCTCGCTTCGCGCATTGCACAACACAAGTGAATAGAGACGAATAGCCTGAGTTTCGTACCGGTCGTGGACGGGTCAATCAAATCTTCACTCTCCGACAGCTGTTAGAACACCGTTATACCTTCCAAAAGCCAACGATCGTTGTGTTTCTAGACATTCGCCCGGGCTTCGACGCCATCGATGGGTCTGCACTATGGTACTGTTTTTAGAGCATGGTCTACATGAAAAGTGTGTGTTGGTCCTTAGTGAGTTGTATCGTCATACCTCACGTTGGATAAGGGCCTATGGCCAGCTTTCGCCACCCTTTTCCGTCTCTAACGGAGTACGACAGGGCTTCACTATATTCCCATTTCTTTTCCCTTTTGCTAGAAAGGACAACCTACAGAACGCTTTATCTGGTCATCCAAACGATGGGGTTGAATTTTACCAAGGGAACAGCGCCATACGCACCATCAACCGACAATAATGGTTTTCTTTGACTTGAAATGCATCTTTGATTCAGTTGACCGAACAGCGCTATTCAGTGCTCTTCAGCGAAAAGGTGTCACAAGATTTCGTGAATCTACTGAGTTCATTGTACTCTCACACTTGTGACCGCGTAAGGGTTTACAGTGAACTATTCAATCCATTCGAAACGACCAGTAGTGTTCGACAAGGATGCCCCATTTTGCCGTTTCTGTTGAACTTCGTGATGGACGAGATAATAAAGAATGCCTTGTGAAATCTTCAGGATATAGGCATCAAACTAGTAAATGGTGAAAAGCTATAGCCCAGATTACGCTGATGACTTTGTCTGTTCGTTCGGGTGCACGGAATATGCGCAACGTGCACTAGAGACTCGCAAGCGCTGTAGTTGGATTCGGCATGCGCTTTGCATCTTCAAAGTGTAAATTGAGGCTGCAAGACTGGAAGTCAACGATTCCGAGCTTGATGCTTGATGTTGAGGTGCTTGCAACTACCGACCGCTTCACTCACCTCGACAGCTGCTTAAGGACGCGTAAGAGTATGTTTATATGCAAAGCTCGAGCGACGTACTTTGGAATGAAGCACTTGCGGGGGCGACCTGACATTTCACCGAAGTTGAAAGGTCACGTGAATTGAGCCACGATGCTTTCAGTTTTGTTGTTTAGTCGCAAGACTTGGGTTCCGTGTGGGAAATATTCGTCACCCTGAGGTTTTCGACCATCGATGTCTGCCTAATATCGCTTAGGTTGGATGGAATAACCGAGTGAGCAATGCTGAGATCGGAAATCGAGTATTGGGTACTAGTTCAGAAAAAGTTCTGTCACATAGTATCCAGCTTAGTAGACTTCGTTGGTTGGGGCACGTGTTACGTATGACAAACACACGTCTACCATACCAAGCCCTGTTTTCCGTTCCTCCTACGGCTTTGAAGAAGCCACACGGAGGTCAACGAATGATGTGGAATGAGAAGATGTACAGCGAACTTAGGAAAAGTAGGTGCTTCACGTTTTCGTGGTTGGGGTCCAAAAGATCCCTTAACCAGTTGGCTGGAGACACTGAAGGATATGTCAGCGTACTGTGAACAGTGGCGATCGTGTTGTCACTTTCTGTCGAATCAGAATGATTGATCAGTGTGTGTTTGTACAGTTGGACTGTGTATTCCGTGTGTTGGCTACTAGGGCGTTCTTTCCTCTTCCCATTCCTGTAAGTCTACTCCATGCCCATCTTTCAGGTTTTTTCTTTCTATTTCCACGTGCAATATGGTGAAAAAAGCAGTGGTCCGTGGGGCCTGCTATTCTTTTCAGCGCTGTACGATGATGATGAGGAAACAGCGCTTTGACCTAGAGCACGCCGAGGATATCACCTTGCTTAGTGACAGTGCATAAGCAATTCATCACACATTAGACCACTTTACGACTGAAGGGTCCCCATATGATATTAGTTTTGCGTCTTTAAAATGGAAGGTACTTGTTCAAGACCGGCAGGAGCCTGCGCCTGTAATCACTCTTAGTGACGATCGGTTAGCAATAGTTGAAAGCTTTAAGTACTCCGGCAGCTTGATCACAGGTGGTGGTGGTTTTGTGGAGGTGATCACATCACGAACTGTGTGGGCCAGAGTAGCTTTCGCGAATCTGTGCATTCCGTGGTGCCGCCATGACACCCGGCTTCTCCTCGAGGGAAGGGTGTACAGTGCCACAGTTTGTAGCGTTCTTATTTACGGTTTCGAGACCTGGCCCCTACGCGTTGAGGGTGCTCGGCGGACTTCTGTATTCGACCATCGGTGTTGGGTGATCGGGTTTCTAGTGCTCGCGGTCAGGTTGGCGTTGGGATTGCTTTGAGCTTGAGAGCTGAGCGTGCACTGCTAGACTGGATTCCAGTCAGCAGTCATGTGTGCGCGGTTCCGTTCGACGGTTCTGTGCATGTCAACAGCACCAAGCTGAAGCGTCCATGCTTGTTCGTTGTGTCCGTGTATGCGCCCACTGAGTGCAGGTTTTCCGAAACCAAAGACGATTTCGATCAGGATTTGTCTTAACTGCTTCAAAGCATCCGCTCTACAGATGCGGTGGTCATTACTGGAGATTTCAACCCCCAAAATGGCCGTTTGCGAAGTTTCATAAGGCACATCGGAGGCCCGATTGATATACCAGTCGATGCAGGCAGATATCACTCCTCCATCAGAAATGGAAGTTATGCGCCAGATAGGTTGCCTGAAATGGTACAAAGCCGCTGGACCGGATGGGTTTTCCCTCCAAGAATAGAAGCGAAACTTTGATTTCGGAGTTAACGAAAATTTTCCGGGTTATTTGGGGCAGTGAGCAGAATCCTGGGGAATGGTGTGAATCGGTGTTTGTGCCGATTTCCAAGAAAGGTAACAGGTCCTCTTGTGAAAACCACAGAGGAATTAGCTTGGTAAATATCGCGTCCAAACCACTCACCGGGCTTATTTTCCACGGATTATCCAGCGCCCGCGAAATGTGTACGCGTGACTCTCAAGCCGGTCTCAGATCCGATCGATTTTGCATCGACAGAGGGTTGGAGCGTGCTCCCATCTTGAGAAACCCTCACAATCTCTCGCATTCCATCTGAGTCACCGGAACAAAATTAGTAGACGTGAGCGAAACCATCTGTGGATCTCACGGTTCGCCTATGCAAAATCAGCAGCGGCGTCTCAAACGCTATAGTGCTTCAATTTGTAGTGCGATTTTCGCGACAACCTCAACTATCTCATTTTGACATTTAATCAAACCGTTTTTTCCGTTCATGGTTCCTAATAGATAAAATTAAAACTGCTTCAGCCTATTCACTCATAGATTGTTTTACATACCCACACAGTCACTTCTGATTTAACTTTGACGGCATCTGACCCATACAAGCACATATACACACGCAAATATTTTGAATTTAGCGTTCGCACTCACATGTACCAAACACAATCGACCGTAGACCATCCCAGAAGACAAACGTCACTGACTGACTCGGCGTCCTGTGTCATTCCTCGACTTAAACTGCTGGACACAGGGAACATTAATTTCACTACAAACTCATCGTTGAGCTGGTATCCAGTGTTATTTTTCCCCACAGCTACTCCGACACACGTCCCGTTGTTTACTTTGACAGATTCATCTACCTAGATGGAGATCCACAAGCAAATAAAAGCTTTAGAACGCCATGAAGCGCTGGTCTCAGACGGCCTTCCATCAACCCTATTTAAGCACGGCAGAATATAACTTGTTAGGAGAATTCTCTGAGATCTGTAATTCAGAGGTTGGCTCCGTATTGGTGTGCTCATCTTAAAGAGCGCACGTGATAAGCGCGCTAATCACAAAGTACAGGCCAGATCTCAGATTGAAGCTTTTAGCGTCCGCAGTAAATCACAGGCTTTGTACAAGCGGGAAGAGCAGACTGGTTTTCACTCTGGGGAGATCAGTTCACGAATAGCAAAGGCCAGAACAGCTTTAGTCAAACTGACGTCTGCGACATCAGGCTCTTTCTTAGGGGACGAGTGTAAAATACTACGGTTCGTAGCGTTTTGCTTCATGGTTGCGAGACCTCGCCATTTCGTGATGAGAATGCTGTCTTTCCATGTTCGATACCCGATGTTGCCAAAGCATCGCTCGCGTCTGGTTGGAAAATCAATTGAGTAGTGACAGTGTGCGTCGTCGTGTTAGGTAAGGATAACTGCCCTCTTGGTCGCTCTACACCGCCTCCGATGGCTCGGTCACATTTTACAAATGCCTGCCCATCTTATACCTTTGCATGCTCTCCGCACATCCTGGTTGAGGCTGGAAGAAGCGACGCGGCGGTCAGGCCATGGCATGGCGTAGAGGTATGAAGAAGCTCCCAACAACATTGGTTTCGGCTAGTGCTTCCCGCCTCTCTGGTTGGGGCTCAAGGGACGAAGATTGTCATTGGTAAGATACACTGAGGGGCATGCCTGAAAATAGAAGTCAGTGGTGCGAATTCTGTGCTGTCAGTCCGTCGCACTCTTGTGTCCCATAATTACACAAATTTCATTCCAACAAACAAAATGGCGAAAAAACATCAAAACGTGCACGGCGAAAAAAGGGCATTTTACATTTCTACTAACTGTCCTTTTTACCGTGTTCCACTCCTGCTCTCCGAATTTTGTAAGTCGTGTTGCTGCGTTGGCACCATAGCGCAATGCAACCGATGGATATTGTAATACTCGATCGTTACGCTCGTCAAAATCATGCTCGCACAGATGTTCGCACATCGTGCACACTCGTTGATTCACCTGATTCCACACCTCACCCCCGCACACCTATGTTTTCATATTCTTCGGGATCTGCAGTCGGCAGCACTCGAGGTTGTGTCTCTGACAGAAGTCCTGTTCCTGTTCTCTCGCGTGCTCCTTTGTCTAATATCCAAGTCTCCGAACCCGCTTCCGCCAGCTGATGTTCCTCTTCGCCCCAGGCGTCCTTTCAAACTGACCACATTTAATGTACGAACGGTGATGCGTATAAGACAAAAGGCGTATTCAGCTCGTACGCTGGAGACCCTTACCATCAACGTGTGTTGTATTCAAGAGATTCGAATACAAGACTCCAGATCGGTCGTACGATTGATGCCACCATCCAATCCTTCTGAAAATGTCCACTTGCGTCCCGGCTTATCCCCTACAGATTGCAGTCCAGACGCGATCAAATGTGTCTTCTACCAAGCGTTGCACGACCTCCTACGTAAAGCAAAACGGGGTGATATCGTGATTTTGACTGGAGACATGAATGCTAGAGTCAGTCGTCTGTCTTCAAACAAGGCGCATTAAAGAGGCCCTTTCGGCTTTGATTCCTGTCGTTCAGAAAACGGGGAACGGTTGCTGGCTATGTGTTCAGATAACCACCTGTTTCTCGCCAGTACGAACTTCAGACGTTCTAATCGCCGGTACGCCACGTGGCGTCAGCCCTCTTGGAGTCAGCAATGGTCGCGTATAGACCACGTCGCAACTAGCTACAGACGGCGGGCTGTATGCAAGACTGCCGGTCGTACTGGAGCACTCCCCTTGACTCCGATCACACGCTAGTCTGCACTAAGCTGCCCATGTGCTTCGATGGACGTGCCAAACGTACGATTCAGAAGCGGTTGGGCTGCGATATACTGTCTCATCCGTCTTGCCTCTCAACTTTTCGAAACGCTCTAGCTGAAAAGCCAGGACCAAGACTACCAGATAACATCAACCAACACTGGTTGTTTATTAAGAATGCTTCGCAGTCTGCTGGAAAATCGAGTTGTGGCCTGACTCGTCGTGTCGTGGCGTTCTGGATTTATGCTGAGTCTCTGCGCCTTCTTCATGCACGCGAGTCCATCCCGACTGACAGTGAGCATAATGCAGCATGACTCACAACGGATGTGAACTCAACGTAAGTCTTCCTAGAGACCACAAAGTCTGGTGGTCATAAAAAACAAAGCACAAATTCCGTTGACCACAGCCACTCACCTTCTAAAGGACAGTCTGGATTTCCAATGCCTACTCTATACCAGTAATACATTTTTCCCAACAGTCATTGGCGAATAATATCGATTTTAGTTTGCCTTTGAGCGTACCTACATCTAATTATTGACTGCTATGAAGTGTTATGAGCACTTACTTCCTGTTTACTTCCTGTATATATGTCTTCGGAGATCTTTGTTCATGTCTACCGAGCTCAGCTACTCAGTCTATAGCATGGGAGTTGTAATCAGTCGAACCATTGCCTACAATGCACAAGCTAATGCACAAACCCAAACGCATGAACGGCACAATATGACAAGCTATAACTCGAGAATTTAAGTCCTCAAGGTTGGTCATACCTCGCCAGTAGGAGGTTCACTTTGATGTCTGGCATTTGATAAAATATCTGCTATAAACGATGACCAACTAAAATCCACAACAGCGAACGTTTCGACACAGCATACTAGCCACGTCGCGGATCTCCTTACCGAGTTAGTTGGTCAATTCTGACTGTATCCTGCTTCGATGAGACCACCGACCATGGAATCCGCTTGATGACGAAGTTCAGCCTTCTGCTTGTAACCTGAACTACGCTCGAATAGTTCTCCTCGGGGGTAAAGAGGAAGCTTTTTGTGTATGACATTTGGTTCCTATGCCAAATGAAGATGGGAGGACCTTTGTAATGTGCCACAATCTGGAATTACACGCCATATACCCTCAATGGAGACACAATCATCGGAATAATGCAAGTATTCTGAACCCCTCAAAACACATCAGGAGGTGGAGAAGCACGAGGTTGAGAAAGATACTGAACAAGAATATCAAGAAGATCGAACTTCGTCGATACTCCTTACGAAGCAAAGAAGTTTGACTTAGCCAAGGCCGCGCGGTTCAAAAACTCATCGCGCGATTTCCAGTATATTTTCAGGTAGGAAATTGTTTCAAACACATGAGCTGAACGAAATGTTCGAAAGATTCATATCGTGAACCTTTTACCGTTGTTCAGTGATCTGCCTTTCAGCTCACCTGCAATATTCAGAAAAGAAGATAAATAAAAGATCCGGGAATATCTGGACTTCAGTCTCGTACCCGCGAATTACTTCAAGACTTCCTCAGACGAAGAGTTACGCGCGTAGTAGGGCACCTTTGAAAATCATTCGCATCTCCAACACCGTTATCTATGCCCCATCTACTGCATTGCAAACGGACACATATGTAAACCGTTTAAAATATTCTTCTGCGTTTTTGCCAGTCAGCAAGGTCATAGACTTCGAATTTGTCCCGCGAATTGTAATTTGTTGCAATGAAGCCTGTTGTTTTCGTAAACAAAAACTTCTTAGTTAATTTTACTGGGTCTTTTTATTGCATACTTATGCACCAGCGCAAATGTAAGCGGTATACCCAAATGCCATAAAGGTCCATTGCACGACTAGGGATGGCCAGTAAGTGGACCCTAAAACTTGGAGTGGTAGAGACGTAAGGTCCCAATAAGTCAGGTGTGATAACGAGTCGGATGACAGTGGGTTACTGTCTACCACCAATGGCCTTGTTTCATTGATCAGAAGATCAAAGCCTACAAAGAGGCTTCGCCTATTTTGTTTTCCCCAATCGATTGTTGAAATACGCCAAAATCCTCTTCTTAAAGACTTTACTCATTATTTACAAGCCAAATGACAGAATTTTTCAACAGTATCAATCGTACACGGCAATATGTGGATTACCAGTTATGTAGTGCTACCGGTGTAACAGACACCTATACACACTAACAAATTTGTTTATCTGAAGTTACCGACTTTGGTGGCGCCACTTGCTCCACCTGTATACAATATCTGCACGCTCTTGCGTTCCTCTAATACACACTTTATCCTGCTCCACTGTTCGACTTTTTCTCCTTTGCGCGCTGCCAAGTACAATCGTTATCGTGCTACGCAACTAAGGACCAAGGGCTATAGACTCTTTACGGGAGCAGATCCTGACTTCCCTGATGAGCCCGAACAACAAATTCATTCAACCAAGGACGCTCGTAAGTCCGTGAATCACATCTATTCGTTCATATATATATATATATATATATATATATATATATATATATATATATATATATATATATGGACCAAAGAGCTATGGAGGATGGCCTCCTCAAGTCGGAGATGCAATCATGCCTGACAGGTCGATGGGTAGAGGCCAAACGAAGTCCAACATCTGGTTCAAATGACTATGCCCCTGGAAGGGACACTCCCGTGAATAAACACGGAGAGAAACAGTTTACCGGTCTAAAAACCTCCACTAGATGGACGTAGGAGTGGAGTACCTGGGGTTTCTCTCGACGGTGGGAGAACTCATCGCACTTCATTGGACAATTATCGCCCACCTAAGCTCAGTAGCCTCCAGCCCAAACGATGCTGCCCCGTCCACGTTCCGCTTGCTCCATTAGGTGCATGGGGCTGAGGACTGAATCCGAAAAGCGGATCGATAACGAAGCGCCAGCAAAGACTAGAAAAACGCATGCAGTATTCAGGTCTCACATGACAGACCAGAAAATGTTCCTTCACGGGTTCTTCCGTCATGTTCCCGTGCTGGGTTAAAGCCCCACTGCCTTTTGCGTGGAACTTTTGAGTCAAATGCTCCGGTTAGGGCTCCCGAAGAAAAACCACTTCTGCGGTCTGGGCAGCCGCGAAGTATGATATGCCCAGAAATCACCAGCGGTCAGTCGGGAAACATTCCTTATCTCTCTGCTCTTCATCCTTTACGTTCCAATTATAAATGCATACGAGTAGCCACACTGAGTCATGACTGTGAACTTGTAGCTCTCTGAAAGGGTACAAACTAAGGACAGGGGAAGAAAGAGAACCAATTCTCCGACCTAAGCAACCTTTTCACCTAGCTGCTTTCAACGTCCGCATATATATTAGCAAACGGGGAAACAGGCTGTCCTAGCTAGAACTCTTGAAACCTTTAACATAAACGTGTGTTGTGTCTCCGAAACATGCATATAAGACCGAACTTCAGTGTTAATACTTCGCTACCCTGACACAAGCTCGGCTTCTCGTCTTACTCTTCGCGTGTCAGGTGATTCGGTGTCTAGTGCTCGTGGTCAGGCTGGCGTTTGCATCGCTCTGAGCGTGAAGGCTGAGTATGCACTGCTCGACTGGATCCCAGTCAGTAGCCGTCTGTGTGCAGTTCATTTGAATGGTTCTGTGCATATCAACGGCACTAGACTGAAGCGCCGATGCCTGTTTGTCGTTTCTGTGTATGACCCAACTGACTGTAACTCTCCTGAGAATAAAGACGAAGTCTACCAGGATTTGTCTCACCTGTTCCTCAGCGTGCGCTCTATGAACATCATGGTTGCTGCTGGTGATTCGAATGCTCAAGTCGAAAGACGAGACGAGACGGAGAGGAATGTGGAAGGCTGATACTGCGTCTCAGCCGCTCGAAATGATAACGATAATCGACTCATTCAACTATGTTCCGACCATGGACTATTCCTAACGAGTACAAATTTCTAGCACAAAAAGAGACACCGGCTAACTTGGCGTCCTCCTGCGTTTTCACAGCGTTGGACTCAGGTCGACCATATTGCTGTCGGTTACCGCTGGCGCGGATCAATTTCAAGACCGTCGATCATTTTGGTCCACGTCTGTAGACAATGATCATGCTCTTGTCCGCGCGCGCCTCAGCTTGCACCTCGTCGGTGGCCGAAGCAACGCCAAAGCAAACCGTCCCCCACAGCTGCTACTGGACGATAACCAACGGCTTGCTTCCCGAACAGCATTATCCACCAGGTCATCGATGCAACCAAATGCCTAGGATCCAGAAGAGCGATGGACAGAGATCAAACAGGCTATACGTGCGGCTGCTGATGTTACCCAAGGTCCAATAACTAGACACACATAGAAACGACGGATACCTGTATCCTCAGTTGCACTGTTAGAAGTGCGCAGATCGATTCCTCCGGATTCCAAATACAATGAGGCACGGAGATGTCTTAAACGCCAACTGATTCGGAGCCTGAGAAATGACCGCGAGCAGTGGTACGCTGCGAAGTGTAGGAAGATGGGAAAAGCTGCGGTGATTGGCAACAGTCGCAAACTTTTCCTTTTGATTAGACAAACTGATCCATGTGAACCAGGCATTAGCCAATTGATCAAAGGGGCGAACGGCTCACTGATTTAAACTCAGGAGCGTCGTCTAATTCGCTGGGTGGAGCATTTCGAGATGCAGTTTAATTGGCCTTTATACTCTTCAGGTTTGATAACTAGCGTTATGGGTATAGCTCTTGTTGTAGATACCAGTCCTCCGTCAGAAGCGGAGCTTCTTGTTGAGATAAGCTATCTTAAACGACATAACGCTGCCGGACCAGATGGGTTGCCTCCATCTATTTTCAAAGACGGTGGCCCAGCACTTCTACTGGAGTTGACGAAACTCCTCGGTTTGATATGGGAGAAGGAATAGATTCCCAAGAGTTAGTGTGAATCGGTGATAGCACCGACTTATAAGAAAGGTGACAGGTCCTCCTGTGAAAACCACAGAGGAATAAGTCTGGTTAGCATCGCATCCAAACCGCTCGCTGGTATTATTCTCCACCGCTTATCTAACGCTCGCGAACAATATTCGCGCGAGAATCAAACTGGGTTTAGACCTGGTCGAGGTTGTATTGATCACATCTTCACTCTCCAGCAAATTTTAAAACAGACACACCTTCCGCAGGCCCACTATCTCCGTTTTTATTGATCTTGAAGCGGCCTTCGACTCAGTCGACCGCACAGTTTTCTGGTGCAACCTCTTGCTAAAGGGTGTGCCAGAAAAATTCATTTCCATCGCAAAATCTCTTTATATTAATTACCGAAGACGAGTTCGGTGGTATTTCACCCGAGTTCACCACGAGAAGTGATGTACGTCAGGGTTGCCTCCTTTTTCCTTTTCTCTTTAACCTTTATGATTGATATGGTCCTAGAGACTGCACTTTGTCAGGTGAGAATAGCGGCACTGAACTTTTCCCGAGTGGAAAGGTATCAGACCTTGAGTATGCGGACGACATAGTTCTTCTAAGTGGAGATCCGGGTAAGTTGCAAGCTTTTCTACAAAGCTTGACGGATTGCTTAGCGATGTTCGGTATGCGTTTTGCACCTTCACAGTGCAAAATGCTGTTGCAGGACTGGGTTGGTCCAACGCCAAACCTTTTAGTGTCTGGGGAGACTTTGAACGTGGGAGACAAGTTCTGTTATCTGGGGAGGTGCATCTCACCCGGAGGTCGGATATCGGATGAAGTGTCTCTGCGTATACAGAAGGCTCGTTTGGCATTTGCCAACCTGAGTCATCTGTGGCGTCCACATAACATCCGTTTATCCATCAAGGGTCGAGTGTACGCTGCAGCAGTCAGGCCCATGTTTCTGTATGGTTCGGAGACATGGCCACTGCGGGTGCAGAACATAAGAAGATTGTCGGTGTTTGAACGCCGATTTGTTCGTACTATTGTTCGAATCTGGTGGGAAAACCGTGTGAGCAATGCTGAGGTTCGGCATAAAGTCTTAGGTTCAAGGACCCAATCATTCAATGAGGGACTTAAACTCATCAGGCTAAGATGGTTGAGACATGTGTTACGCATGTTCCCTGACAGGATCCCCCGGCGTGCTACATTTGCTGAGGCGGGTACCGGCTGGAAGATGAGTAAGAGTGGTCAGTCCATGACATGGAAGAAAGGTATGAAAAGCCTAACTAGTGGACTTGGCCAATGTAGGGCTCGTTAGACTTCCTGGTTGAGGTCCAAGAGACTCTCCCAATCAATGGTTAGATACGTTGGAGGATATGGCCAAATGTCGCGATCAGTGGCGCCCTTGCATTCACGAACTTTCTTCATCGACTTAATCCCATTAGTGTAGTTCTCCTCCCACTCCTTTCATACTCTTTTCTCCATCATTATTTTCTTTTGAGGTTGCCGCTAGGAGATAGCAACCAAAGATACCACACCCTGTGCATGATTAATGGTAGTCTGAACAGAACAGAACAAGGGAGCGTATTCGTTACTTGCGAACTACTGGTCGTGTTCCCCGTGACGTTGCTTCCCAGAAACGCAAAGTAATTTTTGATGACTACTCTCACACAGCCGGGAAGTCTTTTGCCGTCTGAATCGCCTAGATTGAAGCGGCTGATCCAAGGGACTGAGTTAGGTAGTTAAAAGCTCTCTGCATTACTCAGAGAAATGTAGCAGCTGGTAGGGCGACTTTTCGAGGAAAACGTTCTCAAAGAGTTATGGGGTACAGCGATTGCCAAATAACATCTCAGCATTACTCTAGGTTTCCAGTCATCTTAACCTCACTGAAGCACCCAAACCAGCGGACGGTATTATGGAACGGTACCATCCACGAATCACTGCCGTAACAAATTCAAGTAGCCCCCAGCCCACCGCTCCCATTGTAGGAACACACACCGAGGACACCCTGATAACTGCTTTCGAGTGGGCTTTCATACGTTTTCCACTGCAAGCTGTCGTCACTGCAGAGACCAGAAATCGTATCACAACTCTGGACGACGTGAACGCCTCAGAAGCCCTTCCTCTGATCTCTTTTTAGTTCATCTCGATCAGGGTACCGTCGATGTCACAAACCGTTCGAGAAGACCCGGAGTTATATGAAGCCGGTTGCATCCTCCCAGTTGCCAAACAGGGAAAGTAATATCCAGACGCCGACCAACGCGGTCGGCAGCCATAATAGGAGTCGTCTGTTGTATGTTCCAAATTTATTTTCCAATAATCTGTTCCTAATTGACACCGGTGCAGCAGTTAGTGTCATTTCAAAAGAAGCAGGTGATGCAACCATTTTACCAAGCCAACAATTACGTACTGCCAACGGCACTCCTATTGCTACTTACGACCGTAAGTCTCTTACGCTCAACATAAACTTACGTTACACCTTTCGCTGGGTGTTTATGGCAGATGTCTCCTATCCCATACCAGGTATCGTTTTTCTTGGCCATTGTGGCCTACTGATCGGCTATCGATGCCGAAGAGTTGTTGACCGACAGACTTCTGTTTCCGTAACCGGCTCGTATTCCTCCGTGAACCACATCACGCCCCTATACACCGGACCTCAGGCCGAACACCTCCACGCAGAACTCTTTTCAACTTACCCGAGTATGCTAAGGCAGTTCGGGCCCCTTCCCGCGGTAACTATTGTCTCCCACCACATCGTCACTAAAGGACCCTCAGCTTTCAGCCGACCCCGTCGCTTGGAAACAGACAAGCTTCACGTAGCAAAGGATGAGTTAGAACACGTGCTGGAATTAGGCATAATGTTTCCGTCCAGTAGTCCTTGGACCTCCCCTCTTCACATGGTCCCTAAACCTAATGGCACCTGGCATCCCTGTGGCGACTATAGGGCCCTCAATCAAGCTAGGATCGCAGATAGGTACCCCATTCCACATATTCAAGATCTAACCGCTTACCTATCACGTTGTTCTGTTTTCAGCCGAATCGACCTCGTTAGAGCCCACCACTAAGTCCCGGTAGCTGAGGTTGGCAAATCTAAAACAACTGTCACAACTCCATTTGGACTAATCAAGTTATTGCGCATGCCGTTTGGGTTCAGCAATGCAGCCCAAACCTTTCAAAGGTCTATGCATGAAGCAACGTGCGGCTTGGAAAATATCTACGTGTACTTGGACGATATTTTGGTTGCACCTTAGCCAGCACGGTGTAACAATAACTCTTACCAAAAGTGAACTAGGTAGGTCCACAATCAAATTCCTAGGTCACGACATTTTAGCGTCGAGTATATAGCCTCTGCCAGGTTAGGTGGCGGGAATTCGTGACTATCCGGAACCTCACTTATACCGGCAGTTACACCAATTTTCTGGTTTGGTTAACTTCTATCGCCGGTTTGTTCCCTGCTGCACCGAAATAATGCAGCCCTTCACAGACCTTCTACGTGGAAGTAAGCGGAAATTCATATTCCCTGGCACGGCATAAGCAGCATTTACTTCAATCAGGAAAGCTATTGCCAACATAGCACTTCTTGCACAACCCAACTCTTCCGCTCCTCTGGCATTAGGGATAGACGCTTCAGACACGGCTGCTGGAGCAGTGTTGCAACAATTTGTCAATAACTCATGGTAACAAATAGCTTTTTTCTCTAAGCGTCTTTAACCTGCGGAATGACAATGCAGTACGTTTAGCAGAGAACTGCCGGCAGTTTATTTGGGCATCCGAAATTCCTGGCACATGCTCGGGGGCCAAACGCTCACAATGTTCACAGAGCATAAAGCAATAGTGTACGCTCTCCAGTCAGCTTCCGGTTGATATTCCCCACACCAGATTCGCCACTTAGACTGGATACCGGACACGTCTCTGGGGCACAATCCCATAGCAGGCGCACTCTCGCGCTTCCACAATATCGACGACGCACTACCAGTGGAGATAGATCTAGAAGCAATCACCACAAACTAAGAAACAGATCCTGAGGTCGGGCAGCTCAAAAACAACAGCTCCCTGCACCTAGTGCCGGTGACCCTACCAACTTCGGACGTAACTTCAATTTGCGATATTGCACAGAACCACCCCTGACCACCAGCTCCTGGCAAATTTCACCGACAAGTTTTTATCAGTCTCCACAACTTATCACATCCTGATGTGATCGCCTCAGTGAAACTAATCACCGAGCGTTTCGTTTGGCCTTGCATCAAACGTGACGTACGTCTTTGGGCCCGCGTGTGTCCTCAGTGCCAACGCGCTAAAATACATCGTCACACTAGATTTGCATTAGGCACGTTCTCTGCGCCAGACGCACGTTTTCATCACGCGCATGTGGATCTCGTAGGGACCCTCCCATCATCCAACGGTTGCGTCTACATTCTCACGTGTGTAGAACACTTCGTTCGCTAGTCACAGGCTATACCTACTACGCGTCCTACCTCAGAGGAAGCTGCAAAAGCATTTCTAACTGGTTAGGTAAGTTAGTTCGGTTGCCCTGTTGTCGTGACCGCTGATCGCGGTTCTCATTTTGACGATGCCTTCCACGAGCTACTGAACAAATTCGGTTGCAGACATAGCAAGACGACAGCCTATCATCCTCAGGCTAATGGCATGGTGAAGCAATTCCATCGCCAACTGAAAGCTGCCCTTCGTGGTCGTGATAACCCTTTATGGAGTGAAGCAAAACCGATGGTTCTCTTGGGACTGCGCAATACCATTACTGTCGACATGCGTGTTACGCCTAAACTGGTTTATGACTGCACATTACGATTTCCAGGCGAGCTGGTTTCTTCGTTATCACCTGAATTTTAGTTACGGGGATCGCGGAAAACGTCCTTCATAGCAAATGCGGGTAGTAAAGCCCACCCCGCCGCGGGAATAAACCCTCAGCAGCTAAACACCTACCGCCCTAGCGACCACCAGCCATGTGTTCATTCGAGTAGATGAGGTATTCCCCACTAGTTCAGTTTCGTTTTATACAACCACTAACCTCGCACTTGTGAGCTCTGGTTTCGTTGCTACCTTCCAGCATCGCCCAGTAAAGGGCGGAAGGAATAGAAGCATCAAGTGAAAAAAATCCGAAAACCAAAGTAATTAATGGAAGTCACGAAAACAAGGAAAGAGTCCGAATGCAACTCTGTCACTGGCCGCGACACCTAGCCATATCACTTAATGTTTCCAACTATTTGGTAGGCGGATCCTGTTGACCCTAACCTGGAAGTCTAACACGTCCTATGTGACCAAGTCCACTGATCACGGTTTTCCTTTTTGTCTCGTCCTATACCAACCACCACGACCCACCTTCCAATCATTACCTGCTTCAGAAAACATCATGCGCCGAGGAAGTCGACCGATAGGCACGCGTGACACATGTTCCAGTCACCTTATTCTGTTCAGATTCAGCACTTGATCCACAGACTGACCTCTGGGTCCCAACACTTTACGTCTGACCACGGCACTGTTTATACGGTGTTCTCACCATATTTGGGCATTGCTACCGGGGCGTCGATACTCGAACACCGACAAACTTCGCCTGTCTTCTATCCTTAATGGCTATGTGTCTGAGGCGTATAGAAGAACAGATTTTTTCGCCGAATTGTACACTCGACCCTCTACAGACAATCGGATGTCACGTCGGTGCCACAAATGGCTGAGGTCGGCAAAAGCCAAACGCGCCTTCTGTATACGTGATGACATTTACTCCGATATCCGACTACCTGATAAGATGTAACTGCCTAGGTGATAGAACTTATCTACTTCAGATACAGCTTCCCTGCCAACACAAGGTTTGTTGTTGAGCCAACTAGTCTTGCAGCAGAAAAACCCACCCCAAGCATTTCTACGCTGTTATTTAGGCTATCTAAAGGAGCTTGCAACTTACTTGGATCTGTACTCAGAAGAACAATATCGTCCGCATATTCCAAATCAGACAGTTTGCTCCCTGAGCAAAGATCAACGCTGCTATTCTCACACGAGGATAGAGCCACCTCAAAAATTAATTCAATTACAAATGTGCAGGGGAAAGGCGAAAGAGGGCAACCCTGACAAACACCACTTTCCGTGGTTAACTGGGTTGAAAGATCGCCGTAAGCACGAACTCGGCTTCGGCTGTTCGAATACAAGCATTGGAAAAGAGAAATAAACTTCTCTGGCACACCCTTCCATGAAAGGCAGCGCCAGAGAACTGTGCGGTCGACTGAGTCGAACGCCGCTTTCAGATCAAGAAAAACACAGATTGTGGGTCTGCGGAAGATGTGTCTGTGTTCTAAGATTTGCCGAAGAGTAAAGATGTGGTCGATGCAAAACCGATCGGATCTGAGACCGGCTTGAGGGTCACGCGTACACATTTCGCGGGCGGTGGATAACCCGTGTAAAATAAGCCCGGTGAGTGGTTTGGACGCGATATTTACCAAGCTAATTTATCTGTGGTTTTCACAAGAGGACCTGTCCCTTTTCCCATAAGTCGGCACAATCATTATCACGACGAGACTGCACCATGGTGTGGTGTGATGGCTTGTGTGCCTCTGGCCCAAAGAACTATGCAGGATGGCTTCCTTAAGTCGGAGATGGAATCATGTCTGACAGGTCAATGAGTAGCGGCCAAACGAACTCCAGTCTATTAACTGGTTGATGAGCAACATTTGGTTTTAATGATTATGCCCCTGGAAAAGACCCCCCCCCCCCCCCCGTGAATGAACACGGAGAAACAGCTTATCGTTCTGAAGACATCCACTCGATGGACGTAGGAGTGGAGTACCTGGGGTTTCTCTCGACGGTGGGAGAACTCGTCGCACTTCATTGGGCAATTATCGCCCATCTAGCTGGACAGTCCCGACCCGATGGATGTTTCCCCGTTCACGTTCCGCTTGCTCGAATGGAGTGCATGGGGCTGAGGACTGTTTCCGAAAAGGGGATCGATAACAAAGCACTAGCAAAGACAAGACAGCATGCTTGCAACAATCAGGTCTCAGGTAATAGATCAGAAGTTCCTTCGCGGGTGCTTCGGTCATTTTCCCGTGCTTGGTTACCGCCCCATTGCTTTACGGGACAGACTTTAGAGTTAAAAGCTCCGATTAGGTTTCTCGAAGGAAAAACCCTTTCTGGTGTGTGGGTAGCCGCGAAGTATGATCCACCCAGAAACCTCCAGTATCTTTCCTGTGAAGGGCCCTACCAATTTTTCCTCCTTTAATTCGATCTATATCAAGCGCCACGAGCTATTTTGGCTCTGATGAGAACATCACTTCAGGAGTGGGGTACAAATCGGATGCACTCTTTGAGCCTAGGTGTTCACTTCACTCGGCTACCTTTACCGTTCCCACCCCATCACCACTACAACCGGCTCCCTCTGGCCCATTCCGCGTTGTAAAACGAAAAGAAAAGAAATATGTAGCAGACGTTGAAGGTAGGAAAGGGACCATTAGTACAGATCGCCTCAAACCAGCCTTCGTCGAGACAGAACCCAGTCTGGACATTCCACATGCGCACAACCTTCGGTTAGTCGTCCTGAGTCAGCACTTGTTACCCCCACCAACGACTCATCATCTTTGGTTGCAACACCAAACTCCACGGAAGATATAGCTTCACCCGTCAACAGGAGAAATCGACGCGGATGACAGCTGCGACAGCCAACCGGGCTTGCACAATTTATAACCGCTGTATATATTTAGGTCCACTTTCAATGTCCCGTTTGTATGTAGTTTAGTGACACATGACTGTAGACCGCATACTTTATCACAAGAGTACCGGCAGCCTGCATCGCGCTGGTATGTCCCTCTCAGTCGAATATCCGTCGGCGCCCCGAGGCGCATCTGTTTGCGTTCCTTGCCTTCTAGCTCGTCTCGTCGGACAGAACCACATGGAATTCCGGGATCTCGCATAGCTCAGACACAACGATCGTTGGATCGTGGCTGGACTCATTTGACGCCAGACTCTGGTTCGTTCAGCGAGGCCAAAACTATTACGGGCAAACGGAACTCTGGGGTGTGCCGACGAGGAATCCAAAAACAATCATCACTCTGCAAACCCAAAAGTATGATCTAACTACGTCGGATTCTTTGTTGAGGAGGACTCAAATTTTGCGATCGGCGTACAGAGACCAGTATCGGCCACGGAGAACGGCTTGTGTTGGCTTCGCCATTGTGCTCGATTGCGGCGGGAGGAATGGAAAACGCCTCTCGCCACCAGAGCCGACTTACCAATCACGAGTCGAAACCCGACTGTGTCGGCCCTCTACTGGCGAAGAACCACATGAGGTCCAAAAAGGTTTACCTGAACAATTACCCAATTTGGTGGCACCACTTGCTCCACCTGTATACAATATCTGCACGCTCTTGCGTTCCTCTAATACACACTTTATCCTGCTCCACTGTTCGACTTTTTCTCCTTTGCGCGCTGCCAAATACAATCGTTATCGTGCTACGCAACCAAGGATCAAGGGCTATAGACTCTTCACGGGAGCAGGTCCTGAGTTAACTTAGGCGAATTCTCAAGTTATAATCAGTAAGCTCGATGCTCTGCATGGCGAAACGCGGAGGCCAAATTAATTTTGACGGAGGATCGTACGTCTGACAACTTGTGTGAAATTCCATCGAAAATGGATGACATAAGATGGTCCTATATTATTGTTCGATCCCATGGTTTGGGATCAACTGCGATTCTGAGTTCTACAGAAACTCTGGCTCTTTGATATGTCAACTTTCTGTTGCGTTATCCACACGTGAGAGCTCCTTCCTTACAATTATGCAAGCCTTCACTCCCTAGTTCAGTTCAGTGCATTGCAATCCAGGTTGTACAGGACAGGTAATGACCGCAGCAATCAAGTGCTCGTAATTCCTTCGACAGTGTGCACACAGACTAGGTGCTCACCACTGCGGAGTGTATTTCATCGACACCCTGTTAAAAATAAGAAGGAAACATAAAACCTTGTTTCACATCACCTGCGGGAGAATATACATCATGAGCGTTCCCTGAGTCACCGTGCAACAAGCGAAAATTTTGAATGGCAAAACATCCCAGACGGACCTTATTGGGTACATCAGTTCGTCTAATGAAGAAGCTCAAAACTCACTACCAGAGATAACCTCGTTCCACTTACGATATAGGGCTCTCTAAGGTCTGGACGGTCTGCTAGTCTGCCATTCCACCAGGCGGACTGTTCCAAATGCTTACCTCTCCTTCGCTAATAAAGTGCGATCGGTTATCAACCTGGCTCGAACTCTCGTCAGCTTATCCTCATGTCCCCGCAAGAATTAGTACGCACAATTGGCAAAATTTAAAGGCAAATATGGAACAAAAGACAAACAGGAAATGTAACTGCTTGGCATAAACAGCCATTTCATTTTATTCCAATGTAAGTGTCAAGTTAATAGACTACCACCTGCGCCGAAACACAACAGAGCCTAAATCCCGGATCCCGTAGTAGCACAACCGCAGGGTCAGATCAGATCAGTTCAGTTCAGTTCAGTTCAGTTTGCACAGGACAGGTAATGGCCACGGCCAATCGAGCACCCAGAATTCCTTCGATGGTATGCACGCCAGTTATGCACCCATCACTGCCGAGTGTATTTCGTCGAATCCTCGCTAAAAATGAGAGGGAAACGGAAAATCTCATCGCTCATCAACTGCGAGAGACATTATGCATCGTGAGCGTCCACTGAGACAGTATGCAATGAGCTAAAAAACTTACTAAAACTTACCCCAGAAGGACGACAGTGATACCCGTCGTCCATCCAGTTGATATACCCAAGGCTTACTACGAGGAAATATCTCGCACCACTTGCGATCTAGGGCACCTTTGTAGGATTGGACGGTCTGCAGATCTACCATTCCACCAGGCAGACCGTTCCAACTGTTCACAACCCTGTTGCTGAAGAAGTGCGATCTAGCCATCAACCTAGCACGGGCTTTTATCAGCTTCTTCTCATGTCCCCTTGTTCTGAACTGGTGGCCTTGGCCAGTGTACTTCCAAGTTCTCCCACTGGAGGGCTGCAGTGTTCTCACGGTGCTTCGACTGCCAAATGGTCCGGATGTTGTGATTTCTGGGTGGTGGACTGCAAGAAAAAGAATGAAAAATAGGTTCTTTTCAATTCAGTTCAGTTTGCACAGGAATTGGTTTGGCCAGAGCCAATCGTGTGTCCAGAAAGTTGTGTTGTCGGCGCATTTCCGTAGCTCCCAGCACTGCGTGGTTTTCTTTTTCTGAAAGGCAGAAATTTTGTGCTGTATCAGCCCTGGCAGAGAAAGGTGGAAACAATGAATAAATTGCGTCCGACCCTAAAAACTGCTCAACATAACTCGGGGTATAGTGCCACCCGAAGTAGGTCTACTGCTTTCTTAAAAGCTTTCTCTGCTGTGGTATTTATGACCTCCTCCGGGAGCTTATTCCAGTAGGGTACCACTCTATTAGAGAAGTGCTTCGCCCCAATTTGGAGCCTCGAATGCTTCCTTTGTGACCTAAGGATGTGCCTGTAACGTACATGCGTGGAAGTCGTCCCTAGCCGTTGTCACATACTTGTGTTGTTGAGACCATACTCTTTAATTTATTTACCCTGGAACAAGTACAACATGCATCAATCACTACACTTCAACATTCGTTTATATTTTGCTCACGTGATATGGCACAATTTTGAATTGAACTTGGACTGCCGTGACGGTGGTACCTGACATTGGCGCTTGTTGAACTCTGGTCCTCGTTGTTAGACGTTGTGGCCGTACAGTCGAGGTTTGTACATATTTATATGCGTATAACTTGTTAATCCAGTACAGTAGAAACTACGAATCAGTATTGTTCTGGTTTTGGGATTCGTGTTGAATTGGCTACTCTTTGCTCACAGTCGGAATAACCGTTACAGTACTCAACTTGAAATCTCTACGAGGAAATCAATCAGAAGTGCCAAGAAGAGGACAAAGACAAACGGAAGCTGGACAGGAAGTAACCCGGCAAGTCCCTGGGGTATTTTTGGGTGATACTGATTCCTTAGACATCGCTGGGTTTACTAGTCCTATCAGTGCAATTTCATGCACCTCAGCTAGTGGCATAGAATTTAAAGGTGATAATATCTATCGATTGAGAATAGTTGGATTAGAAACCCAGCTTAGGCAGGCTAGGGAAGAAGCGGTATCTGCCAGGAAAGATCAACTCCAGAGACGGGAGCGAGAGGTGACTTTGAAGACCACAGAGCATACAGCCAGTCGGACTAGCAGTTTCGTGGAATGATTAAAGTCGACTTGTACCAGTGTAATCCACGCTATTGACTTACCAAGAGTAGAATTGTCCCCATTCCGGAGCGCGGAACAGTACTGTAAATTCGTTAAACAGTACGAGAACTTTGTGGAAAGGAGAGTACCCGACCCAGGACAGAGATTCATGTATTTACTGCATTACTGTGGTGGAAGGGTCAGGAAAGCAATCGACGGGTGCTCGATGCTGGATCCCGAAGAAGGTTACACTAGAGCACGTGAAATTCTGAAAAACCTATTTGGGCAACCATTTAAAGTCGCCCGGAATTTGATCGATGCCGTACTATCAGAGACAAAACGCTCCAAAGACGAGTCGGGCTCTCTGGCCAGCCTGATGATAAAAATGCAGAACTGCAGCATCGCTCTGGATCGCATAGATTACCGATCAGGCCTGAACGCACTGTACGCATTGGAGACCGTAGTGCGCCGATTACCCAAATAAGTGCAGGGTAGACGGGCCGAGGAAGCCGAAGGGATCAGTAGGTTTGGGCGAGAGTCCACGTTCGAAGACCTGACGCTGTTTATAGACAGTCAAGCCCGGATAGCAGACAGTCGTTTCGGCCAACTTGTGCGCGAGACGAGCAAGTTGCCTAGGATTATGACGACGCAAACCTGGACCAGGGAACCAAGTGGAAGCCAACCATGGGCGAACGCACACGCATTATCTCGTGAAGGTGAAAACTTGTCAGTGTGTAAGGTTTTGTGGGGCTTCTCGTCGTCTGGTGGAATGCCCTCGCTTCCGCAACGTAGACGTCGACGAACGATGGGAAATGGCTAAGAGACTGGGCTCGTGCTTTGTCTGTCTCAACGGTTCACGTCAAGTTGCGTTATGCCAAACAAAACCCAGTTGTAGTCAGGATGGATGCCATGGGGAACACCACAACCTACTGCACGATTCCGATAAGTGGAATGTCACGGAAAACCCGAAGCCAAGTGTGGTCTGCTCAGTGTCTCACTCCGCTAAGAAGCCCATTCGCCTGGGAGTAATAGCAGTCGGTGAAGAACGCCAGTTGGGATTATAAGAGCGTTGGCCATCGTATATAGTGGCTCGGATACCACTCTGGTAAGGAAGGAGTTTGAAGAGAGATATGGGATCAGAGGGAATAAATCTCCATTATTAGTGAGCACAGTGAGTGGCACCCAGATCATCTAGTCGACCAAACTGTAACAACAACTCGTTTCCTTGGTCAACGACAGTAGAGCACAAACACTGGAAGCATTCTTCATAAAATATCTGCCAGTGAGAGAACCTCAGTCAGTGCAATCCATTTTGACTCAGTGGACGCATCTCGACGGGGTTATGATCGAGGAGTGGCAGAATAATAAAATTGATCTGCTGATTGTTTGTGATGTACCGGAAGCACACTGGGTCCTGGATCAAATAGTAGAAAGCCGCGAGGCACCCTAGACAATACGCACTACATTCGATTGAACTTTATATGGTGGGACAGATGAAAGATGTGGCAAACAGATCCAGATCAACTGTACTTCGGTGGAAACGGCAAACATTGAACAAGCATTGCAACCACTGTACATTGCCGAATTTGCCGATCTGGCCCTTGATAGGGATGCCCCATCACGAGAAGATAGGTTGGCTTTGAAAATGGTTGCCGAGAAAGCCGAGAATGTAATAGATCGTTTCGAGGTTCCTGTCCCGTGGAGACTTAACATGAAGCCTATGCCAAACAGCGAAGAAATGGCTCTGAAAAGATTATGCTTCCTCAAAACCAGGCTAATTCGAGAACCACAACTAAGGATAGGCTACACGCGAGCCATGCAACATAACATAGGACGGGGTTATACAAAAAGGGTTGATACAGCGCAAATCAGCGCAAATTAAAAGAGGCGCCTAACCGTTCACTAGGTCATGAACCCTAAGGAACCGGGGAAGGTCAAGGTGGCTTTTGACTGTGCCGCGAAATGTCAGGGTGTGTCGCTCAACTACCATATACTACAGAGCCCAGACTAGACAACACCACTAGTAGCGGTTTATGTCGTTTTTGGCTAGGAAAGGTGACCGTCTCCGCGGATATACGTGAAATGTTTCTACGGGTGAAGATGCCCGTCAAAGATAGGGAGGCCTTCCGTCTCCTCTGGTGGCCTGAAAGCGACGCAAATCGTGTACCGGACAAGTACAGGCTGACCGCGCACCCCTTTGGGACGGTATCATCCCCCCTTTGTGCTAATTCCGCCCTCCGGGAGACCCCCAAGATTTTCGGCGGCACCAGCAATCTGTTGGGAAAAGCAATAGACCAAGTCTAAGTGGACTGTTTTCTGTGTTCTTTTGACAACCCAAAAAGTGCTATTCCATATACGACCGAACTGACCGCCACTCTTAAGACCGGGGGATTCAACCTCACTAAATGGACTTCAAACAGCCAGGAGGTGCTCTAGTTTATCCCGAAGTCCGAAAACACGGAGTGTACGAGAGAGCTTTTAGGATCCTCTTCACAAACGGAGCGCTCGCTTGGTCTTCAATGGAAACCCGGAGGTGGCGAACTCATATTCATTCTGGACCTACCCAAACGGCCAGCCACGCGGAGAGGAATTCTATTATCAGTCTCAAGCCTCTACGATCCTCTAGGTTTCGTTTCTCCATGGTTGTTACCGGGAAAGAGCTTGCTGCAATCGCTGTGCCAGAGAGGGACGGGTTGAGACGAACCTCTCCAGGACGACGACGACAAGCGATGGCGCGACTGGCCGCCCAGCCTGGAGCAAGTTGTTGAGATCAAAATACAAGGACGCCTGACAGGAATCAACAGTACAAACGATGCCCAACTACACTCGTTTTCTGATACATCAGAAATAGTCTACGGGATAGTAGCCTGCGGCTGCTGGGCAGACGAAAATGGTGGGCGGCAGAATCATATATTATTCGCAAAGGCGAGAGTGGCTCCACTGAAAACGGTGTCCATTCCGAGGCTGGAACTGACTGCAGCGGTACCGGCAGCGAAGGCTGCGACACTGATTGGGAGATGCTTCGACCGGATAAGCTGAGAGCCAAACTTCTGGACGGACTCAGCTACGGTACTACAATCCATAAACTACATCACCATTCGCTTTAACACTTTCGTGGCCAACAGACTCACTATAATACATGAGTCGACTAAGACCGATCAATGGCACTATGTACAATCCGCCAGTAACCCGGCCGACTTTTGCTCAGGAGGCGTAAATACACTAGAATGGCTGCGGATGTGGACAATGAGACCGGACTTCCTAACTGCATCTGAAGAGATGTGGCCAACTTTATAAATATCTAAGCCTGATGATGGCGATATAGAAACCAAAAGACTGAAACTGGCTACAAACTCCACAGGAAGTGTAAGCCTAATAGAAAGACTATGCCACTTCCCCGATTGGATAAAAGTTTCAAGAGCCGTGGTCTGGTGGACACGATACAAAGTACTCCTATTGGTTATGAAAGGCGCACGACCACAAAACACATTAAATGTGGGGACGATACTACCGGGCGGGGTGAATCAAGCCGAACTCGACGTTCTACGCCTACTACAACTAGACGCTTTCCCGTTCGAGGCTCGCGAGCTAGCCAGGATAAATGATAACACCAAAGGAAGCAGGCTGTTGTGCAGCGGTATCCGAAAACTAAACCCTGTGCGAGCCAACGGACTACTAAGAGTTGGAGGGCGGCTTACAAATTCAAATCTAGAGTACAAAACAAAACACCCCATAATAATCCCTGAAGACCAGCACATAACGAGATGCCTGATAGACCATGTACATCGGGAAGAGGGACAAGCAGGTTTGAATCACTTATTGAACATTATACGTCGACGATTTTGGGTGACAAAGGGACCAACGATGGGCGGGCGAGCCATAGGCAACTGCATCGCTTGTTGTCGCCTGAGGGCCGTAGCACGCCAACAAATGATGGCCCTCTTCCAGCCGTGAGAGTTCAACCGGGATGGTGCCCGTTCGTGGAAATTGGCGTCGACTGCTTTGGGCCGTTACTCGTACGACAGCAGAGGAGCGCCCAAAAGCGGTGCGGCTGCCTGATAAAATGCCTACAATCCAGGGCAGTCCACCTCGAAGTAGTGCATAACATGACAACCGATTCATTCCTAATGGCCCTTCAAAGGTTCATCGCGAGGCGGGGGGTCCCCAAGAATATATACTCAGACAATGGCTCGAACTTCGTTGGGGCTCATAAGGAGTTAGAGAAATGGTGGAACCGCCCGGACCACGCCAAAATACAAACCGAGATCGTAGCAAAGGGGATAGAATGGCACTTCAACCCACCCTGTGCCAGTCGCCGTGAAGGCTTTTGGGAAATGCTGATACGATCAACTAAGAAAATACTCACGGCCCCGACCTCACAACAAAACCTCGATGGCGAGACGCTGACTACTTTACTAACAGGAGTAGAACGCATACCGAACAACAGATCTCTTGTGCCGATCGTCCCAGACCCGGAAGGCGAACCGGCTGTCACCCCCAACGACCAGTTAATACTGCGGTCAAACGTAGGAGCGATCACACCGAAAACCCTACGTGGAACGTATATCGTTGGACGGAAGCAAGTGAACCACCTGGCACAAGCTTTCTGGAAAAGTTGGACGAGGGAGTACTTACCGAAACTGCAGCTTCTGCCAAAGTGGATCTCCAAACAGAGGTCGTTCAGACGTGGCGATGTGGTCATCCTCGTCGAGAGCCACTTACATGAAGATGATTGGCCGGTTGGAGTGATCAGGGACTGCCGTACAGAAATCGATGGTCTCGTGCGCACGGTGGTGGTGAGAACGAACAAAGGAGACATATTGCGCGATACCCGTAAGATATGTCTGCTTGAGGGTGACAACGGTGAGTGCGACGTCGACGCTAAAGATCAAGCTAAGACCAAGTCTACTGACACCAAATAAAGCTGAATTTATTTATTTATCCCCGTGCATCCTTCTGTAGGTCCTAGCACTTCACACAGTCTTTGGAGCATATTAGTTTCTAACTTCATGCGGCATTCACGGTTTACAATGGGGTTAGTTGTCGTAATCTCAACTTAGCACACGACACGACTTTGTTTGTGAAGAAGCGGAAACTCTTGAACAAGCACTTGTTGACCTTTAACGTAAACATCTCTATTTCCGGGACCTCTTATTTGTACTATTATTCAAATCGTGTCCAAGTGGATATAAGTTGTGAAGCAAACATACTTTTAATGTGATAATACCACACGTTGAGCACCTGATGTTCGGGTGCCCTGTAGCCATCTCGGTCTTTCAACGAGAATTCTCAGTCTTCATTTTATCACATACTTCGTTGTTACGCAGGGGCCCTTTTCCTTTACATTCCGTAACCTATCTACGCATCCTGGCTCCATCGAAAGACTTTTTCATGCACGGATGATGTTGTATCATCCTCAGACGAAACTCTAAGACATCAAGCCATGGAAAGTAATCTCAAGAAAACCGGCAAGCTTGCCTGCGACTGGCCGACGATAGATGAACCCATGACGACCTGCTTTTGCACTGACTTTAGGGTCTAGGTAGGATAGGGCGAATCAGTACCCTGATCTACTCCTTGGGTGTTGACCGCTTCGTGGGAAGATTTGGTAGGCGGTGTAACGTACATGTGTGGAAATCGTCCCTAGCCGTTGTCATATACTTGTATTGTTCGGGCAATGCTCTTTATCTTACTGACCCTGGAACAAGTACAGCATACATCAACCACTACACCTCAACATTTGTTTATATTTTACTCACGTGAAGTGGCATAATTTTGATTTGAACTTGGACTGCCGTGACGGTGGTACCTGGCATTGACATTTTTTGAACTCTGGTCTTCTTTGTTAGACGTTGTGACCATGCAGTTGAGGTTGGTAAATATTATATGCGTATAACTCGTTAATGCAGTACCGTAGAAATTACGAATCAGTATTGTTCTGGTTTTGGGATTCGTTCTGACTTGGCTATGCGTTACTCACAGTCGGAATGACCTTAGCAATCCGCTAACGCCCGAGTTTCTCCCTTATATGTTAATCAGCGGACCGGCCTCATCAATTCCACCAACTCTGGTAGGAATCTGCCCAGATAGGTGGTCATCCCCTTGAAACGGGAGGCGTTTTTGCAGCCGTTGGCACCGGCTTGTCTACCATCGTGCTTACTTTTCCGGATCCGTTTGCTCCCTAGGCCTTTGATAATGTGACCGTGGAGCTTGACTACTGTTTGACAAAATGTCAACTTGTCTCGTTATAGTTTGATTCCATTACGGATACATCGTTAAGGAAAATAATCGAACCTTCTTTTGTGTTCCTCGATATTTTTGCCAAAAATAAGAATAATATCTGCCACTTGCAGTACTCCAGGTGAGGCTTCCACAGCTTAGAGAATCCTCTTCTGGAACATTTTGCTCGGTGCCTTCAGGCCAAAAGGTAATCGCTTCCAATGTTACTGGCCACGCCGTGTGCCGAAAGAGGCCAAATAACTCCAGGCCTCATCCAACCCTACAGGCCAAAATGCTGAAGCCAGATCAACTTCTCTAAAACAAACTGCGTTTGCTAACTCTGGTAGAGTATCTTTGAAAACAGGCATTGAAAAGTGCTCTCCCCTGAGTGGTTCTTATAGTGGCTTGAGACTAATGCAAATGCGAAGTTCCCCGGATGCTTTCGTCACAACCACGATTTAATTCACCCAATCCGTCGGTTCTTCAACTTTAACGGCAACGTCTTTTGATATGAGAATGTCCAGCTTGCTTTCAAATCGTTCTCTAACTGCGCATGGAATACGCCTTGTTGGCAGTGCCACAGGTTCTGCGGATTCATATACGTTTAACGCCGCCACTCCCGGAAGCTTTCCAAATTTCCCATCGAAAACAAAAACATACTTTTCCAAGCAATATTTGACATTATCAGTTACATGGTGAATGAATGAAACATGATGGAATAATGCCTAACCCAAATTTTCGATAGATTCACATCCGAGGATGGGAACATAACCCCGATCGACCACAACAAAGTTTGCGGGTGATGAATTTTCATCCCTTTGATAGGTGACTTTCAGCATTGCCTCGTCCCTTGGCTGAACCTTGTCACCGTTCCACATAATGGGTCTTTTCTGTGTCGGCGTCAGTGTAATATCAGACAAAGCGCCCATAGGCATGATGTTCACCGATGCTCCCGTGTCCAACTGGAATTCTGCCCTTTCTCCATTCACCACCATCTTGGCAAAGTCGCCCTCTCGCTGTACTGGCATTTGCGCCCCATTCACTTGATCTGTGTGGTGATGGTTTTGTTTTCTGTCCACTGTTGTAATGACGGAACATTCTGATGCGAAATGGTTGCGATTCTCGCAGCTATCACACCGTTTTCCCCAGGTCAGACAGTTGTCTCTTCGAACGAAGTGTAGTCTGCCATAAAACTGACATTCCGTCTTTGGTACCGTGCGTGCCTCTGATGTCATTTTGTACAGACCACGCGATTCTGATGCATTCATCGTCTCTATCCGTTGTTCAATTGCTTCCTCAACTCGGCGGATCTCAACGCACAGTTGGAGTGATAAGTTTGGAACTTTCAATAACCTTTTACCCACAGTGGAGTCGCGTAACCCCGTCACAATCCGATCCCGAACGAAGCTTCCTTCTACGCAGGTGCAAAAATTACATACTGGTGCCGGTGCTGTCATCGACCCAAAAGCAGTGTTACTACCCATCGGGCTTTTGTGTTCTCTGGTTAAAAACAAAACCCTCATATATCTCGTTGCACTCACCGAGGAAATATCGCTCGAGTCTAAGCATAACCGCCATCCTTTCGTCACTATCCTCTTTGGAACCATATAAAAAGCCGGTGATGCGAAAAGCCGCCGGTGACAAAATAACTGAAGGTAGACAGCCTTTGATTCGTCCTTTATCGCCGGAAAATTCTGGGAACCTTCATACCATGTTCGCCACGGCATCCGGCTATCAGCCGATCGACCATTGACTTTCACCACCAAGTGCGCCGGTGGGTGAGTCACCAGACGATTGTACGTTTATCTCAGACGTCGGCATTTTTACGTCACATTCTGATGCCATCATGTCAAAATCCAGTTCTTCGAGCAAAGCAATAAGTATACTGTTACAGGGAGTGACTAAGAAATGTCGTTCACAGTTGATTATTCGGTAGCTTATGAAGGCTCTTGAGCCAATCCGATTGCTTGATCTGCAACTTGCCAAACAGTAGTCACCTTCTGACCAATTAGGAAAGGCCATTGATATGGTGAAACAAAACGTCGAACGCAGGAAGTACTCCCCATTTCCCCCCACCCGTCTCTCCTTGCGCGTGGAGCAGAGGGTCCGCAACGGCTGAGGTGGCTGTTTTTCCTTATGATGGGACTGCCATAGGCCAGATACCGTAACCTTCGGGAATGTTTCAGCCTTTGGCTATAAAAGAGGAAGACACGGTTGAAACAAACACCCAGACAATGGCAACCCCTTTTGAACACTCTCATTTGCTTGTCTCTGCAAATAACAGGGTCGGGTGGGTGCAATCATAAATGTGAGCCGTCTGGTGACGTTGTTGCTGGTTACGATATCCAAGACAACTTCACAGGTATATCGACTCTGGTGAAAATAGTATTACCATTGGATTTGTAGAGGATGACTGCCAGCCGGTACTGCAGTAATGAGTGATTGGTGTTGATATGTGAACAAATACCTGGCTGAGGTCACCCTCTAAAAACAAGAGCCGACGAACTGTGATAGCCCTAATTTTCGATATAACAAACCCTGATAACTTGAAAAAAGGACGGAACTTGAAGAGGTTAGTTTATGGATCATGGTAGAACAACTTTGTGAACAGTTGTGGTTGAGCATTTTTTTGGAAGAATAACGCATGTTAGGGAACAACGGACTGATGTTGAAGAACTATTTCAAAACCTCGATCCTCATGCTCACCATATTGGTCAAATTCAGGTAATTTTCAACCGTTGCATATTATTCTATTTGATCTTTGGAGCAGAATTTCAACTGCGGGTAAGGTTATTCATAAAAGATTTAAAAAGGCAAGGTGGCGAAATCTGATGGGAAGAGAAGCAAAGTGAGCTGAGGAATATCAAAGCCATAGTGTAAGTGGCTGTGTTGTGGCCATGGAAAATACGACAAAAATGTTGGCGAAACTGGGAAAGCAGAAGCCACCGGATTCCACTAACAGTAAAATGTTGAACCTGGAGTTATCTTTCTACAGATGAAACAATTCCATAAGGAATAACAAAAGAAAAGAGGCAAGAAATAAAAGTATGAAATAGAAAGTGCCGTGATCATTGGAGGTGCCGTTCCGCTAGTGGGCCACCTCCTCTAAAAGTTTCGAGGTTGAAATTCTTGCTTACCCCGCCCGGAGAAAGTCAGAAGCCTACGTTATACGATCCTTTGGGTAAGGGAAGGAAAGTGATCGGGTTAACACCGATAGAGTAGAGGTAGTGAGCATGCCGTGTCTATGGAACAAAAGACAAAGTGGTGTTTAAACAGTGGATTTTTCAGGCTGTAGGAGAATCAACCCAACTTCAAAAGCTTTTTCTTCAATTATATACTGGTCGATAGGTTGGATTATATTTTGTACTATGGGGCACTGGTTTACGTGGACCATGGATGTCTTGGATGGCTTTATAGAAGGCACACTTTGGAGTGGTTTGTTTCAGGGTGCACAAACCTGGCCGGGATAGTTGGATCTAAGAGAGCTTCTGAAAAAAGGTAAGTGTGTTGTATATTGCGTATACGCCAGCATGAGCAGTTTTATACACTGCCTTCAAGCCAGAAGTGGGCCAAAATTAAGTAAGGAGGCAAACGGGATCTCACTTCAGACAGGACAAAATCATTTTTCGTCGGGACACATGCTAGAAACGAAACAACGGAGATTCCGTAAAGAAACAGTCTGCATTAAAGCGATTTATCATTAGGCAGGGTAGATACTTGGGACTGACAAGGATTAAAATCAAAGTGTAGCTGATGCGAAGAACCGAAAAGGACTTGTTGTACAAACGCGACGGATGCTGTTTTGTGGCCACTGCATAGCTCCAGGACTAGGTCACTTAGGATCATACCAGAAACGAGACCAATGATGCCTTTGTGGCTTTGAAGATTGACGATGTTCTTATTTAGTAACCCTGGGAATATAACAGGGGACCAATAAAGAGCGATAGGCAACTTACACTGTTTCGAGAGGGTGGATATAACCTACGGTGAAGCACTAAATTGCCGTAGTATTTCAGTTTGCTGCAAAAAAGAAACAGTTTTCCCACGATGATTTCAGAGCTCCAAGACTGATGCGCATTCTGCCAAAGCGCAACACCATGATACCCCATATGGTTATTACGTATAAGGTTAGTAGAACTATCGGTCGAATTGGCTTCAGTAAACCGGGAGCGAGTGGTGAAGAGAATACACACACCGCATTTATTACAGTTTAACACGGGGACCAGAGTGATTAGAAAGGTCCTGAATATGTGAAAGAGTTGCAGTGCATTCGTGGAATTCTAATCCATTTGGGGCATACCTGGTTAATACAACTTCGTCAGCATATTTAAGTACGCGGGCTGGGTGGGTAAGACAAGCAAATAACTCACGAATGTTAAAAGCAAATACCGAGATTGAACAGAACCCCAATATACAGAGGCACTGGTTAAGGGAAGGTCGGAGACTTTCCTGACTACTTTGGCGCATTGTGTTCTTCCGGAGAAATAGTTTTTAACGAATTTTCTGAGCACGGGGAACAGCTAGAAGATCTGCTTCTAGGGTACGAGTGAGCTTGGTGCTCTGTCAAAGGCCGACTTGTAACCGAGAGCTAGATTCGTTGAGGGATCTGGTTAAATGGTACTCAGTAAATTCTGCTGCATCAAACTCAAAGCGCCTGGATTTGCGGGGAACTTTCAGTTCGTCCTTTGGGCTTCCCCCTATGGTTTGGGAGAGAAGCAGCGCAAAGCATTCCGCAGGTTTGGACGCCGACTAAGAAAAGGCTTTTGGTAGATACTCTTGAGGTCCCCCCTGGAAATGATGCTGTCACAAAGCAGAAGTAGTTGTAGCCGGAGCCAACAGTCGGGAGTGAAATATGATTTCAGTGAATTGTAAAGTGCTGAAGTCATCGGGCCACATAGAGCCCCGGTCCCATATTTGAGCAGATCCTCTAGAAGACCACCTAGACCAGTTGACCCGGCCACTTTTACCGACTCGAGGAACTTGACAACCCCTGTGGTTGATGCCTCTTGAAAGTCAGACGGGACGGACAGAAGGGAAATGGGGCTCGAGTCGTCCCTTTATCGGAGAAACTGAACATTGAAATGGTCTATATCCACGATGACTACGTTTTCTCCCCGATCTCGAAGGATACCCCGAATCCGTTAGGTTCGTGAATTGTAGCGTTGGTACGAGGACTCTATTTTCAACAAGTCCATGGGCGAATTTAGGGCTTAACTTTATGCGTCATAGCCAAAGTGGATGTAGCTTTAGATATTCACAGTCTTGGTCCTCAATGAGGTGAGTAGAAAAACTGATTAACCCCCATCGTAAGCCTTTAGGACTTTGCCATCTCCAACCCATCTTACTGAAACAATATTTCAAAAAGGGTCCAACTAGGGTCTTGCTGGTGTAGAACGTGAATCCTGGAATGTGGAAATTTGTGTGAAACAGGCCTTTTAGCTTCTCAGCCTTCGTACTTTGAGTGGCTGTCTACTCTAAGACATTGGTGTCTTATTACTGCAGACCGAAATCCTGTAGTAAGGAATCGCTGGAAGTTGGGCGGGCCTCACTACAGAATGCCCTTGGGAGGATACTGTACTTGAAGGCAAGAGTGTTACTTTTCCCGTCGAGGAATATCGTCACTGAACAAGAGCACAGGGAAATAAGGGCTGTTGGATCCTGCAGTACATAACCGATTGCTGGAGTATGCTTTCTCTACTCAAAACTACACTAGATTTTGGTGTCGACAGGGAGGAGGTAGAAACAGTCTCGGCGAGTGCCGTTCAAAACTTCTGTATAGGAGTTCAGGATACCCCGTTCCATGCACTAGCTTCCATAGCACAAACGGCATTTTTTTCATTCGTATAAACTGTCTTTGCCGGAATTCCGATGGTTTGTTTTATTGCTCCAAATCTTTGTCTCATACTGTTTTCCCACCGTTGCATCGAGCGTGAGTCGCTCAGCTTGAACCTCGTTGTGACTGTATTCGGTAATCTCACCTTCTGTATCTAACCTATTGCTGTAATTCAGCTGCAGCTGTTATAATAATAATAATATTGGTATATTTCTCGGCCATGGTCGAGAGGCACGCGCTAACGCATGATCATGGTGTAACATGTTACTCAATATGGTGAAATATTCACAAAATTCCAAGTATGAAAGTCGAGAATATCAGAAATGGAAAAACATAGACAGCAACAGTTTGAATGGATCATTCTGATAATGGTTTGCGCGGCAGTTTTGAACCAATTTCGAATCCGGGCTGGGCAGTGGTGCGCGGTGGAGATGTCGAAGAAATCGTTAACGCAGTGCTAAGGATGCATTATGAACAAGAATGATGCAAGCCAAGGAAACCGGAGGCCTACTAAGGTTCTGCAGATGGAGTAAATTTTTAACAAGAAGAAGAGGGGGGTAAATCGACGCATGCGAAGAGGATAGCGATCCATGAAGACAATGCAGACCCTGAATGACGGATTTACCGGAGTTTGAGAAACGGAATGAGCTTTGAATCAAGGGGACATGAGGCCAATTTCGTGAAAGTGAACTGGTGGATGTGGGAGAAACAGCAGTCCATAAAAAGGTAAGTTTAGATTCATGGCCAATAACATGTACTATTCAGAAATAAGAAGGCGCAACTGGAAGGTTCTCGAGAAGTGGAGAGTCAATTTCCAGCCGGCTACGGTTCGGAGGAAGGATAACCTGTGGTAACGGATAATAAAGTTGGAAAATCTTCGCATGGACTTCAGCGTTATTGTGCTGTTTCACTGACAAATATATGTATGTGTTGATGCATTTGCCTCCAGTGTTATTTAGCGTCATTTCTGGCAATGTACGGCTTTGAATGCGTAGGTTTCTTCTGGCAGGGCACGGTATGTGTCGGTCGATCAGCCGAGTGTGGCTGTATATTATCGGCATGCGCGTAAACTGGAATTCGTGTTCGTTGCGTTAGAAAACGCTGAACGATCTGATAAGCGATTAGGGGTATCTCCTGTTGTGTGGTTTGATTTCAGTCTCAGTTGCTATGGTAGGTTCCACTTGAGTCTCTATCCGTGCGAGTCAAAGCGGCATCCTTGGTTAGCCAATTTGGCGGCTGAGATGGTGAGAGACAACGAACCTGAAATCTTTGTCTCATACTGTTTTCCCACCGTTGCATCGAGCGTGAGTCGCTCAGCTTGAACCTCGTTGTGACTGTATTCGGTAATCTCACCTTCTGTATCTAACCTATTGCTGTAATTCAGCTGCAGCTGTTGGTATGTTCCTCAATTTGGAGAGTAAGGGCCCAGAAGAAACACTATTGAGGTTCGATTATTGTAAAACTAATTAATTTGTTGTATATAGTACCGTAGCTAATAGAATCCACTTTGTTGCGAATAGTGTCGAAATTGGTTGCTACGCGTCGCTTGAACGTTCCGGTGGCTGGACTTTACAGTACTTGATATTCTTGGCAGCCGCTGAGACACGAGACTACGCTGCAATTCGGCAAACCTTTTCGAATCAAAGGACGATACCCTGCAGGTGAACCAAACCCTTTTTCCCGTAGGTGTTGGTCGTGTTTCTTGCTCAGGCTCTAGTATATCAGGTCATTATAGGGTTGGCTCGGTTTCCCATAGAGCCAGAGCGGATTTGTTGTTAGCTGAGTCGAAGGAGAAGCAGGTTGCAGAACAATTAGAGTTGGATAACCAAAGTAAGCTGCTCGAGACGAGGAATGAGATGGAAATGGCGAAACTGCCTTTGGCACTGGCTGAGGAAGAAGAAAACCTAGTCAACAGAGATGAAGTCAAGGGTGAAGTAATGGTCAGTGAAAACCTTTCTCGCTATCTAGGTGATTGCCAAGTGCAGAACGATGCACCACGAACAACATTGAGTTATCGCTAGGATTTACCCAGAGTGGAACTGGAGTAATTTGCGGCTGCTGGCCGACGTATTGTGGGTTTGTGAAACAGTCCGAATATTACCTCGAGGGTACAGTTCGATACGATGGCCTGCGCTTACTTGATTTCATGCATCACTGCAAAGGACAAGCAAGTGATGCAATTGCCAAATGCGTTATGTTGCCTCCAACCCTGGCATACAATAGGGCTAGGGAACTCTTAAAGGATCTGTATGGACAAGATCATTTAGTGACTCGTTCACTGATTGACGGCTTTCTGCAAGGTTTGAAGCCTCTGATGGAAGATTCGGATGCCCTGACCAAGTTGTCGTTGAAAATGCTCAGCTGTGAAGTTACTCTCACACAGGCGAATGGCATTTCAGACCGCAACCCACTGCAGACCATGAAACGGATATCTCGGGTGCTACCAACGCGTCTGCGGGATTTTTGGGCTAGGACCGTTGATGATATCTTGCGAAGAGGAGATGAACCCATGTTCTAAGATCTGCAGCTCTAGGCGTTCGGTGAGGCATGGATTGCTTGAAGTAGGTTTGGCAAACTGCCTGCCAATAGCAAGGCTCAGGGGTATTCGCGGTCATCCGGTTGGTGGAATCATGCACAAACCCCGCATCCAGAAGTGACACGGTTCTCGCCAAATCAGGGTAGTACTTTTTTGGCCGCAGCTAGTCAGTCAGAACTGTCAGTGATTCCTGTCTCGCGATATACCCGGTCGTTGGGCAGTGATAAAAGAAACCAAGGCTTTTTTTCCGTGTCTCAAGTGTGGACTTCTGTTCAGCAATTGTCCCGTTTCCGAACCATATTGAACATCAGATTGTCAGAAACGGCATCACCCTCTACTGCATGGTGCACAAAAGCAATGCACCGATTGAATCACGCAAGATACAACACGGGGGCTGCGGCTGGATAAGCTGGGTACGGACAATGCAAACAGGACCGGGCAGCGGACCAATTATTGTGTGGCTACTCTTAGGCCAGAATGTCGTGTCAGTTTGGGTGTGCTACCAGCACGAGTAGACGGGCCGGGGGCTCTGTGGATACCTACGCCCTGCTGGACAGCGGATCTGATGTGACTCCAATACAAAAATACATTATAGAGCTGGTGGGCCTGAAGGCATCCCTGACCTCACTTTCGATGTCGACCGTAAGTGGGACTACCACTTGGAATTCGGGGATGACGGAACTGCGACTGAACTCATTGTCAGAGGATGATTTCTTGAATATGTAGAGAGCCTTCTACGTTAACAAACTACCAATCCAAGCGGTTAAGTACTGTACAGATGGGGAAGTTTTATACTGGCCTCACCTACACTGCATCCAAAGGCAGGATCTGGAAGATTCGAGAGTGCGAATTCTGATAGGTGCCGACGTCCCAGAAGCACATTCACCAAAAAAGTAACGATGCGGGAAAAGGACATAACCTAATGCCGTGCGGATGATTTTAGCATGGGTTGTTCCTGGTCCAATAAACCAGGATCCACGCTTCTTGAGGACAGTAGGCCACATTGAGAGGGGGATCGATCCCTTAGCAGAACAGAACAATCGACTATACTACGCCGAGGTCACCAAGGTCAAGGTCACCCCCGGGTCAAATTCAGGTTGTCTCGTTTTCTCTTTTTGCTTATACCACTGTTTAGACGTGTGGCTCTGTCCACCCTGGTATATACCACCTAATTACCTGAAACCGTGACCTAGTTGTGTAAAAAACTGCGGCACACCACCTTGCAGACGCTAGTACTTATCGCGAGTTAGAGTTATAAACTATATTGATTATTCACTGCTCTAATTCCATTTAATTACATTCTACATGGCTTATCTAGCAAATCTCCCCTGATTCTCGCCGCAGTAAGATCTATCTAGCGTTTTTACATTCCATCGCTATAACTCAACTCCTACCTTATTCTAGCCACGCATCCACCGGTGCACCTTCTGAAGTTTCTGTCCCACTGTGCCTCCGTTTATTCGTTTTTTCTGTTATAAGAGCGCACTCTCGTTCCACTCGGTCCACCGACACCATACTTGCAATATACTCTCCAGCTGTTGCAACAGCAACATGTGATCCAAGCAACAGCTAAGTACCTACCGTATCCTGTGGGGTTCAACCTGTGCACATCACACAGCAAACTTTCTTCCATCTCACTATTCCTCATCGTCCCAAGTCTCCTTATCCCAATTGTATATATAGCGGGTCATATAGCCCACTGCCGTACCACATTGCCGCATGGGTCTCACCTAGACCTTTGCACACATAGCACCCAGGCACACTCCCGGTCTGCTCAGACCTTTGGCTTGTCTCTGTTTAGTTGACCGATTTTCTGCTACCTTTTTATCTCCGTCATATATTCCTACTTATCATGCCATCCCGGTCCCCAACCAGTACTCGGAAAATCCGTATCGCTAAAGCTGGCAAATCCAAACACACCCAACCCCTCCCAAATCCAGGCAGTGCTCGGTCGCCCTCGTTAACGTCGACGGTGAGGCTTCTAATAGTTCTAATGGCCTTAAGCAGAGTTTCGTCGAACTAAGAAACAAGGTCGAGCTGATTGATGAAATCCTTTCAAAGGTTTCACCCCTTGCTACTCTCCTTGATCCTGTAGCCGCCACATCGCCCAGGAACTTGGTTTCGGTGGGACACTTCCTCGACTCCGTGTCTACTGAAATATACCACCGCATTGCCAACTCCAAGAAAGCAGTGGTTTTTAATGTTCCAGACAGCTTACCACTTTCCTCAGCGAGACATAACATACTAAGTTCGTGCAATAGGGCTCACTATAGATGCCATTGCAGGAGGCTACGTAAGAAGTCCCAGCGACATAGTTGCCCCCTGCTATTCCAATTCATGGACGACCTAACAGCTACAGAGTTCATTAGCAACAAGTCGATAATTGCTGCCCTTTTTCCGTATAAAAACATCAAGATATTCCCTGTCAAAACCTCCCTCCAACGGGAAATACTAGCTGAGAAGTAACTCCGCCTTGCCCATGCAGGTTGACCCCACTGTAACCGACATGAAGGTTACCCAGTGCCCCTCTGTCAAGAAGTCAAAGGCGAGCCCAGCGCATCACCCTGCCTGCCTGCAAACTGTCTACCTGGATATGTCTAAATCCCCACCCCCGGTTACGCTTCCACACAAACGCCCTTTTTTACCATCTCCCCTAGTTGCCTCTACTAGCAGTAGCTCTCGCTCCCCGACCACAGGCCCAAAGCGGCACTCCTCTTCAGTATTAAAGCCGAGCTCCCCCATCATAGCCTCAGAGCCAAGACAAGACGCTGGTACAACCATCAGCTCCGCCGTACTACTTCCAGTCCGTCCTCCGAGCCGTTGACAAGTGTTGTCACCCTCAGCTCTCACTCTAACGACTCTACCAACTACACACCAGCTGCTAGCTTAGCCGCGACACTTCGTTTCTATCCTCATAAGTGCAGCTCCAATCCCCCCATTAGCCTACCTGGTACTCCAACCAGGTCCGCACTTGCTCAACTAATCACCCCACCCATTACCTCCCACTCTCAATCGGCTTCTGCTTATAGCGTACTCTCGGACCCTCCAGGTGATACCCAACTGGGCCACCATCCGGATTCGTCTAGCGCCATCGTCCCTTTATGTAGGAGTGACCTTCAGGGCCTTGCCAGTGCCACTCACCCTTCTATTTCCCCGCACCCCCTTCCACTTTCTTTCCCTCTCTCTGATCGAATAGGTCACACCAATCCTCCATCTCCGTTGCTACCCTATATCCCTCCCTGCCCTACAGAAACCAACCCTCCATACCATAGCCCCAGCATGCCTCCGCTGTCCCCCCTTGCTCCCATCCACCAACCCTCATCTAAACCTGAAGTACCACGTTCATACCCTAGCAGATACTCCAGGTTCGTACCTGTATCCCGCCTGCTCGCCCCACCTCCCCACTTACCGGCTCCCCTGCCCCTCATGAGCTTCCAAACCTTTCCAAATTTAGCCACTCCCTTCCCCCCCCCACCCCACACTACGCCCCAGTTACTCTACTTCATGCCTTCACCCCCATATCGACCTACCGGCCTTATACCGGCTCTGCCCAACAGGTAGGTTACCTGCAGTCAAGATCTCGTTTTTTTCCTGACCGGTGCCCTCCGCATCCGTGGCCATATTGCTAGTCGCCCTATGGACCATATCGATAAGCTTTCAAAGATTCATATCACCGATCGCCCCCCCACTCGATGTCATGTCACTTAGCACCTTACACCACGCACTCCCTCCTGTCCACCCCGCTTCGACAGATATTCTTAACCTCTCACTTTGCCATATTGTGCCCCCTCCTCCTGTACCGCGTGACACCCCTCCGGCCCACATCAGCGGTGTGCTGCACACCCACCGTATTGATCACCCACAGCGATCGGCTGCGCCTAATGCTAACGCTTCTCCTACTTTCCGTCCACCACCCAACTCCGCCTGCCCTCCCCCTTATACTGACGCACTTTCCCGACTGAGACCTAACTCCTATCGCCACAGCGATCCCAACAGCCTCGCACCTGGTGTAACAGCCGGTCGTGGAAAATCCCCCTTTTTCCCTCGCGATTCAGTGTTTTTTCCCAACATCACTCATTTCCATACACTATTGACTTGTCTTTACGAACTGGTTGTTTTTCTGGACCAATTGTTGTTTGTTCGCGCCCAGAGCGCTATTTTGGCACATCCTTGTTCAGGACCTGCGTGACGCACGTGCTGTCTGCTCACACGCTGCTATTCGGTTTCTCGTTGTTGAGACTTTGTGATCGTATTATTGAGGTTTGTATATTGTTTACGTCATTGTTTATTTTAATAATCTAGTATCGTAGAATTATCACGGATAATCGCCTTCTGATTTCGGGATCCGTTGCGAATTTGGCTACGCATTGCTCAAACGTTCGTAACAATACTCAATAGATCTATTTGGAACGAGGAAAATTCACGCAAAATGCCAAGAAAAGGATCAAAAGCAGTCGAACCCGGACAGGAAGTAATACGGCAAGTCTCTGGGGAGGTTTTGGGTACATATGATTCTTTAGTTAATGCTAGGTCACCTAGTCCTGTCAGTGCTAGCTCATGTGTTATTGAAAGCAATATTGATCGTAAGGATGTTGATTTATATAATCTGAGAATAATAGAACTAGAGCAACAGTTACTTTCGGCTAGACTACAGGCGCAGGAAGCAGAGAAGTGTACACAGAAACAGCGAGAGTATTGGACCAGTGACTTCGACACTTCCGATAGGTTAGAGTGCAACAAGGTAGGGAACCCCACGCAGGTCGCCGACTACAAACCACCATCGATCGATCTGCCTAGAGTGGAGTTAACGGTTTTCGACGGGCGAGCTGAGCAATATTGCAAGTTTGTCAAACAGTTCGAGACGTTCGTTGAAAACAAGGTAACCGACCCTGGGCAAAGGCTTCTTTAGCTTACTCACTACTGCCGAGGCCGAGCGCGAGAAGCTATCGACGGATGCACCATGCTCGATCCAGAACAAGGCTACACAAGGGCAAGAAAGATTCTGAGGGACTTGTTTGGCCAACCTTTCAAAGTAGCCCGTAACCTAATAGAGGGCGTGATGGCAGAGGCAAAGAAAACCAAGGGCGACGTCTACACCGTGGCCGACCTGGTGATCAAGATGCAGAACTGCTCAATAGCCCTCGACCATTTAGGTTACAGAGCTGACCTAGACGCCATGCACACTTTGGAAGGCATAGTCCGTCACCTCTCTCCCGAACTACAGGGTCGGTGGGCGGAAGAAGCTGAACGGATAAGCCGAGGCGACAGAGAAGCCAACTTCGAAGACCTGACTGAATACTTAGACAGGCAAACGAAGATAGCTGACAGCAGATTCGGCCGACTCATCCGGGACAGCAACCGAGCAAACAAGCCCAGTACTAGCCAAGTCCAAACCCCTGTACGGGAACATACAAAGTACCAGCCTTGGACCAATACACATGTCATTTGACGAGATGCTACGGCGAAACCAAATTGCAGATCCTGTGGTACTAGCCATGGCCTACCAGAATGCCCCAAGTTCGGCAACGCCACAATAGACGAACGGTGGGGAATGGCGAGGATGGCAGGAGCATGTTTCATCTGTCTCAACACCACGCACCGGGCAGCAGCCTGTAGAACAAGGAATCGATGTGGTTACGAGGGCTGCACGGGCAGACACCATCGGCTGCTGCATCAGGCGAGAATAACCATATCCGAGGCGAGTGCCAAGCCCAGCGTGATTTGTTCAACTTCACAATCTGCCAGTAAACCGGTACGTTTAGGCGTAGTGGCCGTGGGAGTAGTGACTCCGACTGGGATAGTCAAGGCGTTGGCTTTCGTTGATAGTGGATCCGACACCACTTTAGTGAAAGAGCGGTTTGCCGACAAACACCAACTGGCTAAAGGTGCGACGTCGTTAGCAGTGAGCACGGTGGGCGGAACACAGGTAATGACTGCCGGTAGATTAAGGCTGCAACTCATCTCTCTAGACACTAACGAGGAAATTGAACCAACGGCGGCATTCACGTTAGCGGATCTCCCCATGCGAGCACCAAGGTCGGTGAACGCAATCTTGACTCGATGGCCCCACCTGCAGGATGTAACCGTTGTAGACTGGGAAGATGATGAGGTGGATCTCCTCATCGGATGCGACGTGCCAGAGGCGCATTGGGTGCTTGACCAGAGAGTGGGCGACCGCCAGGCACCTTATGCCGTACGCACGGCTCTGGGATGGATGTTATACGGTCCAGTAGGGGTACGCGGTTCCGTGAATTACTTATCCGCCGAAACGGACCGCATAGAGTATCATCTGCAACGGCTGTATGAAAAGGAGTTTCATGACATTGGGGACGAATGACCGACGTTGTCTCAAGAGGATCACTTCGCTCTACAAACGGTGCGGCAAGGCTCTAGAGGCCTCAAAAAACAGTTCGAGGTTCCCCTCCCATGGCGCACACCGGTCGACCCGTGGACTGACAACAGAAATTATGTTCTCCAACGATTACTACGACTAAAAGAACGCTTCATTCGAGACCAGAATCTGTGGGAACGATACGCGGATTTGATGAAGCGAAACGAGGACCTCGGTTACGTTGAAAGGGTGCCTGTTAACACCGACAGCAAAAGGGGTATCTGGTATCTGCCTCACCATCCGGTTATCAACCCCAAGAAACCCAATAAACTGCGCGTGGTTTTCGACTGTGCGGCCAAGTTGCAGGGCAAGTCGTTAAACGATCGCCTACTACAGGGGCCTGACTGGACCACACCACTGATCGATGTTCTGTGCCGTTTCAGAGTGGGTAAAGTGGCTTTGTCTGCTGACATTAGGGAAATGTTCCATCAGGTGAAGATTCCGGTAGGAGAACGAGATGCTTTGCCTTTCCTGTGGTGGGAAGGGAGCGACCGGGACAACGCAGTGGTGAATTATAGAATGACCGTCCACCCCTTCGGAGCCATATCGTCACCATTTTGTGCCAACTACGCCCTCCGAGAATCAGCGAACAAACATGGCGATCTGGTACACCGGACGGTGGTAGAAAGCGTCAGCAGGAACTTCTACGTCGACGACTACCTTGGGTCATTCGATGATGTGGAATCAGCTCTAGAGCATTCCAGGGGTCTGACGAGATTGCTGGAAGAGGGTGGCTTCCATCTAACTAAATGGATGTCGAACGCTTCAGAAGTGCTGAAGGTCATCCCGTATCACGAAAAGGTCGAAAGGGTAAGAGATTTGGACGGCTCTCCACTTCCTATCGAGCGCACTTTAGGGATACAATGGGACGCGGAAACGGACGATTTTGTTTTCGAACTGAACGTTCCCGAGCTGCCAATAACCCGTCGTGGCATACTATCTGCCGTCTCAAGTTTGTTCGACCCGCTCGGTTTCGTCTCACCATGGCTGCTACCCGGAAAGATCTTGCTGCAGCGGCTGTGCCGTAAGAAAGTTGATTGGGACCAGTCACTGGACCGAGGGGACCGGCTGGACTGGGAGGAATTTTTGAACACCTTGAAGAAATTAGGGGACATAAGAATACCACGATGTTTGACCCCTGGCCATACGACACGGACTGGAGAACTACATGCCTTTTCCAATGCATCCGAAGTCGGTTATGGAGCTGTGGTGTACGGACGATGGTGCGCAGGAGATGGACAATATACCACGAGGATCCTGTTCGCCAAAGCCCGCGTTGCTCCACTGAAGTCGGTCTCAATCCCACGCCTTGAACTCAGCGCAGCCGTGTTGGCAGTCAGCGTGGTGCAGGCTGTGAAGAGATGTTTCGATCTCTACATTTGGTCGGTGAGCTTCTGGACGGATTCAACGATAGTACTTTACTACATTAACAACGTACGGAGCCGGTTTAGTACTTTCGTTGCTAACCGGCTCACGATTATCCACGATGAATCGGCCACGCACCAGTGGAGTCATGTCAGGTCTGGCGATAATCCGGCCGACCTGTGCTCCCGAGGTGCGAACAACTTCAGGCAACTGGACACGTGGACGAGAGGGCCAAACTTCCTGCAATTGCCCAAACAGGACTGGCCCGTGTTCGAATTAAAACCCCCTACGGAATTGGAACTGGAGATCAAAGGCGTAGTGATAGCAACCAACGTCGTCGAAGCGTCGCCCATTTTATCGCGACTGGTCAGGTTTTCTTCCTGGATGAAGACGCTTCGTTCGCTAGTTTGGTTAACCAGGTTCAAGGTAAGTTTACTAGTCATGAAAGGGCTACGGCCCTCAGGTCGGATACCGGTCAGCCCGATAGGTCCCGATGAGCTACAAGCGGCAGAGTACGATATGTTCAGAATGATACAATGCGAGGCTTTCGCCCGAGAACTCAAGAGGGCGGAAGAAGTGGGGCTGACCAATGAAGACATGCCATCTCCAAGAGGCGAGCTGAAGCGTTTAAACCCCAAAATCATCAACGGAATGCTGCGGGTGGATGGTAGGCTGACCAACGCCCACCTGAACTTCGACACAAAGTATCCTATACTGCTGCCTGCGAGACAACCCGTAGTAGAGCTAATGATTCAACACGTCCACGCCGTGGAGGGACATGCCGGGGAAAGTCACGTGACGAGCGTCATCCGAAAGCGTCTTTGGTTGTTGAGAGGACGAGAGACTGTAAAACGCGTGATCCGACGGTGTGTGCAATGCAGGAGACGCAATGCCACAGCAGGCAAACAACTCATGGCCCCGCTACCAGAATGCAGGGTGACTACGGGCTGGTGGCCGTTCAGTGACACCGGGTTGGACTATTTCGGGCCCTTGTGAATCAAGTGCGGGAAAAGATTAGAAAAGCGATACGGATGTATCATGACGTGCATGAAATCACGTGCGGTACACCTAGAAGTCGCACATTCGATGACGACCGATTCGTTTCTACGGGCCTTGCAAAGATTTATCAACCGAAGAGGCGTACCGGCCGATATATACTCAGATAATGGATCGAACTTTGTGGGCGCTCAACGGGAATTGCAGCGTTGGCACAAGAACATAAACAGGGACGAACTGCAGAATCGAACCGTGGCCTACGGCATACGATGGGATTTCAACCCCCCACAGGCCAGTCACCGAGGCGGCATATGGGAACGCATGATCCGGTCCGCCAGACGGATATTGCTGTCAATCATGGAGCAGCAGCCGCCCGACGACGAGACCCTGAACACCGTCATGACTGAGGTGGAGCGAATCCTGAACAACCGCCCCCTGGTTCCAGTATTGAACGGCGACCCCACCCACCTGGCGCTCACCCCAAACGACTTATTGACGCTAAGGTCGAACGAGGGTTTCCAAGGGCCGGTAAACCTTCGTGGGAGCTACCTCCACGGGTGGAAGCAAGCGAACTATCTGGCCAGGGTCTTCTGGAGGCGATGGCTACGGGAGTACCTACCGGCTTTGCAGACTCGACAGAAGTGGATGGCCAAAACAAGACCATTCAAAGTTGGGGACGTGGTTATGATCGCCGACGAACGCGCACATTTCAGCGCTTGGTCTTTGGGAGTAGTTACGGAAACCATCAAAAGCACCGACGAAATGATAAGAACGGTGAAGGTGAAGACAGCTAACGGAGTGCTCATTCGTGACATACGCAGTATTAACCTACTCGAGAGCGAAGACGGAGGAGCTGATAACCCTGTGGCCTAGTAAACCTTTTTCACACCAGTAATCGAGGTGGATAAAGAAACACCATATATACCACACAATCTCCGTCAAACACGTTAAGGTGCTCGCGGTCCCTTCGTTGACATTACAGAAGGTTCTTTCCGATATGTGGTGATGAGTGCGATTCCATTATACATCCCGATACATACACGCATGCACGACGCACTCTACATCCCGTAAACCCATCATACATGTGACAGTGTTCTTTGTTCGCCTTTTGTTGACGCTACCGAATGCCCCTTGCACATGTTGAAGTAGTGGAGCTCAGGTCACACATGCATGCTACATTTACTCGTTTTCTTGCCACGCGGTCTTTTGTTGACATTGCAGAAAGTCCTCCTTTGATGTGTAGTCATAACTGTGATTTCATTGTAACCCCGGCACACACACACACGCACGCACACAAACACACACACACTCAAGCGCGTACATCCAGGACCGGACGGCCCCTTACGAGGACAACGTCTATGTGACCATTCACGCCCGCCATCGGTCATTTGGTCTTGTGGAAGATGTAGACTAGCCTCACGTCTATGTAGCCAATGGGTTAGGTGCGACCAGTAGTAGAACGTCGACGACGAGCATTAGACGCGCGCACTGACAGCAGGGCCTAGGCAGGTAGGAAGAATCAGTACCTTTATACCGAACCTTTGACTCTGCTAAGGATCCAGGAGGATTTTGGTGGGCGGTGTAACAGCCGGTCGTGGAAAATCCCCCTTTTTCCCTCGCGATTCAGTGTTTTTTCCCAACATCACTCATTTCCATACACTATTGACTTGTCTTTACGAACTGGTTGTTTTTCTGGACCAATTGTTGTTTGTTCGCGCCCAGAGCGCTATTTTGGCACATCCTTGTTCAGGACCTGCGTGACGCACGTGCTGTCTGCTCACACGCTGCTATTCGGTTTCTCGTTGTTGAGACTTTGTGATCGTATTATTGAGGTTTGTATATTGTTTACGTCATTGTTTATTTTAATAATCTAGTATCGTAGAATTATCACGGATAATCGCCTTCTGATTTCGGGATCCGTTGCGAATTTGGCTACGCATTGCTCAAACGTTCGTAACACCTGGTATCAATGCTTTGAGCACACCGACACTGAACTCATTCCTACTAGTTCTTATTAACGCGCGATCAATAACTAGAAAAATATCGCACCTGCGATCTCTGACATTTACCTCAAACCCTGACATTATACTAGTAACCGAATCCTGGTTGTCAGATGATGCTTCGCTCGACCTTGTTCGCATAGCTGGGTATCAATGCTTCTCGAACATCCGCCAGTCCGGGCGTTTAGGGGGCTTTTGGCCTTTGTCAAACGCACTATCCACGCTAGTGTTATCGGCCACCCCTCTCTTCTCCTTATTGAGGATTCGTTATGGCTATCCATTCACGCCTCCAGCCAGAACCTCCTCCTTGGCTGCATCTACGTCCCCCCGGGTCTGGAGCCTGCAAAAATGACTCTGCCGTGGATGTCTTCAATGCTGCGCTTGACTACCCTGCCAGTGCAAAAATTATTGCGGGTGACTTTACCTTTCCTTCAATTTGCTGGTCCTCCTATACTAGCCCTCCCGCCCTCTCCACCTTCCTTTCCTGTGTCCGTCTTGGTGGATGGACCCAACATGTTTCCAGCACTACCAGGGGGAACAACATCTTGGACCTAGTATTTTCCATTGATGTTCCCGATATTACCACCCAGACTAGTGATAACTTACCGGGTAGTGACCACCGTATTGTCAGGTGCAAGTTCAGCTGCTTCAGCTGTTCTCATCCGATGCAATCCTCTCCCCCTGTTCCGACCTCCTACCGTTCCTGTAACTGGCCCCTAATGCCAATGATAATCCGCTCCCTTAACTGGGACACACTTTTTCTTTCATCCGATCCCGTCACTGTTATGAACTCTCTCTACTCCAACCTCCTACACTGCCTAAATACCGCCAACCCATGTGCCGATCCAAGCCCCAAGTCCAGCAGCTCACGCCTGTCACTTTTAGAGCGTAAGCTGTCTAATCTGCAACTTACCTTCGCTAGGTCACACGACTTTAAAATTCTCCTGCGCATAAACCAGCCACAACTGAAGGTGCGTCGCATGGCTGATTCGCATCTGAGATGGCAAGAGACCATCTTCCTAGCATACCCCAATAAACCCGGCTACCTGTCCAACCTACTTGGTAAAAGGTCCAATCAATTTAATCATACCTCGCCCAAGTTCCTCATCTGTGGCTCATCTACCACTAATACTCCAGCATCTATTTCTGAGGCCTTCAATGGGCATTTTTCTTCCTCCCTTTAAAAGCTGTCCTGGTATTCCCTCTCCTACAATCCACCCCTGCTCCTCTGCCTCTCTTTCATCGATTCCCTTTACCCATCTAGAAATTGAAAAATCATTTTCCTCTATTAAACCTTCCTCGAAACCGGGGCCAAATGATCTCCCGCCGGCCCTCCCCCGTTTCGGTGGTCCTAAACTCCCTTTATTGTTACTTAATGTGTATACCGCCTCCATGCTTCACAGTTTCGTCCCACCTCAATGGAAATCCTCTGTTATAATTCCGCTCTTCAAAAAGGGTGCACTACACGACCAGATAACTATCGGCCCATTAAGCACACCCCAGTAGTCTGCAAAATTATGCAGAGAATTATCAAAAAACACATTGTCCAGTACCTCTTATCCAACAACCTGCCGAACCCTGATCAGCATGGTTTCTTGAACTCCCGTTCCTGCTCCTCCTGCCAGCTTGACTTCCTCAATGTCCTATCGTCTGCTGCCGACGTCAGCATCTCCGTAATTGTCCTGTAACTCGACATGCCTAAAGTCTTTGTCCGTGTTCCCCATATTCATCTGCTGGCCAAAATCCGGTCTCTCGGTATTACTGACCCTCTCCTCTCCTGGCTATCCTCCTATCTCTCTCACAGATCACAAGCTGTGCTCGTCGACGAACACCTATTTTCCGCCAAACCAATTACTAGCGGCGTCATCCAAGGCAGTGTCCTAGGCCCATTACTGTTCCTTATTTATATCAATGGCATTTTCTCTTCTATTCGACACGGCGCTCCTTTCCTCTTTGCCAACGATATAAAAACAGTGTACTCCTTCCTCCCTAATGACCTGTCCGTGAATCTGTGCAACATATCGCGTGACTTACTCGTTCTCCAAACTTGGTGCGTCTCGTGGTTCATGAAATTCTCTGCGGAGAAAAGCTTCCTCCTACCATACAAGTGCACTGTACCACCCGGCCAAATTTGTCTGGACGGCCTGCCCATCCCCATACACCCCATGGTTACCTATCTTGGCGCACGCTACTCTTGTTCCTTTAACTTTTCAGAACAGGCATCGTTCCAAATCGCTAAGGCTAAGCGAACCCTAGGCCTGATCAATCGGTGTTTCTTAATACCGGCAAGTCGCCTCTCCATGTATCTCTCCCACGTGAGACCGCTCCTAGAATATTGTCCCATTACCTCCAGCCTCTGGCCACGTTCCTCCATTGTGTCTCTTGAGAACGTTCAGCGTACTTTCACCAAAAGGCTGTTGAACGTATCCCCAGCCCTAACATACCGCCAGCGCTGTGAGCTCCTACAAATTGAGCCTCTATGGATTCGTCGCATGAGACTCAGCCTGATTTTCCTCTTTAAACTAATCCATAACCTGGCCTACACCTCTTATCCCATCTCATTCGCTGCGCCCTGCTCCTACCCGATCCGACACCGTGCCTCTCTCTCTCACTGTCCTTCACTCTAATCTCTGTCCGAAGTCCCGATTCTTTCAGTCTGCCTATTCCAAAATCTGGAATAAGCTCCCCCTTAGCGTACGCAGTGCCTCCTCAATGTTCGCTTTTAAGCGCGCACTTTTGTTATACTTAACAGTCCCCAATGCTATATTGCTAACCAATGAGCTCGTCTCCGCCGACCTGGCCTTTAAAAGAGGCCTCACACTGTAGATCTACCACATCTGCGCCACAGGCCACTAGGTACACCCCATGACCGACACCTCCCCACTTTCTAGTGTCGCCAACTAAGGCCATTGCCCTCACTGATCCATAGCGAACCTACTTCCTGCCATCATAAGATAACTCTATTGCTCACCTACGTCCATCTCTTATCCACCATATTCACTTTTTTTCTCTTCAGTATCCGTTGATTCTCAGCTGAGGCCCACCCAAACTGCTCTTCTCTATCCCTTTTCCTTTCCAGTGATCCTCAGTGACGGCCAACCACTTCGGGCACTGTACTTACCATCTCTCTGGCAGGTGCACCTGGATAATATTGCTACACGGTCGTCTACCACTTGCTGTTTTTGTTGGCTCTCTTGTCCATGGTCTCACGTCTTGGTCAATTGTTCCTGGTTCATGCACTCCCATCGCGGTCGTTTTGTCCCCCGTACAATTATCCACCAACACTCGTGCCACTCCCAACAGTGCTGGGCGCGGTCAGATCCACCGCTATGGCCGGCGCACATCGGGCGTGCAGGTCGTCTGCAACGATGTGCGAGCGAAACTAAAGCGGTAGATCACACCTCCTGCGTTCACTTCACGAAGTGTTTTTTCAGGTTGGGTGCCCAGCCCACGGCCAGTCCCACGCACTAGCACCGGTTGCGGATGGCACGCTTTAACTTTTCTCGGACGACCGAATCCATTGCTGTCGGTTGAGGATTGCATGCTCCTCATCCTTCTTCCGCCACAGCTTGTTCACCTATAGCTCTTAACATCTGTTACCACTTTCCATTTTTGTCGCCCTACCACGGTATGCACACCTGCCCGTTTTGTTCTTCCTCCTATCGCCTCTCTCTACATCAACTTTCACTGCATTGAGTCACTATCTTTCTAACCACTCTTCTCTGTCGACGCTCGCCAATATCTCTTTTCCCACCTGCCGCCATTGCTGGCTTCTATCCTCTATGCGCATGGTGTTACCCTCTGCTCAGATTGCCCGTTGATAGCTTCCTTAAACCTGTCTTTCTATTGAACCCCTCCTTGTTCTCCCTCCTCATGCCAAATGCCGTGATGCTCCAATCGCACCCGCACCCATAACCAATCCGCATATTAGACCTTGCCGCTCCAAACTTCGCACCTTTTACAGTCGCGTTTATTATCTAATCACCACCACCATATTTTCCCCTCTTGGCTCCAAGATTCCTCTGTGGTTCTTTCCCGTGTCCTGATTAGTACCCACCTGTTCAATTGTCTGCCGGCACACAGCTCTCCAGCTTCATTGCCCCAACTCCGTTGCGCATTCATTTTTTGTGGCCTTTTTGTTCTATTACTGGTTCGCTTATCTCGGGGCGTCCTGCTTCCTTCTCCGTCTCATTCGTGTTTCATCTGCAATAAAATGATCCGATTAATGATTTCTTACCTCTGTCTCCTCGGTCATTGCTTTCATCCCTTGATCCGTTTATTGCTCGCTACAGGCATTTTTCTTTACCTTCCAGTGTGGTCCGCTTTTCCATGTTCCACCATTGCAATGACAACGTTACGTCACGGTGTTCTTTTACAGTTCCAAATCGTTTGACCTGTCACTACCCGATTCCTCTGGTCCGTCACTACATGTAGCGCCTGCGTTGATCAAATAGTTAGACCCATTCTTACCTGTTTTCCTTGATCCTGTCTTTCATCTTCACTCTTCCATGAACTGCTCCTCACAGTCTTCATCAATTCTGGGCTTCCGCATTCTGTTTTTCTCTCCGCTGGGCTGTCATGTGCACTTGTCATGAAGTCAGTCCACCACGATATTCCAAAGTTAACTCAACAACCATTTGATCTAACCTAACTACTTCTCTCGATGACTGATAATTTCTTTCTTGGACCCCATTGTGATTGCTCCTGCTTCTCTTATACCTATACATATATATATAATATATCTACATATATATATATATATATAAATTTATGCCTATATATCAATTTGCACGCCCTCTGCATCTTGCAGTTCCTCACCGGCCATTTTTCTTGCTATCATCCCAACGACCGTCATCATAGGCATCCATCAACCCTACATCTGTGCCTCACATCTACCTTTCCCAATCCTTCTAAATCGCTTTTGTCATCCGATCATCCCTCTACGTCTTGCATTGCCCGCTGCATGTTTTGCGATGAGTTTTGTGTCCTGTCCGCCGACAATCCACTGCAGAGTACCAATGCTCCATTGATATATAATCCACTGCAGTGCACCTCAATTTTTCTCCATCGTTTCTCGCTACTGCAGTTCCTTATACCGATTTCCAGCTCTTTTCATGTTTGCCAGTCGGCCTCCATATGTGATTACCCAGACCAGCCATTCGAAAGTGCGGACTCGCCCCACCTGGGTTGGTGTAACGTGGAGCTTGGAATAGGGAGGATGATTCCTCGATCTCAAACTTGCTCCAAATGTTATTTATTTAGAATTGTTAACTTTGACTTAGCAAGTCAAATGTTTAAGCTGAAAATGAAACTTTTGTTTGTGTGTTTCGATGTCTGTGAGTTTATTGGTTAGTTGGCCATATAAAAGTCAGGTCGAACTCCATGTTAGCCACTAGTTCTGGATGTGTTTCGCTGGTCGGCTGGCGTAATGGAGAGGACAGTTGTGGACAATGCCACGGCGACGTCTACACCGTGGCCGACCTGGTGATTAAGATGCAAAACTGCTCAATAGCCCTCGACCATTTAGTTACAGGGCTGACCTAGATGCCATGCACACTCTGGAAAACATAGTCCGTCACCTCTCTCCCGAACTACAGGGTCGGTGGGCGGAAGAAGCAGAACGGATAAGCCGAAGCGACAGAGAAGCCGACTTCGAAGACCTGACCGAATACTTGGACAGGCAAACGAAGATAGCTGACAGCAGGTTCGGCCGTCTCATCCGGGACAGCAACCGAGCAAACAAGCCCAGTACTAGCCAAGTTCAAACCCCTTTACGGGAACATCCGAAATACCAGCCTTGGACCAATACACATGTCATTTGACGAGATGCTACGGCGAAACCAAATTGCAGATCCTGTGGTACTAGCCATGGCCTACCAGAATGCCCCAAGTTCGGCAACGCCACAATAGACGAACGGTGGGGAATGGCGAGGATTGCAGGAACACGTTTTATCTGTCTCAGCACCACGCACCGGGCAGCAGCCTCTAGGACAAGGAACCGATGTGGTTACGAGGGCTGCACGGGCAGACACCATCAGCTGCTGCATCAGGCGAGAGTAACCATATCCGAGGCGGGTACCAAACCCAGCGGTTTTTCTTCAACGTCACGATCTGCCAGTAAACCGGTACGTTTAGGCGTAGTGGCCGTGGGAGTAGTGACTCCGACTGGGATAGTCAAGGCGTTGGCTTTCGTTGATAGTGGATCCGGCACCACTTTGATGAAAGAGCGGTTTGCCGACAAACACCAACTGGCTAAAGGTGCGACGTCGTTAGCAGTGAGCACGGTGGGCGGAACACAGGTAATGACTGCCGGTAGATTAAGGCTGCAACTCATCTCTCTAGACACTAACGAGGAAATTGATCCAACGGAGGCATTCACGTTAGCGGATCTCCCCATGCGAGCACCAAGGTCGGTGAACGCAATCTTGACTAGGTTGCCCCACCTGCAGGACGTAACCGTTGTAGACTGGGAAGATGATGAAGTGGATCTCCTCATCGGATGCGACGTGCCAGAGGCGCATTGGGTGCTTGACCAGAGAGTGGGCGACCGCCAGGCACCTTATGCCGTACGCACGGCTCTGGGATAGATGTTATATGGTCCAGTAGGTGAACGTGGTTCCGTGAATTACTTATCCGCCGTAACGGACCGCATGGAGTGTCATCTGCAACGGCTTTATGAAAAGGAGTTTCATGACATTGGGGACGAAAGACCGACGTTGTCTCAAGAGGATCACTCCGCTCTACAAACGGTACGGCAAGGCACTAGAGGTCTCAAAAACAGTTCGAGGTTCCCCTCCCATGGCGCACATCGGTCGACCCGTGGACTGGTAACAGAAATTATGTTCTCCAACGTTTACTACGACTAAAAGAACGCTTCATTCGAGACCAGAATCTGTGGGAACGATACGCGGATTTGATGAAGCGAAACGAGGCCCTCGGTTACATTGAAAAGGTGCCTGTTAACGCCGACAGCAAAAGGGGTATCTGATATCTGCCTCACCACCCGTTTATCAACCCCAAGAAACCCAATAAACTGCGCGTGGTTTTCGACTGTGCGGCCAAGTTGCAGGGCAAGTCGTTAAACGATCACCTACTACAAGGACCTGCCTGGGCCACACCATTAATCGAAGTTTTTTGCCGTTTCAGAGTGGGTAAAGTGGCTTTGTCTGCCGACATTAGGGAAATGTTTCATCCAGGTGAAGATTCCGGTAGGAGAACGAGATGCTTTGCGTTTCCTGTGGTGGGAAGTGAGCGACCGGGACAACGCAGTGGTGAATTATAGAATGACCGTCCACCCCTTCGGAGCCATATCGTCACCATTTTGTGCCAACTACGCCCTCCGAGAATCAGCGAACAAACATGGCGATCTGGTACACCGGACGGTGGTAGAAAGCGTCAGCAGGAACTTCTACGTCGACGACTACCTTGGGTCATTCGATGATGTGGAATCAGCTCTAGAGCATTCCAGGGGTCTGACGAGATTGCTGGAAGAGGGTGGCTTCCATCTAACTAAATGGATGTCGAACGCTTCAGAAGTGCTGAAGGTCATCCCGTATCACGAAAAGGTCGAAAGGGTAAGAGATTTGGACGGCTCTCCACTTCCTATCGAGCGCACTTTAGGGATACAATGGGACGCGGAAACGGACGATTTTGTTTTCGAACTGAACGTTCCCGAGCTGCCAATAACCCGTCGTGGCATACTATCTGCCGTCTCAAGTTTGTTCGACCCGCTCGGTTTCGTCTCACCATGGCTGCTACCCGGAAAGATCTTGCTGCAGCGGCTGTGCCGTAAGAAAGTTGATTGGGACCAGTCACTGGACCGAGGGGACCGGTTGGATTGGGAAGAATATATGAACGCCTTGAAGAAATTAGGGGACATAAGAATCTCACGATGTTTGACTCCTGGCCATACGACACGGACTAGAGGACTACATGCCTTTTCCGATGCATCCGAAGTCGGTTATGGAGTTGTGGTGTACGGACGATGGTGCATAGGAGATGGACAATATACCCCGAGGATCCTGTTCGCCAAAGCCCGCGTTGCTCCACTGAAGTCGATCTCGATCCCACGCCTTTAACTCAGTGCAGCCTTGTTGGCAGCCAGAGCGGTACAAGCTGTGAAGAGATGTTTCGACTTCTACATTTGGTCGGCTAGCTTTTGGACGGACTCAACGATAGTACTTTACTACAATAACAGGGTCTGGAGCCGGTTTAGTACTTTTTTTGCTAACCGACTCACGATTATCCACGATGAATCAGCCGTGAACCAGTGGAAGCATGTCAGGTCTGGCAATAATCCAGCTGGTCTGTGCTCCCGAGGTTTGGCCAACTTCAGGCAACTAGACACGTGGACGATAGGGCTAAACTTCCTGCAAATGCCTATACAGAATTGGCCCGTGTACGAATTAAAAACTCCTACGGAAGTAGAACTGGAGATCAAAGGCGTAGTGATAGCAGCCGACGTCTTTGAGGCGACATCCATTTTGTCACGATTGGTCAGATGTTCTTCCTGGATGAAGACATTTCGCGCGTTAGTTTGGTTGGCCAGATTCAGGAGAACTTTTCTAATCATGAAAGGGGTACGCCTTTCAGGCCGGATACGAGTCGGCCAGATCATTCCCGATGAGCTACAAGCTGCAGAATGCGATATTTTCAGAGTGATACAACGGGAGGCTTTCGCCCGAGAACTCGAGCTGGGGGGAAGTGGGACCAATCAACAAAGAAATATCATCCCCAAGAGGCAAATTAAAGCACTTAAACCCCAAACTCATTGATGGACTGCTGCGGGTGGATGATAGGCTAGCCAACGCTCACCTGAGCATCGACACAAAGTATCTTATACTGCTGCCTGCGAGACGACCCGTGGTAGAGCTAATGATCCAACACGTCCACGCCGTGGAGGGACATGCCGGGGAAAGTCACGTTACGAGAGTCACCCGAAGTGCCTTTGGTTGCTGAGAGGAAGAGCGACTGTGAAACGCGTGGTCCGACTTTTCGTGCATTGTAGGAGACACCATGCCGCAGCGGCCAAACTACATATGGCCCTGCTATCAGAATGCAGGGCAACCGCGGGCTGGTGACCGTTCAGCGACACCGGGATGGACTATTTCGGGCTCTTGTGGATCAAGTGCGGGTGGAGAATGAAAAAAACGATACGGGTGTATCGTGACATGCATAAAGTCACGTGCGGTACACCTAGAAGTCGCACATTCGATGACGACCGATTCGTTTCTACGGGTCTTGCGAAGATTTATTAACCGAAAAGGCGTACCGGCCGATATATACTCAGATAATGGGTCGAACTTTGTGGGCGCTCACCGGGAATTGCAGCGTTGGCACAAAAACATAAACAGGGACGAACTGCAGGATCGAACCGTGGCCTACGGCATACGATGGCATTTCAACCCCCCACAGGGCAGCCACCGAGGCGGCGTATGGGAAAGCATGATCCGGTCCGCCAGACGGATATTGTCGTCAATCATGGAGCAGCAGCCGCCCGACGATGAGACGCTAAACACCGTCATGACTGAGGTGGAGCGAAGCCTGAACATTCGCCTCTTGGTTCCAGTATTGAACGGCGACCCCACCCACCTGGCGCTCACCCCAAACGACTTATTGACGTTAAGGTCGAATGAGGGTTTCCAAGGGCCGGTAAAACTTCGTGGGAGCCACCTCCACGGATGGAAGCAAGCGAACTATCTGGCCAAGGTCTTCTGGAGGCGATGGCTGCGGGAGTACCTACCGGCCTTGCAGACTCGACAGAATAGGCTGGTCAAACCAAGACTATTCAAGGTTGGGCATGTGGTGATGATCGCCGACGAAAGCGCACATCTCAGCACCTGGTCCTTGGGAGTGGTTGTGGAAACCATCGAAAGCTCTGACGGAATGATAAGAACGGTGGTGTTAAAGACAGCCAACGGAGCGCTAATTTGCGACATACGTAGTGTTAGCCTACTCGAGAGTGAGGGCGGAGAAGCAGGTAACGCTGAGGCCCAGCAGCCTATTTTGCATTCGTTTTCGAGGTGGGTAAATAAACCCTCATATATGGGAGCATTCACGACATACTGACGTATCGGACCATCATACATCCCGATGCACACACACACACACATACATTATACTCGTTTATACCACATGGTCTCGTCAATTACGTTACAGTGCTCACAGTCTTTCTTTGGCACTACAGAAGGTTTTTTCCGAAATGTGGTGGTACATGCGATTCCATTGTACGTCCAGACACATACGCACATACTCGATGCACACTATACCCGTAACCCCTATCAAACGTGTGACAGTGTCCGCCGTTTGTTTTTGGTGACGTTACTGAATATTTTTTGCATATGCGGCAGCAGCGGCGATCACGTCATACACACACACTCATGCAAGCACATACAGCCAGTACATGACGGCCCTCCCAAGGATAGCATCCATGTTCCCCCCCCCCACGCCCGACATCGGTCAGTTGTTCTCGTGGAAGGTGTAGAATAGCCTCGCGTCGGCGTGGCCACCGGATTAGGTGCGACCATGAGCAGAATGTTGATGGCAAGCATTAGGCACGCGCACTGGCAACACAGCCTATGTAGATAGGAATAATCAGTACCTTTGTACCAAACCCTTGAGTCTGCTAACGATTCGGGGCGATTTTGGTGGGCGGTGTAAAGACCGGTCATGGAAAATCCCTCTCAAACCGTTGCAGTTTCATGTTTTTTAACATCACTCACTTGCCTACACTATTGACGTGTCTTTACGCGCTGTTTTTATGGAATAATTGTTGTTTTTCGCGCCCAGAGCGCTACTTTGTCATATCCTTGCCCTGGACCTGCGTGACGCACGTGCTCCTCGCTCTCATGCCGCAACTCGGTTTCTCGTTTGTTGAGTCCTTGTGATCTCATAATTGAGGTTTGTACCTGTTTGGTGTCACTGTCTATTCAATAATCTAGTACCGTAGAGTATCACGGATAATCGCCTTTTGATTTCAAGATCCGTTGTGAATTTGGCTACGCATTGCTCAAACGTGTGCTAAGAAGGGTAAGAAGGAAGAGCCGACGTCCTTAGTGGGTCCGCAGGGCCGAAAAAGCGCAGGCACACAAACCGGTTGCATGGAGACGCGTAAGCAGCGCGGGGGGACATTTTCGCTTTCCGCAGTTCCCGGGGGCGCGCGAGCCTGCTTCAGGCGTGCAAGTATCTTGCCAGATACAGTACGAAGCGAGACTGACACAAAATGCCAAGGAATGCCCCAAGGCCCAATACGACTATGTGTAGTTTAAGGCCCAGTCACGAGTTGCAGTAGGAAATGTTATGGATGGGCGGGGTAGACATGCAATTAAAGCGAGAAAGCCGAATTACTTAAAGAGTTCTTTGAGCTGGTACACGTTGCAGATGCCGGGAACCAGCCGCCATTACCAGAACCCTACAGCGTTCCCCAAATGGATGAATTTGCTGTAGAATCTGTGGAAGTGGAGCTGACTATCAACCGGGTAAAGCGAGGCAGGGCGGCTGGCCCAGATGGAATTCACCCCGTCATCCTATGCCAGTTAGCAAGTGTGGTGCCCGGGGCGCTAACACACCTGTTCACGAGGTCACTAGCCTCGGTCAAGCTGTCTTCTGACTGGCTGAAAGCCGAAATGATGCTCATCCACAAGGGAGGCAAGGGAGAAGATGCATCTAACCACAGGCCCCTTAGCCTTCTGTCTGAGGTACCGAAAGTACTTGAGGGTATTGTTAGAGACTGGATCAGAAGGCATGTTGAATTCCACAGAATGATTACCGTGAGGCAGCACGGATTTGTAAAGGGGGGATCGTGTCTCACGAACCTCGTATCATTTCTGGATGAAGTCACCGGCAGAATGCACAAAGGCGAACGAGTTGAAGTGTTTTATCTGGATTTCCGGAAGGCCCTCGACTCGGCAAACCACAGACTGCTGGTGCGCAAAACGCAGGGCATGGAGGTTGAACAAGAGATATTGAACTGGATTCGAGCATACCTTACTGGTAAGACGTTCCACGTTCGGGTTGGGGATGCAACATTCAGTGTAGCTGAGACATGCAGTGGGGTGCAGCAGGGACCGGTGTTGGGGCCCTTGTTTTTCTTGATCTATATTATTGACCTAATCGGCACCTTGAGGTTCCCTGGTTTCCTATTTGCGGATGATCTGAAGATTGTGGGGAACCAACTTCGGGCTGGATGCAGGACTACCTGATAAGAATACGAGAGTGGACCAAACAATGGGACCTCCCTTTGAACCGAGGCAAGTGCAGAGAGCGCACCAGGGCGAGGGGGGCGGCAGGAGAGACTCGGCCCTCCGATGAGGGGTGTGTCGGGATAATTGATATCACTAAGGTCAAAAAAGATCCTGGTGTTCATGCCTAAGGAACCTTTAAGCCCACCAAGCAGTGCCTTGAGGCAGCAGCGAAGGGTAATAGGTCCATGTTTGAACCGTGTCAGACTGTCAGGCCTCGGAGTGTCCAAACAGTATTGCCACTTTCCAGAAAACCTGTACGCCCCCATTTGGAATACTGAGTTCAGGCCTGGGCACCGGAACTAGTCAGAGATAGACAGTTTTTGGAAACCGTCCAAAGACGGTTTACTGAGATGATCAATGGGTTGAGGGACAATGCATACAAAGAACCCTTCAAGACACTCGACCTGATCTTGTTTAACAAACGACATTTATGGGGGGATCTGATGGAGACGTTCAAACAGCTCCACGGGTTATCCGAAGTCGACAGATTATTATTAGTTCCAAGAAAATACCAGGCGCAAAGGGGGCAAGAACACAAACCGGTGAAGCCCAGGGCCTTCACAAGCATTAGGGAACATTTATTCTCTCACAGCGTTGAGAGCCCGTGGGACTAACGGCCGCCTCATGTCGTAGCTGCGAATAGCGTCGTCATGTTTAAATAACGGCTGAATGACTGATGGGATGAGGTTGTCCCAAACTTTGAGTAGCCAAACGAGCATACCCTCAGGTTACACCTCTTTCTTCCACTCCCTTCTTTTCTAAGAAACAACACGTTTCCCTGCACGCAATAAAATATAGCAAGCTGTGGCTTTTTTATTTTAATAATTCAGTTTTTGCCCACGGGGGTTTCCCGGGAGTAAGCGTGGCATCAAGTTCAGGAAGTGAACCTGTTTATCCAACACGACTGCCGGTTCTTCGAGAGCGGACCTGTTTTCATTCTCTTCCTTACAGTCCACCACAAAACAATCACAACATCTGGGTCACTTGGCAGTCGAAGTACTTTGGGAACATCGCACTCCTCAATAGCAAGAATCTGAAAGTACGCTGGCCAAAGACACGAATCCTGCAGCCGGATCTGATCTGGAGATGCCGTCAACGTTGACATACTGAGCCCCTTCCTTTGCGCAGTGAATAATCTTCCTGGTCACCGTCATAATAGAGATAACAAAATAAATGCGAGTTTTAAAAGAGAATCTGGGCTCAAACCCCATATCCGAAAATTACTTGGAACCTTCAACACTATGTCGGAGTTGTTTTACTACATCAAGCTTAATTTTAGGTTGCTATCATTGTTTTGAACTTTCTGGCTGTGTTGGACAAGTCGGGCACTGCTAATTTGTTGTTGAGTTGAGCTAGGGTAGGATGCTGTGATGCACCTACTGAGCGTCAGCTCATTGATTTTTGTTTTGGTGTTTTGCAGATTGCCCAATTGCAATTCCCACGAAAAAAAGTTATCCGGCATATTATATTTTCTCACCTACAGCAGGACCGCACCGAGAGGATTGAGAGGCCTTAGAGGTAGACTCGGTGTGAGTCGAGGAGAATTATGTGACGTGAACTGATTCGTGGGTTGTGGGGTGAATCGAGACGTGGCCTTGGTAGGGCCCAGAAGAACTGAGTATTCTCACTCACATCGGGAGTATACCCCTAATGCGTTGCGTAAAATACGGGACACTTTGGTGAGTTTGCATTCGTCGCCCAAGCTGCACTGTCCAGCGCTTGCCCAAATGGGCTGGGGTTGGGCATGCCAAACGTTCTTAACCATGGCGAAAAATAGTTCCCTCCCCTCGAGTGATTACCTGAATTTCGTTTCACTGCTTAATCGGTTATTAAAATATCCCCCCGCGTTTCAGCATAACCACTAACCTAGTCAGCACACGGGTGCGCATTTTAGTCCTAAAATAGTCCCGTGGGAGATTATTTTTAAGCACTTGGTTTGATAAGAGTTTTGTCATACCGTTAGATTTGGACAGGTCTAAAAAGTGGACAATTAATTTTACTTCATTGAAAAACACTATGGTTTACCAGCCCGGTCAGCACAAAGAGAAAGCACTTAGTCCCAAAGTAGTCCTTTGAGGGACTATCTTATTAATGTGGCGTAAGTAGAAAATTTTTTCCCGCTACTTCAAGTACGGTTCATTGAATGGAAGTACACATTGACTTCTTTGTGAAACGCTACGTTTTATAGGGATGTTGGGCACCAGAAAGTACTCGGGTCGTGGCAAGTAATTTTCCAGGGTATTCACGGATCATGTTATTTTCTCTAATAAAAATTGATGAAAGTTCATTAACTGGTACCTCAAACTGAAATAATGTAGTAGAGATTAGCAAAATTTTGAAGTAAAGCTCGTAGGCCGCTGCATTCTTGATGTGTTCAAAAATGGTGTCAAAGATGTCCCTGGCGTGTTGCAAACGGGATCATATTGGGACTATATCAAGATTATTTTTCGACTTATTTGGGACTATTTCGCTGGCTGTAAAGTTACCAACATATATACAGACGAATTTGTTGTTTGTACAAAAATGAAAACAGATGTTTTGTATAAAAAGAGGTGAAAGTTTACGTAAAATTCTGCCATTCTTTGTTGGTCATTCTTATATTACACAAAACCTTGATGGGTCTTCTTAGTGTTCATGGAATCTGTAAAATAAAATTGTGGAACGCGATGTATTAATTGTTGAAAAAATATGGAATAAGTAATTCTTGCAACTTTACTTCTGAATTCGCGACTTGATGGGAAAGCCCCTTGGTGTCAATCATATATATATATATATATATATATATATATATATATATATATATATATATATATATATATATATATATCGGCTTTCTCATGTTTACAAACGGCATGTGCACATGTTTGTGTATTATTTGCTTTTCATACCCTTCGATGAAATACATGATTGACAGATATGAAACATATACTGCACACAAAATTATGCGTGTGCTGCTTTTCAACATTATAAAAAGTAGTCATTACTTTTGACAGGAAAACTGTATGACCACTTCATAATTATGTACGCATATTAGTGGATGGCATTTTACATCATTACTTTAAAATGAAGAACTGGTTGCACAGATGCCTTGAATGAATGCACAAAAAATAAAAACGACGTACGGACGTAGCCATCTTCCTTCGTTTCGACCCCGAGCTTTGATAAACCAACGCCTAATGTGTCTCTGTGACGAACCTTGGTTCATCTGCAAACCGTTCCGTCCTACGCCCAGCGTCCGTTGTTCCGTAGTAAGACTAAAGCTCGTAGGCCGCTGCGTTCTTGATGTGTTCAAAAATGGTGCCAAAGATGTCCCCGGCGTGTTTCAGACGAGTCTAAATTGGAACGAATTCGGAACTAAATTGGGTCTAATTTAGCTCTACTTTTGGTTTAATTGGCTACTGGAAGTGTAGGCGTCTAGTATTTCGGGTACCAGGTAGCCACTAGATCCCGAGGATGGCCCATGGAATGATCAACAACCCAAAAGTTCCAACGCTTGCCAAAAGACGGTAAAAGTCGGGAAATAGTGGGAGGATGGTTTGTATTGAAACAGTGTTGTTCACGTTTACTTTTGGGAGCGACACAGGACACGATATTAGTTGAGTGAGCTAAAAGTTCAACCGTCCGCAAGCAAAGCAGTCAAAAATGTGTTTTTTACTTGGCGGAAACCAGTTTTCCTTACAGCAAGCAGAAAAACGACGCACAGGCCTGTGGCATCGAACAACATACAAACTGCTTAGAGCTTAGTTCTAATCAATTATGTTTGTCTATGGTCGTTTTTGGTCATGAATTTACGCAATCAAACTCAGTCATCCTCAGTTCACTACAGGCATACCATACTCGTTATAAAGATCGCGTAAAATAGAACTGCACTTAAAACGGTACAGGCAATGTCAGTAAAAATTACAATGGTATTCTACCTAAGAGTTTGACGGCGAAGTGCCACGCCAGTACGAAACGTGTCATGACCCCAATTTTGACCGCTTCTTAACCATTGTAAGAAATGGAAAAATCTAACGTTAATGTCAAATGTCAGACCTCAGTCTTGTTCTTTTTATCAGGAATCGACCACAGTGAAGAGGGTGCATAAAGCTCGTCCAAGGGATAGACGATATTTTTTACTCCCCTAGCCAATCAGACTACTCCGTTCCAACTAGTGAAACATGCGCTTGTGGTTCTTGGCTGTGTCGTGTTACCACTGTCGTACAGCCGTATTCACAACTTCTAAGCCCGTAAAACAGATGTTTCTTTCACGCATAGCCTTTAGGGCAGTTGTAGGATGATCTATGACTCACCAACCACGAGGTCTTTGATCACAGTTCGCTTGAGAGCCAACGTAACGTGAGCCCCGGAATAACTTATGTCAGTTGTCAAACTGGTTCACGATATTCGGGGCATCAGGCTGCGTACACTTTTCCTCACAGAATCCGCGTTGATGGATCTGGAAATGGATTCCTCGGAAAATGGTTTGGAAATAAGTGGTAGACATACCAACTGGTTGCGATTTCTGGCAACAGACATATATACGTCTATTTTGCGCAGCTTTTCCAGTGTCAACACAGGAAGCGGGTGAGCGACATTGTTGTTATAGTTTGTTAAAAGCTGTGGCATGAATGCAAGCAATTTGGTAGTATCTTGTGCTACTTCTGAAATCATTGCTGTCATATGAACAAGCAGACTTCTGATCTCTTCCACTATTGGCCTGTCTGTGTAACAGGATGTATTGGCTGAAAGTGCTTGAGAAGCAGAGGTTGCAACGGTTAAGTGTGACGAAATACTCACTTGACGGTCTGCTTGGTGATCGGAATAACAAACGTGGTGGCGAAGTCATAGGAACATCAACTACAAGAATAGTTTGAAGAAAACTGGACGGCTTCTCTTGATAACCCGTAATATGGCATTTGTGTTTTTTGACGAACAGACTGCCAGGTGTTCCGTTGTTGTTCGACTAACTGCTGAGGTGCAAAGTAACATAATAAAAAGAAAGTACGTGACTTACCCTGCGCTTTTGAGAGGACCACGATTGGTCTCTGTGTATCCCGTTAGTCTTCCGAGTTGGACCACTGCGCCGGTTGTTTCTTTCAAATTTTATTCCATGTAAAATGCTGTAACAAGTTACAAAACCCCTTCCGGTAGACCAATTCCAATAGTCGCATCGCCGGATGGCAGCTGATTATTGAGTTTTATCCTGTGTAACTCCCATACGTGTTCAAATTTCCCTTGAAAGCAATAATTTGCCTCGGTTTATCGTAACTGAAGAGAACTCACACATGTGAGTGGTGATAGTGACATTTCTCACGGAGGCATTTTCATCCGACCTCTAATGCGATTTCACCACCCGGTGAGGGTTTTTCCCCGTAAAGTTAAAGATCACAGCAGACTTCACATTTGTATTCAGCCAAGTCCGGCTTATTATACACACATCCTCGTTGTCTTCATCCAAGGTGGCGATGTAGAACATTAATCGTGGTAACATCTGGAAAATTTGATAGTCGGACTACTGGTAAGCAACTTATCAGTAGGAATTTCAGTGTGCGTCGGCCATTAGTGGTATGACACAGTGGAATGATACAGTCAACCTGCCTATCAGGAAAAGCGACACGTTGGCAGTCGATTTATCCAACGGTACATGTGTTTGTGTCATCAGCCGATACACTGACGGCAAGATGTAACAGCGTGTTGACCGGAATGGAAAGTCAAAGAAGTCCTCAAGGTTGGTATGCTTTTTCAATCCGATCGACAAAGCACCTGGTTTGTTTTGTTCGATCCATTGAATTCATGCTGGTGATCAACAAACCAATACAACGTTGTCGGGACTAGGACAGGAGAGAGTGTAGTTGCCAACCAGCAAAATTGTTGCGCCGGATTTCCTGCCCAAAACCAGATTTGTGCAGTCTTCTACAGGTGATGGGGATAATCGTACCTCTGAGAATCTGCGATATAGTTGTGGGCAGATTCTGGTGCTCGTTTGACCTAGCTTAAAAATGACTGGAAAAGAAAAGCGCTGTAGGCATCTAAAGGACCTATAAGGCGAACGCCGACGGCGGTATAGACAAGAGGATATCTTTTCATCGTCATTTCCTCTAATCCATATGGTTGGTAATGCATGTAACAGAAATGACTTAGGAGATTGTCAGCGTGAGTACCGGACTCCTTTTCACTGTCACAAATTAAAATCTTGCTAGCACAAGACATTTGTAAAGAAAAATGACTGTAAGTATGCCATGGAATATTGTCCATTAATGCTTTAACACCTAATTACAATAAGAACCGTCTGAAATCAGTGGCTTTCCGTGAGCGGTACTCCTCCCACCCTCGACACTTCCTACGAAACTCATGGTAGTTGTTTTCTCAGCTGTATCAATCTTTCCTGTACAAGATCATTTTTCTACCCTGTGACCCTCTATCCTTCCGCTACCGGTGAATCTGTCCACAACTTGATAAATTGTCACATTACGCCTAGACAAATGCAGTGCATGAAATGTATTGGAAATCGTTTAACCATGTCTATCTCCAAAAATTCAGATGGTGACTGCTGAGCAACAGCGGACCGATATGACCGAAATCTGCGGTCATCTACTGATGCATCATTCAAAGATGGGAAAAAGACTTTGTGCTGATGGTACACACCCTGTTGTGTGCACTTATCACAGCTATTGCATCTGGAACGTTACTTTTTACGTTTCACATACGACCGTGCCTGGTGAATGCACATGTATGCTTCAACAAACAGGCCCGTATAAGCATTATCTCCAATATGAATGAATTGTTGGCTTTGAATCTCTTGGATTTCAGTTACCAAGGGTTCCAGAAATCTGCTTACGTCATATAGTTGCTTCTTCTCGGACTAGAAGCCAATCAAGAAGTGTGTTGACACGACAAGCTAGGCCAGTCTACCCATGATTGTCCAGACCTTCTGTTTGAAAGAAGAAAAGGGACGCATGCCGTCGATATGTAATTGGATTGATAGCTTCTTTCGCTGCGTATTTATTGCATGGTGTTGGATCTTCATCAGTGCCTTCTATAGTCCATGTGGCAGTATTGCCCTGGGTCAACGTCGATTAATTGTGTTGTTTTCAGAGTACTCATGAGTGTTCGCGCGTCCTTTGGCAAATGTGAATGAACGTTCTGCCACTATGCCAAGTAATTGTTCTTCGCTTTCACGGATATGTCATGTCAGATAAACCATATTCGCAAAAGTCCTCCAGGGGAAGTTAAAAGGTATAAATGAGCCATAAATTATGAATGATACCCTGGTTTTTCCGTTAATCTGTACTCGCGGTAAATCAGGTTCCATTGATGGACCAGGTAATTGTCACATCCTGGATGGACTCCTGGGCGGTCACTGCATGAGGTTCACTTTCGGTGTCAAGCGCAATGGTCTGAGATTCGAACATTTATCTAAGCCGTCGGCGTTGCCACTGTAATCTCTAACCGATCGTTTTCTTTGGTGCATTATTGCGTGAATCGCGGTAATGCATGGGAAACATGATGATGATGGGCTGAATGCTCAATAAGCCGTGACGTCATCAAAGTGAAGGTTGGGATAATAATATTATGAGACATTCTAACAAGTAGAAGTGAGTTAAATTTGTTTTTGCCGATATGTTTTGGCCGGAACATTCTTTGTTGAATACGATTATTTCGTATTTTAATGATTCTAAGCTGTCAAATACATAATAAGTTATATTATTTAGTAACGACAAATCAGGTGCTGCCTACGTGCAGATGGACAACGCATCGCAATAGCGAACGGTAAAAAACCTACGGGGCCATGTCTTGCACACGACAACCACCCTCCTCAAGTCCTTTTTGTGATGGTATTTGCATTCTGTCAGTACGCATTAAAGTCATTTATTGACACCAGTGACTCAGTAACATGACTGTTCAATATTATTTTAGCAAACCGAGAGTCATAAACCTCATTTTAGCAATTTTGCCATCTTTCATTGTACAGAAAACAACAATCCATGAATATCAGAGGATTGGCACCGCAGAGTCTCCCACTGCTACAGTTCGCTGATGAATTCTATTCTGGATTAAACTTTTCGCTCTAAACTGTGAACAAAATCCATAATTTCATAAACAAATAGGAAAAATTTGACTGAGATCAAAGGAATGGTTTCGTCAACGGCTTTTGTCGGTAAATTTCATCGGAATGGATTGTTTGGGGCTTACGTGATTCCCTAAAAGAGTGGCATTTTCCCCCGGTCATTCTGACCCACTAAATGACTGTATCAGATTGCTGAACGTGGTTGTCAATATGCATTAACTGATTCCTAGACTGAAGACCGTTTCGGAAATAGCTACAAGTTGCTCATTACAATGAAATCGTCTTTAATGTTCCTATGTATAAAGACATTGAATCTTTCTTGGTTGTCAATGATAAAACCTAATAACCCATCATTCGCCGGTAAATAGCTAGGCAGAAGGAGTAATTGATATTTCAATGTGCTGGTTTAGCAAGTATCTATCACAAAATTTTATGATCTTCCTATTACTATCAATTATATGCTCATTTCTAAATGACTACACGGTGTGAGGAAATGAGTTCGGTGTTCCGTTGTGGCTCTTTTAATGTAATGCGAAATGTTCTGCTTTTATGACTTACTGATCAACTGTTACTGATTAGTAATGGATATTACAGAACAGTCGACTAAGATATGAATCAGACATATGCTGAAGATAGTATCTCGTGTTAATTGTGAGGTGGTTGAATGAATTGACGGGCGACTGAATAATGTATTTCGTTAGTCAGTTTCTTCATATTCACACATTTTAGCAACCACATTGTTCATTAATCGACATATTCAAAAACGGTGGCTTGCAGTTATTTCCGACTAGCAAAACAAGATACGACCCACATGAGAATCCCGGGCAAAAGTGTTAACATTTTTAATTGTTATCAAGCACACCAAAAGATTGCAGTGTTCATGAGAAAAAAGGGGACCCGTGGGACAATGATCCCTGTACGAAGCATTTCCTTACCATCTTAATTTACTGTTCACTGTAAATTGTCAGCTTAGAAACTACCTACGTATGCAGTGTGCAAGGATCAGTGTCTCCCGTTGGGGTTGCTTGGGTTCGATCTGCAAAATACAAAAATGTAGAAAACCCCATGAGCACAAAGGCTCAGTAAGTGCATCAACAGGATCCTACACTTACACTGATCGAACGCCAATATGGCTGCTAACAGCCTGCTCATTACAACAGATATGCAGGATACGGCTTATTCCATAACCGTGAAGCATATATACAATGGGAATTGGTAATTCTCGAAGGCCTAATACGTTATGAATTACAAGGTGATCAACGTGAATTTGCACATGGGTTATAATATCTGAAGTCATTTGAAAACTTGTATAAACAGCAGAAGTAGTTACAAAATGTAATTAGTTGAGTCGCTAACGACGTGGTTCACGTTAGCCGCGAAAAAATGTCATCTAATGGGTTACTTGAAGTATTGAACCAGCCAAGTGTAAGTTACCTTTGCTAACGGATTAATTATGAATTTGGAAATAGAATAACGTTTGCACTTCTAACACCTAATGGTAAACAGCAACGATTGCCATGACAACTAATCAGAGTGTCCTAACTGTCAGACATGAATGGGGTCTTTTTATCCGCTAGGCGGTGACGAAAACAACAAAGTCTATTAGTTACCGTTTCGTGAAACAGAACGGCGCATTTGTCGCTTTATGTGATATCTGCATAGAAACCTTATCAATAGTACCTATGAGTCAGTTGAAAACGTACATAATGAAATGAGTCCTCGAATAATTGCGTCGTCCAATCGTGAAGCCTCATGGGTCATTCTTTACGAATAAACTTGGTAGTTGTCGGTTTTCAGTTGTTCCCAAGGCTAAAACTAACAGGATTCAAATACACACAAAATACAGGACCAACAAGTTTGAGATTGAGGGAATGTTGTATTTAACAAGGAGGGCTCGTCTGAGTCTCATATATTATTAATCATTTGGGGACTGTTAACCAGAGGCAAGATAAAATTCTAAGCAAGATATCACCACTCTTTGGTGGTAGAATTGTAACTATTAGTCTTTATGCCTGGGTACACTTTCACCGCTTCATGATTACAATATCGTAGTGTGAGTTTTCTCGTTCACATTCTCTGCTGCTTGTTACTTAAAGTTAGCCTTAAATAACTGTGTGTTATCAAGAATGAGCCCTCGGTGAACTAATTCTGTATTGATGAACAACGAAGTCCCTCACTGATTAACTGCATTGTGGACTATACTGTCCGTTCATAGCTGTGGACAAAAAGCACTGCTTCATAAATCAACTGCATGAGCACCAAGGTAATTCGTGTAATTCGTGCCACTGGAATGAGTTAACCAAGCACGGGCTACTGTCGAGGCACATATACGGACTGTGTGGGAACCAAGTAGGGCTACGGCAGTGTCGCATATCATGCAAGCCCAATGAACAATTTCATTTGCAACTGAGTAATAGGATATTAGATTTGTATAATATGATTCATCATGCAGCTTCAACGCTCAACTCACCATTGAAAACCATGGAAGCACTGTACAGCTGTTTCATCCTTGTTGAGAACCATCAGCAGTGCACATCCACCGAGCCCCCACGGGGACTCGAACCCGGGGTGAACCATTGTGAATCGAACACCCCCAACAACAAGGCTATTCGGGATGGCTCTCAACGGTTTGTTCAACATCCACACTACATGATATAGCACCCTTCCGTCACTGACTTTGAACAGTAACAACCCACTTCCCACACAGCGATCGATTCCCATGATGGATGGCTTCTCTGTAGGGGCCTAAGTACAACGAAGGCATTCCGTTATGAACAAGCTACCGAGCTTGGTTGCTATTTGCAGGGAAGCCATCCATCATGGGAATCGATCGCTGTGTGGGAAGCGGGTTGTTACTGTTCAAAGTCAGTGACGGAAGGGTGCTATATCATGTAGTGTGGATGTTGAACAAACCGTTGAGAGCCATCCCGAATAGCCTTGTTGTTGGGGGTGTTCGATTCACAATGGTTCACCCCGGGTTCGAGTCCCCGTGGGGGCTCGGTGGATGTGCACTGCTGATGGTTCTCAACAAGGATGAAACAGCTGTACAGTGCTTCCATGGTTTTCAATGGTGAGTTGAGCGTTGAAGCTGCATGATGAACAATTTCATTCCCAGATGCGTGTGATACTGGGACCAGGAGGGGGCTAAGGTAATGTCTCTTATCAGGTGTACCTCGTACCCGCTTGTCGTCCTGGGCCTGTGACACATCCGACCGCACGTGTCCTCAAACCACGGTGTGTTTCTTACAGCGCCAATCGTTCACACGTATACACACACTGAGTGCTGATGGCGTGTGCGCGTGTGCACAGTTATGGCTGTTATCACGGCATCTGTCATCACCGCGTTCCGGAAGAGACGAACGTACTACAGTGCCTTCCCAGCCCGTAAACTAATCAAGGGGCGAAAGAGATTAGGAAACGTGACAGTTTAAGGGAGTCAAGTCATTCTTTTTCATCCCCATTCGCACACGGATAATAATCCTATTACTGTCATCAGACGTAATTCAGCGAACAACATTACTAATGTAATCGATGTTTACTAAAATGGTGTTCGGGTTAAAAATGATGACTTATTATTTAGTTGGTTGGGTTTGAATGAGACATCATTGTTAATTACCGAAACATTAATCACGCTATACTTATCAGCGAGAAAACGGATATCGGATTCGTTTATTCGGTTGTCCCTTTTCGTTGTTATTATCTGGCATACCATACCACCGGTGGAACAAATGTCCAACCACTTCCTATTCAGGTACGTCTTTATCTAGGGCTTAGCTCTGTTCTCTTTATACGGTGATCCACTATCCACGGTGTGCACTATTTGCTTGTTTTCGATGTGCCCAGTCAGCACAGTAATCCTCAAATAGGCCGAAAATTGGCACCAAAACGGCCCTAATGAAGCCCTCAAACGACCCCTAAAGGAACACCGTGAAACAAAATGCGGCGTTTTTGCCGTCATCGGAAAAGCAGCCACCTATATTCGGTATTTGTATTTCCTAAGAAATCAAATCAATTCATTTTGTCTTTTCCCATGGGAAAACCTCAACTGTAAACGAACGAGCGGATTTAAGGCAATTTTAAACATTCCCACTATGTTCATAACAGATAGATCGTCATAATCGGATATGTAAGTATACTGCATGACATTTCATGGGCCAGTCATTCAACAGAATATCTTCACTCTTGAAAATAGGACTAGTATTCAATATGCCCTTATACGGTTCCCTAAAAAGATCATCAACATGTTACTAATATTTCCTCAATGATAATCATCGGAGATTGTTCACAAGGTAGACGACTCAAGAGTCAGACAATAGTCCGAGGTTCTGCGTGACACAGCAAACAATCACGTCGAACACTAGATAAATGAGGAATAAAGTATATTTCATTCCTCATTGTATGTGCATATATGTACACGCGCACGTAGCCCACAACTTTTTACGTCACTTTTACTAGCAGGGATCCCCAGTGGGGAGCTAACCATTAATACCGCATACACCATTTGGCGGAATCAATTACCTCAGTACAAACCAAAACTCATTTTCCAAAATAGATTATTATATTAGGAAAAGCAAGGTGCAATATGTACACAGAATTGTGACAGTCACTTATCATCCTTAGTCTTCGTATTGCTGTCCGTCGGGCAGTTTCATCAGGAGAGGAAATTGTTCGAAACAGATGGCTAAAATAATATGAGGAAACTGGATTATTTAAGTTTGACAGTCCAGTGTCTCTGATGACCATTTATTACGGTTAGTGGACCCATATACTGATGCTAACGCATTGTTTACCACTCCTCTACAGTTGGAGCGATCCATCATCTACGGTTCACCTAATACGGAACTTACATTTGCCAGACACGTCACTTTTGCTGACCATTGTTACACTGCTATCTAGTAGTATGCATTGACGTCGATGAGCCCAATATTTACCATAGACACATAAGCACTGTTTGGCTTCACTCAGTTTCTGGGTGAATTAGAAGCGTTTACGCACCGCGGTGCGTAGATGGCGGGACTAGCTATGCAATTGTGCACAAGATAAGGTATCAGTTGCGCAAACACCGCTCATTGGTGAGAGATGGCAGTCGTCATTTTTCTTGACCACAAATAAACCAATCAGCTGGGGTTAGACGACAAAGTGATCAAACGCGGTCAGATGACCCCAAATTTCGACACATTTTGACCCCACTTGTGCTGGCTAGGTGGAAGTCCCCCATGCATATCTAGCTTTTGCTTAAAAGCCTCTTTTGTTGGGGCGTCCATTATCTCTTGCGGGAGTTTATTCCAAATAGGAATCACCCTTGACGTGAAAAGATGCTGGCGTAAGAATGTTCGTGGGCGGTGCTTAAATAGTTTCTTAGCATGTTTCTGAGAGTATCTAAGTATGGTTGCGTGAAGAATCGATCAACTAGCACGGAAGAGAAAACGTGCAAAAGTGAGAAACTATCTACTCGAATACGCATCACATCCAGGGGATAAAGGTTGAGTGCAGTCACTCTTAAAGGGTAAGAAATGTTGGTCATCCCCTGCACAGTTTTTGTGGTCTTTCTCTGAACGCACTCGAGATAGTTGCCATCACGGATGAGAGCGTGTACAATGTGGCTGCCGTATTCTAAAATGGGGCGGACGTAGGTGCTGTAGATAATCCTAATATCTTCCTTGGATATATGCGGGAACAGCCTCTTGACGAGGTCTAAAATTCGGAAGGTAGACCTAATAATCTTCACTTGACGTGATGAGAAAGAGAGGTCGCTGGTTAGCCGGAAACCTAGTATCTGATGTTGGTCTACCCTCTGAATTTGTGATGTTTCGTTAATTCGAAAGGGTTGATCCATAGAGCCACCAAAGAACACACTGACGCATTTATCGTCATTTATCGGGAGGCTCCAGTCCACTGACCAGCGATTGGTTGCATCCATCGCCGACTGCAGTTGTGTACTTGAACAGTTCCAGATGGTCACATCATCTGCGTACATGGCAATGTTAAACTTCACGGTTTCTGAGAGATCATTGATGTAGATCAAGAGCAGTAAAGGATCCAGTACAGAGCCTTGAGGGACTCCTGCAGTGACTGGGGATAGAAGGGAATACGAAGCGCCTGCACGCACAGTGAATGTGCACCCAGACCGAAAGCTCTTAGATACGCAGAAGAGTTTACTTCCAGCTTGTGTAGCAAGGGTGAGTGTGACATTCTGTTGAAGGCTTTCGCGAAATCTATCCATTTATCCGGCTGAGCTATCTTGGATGAGCTAAGTTTCTGTTATACCCATTATGTGGGAGTTCTTCTCTACCACTTGTTCTCTAAGCTCCAGCATCTTGTTGGAGATACTTGGGCAGTTGGTGGCTAAACATCTTAGAGCCAACTCACTAGAAACTTTGGTAGAGAAAGAAGAAAAGACTGTTAGATAGGGATCTACTCTGACGGTGCTAGTGAGATACATTCCTGGCAGTTCCGGCCCCCGTGGCAGCTGCTTCGTTACGTTCTTCTCGATTTTTGTCTCTGCAGTACGGATCGTAGTTCTCACATTCCGAAAACGTGCAGGATAGTTTTCCAACGTTACCGGGGCTACCGAGATTGGTGATGCTAGTGGAGAGGGGCTGATAAGATGGTGTGGACGGGATAGAGTGTCCTAGTGAGCCTACTTCGTGTGTCCTAAATCGCAGTTTCGGAGAAGCTTTCTTACATTTCTGAGAGCAACGTGATTTGTACCTATCGAGACCTACACCCTCTCCTTGCTCAGTTACTTCAGAGCTGTTGAGAACTATGCTTGGACGGTCGGTAACTCCAGGTGACTCTGGATTACGAAGCGCGTGGTCCCTTGAGAGTTGGCCTTTGTTGTTTCCAGTCTAGTCAGGCAACCTCAAGAGCTTTCGGTCTCGTTTCATAATCGGGTTCTGAAGGTTTTCTTTTCGGGCCTTGAGAGTCTGTCTCAAATGGAGAGGGCTGTCTCTGGAGACCGCTTCACCTAATTGGCAGTGATTTCTGATTTCTGCTGATTGCACGAGGACGCTCCTGACCGGGTCCTCGGAGGTAAACTCTGTCAGGAGGCTCAATATCCTGTTCTTGGTTTTGGAGAATAGCCAGTAGCTTTTAGCGGGGTTTGAGACCTCGGGGGTTGCCCGGGCGCCAAGAAGCGAGTTGGAGGTCTCGCGCGGATTCGAATCTCTTGGAAAGAAGCCCCAGATTACCATTCGTCTGGCGCTAATTGCCTCTGCCTGTAGTTTCTGCACCGCATCCAGCACCAGTTGGTCTGTGACCTTCAATTCAGTTTCTCCTGCGGCTACAATTGGCAACGATTTCACCGATAACGCTTTAAGATGAGCCAAATCAGATTCTAACACTACTATTCTTGATTGTACTATTACACTGGTCGGTTTTCGAGCGGTTTTTGGATGGTTTCTGAGTGGTTTCCGAGCGATTGATGCCAGTCGTTTGAAATACGTGATATGCTTCGTTGATTTCTGCCACTTTTCCAAAATAACCTTTTCCATGATCACTTTTATCCCCCAACTTTTTTTTTAAGTAACTGTCCTTATTTTACCCATCTCAAGGGCATAAAATAGAACCATCTAAAACCTGGTGTTTCAGGGCACTTCAGTGTAGTAAATAAATATACTGAAATAAAATGTCCCTTTAAGCCGTGTACGTTACTCCGGTGAAAAATAGCTACTAAACAAATCATTCGAAAATCGATGTTACAAACGGGCTGTGTGTTTCAAAACCGCTCAGAAATCGATCGGTTTTCGGCCGGTTCTCGAACCTTTTCAGGACGGTTTTGAAGCGGTTTTTGGTCGGTTTGTGCCATTAGGACGACAGGTTTTCGACCGGTTTAAAAGTGGTATACTGTTATTATTTCTCATTTTTATTGTTTTATTACTACTATTCATTTACTTATTATCATCCTCTGCTACTTTCCTCAAACTACGTCTCCATTTATTCCCTCGTTTCATTATCACGACGAAATCATTTCAAAAGTCTCTTTCCCTCTCCTTTTTTACGGCGCGTGAAAGAAGCCACTTATAAAACGGAACAGAAATAAATAAATAAAAATAGAAATAGGGAAATGTAAAACTATGTACAATTATGCGAAAGGTTTACAGGACAGCCCTCAATTCATTTTCGACCTGTGGATAAAGAGACAGGGTACAAACGCGGGATGAGTTTTTCTGCTTGTACGAAAACGGACAAATTATCTGCAATAAGAAAATTAACCGAAAAAATGTATTTAACAAATATAAACAATTGCGTTTGCCGTTTAAACTGAACGTGTTTTACTGGAATCGGATGAAAAATGGACACGTACGTCTTGGATATCACATGACGTGAAGTGAAAACATAGCGAAGCGTTTATGCTGAACATATGCCAGATATGTACGGATAATGTTCTTATGTTTCATATCGTGACTGAAACACTATCGAAATGCAACACAGTGGCGGTGGTAATACACAGTAAGTAAAACCTCGCCTTTTTTCTTACGGTGACCCATCAAGCCTTGTTATCGGCAAGCCATCGTTGAACGTCCTTGTCAGTGTCATCGTCCAACAAACCCATTAAGAATGGATTTGCATACACAGCGTCTACGTTGACGCATATATTTAAAAATGCAAATTTATCGTCAATACACCCGTTGCGATACTGGACGTTGTTGCTATAGGCGAAGAAACCTTAAACTGTTCAGCAAATGAACTTGGTTCCCTGACTCTTGCTGAATCCGTTTGCGTAGTTCCGTTATTCGCGTCTAACAGATCTAAAAACAAACGTACAGTACACTTAATGACTATTGACTATCATACATTACCGTAAATTCATTATATGTTCATCATATTTCCATATACGCTATGGAATAACCCACGTGTATATCTATTGTTTATTCCACAAGCGTATAAACTTGTGAAAATAACTCACCCACAGACTTCGGTCTATTGGTCTTTAAAAAACCAATATGAGATATTTAAAAACAACATTAATCAGATCAGCGTGAAGGTACAATTAACATGAACTACAAAACGGCTAAACCTTACGTAATGCCACTTATTTTTGAGGTTTATTAGATGGCAACTAGAATTGTTTCAAAAATGTCAGCATACCAGTGAAACCTAGAAAACTTTCCCATTGGTGAGGTACAATCACCAGATCGCTCAAATCACATGACGCGAAACCAGATCACTGTTGTGAGCAACTTCCAGCAATCACTGCCATACAGTCGACACTGATCCATTTGAACAAATATCTCAGGAAAATCTAATGTAATTTATGACTAAACTTCCATTTATTTTTTATATTTTCATGACGATTTTGCAACTTCCGTTCCAAATATATAATGTTTTCTTTGGTAAAACCGCTACTAAGCAAACCGGCCGAGAACCGATTTTACGAACGGGCTGTGAGCTACAAAGGACCATACATTCAATGAGATAAATCCGGAAATAAACGCATGCGGTAAAACCGCCGTGAAACCGATCGGTTTAATGACGGTTTTAAAACGGTTTACCACCGATTGGTTTTTGGATGGTTTCAGGGCGGTTAAAACCGCAGGTTCAATTAAGCCAGCCGTCCGTGAGCATTACAAAATTTACTTCACTGATCTCTGTCGCTTTTCCCTAACTTTGTCCTTGTAGCACACACACATCGGTTTGCGAACGGTTTCCGACCAATTTTCTCAACTGATATCTTTCAGCAGGTCGGAAATGAATTGACAATAAAGAAATCGATGACCGGAGTACTATACATATTATAACGAGCATTTTCAGCATATTGAATCGAATACATTCAAAAGACCTTTACTATCAAGTTATATATCGTTTCATTTCGTGCTCCATTAAATGGGCAGAACATGGATAATTATTATGATAGCATCGTTTGGGAGATGGAACTGAGGAAGGAAAAACGTACTTCGGGAAAATTGGCAGAAATCAATAAAATATCACCAGTAGTGCACACGATCAGCTTGGACCGATTGGAAACCGCTGCGAAATCGCAAGTAAACTGATTAGAGCACTAGCCCAAACCGGCCGAAAATTGATTGGCCTCGGAGCAGTTTTGCTACAAGGGCATTTTTTCCTACTTCTTTTTACCCCTCCCCCCCCCCTTCCCCCGTCCTCCCCCATCGATGAAATCCAAATAGTAATCCTTATTTTGCTCATTATAAGGCGCACGACACAGGAGAACCGGTAACTAACTCTCGTTGTAATCCCAAATAGTACTGAAGAGAATACATTGAAATAAAATGCGCAATCAAGAATACCGTCCCATGGTCGTCGATTTCCTTTCACATCAATTCAATACTGACTTGCGGAAGAATGGCTACTAAGCGATCCGACCGTAAAACGATGTTGCTAACGGGCTATATGCCTTGAGGAAAGTCTTTATTTCTGGATCTAAAAAAACTAGCAGTCTTTAAATAACAATATAATGTAGATTTATTACGCGGTTTTGCAAATAGAGTAAGATCCAAGCGTTTTTTTCCGGGGTAAAGATTTACCGTGCCGTTGGTGTGCCTTTGGAATTCACTCGATGGCCCGGTCAGGAGACTCTCAATGAACTCTCAGGGGGATACGTGCGCTACTTGGATCATCTGCGAAATGTAAAGTATTACTCATTGACCTACCGACAAGGTTATGAATTCTCAAGCCAAGTCGATACTTCAAGGGTACGTTATCTCATTGATGTAGATTGAAAGATGGCTAAAATCCTCTCTGTTGGATAGTCACTATTATACTTAAAAACCTTAAACTTACTTTATAATTAGGACGTTTTTATGTTAGGTACTACAAATGCTTCACATGTCTACTAAGCAAAACAACTGTAATTTTCAAAAAAACAATTTTGAGTATTCCCCCAAGAAAAACTTAGGGGACGACCGAGTGACCCCGTGCTTCCTAGACGTGAAATAGGTCGTTGAACACATCATTTTACTTGTAATTAAAAATGCGAAGTGGTCTTTTCTTCCGCTAAGCCGCTTGTTGTGCATGCTAAAATGTTGAATTTAGTACGCCAATAGGAATCATATATAATCCCTAAATTTCGTATGAGAATAAACATTTCGATGTCGCTCCTGCATGATTTTGTTCATCTACTGACTTTAATTCTAGCATCTCCGTACCTGTTCGATTGAGATAACTCGACTGTATGGCAGTCACTTACAAAAATGAATGTCAGTTAACTAACAGTTTTCCACTGAATGATAATTTTCATTCAGAGAATGATAGTGCTTCTAGTTCAGTTAGCAAGGTGACCTTCAGAACGTACAGAAATAGTTCAGAATTGTTCATAAAAAGTCTAAAAATGCTTCTAAATTGGTAACTCAGAATTATACACCAGATTTTCCACGCAGTAATCCATCCGTCACAACAGAGTTGAATCCTTGGGATTGGCCCCCGTTTTTTGCACCGCAAACAGGGGTTAAAAACAAAGTCTGTGAGAATGACGATCTTAGCTTTTGATTCTGATTTTTGTGGACTAATCAGTGTGAAGTGGGTTTTTCTTTCCAATTGACCAACGAAATGTGACTGTTGCAATTAGATCGTCCCTTCCCCCTATCGCTCTATAATAACAATGGCAACAGATCCTACGTTAACAGCGTGTTCAAAATCCATCCAAACGTAAAGCGGATCATTTTTCCAAAAGTATTTTATTTGGCAAGCAAACGTAAATGAGAAAATGGTACATAAAAGTCAGCGATGTCCTGCGAATCCGTATTTCCTCTAGTGTAATATGTCTGCTATGAAAAATAAGAATAACCATCGTTGAATAGAATTTTCATACCCCCAATAGTGGCTCACGCCTCTTGACTTTCTTAGCCGTCCAATGCAACCACTTTTGCGTGGCCAAGTTAATCCCTTGTTGACCACTGCAAGACGATTCTACTGTCGATGGCTCCGTAAATAAGTAGTGCTGTTTTGTTCAACAACGCTGGCAGTAAATGTGTAACTAGCACGTGTGCTTAATAACCTTGACTGTGTGGAACGCAACACTGTTATTAGGTTTCGGTCGCGATCGTCCTAAACTCGAAAAGATATTTCACATCTACCGTCAACCAAGTCAGAATGGGCACCCCAACATTATTGTTATCGTGCATATAAACGATGATACATGGTCAAAAAAATCAATATAATTGCTGTACATTTTCTTTCGGCAAACTGTTCATCGCTGGCACTGATTTTAGACGGAGGGATACTAGTGTCACAAAAATATTTTTTCATATGAGAAGTGAAAAGTTTGGGAATAATAATGAAGAAATTCGTATTATGTTTACATTGGAAGCAGGTAAGCTGCAGTTCACCATGGTGAACCATGATATCATGTGTCGTAATCTCAAGCTTATCTGTTGGTGGAAATCGGGAAATAGAGGCTTTGAACTGTGGCTTTATCAGACTTGTTATTTAAATATAGCCTGAAAAGCAACAAAAAGGATTACTAGAACGTTTACTGTGAGAATGAGAACAAACGATGCTGAAATATGTGTCACCATGCACGTTACTCATTGACAAGACAGATATATCGAGTTCGCTTCCATGGTCACGCACCATTTCTTGAGGTCATTTCAGTTTTATGGTGCATACGACTTTCCACACCATTGCACTGAAGCTGGTTTGTTGTTCGACGTACAGTGGTCCTCGAGCGGACTGGTTAGCACGGATGCGACCGTGAGCACCGTCTCATTGTTCTCCGGCGCAAAAGAACAGGGTATTAGTTTTGCGCATGGCGCTCACGGATGTTTATTGGAAGAAGGGCCACATGGTGAGAATACACCCTTTTAAAGGGCCAGTTCTGATCCCGATTTTACTGGCTGATAAAATACCCAGGATCCAGACAAACAATGGAGTCACATAAAGGTGGTCATACGCAGTCCGGTAATACCGCCCAAGGTACGAGAACCCAAGATACAAAGACAATGTATATCTGCATCGTGAGTGAAACTGTTAGAGGTGCGCAGATTGATTCCTCCGGATTCCAGATCTGATAAAACACGGATATGCCTTAAACGCGAACTGAATAAGGACCTCAGAAACGACCGTGAGTAAAGGTGGATTGCGGACTGTAGGGATATGAAAAAGGCTGTGGTGATTGGCAGCAGCCGCAACTTTTTTGTCTAATCAGAAATACCGATCCATGAAAGTCAGGCGCTAGGGGACTGTTCAAGGACGCGAATGGTTTCTTGATTCAGACTTAAGAGCATCGTCTTTGTCGTTTGACAGGGCATTCTGAGAAACAATTTATTGGCATTTATAGCCCACAGTTGCACTGAGTAGCACGATAGATGAAGATCTGGACATAGATGCCAACTCCCCAACAGAAGCGGAGGTTTTCCGTTAGATAGGATACCTCAAACGGCATAAGGTTGCTGGGCGGGATGGGTTGTCTGTTTTCGAAGGCGGTGGCTAAGAATTATCACCGGAGCTTACACACCTCCTCAATTTGATTTCCAGGTAGAAAAAGTTCCAAAGATTCGATGTGAGTTGGCGATTGTACCAATTGATAAAAAGCCGAGAGGTTCTCCTGTGAAAACTATGGAGGAATAAGTTTAGTTAGCATCGCATCTAAACCGCTCGCTGGTATTACACTTCACCGCTTATCTGACCCCTCACTTACAGTGCTTGCGCGAGATAAAGACAGATTCACATCTAGTAGAGGTTGTGTTGATCGTATCCTCCTTCTTCGACAAATTTCAGAAGATAGGTTCACCTTCTGTATGTCCGTTGTTCCTGTTTTTCTTGATCTGAAAAGAGTGATAGACTCAGTTGACTTAAAGGTTGTTTGGCTCTGCCTTTTCTACGTACTACCAGAGAAATTCATTTCCATCAAAAATTTCCTCTATGCGAACAGCCGAACTCGAGGTTGACTTTATGGCAATTTTTCACTGGAGTTTATTACGAGGAATGTTGGGCGTTATGTTTGCCTCTCTTCCCTTTGCTCTTTAACTTTGTGATAGACACGGTCCTAGAAACTGCGCTTTTGTCAGGTGAGAATAGCGGCACTGAAAGTTTCGCGAGTGGAAAGGTGTCACACTTTGAATATGCGGACAAGGTAGTTCCTTTGTTTGAAGATACAATTAAGTCACAGGCTTTTATGAATAGCTTGACCAAATGCATAGTAATGTTCAGTTTGCGTTTCGCACCTTCAGGGTGCAAGATACTGTTATAGGACCGGGTTCATCCGGTACCAAACCTTTCGGTATCTGGAACGGTTACGGACCAAGTATATAGTAGTCATCTGTAGTGTCGATACGACATCCGTGTAACTATCGACAGTCGAGTGTACGCTGAATTAGTCAGGCCAACTCTTATTTTGATTCACAAACATGTCCAGTGTGGGTGAAGGATATATTAAAATCAGTTGTACTCTAACACAAATGTCTTTATAGCATTGTTCGAATCTAGTGAGAACACTATACGGGCGTTGATGAGATTCAGCGAAGTGTATAAGGCACACAAAGTAAATCATGATATGAAACACTAGACGTCACCATGATAAGGTGGTTGGGAAATGTGTTACTTATTTCCACATATAGGATTCATCCGCACTCAGTGTTTGATCAGACGACTAATGTTTGGAAGATGATTAAGGGCTGCGAGTTAATGATATGAAATGAAGGCATGAGAATCCTACCGGTTCCCTTGGCCATGTAGGGGATATTAGGCTTCTTGGGTAGGGTCCAAGAAATCCTTCTATTCAATCGTTAGGAGCGCGGAGAATATGACTGGGTGTCGCGATTAGTGGCGCATTTGTATTCAAAAAAGCTCTTTGTCAACTTAATAACTTTTAAAGTTCTATTCTTACTCTTCTGATTTTTCGTTTGGTTCACTATCCATTGGACTCCACTTTACACGCACAGACCTCAGGTCATCCGACCAACCCTGCACTTGGAAGCACCAGACTCGAGTTTCGCTGTTGTTAGAGCTCATCAGTGGTTCATATCCTCCGCCGCACGTAGGGGTTTAAACTCGGATCTTCTAACCTCGAAGGCGTTTATATTACCACTTCACCATCTCGCTCCCGTCCGGGTTGGTCCAAGTCACCAAGTTAAGTTTGTTTAGATATCGTCCTCTATGACCGTCAGAAATGCCCAACAGCTTCGAATGGAGACACGGTATCTGTCCCGTTAGCTCCCATCGAAAGCCTCTCACCAAATCAGGTCTTCCGCACAGGATGCCGCACAGGTCCAGGCATTTAGTTACATGATGGTTTAGTGATGCGGTAGCATCCACAGTGAACCTGTTCGGCTTATCGGCAAACTGTAAGTTCCCGTTGAAAATTTTCAGAAATTCAGACGTTGAAGAGTAGCAAACCCTGTAACTTTGAGACCAGATAAAGTTAGAGCAATGGTGTCGCATCTTAGCCACAACCGAAGCCGTGAGCATTCGTCTCTACAATCCTCCCCTGTGCGCTCAGAATCAATTTGTGCAAGCACTTAAGCTTCCGTGGCCCACGTCATGGTCCCGAACACATGCGCAACCACTTGAACATTCCACACTGTGATCAATTTCACATGCACACACGCACGTGCAGAGACAGATTTGGATTGCCATTCTCCGTTCTTATTTTGTGAGTCATATATATATATTGTTATGTATTGGTATGAGTACGAATAACTGACAACGAGCTTGTTTTGTCACGTTGTTTATTCTCAAATATCACTTAAACTGGGAACTTAGTCATCTATCTTAGGGCTTCCCACTATCCACCTCTAAAAATTCGCATGGTGATTACCATTCTCACATGAAAGAAGGAACGTTGGGAAATTATTTTTTCCATGTGCCTTTGTTCCAGATGGACATTGATCCACGGATCATAAAACGAACTCAGGATACACTGGGAAAAATTATTCGGAAACCAACTCTAACAGACAAGCTGTTATCTAGACCACCATTCCGCTTTTTGCATGACATCTTCACAGCTGTAAGTTTACTGTTTGTTCGACTCGCAATAAACGAAACCAGTTTATACGAGCTACTGGTCTGATGAAGGGCTTGTTCACACCGGAAGAACTGATCGCAGACAATGTGAAAGAGAAAGATAGCAAACTGGCATTTTTACAAAAAGTGGTTGACTATTTATCGATTGCACATGATACAGTCATTCCGGTGCGTACTATGAGCATTATTGCTGGTAAAGAACCGGAAAAGACCAACGAATTGTTATATCTCTTAGCCGAAACAATAAACAGAGGCGTGAGTTTGTTATTTCTACTCTTCTGTTATCCGCAGTTTGTTAGGTGGACAACGATGAATGTGTACAACGTGTGCTTCAAAATGGCAGCAAAGCGGCATTGAAAAAAACAAAAACCCATTCTCCAGAAACTACTCCTGGCGCAACGAAGGAGAAATCACGCAGCGAGACTAAGGAAAAACCGATTGAACCACAAGGAGACAAAGAATCCGTTCATAAGAGAGAAGAGATTGACGAGAAATCAAGAAGGCATCGAAAAGCGGAAAAGGACAAGACTGATGATAAGTCGAGGAGATCTACAACACGACAAAAAATTGCGGAGGATGTAACAGAACAAATGGCCGCAGAAAAAGTGAGTCTTCAATTATCGTTGATCGTGTTCACGTGTCAAACAGACTGGCGATGGAACCGTAACTGTAATTTATTTTGCACTCCTGTCAGGAAAGTAGGAGGAAATTGATTTTGCTTGTGGGGAGTTAACCACGCTTATACCTGATTACTTATGACCACATCCATTCCCTTCGCCGTAACGATTTTCTTGCTATAGCCACTTGCTCTTTTATCCATGCCTGACCTGTTTAGACCATTTGTGATTCTGCACTCAGTTTTATGATTCTAGTTATCCTTGATAATGTAGTAGGTCCTTGAGACCGTGGCATAGGTCTCTCTTCCATGACAAACCAATAGGTTAAAAGGCAATGAATTTTGCTTCGGAATACTAAACAATACACCTATGGTCTTTTTATTCCAGAAAGAGGAAGAGACAAAACGGAAACAGGACAAACGAGAGGCGGAGAAGGTAGGTTTTACCGAACTGATCAGTAGACGGAAACTTGGATGGGTCATTTTTTGTCCACTCATATCTTTTACCGCATACCTTACTTCGAATTTGGTGTGCTTTGTACTGTAAAATTGAATGTGGTCACTTGAATTTATTGCCCTGATGCTCAGGGTAAACCTTTGCTACAGATAAGGTGCAAAATTCGACTGCATCATGTGGACAAAATATCAGTGATTTAGAAAAAGATGGAACTGAAAGGAATGCGGAGATGGTCGATGACATATGCAACATACTGGGAGCGAGTGACCGGCGGTGGTCGAGTGGTTTAGAGCATATGCTTACCACCTCGGAAGTCAGAAGTTCAAATTCCCGCCACCACCGGTTGCTTTGGTGGTATGCAGCAATCCACTATCGTCCAGCTCGTTATCATACCTAATCTACTGCAACCTTATGTGATTCTCCACTCCACGTCTCACTGTCTGGTTGCCGGTTATCTCTAATAGTGCAGCTGGCCTTTGTGACCTTTCCGTTGCACTCATGCGCAAGCATGTAGTAAAAAACTGTTAGCTGAGACATTTCGCTAACCAATACCGTTCAGTAAATTGTGGAGATAGTAGATGATGATGAAGATGAAGAACACAGTTTTCAACACGTAATATCAAGAAGCTTTATAAAACATCACTGAGGAAGTCAAAAGCACATGAGGCACTCCAATGAAAAATGACCATTGTACTTTCGTTACCATTCGTTCTATCAATAAACTCTTGTTCTGTGGAACCACAAAAATACAAATGGTTGACACGTTTTGTCATTTTCAAATTGAGCAAAAAACGTTTGAATAACTGAGAAAAAATCTGATTCAAAACCAAGCCTTTTTTATCCGAGCGAACAAATTGGAATTGTTGTTGTGGCCAAACTCAACTTACAAGGAAGTAGTTCAATGACGTCCACTGTTGGCCATTCCAACAAATTTAAATCTGTATATCTTATAATAATGGAAATTTGCAGTGCACTGAGAAAGCCGCTAATCTGCTAATACATACTAACAGAAAATACTCCTTTGTACGGTCCGTAGATAAACTTCCTTTTACCGATAGAAACTGCAAGACATTTTGAAATATTAAATCTAATCCAACAAATAATTCTTCCGAATGCTGAAATTCAATGTGTTTTCCTGTGTTTACGGCTGAGCGAATAGTTGTGTTGGTCATCGCAGATTCACGTTTATACGTGACACACTCCCTAGTCTCACACCGTCAACTTTCGTCAGGCAGGGTTCAGTTATCAAACCAAATGAGTAACAGCGGTGCGTGAGTGACAGTTTACGTAACCTGTTCGTAGGGAATCTGTGGGGTACAGCACTGGCCTACATTGGGTGATCAAAACGTGTATTCATAGGAAAGAAAGACGATGATGATCGATCGATCGTTTATCAGATGATGGTGGTGTAAGTAAAATAACCGAGCCCCTGTTCATCCCTTTTTCACATGAGACAGTCAAAACTCTGAATTATTCGTGAAGAAGAACCATCTAGCCCGCGGAACTACAACTCGACCATGAGTGTTGTTAGGATGTATCTACGGCATGAAACGGAGGCCCTTGTGAAAATCTCCCCTAAATTCACTTTCTGTCTTTAAAATCCATAATATGAACCACATAAAATTGCTGGTACCCTAGCTCATATTACTTCCGTTTTTACTGTTTCAGATAACCCCCGAAAAAAAGAATGATAGTGGTCGCCAGAGTGGGGTCGGGTTGGATCGACAAAGTCGTGGGAACAGTCGATGTGGATCCACGGGGCAAGACAAAGCTCACGAGGATGACACTGCCAAAACGACCACGGTACCATCCGATTCTCCAGTACAGCCGGCTAAATTAGTTCGCCCACCTTCAGCCAAGGGAAATAGAGTGAGAAAAGAAGGTAGGACGATCATTATTGAGCTAGAAGCTCCTCCAAACAGTCGAGAAAAAACTTCACTAGTCTAATCGACTAACCAATAGGTTTACAAATTAGTAAAGGAAAATGATTCGTTCCGCATTTCCCGATCGATGGGAAACACACGAACCCCATTTATTGAAACCAAATGTAATTTTACTTATGGTTTTGTTTAGTTTATTCTTCTACGCAGTTGTACTCTACAAGTTTTTTGTTCAGAATCCGGAAAATTTAATCAAAGGAAAAATTCAATTTATGTCTTGGTTTGAGCAACCGCTAAACACAGTTAGTGGTATAAGCATAAATTGAGTGTGATAGTTCAAATCATTACCTAAAAGAAAAACTTCATTCAAAACATTAGAGAATAAAAAGTCGGAAATGAGTGTAGAGTGGCAGACGAAGGTATAATGTATATTGGAGATGTACGTGAATATGAGTATCATTGATCGCACCGTGTTTCCTCTAATAATGCTTCCAGACCCGATGCCTAATCTAAACAGGTAATGTAATTTGTTCAGTGTGCTGCGTATACTCACGGATAAACTCTGTTGGCAAGGTTGTTTTCAGCGGAAGTTAGTAGATGGAGAATGGATTAAGGTGTGGTCAGTCTATGTCAAGTTCAATCGACGTGAATTCCTTAATTAATGAACTTGACCTACTAAGAGGTATTCGGCTTCCAGTTTGGGATTCACGAGATCTGCCTATGGGCTAGCTGGAGACATTCGACACTGTGGCTCGCTACCGTGGTCAGTGATGCCCTTATTATTGAACTCTTTCTTAATCTATGTGTTCCACTGGTGTCCGTCTTTTTGTTTATTTATTCTCCATACTTTGATTTTCTTCATTTCCGTTTTTATTAGGGCATGAAGGTAGCAATAAAAACCGACCGAAAGGACTGAACTGAATCTAACATTTTGAGCGACTAAGTTCCACTGGCTTAACTCAAAAAATCTCATTTTACACAGTGAACTTTATCAGTTAATTTTCCAACATTTTTGTTGGCGGGAAATGTGTTACCGGACAGCGAATACACGAAGAGTACAATGCGGGCCCATACATCGAAATCCACAGCTATACATGGTACGATAATTCACATGAGCCTCAGTTTATCGATGCGCCAGATTATGAATCATTACTATCGCGGAACAATTGTGCAACAGCCATCACACAAAACCGGGGATCACTGAGTGATAGCATTTTACTTAATTGTACAGTCGAGGACCCAGGTCTCAAAGAACAGCAAAAGTCAGATCCGATGAGAAGCGGATCATGATATTCGGCATGAACGTAAGCATATTGCTCAGCTAAGCGAAGAGCACAATCACACAAGGATAGATCAAGGCCAAATGTACAGTCCGTATGATCGTTTACGACGGTTCTGCGTATCAAAAATAAATAATCAATGCCAGTTAGGCTGGATACGCATAGAAAGAAAAGCAAAAGGAGCGAGCAGATGAAAAACCCATCATGTGCAATAAATGTTTATAACAGGGCGAACTTAATAAGAATTATACAGGGGAAATACGTCGAAGTATTTTAGAATACCAAAGTCTGAGGGAAAACGATATTGCCCCCTCAAATATAATCCCAGTTCAGCAGAATGCGGGCACTTATAAAATGGTGTTAAATCAAACATTTTCAGTGAACCTGAACGAGGATATCTTTTCGGGGGTCATGTGCAACACGCATGCCAGCGAATTTGCATTCGTCAGTTTCTCTAGTTAACCTAAAACACGCTCATTTCTCCAAGCATTACTTATTTGGTGGTTCCAAAAGATTTCTCTGCTAATTCCAAGGAATCGGTGCTCATAAACTGACAACCTTCATGTCTGTTCAACTCATAACACTCATCCGATAGCCCGAGTTCTAACATATCAAACTAGAGCCAGTCCGAGGTTGTTCGTTCTTCTGTCCATGTGGACGATAGATCACGGATTATTTGTTTGTTTGTTTTGGGTTATAGGACGGTTATCACTGGTACAAGCAGAGTATCGAAAGATCCTGTACGTGCATTTGAATCCGAAAAACACGGTGTGTGTGAAGTTGGGAATTTTATTTTCCTGACAGACCATCGTTTTTAACAGGCTAAATGACCAAGACAGCGAAAAAGAAAACGAGCGTTTATTTCTCTCCTTTTCTGCTTTTCCCATTTCCCCATGAATTTTGTGCACAGGTTACAATGTAAAACTATTAATTTGATCTACTCAGAGCATGTTAATTAGGGAACTCTAAGTTAACAATAAGTATGACACAGTCAGTGACTAAACTGGAACTAGCTGTACGAGACTAATTTCCAGAATTCACATGGTCATCAGACATGTGGTATGACATAACCAAAGCAATAACATGACTGAGAAAGTTATCAACACCAGTCAGGAAATGGTCAAATCGTACCTCGGAACCAGAGGGCTTGGGGGGATGTGGCGATCTAAATTGAACCTACTTAATTAGTACTTGGTAACAAAACTTAGACTTAACGCAAATAACAATAAGCTGGTTGTGAGCATCTCATACTGGTGCTGAAGAAGGACTTCTAGTGACACAGACTTGGCTCAACTTTTCTGTCGATAAAATATGAAAAGCGCGTTAGTAGTAAACCAGAATATTGATATTGTGCAGGCTGATTATGGTAAACTACGCTGTTTGAAGCCTACAAACGGTATCTTTTGGATAAAAGAGAGTTCGGAGCATACATTAATATATATCTGCATATTAGAAGATTAGCTGTGACTTTAGCTTTCTCGAAGCGTCTATTTCCTGATCCGAGTTCCAGACAATCTGAGGTTTGCATGCGGATTCATTATCCCGACTTCCTATGTACTAACTGGTATTAGGGAAGTTTGATAGTTAAGTACATGCATCTATGAAACTGCGATATCGCCCTCTAGACTTTAATACAGAATTGCAAAATGCATACAACTATGTGGTTATTCGTTTAGCTGCTGTCTTATAGTCACACTGAAGACTTTGGTAATGAGGAGAGCTAAGAGAATATACATGTCTAGATCGCGAACAGATTTGAGATAACGACTGTGTCACTGAACGACTCAGCCCAGATAAAGTATTTGGATGAACCTGATAAAAGTGTGTTACGAAGTGTGATGTAACTCCCGTACTCAATGCACATTTAGATTTTTTTTTAATGCAATAAGTGAATTCTGTGCGTGGAACGTATTGACCAGATGTGACACTTTTCACATGAATGCCTGTGGAAACTATCATTGCCCATTAGTACCCAGTAAAATAAGTAATGTTACCGTAGATAAAATTGCCGGTTGATGCAACGTATGCGAGCAGATGTACTAAAATGATTGCAATAGTTTTATTCGAATGCAACAAATAGCTGGTCATTGACTTTAGTTGAAATTTTAAATATTTGTACTGTCATTTACTTGTGCTGGCAAATAACACTGCTGATTCACGACTCGTTATAAAACCTACCCTGTTTGGGGCCTCATATGGTAGATTTCCCTTAGTCCAAGTGCAATATCCTGCGATTATCTTTTATAGTAGGTACGGTGAGCCTCTGTAGTGATAACGCATTCCAGTCCGTTTCACGCCGTAACTGATACCCATTCATGTTCATCGGTTTGAACGTGATAGACCAGCCTTTTCTGTCGCCTGCGCACACATCATCCGATCTGGTGTTTCTATCGATTTGTACTGGCGCTGCTCTTGCCTTGCAAAACCGATCTGCAATGAAGTCTCAATAGACCGTTCAGATCCATTGATCCGTGTTTTCTATGTGACCGGGATAATCATGCCTGGATTCTCCGTTATAACAGCCCTTGTGACTATGTATTACACTCTTCTAACAAGCCAAGGAATTCGTATGGGATGGAAAAAGGAACCACTGTCGCTGTATAACATGTAAACAATGCCTGACACACAAGGGAATCAACCATCAACAGGTCGATATGTAAATGTCACAGAGCGGAGATTTATTTAGAAAAGCTTTCAAAACAGGGTCAAGAGATTTACAAACTGGGCCTCAAGTTAAAAATGGAAAGCATCACTGAGAGGTTTTTTTATTCTCACGAAATAGCATCCCATCAGGGTACAAAGGGAACTAGAATGAGATGGACGGTTTTGTTTACCAGATATCCAGTACAGTGCCTACACCTTAGGTGCTTTTCAAATTCGGATTATTGGTGGCAAACGAAGATAATCATTGATATTCCCCAAGACATGAATGCATTTGTTGCACGTCTGCTTCACTTCCAGAACCGCTAATCTCCTCTTCAGTGATACACTCTTTACCCGAGGAACACAAATCCGGTGAAGCTTTAGAGTAAGTCCCGAATGGTGCCATCAGTTGACTGAAACGAGAATTGCGTGAAAATGTCTCGCAGAAAAACTAAGTCTATTTAAGAGATAGAATGGGAGACGGAGCAGCCCTATCATATTGAATGATCATTATATCTATATACCTAAGTATCTGAATATTCTTCATATGATTCAAAGCACCAACTTCATTCTTTCAACAATATTACCTCCCATAGTAGTGTAAATTATCAGGCAACTCAGTCAAATTATCCACCCTCAGCTCATATTGGGGCAAAGAATCAATTTGTATGGGCCAGTCTTTCTGACTGAATCTTCGTCGAAATGATTCCGCGAATACAAACTGTCTTTTATTTACGGAGACGTGTTGGGAATATTTTCTGAGTGTGTTGAAGAGCTTTTAATGCCGAGCAGCACGCTTTTAATGCGGGAAATATAAGAAGTTCGTTCTCTTACTAATGACTGATTACCCTTCATGATTTACTAGACTATTTTCCATTGAAATAACTGCACAGTACTTTGGTGTTTATAAGCTTATCGTTTTCCTTCAACGTCTTTTGCCCAATTATACTGTGTATTTCTGCGATGACCACCGACAATTGACTTTCCACAAACCGATCCGCTCCAAGTTACGCTGCTCCTTTGGAAGTTAGGTCAAAATAAACATCAGTAGTACCACATCAAACGTGGAGCTTACAAAACCCCGGTTTACATATGATTACTTTCTTCGAAACATAACTGGGTCTCGGTTTATGCATCATTTATCGCTACTGTTCACAGGTGAATAACTGCAATCCACATTATCTTGCAAAGAATGTGTACTCAGATGAAAAACATTAAAGTATGTTTTTGTCATGCTATATCACAATTAAAATCACCATAGACAATTCATTGAAGCAGTGCATATTCGTCTCATCTAAACATTCAAGAATCGTTGGCGATGCGTACGCATTCTACTACGTGTCCAAAATCGGCAGGAAGACGTGAATGTTCAACACCCTAAACCTTGGCCTGTCTAGACTCATTCTAGAAGGGTTGCATTACGTCAGCGCCGTACGATATAGATCATGTACGTTACCTGATTTGGACGTTGAAAACTCCCTCTCGAGAAAGAAATTGATTATCATCCCAGTAATCTTCTCCGCGGAGATAGAATTGAATCGCAGATGTTGTAGACAATCTGGAATTTGGCTTGGTTAGTGAGGATGTTGGATTGTTGTAAAGCTAATAGACATCCTGGCTAGAATGAATCAGCTGTGTGAAATGCTTCCATGAAATTGTGGTGGTAATTATACTTGAACAACTCTCCGGTTCAATGAAAGCATTTTGATATTTTCAATAAAAACACACCAGTAGTTAGGCGTGCGAGTAAGTCCCCAGCTTTTTGTGCTACCTGATGATAAACGGGTCATGGTGTTCGACGTCAAGTATACATTGACTTGATATTTCACGCACTGCATTCAATCGTGCCCAACTTTGGCTAATATTGTATGAGACTGGAATGTTGGCGAGAGAATTTTCAATGAACTGATCGAATTACGACAGCAATGAAGCTGTAACCGGATCGTTTTAATTCCAGCTCATGCTACGACACCTGGTCACTGAACAGGACAAACAGATGAAATAGCAAATGGCAGTCAACCTGAATAACCCGTTATTTACCGTGGCACTATTTCATTTAATCTTTGCCAAATAGCCGTAATAATCTATTCGTCACTGTGCAAAAGAAAGGTGGCGATGGTCTACCAGTTTTTATTAAGAATTCGATTTAAGGTGATCCATTATGTGACTAATTTCGGTTTCAGTTTGGAGAGTCAATAACCCTGCGCTAGATTTCATGGTTCCGGTTCATAGCTCACAACGGGGATCTCGCTTGCAAAACCAAACGATTATTATAAGCATGAGAATAACTAGATGCGAAGAATCGATGCATCTGTGAAGTAGATGCAGAATGTCTGTGAATACAAGAACGTTATTGACCGCTACATCGAGCCTCACTATCCAATGCACGTACACATCCAGTGGATGAATCTCTTGAAGTCAAGTCAATATGGTCAAATTCACTGGTTGGACTGTTACAGCTTCCTTTCATGTCATGAGCTGGCCACTCTTGATCATGTTCCAGTCACCGTCTACCTCGACGAACAATACACTTCGAGAAACCCCATTCAGGGACATGCAAAAAACATGCCCTAATTGGCTAAAGCCTATTAGCTTTAGTGTTTGATCTAATGATTTGTTTAAATGATATAGTTAAATTCCATCGAGACACTGAATACTAGCCTCTTTGATTACTCATGGAATGCACTCAAGCAATTCATTAGGTAGCGGGATTTCGATCTTATTCGTTTTTTTCCTAAGAAACGTATACATGAAGGCAATGCAATTTTTCTGTGCCCACAACGAATGTACTCGTAACTTTACATGTGACTCATATGGATATTCTTATACAACTACGAAAGGGCGTACTCATCACAGATTCATTGACTAACCAAAAGTTTTCCGTTAATCTGTGTATTCCTTTCTCAGAGCTCGCTTAGCACCACCCCGAACACGAAAATCGATGGAACCAGGGATAGAAGAACCACAACCGTAAGTAATTTTGCTTCCGTTTTTATATACAGAGAATAAATCCATCTGATAAAAAGAATCAACAGCACATGACGGAGTATCTGGAATAAACGGTAAATCTAACCAGGGTCAATGACAATTTGTTACACCTTCCAGATAGTCTGTAGTTGGAATTTGTCAAGCGTTTTGATCTGTCCCACTATCTCTAGTAAGAAGACTCTTCTACCCTTGAAACATCGTTTTGATAATGCAGGCAGACAGTTTATGTAAGATGCCTGGTGACCATAGCCAAATCTCTGCACAAAATCCTTTTGGTCCAAATGTGTTTTATAACGGGCTCTTCTGACTGATTAGTCTGGCTGCAAACCCGATTAGTTTGTTCGGTACTTATCGGTACAGGCAACTAATTGGTCCACTGATCCACTTCGTTGGCTCCAATCTTCTCTTGTATTCTGTACGGACGAAGATGTGCTCTCTGATAGCCAAACCATTGATCTGCTTCGCTGGCTTAAACCCTGTGTTCTATTCTAAGCAGGTGATGGTACGCTGTCTGCTAACGAGACTAGGTCGTCTATGTACGATGTCCCAGCCTACACCCTCACATCAGGTAATTACTTAGACCATCATATTCCCACACTGATCTTTTTCTGCATAAATTCGAGTCTCAGCTTCTGATTGAGGGTGCTTTCGTTGTGGAGCGTAGCATTCACACCAAGCTTGTTGCGACAACAAACTAAAAAAAATGTGTGAGGCATCGTACTTGAAGCCCTACTCAAAGATTGCACTCTTTTGTCACCGACGTTACCTGTTCATCCGGATGTGATGCTATAGTTGTTGAATGAAACAAATTTGGAAACCTATAAAAATATTCATCGATCAAACTTCCTATCATTATATCTTAGAAATCACTGGATGATAAATGCGTGGCCGGAGGCAAATACGATTACTGACTTATGGGGCTTGCGGCGTCGATCTTCATTCAGTCTGATAGTTGTTGTCTATGACATCTCACACTGAGCAGTAGTTAAAAATTACGATGTTTATTTGATGAGAATGTAAGGATGAAAACATCACAATCCCATTCCACTTTTTGCACATTTTCAGCATGTCCGGTTTGTCAGGCAATCGAACAACCGGTCTAATTATACCGGAGACACAACAGGAATCGGACGATGATGACGATGATGCTCAATTTGTAATCGAAGAGACTGTGGGAGGAGATACCGGGTTGATGTTGTCTAAGTCCCCCAGCGCCCAAGACCAGTCGTCACAGGAGCACGGTAAATAAATTTTGGTGACATTAGGTCTTTTGTTCTATCACAATAGACTTCAAGTGTTCCGTGCATTTACCACCTCTCCCTCCAGCAACCGCAATTTTTAGAGAGGAACGGTTTTACAAGAATCCGGTTAGGTCTTTTGATTAAAATCATAAGGTTTTTATTCAAACGGTCTGCTGTTATGACACATCAGTTCTGGATATGAGTAGTACATAATGTTTTACAGGGATTGGTTTGCAGCCGATGAATTTCACCACGAAACTACACCTTGAAGTGGTGTGACGACTTGCGTGTCTCTATGACCCAAGGAGCTAATACAAGATGGCTTTCTTAAGCCGAAGATACAACCATGCCTGAAGGGTTAATGGTTAAAGGCCAGACGAAGTCCAGTCTGCTGGTCCTCTAGGTTGGAGGTCGATTTGAGCTGGTAACTCAGTCGGTGAAGTCAGTAGAAGAATAATTGATCCAAGCAGATGAGTTTCCAATCAGCCACCCTGCTGCCATGTGGATAGGTCCTCGTTAGAAATAAAGGCTTTGGTTAAGAACCCTAATCGTTCTCCTGCTTAGTGGCTGAACACCCTAGCAGTACCCGTCCAACATCTTCCATGAACTGCACGAATAGAAAGAATTGTACACTGCATCGGTCCTCGCGCAGGAAAATCAGGACCACACTGCCCATTGCATCGAGCGGGATGGGTAGTGATAAGTGGGCTACTGCTCAGAGCTCCCTCTCTTTTATTCAGCTTTTGTCTTGTGTCCCTAACCGCCTCTCTTTTCCTCCTCTATCCACCCATATTGCTCCCACTGGTAACATGATCGGTACTCGCAACGGTTCATTGTCAAGTAGTGTCGGAAATAATCCACAATTGCATAAATCACATTTTCTCGAGCCTCATCAGTCTCTGGATCTCGGCTCCTCCAACGTGCGTACTCTCATGCGCCCCCAGCAGCAGGCATGCGTTGCGCTCACAACAGACTCTCTGAAGATTGATGTCTGCTGCGTAAGTGAAACTCCTATCCAGGATTCGAGCAGTGTGATTCAACAAACTGCTCCTTGTGTCTCATCAAGGTATGTTCTGATCAAGTCACTTCAGGAGACGAAGTAGCTAGAGCTGCGGGTCGACGTGGTGTGGGAATAGTCTTGACTGACAAGGTTGAGGATGCCTTTTTAGACTGGATACCGTTTAATGGTCGTTTATCTGCTGTAAGACCCCAGGGGCAGTTGGCGTTCGGAAGGATAGCTGTGTTGAGCGCAATTTGTTTGTGATCTCTGCATACGCTCAAACAGACTGCAGCTCTGGCAAAAAGAAGGATGAGTTCAATGATGAACTCACCACTCTCGTTCGCGTGACCAAAGGTTCTCATATTGTAGTGCTAGCTGATGATTCTATTGCACAGGCTGGCAAACTTAGTGTGTCAGAAGCTTGTTTAGGTGGGCGTTGTGCTCTACCCGCTGAGCGTACAGATAACGGGGATCGGCTTCTCCAGTTTTGTGCAGAAAATCGATTATTCTTGTCTAGCAATGATTTCCGACACAGCTCGCGTTGCACAGTAAGCTACCGGTGGCGCAGTTCTGTTCAGAACTGTAGATCTTACTGGTCCACGCACGTAGAATCGGACCATGCATTAGTTTTAATGCGATTATCTCTCCAGCTCCATGGTCATCGTTGCAAACCGAAAACCCGGTTAGCCGTGCAACGTTTGTGTGATCCAGAAGTCCGCACCTGTTATGAACAGAAATTATCACCTGATCCATGAACTACGACGAACAGTAATGTAGATGAGCATTAGGCCTCTATCCAGCAGGCAATGAACGTTGCAGTAGGTTTTGCCTGTGGTCCTAGATCCGTTGTTCATCAAAGACACTGGATTTCGCAAGAGTCGCTGAATATAATGCAGCAAAAGCGTCAGCTCTCGAACTGTAAGGAGGTGAATAAGATGCGGAGAAATCTACAAAGTCAAGTTACAAAAAGCCTTAAGAGTGATCGCGAAAATTGGTGGGTCAAGGTAACTGAAGAAATGGAAATAACAGCTGCTTCAGGTAACAGTAAAAGACTGTTCAGACTTATTCGCGACATCGATGGATGGCGAACCGCGGTCAGTGAAACGATATGCGACAGAAATGGAGAGCCTGTTCATGGCAAACATCAAAGGCTCGACCGTTGGGTCGAATACTTCAAGGAGCAGTTTAGCTGGCCGCGCGCTAATGTAGTTGCCCCGACCTCAACAACTGCGAATCCTTGGGGAGTATCACGTGAGTCCCCATCGGAAATAGAAGTAGAGTCGAGCATTCGATTACTAAAGTGAGAAGAAACGGCCTGTCTTGACGAACTCCCTTCAGTTCGTTTCAAGATGGGTGGTGATACGTTATTAAAATCACTCACTACACTGATCTGTGACGTTTGGAAAGAGGAACGTATTCCGTTATTATGGGGTGAGTCATTAGTAGTACCCATCCTCAAGAAGGGAATACGCGATGAATGTAGTAATCATCGCGGGACTGACTTAATTCTGGTAGCCACTAAGGTATTAGCCTAGATTTTCCTGAGCCGTCTGACACCGGCTCGCGAGAGGAACACCCGCGAACAACAGGCCGGATTCCGCCCAGGTCGAGAATGCATCAACCAGACTTTTACTCATCGTCAAATACTTGAAGCACATCACGCACACTGTCTATCAGAAATAATGGTTTTCTCTGACTTGAAAGGCACCTTCGAATCGGTTGACCGGACGGCGCAATTCAATGCTCTTCACCGGAAAGGTATGCCCCAGAAGTTGGTTAATCTACTGAGGTCGTTTTACTGTCATACTTCTGGCAGCGTAAGGGTTTCTGGTGAACTCTTTAGTCCATTTGAAACAACCAGCGGTGTTCAACAGAGATGCCCTATTTCTTCATTCTTGTTTATATTCGTCAAGGACGAGATAATGGAGAATGCCTTGCGAAATCTTCAGTGTGTGAGCGTCGAACTAGGAAATAGTGGGAAGCTGTGTGACTTAGATTACGCAGACGACCTTTCCTGATTTTTCGGGTGCACTGAACGTGCTCAGCGCGCACTAGATAAGCTTACGAGAGTTGTAGCACCATTCGACATGTGCTCTACATCTTCAAAATTCAAAGTGACATTGCAAGACTGGACATCAACGGTCCCGAGTTTGATGCTCGATGAGAAAGAACTAACAATCGTTGACCGTTTTAGTTACCTCGCCAGCAGCTTGACGAAGGATGGGAACACGGTGGTAGAGTTGGGCACGCGTATATCCAAGGCCCGAGCGGCGTACGCTGGACTGAAGCACTTGTGGTGTCGACCTCATATTTCGCTGCAGTTGGAAGGTGATTTGTACTGTGTCGCGATGGGTTCAGTTTTGTTGTTTCGTTGCGAGATTTGGGGTCTGCGTGAGGAAGATATTCGTCGTCTTGAGGTTTTCGACCACCGATGTTTGCTTAGTATCGCTAAGGTTGGATGGAATAACCGGGTGAGCAATGCTGGGATCAGAAATGGAGTATTGGGTACTGGTTCAGACAATGTTCTTTCACAGCATATCTAGATAAGTAGACTTCGTTGGTTGGAGCATGTGTTACGTATGGAAAATACACGTCTACCATACCGTGTCCCTTTTTCCGTTCCTCCTCAGGAGTGGAAGAAACCACGTGGAGGTCAACATATGAGGTGACATCGAGGAATGAGAAAATGTACAGCGAACTTAGGAAAAGTGGGTGTTCCACGTCTTCGTGGTTGGGGTCTAAAAGACCCGTCAACCAGTTGGCTGGAGACACTGACGGATATGTCAGAGTACTGTGAACAGTGGTAAACGCGTTGTCACTTTCTGTCGAACCAGAATGACTGATTGATGTGCCTTTGTACAGTTAGACTGTGTATTCTGTGTGTTTGCTACTAGCGCATTCTTTCCTTTTCCCACCCATGTAGGTCCAGTCCCTGTCCATCTTGTATATTCATTGTTTCTAATTCAACGTGCAAGATGGTGAGAAAGTCAGTGGTCAGTGGGGCTTGCCCTACTGTTTAACGCTGTACGATGATGATGACGATGAATTTCTGTGTAGTAAATATAAAATGGTAACAAATTTCAGCACGATGGCGAGCGGTACAGACTGAAATATCCTCTCTCATATATATATATATATATATATATATATATATATATATATATATATATATAAGCAGTACCACCACCCTGGTTTTCACCATCTGTTAAATTACCGGTATATATACTTGAGTCATGAGCATTTTGCCCGTCGTCTAACCGTTGCTCTCCTCAAACGGTCTTATACACAACATCCGCTTCCGTAACTATATCACACAGATGCTCTGGTGAGATGTTTAAATGTGTCAACAACAGCTGGTGAAAAATTATGGTCATGTCTAGACAACACGGTACTCAGAGTACAAATAGAATCCTCTAGAAACACTCAGGTGTGCATCCAATCGCGTTGCATACTTGGCAGACTGATTAGGTGGCCAGCATATCAGCCCACGTGTTTGTTTGGGTGTGCTTAATGTTGTGCTCTGGTCGTCCACAAACGACCGTACATTAAGCCTAGGCCGACGCGTTTCCTGGCGGCCCGTCGTGCTACAATCTCTTTTAACTGGGACCTATTTCAGAGCAGCTTTACATGAAAGTATGATCCCTTGTTAGAAGATAGTTTAACGCTGCATTCCTAATGACTAATTTTCTAATTGTATTTATTATTCAAGTTATCTAACATTCGGGAAGAATTATTTTCCGACTTGCCCGTCTATCGTGCTCAGAGTCTTTTGGGCACACATACATGCACTCTTCATAATTTCAAATTTCATCAATAAAAACAAAGCAATTGCACAGTCTGCTGCTTTTCAACAATTAAGACGAAGGCCGAGGTAATAAGTTCATCTACATTTATCACTGGCCAGTGGCGTAGTTACATTCGAACTGTTTCTTTGTCTTCTTGATTTCCACTTATTACTTCGATCTTTTTGGTCTTTTCCCTTCCCGCTTCTATTCCTTATGCCCTTGACTCGACGATTCTGGAAGGTAGCAACCGAAACCACAGCACAGGTGTGCGAGTTTAATGGGTAAAGAAACTGAATAAAGTGATCACTGACAGGCGTCAAATGACATTTTTGTTTATTATCTGGTTGTAATGTTTCATGGGAGCAGAGGAACCGCGATTTAACGCTCGTAATTATTGCCTTATCTTTTTATTATTTCTCTTCCATTATTTTGTGCATCACATTTACAGGTAGCCTTGTGAATAAAATGCTCCAATCGAAGCGAGAACTGGAAGGTGGTAATTTGATGTCTCATACATCAGGAGATGCACAGGTAGGTTGTGTTGGTCAGATTACATAAATGCAAATAATGGCCGGCTGTTTTGTCTAGATTTTTCAATATCCCCGTCTGAGTTTATCCCGTCAACGTTTGATTACAAAAGAATTTCAAAAAACGTGTACTCTGTATTGTAAACATGGGATTTCGGAATATTGCTGGAATGTTTAGAAAATAATGCATCATGTATTATCGACAACCAAACTACGTGGCAAAAATAGGTGCATTATTCTGTTCATAGCATGGAAGAAGGGTGATAATGGTTGAGCAAGTGCACTTGACCACTTAGCACGTGTCGGGCTTTCATGGTGTGGTCCATGAAATCCATCCAGGCGCTAATTATAGACGGGAGAATATGACCACGTGTCAGGAATGTTGAAGCTCTTTGTATTTGAGCCTCTTAATCATAGACTTGATGCCATAATTTGTAGTAATGTGCATACTTTTTCGTACTAGTGAGTATTTTGATTTCCGACTGTCGTTGCTGCTGAGAACTAGCAATCCTGAATTTCCGCAATCAGTGAACCGGTAGCAATCGTTCGAACGGAATCAGATTCAGTGAATTATCTCACACTCAGGAGACCGATGTGAATATGTAAGGTTAAACCGCAAATGGGTTGCCGATAAATCCTTTGCAAATGGATTACATGCCGCTGGGAAACTACTTGATAAATTGTAATCTGCCCTGGGTGTTCCACGCAGGACGTTGCAAACTTGACCAACGTGACTGGTTTGTTCACAATAAGTAAGTCCACACTGGTTAACATAGCACTAACCAGGCCGCCAGATTTCGTTGATAGCTTTACGTGATCACTCTGCGGTTGAATGATTCACCTTTGAAGCTATCGTGAGTAAATCCCGTTGTTGTTGATGGTTTTTTCAAAGAGGCAGTCCAGCATATTTTTCCCGGCTGAGATCAGTCAAAGTCAAAATCAAACTACTGCTGTCGTTTTCAGTGGCAAAAATAGAAATTCAAGACTCCAGCGGTGGACACACTCCCGGAGAACGCGGCCTACAGAAATCATGAATAAATCATATCCACCCAGCTCCAACTTGAACTTGAACCTGAGTGCAGGATTGTGAGTCACCCTTGGGACCGCTGGGCTAACAGTACTGGATCTCAATGGTTTGCTATGCATTGAAGTACATGATATACGTCCTCCTACCATAGGCTTTATTGGTCCCAAACAAGTAGATGGTTTCCAATGGTGTTGTAACCGTAATCGAATGTCCAAGTAAGCAACAATAAGATCAACGGCACCCTAAAAGGGAATTTTTTTCATGAGCTTATCTGACTGCGATTGGTACAGACAACTGATAAACAACGGAAAACAGGAGAGACAGTTAGGTGGTCCGAATAACATATAGTAACGACTGGGTATGCAAACCTTGACCATTGGACTTGGACAAGTAGGACATGTTAGACTTCCGGGTTGGGGTCCAAGTGACCCAAATGATTGGAAACATTAACTGATGTGGTCTGGTGTTGAGGCCAGTGGTATAGTTGTATTTGGACTCTTTCTTTGTCTTCGTGATTTCCACTTACTACTTTGATTTTTTGAATCTTCTTCACTTTATGCTTCTATTCTTTTCGCACTTTACTGGTCAATGCTTTGGAGGAGCAACTGAAACCAGAGCATAGAAGTACGAGGTTAGTGGTTGGATAGATCGAACTAAACTGAACTGGGAATCAAGATCGCAGAATACACAATGTGTGACTGGCCATCAGCTTACACAAAAGTAAGGATCGACTCGCTGATTATGAAAAAATCTGGTGTACAAAAAATTAAGTTGATTGCCCCGGGTGCATGATGGATCATTAAATAAACAATCAAAATTCCCTATTGAAATTTCTGCTACTACTACCACTACTACTATTGTTATAATCCAGAAGGCGTGCCTTGGTCAATAGGTTGTTTATTGCCGTCAACGTGTTCGGACATTGACAAAACAACACAAACGTTACAAACATCCTCATTTGCCAAATGGCTGTCCTGTTCACTTGAAAACAGTCATCGTCCAACGGAGGAGCGGTCAGGTGGTTTGCAGGTTGTCGCTTACCTTATTGCGCCTGGATTGCTGAACTTAGCTGTGTTCGTTAATCCACAATTGTCCATAGTTCTGTCTTCAGCAATCAACTACTTAATAAGTAGTACATACACTCACAACACTATTACTACTACTACTACTATTACTTTTACTACAGAAACAGATTAACACACAGCTTCCATGGCTTTTTGTGGTGGGATGAGCTTGGATGCCTCGAATTATTACCACGGTTAATCACCGTGGGCAATTTCTATCGTAATCCTTCTGATTAGCGAGTTTATGAATTGGAAGAGAATTGTGAAGCATCTATATAAAGGCAGGTAACCTTACGGAATTCAATATTTATTGTAGTCTACGAGGTTTACGTGGACGGTAGTGGATGCAATAAAGAGCATTCATTTTGAGCATACAGTTTACTGGGATAAGGAAACAAAATTAACCTCGGCTTCTAGCTGGCCAATAGCTTTTCAGCCAAAATAATTGGATCAGTCGTGGAAATCCCCTACTTACTATTCAATCGGGTCATTCGGAGTAAAATACCAACCCATTTTCCCGATACTTTGAGCCTCAAAGCGCAAATCGTATATATACAAAGCGTCTCATCCATAAACGTGGCATATTGATTATTGTGTACTAAAGCTACCGTCAAATTGACATCTACGTTTGCTTATTAGTTCTACTTTCACAGTCAAATTACTAAAGTCTTTTCGGATAGTAAAGATAGGAACGAGACTATATACATGGTTCATGTGAAGGTACTGGCTGACACATCAATAAACGGCCCATTTCCGCTAGCAGACAGCACTTTATTGTCTGCTCGAAAACGATGACAAAGCTGGGGTCAGCGAAGCGGGTCAAAGATTCATTCGGTTCGTGACGAAACGGAACGAAATCACCCAACCAGCGGCCAACAGCCACTCTTACCGACGTAAACGGAATCAATAAATAAGCGACCAAGCGTTGTTTTAACCGAGTGGGACGAAATCAGCTAGTCGCGTACCTAATTAAAAGAGCCAATCATAAGACCCAGTTGTGGAAAGTGTTTTGGATCAATGCGCTTCGTACCATGGTTTTAGCTGCGGTCACCAGCTATTCTATGTAAAATGCTTATTTTTGTATAAAAAAAGGAGAATGTTCGAAGAAAGAAGAGTCTTCTTAGTAGAACTACTGGGATGGATCAGAACAGTTCGTACCCGATGCAATTATGTGGAGTGCTGTGGCTCCGGACGATACACAATGAACAAACTGAAGTCTCAGCTTACTGAGTTTGCACAAACGCAAATTGCACTTAGCAATTATATGGCACACAGAGAACATAGAGCACGACAACACACCACACTGAAGATGCACAGCATCTGCAACCTCGCATCTGTAAAGACGAACTTGATCACGACACGAGACTCAGTAACACTTGATCGGTTCAACTAGACCCTTATTAGCACAATGGAAAAGCCCTCGGCCAGAAAACAACTCGGAAGTAGATTGCGGACTTCGACTAGGCCAGCCCACCCGCCACTTAGAGAGAGAAGACAAACTGAAATACGATAGCATCAGTATTGCCAACCGAATGATATATGACAAATGAGCTTTCACCCCTACTGCCTATATAGTGCTTACACCCAACCTTGTAAAAATGGATAAATGGACCCATCAGGGACGGAAAAATGTAATGGTAAAACGATAGGGGATCGAATTAGCGGCGGAAAAAAGACCAAATCCATGAAAAAAGTAGAACCGCCAAACTGTTCAAAAGTTCAATATTTCTGGACAAAAATAATATTCCTAATGAAATCGAGGACTTCGAATTCGCAAGTAAAGGTGCTTTCCCTCAAGAAAGGATGTCGGTGAATTACCCATTACTGCCACCAATGCTGAATACGCTCTCCGTCATTTTTCACTTGCTCTATGGTACCTCGAGGCAATCACCATAACTTCAAGATAGGCATCAAGTGTTTACATTTGTAGAATCATCTGTTATAAATTAACAAATTCATCAAACCAAATGATTTTTAGTCCTGTTACTGGCACGAAATCAAAAGTTATCATTTTCCTTCACTATCAGCACTTACCCCAGTTCACCTGAAGCCTAATACTGGTAATCGTGATGATACTTATTCCCGATCCCGATCAATAAAGGACTAAGTTCAGTTATCTCTGTGTTATTCAATCCTTTATATTCACAATCTCATGGGTGATTTGATTCAACACAGCCCTATTCAATGGGTACTGTGGATGAACTGACCAGACAACGTGAACGGGCCCAAATTGAGAAAGAAGTGGCCAAACTTTGTGAAACTTTGCAAACACTTTCCAGATCCGCTATGCCTTTGGGTAAATTGATGGATTACGTTCAGGAAGATTTGGACAGTATGCAACAAGAGTACGAGCGTTGGACAAATGAGAATCAAGCTTTGAAGATCAAACTACGGGAAGAGGAGAGGTTAGTTTATATCTTGAAATTTTGAAGATACTGAGTTCTATTGGGTCACTGAATTTTCTAACGGACTGACTTCTCTTGATGATATTGAGTTAAATGGACCTTTCACGTTTATCCGTACATTCATATTCCACTAAAATTTAAAGATCAAACCAAAGACATGCTGATCTATAGAGTAATGAAATAACTGTCATTTTGAGGGAGAGCCAGTAACTGTATTGTCTATGCAATGTGGATCACGAAAACATTCAAGGGTAGTGCCTTGTCAGATTCCTGTACGAATCATTCAAGAAATGATTCACACAGTTTGGTATGCAAGTCTAAGCGACGAGCCAGTCAGATTTGAGAGCAAGTGGACAGTAAACCACTGGAATTGTGCACTATTACATCTTGGAATCAATTTTAGTCGCAAGCTGAAAACAATCAGACGTGCTGGATTTATTCAGGAGTTCGGAAGTGGACAAATGATACATTTGATAAAAGAATACTTATTCATCAGCTGAAATGAGTGGATGATTGTTCAGCAACTTTATATTTCAAGCAATCGGTTCAATAATAGTAGCAAACGTGTTTTCACTCTCACTTTTCTCCCTTCTTTCTATTCTTAGTGTAATTTTAAAGTTCAACACTGTCTTCAACTTAAAAAGTAGATTTTGGTGCCTAGATTCGCCCAAACTCTTTTCGTTTGCCAGCAACTCTTAGACCATAATGCGAAACATTATTTGGCTTATGTGCGAGATCAGAAGCCAATTCACTGACCATCTTAATCCAAAGAATACAAGACAGTACGAGACAAGTGCATAGGGGCGTAAATCTGATGAGACATTAGAAAAATAGGACGGCAGTGGAAAGATATCGAAATAGGACTTTAAAAAGTCGAAGGATTGGATCGCATATACTGAAATGAACTTAACATGGTAATATAGTAGCCTTATTCAGCCACTGTCTTTTGTTATCTCAGATTTGATCCAAATACGAGACAGGGGAATTCATGTAAATATTTATACGAGTGGGGATACAGACAAAATGCGGCTTGTTGTCGAGTGGGAGTAAAAGGATTAAAAGTCAACGCGCAGTGGGTGGGTATCATTAACATGCGTGAATCGAACAGAAGCTATGCAGAATCTGAAATGCCCATTGCTAGGGTAAACGACCAGTCGTTACAAGTAGATTAGCTGATCAAAACTAACTACTATTGGGTCACATTGTAAAAATTTAGACCTCCAATTTTGAAGGTCATCGCGGTCTTGGTAAACTTATACGACATTGTTAGAGGTGGCTGCATGTATGTTTTGTCGTTCCACTTCAACAGGTTGCGTGCCAGCTACAAAAAAATACAGGCACTCTTCAAACACTTCATGGCGAAATGATTTATCTCTTAATGTCAGCAAAAGTTTGACAGCTGGAAGCCATGAAACTACCGTATACAATTGTGGCATTTTTTTCGGGAATCAGTAGCGGTGCTCATCCATAGAGCCTCCACTGGGACTCGAACCCGGGGTGAACGACTGTAAGTCGAACACCCGGAACCATTCGGACTGACTCTAAACGGCTTACGCAACATAAATATTCCATAACGTAACGCTGTTCCATCACTAGCTTTCTGCAAGGTAACAGCCCGTGGTTCTCCTATGATGGACGAATTCTACACAGCAAGCTCACGTGAAATGAATGAACAAGGTTACAAACAATCTACTGAGCTCGACTACTCAATCGCTATGGACTGAAACTACTCACTGCCTAGTACACCCATCAGGTGATTTTAGCATTTATACGTTTCCACTAATGGCTGTCAAATAATCACTGATAACTAATTGTCTGAGATCTTTTCTTTAAGGTGTCGTTTTCTGCACAATTGTTAAAAGATCCCATTTGGGAATTCATTTTACTATAGTACTGTTTGCTTATATACAAACAATGAAGCTTGTTGAGTTTCGTACCCATTATTTTCACACTGCATCGCTACAATTCGCACATATGTTTGCAACTGTATCTGTGGCGATAACTACCATTTGAAGGTAAAGATTTTACAATGACAAGTTCATGTAGACGCAGCATTGGCTAGAAAAACAAACTGAGAAGTTCGATGATATTGGCTATGCAGAACTCCTGCTCAGTTGGACTTGGAGAGCCGAAAAGCAAGTCGATAACTGGTTGTCTGACAGACCGTCATCAACCGGCCAAGTTCTATAGGCTTTTGTGTGGTTAGTCAACCTTGTCGCAGCGTTACTCAGTCGTGTTTTTCAATTTTCATTCGTTTCGCGTCGTTTCTTAACCGTATAAGCTAATTCCTATACAATAATAAATTGAACTTAAAATCTATGGAATCGACCTTTCAAAATTGATCACATGAAAGGAACGTATAGGAAGCTGTTTGTTGTTTGAGTAAAAAACCAGACGAGAATTGGTGATTACTCCATAGCGTGCAGTTCATAGATGCCGAACTCGTAAGTGCCCAATGTTTGAATCGTATTTTGCGCATTTAACGTAAATGAAGTATACACACTAAAACGTTCAACGACTACGGTAGGCCAATGTGACGTTCTGATTGCAAAAGAGCTTCACTCCATGTTTCGAGTGTCTTCGGAGGTTACGGTCCTTTTAAAACACGATTTGATCGTTATGCATAGAGGTGCGACGTTTGTGGTCCCCAAAACTGACTGGTTTTGGTTATTTGTCGTGCTATTTTGAGGTTCAGACTTCGTCTGTGTTCGTGCCATGCTCAACGAAGATCAGAAAGTCCATTTACCATATAAAACCAGCCTTCTGCGATTGCACGCACAAATAAACCTGTAGTCCACAGTCGTTGTCGACTTCAACAAACCCAAAGGGCATTGCAGGAAAACGAGGAAATGGGGCAAGATCAGAGTTGTGCAGGGTGGTCGGAATGGCAAAGCCTATCCCAATACCATGGAATCAGTATCAGAGCCTACAGGAGCATAGCTGCAACTGACAGGGAAAAGTTGGTGAAAAGAGCCCGTTCGAGGACGAAGTTTCGGGAGGAATATTTAAAACATTTTTGTCCATTGGTGGACACAAAATAGCAGTATACACTGTGTCAAATAAAAGCGCATGTGGTTAGGGCCTAACGTGAACTGTGGGAAATGGTTGAAACCATATGACATTGAAATTTACCCAGCTCGGAACTAGGCATGCCAAAATAGCAAGAAGCACAGGACTACAGAACTATAGGTTGATTTTATTGCATATCTGATTAGAATATATAGGTAAGTTCAATCTCATCAATTGGTAGATCACGTGTACTGATTTTAACTGACTTTTATAAGGCCTGGTCACGACTGTTCTGATTGACTGGGCTTTCTTACTGTATGTAGTCACAGAGCTGTACCGTACAGCATCCTGTGAACTTTATGCCCAACCACCACATAATCCCAGTGTCCTATAAGCGTACCGTCGATTGACCGATTGTCGGATAGTCATCAATACGTAATAAAGAAAGTGACGATTATGCCTTTGTAGAATAACACTGACGAGACCAAACTGAAACAAGGAGAATACGTGAGGTGGATGTATAGGAGCGGGTCCAGCGTAATCTGTTTGCACGCTGATGAAATAAGCCATAAAACCATGGACAACGGGATCCGTCTGACAACATCTACAGAGACCAGTTTAGTTGGTTCCAAGTTCAATGTAATTATTGACTGAAAATGATCGTACACGGCTGAGAAACAACGCAGCAAAACTGAGTCACTACAGGAAGACCTGTAGCTGGTTCAATGAGTCGTGTTATTGCAGTGTGCAACGATCGGTTGTCCTACGCGGGAGTTGCTCTTGCTCGATCTGTAAAACACGGAAAACTGTATGGGCTCAGTAAGCTTTTCATCGGAAACCCATGCTTACATCAATCGAACAACAATATGGCTGCCTACAGCCTGCTCACTGCACTATGATGACAGATCATCCGGTTCGGTAAAAAGAAAATGAGGGCATTGAAACCAACCGATGAACACAGCATAACAAAAAAAACACTCATTTACGACCAGAAATTACGAAGTGGCAGTAGATCAGCCATTTTTTCATGAATTGCTCAAACCAATAAGAATGAGATGAAGTGTTTCACACACTTCCATTCCATGAACCGCATAACTGCTTGATTTTCTGTTACGCAGCAAAATGACCCGTTATCAGAAGAGTTATAGCTTGGGACTTCGATATCTGCGTGTGCGGATGTGTTGTCAACAATGTGCAATAGTCCGATAAGAAATTGATCACATTTGCTTCGAGTTTACTCAGTTACCGATTTGATAGACATAAATGAAGACTAATTTCGTCAAAAACTGATATGACGGTTTAAGATATCAAGTTTTGACATAGAGGTTTTCTAATAACCCATTCTATCCGAAGTGCTAAACACGCTGCATTTGTTTTTCTTATACTGTCATTTTTTTAATCCCATTATTCTTGTTCTTCCAGCCGGACTCAAGCAGCCATCGAACCTCTCAAAGCGCAACTGAGCGAACTACAAAACTATGCCACGGAACAACGAAATGCAATTTCCACATTCAAGGCGAAAATTCTGTCCAACGAGGATCGAATTCAAGATTTACTGGCAAAATCATTGGAACGAGTTCACTGATTCTGCACATTTTCTTGATCTGTTCCTACCATTCAAGGTGTTACAGTTATATTCCGTGCGAAATTATAAGAAACAAGCGCATCGTTTTGTTTGGAATCTTCTAAAATCACAAAGCCTTCGCAGTTTTATAAGTAGGCTCGGAATCTGTTAGCATTAACCAAAAATGATGGTAAATAATTGGGTTGCACATGCTTTGGTAGCAAGAATCATTTCGTTAGACAAAAGATTACCCCAGTAGTAAGAGACCCAAAATGTTTTGAATGATCAATAAAAGCCTAGTTGCGCAATATAGGGTGGCAGCGGTTGGTCATACTAGTCTGAGCCTACTCGTCAAGCCTCAGTGGGTGATGAACAAAACGTACTAACAACACTATGTAAAACTAAGTTGGCATGTAGCAGTTAGTTACCAGTACAAGCGTTCATTCCACAAATACTTAGGGCTTAGGTGGTTTGATTCTCGTACCAACCGCTCCGATTGTTAGCAGATAGTAATTTGCTGTCGCCCTGCTCGTCACAACGGTTAACCTATTGGAAGCCCATATGGTTCTCCACTCCATATTTTAGTGTCATGGATGTTGGTTGTCTTTCCTAGTGAAGTGGGCATTTGACGCTATGGGGAACGATCCTTTCAGTACATTTATTATCTAGCACCGAACAAAACGTATTTCCTGTTTTCATTGATGATTCTCAGCAGGTCACTTTTTTGGTAATCATGTGAATACCGAGACCATAAAGTGAGCGTTATGATGTCAAAACGGTAGGCCACGGAACATGCTTATAACGATCTAATTGATCTGTGAGACGATCAAGTTGGTTTCTTCTGGTGCGGTGCGAAGTTACAAGGTCGACAGCAGATTCAACAGCTATCTTGACTCAGTTAAATGGGAAATGTGACGTATATTCCTCATTAAAACTTTTCAATGAAAAATTAGTAAAACAATATTTCAGGATCTCTTTATGTGTAGGACGATTTTCCATGAACTTGTTGGTCAGTGTGGAACAATTCACTCTAAATGGTAAACACTTTGTGACGATATGAGCTAAAACTTCATCGATAGCAGGCCTAGTCTCGTTTGCATACAGCACGCCACCGCCTGTTCAGAATAGGAAGTAACCCTTGTACCACACAGCCCGTTCGTAACATTGGTTTCCGGTTGGTTGGCTTAGTAGGCGTTTTCTCGAAAGAAAAACAGATATGAGTAGTAGGTTTTTAATAACGGAATTCCTTCGTCCCACTTAGGCCCATACAGAGAATTCATCCATCACAGCAGTCGATCGCTGTGAGGGAAACAGTTTGTTACCGTTCAATGCCAGTGGCGGAGGGGTAGTATATTATGTAGAGTAGATGTTTAACAGACGGCTGAGAGCCAGCCTGGTGGTTAGGCGTTCGACTTGCAGTCCTTTGCCTTCCCCTTGGTTGGAGCCCTCGTTGGGTCTCGGTGGATGGACACTGCTGATGATTCCTAATAAGGATGAAACAGTTAAACAATGCTCACATGGTTTTCAGTGGGGATGTAAGTTCGTGTAAACCTTACCAAGGTGCTTCGTTATTACACGCGTGGACCAGCTATCCGTTACAGAAGTACTCCGCAATACGCCACCACGATCACCAGGACAATGTTTCCCACAACCCATACGAAGGAGAACACTATCGGTGAGGAGGGAGTGGTTAGTGTATATTGGAAACGCCAGTGTGCGGCGTGAACGGGCAACGGTCAAGTGGCCACCGCGCTTGACAGCAAGAGTTCAGCTAAACAATAATGTGTGTTAAACAAATGAGCAAGGCAGACTGTCACACCAGTGAGTTGGAAATTGCGAAACCATCATGGTAACGTAGAAATCTTTAGGAAATGTGGTCATAAATTGAGTTGCATTTTGATGAAACTTTCGCCTTAATGGATCACTTTTGGCCATGTGACAATCATCACTGGAAGCCGGTTGCAATAGTCGTTTGGAGTTGCGACGCACAATTTGCGTGATCTAGTCATTTTATCTCTTCTGTCGGAAGGTTTTCCAGATTTGAGTAGGGCGTAGGTATACATGCAAAACAGTAATATTTTTCAGTACATAGACTCAAAAATGAGCGACAATATGTAAATAAAGATGCACAAGGTTGTCCTTTTATTACTCATTCTATTCGTACAGTCACAACATTTTTTTGAGATTCTGCCTTTATATAACATATATTGATGTTTTACGGAATAAAACGCGAAAGTTACGGGACTGGTTTTCTCCAGTGACGTATTTTTTCCGTGGATGGTCGTAAAGTGCTTTGTTCGATTGTATTTAGCACCGGTAAATGATAACAACGGAGCTATGGGGCAGCGTACACTAATAATAGCGGAACCAAGCTTACCACAGGAACAAATCGAGGTATCCACGCCGACGATAACATTATCTGACTCGGTAGCGGATTTTTTGGACGTTTTGAATAGGTTACGTCATGCAGCAACAAAATTTTCAGGTATATTGATGAGGGAAACACCGACTTTACTGGAGGATTTAGGTTACTGTTTGGTAGAGTATCGCCTTACGATCACGCAGCGTTCGGGAATATTGCAGTTGCTGTCATTTCTAATGAACCGGATATACAGTGCCGTTGGACCGGCCGTGCGGCCAAAATGTCCAGAGGATAATTACGTCATATTAGCACCGTCAAAGGTGAACTGTTCTCTGTAAATATGTACGTAATTTCAGACACCGTATGTACACATTCAATGCTAAGTGAACTATCCAAAAGGGACACTCAGAAACATATTCAACGACTGCCTGTTGATGCAAAACGTCGAGGCATTGCCGGAAGAGTAAAATGGTGAGCATTAATTAACACAGTATTACAGTCGCCACACAAATATTTAAAACCATTGAAATATGGTCAGAGTTTTCTTGGCCATCATGATACGGAACATGAGAGTACTGCCAGTAAACAATTAATCCACATTTAGCATGAATGCCTCGCAACGCTTTGGTCTCAGTGGGTATGATTTCCAAAGCGTATGTGTCTACGGATATTCTGTTTCCTGTAAAATTTGTTTGACATTAGACATTGATTGCAGCTATGTATCATCGTCAAACATACTTCCAGTCGAACATCATGCCTATTTCAGATAATTTATTGTCTTTGTAAACGCGCAAATTTCTTTCATATTTGCACTTCCGTTCATTCTTCCGCAGACTGGAAATGAATTAGGATGACGAATAACGCTGTATGTACATCTGACTAAAATTCCGTTTCATTCCAATTTACGGATGGTTTTCTGATATTCATGACTGACTATACATGTGACTTTTGCCGTTTCTGTGCACACCTGTGCGGAGTATACGAAATACTTCGTTACGACGTGTGACATATCCGTATTCTGATTCCGGGGTACCCTGTACTACATTAATCCGTATATAATCACTTTTGGCGTCGCAAACGGAAATTTCATCATGTATTCAGCTGATATGGAACCATTGGATGTGAACTGTGCTTCCAGAGAATGAGAGGACTATTTTGAAAGTTTCGAAACTTGGCGTCCGACTAAAACTGGATTGAGTTCTGAAAAAATTGCGTTTTTCCTATACTTCATTGGCAAAGATGTATATGCATTGGTGAAAAATCTTGCGATTCCGGATCCTGCGGTGAAGTCCTCCAATGACAAACTGAAGGCGCTTCTGCTACCTAATTTCAAACCCAATAATTTTACTGCAGCTGAAAGATCCAGGTTTGATTTTCTCGCTCGCACAGAGAACCAGTCAGCTCGTGCATTCTTTCTTGAGCTTCAGGCATAAGCTTTGAAGAGCATTGGGGTACACAGTTGAATAATCAACTTCTAGATCGCTTGATTGCTGAAATAAATATATTATGATTGCAGCAGAGATTACTTATTCGGAGTGACCAAACACTTTCGAGCATAAGAACTATTTGTGAACAGTATCAGGATGTCAAATTCATAAATGCGTCTGTGAACAAAGCAGTTTTGTTCAATTCAACTAGACGTCATGAATAAATACAAGCAAAAACTCTTCAACAGCTTAAACCTTCGGGTCGTTGCCACGCCAGTGGTAACTCCCCCGCGAATGTGAGCAGTCATTATGGTCCTGTGTAGAAACCGCTAGGCAAATTTGCTTTCTATGGACGTCAACATTCCCGGTTTTCTTTTCCACACCGAAATTCTCGGTGCTTTTTCTGTGGTAAGACTGGTCACATGCAGAATGTTCGTCAACAATATAGAGCGTGTCGCATGGCCGTTGAGCAAGATCCCACCCCAGCTTCGCTGGAAGGTGAACTTCCTTCCCTTACTTTAGTCGTTGTCCGTAACCATTTATTTCATGTTACTCAGATCCCAGTCAGCACAGGGGTGCGCATTTTAGTCCCAAAATAGTCCCGCGAGTGACTATTTTTTAGTAATCAGGTTGAGAATAATTTTCGTCATACCATTAGATTTTGACAGGTCTAAAGGACGGAAAAATAACTTTACTTCATTGAAAAACACTATGGTTTACCATCTCGGCCGGCACAAAGACAGAGCATTTAGTCCATAAAAATCTCCCAAGGGACTATTTTGGGACTATTTTAATTATGTGGCATAGGTTGGAGAATTTTTTCCGTGGTTTCAAGTACGGTTCATAACATGGAGGTTCACCTTGACCTCTTTGTGGAATGCTATTTTTGTAAGGATGTTGGGCACCAGAATATACTCGGTTTGTGGTAAGTAATTTTCGAGTGTATTCACAGATCATGTTATTTTCTCTTCTGAAAATTGATGAAAGTTCAGTAACTAGTATCTTAAGATGAAATAATGTAGTAGGGCTTACCGAAATTCAAAAACAAAGCACGAAGGCAGCTGCATTCTCGGTGTGCTCGAAAATAGTCCCGAAAATCTCCCCGGGGTGTTTTAAACGGGACTAAATTGGGACGAATTTGGGACTAATTTGGGGCTACTTTGCTAACTGGTATTTGCTCACTCCGAAAGAAGATCCTCATAATTTTATTGTTGAAACGGGCAGCGCCAAGTCCACACTTTCAAGATCTTGTACCGGATCGTTTTCTCCTGGTACTGGCATTCGGCCCACTGATATCACGATCCGAGGTATCTGTTGTGTGCGCACTATGCGCATGCATGCATTCAAACGAGAGCTCCATGTGATCAGTCCGGCTATCTTCTATTGTGTTTACATACGATGCAATTGCAGCAAGAAGGAAAAGACGGGTTATGATACTTGTATCTCAACGACCAACCAAGTCAAGTTCATGAAACACATACGACGGTTCTTATAGTTTCTTTTCCAGTCCTCGCGCAACCAAAATACTCTTCCGGTAGCTTGGACCTTTCGGCTGCTTTCTGGCCAGTTGCCCGTGGCTGATAGCTTGCCTTCTTAGGCATCATTTCCGTTCGGCTAGTCCGATAGCTCCAGTTGATTGCTTGATCGGCGGCTCCTCACCTAGGCTATCTTTCTGGTTGCCGGAGATCCCGCTGCTTCCCTCCTGCTAGTCCTTATGCCCCCTTTGTCTGCTTCGAGAAGCCTCCTACATATTCGCCGTTTGTTCTTATGTCTGTGGCTCTTGGTTGGTCCGTCCATTCACCTTGATATTTACATCTTTTTCTAGCTCGACCTTTCCCGCCAGACTTGCTGTTCCTTTAAAACCTTCGGTCCGGGTGTCCAGGGTGCCAAGTTGCATCCGTTGACCCATTCGCCTTGTGATCCTTGATTGATTTCGAAGCAGGAATTATCCCCTTTCAGTATGGCCTGGGGTCCATTCCGTCGTCTTTTGAACTTGGAGTTCCCCGGACCAGCCACCCTGGCTCTGTTGCGGTTCCTCACTCTTACCAGATGTCCCGGTGTGGACAGCCCCCCTTTCGTGCTTCGTTCATTCTATCGTATCCTGCCTTGTTTCGACTCTGAGCAACCCTTATCTGTTGTGCCGCCACTTCCTGTAGAGGCCTCTGCTCGCGTGCTGTCAGAGGTTTATCATTCTTCCTGTTGAGCCACTCGTCCAACCGCTTTCAGGGGTCCTGCCCGGAAACCAGTTCGAACGGTGTTAGATGGTTCGTTGCGCGGTGACTGAGCTGTATCTCCGATAGTCAGGTTAAAGTTCAGGTTGATTTCAGGACTGCACGGCAGATCACCAAGACGTCCATTTTCTTGCACAGGTGGGCTCCACGGATCCCCCGAAGCGTGGTTATTTAACATTTATTTCATCGTTCTGTTCAATCTTTCTGCCATTCCATTTGTTTGAGGGTGGTAAAGCAACGTCGGTATTCCCCGAATTCTCCACTGCTCCGATGTGTCTCGAAAATTCTTCCATTGGAAGCAAGGGCCCTGGTGTGTGATGACCTTTTCCGGCAAACCAAATCGAGCCTCCACACTGTCAACAAACCTTTGACAAACCTTATCGCCTGTTTGATCCAGTATCGGGATTGCCTGCACCCGGGGAGACACAAGGTGAGCCATTCTCCTGGTGTACCGGTTTACAGTAGCACTCACTGGTGAAGGACCGAAAATATCCAAACCCCAACTTTGAAAGACTCGTTATGCATCTACTGGCTGCTTCGGCGCTGTCGCTGTTGCGCGCTCTCGGTTTCACTGATATTCAGGGCAAGTTCTAAAGTAGTCATCAACTTCGTGCCACACTGTGGGCATGAAGACCCTGTGCGGCAAAATTTCGAGGACCAGATCGTCCCATGTGAGCACTGTCGTGCGCTAGATATACTGCAAGCCCACGTACGGCCTCGAGAACAAAAGGCACTAGTCTGGTTCCCAGTCCCTGTTCCACATCAGAGTCGACGAACAGCTTGCCATCTTCAGCAAGCAATCGCTCCCAAATTTCCGGGAGGTCGAGCAGCGCGAGTGGGTTTCCATCTGGTCTGGTCTTGGCTTAAAGATGTGAACAAACCTTCCGCCCCAGGCTATCATTTCTTTGGTGGCCAAAAAAATCATCAACTGACATCAACCGGTTCATTGGGAGTGCTGCAGCCGGCAGCAGGGCGGGATAAAGCTTCAGGTATTTCGTTTATTCGTCCGTTAACATACCCGAATTTAATATCTGTGGGCGGTGTGCCCACCGCGCAAACTTTCCTCTTGGATCTCGTGTTGTCATTAACCACTTTGGTGTCTTGTGATCCGTTTTCATGCAGAAGTTAGTAGCAATCGGATATGTTCTCCACTCTTCTAGTGCCCGCGCGACTGCTGAACATTCCTCTTCCGAGGAGGAGTATTTCCTTTCGGCACTTGTGAGCAACGGGCTGGCGTTCTCGAACACCCCAGACGGTTGTGACAAAACTGCGCCGATTTCGACGTCGCTGGCATGCTCAGCGAAGGTGAACTTCTGATACGGTCTTCGTATTGTCAAACAGCTTCGAGGGTTTGCTGCACTTTCCTTGAGCTTCTTGAAAGCCACCTCTCTATGTGACGTCCACTCGAACTTCTTATCCTTCTTCGGTAGTTGAAACAGGGCACCAGCTTTCTGGGAAAACCTGGCACAAACTTGGCGTCATAACCACGCAGGCCAACGAAAGATCTCAGTTGGCGCTTTGGATTTGGCAAGAGGAAGCTCCGAATTGCCTCCGCCTTTTCGAACAGGGGCTGCTGTTTTCCGGCTCCAACTATATGTCCCAAGCAAATGGTTTTGTCACTGGCCATGTGAAACTTATTTGCGCTCAGTTTCAAACCTGTCGATTTGATTCTTTTCAGGGCTGTGCTAATTCTGGACATATGCCCGTCAATCATCTTCGAAAACACCATAATATTATTCTCGTGCACCACAACTCCGTCTAGGTTTTCCAGTACCTACAGCAGCAAAAGTCCGAAAGTAGCCGGTGCGCCACACAGCCTAAAAGGTATCTGTTAGAACTCAAGCTGCTTTTCATTTACACAGAAAACTGTATTGTCCCTGTCGCTTGCAAGCGCCGGTAGATGCCGATAGTACGACCTTAAGCCCGATAGCGACCAGACCTCCGCGGCTTGAAGCTGCCAAATATCTCTTCTACTAAGGGGAATGAGAAAGCTTCCTTAGTTTTGACACGGTTCAGTTCCCGAAAGTCAACGCGGAATCTGTAAGTGCAGCCTAGTTTTGCGTTAGCAGCAATGGCGAAGAATGTGGACCAGTGCTTTCCTGAATTATCCCCCTCGATAACACTTTTTGAACTTGATTTTCTACTTCCGGTACGGCCCTCTACTGTATCCTCCGGTACACACGTTTGTACGCTGCACTAGGGACCACGGCAATCCTATGTTCTTGCCAATGGCAAAGACAGCATTTTTCATCTGGTGTTGAAAACAACTCTTCCTACCTCTTGATGCAAACATGGGGTTGGATCGTGTGAGATAGAGGAAGTTTTTACACCAACAAGGCGGTTCAACTGGTCCCAGCGAGATCGTAACTCGGTATCTTTCTCCCCAACTCGCAGTCGACGAGCTTGAAATCAATTTTGGCTCTCACAAGCCCAACAAATCAACCCCGACAATTGTATCTGAAGTCCCTTCAAACGGTGGCGTCTAACGTCACACGAATATCGACCATTTAAGTCGCTAGCTGGTGCCTTACCGCTACTCGCAGAGCCTCCGCACAGACCGCATGCACTTGCATTTCGCATAATCTAACCAAAACTCCCACCGCGCAGGGTGTCACAAATACCCCGCCCCCCGCGTCTGCAACCGCAAATTTACGTTCGCCGTCAATTAAGACCTCAACCGTGGGCACTCCCTTCGACTTGATTGTGAATAAGGAAAAGCAAGACAAAACTTTTTTCTGAACAGTATTGGGGAAAATGCCTCACCTTGCCACGTACAAAACACCTCCCTTTTCCCAAGCATCAATGTTTCACTTTTGCGTTGTGTCTGTTTGTTGAGTTCCACTTTCAAATGCGTGATTTCCTGAATCCTCTTCTGCAAACGGGGTTCCAGTTCCGATAACTTTCGTCAGGAAATTGTCACTCCTTCTTGGGCAGCACGAGCAATCATGAACAGGCGTTCTATCATTCACGCCACACACAATTGCCACTCTCAACCACTCTCAAACACTTGGGGCCATGCTTTGAACGAAAAGATCACGAACAAGGTCTGTCCTAGTTGCGCCACTAGCCTCAGGCGGCCCGGTTGGTATTTGGGGCAACGGGTACTGATACCAAAAAAACCGGGTCTTGAGTGCTGTCACGCCGAGCCGTCTTGGACAGAACCACAGCTTTCTGGCGACTACCTTCTCGTGTGAACTTCATCATCAGCCCTGTATGCACTGTCTGATACCACCGTCAGGGCAGTCCTGGTTCGAGTCAAAAATATGCCACGGCAAATTAGCAAATATAAACAAATATTCCAGTGTAGCGGTTGACGCGTGCCGTACTTGTTCGGAGGTCAATAAGATTAAGAGCTTAGTCTCAACAATACATGTGACAACTGCCGGGGAGGATCTCCACACATGAACTTTGCACGGCCACCAAATCCTCCCATGAAATGGTCAATACCCGAGGAGTAGAGGGGGATACTGAGTAGCCCCAACTTACCTGGACCCTAAAGTCAATGCAAACGTCGGTCGCCACAGGCTTCTTCTATTGTTGGCTATTCGCAGACACCGTTGCAGGTTTTGTTGAAGCTATGCCCCATACCTCTGTGTCTTAGAGTTTCATCTGAAGATGATAAGACATTATCGGTACACGAAAAAGGGCTCTTGAGTGACGCGGATGCGTAGACAGATTAGGGAATGTAGAGGTCAAAAGGCTTCCCGAATAAGAGTAAAGTACACGGTAAAATGAAGACTGAGAATTATCGATGAACAATCGAAATGGCTACAGGGTTCTTGAACATCAGGGGATTCAAAGTGTGGTTTATTCACTTCAAAAGTACGTTTTGCCCAAAACCTATATCTTTTTTACACAGGTTGGATAGTAATGCAGATTTGAGGTTCTGAAAATAGAGGTGCTTCTACTAACAGTCAACAAGTGCTCGTTTCATAGTTTCCCCTACTTCACAAACAATATCGAGTCGTGTGCCAAACTGGATGTTTGACAACTGACTCCATAGTAAATCGTGAACACCGTATCAAGTTAGACACAGATGTACTTCTATGACCGTGTGGAGGTTTGGTACCTACGGGAGAATGTATGAGGGGTAAATGAATAAGTCCAGCTTCAGTTGGTATCAACGGACTTGATTTTAGCCCGGTCCGTGGGGTCACAGTTTCCCGCTGGCTCGCTTGGGTTTTAAACTTTGGAGGCTGCTGGGCAGCAGCCTGCTTCTTCTGGTGTTATCTTCTATCCTAGCCAGCTTAAGGGTCTCGAAAGGAAAGGCGTTTAGTTGTAGTAGGCGTGGGACATTTATTTCGGCTACGTTCAGCTCACCCGGTAGTATCGTTCCCACACATAACTTGTTCCGTGGTAGTGTGCCTTCCATAACCATTGACAGTATTTTGTATTTCGCCCACGAGGCCACGGTTCCTAACACTTTGTTTAGTTCGGAAAAGGCCAGTGGAGTTTGTAGCCGGTATCAGTCGCTTCATTTCGATATCCCCATCCTCAGGCATCGGTGTTATTGGTGTTGGTCGTATCTCCTTAGATGCATTTAGAAAGCCCCGTCCAGTTGTCCACTTCCGCAACCTTTCTAGTGTTCTTAGACCCCTCGAGCAGAAGTCGGCCGGGTTCCTGGCGGATGGTGCATAGAGCCACTGATCGGTTTTACCCGACTCATGGATCACAGTGGGTCTTTTGGCCACGAGGGTGGTAAAACGGTTGTGATTGTTGCTTACATAATGCAGCACTTTGGCTGAGTCCGTACTAAGGTTGGGTTCCCAGTTTATCTGATCAAAGAACCTTTTAACAAGCGTTGTGGCTTTCACGGCCAGTACCGCTGCAGTCAATTCTAGCCTCGTAATGGACCCCGCCTTTAGTGGTGCCACCCTCGCCTTTGCGAATACTATCTGATTGTGCCGCCTACCATTTTCGTCTACCCAGCAGCCATAAGCCACCATTCCGTAACCTACTTCTGATGCACCTGAAAACGAGTGGAGTCGGGCAACGTGTGTACACTTGATTCCTGTCAGGCATCGTGGTATCCTGATCTCGCCAAGTTGACCTAGGCTGCTCAACCAGTCATGCCATGGCTTGTCGTCGTCCTGGAGAGGTTCATTCCAACCCGTCCCTCTTTGGCTAGGCGATTTCAGCAAGCGTATCCCTGGTAGCAACCGTGGCGAAGCAAAGCCTGGACGATGATAAAGGTTTGAGACCTGCAATAGGATTCCTTTCCGCGTGGCTGGTCATTTGGGTATGTCCAGAGTGAATATGAATTCGTCTCCTTCCGGCTTCCGTCGAACTCCAAGGGTGCGCTCTGTTCGTAAGGAGGACCCTAGAATTTATCTTGCACACCCAATTTTTTCGGATTTGATATAACTCAGAACCTCAGGGCTGCCTGAAGTCCGTTTTGTGAGGCTGGACCTTCCTGCCCTTAGATTAGCAGTCGGTTTGGTCGTATAGCAGTATTTGGGTCGTCAAGGGAACAGAAAATCATCCGCGTGGAAGTGGTCGACTGCTCTTCCCAACAGATAGCTGGTGCTGCCGAAACACTTGAGGGTTTCCCGGGGGCGAAGTTAGCGAAGAAAAGGAATGATACCGTTCCAAAGGGGAGAACCGTCGGCCTGTACCCGTCCGGTTTACGAACTACGTCGCTTTCAGGCCGCCAGAGAGGACTGAAGGCGCCCCTATCTCATCTGTGGAAAGATTTCTCGTGTCTCCGCAGAGGCAGCCACTTTTCCAGCTGAAAACGGCATAAAATCTTGACTGGTTGAGCGCCCAGTCGATGCATTTTAGTACATGGTGGTTAAGTGACACATTTTGACATTTCGCGGCACAATCGGAAACCACCCTGACCTTTCCTGGTATATTTTGGTTTGCGACCGGGTGATGGGGTAGGTACCACCTCAAATTCGCACCGATTACTGCTATATCTGCTCTTCCTGTATAAGCCATTTCTATGTTACTTTGCATGGCTACCATAAATCTTCTATCCTTCATTGCGGCTCTCGAAAAAGCCTGCTTTTGAGGAAGTATAATCTTTTCAGAGCCACCTCTCGGCTGTTTGGCATAGGTTTTAAGTTAGGTCTCCAAGGGACGGGGACCTCGAAACGATCTATTACACACTTGGCGTTCTTGGCTACCATTTTTAGAGCCGACCTATCTTCCCGCAATGGTGCATCTCTGAATGGCCACGTCAGCAAGTTTGGAGTTATACAGCTGTTGGAATGCCTGCTCAGTGTTAGCCGCTTCCACCGAAGTGCAGTTGATTTAGATCTGCCTGACTTATCTTCCCTTTGTACTACCGGATAAAGTCCAACCAAATGCATTGCTTACTGCATACGATGCTTCGCGACTTCCTATTATTTTGTCTACGACCCAGTGTGCCTTCGTTAAATCACAACCGATCGGAAGATCTGTCCTTATTCTGCCACTGATTCAGAATCGATTGTACCGGCTGAGGCGTTCTCGTTGGCAGATCTTTAATGGTAAATACTTCCAGGCCTTCTGCTCGATTGTTGTTGACCAAGAAAGCGAGTTTTGGGTGCAACCTGGTCGAATGGATGATATGAGTGCCACTCACAGGGCTCATCGCCAACGGAGATCAATCCCCTCCGATCCAATATCTCTCAGCAAGTTCCTTCCAAGATCTACGAAGGCCATCGCTCATTTCATTCCAACTGGGCTCTCTAGGCCGACAGCTATTACTTCCAGGCGAATGAGTTTAATGATAGAGCTAGACACTGAGCAGACCACACTTGGCTTCGGGATTTCTTCGCCTTTCAGTTTCCTGGGTTTGTGCATTAGGTAATGGTGTTTCCCGTGGCATTAATCCCGACTATCACTTGCTTTCATTCGGCATGCCGCTGCACAATGTGAATCAGTGAGACAAAGAAGCACGGGCCTAGTCTCCTGGCCATTCCTCATCGTTCGTAGGCGTCTACGTCACGGAAGCGAAGACATTCCACTAGGCAATGGAGCGTGCCACACCCCTTGCGTACCGGCAAATTTTCAAATTCACGGGATAATGCGTGAGTATTTGCCCATGGTTGGCCTCTACCTGGTTCCCTGGTCCAGCTTTGTATCGTCGCAGTGCTACATAACTCACTTGCCTCGAGCACAAGTTGACCAAAACGACTGTTTGCTATCCAGGCATGGCGGTCCATAGATTGCGTTAGATCCTCAAACAAAGTTTCTCATCCAAATCTGCTGATCCGCTTGGCTTCTCCGGCCCATCTACTCCGTAGTTCCGCGGGGAAACTGCCCACTATGGTCTCCAGTTTGTGAAGTGTGTTCGAGTCCGATCGATAACATGGTTGATTAAGAGCGATGCTGCAGCCCCGCAACTCTATCCTCAGACTGACTTAGGAACCCGGCTCGCATTTGGAAAGTCTTGCCCCCGATAGCACACCCTAGCTCAAGTTTCGAGCCGGCTTAAATGGTTGTCAAACAGGTCTTTCAAGATTTTACGTGATTGGGCGTAACCGTCTTCGGGACCCGGTGTCGAGCATCCGCCGATCGCTCCCCTGGCTCTTTTACGACACTAATGTAGCAAATACAAGAATCTCTGCCCTGGATCAGATACTGTGCTGTCTACAAAGTCTTCGTATTATCTATTGAATTTTCAGTACCGTTCAGAGCTTCCATCAAATAAGGACAGTTCAGCTCTTAGTATGTCATTTTCGTGTGTTTTGCCGGTTCAAGTCGGGCTGAGTGGTGGCGAGCTCCGTTTTTTCTACAACTACCTTAGGCTCCAGTCTTCTCAGTTGTTCCTTCCTGGCTGACTTAGCTTCTTCCCTAGCCTAGTTAAGCTGGTTTCCAAATTCAACTATTTTCTTTTTATAAATATCATTACGTTTAAACTCCGTATCATCGGCCGAAATACATGAAATTGCATTGACAGGACTAGTGGACCTAGCTGTATCTAAAGAATCAGTGCCGCCCAAAATTACTTCAGGGACTTGCCGGGTTACTTCCTGTCCAGCTTCTGTTTGCTTTTGCCCTCTCCTTGGCATTTCTGATTGACTTCCTTGTTTAGAGCCCAATATAAGAAATGTAACGGTTATTCCGATCGAGAGTAAGGCATAGCCTAATTAATGAATCACAAAGTCAGAAAAAAATTGATCAGCTAATTCTGCGGTACTGCATTCTGACCAGTTGTCCGTGGCTGGTAGCGTAGTGCTACCGATACAACACCCGATAACAAAGACTTAAAAAATTGTTTATTTGAACAATTACCGTTTTTGGTGGCACCACGTGCCCCGCTTGTGTACGTCGTCTGCACGCCGGTGCGTTCCTCCAATAAACACGTTGTCCCGCTCCAGCGTTCTGAGTTCTGCTTTGCGCGCTGCCAAGTATATTCGATATCGTGTCACAAGCCGAGGACAAGGGGCTATAGACTCTATAAGGGAGCAGGTCCTGGCTTAACTGAGAAGAATCTTTAAAACGCTTGGTCCTCTAGGGCATCATTGCAATTCGTCTGGTCGGATTGTCCCCGTTGATTGCTTGATCGGCCCCGCCTCACATGGGCTATCTTTCTGGTTGCCGGAGACCCCGCTGCCTTCTCCCTGCTAGTCCGTATGCCTCCCTTTGTCAGCTTCGGGAAACCTCCGACATACTCGCCGTTTGTTCCTATGTCTGTGGCCCTTGGTTGGTTTGTCCATTTGCCTTGACATTCACGTCTTTTTCTAGCCCCAGCATTCCCCGCTGCTCTCTGACTGGTTGTTCATGTTCACTCACAAGTTCAGTGTAATTGGATTGGATGATTTGTCCATAATGATTGTATGGTCCGTGGTTGAAACAGACTACGCTAGGGGTTGTTTATGTAAGCAGTGGGAGCTCCGAGTTCTGGTTTACCATAAGTCATTGTCGCTGCAGGCAATACCTGCGTCATTTATTACATGCACAGGGTTCTGGATGGGACCTACCGTGTTCCGTTTTTCAGATTCGTGGTTCTCGGGAGGATACACCTTTGGATTACTTGGGTCTACTCAAGTTGCTTAACCCAAGCTTGATTCTGGACGATTCAGCTAATCCGAAGTTTTAAGGAACTAGCCAGACCAGGAGGACCAACGGCCACTCGATATTCATTCTCTACGTCAAAAATCACTTCAAACGAGGCATTTCAAATAAGTGACATAACTTTTGGTGCCACATCAAAAGGTTTGTGTATCATGGTTCAGTTTTTTGAAAACGTCTGCAGAAAAAAGGGAATCTTTGGAAGGCCTCATATTGCGCTTCATTCAAGGAGATCTTCTCTGCAATTATTCTAGCATACCAGTGAAGAAATTCCAGGGTGTTACGCATACTAATAAGTTCATCGTTGGCTTGAAAAGCTACAAAAGCCGTTGATATCTTTTAACAGAATATACGTCAAAACGATCGTGGAAGAAAAGGTGGGAATTGGCACGAATCAAGCGCCAGACCCGTCCACATTGCATCTTACTTCAAAGCCATCGCATTCTGTTACCGGCACCGAAAAGGTTAAACCATCGACATATTTCCAGCCCACCAGCAAAAGTTTTCGTTGTTGCTTAGCGATTCACGGGCAAACAGTTTTTAATTCCCTGCTAAAGAGTCTAAATATCAAGAGTATTCTGAAATTAGATATTTCATCGAGATCTGTCGTAAAGGGACGGTGAACACTCTGGATAGGGAAACTTTGGTGGATTTGAAGAATCCATCAATTACAGAACTCGTTTTTCTGCGCATTCTGAAAATAACTTTTGTTTCACCCGCCATTCATCTTTTACAGGACCATAACTACTATGCTATGATATTCCTACTATTCAATTTTTATCCCCTGATTTTGAAGGACCTCTGATAAAGGGGCTTCATTCTGCCCCGCCTCTGACTATCGTCCCCTCTTCTTTCTACGCAGGTCGCTTAGAGAGTTCACCTGGGCACCCGCTCGTTCATAAATCCGACGGTTATCCAAAGTGCGTCATATGTAGAATAAGGTTCATAATGGCTGATTTATGTGCAGAAACTTCGCAACTTTGTCCTGTTGCAGTGTACATCTGTGGCACCGAAAGGAAGCCGTTATTTGGTAGCAATGCTATCATCGAATGATCAGATAGTTGCAGAAATACTCATGCTGCCATGTCTTGGCGAGCTACTGGTCCGACATTTAGGTTCTAAATATTTCTCCAACCTCGATAATAAACCCGCTCTTTATCACGTGCCACTTACAGAAGGATCCAAACCTCGCACTGCTTTCCTTCCATCTGAAGGACTGTTTTAGAACAAGGTTCTATCAATGGGCTTGCGTTCGGACTCATTGGAGTGGCAGTGACCCATGACTCAGTATTTATCTGCACACCACGAATCTATTGTTCACAAAGACGATATATGTTCTTGAAAATTCTAAACAGGAACACGACGCTAATCTGCATTCTGCGGCGGATTGTCTTCATCGGTTAAGCTTGCGTGTGACTATGGACAAGTGTGTGTCCCGCACAAATGAGATATCGTTTCCTGGATATGTCATACAAGAGGCTGGGTTTTGTCCCAACGTTGAAAATTCGGAGGCGATCATAAATGTACAGGAACCCACTAGGCCAAACGTTTTCTCGGTCTTTTTCCTGTTATTTACCGCATCTACTGAATTTTGCTACAAATGTAGAACCATTTTGAACACCATTGACAATTGACTTTTCATTTCAGCGAAGCGAAACCCAGCATGATATGCGGGTGCCTGCACCTTTTCGACTTTTTCCATGGTCTCTAACCTCCCTTGGTGCAAAACTACCTTATCATGCCGAAGCTTTATTGTAAAACAATCAAGTACACGCACCTAGTGAACATCACCAACGCGCAATATGAAGGGGCTGTCAATAAATCTTTCTTCCTGGCGCGGTCTTATGTCCTGATTTGAAGTTTCCTGGAATTATATAAACCAGATCTAGCCGCGAGAAATCAACCACTTGGGAAGCTTCCACGACATTGCTTGGAACTCATCTCAACTATCCTGATCGTTTTGACGAATGGTCGTCAGACGGATCAGAACTGAAAATATTGGTGGACATTGCCCCATAGCTCTCACATCTCAGTCACCGGAACCGAGGACAACTCTGAATTTGTGTCACACCTTTGGTTACATTTTAAGTTATAATACGCATACTCTTTTGGTTCCTTATCCCAACACGCTTATCCGCTCACTTTAGTTTGCTGGTGTCGAATTAGATAGTGCTGACATTACCTAAGTGTATCATACCGAGTGGTTAGTACACCACAAAACTGGCGAACCCAGGTTTATCTTCCGACAATAGTCTCCATTTGTGTGGTCTCACGTTTTCCAAGCGCTTCCTTTGGACTTCACCGTCGCCTTGGAGGATGTTCTGGATTCCACTCCGTCAGAAGCCCCAACACGAAGCTCAATGAAGCAGTGATTCAGCCTACCAAGAAATCAGCCGGAAAAGGGCCACTTGAACTGTTCACATCGTTTGAACTCGGGGATCAAAAGCCATCCTAGTTTACGCGCTACACGGGGTCTCTGCTGGCCAGATCTCAAGTTGACGACGCATTTTCCGGGGGATATGGGCCCACTAGCTAACTCTTCCGACGCAACAGGTTTTGTCATCACTAGAGCCTGCAATCGTTTTTGACGAAGTAGCACGACATGTCAATGGGATGATGGAACGTTACCCGGCTTGTAGACGTTCTGTTCAAATGATATCTTCCGCCTAAACCACTACAACACACGAATCCACTACGATACTAAGAGCGCTTGCATCAGACCGCCGTGGCTATGGCTCTCGCAGTCCTCTTCCCTCTTCTCTTGAGTCCCATATTGTTAAGGTCATTGCGGACTTCAAAGAAACCGCCTGCATGTTGTGCAACCAAATCGGTGCAATGTGCAACTCATTAACCACTCATCGGCTTGTGCCTGCGAAAATAACCCCGTCGACCTAGATTGTGGTCCAGAAATCGCCGGTTACAAACACCGCTGGCCCATTCAGTCCTCAGGCTCGCCGTTGGGATTCCCCATGTTCATTCAGTGCTCTTATCCTGCAGTCGATCGGCCAGGTCAGCCAGTAACGGCGACCACTGCGGCTGACCCTCCACGCGAAAGTCACCCACTCCACATCGTTGACCAATCTGGCAGCCTTCGATTCCTCATTTATATCGATGCCGAGATCAGTGCTATCCCTTCATCAAAACGCCATCTCCTAAACCATCTCAGTTTGCATTACAACCAGCAAATACAACCACTATTACAACATTCGGCCAGCTGTCAGTCACTCGGCTCAGGCCTCCGACGATGCTTTCAGTGGGTTTTTATCCGAGAAGACGTTCAGACTGCTACTATCGATGCGGATTTCCTCTCACACTTCGGTCTTGCTGTGGACCTCAAAAATCGGAAGCTGGTAGAAGCTACAACCAAGCCTTGCGCAATCGGAGCTGGTAAATGCGCCAATTACCTGGGTATTCAGCTGGCGATCCCTCAACCACCGCTTGCTGAAATGTTGAAGAAGTTTCCGGCTCTCACTAAACCGCTTCTGTTCACCCACCCAGTCTCTCAAGCCGTGCGTCACCACAACGCCACCAAAGGCCCACCGGTTCACGTTCAACCGCCCTGAAGCAAGCCCGACAAACTCTGTTTTGCACGCCCCAAATTCGAACACATGATGAATTTTGGCACCATTCGACCGTCTTCAAGCCCATGGGCCTCGCCTTTGCCCATGGTTTCAAAGTCATCTGGATATTAGAGACCCTGTGGAGACTACCGTGCTCTCAACAACGTCCCCTTCCGCGACAAGTACCCCATCTCGCACATTCATGATTTTGCACGGAATCTCTCCGGCAAGACAATCTTTTCCTAGATCGGCCTCCCAAAGGCATTTCACCAAATCCCCGTGGCCGAAAAAGACTTTCTCAAGGCAGCTATCGTCACTTCTTTTGTCCTGTTTGAGTTTGCACGCATATCATATGGGTTGCGAAAAGCTGCTCAGACTTTCCAACCTTTTATCCATGAAGTGTTTCGAGGTCTACTTTTCGGGTTTGGCTACACTGACGACATCTTAATTGCCAGCGCCTCTACATCTGAGCACCACACTCATCTGCGTCAACTTTTTCATCTTCTTCAAAGTTATGGGTTTTAACTGAACCCCAGTAAGTGCATGCCCGGCATCCCGTCCCCTGACTTTCTCGGGCACCAAGTCCACCAAAATGGTTTAGCCCCCAACCAGACGGGGAGCGCAGCATCCCCTCATTTTCTGCAACTAAGACGGTCACACAATTACGCCGTTTCTTGAGGATTTAAGTTACTACCGCAGTTTCATTCCTTATTGTGCTACCTCCGTTTCGCTTTTAACCGACCCACTCGGGTACAATTGTAACAGCCGGTCGTGGAAAATCCCCCTTTTTCCCTCGCGATTCAGTGTTTTTCCCAACGTCACTCATTTCCATACACTATTGACTTGTCTTTACGAACTGGTTGTTTTTCTGGACCAATTGTTGTTTGTTCGCGCCCAGAGCGTTACTTTGGCACATCCTTGTTCAGGACCTGCGTAACGCACGTGCTGTCTGCTCACACGCTGCTATTTGGTTTCTCGCTGTTGAGTCCTTGTGATCGTGTTATTGAGGTTTGTATATTGTTTATGTCATTGTTTATTGTAATAATCTAGTATCGTAGAATATCACAGATAATCGTCTTTTGATTTCGGGATCCGTTGCGAATTTGGCTACGCATTGCTCAAACGTTCGTAACAATACTCAATAGATCAATTTGGAACGAGGAAAAACCATGCAAAATGCCAAGAAAAGGATCAAAAGCAGTCGAATCCGGACAGGAAGTAATACGGCAAGTCTCTGGGGAGGTTTTGGGTACATACGATTCTTTAGTTAATGCTAGATCGCCTAGTCCTGTCAGTGCCAGTTCATGTGTTATCGAGAACAATATTGATCGTAAGTATGTCGATTTACATTAGCTGAGAATACTAGAACTAGAGCAACAGTTACTATCGGCTAGACTACAGGCGCAGGAAGCAGAGAAGTGTACACAGAAACAGCGAGAGCATGAGACCAGTGACTTCGACACTTCCGATAGGTTAGGGTGCAATAAGGTAGGGAACCCCACGCCGGTCGCCGACTACAAACCACCATCGATCGATCTGCCTAGAGTGGAGTTAACGGTTTTCGACGGGCGAGCTGAGCAATACTGCAAGTTTGTCAAGCAGTTCGAGACGTTCGTTGAAAATAAGGTAACCGACCCTGGGCAAAGGCTTCTCTACCTTACTCACTACTGCCGAGGCCGAGCAAGAGAAGCTATCGACGGGTGCACCATGCTGGACCCGGAACAAAGCTACATAAGGGCAAGGAAGATTCTAAGGGACTTGTTCGGCCAACCTTTCAAAGTAGCCCGTAACCTAATAGGGGGCGTCATGGCAGAGGCAAAGAGAACCAAGGGCGACGTCTACACCATGGCCGACCTGGTGATTAAGATGCAGAACTGCTCAATAGCCCTCGACCATTTAGGTTACAGGGCTGACCTAGACGCCATGCACACTTTGGAAGGCATAGTCCGTCACCTCTCTCCCGAACTACAGGGTCGGTGGGCGGAAGAAGCAGAACGGATAAGCCGAAGCGACAGAGAAGCCAACTTCGAAGACCTGACCGAATACTTGGACAGGCAAACGAAGATAGCTGACAGCAGATTCGGCCGACTCATCCGGGACAGCAACCGAGCAAACAAGCCCAGTACTAGCCAAGTCCAAACCCCTGTACGGGAACATACAAAGTACCAGCCTTGGACCAACACACACGTCATTTCACGAGATGCTACGGCGAAACCAAATTGCAGATCCTGTGGTACTAGCCATGGCCTACCAGAATGCCCCAAGTTCGGCAACGCCACAATAGACGAACGGTGGGGAATGGCGAGGATGGCAGGAGCATGTTTTATCTGTCTCAACACCACTCACTGGGCAGCAGCCTGTAGGACAAGGAATCGATGTGGTTACGAGGGCTGCACGGGCAGACACCATCGGCTGCTGCATCGGGCGAGAGTAACCATATCCGAGGCGAGTGCCAAGCCCAGCGTGATTTGTTCAACTTCACAATCTGCCAGTAAACCGGTACGTTTAGGCGTAGTGGCTGTGGGAGTAGTGACTCTGACTGGGATAGTCAAGGCGTTGGCTTTCGTTGATAGTGGATCCGACACCACTTTATTGAAAGAGCGGTTTGCCGACAAACACCAACTGGCAAAAGGTGCGACGTCGTTGGCAGTGAGCACGGTGGGCGGAACACAGGTAATGACTGCCGGTAGATTAAGGCTGCAACTCATCTCTCTAGACACTAACGAGGAAATTGAACCAACGTAGGCATTCGCGTTAGCGGATCTCCCCATGCGAGCACCAAGGTCGGTGAACGCAATCTTGACTCGATGGCCCCACCTGCAGGATGTAACCGTTGTAGACTGGGAAGATGATGAGGTGGATCTCCTCATCGGATGCGACGTGCCAGAGGCGCATTGGGTGCTTGACCAGGGAGTGGGCGACCGCCAGGCACCTTATGCCGTACGCACGGCTCTGGGATGGATGTTATACGGTCCAGTAGGGGTACGCGGTTCCGTGAATTACTTATCCGCCGAAACGGACCGCATAGAGTATCATCTGCAACGGCTTTATGAAAAGGAGTTTCATGACATTGGGGACGAATGACCGACGTTGTCTCAAGAGGATCACTTCGCTCTACAAACGGTGCGGCAAGGCACTAGAGGCCTCATAAACAGTTCGAGGTTCCCCTCCCATGGCGCACACCGGTCGACCCGTGGACTGACAACAGAAATTATGTTCTTCAACGATTACTACGACTAAAAGAACGCTTCATTCGAGACCAGAATCTGTGGGGACGATACGCGGATTTGATGAAGCGAAACGAGGCCCTCGGTTACGTTGAAAAGGTGCCTGTTAACACCGACAGCAAAAGGGGTATCTGGTATCTGCCTCACCATCCGGTTATCAACCTCAAGAAACCCAATAAACTGCGGGTGGTTTTCGACTGTGCGGCCAAGTTCCAGGGCAAGTCGGTAAACGATCGCCTACTACAGGGGCCTGACTGGACCACACCACTGATCGGTGTTTTGTGCCGTTTCAGAGTGGGTAAAGTGGCTTTGTCTGCCGACATTAGGGAAATGTTCCATCAGGTAAAGATTCCGGTAGGAGAACGAGATGCTTTGCGTTTCCTGTGGTGGGAAGGGAGCGACCGGGACAACGCAGTGGTGAATTATAGGATGACCGTCCACCCCTTCGGAGCCACATCGTCACCATTTTGTGCGAACTACGCCCTCCGAGAATCAGCGAAGAAACATGGCGATCTAGTACATCGGACGGTGGTAGATAGCGTCAGCAGGAACTTCTACGTCGACGACCACCTTGGGTCATTCGATGATATGGAATCGGCTCTAGAGCAGTTCAGGGGTCTGACGAGATTGCTGGAAGAGGGCGGCTTCCATCTAACTAAATGGATGTCGAACGCTTCAGAAGTGCTGAAGGTCATCCCGTATCACGAAAAGGCCGAAAGGGTAAGAGATTTGGACGGCTCTCCACTTCCTATCGAGCGCACTTTAGGGATACAATGGGACGCGGAAACGGACGATTTTGTTTTCGAACTAAACGTTCCCGAGCTGCCAATAACCCGTCGTGGCATACTATCTGCCGTCTCAAGTTTGTTCGACCCGCTCGGTTTCGTCTCACCATGGCTGCTACCCGGAAAGATCTTGCTGCAGCGGCTGTGCCGTAAGAAAGTTGATTGGGACCAGTCACTGGACCGAGGGGACCGGCTGGACTGGGAAGAATTTTTGAACACCTTGAAGAAATTAGGGACATAAGAATCCCACGATGTTTGACTCCTGGCCATACGACACGGACTGGAGAACTACATGCCTTTTCCGATGCATCCGAAGTCGGTTATGGAGCTGTGGTGTACGGACGATGGTGCGCAGGAGATGGACAATATACCACGAGGATCCTGTTCGCCAAAGCCCGCGTTGCTCCGCTGAAATCGGTCTCAATCCCAAGCCTTTAACTCAGCGCAGCCGTGTTGGCAGTCAGGGTGGTGCAAGCTGTGAAGAGATGTTTCGATCTCTACACTTGGTCGGTGAGCTTCTGGACGGATTCAACGATAGTACTTTACTACAATAACAGGGTCTGGAGCCGGTTTAGTACTTTCGTTGCTAACCGGCTCACGTCTATCCACGATGAATCAGCCACGCACCAGTGGAGTCATGTCAGGTCTGGCGGTAATCCGGCCGACCTGTGCTCCCGAGGTGCGAACAACTTCAGGCAACTGGACACGTGGACGAGAGGGCCGAACCTCCTGCAACTGCCCAAACAGGACTGGCCCGTGTTCGAATTAAAACCCCCTACGGAAGTGGAACCGGAGATCAAAGGCGTAGTGATAGCAACCAACGTCGTCGAAGCGTCATCCATTCTATCGCGACTGGTCAGATTTTCTTCCTGGATGAAGACGCTTCGCTCGCTAGTTTGGTTAACCAGGTTCAAGAGAAATTTACTAGTCATGAAAGGGCTACGACCCTCAGGTCGGATACGGGTCGGCCTAATAGGTCCCGATGAGCTACAAGCGGCAGAGTACGATATTTTCAGAATGATACAACGCGAGGCTTTCGCCGGAGAACTCAAGAGGGCGGAAGAAGTGGAGCCGACCAATAAAGACATGCCATCTCCAAGAGGCGAGCTGAAGCGTTTAAACCCCAAACTCATCAACGGACTGCTGCGGGTGGATGGTAGGCTGGCCAACGCCCACCTGAACTTCGACACAAGGTATCCTATACTGCTGCCTGCGAGACAACCTGTAGTAGAGCTAATGATTTAACACGTCCACGCCATGGAGGGACATGCCGGGGAAAGTCACGTGACGAGCGTCATCCGAAAGCGTTTTTGGTTGCTGAGAGGACGAGAGACTGTAAAACGCGTAATCCGACGTTGTGTGCAATGCAGGAGACGCAATGCCACAGCAGGCAAACAACTCATGGCCCCACTACCAAAATGCAGGGTGACTACGGGCTGGTGGCCTTTCAGTGACACCGGGTTGGACTATTTCGGGCCCTTGTGGATCGAGTGCGGGAAAAGATTAGAAAAGCGATACGGATGTATCATGACGTGCATGAAATCACGTGCGGTACACCTAGAAGTCGCACATTCCATGACGACCGATTCGTTTCTACGGGCCTTGCAAAGACTTATCGACCGAAGAGGCGTACCGGCCGATATATACTCAGATAATGGATCGAACTTTGTGGGCGCTCAACGGGAATTGCAGCGTTGGCACAAGAACATAAACAGGGACGAACTGCAGAATCGAACCGTGGCCTACGGCATACGATGGCATTTCAACCCCCCACAGGCCAGCCACCGAGGCGGCGTATGGGAACGCATGATCCGATCCGCCAGACGGATATTGCTGTCAATCATGGAGCAGCAGCCGCCCGACGACGAGACGCTGAACACCGTCATGACTGAGGTGGAGCGAATCCTGAACAACCGCCCCCTGGTTCCAGTATTGAACGGCGACCCCACCCACCTGGCGCTCACCCCAAACGACTTATTGACGCTAAGGTCGAACGAGGGTTTCCAAGGGCCGGGAAACCTTCGTGGGAGCTACCTCCACGGGTGGAAGCAAGCGAACTATCTGGCCAAGGTCTTCTGGAGGCGATGGCTACGGGAGTACCTACCGGCTTTGCAGACTCAACAGAAGTGGCTGGCCAAAACAAGACCATTCAAAGTTGGGGACGTGGTTATGATCGCCGACGAACGCGCACATTTCAGCGCTTGGTCTTTGGGAGTAGTTATGGAAACCATCAAAAGCACTGACGGAATGATGGAAACGGTGAAGGTGAAGACAGCTAACGGAGTGCTCATTCGTGACATACGCAGTATTAACCTACTCGAGAGCGAAGACGGAGGAGCTGATAACCCTGAGGCCTAATAAACCTTTTTCACACCAGTAATCGAGGTGGATAAAGAAACACCATATATACCACACGGTCTCCGTCAAACACGTTAAGGTGCTCGCGGTCTTTTCGTTGACATTACAGAAGGTCCTTTCCGATATGTGGTGATGAATGCGATTCCATTGTACATCCCGATACATACACGCATGCACGACGCACTCTACATCCCGTAAACCCATCAAACATGTGACAGTGTTCGTTGTTTTGCTTTTTGTTGACGCTACCGAATGCCCCTTGCATATGTGGAAGTAGCGGAGCTCAGGTCACACACACATGCTACATTTTACTCGTTTTCTTGCCACGCGGTCTTTTGTTGACATCGCAGAAAGTCCTCCTTTGATGTGTAGTCATACCTGTGATTTCATTGTAACCCCGGCACACACACACACGCACTCACACACACACTCAACCACGTACATCCAGGACCGGACGGCCCCTTACGAGGACAACGTCTATGTGACCATTCACGCCCGTCATCGGTCATTTGGTCTTGTGGAAGATGTAGACTAGCCTCAAGTCTATGTATCCAATGGATTAGGTGCGACCAGTAGTAGAACGTTGACGACGAGCACTAGACGCGCGCACTGACAGCAGGGCCTAGGCAGGTAGGAAGAATCAGTACCTTTATACCGAACCTTTGACTCTGCTAAGGATCCAGGAGGATTTTGGTGGGCGGTGTGACAGCCGGTCGTGGAAAATCCCCCTTTTTCCCTCGCGATTCAGTGTTTTTCCCAACGTCACTCATTTCCATACACTATTGACTTGTCTTTACGAACTGGTTGTTTTTCTGGACCAATTGTTGTTTGTTCGCGCCCAGAGCGTTACTTTGGCACATCCTTGTTCAGGACCTGCGTAACGCACGTGCTGTCTGCTCACACGCTGCTATTTGGTTTCTCGCTGTTGAGTCCTTGTGATCGTGTTATTGAGGTTTGTATATTGTTTATGTCATTGTTTATTGTAATAATCTAGTATCGTAGAATATCACAGATAATCGTCTTTTGATTTCGGGATCCGTTGCGAATTTGGCTACGCATTGCTCAAACGTTCGTTACACCAATGTCAAGGCGACCGATTTTGCTCCCGAGGTCAAGTTGGCCTTCACGAAAGCCAAACAAGATCTCGCAGATGCCACCTTGCTGCACCATCCATATTCGGATGTGAATACCGAGTTATTCGTAGCAGTTGATGCCTCCAATACTGCGGTCTGTGCGGTGCTCCATCAAATTGTGGTCAGTCAGCCTACCATTAGCGTTCTTAGCACAAAGTCTCCAGGCGGCACAGAAAAGAAACAGCAAGTTTTCTCGTGTAATACTGGCTACTTGCTTGCCCATCCGTCACTCTCGCCACCTTTCGGGAGGACATCCATTTCGTGTACACACTGGCCACAAACCACTGACACGTGCTCTTCAAGCGAAGTTTGATAAACATTCACCCAGAGACTTCAGCCATCTGGATCATATTTCAAAGTTCTCAACGGGTACTCGCTACGCACGTGGAGTTATAATGTTGTGGCCGGTGCGTTGTCCAGACCTGACATCTACACGCTGCATACAAAAACGGATCATATGGAGCCGGCCAATCCCAGCGTGATGATCTGTCTTTGTCTGAACTGCGCATATCCTCCACAATCCAACTGGAAGATTCTGCTCTATCTTTGACCAAAGGCACAATCCTTTGTGACTGGTCTACCGGAAACCCAAATAGCCCAAAACAGACACAAAAAGCCACAGAAAACTCGACAGAATAATGTCTTCGCCAATTTACTAGCATAACCTGGCCTATTGCAAAGGTTTTCACCCTTGTCTTGCCTTATTTTGCTCCTCTTGAACACGGCGTTCCGATAGCTGATTACTGCTTCCTGGAACTTCATCCATCTTCCACCAGCTGCGAACTGCAGACACCAGATGACACACTACTTCTCATGGAAATTGTCTCACCTTTTCAGGGGGTACTATTTCTTTTCATATCCACAAATCTGTGAAAATTATTAATCTTCTGCAAGCCTCCGTGAAATTCTTTCCCGCATACCACCATTCGTCCAAGGGCATGGTGGGGCGCCTACTCCGTCAGCCGGAAGTAGCACTGATGTCACAGCCAACCCCAACTGTTGGAGCCACAATCTGCTACCAGTTTTCTTGGGTCTTCGGTCAGCAGTCAAAGGCAACCTCCACAGCAAATCGGTTGAACTCGTTTTCGGCACCATCTTTCGCCTTCCAGGCGAGTATATTCAACCCGACAATGCTGGAAGTCTTAACCAATCAACAACACAAAGACGGTATACCAAGTCCACTGCAAACACCCGATTGCCCATTATCCGCGCACTTTTCTGTACATGATGACCTACGCAAGCCACCGTTCTTTTTTATTCGTAACGATGCTGTACGCAAACCACTCACACCGCAGTGCGGAGGTTCCTTTTGGGGTGCTTGATCGCAAAGATAAGTATTTTGTGAATCGGAAAGGTGCTTAACCCGGCACTGTTTCTACTGACAGACTGAAGCCCGAGTATTTTCATACAGATCCATCACCAGAAACACCGACACCGTCATCCTCCACAGACACAAAACCAACGACTGTTGTTGATGATTGTCAGTCCATTACCACACCAGGCACTATATCACGCCCGTCAGCATCATCACAACAACAATCAGCCCTGAATTCTAGGTCACGTCCCCCAAACCTAAACAGGATATGTGGAAGTTCATCGGGCTTTTTGTGGCGAGAAAGTTTAGTGTTGGCAAGGAGTCTCCCGTTTTCATCCTTGGTAAAGTTTACGGTTGATTTTGCGTCTTGTTTGAGCTTACAAAAGCATTATAACGCAGGATTAGTGTCTGGGATATGAGCTTAGGAGAAATAGCAGTTACAGACACCAGCTACATCATTCGACGAATCGAGGTAGATGCCAGTTTGAGTAAAGAACGAGAAAGTTTTTTTCCGTGCGGCACTGGTTGAGAGATTTTAGCAGTCTTGAGCGGAGTTCAAGCCAGAAGGCTGTCGTAAGGCAGTCTTTTCTCTTTTTGATCTTGTCCTTACTTGCTGCATATAGATCGCGGTGAAGTTGGTTGATTTTAAGCTTCAGAGAGAAGTCTCTATTCATTAGGAATGAGTTCTGGAGCTTAACAATCCTTTGTCGTAGTCCGTCAATCTTGGTCGGCTTTTTATCTCGAGCAGATCTTGTGTCTGCGGTGGGGCCGTTTACGGAGGACAGCAAATTGATGTAGAAAAGGTGTGACGGTTATTCCGACTGTGAGCAAAACGTAGCCAGTTCAAGACGAATCCAAAAACCAGAACAAGATTGATTCGTAGTTCTTACGGTACTGGATTATCAAGTTGTACGCATACAAATATATACAAACCTCAACTGTACGGCCACAACGTCTAACAACGAGGACCAGAGTTCAACAAATGCCAATGTCAGGTACCACCGTCACGGCAGTCCAAGTTCAAGTCAAAATTGTGCCATATCACGTGAGCAAAATATAAACAAATGTTGAAGTGTGGTGATTGATGCATGTTGTATTTTTTCCAGGGTCAATAAAATAAAGGGGCTAGTCTCAACAATACAAGTATATGAAAATGGTTAGGGAGGATTTCCAAGCATATACTTTACACCACCCACCAAATTCTCCCATGAAATGATAAACATCCAAGGAGTAAATAGGGGTACTCACTCGCCCTAACCTACCTAAGCCCTAAGTCAGTGCATACGCAGGTAGCTATGGATTTCGTCTATCGTCGGCCAGTCGCAGACAAGCTTGCAGGCTTCTTGAGGTTGTGTGCCATCTTTCAAGGTCTCAGAGTTTCTTCTGAGAATGACACGACATTATCCGTATACAAAAAGAGGCTTTGATGTGATTGGAATGCGTAGACAGATTACGGAATGTGGGTGAAGAGGCTGACTGCACAAGAGTAAAGTACGTGGCGCGATGAAGGCTGAGGATTCGTGACGAAACATATAGAAGGCTACAGGTTACTCGAACATCAGGGATCAACATGCTTCATTATCAAGTCAGATGTTCGACTCACAAATTATATACACTTGAACACAGGTTGAATAATAGTACAAATAGGTCACGGGAGAAGATATATAATACAACAATAATATGATATTGGTATATTTCTCGGCCATGGTCGAGACGCACGTTCTAGCGCATGATGATGGTGTAACAAGTTACTCAATAAGGTGGAATATTCACAAAATCGAAGTTTCAAACCGGTTTCGAATCCGGGCTGGGCGGTGGTGCGCGGTGGAGATATCGAAAAATCGTCAAAGCAGTGCCAAGGGCGCATTATGAGCGAGAATGATGCAGGCTGAGGAAAACGGAGGCCTACTAGTTTTCTGCAGATGGAGTAAATTTTGAACAAGAAGAAAAGGAAGAAAAAAACTGTAAAGGAGTGTTCTCGGGAAAGTCGATGCATGCAAAGAGGATAGCGATCCATGAAGACGATGCAGACCCTGAATGACGGATTTACCGGAGTTCAATAAACAGAATGAGTTTCGAAAAAGGTGCCGAGACCAATTTCTTGAAAGTGAACACTGGTGGATGTGGAAGAATTAGCAGTCCATAAAAAGGTTAGTTTAGATTCAGGATCAGTAACATGTACCATTCAGAAATGAGAAAGCGCAACTGGAGGGTCCTCAGGAAGTGGAGAGTCAATTTCCAACTGGCTACGGTTTGGAAGAAAGGTGGACTGTGGTAACGGATAATAAAGTGGGAAATCTCCTCATGGAATTGAGCGTTATTATGCTGTTTCACTGACAAATATATATGTATATGTTGACTCATCTGCCTTCGATGTTATTCAGCGTCTTTTCTGGTAACGTACGACATCGTATGGGTATGTTTCGTCTGGCAGGGCGAAGTATGTGTTGGTCAATCAGCTGAGTGTGGTCGTATATTAGCAAGATGCGCATGAACTGGAATTTGTGTTGGTTGCTTTGGAAAAAGCTGAACGATCTGATAAGCAATTGAGAGTATTCCCTGTCGGGTGGCTTGATTTTGGTCCTAGTTGCTATGGTAGGTCCCACTTGAGTCTCTGTCCGTAAGAGTCAGTGGCATCCTTGGTTACCCGGTTTGGTGACTGCGATAGTGGGAGACAACGAACCTGAAATAAAGGGGAATTTCAGTCTGGACGTGGTTCCAGCTGTGGGTTATGATAATTTATGAAGACAATAAATAGAGGAACGGGTTAGGTCTATGTGAGTGGGGCATGGATGAAGTTTTATTTGAGCAGTCAGTGGCACTTACTCCACATTCCAGGTAAAATAGGCTCGCAGTGGATTTGAGCTATACTGCTACAGGCTAACGAAATTGCGTACGCTGGTTTGGTAACTGTGTGTGCATCCCAGAGGACTTATGATTTTGCACGTTGGTACGGCATCGCTCGGATACTAATAAAAGACTTAGGGTCTCAATGTATGGAGCAGTTAGAAATGATAACCCTCAATACCGTTTGCTTACGCATAGCGCAGTTTGACAACGAGGCGATAAGATAGGCTTGAAATAACAGACTGTGAGCGAATGGGACTGGCACGCTGTTGGCGTACCCCTATGCTGTTACTGTCTCTTCCGGTATAGTGGTTTTTCTATACTGAGTAGTTTCTGAGGAGCCTTAAATTAAAAGAAACAATTGGGGTGACAGAGGTGATACGTTGGAAGCAATCGGTCACGTGCCTTGGAACGTTCACGTGTGTTCATCTATGCTCTTACTCGATGGTGCCATCGTACTGAGATTATGCTCGAGTGTGAGCAAGGAAATCTGATGTGGACATGATTGCATGGTTATCGCGGTGTCTTTTTCGCCGTTATCGTATTGCAAAGCAGGAAAACACCGATGTTGGACTGGTTTTGGAGAGCCGTGAGAAATGGGAATGAGACGGATCCGAATTTCCGTCAGGGAAGCAAACTCTATCGACCTAAATTCGGTGCTCATGGTAGGCGGCACAAGGGCCTGCTTCAGGTAGGGAGGTAGCACGAAACACAACCACTGGCATCCAGCACATGGCGCTCCAAGAATGATACACACGTTTTTAAACGTTTTTATTTTTTTAAAGGTTTTATCACGGTCAGGTATCTGGCTGTCAGAGAAGGCGGGGCTGCTTTTGGTGTGCGACCATAACTCCCAAGCCCCGGCCGAAACATGGACCGCATGTAACAAGCTGCGTTGGGAATAAGTCAACCACACCAGTCAGTCCGTAGCGACACTGCAACCCGGATATATGAGTCACACGTGACAAGACTGGTGTGCCTGGAAGACAAAACAGTGGGGTATTTTTTCTAGCTTTTTATGCCAATCTCTACTTTTTGGTGTTCATGTCTCTCTGTGCAGGAAGACCATCAGGGCCAGGAATGTTTGCAGAAGTGCCGCGCTAACACTCGCCTTATCCGTGAAGTCAGAAACCTCATGCCCTTCACATGGGACAAAAAATGCAGGGGGAGGTAGAGTCAACCACAGCCTGCGATTATTCACTGGGGTTTATGTTCAGCGAAACGCCAGTCTGCACAAAGATGCAGCACTAACAACGTGATTCGTCGGTAAGATCCACAGATGGTTTGTAGTTTTGCTGACTAAGTATCAAATGTTGTATAGGCCAACCATGGAAGATGCTAGAGTTCTGTGATAGGGACGGAAGTTGAGCTGTGAGTGACTAATGGTGACCACTAGATGGAGGTTGAGGAGTCTGACAGGTGCTGCATCTTGAGTTAGAGACAAAGGCGAAGACTAAATAAAAAAAGCACTGGGAATGTTTGAAGACTACCTTTCATGCTTCCAGTGGTATTTCATGTAATCAGATACGACTTCTGAGGCACTGGCCTCAGTCATGAGAGTTACTATGTTTAGGCCTTGTAACCCGGTAGGTTCACGCCTAGGTGATGGCAACTACGGTGTATGATGTGGCACGTCCTAGAGATTATCGAGGGTTCTGGTTAGTATCCAACGCTTTCCTCATAAGCTCTATCAAAAGTCATGTAAGGATTTATAAGAGCAACCAGTTTTTGGATGTTCAGCGCTACGTGTAGTCTAGACTTAAACATAATTAAGGAATCTAGGGGACGGATATCAGCCGGGAGTTTACTCCACAAAGTTGCATATTTCAGGAGAAGGACGTTTTGCCTTAAGGATTTTCGAGAAGTAGGGATCATTATACGCAGCTGCGCAGCTGATTTGTCGAGTTTATACTGAACTGAACTTGGCCAGAGGATACAGCTTGTTTGTGGAGCAAAGTAAACAAAAATGCACGGTTGAGTTTTATTCTCCCAAGCCACAGAGGATCAAGCCGCAGGAGTGTACACCGCTGTCTTCAGGTCAGAGTCGTAGAAGGCCCAAACAGTTTTTTGGTAAATCGACGCTGTACATTCTCAATGTCAATAATGTCACGTTTATGCATATTTGAGAACACAAATGTACAGTACTCTAGGGTTGGGCGAATATGAGTTTTGTATATCTCTAACTTACTGTTCGTGAGAAGAAAGTTTCTCAGCAACAAGCCAAGGGACTTGTTTGCCGTGCAGTTTTGTGGGAAGTGTGTTCAGAGAAATTGAAATTGTGAGAATATTGCAGTTCGAGGTCTCTTATTGTAGGGGAATATGGGAGTGAGACACCGCCAATCTCAAGCGTATCATAAGGAATATTGCAGTTTAGCGTGAGGTAACTGCTTTTGTTCACTGAAGATTCCATTTTCCAGCTATCGCACCAGGAGGATAAGGACTGTACGTCGACCATGATGTTATTCAGTGCTGCAGGTAGGTCTCCTCGTTCGAATTCGTAGACCATCTTCATATCGTCGGCAAACAAGAAAATTTCGCCATAAGTAATGACACTGCAAATATCATTTATATATAGTAAAAACAGCGGTGGTCCTAGAACACCACCTTGGATAACCCCGCTGTTTACCGGGTGGGGTCTGACATCTGGCCGTTGATGCAGGTAACTTGATGACGGTCTTGTAGATAGGATTAAAACCACGTGGGTAGGGAGTTTTCAATCCCGTATCCTCTGATCTTGTTGAGCAACTGCAGATGTGGCACTCTGTCGAAGGCTTTTGTCATATCAAGATAGATGATGACGAGTGTTCTGTTTTTGTCGGCCGCTGTTGTTACCAAATTCAGAAAGTCAAATTGGCAGGTTGAACACGACCGTGATCTGAGAAATCCGTGCTGTCTTGGGCTGACGAGCTTATGTGCAGGAAGGTAGTCAGTCAGGTAGTGTTTCACAACTTTTTCTAGCAGCCTCGAGATCGTTGGCGTATGATTAATCAAGCTGTAATTTGCAGTGTCATGCACTGCACTTTTCTTGTGCCTGGGGATAATAACGGATTTCTTCCATTGGCTGGGGAAGGTCCCGGTTTGCAGAGATAGGTTGTATAGGTTTAGTAGTAGGGGAATATCCGGGCCGCCAAGAGCGAATATTGCTGATGGTCGGCCGTCAGGTCCGGGGTAATAGGTCGGTTTGAAAGTGTGGATGTGTCTATTTATATCCGTAGTGGTAACCGTGATAGAACTGAGTGAGGAATTTGTGACAGACGGGGTGACAGGCTGGGTACACGCTGGACTGAGAGACACTGTGGTTGTGAATGAAGTATTGAATTTGTCAGCTATTTTTCGAGGCGAGGTCATGAGATTATTCAAATGGATGATTTGTTTTGTGCGCCGAGTTGATTGTGAAGCACGAGCCCTGTGCAGCCGGGCTAGCTCGTGAGCTTTGTTTGGGTGGCGTAACGCTTTGGTTTCTTGCTTTAGTTGTAGGTCACGGGCCTTGCGGTGGATTTCGTGATAGAGGCGCTCCAGTCTGAAGAATGTAGAAAAGTCTCTATTTTTTTGGTATTGCCGTCGAAGCTCGTCGTGTTTCTGCTTTAGCCTGGTTATATGGTAACCTGCTGGTCTGGATGGATAGTAGGGGCGTGATATGTTTTCGATGCATGAGTGTAAACTTGAGTAGAGGAGGTCGGCGGAGTACTGGGGATTTGCTGTTAGGAAGAACTCGTCCCAGTTTCTGGAGCGAATTTGAGAGGGGATATGGTCCCAGTTAAAGTGACGGAGGGAGGGACCCTTACATGGTAGGCTAACAGTACGTGGCTTGACTTGAAATCTGCAACTAATGACTTTGTGGTCGCTGCCTGTGTAGTCGTTTAGTACGGAGGCAGAGACGTTTGTGAGACCCAGGTTCAATATCAGATTAAGGACGTTATTCTTTCTGGTAGGCTGTTTTACATGTTGGGCCCATTGGCCCGGGCGAATGCATGAGGCGAATTGCAAATATTTGTAGGGGGCAGTAAAGGAGGACCAGTTTACGCCCGGGGCATTGAAGTCGCCTGCTATGAACTTGCCTCCAAATGGCAGGCCAGCGATGTAATTATATGCATCAATGATGGGATTAAATGTGGAAGTGTCGTTTCTAGGGGTCGATATATACAACCTAAAACTATGGTCACCTGGGATAAAGAAATAGTAAACCATATAGAATTTTCAACATTTTCCAGCGCGGTATTTTCCAGTAGGGTGGCAGATGGGCTGCTCTTGACATACCCTATGCAACCTTCACCGCGGCGGTAGATTCGTTGAGTCCTGAAGGTTTGATAACCGATCAGTGATATATGGTCAGAAGGTATGTGCTCGGTGAGCCAAGTCTCAGTGATCAGCATAATGTCAAAGTTGTGGACGACAGCCAGTCTTTTTATAGCGGAAAGCTTGTTCAAGATGGAACGGGAGTTAAATAGTGCTATGGGAAGCAATTCTGTGGGAGGCTTCGAGTCTTCGGTGGACTTGGTAGCCAGAGTGTGCGTGGCAGGGCCGTGATCAATAGGCAGGTCACCCATGCAGGAGGACTGGATGTGAGTTACTGCTTCCATTTGGACTGCTCTGTCCTTATCGCCGCAGACTGTACATTAGGCCGAACACTCATGATGTTCAGTAGTGATTAACACTGGATGCGGAGGTGTTATTGTAACCCGGGCTAATAGATCTGGAGGGGGGTATGGTGACTCTAGGTGGGACCTTTGGGGCAAAACACGTATAGTTCGGAAGAGAGTTAACGAAGATGCTAGGGGGTCAGTATGAGGGTGAAGAGCAGTATGGGAGGGACAGCCATGGTTTTGATAGAGGCCTTTTGAGGAGAAGGACGAAAGGCAGGGTAAGTGGGATTTTAATGGAACAGGTATGATGTTTTGGATAGAGTTTGCTGAAGCGGCAGGCATCTCACAAGGCTCCACGGAGAGAGTGTGAGGGGCTGGAGTAGTGGCGAAAGGGCTGCTGATGAAAGAGGCCTTGGTATTAAGGGCCAATTGGCATAGTTTGCTGTGGGGTCAGAGTAGAATACGACGATTTTGGGTGGTGAGGGAGCAGAGGATGTTGAATTTGTTGAAGGGTCAGACGGGGCACACTGTGAGGCGGAAAATGGTTGGGCGCGGGCCACATGTTGTGATACCGATTGGCAACCATGCTGGTAACTGCGTGGTTCGAGTTTGGTAGAGCTAACTCGGGAGGCGGTACCTTAAGTGGAAAATTTGTGATATGGTACTGCCTCTGTGGACGTGATGACGGCGGCCCCTGAGTTTGTGGGTGTGGGATGTAGCAGTTGGGTACGCGGATCTCTGGGGGACCAAATAAATGCGCTGGTGGGCCAGCGCTAGGGTGAGCGACGGGATTTCGTATGTACGGCCGTGGTGGAGGACGTGGGTGGGTAATTGGCTGGTTAGCTGGAGCGCGAGGGGTTATACGTCAACTGTCGATTAAAGATGGGAGCGTGACGATGTCATTGCAGAGGAGATCTTGGCCGTTGGGAGAAACAGGTGACGAGGGTGACGTTGTGGCCGAGGCACTAGGAGGCAACGTTGCAGTTGGCTGGTCGGTGCGAGGTGGCACGTTGGAACCTGGCGGTTTGTTGGCTCATTTGGCAGACAGACCAGAGCGTGAATTTTACAAACGGTCAGTAAGAGCTTGTTCAAGAGTTTTTGCTACTTCACAAACAATGTCGTGTCGTGTGATAAACCAAGGTTTGGACAACCAACTCCATAGTAAATCGTGAAAACCGTACGAAATTAAACATAAATATACTTCAAGGACGGTGTGAAGGGTTGGGTCCCACGGGAGAATCCATGAGGAATAAATAAATGAGTTCAGCTTCATCTGGTAACAGCCGACTTGGATTTAGCCTGGTCTGTAGCGTGTACCTCGCCCTCGCTTCTGTCACCTTCGAGCAGACATATCTTACGGATATCTCGCAATACGTCTCCTTTGTTCGTTCTCACCACCACCGTGCGCACGAGACTATCGATTGCTGCACGGCAGTCCTTGATCATCCCAACCGGCCAATCGTCTTTATATAAGTGGTTCTCCACGAGGATGACCACATCGCCACGTCTGAACGACCTCTCTTTGGAGATCCACTTTTGCCGAAGCTGTAGTGTCGGTAAGTACTCCCTCGTTCATCGTTTCCAGAAAGGCTGGGCCAGGTGGTTCACTTGTTTCCATCCAGCGATTTGCTTTCCACGCAGGGTTTTCGGTGTGGTTGCTGCTACGTTTGACCGCAGTATTAACAGGTCTTTGTGGGTGAGTGCCGGTTCGCCTTCCGGGTCTGGGACGATCGGCACCAGGGGCCTTTTGTTCATTATGCGTTCTACTTCTGTTAGTAAAGTAGTCAGCGTCCCGTCATCGAGGGTCCGTTGTGAGGTCAGGTCTGTGAGTATTTCCCTAGTCGATCGTGTCAGCCCTTCCCAAACGCCACCACGATGACTGGCATAAGGTGGATTGAAGTGCCATTCTATCCCCTTTGCTACGATCTTGGTTTGTATTTTGGCGTGGTCCAGGCGGCTCCACCATTTCTCTAACTCCTTATGAGCCCCAACGAAGTTCGAGCCATTGTCCGAGTATAATTTCTTGGGGACGCCCCGCCTTGCGATGAAACTTTGGAAGGCCATTAAAAGTGAATCGGTTGTCATATTATGCACTACTTCAAGGTGGACTGCTCTGGATTGCAAACATGTTATCAGGCAGCCATGCCCCTTTTGGATGCTCCCCTGCTGTCGTACAAGTAACGGGCCAAAGCAGTCGACGCCAATTCCCACGAACGGGCACCATCCCGGCTGAACTCTCACGGCTGGAAGGGGGACCATCATTTGTTGGCCTGCTACCGGTCTCCGGAGACGACAAGTGTTGCAGTTTCCTATGACTCGTTTGACCCTCACTGGTCCCTTTGTCACCCAAAATCGTCGACGTATATTGCTCGATAAGTGGTTCAAACCTGCGTGTCCCTCTTCTCGATGTACATGGTCCATCAAGCATCTCGTTATGTGCTGGTCACCAGGGACTATTGTGGGGTGTTTTGTTTCGTACTCTAGATTTGAATTCGTCGGTCGCCCTCCAACTCTCAGTAGTCCGTTGGCTCGCACAGGGTTTAGTCTTTGGATGCTGCTGTGCAAAAGCCTGCTCCCTTTGGTGTTATCGTCTATCCTGGCTAGCTCGAGGGCCTCGAACGGGAATGTTTCTAGTTGCAGTAGGCGTAGAACATCGAGTTCGGCTTGGTTCAGCTTGCCCGGTATTATCGCCCCCACATTCAATGTGTTTTGTGGTCCTGCGCCTTTCATAATCAATGGGAGTACTTTGTATCGTGTCCACCAGACGACGGCTCTTAACATTTTTGTCCAGTTGGGAAATTGGCACCGTTTTTCTATTAGGCTTACGCTTCCCGTGAAGTTTGTAGCCACTATCAGTCTTCTAGTCTCGATATCGCCATCATCAGCTTTAGGTATTAATAGTGTTGGCCACATCTCTTTAGCTGCAGTTAGGAAGTCCGGTCCCATTGTCTATATTCGCAACCTTCCTTGTGTTTTCAGGCCCCTTGAGCAGAAGTCGGCCGGGCTACTGGCGGATTGGAAATAGTGCCACTGATCGGTTTTAGTCGACTCGTGGATTATAGTGAGTCTGTTTGCCACGAATGTGTTAAAACGAGTGGTAATGTTGCTTATGTAATGTAGTACCGTGGCTGAGTCCGTCTAAAAGTTTGTTTCCCAGTTTATCCGGTCGAAGCATCTCCCAATCAGCGTCGCAGCTTTCACGGCCAGTACTGCTGCCGTCATTTCCAGCCTTGTAATGGACACCGTTTTCAGTGGGGCCACTCTCTCTTTTGCGAATAGTATCTGGCTGTGTCGTCCACCATTTGCGTCCACCCATCAGCCGTAAGCCACTATCCCGTAGCCACTTTTTCTGACGCAGCAGAAAATACGTGGAGTTGGGCGTCGTTTGCGCACTTGATTCCTGTTGAGCATCTCTGTATTTTCATCTCACCAAGTTGATCCGGGCTGTGCAGCCAGTCGCGCCATCGCTTATCGTTGTCATCCTGGAGAGGTTCGTCCCAACCCGCTCCTCTCTGGCACAGCGATTGCAGCAAGCTGTGTCCCGGTAATAACCATGGCAAAACGAGACCTAGGGGACCATAGAGACTTGGGACTGATGATAGAATTCCTCTCCGCGTGACTGGTCGTTTGGGTGGGTCCAGAGTGAAAATGAATTCATCACCTCTGGGTTTCCACTGAAGACCAAGCGTGCGCTCCGTTTGTGTAGAGGATCCCAAAGGCTCTCTAGTACACTCCATTTTCTCGGACTTCGGGATAACATTGAGCGCCTCTTGGCTGTTTGAAGTCCATTTAGTGAGGCTGAATCTTCCGGCATTTAGAGTGGCGATCAGTTCGGTCATATAAAGAATAGCAGCATTTGGTTCGTCAGACGAACAATGGAAATCGTCCACTTAGAAGTGGTCCTTTGCTCTTCCTATCAAATTGCTGGTGCCGCCGAAATGCTTAAGGGTTTCCCGGAGGGCGAAATTAGCACAGAAGGGGGATAATACCGTCCCAAAGGGATGAACGGTCAGCCTGTACTCGTTAGGTGCACTATTTGCGTCGTTTTCAGACCACCAGAGAAGACGAAAGGCGTCCTTATCTTTAACGGGCATCGTCACTTGCAGAAAAATTTCACGTATGTCCACAGAGACGGCTACTTTTGCTAGCCGAAAACGACATAAAACCTCGACTAGTGGTGTTGTCCAGTCTGGGCCCTGTAGTATATGGTCATTGAGTGACACACCCTGACGTTTCGGTGCACAGTCGAAAACCACTCTGGCCTTCCCCGGCTTCTTTGGGTTCACGACCGGGTGATGAGGTAGGTACCACCTCAGATTTGCGCTGATAACCGCTGTATCCACTCTTTCTACATAACCCAAGTCGATGTTATGTTGCGTGGCTCGCGTGTATTCTATCCTTAATTGTGGTTCTCGAATTAGTCTGGTTTTGAGGAAGCATAATCTTCTCTGAGCCGTTTCTCGGCTGTTTGGCATAGGTTTCATGTTGGGTCTCCACGGGACAGGAACCTCGAAACGACCTATTACATACTTGACGTTCTCGGCTACCATTTTCAAAGCCGACCTATCTTCTCGTGATGGGACATCTCTATCAATGGCCAGGCTTGCAAATTCGGCGCTATACAGCTGTTAGAATGCCTGTTCAACGTTCGCCGCTTCCACCGAAGTTCAGTTGATTTGGATTAGTTTGCCGCATGTTCCGTCTGTACTGCCATATAAAGTCCAGCCGAATAGGATGCTTTGCGACTTCCTATTCTTTGATCCAGGACCCAATGCGCTTCCGGTATATCACAGCCGATCAGCAGATCAATTTCGTTATTCTGCCACTCCTGGATCGTAACCCCGTAGAGATGCGGCCACCGGGTCAGAATCGACTGCACTGATTGAGGTGCTGTCATCCGCAGGTCCTTTATGGTGAATGCTTCCAGAGTTTCTGCTCTATCGTCGTTGACCAAGGAAACGAGTTGTAGGTGCAGTTTGGTCGACTGGATGATCTGGGTGCCACTCACTGTGCTCACTGCTAATGAAGATTGATTCCCTCTGATCCCATATCTCTCTGCGAACTCCTTCCTTACTAGTGTGGTATCCGATCCACTATCCACGAAGGCCAACGCTCTTTTAACCCCAACTGGGGTTTCGACGCCAACTGCAATTACTCCCAGACGAATGGACTTGTTAGTGGAGCGGGACACTGAGCAGACCACACCTGGCTTCGGGGTCTCTTTAGCATTCGAAATCTGGCATTTGTATAGTAGGTAATGGTGCTTCCCATGGCATCCATCCTGACTACAACTAGGTTACTTTCAGCACACCGCCGCTCGATGTGAATCGTTAAGACAGACGAAGCACGAGTCCAGTCTCTTAGCCATTTCCCATCGTTCGTCAACGACTACGTTGCAGAAGCGAGGACATTCAGCTAGCCGATGAGGCGCCCCACAAGTTTTACTCACAGGCAAGTTTTCATCTTCGCGAGATAATGCGTGTTTGTTCGCCCATGGTTGGCTTCTACTCGGTTACCTGGTCCAGCTTTGCGTCGTCGTAATCCTGGGTAGTTTGCTCGTCTCGAGCACAGGTTGACCGAAACGACTGTTTGCTATTCGGGCATGACGATCTGTAAACTGCGTCAGGTCTTCGAACGTGGTTTCTCCCCCAAATCTACTGATCCCTTCGGCTTCCTCGGCCCACCTACCCTGTAGTTCTGGGGGTAAACTGCTCACTATGGTCTCCAATGCGTGCAACGCTTTCAGGTCTGATCGGTAATGTAGGTGATTCATTGCGATGCTGCTGTTCTTTATTTTTATCACCAGGCTGGCTAAAGATCCCGACTTGCCTTTGGAGCCTTCTGCCTCTGATGGTACAACATGGATTAAATTCCGGGCGACTTTAAATGGTTGCCCAAATAGGTTTTTCAGAATTTCACGTGCCTCAGTGTAACCTTCTGCAGGATCCAGCATCGAGCACCCGTCCATTGCTTCCCTGGCCCTTCCACGACAGTAATGCAGTGAATACAGGAATCTCTGTCCTGGATCGAATACTCTTCTTTCCATAAAGTTCTCGTATTGTTTAACGAACGTACAGTATTGTTCTGCGCTCCCATCGAATGTGGGCAATTTAACTCTTGGTAAGTCAAGTAGACTGGTTTACACCGGCACAAGTGGACTTTGATCGTTTCACGGAACTGCTAGGCTGACTGGCTGTATGCTCTGTGGTCTCCAAAGTCGCCTCTCGCTCCCGTCTCTGCAGTTGATCTTTCTTGGCAGATTCCGCTTCTTCCCTAGCCTGTCTAAGCTGGGTTTCTAATTCAGCTACTCTTAATCGATAGATATCATCACCTTTATATTCTATACCACTAGCTGAGGTACATGAAATAGCACTGACAGCATTAGCAGACCTAGCAATGTCTAAGGAGTCAGTATCACCCAAAAATACCCCAGAGACCTGCCGGGTTACTTTCCTGTCCAGCTGCGGCTTGTCTTTGTCCTTTTCTCGGCACTTCTGATTGATTTCCTCGTAGAGATTCCAAGTTGAGTACTGTAACGGTTATTCCGACTGTGAGCAAAGCGTAGTCAATTCAAGACGAATTCGAAAACCAGAACAAGATTGATTTGTAGTTCTTACGGTACTGGATTATCAAGTTGTACGCATACAAATATATACAAACCTCAACTGTACGGCCACAACGTCTAACAACGAGGACCAGAGTTCAACAAATGCCAATGTCAGGTACCACCGTCACGGCAGTCCAAGTTCAAGTCAAAATTGTGCCATATCACGTGAGCAAAATATAAACAAATGTTGAAGTGTGGTGATTGATGCATGTTGTATTTTTTCCAGGGTCAATAAAATAAAGGGGCTAGTCTCAACAATACAAGTATATGAAAATGGTTAGGGAGGATTTCCACGCATGTACGTTACAGAAGGTCAGCCGCTCTTTCTGTCATTCGCGGGACCTAGTTATTACTTGTTATCTGGAGTACTAAACCTATTTCCCTGCTAAGTCCCCTGATGGCTAGTTGGAAGGGTTTGGTTAGTGTAACAGTAAACTCTACCTCGTCGTTTTCAATCTAATGGACTTTTCAAGAACTCCTTTTGTGCTCTTAAAAGCCGCGCCTTTTCCTTCAGTCCTCAGTACATTGCTGAACTATATCAAGTTTCTGATGATATATTGGTGCTCTACCGAAACGCTTGGCATAGTACCACTGGTAACAGTCCAGCGCAACTGCTCAAATCTCATTGTATGAAAGCCAGTTTAGAATGTGTTTCTTCTGCTGATATAACCTTTTTCAGAAGGGGTAGTTTCCAAAATCCAGTGGCATGATTCTCGCACCAAACCGTGATCAAAACATGGCCCTACTTGACTGTTCGGATTAGTTTATTCTCCGAATAAACACTGGTCAGGTACAGTCTAAAAAGTAAAGTCAGTTTAAAAACAATTTCATTGTCGTTTCACCCACTTGTGCTCCTGTTCTAGATATTGTCAAGCACATAGGATTTACACAACCAAAGAAAGAATCTGCTGTCAGAGGATCAGCAAGAATACAAGTATTGTTGGCGAAGGACTGAAAGAAACCGTAGCTAAATTCAACAAGGGGTGGATGCAGTATTCGTTGTATCTGAGTGGTCAGCATGATGGCTAGTCATGCGCCCCAGTTTTCGTTACCCTTTTACTGGTCGTCCAGTCTTCACGGGTATAGGCACCAAACAACCGCACCTGGTCAGACTCTGTTCTCTGGCCGATTTCGCGCCAGCATTTAACCCCAAGTGCTTACCGGTTCAGATGACTTTCGGTCGCTCGCGACCACCGATGGCACTTGCCTAAGTGGGCACTTTGGCACAGCCCCTCACCGGCGCTTACATTTTCCTCGTTGCCCGTTGCGCCTTTGCACCGCTCCGAATCCGGTGTTGACTACAACCCTGCCCACCTCATGCCTTACTTTCTCTGTGTACGGATAAGGAGATACAACACCTGGCCTTGCGTACATTGACGTCGGGCCGTGGATTTACACAATCATCCGTGGTGGTTTGATTGGGATGGGGGACACTAAATAAAGCATGCAAAAAACTTCCTAGTATACGGAAGTAAGGAGCAACAGAAATAGAAATAAGGTGATCCACAGTACGTTCACAATATTTAGTGAACTGACACCGAAACCGACCGTATAAAATTGCTCCTCAAGTTAAGATCAATGCAGCCTTTGGACGGGCCGTAGTACTTCATTCGGATGCGCCCTAATAACTCCATAATTGGCTGTCGAGTTGCGGTGGGTGCACCAAAATTACGTTTGGGATTGTGCGAATCCGGTCTTTTTTGCTACGGTTCACAGAACTCTCAGGAGCAACGCAGAGATCAATCCGCAGTAAACACCGCGGGTGCTCTGAAAATACGTCTGTACTAATTTGACAAAACAATAAAACGCTGTGTAGAATGCGATGGGAAGAAAGTGGTGGAATATGCGGAATGTATAAGATACCACAGAACTCCTCTACCTGAAGCTTCGTGGCAAAAAGAAGACAGAAAACGATCGATGTCAGGGTGTTTAAAAATCAAAGTCCCGAAAGCGAAGTTGAAAGTGTACAGATACACCAAGACGATTGTTTTTCTTTGGGGTTTTGAATCTCCCGGGAGTCTTGTGATGATGATGATGACAGTATTTGTGATTGTGATGATTGTGTTTTCATCACTGTTGAGAGAGTATTAACGAAGGTAGATAGGAAGGTTCTGAAAACGTGATTGTGAACGAACCAATGACGGAATCTGTTGCGGGAGCAGGTTCAATATAAGCCACTTAAGGACGGTCAACGCTAATGGAACCATGGGATCCGTTTTGATCAAAGACGTGATACTTATCGCAACGTTTGATAACACGGAACGGACCACCATATGGCGGTTGAGGTGGAGTACGAACGGAATCAACGCGAATAATAGCAAAGGTGCAAGTGGAGAAAACTTGTCTTTACCGGGAAGCGAATTGTGCAGCCGTAGGATGAAGTTGGTCCTTGTGACTTGCTCGGCTTGATGCAGGAGACTATGGATCTACGTCTGAAGTGGCAAGGCCAATGATCATATAGCCTGGCAGACGCAAGGTAGTGGCGTAAGAGTTCGGTCGGGTTGCAAAGTAAGTCTTCCTTTATTGTGTTTCGAATTTCAAGGAATGTCGCCGACAGTTTCCTTGTCCACTCAGTTGACTACGCAGCCATGACGGAAGCTTTCAGGTGACAGTGGAAAGGCTCGACCAGACCGTTGGATGCTGGATGATGCGCCATAGTTTCAATGTGTTTGCAACCAGGAATCCGATCAGGGTCAAGGAAGAGTGCGGATGTGAGCTGAGCCCCGTCGTCAGATTTGATAGCTGCAGGCACTCCGAAAAAAGTAATCCTTGTCTACGGAAATTTGTGCGGCAGTTTCAGCAGAAATGTCTCTGAAGGGAACAGCGTGAGACCAATGGGTAGAAGGACCAACAAGTCAAAAAGTAAGTCGAGCCACTGGAGGGAGGAAGAGGGCCCACTAAGTCAATGTAGAATTACTTAGAACAACTGTCAGGCAAAGCGAACTTGCCGGAGGTAGTGATTGCACGTTGATGAACCTCAGAACGATGATACGATAAACTCTGTTTTACCTAAGAGCGGAGGTCCTCTCGCATGTCAGGCCAAATGAAACAATCAATGACAATTTTCACAAAAGGAAGAACACCAGAGTGTGACATTGGGTAGAAGTTATCAAAAATAGCTCAGTGAAGATCACGAGGGACATGTGGGTAAGGTTTATTTGTTGAAACATCTAAGAGTGTGGTTAAGCCAGTGTGACAGCACCAACAACACTCGTGCGAAGCCCGCGGGTGCGGGGCGCTGTCAGATCCACCGCTTTGGCCGGTGCACATCGGGCATGCAGGACGTCTGCAACGATGTGCGGGCGTAGCTAAGATAGCGGATCGTGCCTTCTATCACCAAAAATGGTTTTCAGGTTGGGTGTCCAGCGCATGGTCAGCCCCACCCACCAGCACCGGTTGCGGCAAAAAAACAATACTTATGCACCTGAAATGCTGCAAATATGCCACTATCTCCTTCAGTTATCACCTATTTTCCATGATACTCGTCTCCATCTTTGCCGTCTTAAATGACAGCTTCTTACTCCCTGCAGAAATCTACTTTCCCTAGCACATAATTATCGCGTATTTAAAAGACCCATACCATACTCGGTTTACCGTTCATGGGACTTTTTCCCCAGGATTTGGGCCAAACCACCCACCTTTCCCATTAGCAAACAACCAATCCCCAAGATAAAGCACCCCGTTTTATCACATTTACCGATATATTTGAAAAAGGTCACAATTAATTTTGCCATACTTCTTCCCCGTCTTGTGACAACTTCCCGCTGGGACTTGCAGCCGCTGGCCATAGTAGTGCGCTACACCGGGTCTCAATTTACCCTAGGTTGTGTTTGGTTTTCATGTTTATAAAGCTTATAACCGTCTGTGACTTAGCTAGAAAGGCCTAGGAAACATACCCAAAATTTTCTACGTAGTTTAACTCTCTCGAAAAGTTCAACTTACTGACCCATATTCTTTCCGCCTTCTTCACGTTGTCTCCTGAACCACTTATGGGAGCTCCAAAGGTCCTCCGTAAACATGCTAAGGTCCCTGGTGCGGGTCAAGCAATCCGTACTGTCAGGCTCCGAAAAACCAGGAACACTGAACCTCAGTCTGCACTCAATCCATGCTCAGTAGCTCTCGCTGACGTTTATGAAGTGGTCAGCAAGAAGATTTATGAAGTAGATCAAAGAGTGGTGGAACTGCATGACCAGATCCAGTCCATCGACGATATTCTATTAAAGATATCCCCTATATCTAGCCTAACGGAACCCGCCCCTAAAGCTAATCGCCAAAGCCTATCCATGGCGGGCCGTTTCTTGGACTCAATTGCAACCGGAATTCATAATCGTATTGCCAACGCCAAAAACGTGATAGTCTTCAACATCCCTGACCGACTGCCTCTGCCGTCAACCAAACCCGCCTTATTGAATGCTTGCAACATAGCACACCACAGGTGCTATTGCACTCGGCTGCGCAAAATATCACAACTCAAAGACTGCCCTTTAAAGTTCCAATTCGCTGACGAAGTAACAGCTGGAGAATTCATAACTAGTTGGCAAATCATTGCTAACACCATCCCATTTAAAAGAATCAGAATATTACCGGATAAAACGCCGCCCCAAAGAGAGGTTTTTCGATCACTAAAAAGCACATTGGCTTCATCAAAGCAACTTGTGGCTGAAACACCAGTTGCCGTGTCGTCTATCCGCCTGTCGAGCCACCCTACATTGCAAACGCCCTCAGTGGCCTGCACTACTCTAGTTGACCTAGACCTGTCCACCACCCCACCTCCAGCACATCCTCCTAGTAAACAGCCCTGCCTTCCACAATCAACCTCAGCTTCCACAAATGTCAACGATATCCATGCCAAATCCACTACTTGCCCAGGTCCACCAAAGCCCCGTGCACCCAGGCCTGCTGCTGTTTATGTCAACCTACTGCCCACCATCTCAACACCGAAAAAGACTCCGGGGAAGTCTGTTGCCGACAGCCCGTCCTGCTCCAACCCATGTCTCACCGTCTTGCGGACACAAGTTGTCCATAAAAGCCATGATCTACTATATAGCCAATCGGCCCATCACCCGACAGGTTCCTGTTTCCCCGCAGCTTTTAGCCATTCCGGCTACTCTCGTGATCCCCTCCCCATAAGTCCTCCCGGAGCCCATTTAGAACCCCCCCCCCCAAGCACTCCAAGTATACCCCAAATAATCCATGCTTGCTGGTGAGCAGGACGCAACCCTGCATCACTGTAAAGCAGCCAACCTCGCCTCGCTGTATTAGTGTGGTACCTCGACTACTCGACAAGATCCTCCCAACTCCGCTTTACAAAGCAGTCGAAAACGATCACCAAGTAAAGCATCACCAAGCATCGGAACCAAACGTACCATATTCTTCAAGTATGCCGAAATAGTTTCCCAACCACCTGGCCGAGCGCCAACACCTCCAGCCGAACCTCTGTAACCAACGTCCCTCTCCTCCAACTATAAAATAAATAACCCCCAGTTGAATTACAGCCAACTGCCTCGATTGTTAAGCTCCACGCTCTTTCCTGAACACAGGATGAGCCATCCCAACCAACTGCAGTTATTTCGTCGGTCCTGGTCGAGCGATGACTACCTGCTCCCTGCGTATCCCGTTGAACCCAGTCACACTACTTTCTACCATCCCACTTGCCGTTACCCATTACCTTAGCATCCAACCCCCCCCCCCACCTGGTTACTTCAACCACCCCGGAAATCCCATCTCCGCAAACGACCATTTTTTTCTTCACGGCACCCCCCCCCCAGCCCAGCCTCGCCTGCTTACCAACAACCCCTTCTTCACACTGCCGGCTCCCCACTTCTAACTCCTATTTAGACTCCATCGCTTCTATACATGACAACCCTGACGTTTTGTCCACTTAGGTTGGGTTAGGTAGTGTTGGCCACCAACACCCGCTGATGGTTGTTCCTAATCCACGCCATGACAATGCAGCTGCACTTACCTTGCTCCTCATTAACGCTCGTTCATTACTGAATAAAGCACATACCCTCCATAATGTAGCACTATCTTCCGACTTCGACATCATTGTCATAACGTAAACCTGGTTAAATGACACTGTCCCATGGAACCAAACTTCTATTGCTGGTTACCAAACCATAAAAACCGTGGTCGTCATGGAGGAGGTGGCTTCATCCACACTAAAAACAGCTTCCCTACCGTTCCTTCCTTTGCTCCAACACTGGAAGCAATCCAGGACTCATTATGGGTAACGGTTCTTCTGGCTAACTCACCACTCCATATCGGCTGCGTTTATCGACCGCCCAATTCAAACATCACGGACCTCGCCCACGTAGTCAACGCTTTTGACCACTTTGCACTATTACCCTCTTCAAAACTCATTGCTGGCGACTTCAATGCACCTAATATCGGCTGGGACACCATGTCATCACCCCAATACTTTACGAACTCCGCGTCGACCATACGCGCGGGGCGCTAGGTCCAGCACGCCATGACACCAACCAGAGGAAACAGCATACCTGGCCTGATACTTACCACTGGCCTATCGGATGTGATAACTACAGCCCTCAATCTCTTCCCAGGCAGTGACCACAGAATGGTATCTTGCAGATTCGCAGCCGGACCAATAGACCCCGTATGTGGCTCACCTCAACAGCCCCTACACACGATCGACTGGATAAACCTCAAGCCCATGCTTCGCTCCCCTAACTGGGATGACTGCTTCCTGCAGCACGATCCTCAGCTCGCTAGTGACGTACTCTACTATAAGCTACATAGTTGCTTGTCAGAACTCACCACCATCGGGACCAACCGCTCACAAGCCCGCGACTCTTACCAAAAAAGGCTGCAAAATAAACATGCAAAACTGCAGAAGATCTACAACAAAACCAAAGACTTCTCCATACTGTTGCAACTTCACTCCCTCTCTGGCACCATCAGTCTTCGGACTAATGGACTGCTGAGAAATCAGGAGCTTTCGGCCTTGAGTTCCTTCGACAGATCTTACCGATTGTCCCGACTGCTAAAGAGCAGAAATCAGAGGGAGTCTTCAGGGATACCCTATTTGTTTGGGAAACGACACGAAACTGAACCTGCAGCCGATCTCGCTGAGGCGCTTGATACCTTCTTTTCTGAATCCGTGACTACTAACGCCACCTCGAATCCGCCACCCGTACCACTCATCACCGAGGAGGCTCTGTCTGACAATGAATTTCAGTTTGAACGATTTGGCCCACCTACTGCTGCGTGTTAGACCCTCCTCTCGCCCTGGCTATGACGGCATCCCCCAGCACTCATTCATCTTGGTGGAACTGACGTCGCTGCTAACTTTATGAATGTCTATAACGTATCCCTCGAAAATGGCATTCTTCCATCCCAGTGGAAAGCTTCAACCGTTATTCCTACCCATAAAGTGGTCCAGTGCATGACCCTTGAAATTATCGTCCGAATAACCATACCCCTTTAGCTGCCAGGATAATGGGGCGCTTGATTAAACAGAGGATGTCCGATTGTCTCATTTCCTATAACCTCATTCACAGCGGTCAACATGGCTTCCTAAAATCATGTTCATGTACCACATGCCAGTTTGATTTCTTCAACCTACTGGCCACGGCAGCTGACGACGGTAGATCTGTTATTATCATCTACCTTGATATGACCAAGGCATTTGACTGAGTTTCTCACTCCCGGTTGTTAACAGAACTCCGAGCCTACGGTATCCATGACCTGCTTTTATCATGGATCACTTCCTACCTGTCGGAACGAACCCAGGTTGTAAATGTCACCAGTGGGGTTATATAAGGAAGTGTACTTGGTCCGCTATTTTTCTTACTCTATATTGACGACATTTTTTCGGTTTTACATCACGCATCCCTTTCCTCTTCGCCGACGACATCAAAATCGTTTACGAATTCCGCCATCAAGATTTGAGCAGAGCTGTCTGAAATAGATGATGATCTTAAGAAACTTGATCAATGGTGCACTTCACGGCAGATGTTCTCAACATCTAAAAGCTTCTACACAACTTACAGATGTCAAGTCCCTCCCGGAACCCTGTCACCGAACCAAGAGCCCATCGCCCCAAAATCGTCAGTGAGGGATCCTGGGCCTCGAAACACCAACAATCTGCAATTCTCGGAACATGTCTCATTCCAGACGGCCAGAGCCTGGCAGATAATAGACCCAGTTCTCAGACCATTTAAAAATAAACATAGTATTCTCCTTGCATACCAATCATTCGCTATACCTCAACTCGAACACTGCCCTATAATCCTCTCCGGAATGTCTAAATCGGATAGGATACGCCTTGAGGAATCGCAGTGTACGTTTACCAAGAAGCTAATAGGATGCTCTTCTCCATTGAGCCATAAAGAGCGACGCACTCTATTAAAACTTGACCCCGTATGGCTTAGACATGTTAAGCTTAACTTATGTTTCCCATATAGACTTATTCATCGCTCTGCGGTCACTTCTACCAGCTCCATACAGTTTTCCCTGCCCTCGCCGTACCCTTTGCGCCACGGAGACTTCAGTCTGACCATCGCACAGTCAAGACTGGCAATAAGCTCCAACTTCCTAATAAATACCCAAAGCCTTGAAATAAGCAACCCCTGACTATTCGCCAATGTGCGTCAATAACACAGTTTAGCTATGCCATAAAATCACAACTTGCCGTTAGTCATCTGTTATTTTTGACTAACACCAGCATATCTGAGAATCGAGCCTATGAAGTAGGCATCGGACTTTAGTAGCCCAGCTTCATTCTCCCCTCCCGCTCTCTGCTATCCGTCAAGCTGGCTTTCGAAAACGGGTTCTACTACTAGGATCATAGCACTATATCCCAAACCTACCATTTTCTGCCTAACGACGGAGGCTAAGCTAACCATTTATTATCACTTTTTACGTGTACCGCACACAACCCACATTGCAGCGGGATACAGTTTTGCTGTTTACAGCTACAACTAGCCAGAAGCCTGCCGGTTCTCGCAACTTACTTACATTCACCTACTATCACCTAAACCCCGCCCGACCCTGCCTTATCTAGTTTGCCGGTAGGTCTTCACAACTATGTCCAGACAATTACTGCCTCCCCTGCTATATGGTACCAGGGCAGCCATACAAAACAACTTTCCTCCAGCTCAAGGCTTATAGCCATTGATGTTTTCCCCTAGCATCAAATAGTTAAGTGGTGCTGGATCCTAGGACATTAAGTTCCATCGCCCACTACATTACTTCTTGATTCTTCGACTCTCTTCTCATTTATTCTGACTTTCGCTCCTCTCAGCCTTCTTGCCCGGCCGTAATTCGCTTTTCTTGGTCCTCCCGGTCGAAAATCTCTTATCCCAGAAGTCCACCTTCCAACAGCTACCTGTTGGCCTCAATTTCCTCCTCTTACATTTCCCGACATGAACGCTAGTCTGTGTTGCCGAGACTTCTGAATCCGCCACCCAACTTAAACTGCTGTCCTCTCTCCGTGTGTGCAATAACATCTCCTGTTGGTGCAGCCAACCCCAACCATACCAAAACGGCCTCTGGCAGTCTTGGGCACGGTCTGGCGCAATACCAAACTGAAACATATATGCAGGTACTTGCATAACAACACCCGTTGTTCTACACCGTGTGTCTGCTTAGCCTCACTCTGTATCTTCTCAGCCGACGTAAGCGAAACCCCTGATGTCAACGGCACCTTCACCGTAGCTGCTTCCGGAAGTGGGAGAACAAGGCCACCCCCAGCAGTTGCGAAAAAATGACTTACATGCGGAAAGTTAAGGTCCTTCGAATGGTCTATGGAAGGTTCCCATTTGTGCTCAACCACCACTCTGTCGGAAAAAAAAGCCAAAATAGAAAAAGTGGGAAACAAAAAGGCCTAGTGGAATCTATTTGGTCTCTAAATTCCACTAACATCGGGCTGTGAAGAAAATGGGCAACCTTCAATCATGAGTGTCTCTCATCAGCTCAGACCTGACCCTGCGAAAAGAGAAACTCCACACCGCCCTTGTCAGCTTGACATGCTTTTTGTTCCTACGCACAAGACTGACTGAGGTGATAGCAAACAGGTCTCTCCACACATGCTTATCCACCTCCCGCTCTAATTTTCAACCACCTCGTACCCCCATGCACGCCTGGCATGTTTTTTGACGTCAGCTACAAAACCACCGTGGCTCTGGACAACAAGTCAATACATCAGACGACAAACACATCTCGTCAAAGCGCTAATTATATCCATGTAGATATTGTTGTACATATAAACATACATGTAAGAACGTAGAGAAAAGCGCTCGTATTTCTCGCCCACTTATCTATTTTTCCTCCTTTTCATAAGAAAGCGGCGTTCCCCTTGTCCTAGAATCCAGCCCACTCTCCTGTTTACAGCGTAGCCTAGCAGCAACCTGCAGCATTAGACCTGTAAATACCCCACGATAGGATTTGTCATACATCCTCTGGGTCTGTCATATAAACTTGCCATTTGGATTCTTAGTGTCCCAGCTGCTTCCTCGTGACCTGTAAAACATCACCTTGGGATTTGTCATATATCCCCTGGACATATTATGCAAACCTGCCATTCAGGTTCTTCGTGTTGCCCAGCTGTTTCCTCACGTAGCCCTCAGACCCTATAGTCCAAATGCACCTCCCCGGCTTTATTAACCCTGAAAAATTAGACTTCCCGGTGAACGGCCGATTTGGTAATCAATAACTTTTCCTAGTGGTGCAAGCTCAGCCAGCCCTAACGAAAACCGAATTGCAAAACAAACGACTTCTCGTTTCACTAAGACCACTGTGCCTCATTTCTGACTTCATTACCCTTATCTGTTATTTTGCTCACACTAACCCTCAGCTGGAACACCTCCCAGACTGCGACCCTCCCTTTTTCTACTTCAGAACCACCCGGCCATCACGTTGCCCGGCTGTAATATTTCGTGCAGACAGCTTATCTCTTTCTCTGTCCGTCTACAACCGCACCAAAGGCCGGCTACCGCGAATACGATCTAGCCACCGGGTTTCACCCATAAGAAGTCCTAGTATTGTTGCATGTGCCCCTTTGAGGCTTAATGATGAATTCTCATTACAAGACCCCCTCGATGTCGAAGCTATGTAAACCACCGTTCGAGGATTCTAATTAAATAGTGATCGGTCCAGATTCGGTGGTGCCCTCTCCCTTCCCAAAATGAAACAGCAAACACAAACCGCAGCCAACCCTTGTCCAAAAAGCCCAAAACAGACACAAAAAGCCACAGAAAACTCGACAGAATAATGTCTTCGCCAATTTACTAGCATAACCTGGCCTATTGCAAAGGTTTTCACCCTTGTCTTGCCTTATTTTGTTCCTCTTGGACACGGCGTTCCGATAGCTGATTATTGCTTCCTGGAACTTCATCCATCTTCCACCAGCTGCGAACTGCAGACACCAGATGACACACTACTTCTCATGGAAATTGTCTCACCTTTTCAGGGGGTACTATTTCTTTTCATATCAACAAATCTGTGAAAATTAGTATTCCTTTGCGAACCTTCATGAAATTCTTCCCAGCCTTCTTTATGCCAACACCAATTACCTTTTTAAGTGAACATTAGTATGCATTACCTACCATTGTCTTGCACCATTCTTGTGAATATTGTATTTCCTGCTTCCCAGGCCAATGTCCGTCTGAACATTCCTTCATCCGGCCGTTCATTACTATTGCCGCAGTTGACTGGAAACTAATTCGTACTCGCCGTGTATCCTCTTGTTGCAACGCTCCACTTTATCTCTCCTCAGTCTTATTCCACTGTTGCTGTTATGTGCGAATCCCTCGTTGAAAATTGTGAATATTCCGTCTCTTTCCGTGATATTGTAAACTCTGATCATGTTTGCACGCGCGCCTCTCGGCCATGATCAAGAAATTTACCATTATTATTATTATTACTATTATTATTAACATTATTATTATTGCGCCTCCGTTCCACAATGCCCAAACGGTATATTTCACAGGAATGTTTGTCTCAGGGGTATCTCAGCAGTCGACGATATTGAGACAGTTCGCTCTCTCCCTATCAGTCCTACGATTAGCCCACTCACGGCTGTAACATTGAAGTATTCTTACCTTGCACATATGCATGCCCTTTCCATATATTCACACCTAAGAGACATCTGTATCGCAGTTTTTTGATTTTTCGCCATCACATGATCCATTTTTTACAAAGAACATTATCAAATAGTATTCTGCCTGTCAATTAATTTACCGTCCAATTTTGCGAACGTACTCATCGGTTATTTTGTGTTTTTTCATATCAGTTATTCTATCTTGGTAAAACCCCTCAGACAATTTCGATCCTTCTAACTCTCTGGCCATTGTGTTCAGCCCCTAGATAGCGATAATCATTACGTAAATACCTATTTGTCATTTAAATACTCATCTCCTATGCAAATACTGTATCTGCTACTGTCATGGCTACGCATCAAAAATTGATTTGTCGCTCAGTTCCCATTTCCATGTTGGTGCATAACATTCCACTTTCCTGAAAGTGAACAATCTACTCAACGATTACATGTTTACGTCCGGCCACTTCTTTCACCATCACCCAGGCAACTTCTCACTACGGATGAGCCCTTCACTGGGTATTTGACTGACTCAGTCTAAATTCAGTCGCTAAAAGTCATGAGGGTAAATTTCGAAGATTTTTCTTGTTCTTTTGCCGCATATTTACTCCTTTCATCGTCTGATTTCCAATCCTAAGCAGTTTCACACACCGCGGGGCGCTATGGCTGGTTAACGCTTCCCTTGGAAACTTCCTTTTCCTCAATATGAAGGAAATTTCGGTCAATTCTATTTGATTCTCCCTTTGAGCAGTCGCTCCTTCTGTAAAACTTGAATAAAATTCCCCTACTCCCAACCAGCTCCGCCCGGACTCGGCCGGCCTGGCCACCCTACCTTGAGTTCAAATTTGCCGGGCACCACCACAAAGAGTAACTTAAATACTTTCTCCTATACTCTGTAGAATGCACATTTCTGAATCACCCTCTTGAAATCCAGATTCTGCTTCCAACTATACCGTTTGATCTTGCGCTGCGGCATACCTCGGGGTGATCCGAAATAAACCGTTATCATTATCCTTATCAAATGACGTGGTACTTGTCATATTATCCAATTTTCAGCCCTCAAGTAGCTCGGAAAACTCCAAGTTATCTTTGGCTTCACCGCCAGGTTCCAGGAAAGATCGTCGAATGAATGTTTGTTCCAACTAACAGGCTGGACGACCCCACTGGTCAAGATCTTGTGCCGGTTCCGGTTAGATAGAGTAGTAATGCCGGCCGGTAGATGGGAAGCGTACCTGTAAGAGAAAGTACCGGTGTGGAACAGAGATGCGTCACGGTTCTTGTGGTGTGGAATGGACGATGCGGACAAATCTGTGGTGGAACACAGAACGACTGCTTATTCACTCAGAGTTGTATCGTCGCTCTTCTACGCAAACTGCGCCAAACGGGGTATCGGGGCTGGATGCGGAGCTTCCGTTGCCGGGGGAAGTATGGAACGCAAGCCACCTTTTCTAAATTGAAGAGCTTCTGGAATCGCTTGATGACGTCAACAAGGCTGCAAATCACTTGGAGGTATTGATACAGTTGCTGAATAAAGGTGGCTTCCAGCCCAAGAACTGGATATTAGACACTCCTTGGTTTTTGGATGTTATTTCAGAGGACGTTAAATCGGAAAGGGTTAGCGGTCCGATTCGTTTACCATTCCCAACATGGCGCACTCTTGGAATACGGTGGAACTCTAAAAATGATGAGTCCGTCTTGGAACAAGAAGCTCCCGATTGGCCGGTTACACGCCGGGGAACGCTGCCAGCTATCCTCAATTTGTTTTATCCACTTGGGTCCGCTTCTCCATGGTTGCTGCCTGGAAAAGATTCACCGCAGCGGTTTTGGGACTGGGACGGGCCGCTTCAACCTGAAGACATACCGGACCGGGCAGATTTACTTGTCACATTAGAGAAACCAGGGGACATATGGATCACTCACTGCCTGCCGTTTAGCGGCGTAAACCAAACAAGGGAGTCGCAACCCCTTTCTGACAAGCCTGAATTCGGCTCCCGAAAGGTGGTTCCGGGATGGTGTCTCAATGATGGATGTAAGTCAACTCTAGCAAATCGAGCAACGCGTGGCCAATTCAAACGCATTCAAAAACCAGAACAAGGTTGATTCGTAGTTTCTACGGTACTAACTTGAAATTCACCAAGGGTACAAATATATCCAAACCTCAAGAATGCAGTCATATAGATTCAACAGTAAAAACCCAGGGGTCCGAAGTCCCATGGCCCAAACACGGCAGTCAGAAAAGATTCAAGGCCAAATTCAAATGTCTCACGCGGATAAACAAACGTACAAAAGAATGGTGTATGGACGAGCTCTTCGAAGTAATGTCAAATACAGTCAAATTTACGAAGCACGTAGAATATTTGGAAGGATTTTCAGTGTTTATTCTTTACAATACCGGCCAGAATCCTTCCGCGAAAATAGTTGTCTGAGGTTAAGGAAGGGGTCATGATTTTCACTCCACCCACATATAACTTATTGTCAGTGCCTGTGGATACCAACTTTTTGTGTTACCTGCGCGTAAATCAGGTTTCCGCCTTAGTCATCATTTACACAATCCATAAGGAATTAATTCCAAATCCCGCTGCACAACTTGAGATTGGCACACTTATCAGAAGACCGACGCAAGCCGTTTTGACGCACAGTGAAGATGAAGGCTTTGCAGAGTAAAACATTTCACTGCACTAGCTTAGTCCGCGGAACCTCAAGCAGCAAACCGTTGTAGCAACTGGTTGGACCAAGTTTGTTTAGAAGCATGAGAGCTGAAGTTGAAAGTAGATGCAACGCTCAACGAGATATCGCGTAAAATTGAAAGGTCACAAAACAGTAGACTCACGTAAAGTTACACACCAAATTTTCTGAAAGGACTTAAAACCGCTGTTTGATTGTAAATAAGCTTAGAAAACAACTGTACGATGGACAGTAACGAAACACACATGAACACGGAAATTGATCAAATACTGGCATCTATCAGAGTATTTCAAAGTTTTCCGCGTAAAAAATATAGCGAACAATATTGTACAAAATGTAAACAAATGTTCTTCGTTAAAAGCCGGAGTAGTTTCACAATGTGCTTGCAGACAATAAGCCTCACTTGGACTGTTTAACTGAAATCCCGGTGAATTTTTCCTTATGACCTCAGTGCACGTTGGATAAAAACTGGAACTCCGTACATTTTGCAATTGTTCAGGGAAAATGGGTCAAGTTGAGTAGTTGTAGGGCGTGAAATGGAACAGAAGGCTAAATAACTCGAAGAGAGGCGGTTTGCAAACTATTGTGCCCCTTGTATGTAGTTTAAAGCTCCAATCATCAACATTTTCATCGCTGTTTCCTGCCACCGGTGGATTCAATCTCTGAAGTTTCGAACACGCCCTTCGCTTCTTCCGTTTCCTGTAATGTAACCCAACTGAAGGATCTACCCAATGTGCAAAGCTCAGTTCGGTGGTGGTACAGTCCTCTTTTAGCATTGTTGCTACCCGAAGACCCAATAACAATGCAGTCATACTGAGTTCATCCACGGAAGCTGACTTCAGCTCAGTAATTGTTGCCTTGGTAAAGGGTACTTTGTTTCTCCGCCGGCCATGCAGTCCCACCTAGCTGCAGTGCGCTGCCACTAGGTCGGCTAATTCTAAGCTGCTTTGCGTGACCTGCTAGTGTTCAGCTTTCAACTGAGCTTCCCAAACAGGTTCTTTTTCGAGGTGTTTCAAACGCCTTCGGGCCATTCCTCCATGTATTGATGGGTGACTTCACGGTGGTCGCTTTGGTAGGGCAACTTCTTGTTGCCCATCGTGAACTCTTATCTTTGAATTCATCATTGGAAGCACCGACTGATTTTTTGAGTGGACTTCACTTTCCTGAGATGGACCGTTGGGTTCAATACCAAAAAATGGTTGCTTTCTAAACAGGCACTTCTCACATCAACCGCTGAGCAATATGCTGATGCCAATTTCTGAACTTCGTTCATCAGGGGTCCAAGAAGTGTCCAGCCCAGTATCGTTCGCTTAGCGAATGGTTTCTTTCGATAGCCTTTGCTCTGTTCAAGCACACAGTGAACCTCTGGTGCGTCGTGTCCAATTAGTTTATCAGGATGGGGCTAGACAATTCTTCCACTACTATATCTTTGAGATCAGACCACCTCTTGGCGATCGATCTTATAGAGTCGACTGGTTTCATTGGCAAACTGTCTTTTGCAAGGGCTTCCGGAATTCCCACTGTCCCGCCATCAGTTTAAAATGTTAAATGCTGGGTCAGCCTCATCGAATTGTTAACATGACCCCCTGCAATCGTGCTGATCGTGAGAAAGGTAGACTCGCCGGCTAGTTCATAGCTTTCTACAAGCTCACGCGCAAATCAGCCAAGTATTCGACCCCGTATCCAAGAATGCATTGATCCTTCTCAATCCTTCAGGAATAACGACGCCGACAGGTACGATGCCTAATCTTGCCGATATGAAATCACCACGTCCCGTTGAAAAGGCAATCCTGGGTTCATCCGGCTGAGTAGGCCCATTGCTGAGAGGGACATGTAGTAACGGGTGATGATTGCCCAAACATCCGTCCTGGTCACATTTCACTCTTAAGCTGCATCTAGAGGCTCGGTGAGAGTTATTCAAGCACACAAAGCATGGTCCGACCCCCTTTAATGCGGACCACCGACCGGATACACTCATCCTATAGAGGACCGGGCAATCTGGCAACCGATGAAGTGAGTTGCTTAGCTCGCATTCAACTGACCTCTCGGGCTCTCGACTTATCGCGTGCATGTTAGCCAAAGGCTGTATTCGGCTAAAGTCGTTCTCTACAGTCTGATCCGATGTTGGTTCCGTTCGCGCTAGCCTGAAACTCTCGCGCTCCGTTTGTCCAAATCGGCTGTTGTCAGTGCGGTATTGACGGTTTATGAACTCTGTTGAATCGTCAAACGTAGATTCTCGCCCAAGCATATTTATTTTTTTCAGCATCCTTTGCCCATGAGCTCTGTAAATTAATAGGTAGACATCAGACAGTGCATTCCTGTGTGTGCAACGCATTCAGATCAGGATGGCATTCTAAATGTTCCAGTGCTATACTGCAATTCTGCATTCTTATCACCAAATCTGACAGTAATTCAGCGTTGCCCTCAGTCCTTTTTGCCTCCAATAAAACATCACCCATCAGGCTTCTAGCCACCTTGAATGGTTGCTAAAACAAATTTATGACGATTTTGCGTGCCCTGATGTACCCCATTGGCGGATCAGGCATCGCGCAACCTCCGATAGCACTTTTGGCCCTACAGCGACAGTAATGCATTACAAACAAAAACCTTTGCCCAGAATCTGCAACTTTGCGCGCAAAAAAATTCTCGAATCCCTTCAGGAATATGCAGTATTGCCCGGGGTGCCCATCGAAAGGGGCTAGCTCTACTCTCAACAAGTCGAACGCTAAATCCTCGGTAGTTTCAGGCCATCTCAAGGATTTATGATCGTCGATTACGTCACCATTTCGGTGATGATATCGTGAAATACATGGTTTACCCGCCTGCTAGCTGAGACCAGTACTTTGTTTAAGAGGCTTTGTTTCCTTTTTAGCTAACCACGGCTGATTCTCTAATTCCATCCCTCCTATTCTATAAGTACTGATATCACCAACCTCATCGCGGTTAGTAACGTATGACCTGGCACTGACAGAACTATTAGATTTAGCATTATCATGAGAATCAAAAACACCCAAACCATCCCCAGAGAAATGCCGATTTGGTACCTGGTGCCCCATAAGGTCCTTGCTTCTTCGTCTGGCCATTTCCAATGAGTTTTCTTGTCCAGGTTCCGTTTGACTACTGTAAGTCAATTCTCGCAAATCGAGCAACGCGTGGCCAGTTCAAACGCATTCAAAAACCAGAACAAGGTTGATTCGTAGTTTCTACGGTACTAACTTGAAATTCACCAAGGGTACAAATATATCCAAACCTCAAGAATGCAGTCATATAGATTCAACAGTAAAAACCCAGGGGTCCGAAGTCCCATGGCCCAAACACGGCAGTCAGAAAAGATTCAAGGCCAAATTCAAATGTCTCACGCGGATAAACAAACGTACAAAAGAATGGTGTATGGACGAGCTTTTCGAAGTAATGTCAAATATAGTCAAATTTACGAAGAACGTAGAATATTTGGAAGGATTTTCAGTATTTGTTCTTTACACTGAGTGCGAGTCTCCGTCGCTCGGTTCGTTAGTATGATCATGCGCAGAAGCCTCAGTAACTCCTGCTCTAATGATCCCTGTGGTAGCAATAGGCCGGGCAGGCGGTTGCCTCATACCAGCCATATTCACTCCTGAGCGGGCATCTACCACCAAAAGTTGGGTGACGCATAATCCTAAGAAGAGACAAGGTAAGCAAAAAAACAATACGGCAAAGGCAATGGACAATATCGTGAAGGCACGTGAGTCCGGATATGGTGATTTGGAAATCCAGCTGATGAACCTGCAGTCGCGTACCCGGCAGCCGGGACGGACATCAGGCAGTAGGCTACCGATACTGAATCAGGAGGAACCATTCATCCGTCAATCGAAGGCCAGAATGGATATAGACGGGAGACGGGTGTGCGGCAAGTTGCGACTTGAGGGTGTACCAGGTCCTGTGTCTCCCAAAAGAGTTCAGAGAGTAGGGGCGTGGAAATCTCCGCTAACGAAAACGGGGAAGAACGTCCCACGACCAAGACTTGTAGAACTTTTATAACACTGCATTGACTCGTTTCTGGCCAAGGCGGCACTGATAACGCATATCACTAAGGGCAGCCATCAGGTTAAGCCTGAAGAAAGTACAGTAATGCCGGGTGGTCTGCCCATAAGTGGGAACAGCCAAACCCGCAGGAGTGCAAAAGAGAGGTCCACGGGGACAGCGGGATGCCTCATCCATCAGTAGGATTACTTTACCAACAGCTTTAGGTAGGCCGTATGGGCCCTTAGGGTTTGTGGTGATTGGGGGTGCACTAGAAGAAGAAAATTGACCGTGCTGTCTAGTGGAAGAAGACACAAACGTCGGTTATTTGAGAGTCAAGATAGCACCCATAGCGACTGACTAGGAGTGTTCGGTAGTCCTGGATGACCAGCGGACTCCATGCACCCCAGTGGTGTTCACCACTGGAAAAAACTTGCGACCACTTCTGGCGTTGAGCCCGAGGCCCAGCCAGAAGTAACCAGCAAAAATCCGTAGGCGTCGAATCGAATGCGGTGGTGCCATACACCAATGCATGTCGTGTCAGAGACAAGTGGATGGAGCTCTCCAGAGTCACAGAGGAGCAGAATGCGCTTATTGCTGCCATTTCTGAGGCATGGCTCTCCACGCACTGGTGGTGTAGCGGTTGCCATCTCCGTTCATACTTGTACCGCGTTTATTGTTTAACTGAACGCTGACTGCCAAGCGCGGTTGCCATTTGACCGTTGCTCTTGCGCACGCTCTCACGCACGCACCCAAATACACGCTAACCACTATCTCTCCCAATCGCCTTCTCGTTCTCACGGGTCGTGGAGAATACTGTTCTGGTTAACAAATTTTGCAGTGCCGCACATTAGAGTAACGTGCAGATGGTCCACGCAGAACAAAGGACCGAAGCACGCGTTTACTAAGGAAACCGTGAAGTAAGGTCTGATCAACCTTACAATTGGTGAGCCCGACGTGATCCTCAGGTCACGTGAGTTTCCTTGTTTTCTACCTTTCAAGGTTCGGTCTGCGTAAGTTTTTGTGTTCTATGTTTACCTATCTGTTGATTTTTTTTCGTCGGTTTACCATACGTATTTTTGGCGTCTAGTTCGTCGTGATTTTTGTTCTTTTCTCGCGAAGATTATAGTGCCCCATTGATCGTTGGTTTCTTTTCCTGTCTGTATTCGATAAAGCAATCGCTATGTCTACTGAACGGAAACCCCGCTCAAACCCCACCGTTGGGGCGATCACTCTGCACATACCGGCATTCACACCTGCTGACCCAGAACTTTGGTTCACGCTGGTCGAGTTAGAATTCGAAAACTGCCGTATAACCAGCGACGCCAACCGTTTCAGGTGGGTAGCAGGCCGCCTCCCGCCAGAGGTCACAATGCAAGTAAGGGACGTAATAATCTCTTCCCGAAGCTATGAGGCTTTAAAGGAGGCTGTCATTGCCCGCACGACCCCAACGCAAGACCAACGTATGCAACAACTTCAAAACGTTGAGCTTGGAAGTAGGAAGCCCTCCGAACTGCTGCGCGAGATGCAGCGCTTGAGAGCACCGACAATAGGCGAGGACCCGCTCTTAAGGGAACTTTGGCTGCAGCGTTTGCCGCATAACATTCCAGTTTTACTAAGTGTCACGTGCAAATGCTCGCTGGAGGAAACCGCCGCGATAGCTGATGACATTATGTCACGATACAACCCCGCTGTAGCTGAATTAACCAGGCCCTCCGTCGCAACGGTGCCTGACTTGCCTACATCTAATGACCTCGCGTCAGTTTTGTCTAGAATTGACGCGAGCCTGCAACGCCTAGCAGTTAGAAGAAGTGGGTCACAGGAGCGGCACCGTGCACGCTCACCCAGGCTCCATAGTCCGTCATTGCGACGACGTTTCGTCGGTTCTTCAAAAGAAGGGTATTGTAAATACCACAGTCGTTTTGGTGAGGGAGCCAAACGATGCGAATCAGGGTGTACGTTTCCCGGTGCTCATCAGGGAAACTAAACCCCCGGCCCGTGGTGGCGACCCACAAAGCCGGGTATCGGACAAACAGTCGCCTTTTGAAGGTAAGGGACAGCATTTCAAATAACCTATTCCTTGTAGATATCGGTGCCGAAGTGAGCGTCCTCCCCCAAGCGAAAGACGACAATAGCACACCGCAGGCCCAAACACTACGCGCTGCCAATAGCACGGCCATCCCAACGTTTGGCCAGCGGTCGCTCACCTTAAACTTGGGTTTAAAGCGTAATTTTCGTTGGGTATTCATCATCGCCGACGCCCCGTACCCAATTCTGGGCATTGACTTCCTGCAGCACTTTGACTTGTTAGTTGTTGCACGGCGCCGCAGAGTGGTGGATCGTCTGACCACTCTCGCTGTTGCGGGTCATAATTCGCGAGTGAATCACGTCACGCCCTTTTACGTTCAACCACCGGAACACCAACCTTATGGCGAACTCATCGCCGCCTACCCGGCCATGTTTTGGCAGGCCGGGCCTCTCCCGGCAGTGACGACCAGTGTCACTCACCATATCGATACTAAGGGACCCCCAGTGTTCAGTAGGCCGCGTCGGTTAGCACCAGACAAGCTTCGTGTTGCACAGGCTGAATTCGAACATATGCTGGAACTGGGTGTAATAGGCCCTTCTAGTAGCCCTTGAGTTTCCCCCCTTCATATGGTTCCTAAGTCTAGTGGCGACTGGCGACCCTATGGTGATTACAGAGCGCTTAACAAAGTCACCGTCCCGGACCGATACCCGATTCCCCATATACAGGATCTTACTTCGTCTTTATCAGGTTGCTCCGTCTTCAGCCGTATCGATTTGGTTCGGGCGTACAACCAGATCCCGGTAGCAGAGGCCGATATCCCTAAAACTGCCGTCACTACACCCTTCGGGCTGTTCGAGTTTCTGCGAATGCCGTTTGGACTCAGCAATGCAGCCCAGACCTTTCAGCGGTTCATGCACGAGGCAACTCGTGGTTTGGAAAATGTCCACGTATACCTGGATGATATTTTGGTGGCGAGTTCTTCAGAGCAAGAGCACGCTACACACTTACGAGCACTTTTCGAACGCCTTAGCCAGCACGGCGTTACGATCAATATCGCGAAATGCGAATTAGGCCGGTTTGATATCACCTTCACAGGACATTCTATTTCATCCTCGGGTATCCGTTCTCTGTCAGATAAAGTTTCCGCTATCCGCGACTACCCTGAACCCCAATCTTTTCGCCAGTTGCGTCAGTTTTCAGGCCTGGTGAATTTCTACCGCCGACTTATTCCTCACTGTGCGGAAATGATGCAACCCCTCACCGACCTGTTGCGCGGAGGTAAGCGGAAGTTCGTGTTTCCCGACACGGCACAAGCCGCATTCGCCTTGGTCAAAGATGCTGTCGCCAACACAGCACTCCTTACACACCCCGACCCTTCGGCTCCTATTTCGGTAGTGACGGATGCCTCGGACACAGCGGTTGGAGCAGTACTGCAACAGTTCGTAGATGACTCTTGGCAACCTTTAGCATTCTTCTCCAAGCGCCTACAACCCGCGGAATCAAGGTACAGCACGCTCGGTAGAGAGGTATTAACCATCTACTTGGGACTCCGTCATTTTCGACATGCACTCGAAGGCCGTTCGTTCACTGTGTTTACAGACCACAAGCCTTTCTTTTACGCACTGAAGTCAGCTTCCGATCGACACTCACCACGCGAGATTCGCCACTTAGACTTTGTCTCACAGTTTACTGTGGACATACGACACGTCTCTGGGGTACTTAATCCCGTCGCAGACGCCTTATCGCGCGTATATCAACTAAGTCTGTCACAAACGCCTAACATCAACTTGGACGCAATGGCACAGGCTCAAACTATGGACCCTGACATCGAACAACTTCGACAAAACGGTTCTTTGAGTTTAACCACAGTGCCTATCCCAGCTTCCCAGAATACCATCGTGTGCGATGTGTCGCAAGGTCGCCCTAGGCCAGTAGTTCCTGCTGCCCACCGTTATCCCACGTTCCTGACACTCCATAATCTGGCTCATCCGGGTGTGACTGCCTCGGTGAAACTGATAACTGAGCGTTTTGTTTGGCACAATGTCAAACGAGATGTCCGTCAATGGGCTCGTGCTTGTCTGCAGTGTCAACGTGTCAAGACCCATAGGCACACTAAGGCGGCGTTAGCCAGGTTCCCAGAACCTGAAACACGTTTTCATCATGTGCACGTCGACCTCGTAGGACCACTCCCACCTTCGCTTGGGTACGTTTACACACTCACATGCGTGGATCGTTTTACTCGCTGGCCGCAGGCCATCATTATCCCTCGCCCCACCTCGGAAGAAGCCGCGAAAGCTTTTCTGACCGGTTGAGTTAGTCATTTCGGTTGCCCGGCAATAGTGACCACCGATCGCGGTCCACACTTTGACGGCGCTTTCAGCAGCCTACTCGCTGCGCTCGGTTGCCAACACGTTAAGACGACAGCTTACCACCCTCAGGCCAATGGTATGGTTGAGCGTTTCCACCGGCAATTAAAAGCCGCCCTTCGAGCAAACGATTACCCCCTTTGGGGTGAAACACTACCATTAGCACTCATAAGCCTGCGTAGTACCGTTAAGGAGGAGTTACACACAACACCGGCCGTACTAGTATATGGCTGTACACTTCGTCTGCCTGGGGAGTTGGTAGCCCCCTCACCAACCGTGACTTTCGACTACAGTGACTATGCTCAGCGCCTTACGCAGCACATGCGAGTGCTCAAGGCCAGTCCGCCGCGTGAACAACAGTCTACAAGTTATGTCCCAACTGCGTTAGGAACCGCTACTCACGTATTCCTTCGCGTCGATGGCGTTCGATCACCACTACAAGCGCCATACACTGGCCCGTTTCGGGTGATAAAACGTAGGGCAAAATCATTTGTCATAGATATCAACGGACGACACGACACCGTATCTATCGACCGTCTCAAGCCTGCCGTCATTAGGTGCAAGCCGCTCGGCCAATTTACACCCGCTCAAGTCGCTCGGTCACCTGCATCGAGCGATTTACCACTCGAACCACCCCCAATTACGCCTAGTGAGGACTCAGCAGCTAGTCCATCAGATTCTCCAACCGTACTCGCAAAGCGAAGTAGCCGTCGCGGTCGCCAACTACGAAATCCCGTCCACTTCGCCGATTTCGTGACGATTTTTACAACCGACTGTTAGCAATAAGTTGGGAGGTTCGCCATGGATTTACCAATCAACAGACCCGTGAAATTACAATCGGTAGTTATGATTTCTTTTTTTTCTGGTCTCCTAGCGACTACAACAACACCGAACATCGTTTGTGTGTTGTTATTACGGTCAAACATCCGCCGGTGCCTTCAGGCGCTATTTTGTTCCAGTTTACCTTGCCCTCTCTCAGACGGATCTACACAGTCACACTGGCTTCATCCGTAGCCTGGCTAACTCTCGCGCACGTTCAAGGAGCGAACCGCTCACTGGACAACGGGACGATTGGTCAGACTGGCACTGGAGACGGCAACTGGACGCCTTTTTGGATGGACCTGACGAGGCATTTTCCGGCTTGCATTTGTATGAGACCCGCGGGAGCCAAAACACAGTTAGACCCACGCACATCGGACCTCGAGAGTGCAGGCACCGGTAAACTCATCAGCAGTCGTTCGACGTCACCAACGATATAACGGACAAGCTATGAGGAGTTCCTGGACAACCAACAATTCCGGCTTACCATCACGATCGAAGCCCAACTCCGTCGGACTTCCAGGAGGAGGCCCCTGTAGCGGTTGCCAACTTCGTTCATACTTGTACCGCGTTTATTGTTTAACTGAACGCTGACTGCCAAGCGCGGTTGCCATTTGACCGTTGCTCTTGCGCACGCTCTCACGCACGCACCCAAATACACGCTAACCACTATCTCTCCCAATCGCCTTCTCGTTCTCACGGGTCGTGGAGAATACTGTTCTGGTTAACAAATTTTGCAGTGCCGCACATTAGAGTAACGTGCAGATGGTCCACGCAGTACAAAGGACCGAAGCACGCGTTTACTAAGGAAACCGTGAAGTAAGGTCTAATCAACCTTACAGTAGCAATACAAATTGGATTTGCCGTCTAAAGGCGGGACGGAGAGTATGACTGTGTACGATGAGGAGTGTCCATCCTCATTAGGGTGGGACAAACCACCTGGAACCAAAGACCATGGTTTGTGCTCGAAATATACAGCTGTGCGCGGTTAAGCTCACACTCCCGAACAGAAGGGCAGATATGGTCTTTGTGTATAGGGCCCCGGGTGCAAACCGAGATGAGGATACTCAACTACTCCAAGTGCTTATAATGCTAGTTAAGGAAGCTAATAAGACCCTCGTAGTTGGAGACTTCAACCTACCTCACATAGACTGGGTAGCTGAGGTATGTGCCCCGGGAACCCAAGAGGAGGGATACCTACAATGGCTGCATTCGAATGCTCTGTTCCAACACATGAGTGAAAATACTAAGTACAGGAGTGGTTGTGCGCCATCCTTGTTGGACTAGTGACAAGGAACCATGAGAACGGTGCAGCGGAACACCAGGTTCATCTTCCGTTGGCCAAGGGCGACCATGTGGGTGTCAAAATCACTATTTGCATGAGTCAACCCAAAGCACCCTCGAGGTGGACAAGAGGCTCCGCAAATATACACACTGCTAGGCTTCGAAATAGAGCGGCCGGCCCAAAATGGAACAAAGCGGACGACGCTAGTTTGGACGAACGCTGACAAGTGATTAAAGGATCTCTACTAACCCTAGAAAAAGAGTTTGCTCCTTTTAAAAGTAGGAGGGGTGAGGCCAAGTCGGTATGGTGGAGGGCTGAAAAGGAGAAGCCAATCAGGCGTGGAAGAAGTAGTTGGGCTCTCCTCAAGGCTTCCGAGAGTCACCAGGCTTGGATCCGACGAGCCAAGCATAGAAATGAGACGGAGGACCTCTTGCGATCTGCTAAGCGCATGTACGGAATGAAGTTGGCCCAGTGTGTCACAAAGCATTCAAAGAAGTACCATAGCTAAGTGCAGTCTGAAGATTCCTTGTGGGATGCAGTAGGATCAAGGAAGACCCATGATCTTGGAGTGACAATAGACAAATAAAGCAAAGCAGGCGCTCTGCGTGGGTATTTTATTAGTGCACACAGAATAGATAACGGTGTGCAGATAAGTTTTGAGGGGACGACTGTTCCAACTGGCTTGACGGAATTAAATCTTACGGAGGAAACGAAGCGCAAATACTTGGAAGGATTAGGTATCCATAAGTCTACCGGGCCAGATGATATCCACCTCGTTGTCATTAGGCCGTTGGCCGATATCTCATCCCCTCCACCCTGCACCACGGAAGTTTGCCACGGGACTGGGAAAACGCAGCAAGGACGGCCGTACGTAAACGGGGGCCCCGCTCCAAAATGGGAACTACAAACCTGTTGGCCTGACCCGCATCCTATGCAAAGTGCTACAGAAAATCATCCGAGAGCACGCCTGCGAGCACCTACTGGAGAATGCTTTGCCTTGCCCAGCTCAGTACCGATCTTTAAAAAACAGGTCGTGCCTGACCAATCTCTTGAGCTTCCTAGACGGAATCACTCAAAGGGTGATTAAAGGTAAACATGCATAAGTGTGGTACCTTGACTTTAGCAAGGCATTCGACTCAGTAAACCCTCGGCTTCTACTAACCAAGTTCAGGTCATTTGGTATAAATGGCAGATTCAGGAATGTTTAAGGGACCTCCTTACAGGCAGAACATTCTGCGTTAGTGCAGGTAAATATAACTCCAAGTTAGAAAGCATCACCAGTGGAGTCCCGCAGGGTTCTGTACTAGGCCCACCTCTGTTTCCGCTGTTTAGTACTGATTTAGCCTAGTTCCAACAACCACCAAGCTTCTTCTTCGCAGATGATGAGAAGTTAGTGGGAGCTCAGGAGAGAGACGAGCTGAGCAGAGACATACTTTCCGTTCTTAACTGGGCACAGGAGTGGGACCTGCCTCTCAGTACCTGGAAGAGCCACTTGTTGTCACGGACGGCGACAAGCCTGACGATTGCACACGACCAAGGCCCATTTACCAAAGGCAGTAAACAGGATGAAAGACCTTGGAATTTTTGTGACTTCTGACCTTCAGCGGTCGGGTCAGTGTGCAGCAGCTGCAAATAAAGCACGCGGTGAGCTTTTCAGGTTGAAAGCAGCATTTTCGTGCAGACAGCTAAGAGTTTTCAAGCTAGCACACGTGTCTATAGTCAGATCTTTTTTAGCAAAATGTGTTTAGGCACGGTCACACTTCTACAGAAAGATGCCACCTGTTTGGAGGACGTACAACCTCTTGCAACACGCATGATTGAAGTTTCGAGGGGTAAGACGAGTGAGCAGAGATTTCAGGACTTCAGGCTTTTCCTTATGGAAAGGAAGAGACTACGAGGGGATTTCATAGGGACATTTGTGATAATCAAAGGCTTTTCTAGGCTTAGACCGGAGAGTCTATTTCATATGGCGACAGACTCCAGAACATGAAGTCATGGAAAGAAGCTGACGAAATTTCGATCCAGGCTGATAGCTAGACCTCACTTCTTTGACAGCAGGGCGGTTAACTACTGGAATAGACTGCCGGAAGAGGTAATGGAACTGGGGACCCTCCAGGCATTCAAAGGGTCCCCAGATCGCAAGTGGAGTGAGATCATTTCTGACCGCAAATTTCGAGCATGTTACCAGACAGACGGATGTGATGTGTTTAGTTGTTGAACGTTTCCATTTGCCAAGTAATGACCTAGTGAATGCTCACGCTGCACAATGGGTCTAGCAGTTGATGTGCGATGAGGTTTTACGTTTCCCTTCTATTTTTCGGGGACTCGAAGAAGTAAACTGCACAGTGGTGAGTGCTTACCTAGAGTGCATACCACCGAAGGAATTCTGGATGCTCAATTGGCCGTGGCCATTACCTGTCCCGGGCAAACTGAACTGAACTGAGCTGAACATTCTACACCTGGCCTAGATCTCAAGGTCGTTTCTTGGTGTCCATCAATGTTGTACTTTTTTAAGTTATCAATGTGATAACGTGATGATGTTCTCTGTCCGCAGTGCAATACTAATTTTTTGCATGCTTTTAGCTGGGACCACCAATACTATAACTAGAAAAATGTGCTTCGATTCAAGGTAATAGTAAAAGGCTTCCCGGGAAATCTTTTATTCCTACATCAATTAAGTGCAGCCGGGGTGGCAAATAAATCAGCTAATGGAACTCGAACGATTCATCCTTATAACAAACCATGGTTTCAAACCTTCACCATGTTTTTAGGCGAAATCCAGTGTTTCGTCGTGTTCTTCATAATTCGCTTATGCAATGTTCAGCAAGAGATCAATTCGAGTTATCAAAAAAATGCTAGCTTGAAACTTCGCTATCCTTATCACTTCATGCCATACTGCACTAAGCTCTTGAAAAGGTTTGCCTAATTTTCCTAATTTTCGTATCAACAGAACTCTTCACTGGATATTCCTGGTGCTTTCCTGTTGTGACTTGCTGGCAACCATAATTTCAGGTTAGTTTTTCTATTATTCACTTGGATATGCGTGGTTCCTTATAGGTATTGGTCTGTTGTACATTGACGCTTCAATATGGCAGATGATGCGAGGGTCTCTTATAATATTTGCTGGCCTGATATCGGTGAGCTTTATATTCATTTTGTTTACTAGTTAACTTGTTGTACTGTAATTAGAACGCAACAAATTTTGTTGCCTAAATATCCTATGTTTTCGGTATTTTAAAATTGTCCTGTAAGTTTGACAATCTTACTGAGATTTCTCGTTAACTTGTTTTTAAAACCATCGCGAAGCTGTTTGACAATATAACATACTGTGTTTCCCCAAAATAAAATTCCGCGTTTTATCAACCGATCCTACTTCCTACCGAATAATGTGAGCTTCGAACTGAATGATATCGGATCCGTAAAGTCAGCATTTGCTAATTTATGTCCTTCCTTCAAGCTGAGGTGCAAAACTACATAGCTTTATTTTCATGTTTGCGTAATGTATTGACTAAAGTTTCTTGCTGAAGTCTTCTGTAGGAAAAGCTTTTACTCAATTTCCATGGCCTCGATATTAAAAACCTAATCAGTTCCACAGATTCATGTGGGTTTTCACTCCGTAAACTTGATTTTGACGCAAGGTTTTACATTGTGCCTTGAAGTTCTCAATTCTGAACTAAAAGATTCCAGAATTAAAGGCGTTTATGACTATATGAAATACGCATGTGGTTAACTGAGTTTTTCAGGGAGTTGAAAGGTCAAAATTCCACATGCCAACTTTTTTATTAGTTTTACAGTAATTATTACAGTGCATGCAGAGGATATAAGGGATCAGTCAAATAAAATAAAGAACTATAGAAAAAAATATAAAGAGTTTAGGATTGTTAACGAATTAGTCCTAAGTATAACCTTTCCAGATACGACCTTTTAGTAATAACCTCAGTTTTAAACTGTTAAATCGTATAAAATAAATGGCTGTAAAAATTAAAAGGTTCCGTTTTCCGCCCTAAGAACACGCAGAAATTGTACTGTATGAACTTTTTCCATTACTCATGCTTGCTTGAAGTTGAGAGTTTCTATTGGTTTATTTTTATATCATTCAGTAATTTCCCCAAAGGAAGTGTCTCAGGCATCCCACAAATGTATATTTTGATAGGCTTCTGAAACTTCTTTCGGTGCGAATTTAAGTAAAATGTAAATGAAGAACTGTATGCTGTTTCAAGCCTTATCCGGTGGCATACTTTTACTTCGACAGTAACGAATAACTTTTTATGCTCTTATTTTATTACTGATGAAGCAACGAAGATGAATGGATAAGTAAAGAAAAGATTTATCATGATTGTTCACATTTTATTAAAGAAACTTTTGAAACCTCATTCAAAAAGCCATAAAACGAAAATATTATATTTGATCTCACTGATTGCTCAGGTAATTCAGATGAAGTTTGGTAAGCAGCTTTAAAACATCTGAAAAGATTTTCAAAGTCTATTTTGAAGTATCACGGCAAATATACTGTAAGATTTCCAGAGTTCGTGGCTACAGTTTGGATACCAAAAAAGACTAAGTCTGCTTTTACTCATCTTTGTTTAGACCTTGAATAACACAGGTATGAAGTTCAATGTATTTGTCTAATGAGAAAAACAACGCCCTAGTGCTCACGGAGAAGTTAAATTTGTACAGGTGATTATCTTTTAGGTAGTTCGAGGCCCAAGGCCCGGACTCTGGAGGTGATAATCAAAAAACTGTTACCTGGCAGATTATAGTGCCTAATCTACCAGGACTTTACGGAGTTTCGCACTCCAAGTCTTATGGTCACGTAACCGCTTATCCCAAATCGTGTGCCATCCATAATTTGCTTCTTCCCACGGAGAGTAGTGAGTAGCGTGCTTTATTCAGTCCACTCATGAGCAAGAATCAAACAATAAATGAGCGAAAGTCACTGATATTTTCATTGTTTTTAGATCAAACAGAAGAACAACAGCACATATCAGAGGAGTAGAAGGTTACAGGTTATAAAAATATAGTTGAAACTTTCAAGAAAATGTGTCTTTATTTCGTACAACCACGAGAAGTTGGTTAAGCTTGGCAAAGTAAATAGGACACATTACCAACAGGAAACCCACTTGTACTTTTGCACCCGACGTCGCCGGCCAAAATCAAACCGCAGCATCACTGGAAATTTACTCGCTTCATTTACGCAGTACTGAAACAGCATAGCTAGCGGAATATCAGCCAACTTGCAACTTTCGGCTTTTGTGAGCCGAATGTTGCCGGTCCGGTCCAGGCTCGAGGCTTTAGGCTTTTGGCAGTGAAAAAAGCAAGTAAATTTTTTATTTTATAATATTTAGCCTCTTCATGTCATCGGAGCATTCTACGAAAGTTATTCATTACTAAGTGAATAGGTTTTAACATATAAATTATTCCAAACCGAAAATTTTGGCAAGTCTACTATTTGGTGAAGCCATAACCGATTTCTATTCCTAAAATTTTGATACGGAGCAAAACTTTATATTCGTTTTACTGAGGTTTTGAAAGAAGAAGACAATTTTTGCTTCCAGATGTAAATAGTCATAAATCAGAATAATAAATTCTAAATACCATGCTTTCTGACTGTTTGCCTTCCTGATAAGATAAGTTTCTTGACATAAAATTTTATGGTTTAATACAAAATGAGAACGACCTTCTCCAACTTTTATCCGTCAATAACCACTCCATTCGTGCAGAGATTTCCTAAAACCCGTAACCTAAACACCCCGCAAATAGTATCCGATCAGTCTGCGTAAAATTAGATCTAACTATATCAAAACAATTGTTTTATTCAAGTTAGTCCAAAGTCACTCATCGGCTGCATAAAATAAACTGTTGTCATTAGTATGAAAAGATGATTATCCTTATAAATTTAAAGCTGCTACTGAAAATAAAAACTACAATACATCACTCGGTAAGTTTATCTTTCTGCTAACCTTTGTTAAAAGCAAGCAAAATTATCTTGTGTGAAAAAACTGCGAGATCCTTATTTTCTTTTAATTTAATGCATCAGCTGATTTGATGAACTTACCACTGGGAATTTCCAGTCATTTGGAATTGGAACATGTAAAACTTTTTGTCAAAGTTCTTCATAAGCTGCACTTTTATGCGCATATTCGTGAACATAAAATTTTATCCATTCGTGTTTTCGAAGTTTAGTAAAAAAAACTGTTTCTAACTCCAGAGAACATGAGTAACCGTACTGCCGTTCCATTGTTTGATAAACGACTTTTGCTGCGTAATATATTTGAGTTGCACATTTTGTTTTCTTTTATTTTGCGGATGCCTTTGGTTTATTTTATTTACTCTACTTTACTTCTTCGCTCTTCATATTCTACCACTTTATCACGTTCTTTATCCACAGGTTGTTTTTCTTCGCCGGAAACTTCAGCCATTTCACTGGACTGGAATGTTCATAACTGTGCTTGGACTTGTACTGGTTGGATCGAAATCGATTTTCGGGAACGAAACAAACAAGCATAGCCCTTTACAATCCACCCTAGGTAAGCCGGCACTAGCCAAACTGGACAACAAAAGTCTTTAATTTATTATGTTTTGCACCAGGTTCAGAGTATCAGTTTTGGTGAGGCTACTAAGCAGGAAAAGAACCAAAGCAACGGTTTGTAAGGTTTCTGGTTGACAAGTTGAAACTAAACAATTTTGGCATTTAACATTAACCAGGCAGTCTAAAGGGTCCTCTGTTTGATTGCTAAGTGCTGTGTAACTGCATATATATATATATATATATATATATATATATATATATATATATATATATATATATATATTCAGATAGACGGTCATAGTGTGATGTTTTGAGTTGAACTTATCCCTGTATGCAGTGGGGCCTCATCCGCGCATGCGTGCACAAGCAAATAGCTTTGCGAGTCCAAAAAACTGATGCAGGTTCAAAACCTAACTACAAGTAAAATGAAATTTCTTAAATTATCTCTTTAAATGCAACATCAATGTCCGGTGACATCTTTGTAAACTCACGGAAATGATTTCGGACTTAGACATAGTTACAATAATGTTTGTTGCAGAAAACAATCTACGAGCTACCGATTAAAGCTTTTTTCCAACCACAACCCCGCCTTTCGATTTTAACGCAGGTGTGACTTTAGTCTTAGTGGGTGCATTGACTTCAGCGGCTCAGATGATCGTAGAAGAGATCTACATGCAACGACATGGCTATCATCCTCTGCAAGCGCTCGGGGCCGAGGGAGTTTATGGAACCATAGTTGTTGGTTTTGTAAGTAACATTTTTCAGATCATGATTGCTTTAGGTCGGAACATAAAACGGATGAATAACAGTTAAACTTAAGTCATTTTGTACAGTTTTTCGTGCAATCATATTGAGAACAACTATATTCTTCCCCGAAGCAGTTTGTCGCGGTTTCCTTGTAAAAAAGCCTGGGTGTGGAACTTCTAATTCTATTTCTAGACATAGCAGCAGACTTGCAGTTCTTTTACAAATTAGCGTAGAACTGATTTACTTATACAAACCAAAATAATAAACTGCAACACAGTTCCATTTTTATGCTTGCTAAAAAGCATCCAAAACCTGAGTTAAAGATTTGCCGAGCTTTTGCTTAAATCTGCATTGAAATGTCTCGGTGAAAACCAAAGCTGAAGAAATGCCTAATTTTCTGGCTATTGGATTACTTTCAGATAAATGTACGTCGTGATAACTAATTTTATGAGAAATTTTTTGTGCTTTAAGGTTTGTCTCAGGAAAAATTGCAGTTCTATTATATTCTTACACAGGCATGGCTTATTTGAGTTACACAAGTTATGGTAAATAATCCATATTAGCAGTCTAGAAGAAATGTGTTTCATTAGGCTATTCTGTGACTTTTTCTAGATAACCTCTGGTAAATTTCAAAGCCCATCAACTGACTTGAATCCTTGATAAAATTGCGAAACTTTTCAATCTTAGTATTTGAGCTGAAAGTGTCCTTCAAAAAGAAGAAGAATAATACAGCTGTGCAGAGACTTCGTTTGTTTCAAGCCAATTCACTACCTGAATTTCCGTCGAAGGAGGCCGGGTTGAAATAGAGCATCATTTATTTGATAATATTACTTAATTATTTAGTTAGTTATTTATTTCATTTGCATTGAATTTTCTAGTATTTATATGCCGAATGAGACAAAAATTAGACTTTTGCCAACTGTCAAAACGTTTTTGTTATTTTTCACTTCAATTTTCATCATAATCTACGAATAATTTCCAGGGTTTTTCGTTTTTCCTTAAGTGATCTATTTCGAACAGCTGTCTGTTGCACGTAACTAATGACAAGAATGGTTAAAGGATATCTAATAAATCTCCTGCGCTAAAGTCTTTTATTACAGTGATGGTCGACAGCAGGGCTTTATTGATAAATATGTTACTTTTACTATAAAGCTGAGCATCTGCGTTTCCTGATAAATTTTATGATAGTGATCGTTGCCGAATAATTCTGCTTTGGATGAATTTGCAAGGGTATCCTCTAGAGTTATGTTCCAGATGACTAGTCCTCACATTAGTTCGGTTACCAGGGAGATAAAGGTGAAGTGACAATAATAGCGAAGTATTCATCGCTGCAAGGGGGATGATTGAGCGGGCAAAAGTCTCAGATGAAATGAAGCCAGTAATAACTGACGTCGATTCAAACTTTTGCGTCTGCGCGCAAACTTCTAAGTTGTCCCCAGCCGATAATTCCTCGATCGTCCAACTCCAATGGAAAAGTAACCACAAACAAGTGCGAAATTTGTATTCAGTTGCAATCAAAAATGAACACTTTATATGGCATGAGGCAGGTAATACATGGACCCATATGGCGTCTTTATTGGTTTCCCAGGGTAATGCGCAGATATGGTTGGTTGGATCGGGCCACAGTGTTCTACGTGTCTGACTGGCCGGCAGGTTGGTCTGAAGGGTAAGCTGTCAGTTACTTGCCAAAGGTCAACGTGACATGTGACGAACCGATTATTTCGCAGGCACAAGCGCCATGACGGCCCTGCTGTGCGGAATATGCGGCCCTTGTCACTGGTTATTCTTAACAAAGCATTTTGTCCGTGGTTTGGAAGAATGTGGACTAAAGCCTCGCTAATGACAAGCTTTCAGAGAAATTTCCAACTACCTGACACCTCCCTTTTTTATTCGGACTACCTGACGCAGTAACATAGCCTTTGGTGGACTTAGAGTGGCGCCGTTGGTTTTCGTCACCAACTTGTTCACCTGAGTGATTAGGGCAATAGTTCTTCGGTTAGTGATGAATTCTCGTATTGCTGAATTGGCTAGTTGAAAGTATCCAAAAACGGTTCCAAAGGTAGCCCAAAAATTGTGCGAGCTGTGGCTTTTTCAGGGAAAGTTCCGACTCCCTGATATGAAACATCTCACTCTAACCTAGTTGTGGCACAGAAAAACATCAGACTAAAAAATACCGCTTTGTGCAGCAATTAGACAGCCGAAAGGGAATTTCTATGGTCCGCAAAATAAATGAGCCAAAATACTTTATTGGATCTCTGGGCTGGAATACAGAATGTATCTCTCATCTGCTGCGGTCTAACAAAATGTACAAATGCTTAAAAAATAATAAGCACAGCTGATATAGTTTTCGCAAGGTAGGGTGCGCCGGAAAGGAGTATGGCTCTTTGTGGATCAGGTCCGTTATATCTAAGGGTGTAAACATTTCTGTGGGACTTTGTAAATAGGCCAGAAATGTCTTTGCATTTCTTGGTTTAGGATGAGTTTTGTTATTGTTATTCTGTAGATTCTTTCTTTGGCTAGTTTTACAAAAGCTAATAAAGCTGACTTTACCTGTGCTGACATTACTATTAATACTATTTGTACTACTGACACTATCACTAAAATCACAGATTATAATGATATTAAAGATAATTTCGGCATGACTAATAATTCCAGTCAACCAAAGCACTTTTAAAGAAACACACGGGAACACAGACTTAAATTCCACCATCTTGAACGGTTATGAGTTATTTAAACATGAGCCAATTTAAGGGATGATTTCAAGCGAAGAACATTGGAGTACTTTGTTTTGTCCAATTTCCCAATGCATACTCCGGCCATGATAGACAAGCCAACTGCAACTCAGTTTCGTATTTCTAAGTACTCCGTCCTCCCTCAATTCCTTTCCCCCTCGATAAAAAAGTAGTAAAAAAGATTCCCGCAACCATTTGTTTTACCAAAGGCTCAAAATATGGTACAGTCTTGGATAGGTACAAACCCCATTTTAACCCCCGCTGACAGAGTAAATCTGCATCTTCATTTATAGTAGCTTCTTTGACAAGTGTTGCTTATTTGGTGATATCTACTAGTTTCAGCAACCAATCAGATTTTGTTGTAATTAGGCCTCTACAGAGAATTCGTCTATTACTAGAGTCGACCAATGTGCTTGCAAAGGTCAGTGACAGAAGCTCTCTATATAATGTAATGCTTACATCAAATAAATCTGTCTTTCTTACTGATTTTCAACAGTCAGTACCTGACTAATATTCTGTCACAGAAATATATCCGACTACTTATGTGACACTAGAATATATCTCGTCAAAACCAATATTGCAGACTTTTTCTCAACTTCAAGTGGTCACTCATACAGCATGTTTATTAAAAAAAATATAGTATCTGTCTGTTTTACTTGATTATTCGTGGTTTATTTTCCACAGCTGCACTACCTGGTCCCATAAGCTGAAACTCTTAAATTTCCTCTTGAAATCTTCCCTGAATATAGTGTTTTTGTGTTATTCGTAACTCAAGCTAGTGGTTATGAACAGATCTGCTCAATGAACTTAGTTTCCAGAACTCAAACGGTTGGTTAGCAACCAAGGGGACACTACTGGTGCACAGGTAATCATAATTATCATCTGTTGCTACTTCTTCATCTACTGTTTCACGATTGGAAATTACTGTTATAAGTTGTAATATATAACGTTTTTGGTAAATTCACGGTCACGGCAAAGGGTTCGAAAAGTCTAAGAATTTGGCCACTATATTTCGGAATCAAACGGTGACAGGCTTAAGTTGATTGCACAAAAAAGAATGAATGTCTGAACAACGGGGGTGTAATAAACCAAGCTTAGTACAAAAAGATTATAATTTGTGGCTTTCCAAGGGACACTTTCTTTCACAGATTCCTGTAAATAGTTCATGTGTCAAGTGAGCGCAACTTTGTTTCAGTCAACCCTACTAAATTCAGCTGAATATAGCTTTCTTTGTGATTCTTCATCTGAAACGTTCAATATTTTGTACTGTTGCGAAATAAAAAACTTTCTAATGAGAATATCATACAGATTGTACGACAGAATGTGCAGACAGTGGTAATGAAATAGCCGAAGGATAGAAGTTTTTATAACATAGATATCTCAGCTACCATCGCTCTTTTAATGTGCAGCCTTATCCCGAGTCCGTAAACTAGACTTATTTGCAGGGGTGTGCTTCACTATATTTGAATTAACACCACTTTATGATCTACCGACAGTGTTGTCATATAACTTTCAGTTTGCAGCTCACATTAAGCAACAACGAAAAACACAGATATAGTTGTACCGAACAGGTACTGAGTTATGCTAAAAGCAACATTCCTCACAAAGAAATGACAGGAAAAAAGCAGAGTGAAACGAAAAGTTTCCTATTGCAGAGATTTTCTGAGTTGAGCATCTCTCAGTTATCTGGATTACCTCCTCAAGAGGTCAGGTTTAACTGAAGAGATTCTATCCGAGATTCATCCGAGATTCTATCAAACCACATGGCACAGCCCTCAAGATATCTTTTTTAGATTAGTTGACGGACTAACTTCCGAGACAATGGATGAGAAGAGGTATGCTCGATGGACCTAAGCTTACTTTGGATGCCTAAATAAATGATCACCTAAAATAGCTGAGGAAAATTGAAAGCAATAATGCCCTTCAGAGGCCACATCTTCAAAAGCTTAGAAAAAGCATTTCCCCGTGGTTTTTCATTCATTCTATATAGTGTAGACAAAAAGTACTTTCACGTATAAAAGTCGTTACAAATGCTCTATTGGCGTCAACTCAAGAATGTCATTTAACTTTGACTTGAATTTACTCTCGTTTATCTTCACTACCACATCAATAAGTAACGAATTTCAAAGGTTTGTGGCCCTCTAAAGTGAACGATGTACTAGCAGCAGATCGATTGAATGCATTTTTAATAACGTTACTTCATGTCCGCGCACATGACAAGGTCTCCGAGGCGGAACTTTAGTCTGCTGCTCTGGTCCAAGGTAACCCTGGATAGTGCAGTGGAGGTAGACGAGACGGTCAGGAATTGGCCGACAGGTTTCTGGAAACAGAGCATTTGCTTCTAGAAGTCCTTCGTAGACTGTCCCACATAGTTCTGCAACGAGACCGGAAGCGGGTTCTCTGTATTCCTCAGCTTAGCCGATATTCGGACACGCAGCCGCATGGCTATACTCCAGTTTAGGAGGCACATAGGAAGTATACGGGATACTGAAGGCGTCATATGATAGTTCCCCAAATGAATGACAAGCTGTTCCAAGGATACCCCTGTCGGAGGTCAATACTCTGTCTGAGTGATCTCTGATTTTCAGGAAGGCAGACACCACAACCCTACACTGCGTTAATAGACTGCTGTCTTCAGCATAGTCCCCCAGGAGGATGCAGCCTAGCAGTGACTGTGCTTTTTCTATGTGCATTTAGGCATACTCTCCTAGACTTATCGGAATGGTCCGTGAGTTGGACCGACCGCCAAGGCACGAGCTCATTTGAGTACAGCAAACATAGTGGTCTAAAAAAGAACGGAAGATACTTGATGCACGCCAGAAACAAGTATTTTTGGTGTGCCAATCCCTTAGAAAAGCCACCGGAGACAAGGTAACCCCTAGATAGGGTTCCGGAAGCTTTAATTGTAAATCCCTACCCTCCAAGAAAGTCCTTAATCAGTCGTACCAAGGGCCTTATAGTTTCTAAAGGTCGGAGCTCCTGGAAAAGACAGTCATGTGGAAAGCTCTCAAAGGCCTTACTGAAATCCATGAAGTCAACGTATTTGGGATGCCCTATATCCTTTGCTTCTGTCTAGTACTGTCAACTCAAGAGGAGGTTGGGAAGGCAAGAGTGGGCTTTGAGAAAACCCTACTGTACATGACGGAACAGGTAGTGCTGATCTAGTAGGTCTTGAAACCGTCTGATTATAAATCGCCGCATTTGTTCGCAGATGGTACAGACAAGGTTTACCGGACGGTAACTGACATCCGCAGTCTTATCTCCGTCCTTGAATATCGCTGCTTCAATGTCTTGTTTTCATGTATCCTGAGATTTTCCGGGTGTTAGTAAGATGTTGATCAACTTGGTGATTGGGAATGAGAGCGCATCAGTAAGTTCGTGAAATACCAACGGATGGATTCCTTCCGGGAAGGTGGATTGTTTAGGAGTGGGAGATTTCAGTTGTCTCGTAACCTCGTTTACTTCAAATAAAGAAACGTGATTATGTGCTGAAATAAGGACGAAAGAGGCGACCAAGATTATTCCTGTGCAGCCAGCAGGGGGATACTGATGTTCTGTTACATCGACATTATTTTTAATTCAATAAACAAGTACCTCTTTCTCTGGTGGCATTTACAGGCAGGGTTTCATACTCGTGCATCTTTCTAGCCTCCTTCAAATCTGTCCCGTTTTTTCCTCGAGAGAAAACACTGATTTTGGATCTGACTGTGGACATCACAACCTGTTGCAGTTGATTAATAACATTTCCAAACTCGATTATTTTTGCAGAGTAAACACTGGAGCTCTTTGTTAAACCAAGGAGACCCTTGAGCGTAAGATCATTGTCGGTGGGATAGGGCAACACGCTTATCCAGTTGACAAATTCCTTCCCGGATAGCACTTTAGGCCAGATTCATATTATCTGGATCCTCGTGCACCCAGGTCATATCCTGTATAGTTTCCCTTATGTCTTCAAAGGGTACGCCCCAAAAGTTCGGTTAGCAGTGTGGTCTCTGTGGAATCTGGGTGCTTCATTTCCGGCGTATATTCAAAACAGCATGGTTGCTGGAACCAAAAATGGGTAGGGGAGATAAAACCAAGTTCAAAAAAGACCTCTTGTCTAGAAACCGAGCTGGCTCATGCAAGTACTGGTATAAAGCAAGATAAAACTGTTGCATTTAAAAGTCAGGAGAAGCTTTCCGCTTCCGTAGAGTAGCTGTTAATGGCCCACTAAATAGGTGGCGCGCTGAACGCACTGATGACCAGGCATTCTCCATCGGTCGCCCAGAGTGGAAGGAAATCCAAGGTATTCAAAGGTTCTACGCCTGACGTTCTGTAAAAAATCTGGCAATGCGTAACCGCAGCTAGTTAGTTTCACCTTGCACCAAAGGGCATCTCAGTATCCCTACGGGTCCGCGTATCGATAAAGGATATGTGCTCAAATACCGTTTCTACCATATATCTTTACAACGTGGCCACATCTAGACCGAGCGTGGTTTAAACGAAACTTTTGGTAACCCGGTAGCGACAAGTCGATGTCACTCAGCCAAGTGTTAATGAGAGCTGTAACCATAGGTCTTTTGCTCATAATAAGCCCTTATTATTGTTCTCATTTGTTCAACGGCCTATGGAAGCTGCTTAGAAACACTTCTACTGTCCGTCCATTCACAATCCACGGTCTAGGCTGCTGAAAACTGGGTTTTCTCGGACCGGAGCTGCTGGTATCGTTATTATTGGCGGTGGCCACCTCAGACTTTAACTCCTTATCGCGTAAAAATTTTGTATATGCAGGTGTTTCCCACCTTCTTCTCGACATTCTCGAATTTCTGTTAAAGATTCCTTTAATTTCTGATGGTCTTTCGGATAGACGTCAATTATTAGTTTGATGGCCTCCACTTTAAGAAGCAGCGATCACCGTAAAATTTCATGTTCCCGTTTGAAAGAAGCAAAAACAACCTTCGGAAGTTGAGATTCTCCAGATTTACGTGTCTTGGCTCCCGGAATTTTTGTCGCTGGACATTTGGTCCCTGGACACCTGGCAGCCGAAATTTGTTCGAACATTTCGATGATTGAATTACAGTATATTCACTCAAGTTTGTCAAAAGTTGCGCCATCAGAAAGTAGCAGAAACCCAATCCCAAATCTTTTTTTCCATCGGTTTTCAACCTTGAAATGTAGTGCCCTCAAAATGTCACGGTCTGTATAACGTTCCCATTATCGGCCAAACCAACTTCAGTCTCTCAAAGGCGGCATCCGATTGGCGAAGGCTGTTCTCATTCGTGACTGGTTAAAACTAGTGATCTATTTGACTAATCGATTCAGGGTCGACCACTTATGAATCAAAATTATCTCAATTCATACAGCAAGTGCTCTTCGTTGCTAGAAGAGCAGATTTACTGAAATATGACACGAAATAAATAACTGAAAAAATGGAATGGAGGATCATGAATAAGCCCGTCTAGGCCCAACGGTGACATGAAATAAAAGTGGTAGCCATATCACCACTTGTAAATGCGTACGTAAATATTATACTTGTTTGTCCATGGAAACATTTTATCAATCCGATGCTCGCGGATGCATATTATATAGAGGAAATTAAAAGTTTGAAAACAAGTTCTTTAGGTAGTATTATTATTGCTGAGCTCCTTTTTTGTACTACACTTCTATAGAATGAGAGACATACAACCGAGGCAAATATCTTTGCATGTATCACGAACAATATGAAAATATTCGCTCTACAACAGAGCTGATTATTTCCGGGTTAGAGGGAAACGAATAAGAGAGCAGAAGGTTGTTTTGTTACCTAATTGGGTTTGAACGAGTTGAGAGTTTATTATTTTTCCGGTGAACAACCCGTGTTAGACATTCTCTATCAACCAGACGATAGCAGTTTTCTCCAGCCTTAGGATGGCAACTTAGGGCCTCTGGAATGTTCATTCAAGGCAGCTGGTGGTTAAGACAAGGTCGGTAATGAATCCTGTTATGCCCGCCGCACCTAATCGTTAAGGTGAGTCATTTTGTTCACATTACTGAGGTAGTCAAGTCGATCAAGTGTCTATCACCTCAAAAAGGACAAAGGCTTGAAATCCAGATTCGCCGGCCGCTGTTATGGTAGACTGCACTTTGCCACTTTAGTTGACCTTAATTTCAAGCCTTCGGCTTTAGGAATTCCGGTGTGAAGCTGTTGTGAGGTCACAAAGGTCAAAAGTATTTGACTGTGATGAGTTTGCACTTTGTATCTTCGAAACCAGATCAAATGGCAAAGCATAACAGCGAAGCGCAAGCCTTTTCGCTTACCGATTCGTAATCAATGTATGCCTTTATAACTCGGGATTGCCAGGTACTAACTATAGGTCCCGAGAATGGCCAAGTAAACAGGCTACGCTTAATCCACTTTCTGAGGGTGCAACATTTGACAGACCTGAGTGAATATAGTATAATTCAACCATCGAAATGTTCGACCAAATGTCCGTTCGACCAAACGTCCGGCTACCAAGAATCCAGCTACCAAATGTCCGGACAAGACGTATCTTATCTGAAAGAAAATCGACTTTTACGACCCAGTTTCTTCACCCACGGTGAATGGATTTTCGAATATAATTGAGGCGTTTTTGAGGGTTTGACACATTTGCTTCCGGGATGTTGACTGTCAGCATACGTTGAGCTCGGGGAGGTGATGATCTCTTCTGACCCGAAGCCATTCTTATCCATGAGTCTTTTACTCCGGATATGTTGTCGTCTCAGAGACAGACGGTAAAGCAGAGCCCCATGTGACGGTAACAGTCATGGCTGCCATACCCCGGGGTCGATAAATTCGCTTTCTTCTGGTTATCACTCATTTGATTGACATTTTCATTAGCATCAGATGCAGCCGGACTGGTGGCAACTTCCGAAAATGGTGATGCGGTCAGATTTGTCGATTCTTATGAGGATGCAAGAACCGAGGTCGTAGGCAGCAGCTTCGTCGTGGAATTCACGCTAAGTGATAACTTAGCCTCCGGAAGGTTGAAAATTCTATTGAAAGAGGTAGCACAAATTGTTCTCAGGCCTATCGCCAATTATATCTACGTTTTTATCATATTTTTTATTAATGGATGTTGCACCCTTCGTGTCCTTAGGCATAAAATACATAGTATCCTCGAGCGAGACACATATACTTGAGACGTATGATTGCCAAAGGACATTTAAGCAATGAAGAACGGAATTCCATATGCGTAGTGGTGCATTTTAAGTGCAATCAACTACCACAATGATCATACCGGGAACATTTTGGCCCGGCGGCCCACAGGCATGGAGCAAACCAAGCAGGCACTTTTCTCTTTTGAGGCTTTTTAAGAAGCCATCCTGTTTTGACAATTCACTGAAGTCATACACTATCTAAAAATAGTTCTTCGAAAGCGTCGTACGTAAACCAGACCAAAATTTAAAAATCTAGACTGTCTCCACTCATTTACTTCCATGACCACTCGATGGATATGTGAACTTTTGAGACCAGTACGGCTGAAACTCACGAAGGGCGGGCTTTTCGGCACAATCCAGTTTATCAAAGTTATGGAAACGTGAAATAATGGAAGGAAAGCATTTTCTCCCGTTGGATTTCGTCTCCGTGTTTATCAGTTTACCTCCCTGAAACTATCAGCCTAGTTTGTAAAATAAATGATGAAGAAGTGGTAGGCTTAGGAATTCCATCCAGGAAAAGCAAATGAGTGATCTCGCGCTGCCCCTTCAAAGCATAGTTATTCTCGATAGCATTCATTATTTTCCGAAGGATAAAGAAGCTAAATTTCATCCGTGAAGCCACTGCTTGTCGATACTCAATGTGAAAACCTGAAGTACAAACGTAGCACACGTTATTATAAGCCGGCTTGACTCCTGCTAGCAACGTGTGGGTGTTTTGCAATTGACCCAACAATCGATCTATAGGACCTTCTACGTGGACTGAACAAGACATACCCACCAATGAAGCTTACCACTGGAATGGAATAACGAGGTTGTCTATCGTTTTTCCTTACTCATCCGACCGAACTTCTCGATGAATCAATAAGGAGAAAGAACTAGCGACCGGTACACGTTGTTCTGCCTTCACATGACACTTGGTTACAGAGGCTATTTGATACTCTGCTATGTGCTTAGTGTAAGACATATATGCACAACAAATACTCGAGAAGCTCAACTGTCCAGTATAAGGAAAATGACGAACTTTCTGATGAACTGAGTGAGAGAAACTTTAACTAACAGATCAAGCCAGTAAAAAAGCCACTTCTGACGGCAAAGTTCTGCTCAGCGCACTCTCTGTTGAAGGGGAAATCACAGTTGAAAAAATCAGTAGTGCGCGTGGAGTGCACCTTTTTGAATGCGACCAACGTGGGTAAGAGTATTCTAGCCATCTTCTGAAATCTGATATGGAAAATGTGAAAAGCTGCCTCATAGACTTTTTTCAGGTTACTTATGAATAACCCTTCACTTCCAACTCCTCCTTTACTTCATTCTCTCTTACCGTGAACTGCAAGATCCAACACGGTCCCATGGTGAAACAGGTGGACCGCCTTGGCCTTGAGTTTGCTAAACACATACAGAAATCATGGTTCTGATGGTTGTTCACCAATTTTCACTGAAGGAATATGCACCTAAACCTGCTCAGTCCCCTTTTTGGTGGTATTTTTCACACTACTACAAGTCCGTTCATGTCTTTTCATTCTAACTGGGGCGATTCTTCTAACCCTGGTAACTGAAGCCCCACCTCCCTCACTTCTATTGTTTTCAAAGTTATGGAATTCACTGTCGCTGGTTAGATTCGCTTAATTTGGGTTTCGATGCTCTGTTGAGTCACCACCGATAAGGTTTTCATCGGCATACATAATGTCAACCTTTTTTCGTGCATGTCTCACGTCTGGTATTCATCGTTCAATTCCAACAACCAATCTCAGGTCCTCTATTCGTGTCCAAAACCTGTAACCGAGTCTAGAAAAACGAGCTCCGAAAAAAACTTCCGGTATGTTGAGTCAGCATCGGTTTCACTTTGTGGATCAGTAACTTTCTGAGGGAACTTCTACTTTTCGTAATTATTGGCAGTTACCCCTTCACTGCTTTCTCGATGGAGTCCGGTGTCTCTCAAGGTTCCATGCTTTCCACACTTCGTTCCTCATTTTCATCAATAAGTTTTTGTCTAAGACCTAAAACCTCATTCCCATACCCGACGATGCAGACTCACTTTACCGATTTAACTAGCACTTTCCTCCCTTGTATCTTTAGCCTTGACACCTCACGGTCTCTAAGCTCCATGTGTGTCATAACCTGGAACTGGAACATCATCGCTGTCTAGGAAGTCAGAAATCGAATCACTCTCAAGACCTTCTAAGTCCTCTCGACCAAGTATTTTCTGCGTGAGCACGTCATTATTCTATCGGAACCGAGTTCGGTTCGGAATGTATCGAGAAAACGATGCGTCCTGTGATATGCTACATGTAAACATTTGAAGTTGAATGATGCACCCCTATCGAAAATGATGATAGTCCGCAGACCTTTTCGTTATTTCTCGTTTGGTTGACTGTCCGTTTGGACTCCAAGTCTCGTTATTGCCGGCGGTACTGATGAGTAAACCTCTTAAGGATCTTAACAACTAGTTGATCTCAGACTATCCCACCACCACTGATGGAACGAAGCCCCCGTTCTTCCACATTTACAACCTATTCACCCACGCATTACTTGACTCCGAATGGCTTTGGATTATTATTCCAGGATCATTCCCGGGGGAAGCTGGTCATGCGAAAGGTTACGAGCCGTCACCAAAAAATCGGCTGACTACCATCATTTCCATCAAAGCTGTTACCTAGAATAAAACGCTTACATGTGACCCCATCTGTCAACTTTGATAACAATTCACGCAGGTCCACTTCGTCTGGAGTACTCCTGGAACTCCAGTTTCTCCGCCCTTGTTTCTAAAATCACCTCACACACTTCAGAAAGAATCTCGTGTTTATTCTGTCAAAGGCTCTTCTTGATCCGTCAGAAATTCATAACCTGCCGCACTGAGCCATAACTCATCCTCAAATACAGCAGCTACTTTTGGGGTTGGGGAAATTCTCGTCTGCCTTTCTCTTCTGGATCATGTAAAACGTAGTAATTCGCCTTACTGCTGATCCATCCTCCCATCTTAAGTTCTTCAAGTCCTCTTTCACCGTCGACTGGTTGTCCCTCTCCTCTACCGGTAGTTTACTGTATTCTACACTTCTAAATTAACTTATCCCGTCTCCTCTTCAGGAGCTTATCCTTGTGAATCCCATTCACAAACAAGGAGATGTCCACACCAGTTATCTCTAAAACTTATGGATTGGCGTCACTAAAATAACCATTCTTCCTCAGAACAGCCAAAATGTAGAGCGACTTACGACCTCCCGGTTTTCCCCTCTGTAAACTTTCTCTCTTGAATCACAGAATCAATAAACTGTCCCTATTTTGAATAGTCCTCCGCTTCTATTGAACTACTGGAGTCAAAACTTTTACTCCGTGATAAGTTTTTCGTGCAGTAAAAACGTGTACTCGTTCCCTTTGCATTAGTCAGATAGCATAACAGTGAACAAAAAACGTATCAAAATCACCAGTCATGTTGGCTTAGACTCAGAGTCGGTTCAACTTCGATGGTGGGTCACTCGGTGAAAACTGGACCCGCGATCGAAGTCCCGTGCGCCGTTGCCATTATCTACCAGGTATTTAGATGTCGGTTGCTAGCACCTGCGAAAGGATAATTGGTATTCGGCCCCCGGAAAACAGAGCAGCACGTGACATGAGTACTAGTGAGAACACTCCAACCCACTTGACTGAAAGATCATTAGGTCACGCATAGGCGCGGCAAGTGTTCCTTGACACGGGTTGTTTTATCTATCAGCAAACATCATTTCATTTGAACCGATTACACTAATTCTAGCTCCATGACATTCTTCTACTCTAATATGAGTGTAATTGCATTGATTTTTAAAATGTTATGTGTTATCGGTAGAGATTTTAATGGGCTGACTTTTCGGTTACTTCGAGTAACCATTTTCAACTGCATTGACTTTGGCATTCTATAACTGAAACTCGTAGTCCGATTGCACGTAATTAGTACGATCAGTAAAATGAGACATTTTAAGGTTGTTCAGCTAACACGGTATTTTGTTGTATTGTCTTATGATCTAGCGTTTGTAGGCAAAGCACACTCTATTCAGTCCATCTAGGGGATGACGAAAACGGTACAAACATTCAACACAAAGTTTTAGGTCCCCGGGTCTTATTCTTTTGTTGTTGTCAAGCTGGGACATGTTTAATAAGAAGTCTAGCTACTGGGTTGAAGTAATTGGCCACACGGACAAAAAAATAAAGCATCAGTCATCAGTAATCTAGGTATGCAGTACAATTAAGATCAACGCGTAGAGATGGAAGGAGGGATAGTACAGGATGACATCGATTTACTACGACACCGTTCAGATCCAATTACTGACTACTGGTTCAGCGGTTTTTAGGAATTTTCAATTCGGCAGTCGTGTGCTTAATTCTTAATTAAAAAAAAACTGACACAACTTTTCTGATTTTCACCAAAGCCATTCCATTTTTGCTGGCTTATTAAAGATGGGTCCTAGGGAAATTCGACTGGAAACTCCGAGAAACAGTTCTACTTATTTAATCCCTTTAAATCATTTCAGCAGAACAAACTCTAAGAACCTCACAAGGAGCATTCGCGTGAGGTCGTCGTGGAACTCAGATTTTTTCTTTCTTTCTTCCACTTATTGTATTATCACTACCAACACTTCCTACAATCCAATTTCCGACTCATTCCTTAACGGAGTTATCAGGTACCTCGTTTCAAGTGAGAGGTAGTCGATTTCCAATACAAACCACGCTATTAAGGAATGAGTTGGAAGTTGGATTGTAGGAAGTGTTGGTAGTGATAATACAATAAGTGGAAGAAAGAAAGAAAAAATCTGAGTTCCACGACGATCTCACGTGAATGCTCCTTGTGAGGTTCTTAGAGTTTGTTCTACTGAAATGATTTAAAGGGATTAAATAAGTAGAACTGTTTCCCGGAGTTTCCAGTCGAATTTCCCTAGGACCCATCTTTGATAAGCCAGCAAAAATGGAATAGCTTTGGTGAAAATCAGAAAAGTTGTGTCAGTTTTTTTTTAAATTAAGAATTAAGCACACGACTGCCGAATTGAAAATTCCTAAAAACCGCTGAACCAGTAGTCAGTAATTGGATCTGAACGGTGTCGTAGTAAATCGATGTCATCCTGTACTATCCCTCCTTCCATCTCTACGCGTTGATCTTAATTGTACTGCATACCTAGATTACTGATGACTGATGCTTTATTTTTTTGTCCGTGTGGCCAATTACTTCAACCCAGTAGCTAGACTTGTTATTGGGCAAATCCAACCTTGCTTCGGTTTCTTCTGGGCCAGCTTTCCTAAGGAATACGAGAGTAGCTCATATTAGTCTATCTAAATAGCATGTACTTCATATTGGTGCTAAATGAAAGCGGAAATTTTACTGGGAACGGGCAAAGAAAACGGTCGATATCATGCGTTGTTTATCTGTCTTTACTAAGAATGAGATTGTTTCGCTGGGCAGTTCACATTTCGTTTATAGACTCTATAGATTTGTGTCAAAGTATTTCCATTCAGTAGTATTTCTGACAAGCAATGTATCTATGACTTCCTTTTTCTATAGTGTACCTACATCACATAGGTTTTTTCAGTGTGAAACTGAAAACTGTTATTTGCTCAGCACTAAAATGCATTATGAGAATGCTCTTAGTTGACTGCTGTATACTCACCAGTTTTGAGACCGTGAAAAGAAACTAATCATATCTAGGCAAATATTCCAGGTTTGACTCTCACCATATTCAATTGTAGAGAAGTTTAAATTGGTCTCCTTGTTACTGAACCATCTGTACATTGGATCTCACAAACATTTGCCGCGACCTAGTGAAATCATGAATGACCTACTCGTCCACTGTATCACAACATGATATCACAAGGCACGTTGGACATTCTGTTGTAGGATTCGGGGTGATAGTACGCATACCCTTACTCCCAACCTTAGTAAACGCCTACCAACATCTACTCGATTGGATTACATGCATTTATTTCCTTTTACTAAGTCTTATAAATCTCCGGTGGTTCAGTGTCCCGCTCGATTCCTCACCAACCCACATAACATTGCCATCGACTTTCTTAGCTGCTGCGTTGAACACACGGTCTTATGGATGCTTTTCGAATTCCAGTGGTTATATGGCGGATAAAAGTTAACCCACGGGCTTATGTAGCATAAACTTGGCTTGACTTGAGGTTGACAACCAACCGATGACCAGCCGACTCACCAAAATAAGGATCTTTTAGTAAACGTACGGAGGGAATTCATCATGGGGAATAATTCATCTTGCAGTATCAAACCTTGACTCTCCACTGAAGCACCGTGAATTTGTCTCATCCCTGTCAGCAATCATCAACGATACATATTTACCGAGGACCAAGTGGGACTCGAGGCCGGCGTGCACAGTCTTAAGTCCTGCTCGCACGATGGCCCGGAACAATTTGATTCACGTGATCTAACAAAAAGTGCATGCCGGTGCTGAAGATCAACAAGTCGTCATTCGAACAACGGCCGAGCAAAGTAGATATCGAACGCTTAGGTGTGGCCCAAGGGGGGAAAAAGCTTTACAAGTGCATCCTTCTGCAAAATATGTCAGGTAATAGTTCGTCTGTTAGACCAAACGCCTTCGGACTACGGTATAATGGTCAGAATGAAACTAGGAAATATCATTGTGTTCGAAATATAAAACCGACGATAATTTAGCACCCATATGATGGCACTGTGTTTCACACTTTTCCAATACCTATGCTTCTTTAGGTAAGTGTTAGATGTTAGGTAACACAGCATCGCCGGGAAACATAGTGGTCATTCGACGTTTCGGTTACTGAGGGTACCCTTTCTCGAGAGCAGCTTGCATTCTGTTGTAAACTGGTTTTATTTCAGCTCACTACGCCCAGTCCAAGAGAATTCAACGCGCTGTTTTTCTCTCCCGTGTCCACTATTGTTGTCTTTCGCGTACACTACTCCCTAGTAGTATATGACGTACTCCTCCGCACAGATAACCTAAAAATCTCAAATCTCGACCTTTTTAATTAGTAGATATTACGAATATTTACCTTGCTTATTGGTCACTGGGGGAATCAGTCAATGTTTGTCTGAAGGGCTGTTCAAAGCCAATGACGGCTGGACACTATTTCATGTAGAAGTAAAACGTTGAGAACTAGTCTGCAACGGCTCACCGGTTAGTATATAACCCACGATTATGCACACCGTCTGGAACTCGGTGGCTATGCGCCTATGTTGGTTCCTTACAGACAGGATGAAACAGCTATAGTGCTTCCAAGCAGTGGTGAGTTGAACGTTCATAATATGAGGATCATGCAGTAAGCAAACTGAATCCAATACTTATGGGATTACAGCATGACGTTCCGTAGGCATTGTCCCAATTACACAGACTATGCAAAATCGAACTGACTATATGGTTCCTCCGTAAACAGGTCTTTTTCTGATTAACTTTTTCGACTGAACAAGGTGGCTCTACCAATTGTGCATTGGATACCTGGATCAGACATTAACGGATCTTACGAGAATGTTCTCGACGCACTGGTCCAAATAGGGAGCAACACAACTCTGCTCGTCAACAGTATCCTGTACTTGATTTCTATGGCTTGGTTCAACTACTGCGGCTTTGAAATTGCAAGGACTCTTAGCAGTGAGTTTAATCAATGATTTGGTGCTTTTTCCTCTCGTGGTTCTTCTTGGCAACGGTAGTCACAAAACAGAACGAATAAACAACTTCCAACTATGTCGTACCTATTTTATCTTCCTTTCCTCCCGTGATTTCATTCATTTATAGCGGTTCACCGAACCTTGATCGATGCACTGCGTACCGCGTTTGTCTGGATTACGGGACTGATTCTGTACTACGCGGTCGGACAGCAATTCGGTGAACCATTCAGCGCCGGCTGGGGTCTTATTGAAAGTAAGCATCCTATTAGATCAGACTTGCTCTCTGTTCGTCTGATCATGGAAAGTGAAACAGTTAAAATAGCAAAATGTGGATTGCAGAAGTGCTCAAAACTTTGAACCTTGTATTTTTTGTTTCTCATATTTACGATACAGTCCTGATTATTTGATGTATTTGGACTTAGATTTGAATACTCTGTCATTCCTGACTGAAGATGTAGGAACGAAGTTCACAATTATCGTTTACAAGTACTGAAGGACTTAGCACCAACCCCAGGTCCGATTAGACTACGCATTGTGTGGTACATCATAGGACTGGCGAAAAATAGAATACGACAGTTCCATAGATGAGTTTGATCGACCAAGTGAATTGGTCTTTTCAGGTCGATGAATTAGTTTCCTATGTTAAATTCGTAGCAACAAGTTTGGACCATTTTAAGTACGAGAGATCACTCTCTGTTGACGAAGCAAATTCTTAAAAGGTTAGAAAATAACTTTGTCTTCTAAAATGTCTCACTACCTTTAGTGAGAAGACATTTTGACTTCGGAGTATCGTTATTTATTTGTACAAAAAAGTCTGCTTGTATGTGATTCACGGTGGCCGTAGCCAACGGTGGCCCGCACACGTATCAGTTTATCTGTTATTCTCAGTTACCTTTTCTGATTGGTGAGTCTGGTAACAAACAGCTGGTTGACTCGGCCCAGTTTACGGGTGGCTTTCGATTGATTCTTCGGTCCGATCCGTTTGCTCCAGTTTTGTCCTCGATTCGGGACAGGCGAAGATGTGTAGGCTACTCATCAAACAATTGTCTGTTAAACGAGCCGAGACGTCTATCAGAATGGTGTGAGTCCGTTCCCTCACGCTATACATTCTCGGGATTAGTTTACCGAACGAATTTTGTGTTCCCTGTGAAAATTAAAGCAAGTGCTCTAGTTATTAAGGCTTGTATTTGTTAGTTCGTCTTCTAGCTAAAATATCACGATTTACGCCATACATTGAATCAGGAAAAGAATGAGAATTTGAGTGGGGCGGATAACGCAATCTCCTGTCATGTTCAAGTGCATGTGTAACTTTAAGCTTACTCTTCACATATTAGTTGTGTGGAAAGAGATGTTGTACCGTTATAGGCGGAAAACCACCAGAGACAAACAGATAGAGAGAAGGAAAGTGACTGTCTGGTGCTGATCTGGTTGGTTTAGAGCGTCTGCTTATTACCTTGGAGGTCAGAGGTTCAAATCCCGTCCATCACCGGTTACTTTGGTGGTAGACAGCAGCCCACTGTTGTCAGGCTCGTCACCACCACCGATATATTGACGTGACTACCTCCGAAGACATTTTTAGTGGCCACTATTTGTAAAATATGACTCATCAGGCAGCCTAAACGTTCGTCTCATCATTGGAAACCATGGAAGCACAGTACAGCTGTTTCATCCTTGTTAGGAATTATCGGTATTGCGTTGAAGCTGCATGATCAATCATAGTGCACAAATCTAATCCACTCCTCAATTATTTATTCAATAGACAGCCTACTCATGAGTAGCATGATTATAAAGGCATATAAAGCATCTTGGTGCCCCAAAGTGGTGAACTTGTTCTCTCCTATTGGTCACGAACTAAAATTCCTTTCAGTCGTTTAGCTTGTTTAATTTAGAGTTGCAGTTGACTCAACAACGTGTACCCACACATCGTGGGTGAACGGCGCCGGCAGAATTAGAGGTCCTTCAGATCAGGTTGGGCCTGGTGCAGGTGTGAGGCTCAAACACAGTAAAGTTGAGGTTACGCCCAGATGGACTAGTGTTTTATTAAATGGCGTAGATTTGGTGACGATCCACTCAAACAAGCGAACCTTATCTGTCAAAGCGTACATGGTTAGACTTTCTGTTCCACACACTGAACTTGTTCTGTTTTGGAAAAGCCTAAGACACCCCATTCCGATTGGGTGGTCCTTTGTTTGCACGTGAGTATTACTTATGATAAAACGGACTGATTCCAAGTAGCCTTTCGATTTTAGTAATACCCCCAAGAATACTTGATTTTATCTTTGGTGATATTCTGGGTCACTGAAAGAAGCCATGAGTGCAAATCAATTTCGATCTATGAGAGCACATATTGCAATTGGACAGTCCCAGTCATTGGACCTGTTAGCTTATCATTTGCAAAGGGGTGAAAGCATCGACGCGACAGTAGTGTTGCGATTTAGTTAGTTCTGCTATTTTAACATGGTCGAAGTTCACTTCAAAAGCCATTAAATCACGTAGTAAAAATACGAAAATCCTACTCAGTTTCTGTTTCGGGTGTGATCATTCTCTCACTATGGTACCAATGTATGTTCATGTAACAGCTCCATCATTGACACGGTTTTAGGGCAACTAGGACAACCGCTCTCAAACGGGGCTTGTTACTGAACTACTAGTTAGACAGAAGTGGCAAATCTAGTCCTTTCCATTTTACCGTCTATTACGACCTTAAAACTGAGCATAAAGCATACGAGTCACATCACTATGCGTCAGCTTAGTTCAGTTTATTCAATAACTAACCTCGCACTTTTGTGCTTTGGTTTCGGTTGCTATCTTCCAGAATCGTCCAGTAAGGGGCAGAAAGAATAAAAGCATAAAATAAAAAGTCCAAAAATCAAAGTAAAAAGTGGAAATCACGAAGACAAAGAAAGATTCCAAACACTATGCCACTGGCCGTGACATCTAGCCATATCACTTGCTGTTTCCAGCCACCGGGTAGGCTGGTCGACTGGACCCTAACCCAGAAGTCTAACATACCCTGCTTGGCCAAGTCCACTGGTCGAGGTTTTCATTCCTTTCAGCCTTGGCATGGAATGACCACCTCGACCTGCCTCAGAGAAATGTGTACTCCAAGGAAGTCTATCGGTGCGCATGCGTAACACACTTCCCAGTCATACTAACCTGTTTAGATTCAACACTTGACCCACAGACTGACCTCTAGTTTAGCACTGCTAATACGGTGTTCCCACCATATTCAGGAAATACTACGGGGACATCGATGCTCAAACACCGACAGTCTTCGCTTATCTTCTACCCTTTATAGGCATGCTTCTGAGCCGTACAAAAGAAGCGATCTAACTGCCGCACTGTACATTCGACTGTTAACAGACAATCAGATGTCACAACAGTGCCAGCGCCACGGATGACTGAGGTTAGAAAAAGCCAAACGTGCCTTCTGTATACACGGTGGTACTTCATCCGATATCTGATCACCTGGTGAGATGTAACTTCCACCTAACGAAACATATCTGCTTCAGCTAGAGTTTCCCCTGCCAATACATGGTTTGGTATGGCGTCAACCCACTTCTGCAGCAGCATCTTACACTTTGAAGATGCAAAACGCATACCGAACATCGCTACACTGTTGTTTAGCTTATTTAGGAAGACTTTCAACTCATCTGGATCTTCATTCTGAAGAACAATATCGTCCGCATATTCTAAGTCAGACAGTTGACTGCCTGAGGAAAGATCGACACGTCTATTCTTACTCGAGGATAGGGCTATTTCAAGAATCAATTCAATTACAAAATTAAAGAGGAAGGGTGACAGAGGGCAACCCTGACGAATACGACTTCTTGTGGTGAACTCGGGTGAAAGATCGCCGTAAGCACGACCTCGGCTTCGGCAGTTTGCATACATGCATTGAAAAATAGAAATATTTTTTTGGCATACCTTTCAGTAAGATACAGAGCCATAGAACTGTGAAGTGGACTGAATCGAACGCCGCCTTCAGATCAAGGAAAACAAAGATTGTGGGTCTACGGAAGGTGTGCTTGTGCTCTGAGATTTGTCGAAGTGTAAAGATATGATCGATACAACCCTTACCGGGTCTGAAACCGGCTCGATTCTCACACGTGCACCTTTCACTGGAACGGGATAATCGGCGAAGAACAATCGTGATGGGTGATTTGGAAGCGATACTTACCAAACTAATTCCTCTGTGGTTTACACAAGATCTGTCATCTTTCCTGTAAATCGGTACAGTCACTGATTCACATTGTTCCCTGAGAATCCGCTCACAATCCCAGATTACCCGGAGGAGTTCAGTTAACTCCAAAACCAAAGCTTCGCCTCCATCCTTAAGAAAATGATGGGGACAACCGATCAGGCCCAGCAACTTTGACCTTTTCAATTATTCTATCTCCCAGGTAACCTCCATTTCTGATGGATGAGTGTTACCCACCTGCATCGGTGCTCATGAAGGTATATGCGAAAGATCCACTATTGAAGGGGGAAAATGGAACAGTCCCCTAAATTACTCAGCCCAACAGTCCAGACGACATTCCTAAGAGTGAACCAGTGGGCCGTCGGATTCCTTGATCAACTCACTTACACCGGGTTTCCTTGGACCGGTACCTCTAATCAAACGGAAAAGGTTGGGAGTATTGCCAATAGATGCAGCCCTCTCGATTTGTCTACCTTTGTCAGTCCACCACTGCTCACGGTCATTTCTCAGGCCCCCAGTCAGTTGGCGCCTCAGGGATGTACACTCTTCATTGAATGTGACATCCAAAGGGACGGATCTGCATGCATCCAGCAGAGCAACTGATGTCAAAGATATCCATTTTTGGTGAGGCCTACTTGAGCTAGAGCCTTGTGTGGAATTGGAAGCTGTATATAATGCTTTTTTATCTGTTCTCAGTGTTCATCTGGGTCCTGGACATCCGGCTGCATCGATAACCATGTAGAGAGCTCTGTCTGAAAATCAGGTGGTCGGTTATGGTCCAGTAGAAACTTCACAGGACGGGTGGCCTTTACGCTGGTGCGACCACGGACAAGACGTAAACAGAAGTGAGCACTTATCAAGGTGTGATTTGAGTCCGCAGGCGTAAACCAAAATGAACGACTATCTTCAATTGATCCACGCCAGCGGTGACCAATGACAATATGGTCAATCTGAGTCCAACTTTGTGATGACGCGGGAGGACACCATGTGAGTCTATGCCGCTTCTCATGGCAGAAGTTCGTACTCGCCAGAAACAATCTGTGGTCAGAGAACAGCTGAACGAGATCATAGCCGTTATCAGCATGATCGGCTGGGATAGCAAATGGGCCTCCAATGTGCCTTTCGGAATCTCCCAAATGGTCAAATTGGGCGTTGAAATCCCCAGCAATGAAATCCACGTTTATTAAACGCACGCTTCGAAGCAGCTGGGACAAATCGTGACAGAGGAACTGCAGTCAGTGAGCGCACACATAGACACGGCGAACAAGCATCAACGCTTCAGTTTGTTGATGTTGACATGAACGGAACCGTCCAACCGAACACCACATAAACGACTCCTGACTGGGATCTAGTCTACCAGTACACGCTGAACTCTCACTCTCAAAGTAATCCCAAAGCTATCCTGACCACAAGCACTAGACACCGAATCACCCGATACAAGGAGAGTAAAAAGAGAGACCGAGGTTGTATCTGGGGTGCGAAGCGCGATCGCAGAAGTGGGGTCTTGTATACATGTTTCGGAGACACAGCATACATCTATTTTGAAAATGTCAAGAGTTTTAGCGAGAGCAGCCTGTTACCCTACCTGACATACAGTGTGGACAATAAAGGCAATGAAGTGAACATTTAAGCTCAAGGAGTGCATTCGATTTATACCCAACTCTTGAGCTAATGGTTTCTCCACAGCGGCAGTTACTCGTAGCATTCTGTGTCGATCTTAAATAAGGGGAGGGAAGATTGTTAGGGCTCTTTATAGGAATGATACTGGAGGTTTCTGGGCGGATCATACTTCGCGGATGCCCACACTGCAAAACGGATTTTTCTTCGGGATTCCTAACCGGAGCCCTTGACCCAAAAGTCTCACCCACAAGGCAGTGGGACGTTAACTCAACACCGGAAAGTGACCAGAGCACACGTGAGGGAACTTCTCCTGGTCTGTCACGTGAGACCTGATTGTTGCCTGCATTGTCTTCGCTGGTGTTTTGTTACCGATCCCCCTGTCGGATTCAGTCCTCAGTCCCGTGCACCCAATGAAGCAATTGGAACCTGGACCGGGCAGCATCCTTTGGGCTGCTGGCTGCCCAGCTTAGGTGGGCGGTAGATGTCCAATGAGGTGCGATGACTTCTCCCGCCGTCGAGAGAAATCCCAGGTACTCCACTCGTCCGTCCATCTACTGGAGGATTTCGGACCGGTAAGCTGTTTCCATGTTTATTCGCTGGTGTATCCTCTCCAGAGGCATAGCGAATAGAACCAGATGTTACCCATCAACTGGTTCAGAGACTGAACTTTGTCTGTTGTCTACCCATTAGCCTGTCAGGCATGACTGCATCTCCGGTTTAAGAAAGCCATCGTGCATAGCTCTAAGGGCCATGGAGGCCCCTCCAGTCATCACACCATACCAAGGTGCAGTCTCGTAGTGATGGAATCGATTTGCACAGCATCCGTTTCTCCAAATAAAATTCCGCGCAACCGTTCACCTAGAGTCTAGTTTAGTCCTATGGTTAACGCCAAACCAAAACAAGCTGAATTGTTGCACCTCCGAGTGGTTTCTTTTTCCTTAGGTACCCCATGACCAACCACAACAAACGTGCACATTGTCTCTTTCTGTTCACAGTTGAACATCATTTCTTCGTACGAATTGTTTACATCATTTCTCGTTCCTCTTCTTCAGAAACAGTTACATATAGTTGTTGACGATTTTAATCGAGGTATCATATACCCACTGTCCTCCTTCGGGTTAACAGACATCTGTAACGCACCTCCCCCACTCCAAGAGCGAGTTTTGTGTTGGATAAAATGACCATCAACCATCCATAGCTGCTATTCTTCAACTTGAATGCCCCTATTTTCTACCAGCAATCATATTGTGGTGATCTTGTGTTCTACTCGCACGCAATACGAGAAGTCCCACTTGGACCAATCACTGTTCATTTGTCCAGTGTACACTTCGATCATCGTTCATACACGACCAAATACCTCGTGCGTGTACGGCTCATCCTAGTGCAACCTTAGACGTTGATTATCGCGGTGCGCATGTCTCGCGCACATGATCTGCCTCCACATCTCGTGAGAAAGTTTGGCAAGTTTGTGCCTACTAACAACACCGTTCATGGATCCGTACCTATGTGCGTTTGTTTTCCCCTACATATTTTATGTCTGGAACAAAGCCCTACTTTATATACTAATGGACGAATATATTCCTGTAACAGTTCGTGTGTCTTATGATTTCATTTCGCGCAATTCGGTTGTTACATATAGTTTGCCTTATCTGAGACGAAAGACGTATTCACACATTACCCACAGTTTTTTAGCACAAATAAATAAGGTAAAAGTTTACGTTCTCAACTAATGGCCGCTCTCGAAGCCTTTGTCTGTGCTCCGTTTGCGGGATTCTCCTCTTTATTCAGCATAGTTACTGAACTTTTTAATGGTACTCTGGATGCCATGTCCCGTCTTGTTGCTCAGTCGAAGTCCTGGTGGTAAGGTGACCTTTCCAATAATAATGCTTCTCAGAAGACAAAAGGAATATACATACAAGTCTTGCTAATGTTTGGAAGTCAAGAAATACACTTATTCAAAACAGAGATAAAGCGCTTGGATGTCTCGCTCAGTACTTGAACAGGTACAACTCAAAGCCTCTTTGGTATTGTACAAAGCTTCTACGTGGTCGGGCGACTAAGTGTTGCAACGATGGTATTGAAGTAGACCACTTTAACTAAACTCTTATACACTCTTCAAATGACTGTCTTCCCTTATATTTTCGGTGTCATTGTAGATTTCGAGCCTTTCTCTACATCCGAAATATTCGAAATAATTCTTAAGTCTAAAGATGTGTCTTCTGTAGATCAAAATAGCCTCTTTCCTACAATTCTAAGGCATGGGTCTTCCCAACTTGCAAAACCTAAGACAACTTTGGAAAACGAATCCCAGTTTAGCTGTTCAGTCTCAGATTTGTGGCTACCAGCCACCATTCAGAATCTCAAGGTTCCCAATACTCCCAACACGGAAAATGATTTCGGCAGAAAACTTTCTCATCATCAACACTAAGACTGGTAAAAAGTCTATACTCAGTCGTCTTCAAAACACCTGAGTGTACCTCCCGACCCTTGTCAGTTTGACTATGAACCAAAACTTTCCGCTCTTAATACTGTAGCCTGTAGTCCTTGGTCCAATTCATTACTAAACCCTCAGACGATTCGGTATAATTTGTTCACTATGTATTGTTTGATTGTTTCACAGTCCTTCGTTTAGTATCCCGTCCTGTTCTTCAAAAGCTTGAAGCTTCCAATTATCCCCCACAAATTCTTGTCTGCCTCACTGACTATTCCCGCAACAGAGTGCAGAAAATAAAATATTCAAAATCACCGGTTGACAAATGTGGTATGCTGCAAGGTGCTGTGTTGTAGCCTTTCCATTTTTCCGTTATACTAGCAACCTGCCAGTATCTTTCCCACCTGAGTTACTAAATACGCGGACGGAAGTTGTTCTTTGTTTGGCGATCTCCGATCCCCGAAAACTTCAGTGAAATTTTATCTCAAACAGAACATTCTAAGCCCATTCACGTTCCTCATAATAAGCCCCTCTAATTGTCTTGAATATATTTTTAACATTTACCTTCTCTCATTCTCACACATTCACTAACTAACAATTCCAAATCTTTAGCTAGAGTGAGCTCTGTCGAGTACCTGGATGTTAACTTGGATAATAATAACATACGACAGACAACCCCCATTCATCGCTCAGTCGGAAAACCGCCACGTTTATCTTTTCATGCACAAAACCTCGCATAGTTTAGAGCATCGCAGTCAATTACTTGCATTTTCTTCATCCTAAATGATTCTCTTATCCTGTTTTACTGTTCACTTCCAATTGCCTCCGACATTCTGAAACAGGACGTCAAAAAACTGTACCGTGACTTGGTAATTATTAGTCGTGCCTCATCTACCCCAATCTGTATTCTTTTGGCTGAACTCATTGGTCAGCATATCGAGTATTGTTTAACTCTGGCCCACAAGATACTCCAGCGCTCCGTTCATCCGTTGTCATTCCCATTCACCCACCGGTTATTCATTCAGACAGCTTGCCTCTCGAAAAAATCTGCGCAAAAAAAACTCTTGCTTATCCTGTCTGGTTCGGGTCGAAGCCAGTGAAGAGTAATTAGGAAATCAGTTAGTTTACAAACTTTAAAATTAGCATGACTTCTTAATTTTTTACTTATCCCTGACATTGAACATTATCTTCTATTTGTGTGCACCCCTATCCCTGCCATTTGAGATGCCTATGCATAGTGTTGCCTATTTATTTGCATTCTGACTGAAATTTAGGCACACGGATTGCAATAGTCCTCAATGCAAATGGTACTAAACTGACACTGATATTTGCACTTTGTCGGTAGTTTTGAATACAAAGGCAGAACAGATGATAAAGTTCGAACAAATCATTGCCTGTTTCTCTCTTCTCTGTCTACAAACATTTTTCTCGGATCCAGTGTGTGGTTTCGCTCTGCTTCTCATTGGGACCATGATATACAATCAAGTGATGGATCTCTCCTTCATCCGCGGGTGTAACCGGCTCCCCGTTCAAGAGAATGTGACGATGACCAAGTTAAACTCACACCCGGATGATGCTGTTGTGTCAGAAAGCCCAGAGTATCTTACCGCTATATAGCTTTGCCCAATGGATGTACAATTGGGAAGTGCTACCAAAAGTTCATGACAACTTTCTTTATACAGTCATTCGAAATTCCGTGTGACTAGTTATACTTTGTCATTATCTGAGCATAAGCTAATTGGAAATACCGTCAATCTTCACTTATTTGTTTTTTTCCATAATACGGTTTTATTCCAACTAACCAATCACAGTTTGTGGTTTTAGAAGCTTGATAGATAAACCATTATTGAAGGACTTTTACTCTTCTGAAGAAAACGATTTTTCTCCGAAAACTTTGGTTAGTATACTATCATGGCTCTTTTGTTTCCGTTATTGTCGCTTTTTGGGTTAGCGCTGTCCTGCGCGCGCACGCATTGTCGGTAGAGAACGTACTTGTCATTAGCAGATAAACTGATCCGGATAATTTTGATTATGCTTCGTCAGGGCCTTAAGTATTGTTGTTAATATTGCTATCATTATCAGCACCATCTTTACTATTCGCAGTAGAAGCAGTAATAGTAATAATAGTAGTAATGGTAGCAGTAGTAGTAGTAGTAGTAGCGGCAGTAATAGTAGTAGTAGTGGTAGTAGTAGTAGTAGTAATAGTAATAGTAGTAGTAGTAGTAGTAATAGTAGTAATATTTGAAGTAGTTGTGGTAGTAGTGGTAGTAGCGGTAGTAGTAGTAGTAGTAATAGAAGTAATATGTGAAGTAGTAGTGGTATTAGTAGTAGTAGTAGTAGTAGTGGTAGTAGTAGTAATAGAAGTATTATTTGAAGTAGTAGTAGTAGTAGAAGGAGAATGAGGGCGACTAGTTTTATCGATGTTGATGTTGGTGTCGAATCGATCTAATTACCGGTATCGCCACCAATGATCAATACGAGAAACGCGAAGAATAATAATCCTTGAGCATACACGCGCATGCTTGATTATTTTTGGGCCACTTGGATGAAGATAGTTCTTTCTTGGTCGGTTTATTTCGAGAAAACCCTGGTCACGAGGGAAAGTACACATCAAAGCTTGATTCATTATTCAGTCCCAATTCTCAAAGCATCACGGAAACTCTACTGGAGCTCTGCTCAGCTGTTTTGCCCGGTATTTTGGGAAACATCATCGGTGAATATTCACAGGGTGCCATTTGTGACTACAGAACCTGGTTTGCAGGATGGTGAGTCACACGAATAATCATTGGTCTATTCGGGCTGGTTCTCACCACCTTGCTTCATATCAACAATTTGAAAAATAATGATCAACCTCTTACTAAATTTGAATAGTAATATCTCGTGACTAGCACAGCTATCAAGCCCTCAGTTGAGGGCTTGAGTGGAACGAAGTCCACTGGGGACCGACAATGCGTAGCTACTCGAACAGCTTAGGTAGAATTTAACCAAGTACGGGGAATTCTCACGCACTCTGTTCGTTGTTTTATAATATTCTGGTCTGGAATTTCACCTTGAAGTCACTATGACAATCAGAAGTTAGAAGAAAATTCTATGCCCAGTACTGTGGCGTGCTAAATTTCCTGATGGAATGAGATGAGTTCTGTAAATGCTTAATATCGGAAAACAAAAGAAAATAAATTAGTTTTGAAAAAAATCTATCGTTTAGCCTCAATTTTCGGTTAGATTAAGAGTTCTTGGTCTCTAAAGAAGGTGCTGGTGTCACTGGGCAGGTCAATCACCTCTATGTGGTTTGTTTATTCATTGCAACCGCTTAAAAGGAATGGTATCGCTCGGACCAAGCAAACGAGTAGGAGTCTGATAACCCAAATCCGTCCAAGTACATCACGATTTGTAGTCGAGTCTTGGCTTCTGATTTATCTTTATTTTATGATGGCCAAGCGGTATGATCAAAAGGGTCGTTTTCATGATGAGAATAAATAAAAACTCTTTTTACCTCCTTTTTTATTCATTATACCACATTGTACAACAATTCAGGAAGTGGGGGCTGCTACCAGTGGAATGGCGGAAATCGGACCCGCGTAGTTATTGTCCTAAGTCCACGATGATAACCATTTGACCACCTCCGGTCGATTCAGCTGAAATCAACAGGAGAAACGGCAATTCTAACCCTGAGGACACCATTGGTGACTCCGTCACGTAACCTATTAATGGAACAATTTTACCTCGTCGTACTTATGGGCTTGCACTACCGATATTATGCAAGAATAATTTTCAACTAAACAGAAGTGCACGCATTTGATCTGCTAAAATCAACACAACATTTGTATATTAGGTAAACATGAAATGTAAATTATGAAGATTCCTGTAAACTGTAAGATCCCCTATCATATTTGTTTTATAAAAACGAAAAATTCACATTCTGATGGAGCAGGTTAGGTATAATTTGGTCTAATCATGCAAAAGAAACTTTACCTTTTTGTGGAAGTTTCCGTTTTGAGTTCAATCATGACAGATATTTTCCATCCCCTAGCCGCATTGCGACTACCCGCCCCGTGAGATACAACTGCTGCGGTGTATCACATACAAACTGCTAGTGATTCACTGGAAAGGGGTTCCATCATACCGGATCTGAGGCATAACTCTTGTCGGCATCGCGTGCAAGCGTGAAAACAGGCACGAGGATAACTCGACTGCATTTCGCTCTCTCGGTATTTCTCCCTCTCTCTCGTTCTCCCTCTCTCTCTCTCTTCATCTCTCTCCCCACCCCCGTAGCCCTTACCATAGAGTATCCCCGGAACCATCCTGGTACACTGTGTTTAGTAGTAGTTCACTCGATTTGGTAGGGAAGGGTGGGCAAGAGCAGTTGCCTGTCGGTGACACGCGTAGATAATCATTGTCACTTGCATAGCAAATAGGTGACTATTTTCAGAAATATCCCATTTAGTTGGTTACCCATTCTTGAGGATTCCGCGGAAAGGCTTCAGTTGGTGTGGGGTAAGGTAATTCGTTTACATATGATAGCAACTTCGGAGATAAACCCGAGCACGGTAATACTGTTGTGCTTCTCTCTAAACAAGTGTGTTACGCATGTGCACGCATGCATGTACGCATGCAATCCGGCAAAATGTTTGTATGCTGGTAAGTGTATGGGTGGAAACGTGCCGACCGATGTATTTGCTGGGATGTTGATGCCAACGCCTGATAGGACCCTTAATCCTGTCACTATCTCTGTCATCATCGTCGTTGCTGTTGCCGATGTCCTCGTCGTCGTCATCCAAGTCCCATTCGTATTGGTAGTTATCGTCATCCCCGTCATCCACCCCTCGGTCTCCGGTATGGTAACACGATGACCAAACTAGGTTGGAAAAGAAGCTATCTTATCGGTAGCTCGCTGCACCCAGTTGCATATAGTCAACGTTTCTCGTGCACGTTCTATCTCCTAAACCTAACCTTGTCATACAATGTCAGAAATATACGTGCACGGAAAACACCTTGAAATATTAGACCGAAGATCGCGACCCGAAATCACCAGCGTCGTCAGGGCTTCGAGACTACAATCAGGGAACAGGAAGTGACATCGGCGCCATCAGACAGATTATTCCGTTTGGATGGTAGACCGGGCGAGGCAGGAAGCGCAACACTTTTCTCATTCTGTGAACCAATCGGCTTTTTGCATAGTTTGTGTTGTGTGGGCCACGTCTAAGTCCATAAGGTATCTTTTTATGAACCATACGGGGGTAGCTGATATTAGAAACGGTCCGGGCAAATAACAATAGGACCACCCCGTGATACGATAACCGTGAGTGCACTTTATCTCATCAACATCATAGTCCAATGTGTTTTTGACACGCTAATTAAACCGTCCAACCGGAGTGAGCAACTACCTTGCTCCCACTCTAAAGTGTGCTGGAAGATTCATCCCTGAGGATTTTTTCCTCTCTGTGTCGACGTGTGTGGGAGCTGCGAGTATGTGACCATGCGGACTTGTAGTTTAACAGTATTTTCTAGACAAACCTAGGCGGCTCTCCATAGGTTTCGCTTTATTAAACAGTTTGTTGAAATGTCCTGCAGGTTCTACCTTAACGGAAGCCCTTTATCTTCGAACTTTTCCTTAGTGAGTTGTATTTACAACCTGGAAAAATAAATGAAAAACAATTGCCGGAACTATTATATTCATGAGATTAACCCCACCTTATGGGGTTACTTACCCCATAGACTAGGGACGAATGTTATCACTAACATATGTTCTAATGTAATTATGCGATAGTATCAGAAAAACATAAAGCAGCACATTCTACCTCTCAGTATCATCAGGAAATGCGTACATGAGGGTGCTTTCAATCCAGCCTAAAGGATGCGAACCGTTTTCATTCGGAGCAGTTGTAAGAGTTATTTCCAAAGCATAATGACGGAACACAAGCAAGTGTAGTCAGATAAAGTCTTCAGCCGCGTGAAGCCCGGCCAGGAGTTCAACAAGTCATATCGCATAACGCACCACCTTGGAATACCAATTTCTGTCCCATCTGAAGAAAGTCGTTCATGCCTCATCTAGAACTTTATGACATAACCGTGTTTCATAATCGTGCTGTTTCTGAAGACGAAGAAATCAAGTACGATGATACAGTCTGAAAAATAAATCAATAAATTCACGATGAGAGATTTCCGTTGCGAATTTACGAACTGGCAACCTCATTCAAACCGTGTTTGGCTTCAGTTGTTACAATTCGCCGGAATGACTTTCAGCTGCTTTTGTTCTCTAACAGAAAAATGGGATTTAGTTGATGATCGTGATGGTCATCATCATTATCATGATCTTGATCATCAATTTCGAAAATGTCTGCATTGGATCCCTAGAAAAACATAAATATTTAATGATGGCTTCATTGCCATATCCCCAGTAAATTATGGTACTTTCACTGTAGTGTAGATAGTAGTAACTATTGTGTTGTCGTACTGCAAATGAAATGTGAAACATGTAGATTTAAGCTCACTCTTCGAACCGGAAGTTAGAGACCTTGAAGTAAAGCTTGGAAGGTTGTGGTTTTATGACCTTATTCATCGGTGAACGTTGTTTTGTGAAACTACAATAAGAATACTGGATACAAATGATCATACGAATTACAGGAGAAGGGCGAACTGGATGTTTGAAATTTACAATGAGCAAAGTACAATAGACCTATCAGTTTTTCTCCTGGATACCCTTATTTGTTTGGCAGCTGTTTGAAAGCCTGGATATGCACAGTTCAGTAGAAACGGTATGCTCATTGACCATAACTTAGCTATTGCACTAAAAGAGGGAAAATTCTCCCAGTCAAGGGTCACTGTTTTTTATTTATTTTTGCCGTGTACTAGTCTGCGTTAACAGGGTACAAATTGCACGTTTACCTGTCAATAGCCGCCCTGTTGTTGTCAGTCCATCCATCCATCCATTCATCCGAGAGCTTGAAGCACAGAATAATATTCTGATTGTACAGTCGATCCGTGGGAGATCTTGAGACAAAGGAAGGAACTTTGAAGTTCCAACTTACTATGATCGATCAACTAAAATTCTCAACGGTAGCTGAATGCAAGCTTTTCGTGTGTTCTGCTGTGCAGTTACTTCACAATCTATTATTGTCCTTCAAGTGAAACCTGACCAAAGGTAGATATGATCCTTCCCATCTGAAAACAACTTGAAGAAAAATTAAAAGCAATAAAGATCTTTGTATGATCCAATTCCATCGTTTGAATCTGACAGGAACGGATTGTTCAGAAACGTTTCTTAGTCAACGATACTGTAATCTGTGAAAGCATTCAGTGAGTGGAATAGCAATGCTGCATTTTTCAGGCATAGTTCGCAACTAAGGGTTCAGAATACTTTAGAAAAGTCGGAAAAAATTGTAAAAATGCGAATGTTGTGTTACATAAAGAATACAACAGTAGGTAACGAGGACTATAGTGGATTGTTTCTCCCTTGAGTATCTCAAAGGCTTTACGAAAATCTGCAGGCGAAGCAAAAGTGGGTGGTGGAGTATAAATTAACATAAGCAAAGGTAGTTTTCTGTGTTATTTACGCGATCTATTCGGAAAGCTGACCTATCCGTTAACTGTTTTAGTCAAGTGGTTTGAACAGCTGCATTCCTACAAAACCCTATAGAGATCATATTATGATGCAAGGGTTTGTGCCACGCTACGACTCTTGGGGTACCGGATCTCATGACCAGAATTTAACAAACCAATATATAATGGATTTCAGTAAGTTGCTTAGTGGACAGTCTTCGAGTAACCTTGATAGATAAAACGTTTGCGTGAAAAAAACAGGCCAATGCAATCTGATGCTTGTTTTCTCAACTTGTAGTCATATTTTTTAGTAACAGCCAGTCAGTAAATGACCGAATAAGTAAAAAAATATCTGAAATGATCAGTGTTTTCAAGATCCGTTAACTATACACCGATAACCAAGTGTGTAATATTTGTATAATATGATTCATCACGCGTTATCAAAGCTCAACTTACCATCGGAAACCATGGAAGTACTGTACAGATGTATCGTCTTTGTTAGGACCATCGGAAAAGCACATCCATCGAGACCCAAATAAGATGAAACTGGGTTTGGACGGTCGTGAGTAGAATACCTAACCACCAGGATACCTGGCTCACAAGGATGTGTTGAACATATGCATTACATGATATAGCACCCTTGTGTAATATCTAATATCTATCGCGGTCCCAATCTTTACCAAAATTCCTGAGTATTTTGCTACCTGTGGTAGTGGAGTGGTTTAGGACTACTGATTACCCCCTCACACGTCAGGGGTTCTAATCCCCACCATCACCGAGTACTTTGATGGTAGACAGTAATCCACTGTGGTCCAGCTCATTACCACACCTGACCTATTGGGACCTTATGTGGTTCTTTTCCGGTCCATGTCTCGAGGCCTGGTTGCCTGTTATTTCTAAAATTGCCGTAAGCCCTTGTGGCTACTGCAAGCGTGCAATAAAACAATTCTTTAATCTCCATTTACCTAGGGATTTTGGGCCGGGTAAACCTACCGTTTGAATTGTTCGAATTTGACATTCACGATAATCATATTCGGAGAAATTTCGACACACCTGACAATGAGCCTGGAATTCAAAACTAGCCTTGAATTTCCCGGTTCATTTGTTGAATCGGTGAAATGTAATCTAGATTGTCCTCGGTTTTAACTACTGATGTTCTTTGTAGATCCCACCGAGGGGCTTTCTTAAGTTCTTTATCTCTGAGCTCAGTGTTTAGACAGTAAACACTTCGCCCACCTGCCGAGGTGATATCACCATGGCGTATGCAGTCCGTATATTTAAAAAACGCTGCCATCCTACACAGATATTGTGAGTATTTGAAAAAAGCGTCAATTCGGTGGACCATACGCTAGTGAAATGACTCTAAAATTGTGGTGGAACAACGCAAAAGGAACCAATTCAGGTATCATAAAATCATTAGTTTAAGTATTTTACAATTTTATAAAATTTTCTAAATTCTCAGCTACTATTTTTGTAGTATTCCATTTGTCCCAGTAAGTTTTACGTAGCCATATGATAAATTAGAATGTCCAGGAAGGGTAATTCAATTGGGGATTCTCAGCACCGAAAATGTTCAGTAGGAAAAAATGAATTTAAAAAACGAGAAGAGTTATGCTATTCAAAAACCGTATACGCACAATATGTACAGGAGGTGGATTCATCCTTGCCTTGTGGATCATTCTGTGTGTATGACTTTATTGGAATAGAAAAGGCAGCCCAACGGCAAGCTAACAATCAGTATTTCGAAACTACACATGATGATGCATACTCAGAAGAGTCCACATAATAACTGAGAGGCACGTGATCAGGCAGTTTCCCAAAAGCCTGGCGAAGCCAGTTTGGGTCGGAGATTTCGGACAAGCATGCAAGTATTTACTACGGGCCAAAAATATCCAGTAGGTCAGTTTAATGTCGTTCGAAAGTGTGAGGCCTACTGGTTCCGGCATATTCTACTCACTAACTACGACAGTTTGTAGGTGTTAAACCACGTGTGATAAGGCAGAGCGATATACTGTATTTTGCTCCGTCTCAGAAAACAAAAATCCCAAAATTACTTTCTAATAACCACTATTTTCAATAAAACGACGCACCGCGCCTTTGGATTGGAGCCAGCGTAGCTTACCTAATTGTAGTGCAACTCTAGATGCAAAACTTAATTGAACCCCTTTTGAATGAGCCGGAATTTCTCACTGCGCGATTGATCTCATCGAGGAACAGCTTTCTTTTAACGGACTATTCGCACTGGAACGTGACATTAAAGAACCCGACAGCATTCCTTATATATATATATATATATATATATATATATATATATATATATATATATATATATATATATATATACCTAATACTTATATACTCATATACTCTTTTTACTTCATGTTTTATTTATTATACAACGACAATTCAGGGAGGGGACCGCAGCCTATGAAAGGCTGCCAAGTGGGAAAGTGACTGGACGTGGCACGAATCGAAACTGAGTAGTGAGGGTCCTACGTTCACAATGATAACTGTTTGACCACCGCCGGCCAGCGGTTGTCAGAATAAGGTAAAAATCAGTGGGATAGGTGAACGGCAGTCTGTACTGAAACAGCGTTGATCACATTTACGTGTACGAACGACTCCGGGCACTGTGCTAGCCCGTGGGGCTGAGGTTCAACGACCCGCAAGCAGAACAGCCAAAAGTGTGCTTTTCAGTTGGCGGGAACTAATTATTGTTACAGCAAGCAGACAGACAACGAACAGCCCTGAGGCATCAAACAACATATGAACTGCCTAGAGCTGAGTATCAGTTAGTTATTTTTATCTACAATAATTTTCTTCTTGCTTTCGCATGTTCAAACTCAGTCATCTCCAGGTCACTACTGTACACAAAAGTGTCACATTAAACAGCAGAGTGAAGTAGCTTCAAGGCGCGAAACAATAGCGTTTTTTGTGCTTGTTGCGGTAACCAAGGTTATTTGAATACAATACACATAAATTAAGTAGCGCATGATAGTTTGTACTAGCCAGACCTAAACACGATCGAATGAGATTCAGGAAAGTTATTGAACACGACTGATGTGTTTTTCGGGCTTACCCTGGTCAACTTTTGGGAGTATTGTAACATTGTGATGAATTATACCACACCAATTTTAATTTCCGTTTTGCTGTTAGTGCAGTTCGAAATTACGTACGCCCTAGTGGCGCCGAGGCTGACGATGTAACAAACGACAATATTCAGTTGTCGACCAGCTCGTCAGTGCCACCATGAATTTTGGCCCAGCCACGGGATACTTAACGACAGGCTTCCAGTGGGACCATGTGTCAATTATGCAAGATAAATACCATGCTGTTTCGTGTGTGGTTGTGCGTGTGCGTGGTTACTTAATCAAGTCGAATGCACCCTAAAAACAACATTTACGTCAACCAGATATCCTTGTGCCTGACTTCAAGCTCACTGAAACCCAAGAAATGATAGGTGACATTGGTATGAACGTGGCTTAAACCATAAACTTGTAGTTTTGGTTTTTCATATTGCATCTGTTCTCATTTTCCTCTATGATACTGGGCTCAGCAAGGAATAGACAAGGAATGTTGTCAAGTTCTTTAATGTCACGTTCCAGTGCGAATAGTCCGTTAAAAGAAAGCTGTTCCTCGATGAGATCAATCGCGCAGTGAGAAATTCCGGCTCATTCAAAAGGGGTTCAATTAAGTTTTGCATCTAGAGTTGCACTACAATTGGGTAAGCTACGCTGGCTCCAATCCAAAGGCGCGGTGCGTCGTTTTATTGAAAATAGTGGTTATTAGAAAGTAATTTTGGGATTTTTGTTTTCTGAGACGAAGCAAAATACAGTATATCGCTCTGCCTTATCATACGTGGTTTAACACCTACAGACTGTCGTAGTTAGTGAGTAGAATATGCCGGAACCAGTAGGCCTCACACTTTCAAACGACATTAAGCTGACCTACTGGATATCTTTGGGCCCGTAGTAAATACTTGCGTGCTAGTCCGAAATCGGTACGTGCAGTATTTCCCGTGATTTAAGAGCCAAGCGCGACAGTTCAAGAGCCTTGCACCATAGTTTGAGTCATCCAGTGCATATGAATACTATGTGTAAATATAAGCCCTATCATGTGCTTTACAAAAGAAATGCAACTGTAAATCGAAAATGCTCTTTAGATGGTTCTAAGAATGCGAAATTGTGCCTAAAGTATGAAGCACGTGCAGTTGTTATGATATCGTGGATGGATTATTGGCAAATTTCTTGTAATAAAAGAAATTTATGCATTCTGGCCGGCTGTCCTTAGGGTTTTCCCCGTGAGCTTTTCTTTGTTCTCTTCCAAAACTTTTGAAACAGTTAAATGTCTCCTCATTAGGGTAGAAAAATGGACTATACGAATGAAGAAACCGGAAAGAATTTTTAATGGTCAAACGAGCTTTAGGTGCCCGTTGATGTATAGAAGCATTCTCGAAAATAAATACTACCTCAGTATGGGCTGTTCAGTGTTCTTCTTAGAGAAGCATACTTCCAAGAATCTATTGAAAATCTGGTTGTTCATATTTATGTAGCGTTCGTAATGTAGCATCCCAAGGATCGAAATACACGTAATGATGTTCAGGTTCGTACGTTTCTTTGACGTCATGGTTTCTATTCATGGTTTTCCTTTAGTGGATCCTCCGATCAATAGAGAGCACCAACGTTGTAATTGATTTCTTCAATATAAGTAGTAACACAGAGCTTCCATGCGCCTGTGATTATTCTGCATATTAGGTGCACTTTGTCTCGATATCCGTGCTATTGCTCTAGGTGGGTTGGATTGTAAGTTTTTCCGTGTTATAGCTATGGTTATCAAGGATTCGATCAATAGAGGTCGCACTAATGGTCAACCCGGAACTATCAGATTCAAATATTCATTCAACCCCGGCTAGAGTTATTGAATAATTCTCGTCCACCATGTTGCACATCTTAGCGATAATATCACCCGAAAATTTCCTTTTCTTGAGGCTTAGTTTTAGTTCAGTTTCTTGGTTTGTTTCTGCAAGGCCCCTGCATGTTTTTATATCTATTCCGAGATGTTGATATATCACCTTCAAATCACCACCGTTTCTGGCATATTGTACAACGCGCCTATGATTTACATTGTTGACAGGTTTTCTTCTGCGTATAGGATTTTCGTTCTCTGGGTTCAAATCCATTAATTCTATCTCTGTCACTTCCTGAGCCGGCGTCTCCGTTCCGCATTCTTCGTTCAACGAATGACAGTCACCGATTCTTACAAAATTATGTTAGATTGAAACTGACCGAAAGACCAAGAGAAGCCCAAAACCAAAGGTTACTTGTCGCGCCTTAGTGCACCATTCATTGTGATGGTTGCATCACATCACCGAATTAAGCCGTTTTTGCACGTCAAGCTCCCTTGGTCACTTCGTACCTCGAGTAGGTAAAAAGGGGGTCTAGGCTATACCGACACTGAAAAGCGACAAATAACAAGCCATAGCCACTGATTTTTTTCTACTCAGATGCGATACCTTTGGCTTTACAGTCCCGTTAGGTCTTAAGGTGCTCTTAAAGTACGGAAAATACTATAGTTAGTACCCGGTAATCCGGAATACTAAAGTACCATGATTTTCAGAAAATACTTCAACGAGTCTGTTTTCATCATTACTGGTTGCTGACAATTTCCGCCAGTCGCAGTCAAAGTCTGATTGGTACGTGGCACCTATTTTCATCATTTTTACACGCTCTGTTCTTAACATGTTTTCAAAGCATAACATTCCTGGTCACTTACTTTTCCAATAAGTCAACGATAATTTGTGGGCTGCCCAATAATTCCATCCACCATGGGAATGGATAGCTTGGCATCAAACGGGTTGTTTCCCTTGCAAAAATAAGTGACCGAATAGCGCTATATCGATTAATGGTGACCATAAGCAAAACGTGGTTATGCGTTCGGCTGACAATCATTCACCTAGGGTTCGAGTCCCAGTTTGAGGGGGGGGGCGGTGGGTATGGACTGCAGCTGTTGATCCCCAACAAGCAGGATAATACAGCTCCACAGTGATTCGGCCGTTCTCAGCAGCTATTTGTGCGCTCACGCTGCCTGATGGATCCCCTCATAAACGAATTCAGATCTCTCACTATTCGTACTAATCACGAAAGTCAAATAATGGTTATAACATTTGCAACTCTGTTTATCCTCTTAGTAATAGTAATAACAAATGTTACACGAACCAAAAATTTGCTCTCTGTTTTCATCATCTCATCTGTCACAGATGATTAGAGGTATTGTTCAGAATCTTTTCCGTTTGATGCTGTTCCTCTTGAAATGGTCAAATAGAAACAGCATTGTGTTTTACTTCGTGCAATTACAACTTTGTGCTTCTACATCTCCTCTGCGCTCACCACAGAATCAGAAATGTGGATAGCACTGAGAACCTGCAAAAAGGAGAACATTTTTCCGTGAGATATTCGCAGTTCAGGGTTTTTCCCTGTTAGAAACCTACTGTTCAGGGGAAAATGGTACATTGGAGGCATAATTTATACAAAAAGATGGTAACCTCGTCCATGCACATTGTCTTTGTCCAACTCTCGATGAAACTTCCTCATCTTAACACTTTCAATCGTTTTCATCGCGTGGCAAAATAATTACCATACAATTTTATTTATATTTTGAGCCACAGAACATGAAAATGCTAGAAGTAGCATCATTTCAGTGAGTATGGAAATCCTCAGCATTGCTCACATCTCCCGACGCCTCGCGATCCAACAATTCTGAACCAAGAGTACAGCTTAATTGTCGATCAAGAACCACCGTGCGCGTGGAGAACAACTCAATGTGACAGGCAAGCTCGTTCCCGGTATTTAATAAGTATGTTTACACATCGTAATATTTTCACGGTACAATCCACCACTCAGTAGGAACGTTCAACCCACCACGGAGAACCATAGAGGTACTGCGTGAAGGCACGTGTTTACCCACCGTGGGTAGACAGCCAAGTCGCGTCGGCAGTCAGCACTGGTGCGGAACCAAGCCCAAAGCTTGAGACAACGGATTCTCGAGCGTCTGGAATGCCGATTGAGGGCATGGATCGATAGAGTGAGCGACGAATCCTGTCTGCGGTGTTCAAGCCTCAAGGCTTGGTGGCCCACACCCGTCGGACCAATGAGTTGAAAGCAACGACTGGGTGTACGCACCAGCATCCCAGATACGCACTGTTTACACTAATAAACGAGATGATTAGGAGGCAGAAAAGATTTCTCGCTGGAATCAGGGGAACGGCTGAAGACACTGTGTTCAACTGTTCCATCCTTGTTGGAAATCAGCTGTAGTACACGTCCTCCGAGGCCCCACTGGGACTCGAACCAGGGTGAACGAGTGCGAGTCAAACACCTAGTAACCAGGCTGTCGGGGCTGGCTCTTGACGGTTTGTTCAAAATCACCACCACATAGCTCTCTTCAGCCACTGGCTTCTCAAGGGGGATAACCCACTGAGGGATTTGACGTACGAAGCCCAAGTGACAGCAAAGGTTTTACTTTTGAAACAACCTGCAGAGCTTTACTACTTGATCAGCTGGGGTAGTAGTAGTTAAGATTCTATTAACAAATAAGTCATCATGCATTTACACAACTTAAATCACCACTAAAACCTATGGAAGCCCTGTACAACTGATTCATAGGGCTTATTAGGAATTGACAGCTGCAGCGCATATCTCCACCAAGCCCCATACTGCGACTCGAACCCCGAATACATGTTCGTGATTCACACTTGGTAACACTAGACCATTCAATTTGGCTATGAATGACTCGTTTTGCATTAACACTCAAACATACCTTTATACTTATGAGTACTCTCAACTGAGGTTGGAACAACAGACATTGGTCTTCGTAGGTCGAAAGACTGAGAAGTACGCACGTGATCTAGACAAATCTCTGGACCGGAGGCGGATTACTCTCCAACTTACAAAGTTGGCTAGATACAGTATCTGACTCATTAAAAGCCTGTTTCAGGGATAGATCTGCACCAAATGTTCCAGTCTTTCTCCTTTTTTTGACACAGCCCACCTCCCCGCTCATTATCTCAATGCTATTCAAAATTAATCCTGTTTAATGTGATATTTTCGGCATGAAAGTGCTTATCATATTGCATTGTGTTCAGAGTAGTTTAGGACACCACACTTTACAGTTCAATAAATTTTCATCATGATGTTTTCATTCGTTGTTTTTGTTTTGATCAAACTGAAATCCTACTAGAATAGTTGCTCGTAACTTCAGCCAACGAAAATACTGTGAGGTAACTGATTTTTCCCTATAGTCAATTAGTGACAATGTCATCGTCCCGGCGTTTATTTCATCTCTCAGAATTGTACGTCACCCCCTGGAAATTTTACAGCTTTATTCATTCTGTGTTATTTATTTCACATCCTTTCAGCAGTTTTCAGATCAGACTTTTAAAATAACGTTTATCAATTGTAACTTTTATCCCCTTTTACAAATAATATGAATGTGGATAATGGAACAAATTACAATCACAATAATTCATGGCATCCGTGATAAACATTTTCTCTGTTCCAGTTCAAATTTCAGCGGAAAATATTACGCATTATCCCAAGAGGAAATCTTCGATGAGGGGAATGATATCTTAGTGCTGTTTTGTTGTTGTTGTTGTTGTTGTTGTCGTTGTTCTTTGTATTGTGTTGCCATGCGAACACATGAATATAACTTGGCCACGATCCATTTCCCCTAAACACGATGATCAAGAAGGACACTCTCAAACTGAATGAGATTCACATTTTGGATCAACCAACCACGAGATAGTCAATGTAGTACTTGGAAGCCAGGCACTCTTCAAGGAATTCTACCAATAGACACGTTAAATCTCATCAGATACACTGTCCTCGGAAGCTCAAGAAATACAACTAATTTAAAAAACGAAAATTACATCGATGGTCCCTATTCCGAACCGACTTATAGCAATGAAACCCAATTCTCCATGTGAAAACATTCACTGAACTTAACCGCGGAACAAGCTTCCGAAAATAAGGCCAACTGCGTAAGGGTCAAGATGTCAAGTATCCAGATATGGAAAACGTTACAAAGGGTCCGAGTTCAAGCTTCTAAACATAGAATCATGCCAGGTAAGTATCAACCTTTTGAGGCCAAATCCAAATATCGGGGCTTGATTCTTATACTTTCAAAAGAGTACGGGACTCTCACCTACGAACTGAGGATATCACCTCAGCTGACGATGAAAGAAAGACAGATGACCGAGACTCAAAGCTTATCAGTTCGGAGTTGATTTCGTGAAAACAGGAAGAAGATATAAGTCTCGAGAAGCAAGCTTTTCGTTTACTGTTGTCTACTGCGTACATAAACATATCATTTGATCAATGATACAGCAACAGAAAGTAATACGTAGGAATAAGCCCTTACAGTATGTTCGGTAGAGGAAAGGGAGAGGTCTGTTTGAGTAGCACCAAAGCAGACAAAGATTTTGTCTCAAACGTTTCTACGCACAGAGTGCTGGCTGATGCATCGTGATACGCATTGTTTTCCTGAATGCCAGCAGGTTTTGGATTGCTCAATATCACTCTGCAAGACTAGGTCAGGCCAAATTTGTGACCTGATGCAATGAAGTGTGTCACAGCCGAAGAAGCCGGAGGTCTGACGCCTTTTTTGTGTGTAAATGTGTGCTGGGCTGCTTCATCGATTTTGGCAAGCATCTGAGTATGTGCTCCGACACTGGTTGAGTCAAGCAGTGATCCGTTCTGCATTGTTTATGTCACCTCAGCTGCAGGTTAACCGATGAGAAATGTAAGGCATTAAGATCAGTAAGACTATCTTGATAATTTTTGAAGCAATCCTTCGGTTGCCTGTAACAGGTGCATTTAGACCGCTGTGAATGAATGCCTCATGGCCAAATTAGGATTTATATTTGTTTAGTAAAATCAGTGGTCTCTCTCAAATGGTAACAGAACTGGATAGAAGGGACCCATTACTTTAAAGTTCTGAAAAGGAACTGTTGCTATTAGAAGTGTCTGTAAAGTTGTGAACGGTTCAGTAATTATCTAGCTGAGACTCACCCACCTTAGAAGGTGATTACGAGGGAAATACACCTAAAATAAACAAACTTGTGAAACTTTCTATCTAGGGTTGTACTCATCCTAATTCCGATATGATTTACAGAATGTCTATGATAGTGACAAATATAGTTGACATACCATTACAAGGCTTGTGTGAGTACCCGAGGTAAAATAATTGGATTATGGAAAGAGATATGGTTTGACGAAATAGTTGATCATGGGCTGTGTAACATGCTGCCGAACAATTATCTAACAATCTATTGTATTACTTTCTTTGTCGACAACAGCCTCCATGATACATGATTTATCTTTCTTGTTACTTGTTAGCTCAAATTACCGTTACGTAACATTGCCAATCACCGTTTGTAACGGATGATGTAACAACCACCAAACATTTTGTGAGGTAAGACATAGAACCAGACAACACGTTGTTCCCAACTGCGAAACCGATATTTGGAAACGAAATGTTTATTTTACTGCACTGTTTATCAAAGCTCTCCAAGCATTCAACTTAACGCTTTCTTTTTGCAAAAAGCTTTCGTCCGGATAGCCGTTGACAGGCGTGTATTCGGTACCCCACGATGAAGGAAGCTATTACAGCCGACGAACAGCAAATAGCTTCTCCGGAGAAGCTGGTTAGGATGGTGTACGTCGACTACCTGCTGCCTTGAGTACCAGTATATAGCATAATCTTCAGACATGCAGACTTTGTTTGAAAGGCGTATCATGCGATGAACTGGACACCATCTCCTCGCCCACTTCCTCTCTCTCTCTCTCCCTCTCCACGGGTTTAGTAGAATGAGAACTCTGTACTCTATTTAGTCATGTATTAGTTAAAGGTTTAAGAGTAAAATAGTCAATTTCCTACTGCGAAATAGGTCATCGATTTTCACAAATAACCTACAGCCCACCACCAAGAACAGTGATAATTCATTATGCCAGGTATTATCAGGATACTGAGTTTTGTAAAGGTTCTTGTTATCAAGGCGCTGTGAAACACAAATTTGTCAACATTATTGCATAAAAACAATCCTACTCAAGGGTTCAGGTTAGACGAGGCCTTGGGCTACACGTCCTTTTTCACCTATGATACGTAGATTACAAGACGCGAATGCAATTAAGCACTAATCAGGGGACATGTTCAGCTAATCTCCCAACCGTAGCTCTTGGTACAGAAAAACTGTCTCCGTGCCGCCGGTGGAGAACAAAAGTAGCTCACACCGTGACTTCTACCTGGTAGAAGTTGTAAATGGATGAACTCTGTCCAGACAATAGTTTCTTTTCAGGTTTCGTATTCGTATACTGAAAGACGTGCACAAGTGTGTCACTGCCCTCTGTCTGTTTCACTCACTCTCACTGAGAGTAATTAGTTTCTAGCGATAGCATCAGTTGGGCGTAATATCATATTTATGCGCTTCCAACACGGTGATTTCTGCAATTCAGTGTGCCCAAATCAACTCTAACAGTCAGACCCTGGTCGTAACAGATATCTGGTGGGTAGGTATCACTAAGGTTTTTCTGACATAATGCGCGCGAAAAAACCAACTTGGATATTCAGTTGCTTCTAACAAATAACGCGCCTATTTTGAATGGTGAATCTTTCAATGAATGGCTATTCGATGCTCACGGCTCAAATACATTCTTCAAGATGTACACACTTTACAAAAATCTCGCATGGAATATTTGAATGGAATTGCTCCAACTGATTTGTATTGATCGTGTTCTTTTCCAATAAAACGTCTGGTTTACTTTTTGCGTGAATTGGATTTGTCTAATGTTGCATGGTTAACTTAGTTAAAATACTGTTATAAGATGAGGTCATTTTGCTAGCTTTCGTAGACTCTTTACAGATTTGAAACTTAGATAGCCCTACCATCAGCCAATTCTTAAAAATGACCCAATGGAAGTAGGAAATATGTGATATTGTTTGTTGGAAGCACCCTCAAGACTTTGTCCTCATTGCTTATACTCAAGACTTTTTAAACTTCCCACAGTTCAAGGGGCTACATATCTGAAACCGGATGGCGATTACATTTGTTTAGACAAATCCTTTATGAAATCAGCACTTAGGGATATTACACTGTGTGCTGACCGGACTGTGCCCATTCGGTCAGCAATTTCATGAGATTCGTTTATCTTTCAGGGGTAGGAAGACTTTATAAATCAAAAAGCTTGCCGAACTGTTATCCCAGTGACCTTCAAACAGCCCGCCGATTTTTGAACCATCTATCGACCCTTAGGTCATGATCTGACTTTGTGGTTGCATTGTTTTGCACCTAGCAAATTCTGACAGGTAATTGAAGCGGAAATAGGTGATGAAAGTACTACTACTAGTAGTATATTCCTTCAAAACACCCTGGAATACCAATGAATTGCTTATTCTTTTAAGTGGAATTTGGGTCAAGTCTTTCCTGAGGCTGTGATCGTTAAATTCTAGATGTGGTTGATGTTTATCAGTTACAGGCTCAACCTTCGTTACATCGGTAATCAGTGCAATGGGAGTGTTTTGTTCCGTCCCACTAGCTCTAGTGACAAAACTCCTCTGCCTTCGAACCATCTCGTTATTGCTCAAAAATGACCCTTTTTATAGATCACTAGGTGATCGAAATCAAAGTCATGTTAAGAAGCCGATTGGTATAGAGCTCTTCTCGAACTGGGTCTTCTGAGTGGCTATGTAATCTAAGTCTCCGATTAGCTAATTCCTTTGCGATCGGTTAAAACAGCTGCTGGCTGCTGATTGGTTGACTCCGCTCGATTCGGTAAGGGGACCCTTCACGGCTGATTGGATGGCTTCGCTCCGTTTCGTCACTAACTGACTGAACCATCGACCCGCTTCGCTGGACCGAGGTTTGCCACCGATTTTGGACAGACGAATACGTGCAGTCTGTAAATGAAACTAGGCCGTGTACTGATGTCGTCTATCGAATATCCTTACAGGGAGTTTTATCACAAAAAGTAATTGAGGTTTTATGTCACTTCGTTACTTAAAATTTTATTCGTTGGTTTTTATCGGAATACTTTCTGACAGTAGAATAAATTCCTTTCATTTCCCGTTCAATACGGTAGCTTTGGTGTGATCATCATTTTAGTCATGCCAAAGGTATGTAGTGAGTTATCTAACGGGTACTGTATTACACAAAGTAAGTGCATAGACGGTCACGGTTGGTCTGAAATGAACACGAGGCAGTCTCGGTGAGTACATCATACACAAATACTGAGCCCACTTCCAACGAGCCGTTCTTTCAAAGCTCACACACCAACAGGATGGAAGATGGAAAGCAGCGTGCACTTGTCAAAGATGAGAGAACCCACTGGAGGCATGCAGTCCTAGCGACAGGCAGCAGTTTAAGAGAGAATATATTCATGGGGGTTCAGCCTCCGTTGGAGGTTCTTGTGGGTTGGGTACAGTGGCATTCCGGCCTGAAAGGTAAATCAAACAGAGAGTGAGAATGTGAACAGAACCATGGTAACGGAGTTGTAGTTACATGTCGGCCTTGGAAATATTATAGCTATTGCTGTAAGGACTTGTGGGTGAGAAGAACAGTACCATTAGTAGATAGTTCACAAGTGAGTTAGTTTCTGACACTACTTTTAGATTACTATTGGAAGTAGTATTAGTATTATTATAACAATAATGGTAATAATCTTGTAATTTCTTCCTTTTTTCACCACAAAGTACAATATGAGTGGAATACTGCTGACTGGAGAAGTGACCGACAGTCTCGGGATTGGAATTCGGGACTTCAGATGACGACGGTTCGACCACCGCCGGCCTGGACGACATGCTGGTCAATGACAATACAGCCTGTGTTTGACGTGGGCCTAATTTCCTGGTTCCAAATACTCCGACTGGTTAGCACTTGCCCTAATCGAGGTAAACGAAAGCGTGACAAATCACCTCAGCTGGTGTTCATGTCGCAAACGTTTAGCTACTATTTGATTTGGCGTCATCAGTACAAAATGACGATGAAGAGTTTGCTATCTAAATGTCAAGTTCAACGGTCAAGAATCTATAAAAACCATCAAACTGAGCTACGAGCAAGATCACAATTTAAAATCCTTATGAATATCATGCTATGTCCAGAAATAGTCAAATCACCACATTTCCGCTTCCTCATTCATGCGCCACAGATAACCAGCTCTTTGGTAGGTCGATTTTTATGAAGAAAAAAAAGCATAGAGGAATTGCGTTTACTGTAGATCACAACGATCAGTTAAGTTGTCGAAATATTCCTAAGCGTTATTCTGGTGAACGTAAATAACAAACACTCAAATTGCAGATCAAAACTTCTCAGAAAAATTTTGTTTATCAACATATACTCCATATATTAAGCTTACCTAAAAAAACTATCCCTCTTATTCCTTTACATAAAGGTTCTGACCTTTCCTCAGTGGAAAAGCTGTGGTCTGTTTGAATTTTGAAATAGCTGAGAGCTGAGTACATTTCTTACCTTTTTGCTTGATATCGCTAATAATCTGTGCTGTTTCCGATTAGTTTATTTCGCATTAAATAGCTCTTTTTTCTAGTTTATCAGACGGTAATCTAATGGTTACCACAGTAAACTTTGGGTCGTTAGTTCGAATCCCTAGGGTGGCGCTTCGGTTCCCTTTTCGGAAGCTTCTAACTAATCATCGTATCTTCACAGCATAATAGATAAAGAAGTGGAACGATCATTATTCATAATACTGTACCCGTACATGAGAGATACCAATACGGTACAGTGAAGTGTAGACAGTGGTGAACTTCTCTCCTTTTAGCCAGAATGCGGAAGAATGAAATTGTTATTCCCGCATTGTTTGACCAATACGGATAGATGATTATTTCGATTCGAACCATGGTCATGAGGCTATTACCTGCCAGCATAAATACAAACTCTCTCTCATGCACAAAGCAAGAGCGTAGAACAATTGGTGTTGAAATAGATCGTGTGTCAATCGTTCACAGACTGACCAACTGAAACTGGCTGCACTCATGTTAAGCAAAATGAACTGACGAAAATAAGCCTGTCGTAAAAGGAAAGACGACTTACACAAGTTAACTGATTGCTCCAGCACTGAGATTGCAATGCAACACGTGGGCAGCTGCGTGAGTGTGTGTGTGTGTATGCGTGTGTGTATGCGTGTGTGTACATGCGCAAATAAACCAATAATTTCGGGCCACCCACTTGTCTCAAAATTGCCCGGTCATGGACATTGCCTTGTGAGGCCGATGAATGAATGAAAATTGAATAATGATAATAGTAACAGCCACAACACCAGTTAAGTCGAAGAACAGCTGCACAAATAACCCTGGACTTGTAAGAAAACAACAACCCACACCTAATTGTGTGTGTGTGTGCGTGTGCGTATGTGAAGCGAGAGAGTTGTACAAAACCGGTAAATAAGGGTGATAATCAGACCCCGTTGAAGTGGCTCCATTCAGATGAGACAAGTGAGAGTGACAGGGCAACAGATCGAAAACCTGATCAAATCCGGTTACCTTCAGACTTACCGAGGTAGCTGCATTCGCGACAAGGCTATGGGACAAGGACATGGACCAGATGAGAAGGTCAGTTGTTGTGTGCCCGTGTGACTCTTCTCATGTGCAAGATATACTGATTGGTTTGTTCGACATGTACGCGACCACCCATCCACCCCCACCCCCGTCTCACACACACACACACACGCGGGTCGCCTCAGGGGATGTGTCCGTCAACCGATCAAATGCACTGTTGTTAAAATGAAGGACTGAATTGGACGGGCATCCTGAAAAACAGGCAACAGTTGTGAGTAGATCTGCGAGGATTAAACTTAGCAAGTTTTGGGGAAACAGCGAAAGTTCAGTTGTTGTGATTTACATGTTCTATCAAAACTGATGCATACAGGTTTCCGATCAACACTTTCTGTACTCGTACCCGACAGTATTAGGGCAGACCTATATAATTTTATCGGTACCGTAAATAGCAAGTAATGGCGAGGTTTTAGGACAATAACCCTTGTTGTCTACTTTTGTGTGATGAATATGCACGCTCAACAAGCAGACCAAACCATATTTTTGCCACCAAAGGGGGATCGAAACTTTGACGGAATATAAGTCTCTGAGGGAAAATGAAACAAGATTTTTACTTTGTATTAACCCAAACATGATTCACAACTCTGTGTTCGTACACGATGTTAAACATTTGGGCTGTCTTTATTCTTCAGGATTTTTCACAGTCTCTTCCACATAAAGTCCATCATGTAGGTAACGAAATAATTCTCTCAATGTTATGGAAAATCCACCTGCATTTTTTCACATCGAAAAGTCGAACTCCAGTGGCCAGTGTACTGGTAGCCCTTTGACTACTAAATTTAGAATAGTGAAATTTTCACGATTACCTTTTGGTCTGTCCTATTCGAGGGCTCATTGCATAAACTGGACCTTGAAATTGCGCATACATTTGCAAGTCCTACAGCGAATAATTAACAGACAAACCATTCGATGTGACTTTAGATACAAACTTCTTGTGAAACAAAGCATAAAGCGTTATCCTGAGTGATGATTACCTACTCAAATGACTTTTCCATGAATTCGGGGACTTTTTCAGTTATAGCCATGAAGATTTCCCCAACACTCTAGGAGTCTCTAACTGAGGTTTACCGAAGAAGCTAAAGGTGTTCTATTCCGAGCCAAATCCACAATGATGGTTGGTACGATATATCAGCTTCCGACTGGATAAATTTTCGGGGCAAGATCCTACATCGAATGACATTTTTCCGAGCATTCTACGGATCATAGTATGTCAGAGACTCATACGAGAAACAAACCCTTCACAAAAATGAAGGAGCCTCAACAACTGAATCCCTTGATGACACCAATACGTGTCCTCCTTTGTTAGGCTTGTAATGTAGCCACCGTATCCCGTGATACTAGCCGCATTGAAAATTGCGGCCACCTTATGTCCACTAGGGAGTGGGGGAGCCCGGGAATATCCCCTCGCTGGATTAAGGACACGGAATGCCCGGCACGGTGTTTTTGATCGCAGTGCATATGAAATAGTCTTATTCGTTCGATTTGATAGTTCTGCCTCTGAAATGTGTACCTGGAGTAGTTTTCCTATGATTTGTCCAATGATTCTTACTCCTCATCACGGTAAAACACCGAACATGATACAGCAGAAAAGATTCATAATTACAGATCTTGGCAATTATACTTTGGTCCGCTCTACGGAGGTGCGGAGAAAATTCAGTTTTAGTCGACCCTCTCATCGGTATCGCGATAATAATGTAAGAAATTAACGAGACGCGCTCAAATAACCTTGAGGCCAACGCTTACATTAACCTGAACTGGAATTCCTTACATCATTTGCCGTGGCAGTCATCGTGAAATACTATTTTTGAACCACATATATCGTGGACTCTTCTATGTAATGAAGGAATTTCTCCTAACCATATGATATGGACAAGAGTGTGAAAAATATACAGGTCGAATAAATGGCTTCTACCAAAATATTCCGACAGTAAATATGTCTAATTATAACCTAGGATAATTTATCTGGTTCTGTTTATCAGTTTCAATATATTTCCATACCTTGTTAATTTTTGGCTTTTCTCAGAGACTTTTACCCTAGAAGTGAAGGTCACACACACACACACACACACACACACACACACACACACACTAGCACCCATAGCGCGGTCAAGAATCAGCTTAAATAAACGGAAACTTGGAATGAATCAATATCAATCAATAACTGATGGCCTGATATGTCCCAATTAATTAAACCGGGTAAATTTTCAAATGCTTCGCTATCGACTTTACCTGTGGTAGATATTCCCTTGGAATTTGATAATGCGTAAACGCACTTAAGTCCCAACCACATATTACCACTTCAAGCACCACACAAGTACAATAACGGGGTGTTCCCCTGTTTTCCTGCTTTTCTTCGCTCAACCCCAATTAGCTTTTCCATCAAGATGAGAAGTAAATAAGACGCAATGAGTCCGAAAAAACGTCTTGTTGGTTAGCTTTGGAAATGAAAGCCATATCAGCATCGGTCACGTATTAATGCTACTTGTATTATTATCATCATTCTCACTGTCAAGTGGGTGCCCGTTTTGCTTCAGAGCAGGTGCACAACACGTTAAATGGTAGTCATCTAAAAACGGGGCATCTGATCGTCGATCTTAAGCAAGGCGTCAAATTTGTCGTCTTGATCGTTTCAGAGCACGTGCAAGTCATCAAATAGGATTCGTCCAAAAAACTTATATACTTTAACAATGTCATTTTCATGCCCTCCTTAGACGAATTGATTATGGCCTCAGTTGTTTCTGCGCTTCAAATCTTTGGGTACGTTTGGGCCATTGTACTTGCACATAAAAATGAAAAAAATGCTTTCAAAAATAATCAAATTATTTGAAAAACACCCCAGTTTGTACGAGGTGGTTCGCAAGGAATTCACTTTCTAATATCACTGTGTTGCACGGTGAAAAACAACACTGAACTTCTCCAAATGTTTCCATAATCTTCATTTAAAAGAGGTAAAGTGACAATTTTTGTTCGTCCGTCTTCACGTGACCTTCAAAGTTAACATAACTGTGCGAAACTTAATATCACTGGTGATGTAATGGTTTTTGTATGAGCAGATTAACGACTTGGTTTGCCAATCCTATGTGAATATGTTCCATCCTCTCGGTAACCTTCGGGAGTTGTATCGCCTTGACGAATTTCTTTTTCCGAGTGCCGGATAGGTCTATGGAAATTGACTGCAGTTGCCATGGCCGTGGACGCGATTCTTTTCCTGACCCCTTTAGAGGAGGTAGATGACCCTGGAAAAATTGTGGATCGTAAATGAGAAAACACTGCTAAATATTTTGCATGTATGCTTTAATGACTAGGTTGGAAACGCCAAAGATAGCAACATTTGGTTCCGATTATGGATATTTATCGCTAGAATGATAGCTCTTTTTTTCTTCAACTGATCTGATATTTACTAGCCAAACGCTGTTAAATCTTGGCTTCAAGACGTTCCTCGGAAGTGACTCAATTATTCCAGCTGTTTCTAAATAGAGACTGTGTGTAAACCCAACTGTATCCATCAACAGCTCTCCAGTCAGATTACGTTTTTGCTGGCCGACCGATGACACCGGATTTTAGTTCATAACGAAAACTTTCTTTAAATTTCTATTCCAATGGGGGCCTAACGCGTATGCCCGTACGGTTTCGTTTATTTTTCGCCTGAGCCAACCGACGGCTGTTGACGTACGAACAGTTTCGATTCAAGCTTCCGGCACAAGACATCCCCACATTTCTGTATTGGTTCTGACAGCCAAGCAAGTGCCCAAACAAACCAACCTAGTTTGACGACAATCACAGGCCTTGTAGTCACAACCACATAGATTGGTTAGTCACATCCGGTGTGTGTTATTAAGTTATTTTGTACACTGATGGTTGACATGTGGTACTTGTGTTGCACGTGACCATTTTGTATAGAATCGGATAAGTTGTTGGATGACGGTATGTTCCTCCAATAGGGTATATTTGTGGTGTGCTGGATATTCGCCTGTAGGTCATCGTCCAATTGTTCCGCCACTTAGCACGCGCATCACAACTGAACATGCGCCATCTGCTTGTTTGTCTACTTAGCTGCAGATTAACCTAGTCGCCACTACGGACGTTGTCTCTAATGTCGGGATGATGTCTACAGAGTACTGAAACGGTGTCGAGACTGACATTAACTAAAACTGACACCACCACTACCACCACTGTCACACGATAGAGTTGGTCCCGTTCCGTGATCTCATGTCAACACCCGCCCTTTCCGATTAAATGTCGCCCTAGTCGTCGCGTGTTTAATGCGTCCCAAATAAAATTTCGCCAAAGTGATCTCAGGTTTCGTTTACACTCAATTGGAACGTAATCCCCATTGCATTCAGTGCGACTAGAAAAACAGTAACTGTGACAATAACAGAAGCCATAATACACACCACAATCCACTAAAGATCTCAATCACGACTGGTTTCGTAACTGTGGTCATTTGATCTGGAGATGGCTGCTAACGCTGATTCCGTTTAGTTTCGATACAGGCAAACGGTTCACGCGAAATGGTTGCTAGCCAACATCTGCAGGGGCGTTGTTGATAACGTGTTTGTATAGCAAGGTCAATAGTGACATTAGTGGATATATCAGTGGATTGTTCGTGTGAAATATTGTGTATGCTGGTCCATACATTTGTTGAAATCGGTTATTTTTCTCCTACCCGCCGTTTGTCGCGAGTTGCACTTGAAGTGTTAAGTTGACAAGACTGTCGCCTCTCCCACACCCAAGTACGCATACACAAACACACACACATGCACACAGGGTGATGCGAATCGAAAGTAGACGCATCGTAACGTACTCGTGCACACACATGCGTACCTAGGGTCAGACACGACCGCCCGGAGCTGCAGAAATGACAGCCGGATGTTAACGCTTAAATCGTATGATGCCTGGTCAAGTGTCAACCGGTGGCCAAATATTACCACCTCCGGAGTGGTTCATTAGACAATGAGGCAGATAAACAGGCGAATAAATTGGTTTCATCCAGAGAGCCATGCAGGAAGGTGAAAAGGGAAGAAAGCCTGAGAATGAGTAGAGTGAGCATTAAGGTACTGTCACTACTCATGGTCTCTTGTCCCGACTGACTGGAGCGTTGTGCTGCTCTGAAGTCCGGCTGGGATTCGTGAAATGACCGGCGGGAAATCCACGTGCACAGACACGGGGATAAGAAAAAAAGCGGAAGAAAGAAATCAACCAACTGCGGAGACAACCGAATGTGTGAAAATCGCACGCGCTGTGGTAGATCGGGAAAAGGGACTTCAGTCTGAATATTCCATTTCTGAGAGCTTATGCGTCATCAACTCTATTGATAATTTATTCACTACGATTCATGAAAACGCGTGTGTTCGACTGAAACAGGACTGCGTGATGCAAGTGTTTTGTCAAGTTGATTCGTGCGCCCCGACTATAATAGCCAAGATACTGAACAAAATTTAGTTTCTTCGGTATACGGAGAGAGTCCTTGACTAACACCGGAATGTAAGGCATAGGCGAACATGCTTTCGGTGATTTTATTCTCAAGTCAACAACAATCACATTTAGATGAAACAAAATAAGAGAGGAAAAGAAACTCAGTTAAGTGTGATTGAAATTCATCTACCCTGTTTCGTGATCTTCCCTGATACCGTACACTTTCGGTCACACAGTTACCGTCGACTCGTTGTGTCGGTCAAAATGATGGCTGAGATGAACTCCACCGGACAGTACAATGAAAACCCTACTGACTGGATGCTGAAGCATGGATAATCAGTTTACTACATTGTCATACTGTTCCATTTCACTTCACTTCACGACACTTCAATTACAAGTGAATCTCATGTGAAGCTATCGCTGGTGTCGCTCTTCAAACCCAACACTACATGTCAAGGTCTAAGCGTCACTTGGAACTCATTCGTTGTTGGTATCAATGAGTCCTAACAAGAAAGGAACCGACTGTACCCGTACTCAATAGGCTTCGAAACAATACGCAATCAACCTATTTTCCTCTCAGGAAAATGGGATGAATTTCTATGTACTTCATACACCCCTTAGTTGATGTTATCTTTGTTTTTTTTTGTCCATTCAGCCAGGGAGTATGCTGAATATTTTAGTTGTGATTTTGTTGTGGAGGTTTGATGTACAGAACCAAGTGAAACTGTCATTGTTGGTTCGAGTCATTTCTGTGTGCTCCCGGTCGTTCGTCGGACTCGCATCTGCGACCATGCTGTACTTTAGAAAATTGACTGAGTTCATCTGTCATATTCCCCCTACGTGTCTCTTCCAAAGCAGCGTTCGACGGAGGTCTTCACCCCCCGTAGACTCTGGCACAGACTGTTGTACTTGAAGTTAAGAACTACTACCCACTAAAATTTCTTTGATATAATATCTGTATGCACATGGAATTCGGTTTCAAGAGTAGGCTAACCGAGTAGGCAAGCACGATGAAATATCCGATTTCAGGCTCAAAATGTTCATGGCAAACTCAAACAGGTGTCGGGGATGATTCGGTTTACATATATTTTTTGCATTATGATTCACCATGCAGTGTTAACGCTCAACTCACTACTGAAAATCATGAAAGCACCGTACACTTATCCCATTCTTGTTAGGAATCATCAGCACTGTAAATAAACCGAGCCCCACAGGGACTCGAACCCGGGGGTGAACGACTGAGTAGAAAACCGAATCACCAATCTCCTAGACTGGTTTTCAATGGTTTGCTAAATGTCAGTATTACGTAATATAACACCCTTCTGTCAGTGGATTTCCGAAGTCAACAAACCGTTGTTTGTGAAGTTATGAAAACGACTTCTTGTCGCAGAAAACGAAACTTCCGGTTGCATTGAGATTTTTCAACACAATGAAGAAAGAACTATTCAACATACTATCGGCCATCAGTAGCTTGGGACTGAACCGAACCGTTCAAGGAAATCCGAATAGTTCCACCAAATTGGTTTGACTCAAGCTGTTGAGGTAGTGAGACTAACGGTTAATGTCTGTGATTCACACTCGTGGACACCGGAATCGAGTTCAAAATAAGCTTTGCCGACGATCAGTCACAAACCATCCACCGGTTCCATGGATTTCCAATGTTGTATCAATCGTGATGACGTTGGAATTCTTCTATAATAAATGACTGAACACATCTGATCGTTCGGTAGTTACAAAATGGAAAGGTTCCAAGGTTCACTCTTTTTCGACAGGCATATCCATTTTGTTGCGCTCCGAATGTGTACCATTTCAAATGCTTGACCAATGACAATTAGCACTGGACTTTCCACTACGTGAGTAAAATGCTTCTGTTCCACGAAATCGGTCACGTGCTCCACGTTCGTGATCATCGGAATTGTGTCTCTTTTGGCCGGTGTGAATTATGGCAAAATCCGGAACCATGGAGGTTTGTGAAGTATATTTGCTATTCGTCACTCGGTGATACGTGAATGTATGGGAACATTCCGACAAGACTCACACCTCCGCAGAATCCGAGGATGTCCGAGTGCTAACTTATTGACCAGTCTGGAAGAATCATCCTGACTGTTCACCGGAAGAACTGTCAGCGGCCCGCCTATTACCGCACCATTTCCAGACTCCTCATTAAAGCTATTTCACAGCAATCACAGTGATTACTGTTCATTGTATTAAATCAGTCAACAAATCGATTCTCGAAAGGCATAGGAAAAAACTGTTTGACACAACTTTTCACCGTCACTGGTCCAAATGTCGGTATTGCGGATTAAAATACTGAAATGCCAGTGATTTGTAACTCATCATCAATGATAAACTGGAACTACGTTAGCCCATAATCAGCAGTGTCCACCTATCTAAAACACTGCAAAATTTCTGTACGACAAACAAAACAAAGTCCGATGATGCTGTTTTTGTAATCACTGTGAAAGTTCTTATTCATTAGAAGGACTCTCCACTTTGTAGCTGAATGTGTCTATTAGGAAGTGGTGATGCTGTGCATTTCCGATCGTCATTTACGTCACGACTCAAAACTATGCGCATAATCTAACTAAATGCGTCTATTTACTTACCATTACCTGCGAATAGTATGCAGTCTATCAAATGATAAACGGAATTGAACAACCGTCAAATTATGTTTTCCAGTGTCTATACCCGAATATTAAAAAGATTCATATCTGGGAACACAAAATAGGAGAGAAGGTAAAAAGCTTTCAATGACCACCGGCTGACCATTGGTCAGCTGGATGTCACATGCAAGACATAGCAACAAGAACATCAACAGCAGCTCCAGCTGCTCACAAATACACCCGGGGATACTGTGGATGAGAATTTCGTACAAGTTCAGTAGCACGTTGAAAAAAGAAGCACATACCGAACTATGTGTATCAGCTTTTCACCATATACACATGTGCGAAGGTATTAATATACCCGCGTGTTCGTGTTCGTTTGTGTGTATTTTCGTTAATTTTGTTAAATAGATAAAATTATGCAGTTCCCATCCCACCCCATATGACCCTAACACGTGCACATCCTTACTACCTCAACTACTCGAGTGCAAGATCCAACGCCCCTAATGTACCACATATCGTGACACGTGGGATGCTGGTGTGAGTGTGACGAAGTGTAGTGCGTGCGCCAAGTGGACAGTAGAAAATGAGCTTCTGTACGCAAACGCGTTGGTGCATGATTTGTAGTCGGGAGTTTGACCAAACTTTTCCGTGTGTCATGTAGTAATGTGTACGGTAGTAATGAAATACTGTAGGCTTAATTTCTTGTTATTTGTCTTTCCTGATGATCTGTTCGCCCTCTTTTTGATATACGACAGAGCGGTTCACTAACCCCACCCCAATACCGGTCATCAGCAGATCCTCCGCGCGCGAGTTTCCCAGTAAGCCTAACGCATCCTACCCCCAGGCTGACGATGGCCGGGTGTTTCTGCCGCGCGAGGATGAAAATTGGTTAATGTAGAAGGGGCTGATCAAGTACCAAAACAAAGTATTTCAACTAAAAATTGGATCCAGTATAACAGTTTGCCCATAACCGGGAGATCCTGACAAATCCGGACCGTGCTTAGTACACAAGTGACCAGTAGTCGAGGCAACTAGGCTCGTACTAAACTCAGCCAACTGTCACAGATGCAGATGGTCAAGCCCAGGGTTGACCCGTGTCAAAACGTGACAGAATTCGTATGCAAATCGGAAGGTGTAGCCAAGCGAAAAAATCACAATCGGCCAAGTACGTATCAATTAGTAATTACCAAATAAATGGTTTTTAATTTTACACTGGTCTGTAAATGGGTAATCAAAATATTCAGCTCTTTTGAATAGTGATTCTATACGCTCAGGCTGGAACTTGTTTACACAAAGTCGGCTCAAACTTTGGTTTCGACTGATTTATTGCGTCTGACCGAAAGAATGACTGTATTCTAAGCCGTATAAAGGTCCTGTGAAGAATTAATCTTGTAACACTGGCCATCTATTTATTGAGTTAATCAAACCAGAAAAAAGGTCGACTACTTGGGTGAACATTTCTGTCAAAAGTCAATTCTTCGGGAAAAGCAATCAGTATATTGTTACAGCGTGCAACAAGAAATCCCAATCGTTGCTAGTTCGTCGGGGCCGGAATCAGATTGCTCGATTTAGAATGCGCCAAACAACAGTCTCTTCCTGACCGATCAGGAAACGCCACTGATGGATTAAAACAAAACAGTACCCATTGCAATTTCCCCATTCCATCTTCCACTAACAATCAGCCGTCGCGAAGTTCAAAGTTCTGTTGCCATTCCTACTCAACAACATCATTATATTTAGTACGTGCTTAGCCTGGGTGCTATGGAAGGGATATGCACCCTGTACCCCCGGGGAAAGCTCTTTTTGCACTTCTAGGGGTAACCTGAGACTTGGAGTGGAGAACCGCATAAGGTCGCAATAGGCTACGTGTGGCAACGAGTTAGGTGATAGCGAATTGCTGTCTACCAGCAAGATGACCAGCAGTGATCGGTGTAACAGCCAGATGCGGAAAATCCGCCGAAATCACTATAATACTCCGAACTTGTCATCTTATTGGATTACGTACATTTATTTGTCTGTCTCGCCCCTACATTGGTATGCTGACATTTGTCTGATCGCATCAACGCTCTACTACCTTTTTAAATGTGACTCGTTTTGGTGTCACGTGACTTTGGCTCCAGTTTCCTAAGCCCTGGTGATCGCATATCTGAAGTTTGTATGTTCCCGAATTTGTTTCTCTCGCAATCCAATTTAGTAGAAACAACGAATCAGTCTTGTTTTGGATAAGGGATTCGTCGTTAACTACGCACTGCTCAAAAGTGCCTTACAGCTGGACTCGAAAGTCATCAAGCTGAGGTGGCTGGTAAACTCTGTACCACACCGGTAACGTATTAGACTATCGTTTCTTGTTAGGAATCGATGGATACCTTAAAGCATAAGCGATTAGAAGATAAGATATCCTCCAGAAAACCCATCATGTAGTATCAATCCGCTAGTCACCAAGGGAATTAAAAGGAACCCCATTTATTGCATACCTGGTTTATTCGGTTTGTTAGAAAGCACGAAAAACGTGTATCCACGGGATTCCAGCTGAGAATCGAACTCGGGGCGTAGGACTCTCTAACAGTAGGGTTATTTGGAATGGCTCTCGATGGATTGCTGCACGTCAACTGTGGACCTCATTAATTCGTCATTCATACCCTGATCGACTACCACGATTTGGAGGTCTAATTGTATTGTGAGTATTACAAGCAGACCATAGAGCGTGGTTACTTGTTAGATATAGTCATTGGTCTCTACCACGAAATAATCTGATTGACAGAACAACTAATACAAACTAACTGTAGAGCTATGTCAGTACATTTGCTACGGAAAGACTTGCAGGAAATTAAAAAAACTTCAATGCTGACCTTGGATAGCACCCACTTTCACGTACTTTTTGAATAAACACCGAAGTCTAGACAATCGGTCTCTGAGATTTTGACTCGTTGGTTAAGAGTGATTCACGGATTAAAATAAATTCAACTTTGCTGCACGCTTTCATTGTTCGAAAGAAACAGTGAATTAAATTTACCTGCTCAGTTTCTTGTAGAGTTTAGCGAGGTACACATTTCGACGCAGTTTCGAAAGAGAATCTGGTTTGAGACCGTATGTGGTATTCGCTGAAAAACTTGTCCATTTATATTAGTAGATCATTTCCGGGTGAGAAATATGTCATTACAGAGCCCACCAAATTACCGACAAGCTGTCCACGAAAATCAAATATTTCCTTATCTTGAGGGACAGCTTCCATTTTTCTGTAAACTAGAATCGTAAATAGCCGGTATTTTTTAATTTCTCATGCAGCCATATCGAGCAGAAAGATTCCTGGATTCCAGTGCTGATGTGTAGGGTTTTAGGGAGTCATCGTGAGTTTCCACGTGGTCTCATGCTATGCGTACAAACATACATACACGCACACAATCGTATCAGGCTTCGATCGAAATCTAGATAGAATCTTAATACATTAACGTCAAGAAAAACATAAAACTAAGCTGAACCCGTACAGTATCGTTGAAACCATGATAAAAGACTTTTTTCATTGGATGCATTAAATACCGGTCTTGAGAAGGGCTACACGCGGTAGTCGAATCGTCTACTGACTACCATCGTTTCCGATACCTTTATGCTACCGAACGTCGAATATAAGCTGTAGCTTATAAGAAAATCCAAAACACTGATTTGCTGTCTTCAAGGCTTCATTTTGATCCGTCTTGAAGGCGGTTTCTTCATGTTTCTCACCAAGGCGATCACATTCACCGACTGGTCAAAAAATCCGGCTGATTCAATTGCAATCACAGTCGGGGTGAAACTTGAAAATTTTCAGTTTAGTATAAAGAAAAGGTGGATAAATGTAATCTCCCACACACATGCACATGCACATGCACATCAACCGAAACACCATCGTATCAACATTACTCACTTCAGACCTTAAAGAAAGACACCGGTCATGAACAAACGTTACTGAGGGTCACGCACACAGATTGTCTGAATTTTTCAACGTGCTTCCTAGGAAACGAATTCGTTTACACATTTTCACTAGCATGACAAAAAAGACATCCAAATGGAACGGTCCAACTAGACCCATAACTGCAGATATCTAGTCCACCCGGACAACGGCGACCTTTGTCACACGGTGGAGCACAGCAAAAACAAATTCAACAGACTGCCGACAAAGATGTAGTTGATAGTTTGTAAACTATTTGCACATTGTGTTTAAATAATTCATGACTCATGGAAAAAGTTATCCCATCTGATCCACAATGTACCAGCGCTTTCATCTTTCTGCGCGAGAAAGCGCACTCGCGCGCGTCCGGTTCCGCTTTACGTGGATGAAATCTTAATTAGGTTTTGGGATGTTTATTGTTCTTTTTGATGTCATCATCGTTCGATAATGACAAAGAAACCCGTTTTACCGGACTTAGGCAGTTAGTGGGACAATATTTTACCGCGGACGTAATCCGTTAGGTATATTGTCAGTTCAACACGAGCTCAAATGGGTTCACCTTCTCGTTGTTGATCGGTATATTCAAATCGGTAATTGTCATGTTACACTTCTGTGTAATCATTACTTTATCGTCATACGTACTCCATCTACCGAGTTAATAAAAACTGAAACCCGCTCCTGACTGTCATCTCAAACAAGCACAAAATTAGGCCATTATATATAAGTCTCAGGACGAACCATGTGCAAATTTCAACCAAAACCCACACATGGTTGGCTAGGATTTTCTAAGGGACACTACTTGTCCATCAGTTGTAATCAGGACCCCAACCCCATACTGATCATTATGTGTAGAAGTTCCTGCGCTTAACTGTGGCCTTCCCTCGCGGTGATACAAACTGTGCAAGAAGGAGACAGGTGATGGTGTGATTACTTACATCAATTCCGAGTGGTCTGGCAAGTTTGAAGTTATTTTTACTTTCTCTTGTAATGGTGTTGACTGCGTGGCTGTTAAATAACATCCCAAGTTCCCGCCTTTTCTGGTAACTATGATCAGTAATCTGTACATAGCTATTTTTGCTCTCAGAGGGACATCAACCTGTCCTTTAAAGCTTTCATACCCGTCTTGATTCCATCACTATTTGACTGTTTATGCATTGCTGTTAGTGATTTTAATCATTCACCCACGTATCCCTTATTTGCTTTTGGTTTAATTGAATTCTGTCTTATCCCAACTAGAGGAAAAGTTGTTTTACATAGAGTTATCTCCAACCATCCCGAACTTTTTCACTTACAAGTGAAATCCCGTTTCAATGAGTGGTCACGCTGTCATTATCATCAGACCCGAAATTTATTCACGTTCAGCGCACTCTTCACTTGTCAGGACAAAACAAATAAAGGTCACCTCTAGAAACCTGTCATCCGCCAGCACTGTCCTTCTTCAAAGATCCCTTTCCATTATTTTTCCGTCGTTTTCTTCCGACTGCTCCTTGGCTAAGTCGACTTATTTACGAAGACATTGAGTGCGGTATTTTTGGTTTGTGTTGTCCTATGGAGACTGTATGTTTTAAACAATGACAGAATACCTTCTCCATTGCAAAAATCTCTGAGAAGGCAAGAAAAAACATGCCTACAAGCTACACGACCAGGCTTCTGTGAAACTACACTCCAACCTGATCCAACAAGAGATACGACGGCAGAACAGCTCATTCGTCCACCAGTACTTATGTACTACTATTAGCAAGCTTCTCTGTCACGGAATCCGGCTTCTATGGAGACCACGGATCCGGTCAAAAAACTACGATATAGAAGCTGACGGCCTGAATGCCGCATTTATTCACCCTTCGTCGGATGCCCCACCATCCCATATTCTTTCTGTTCCTTCACATACGGCCCCTTTTTCCTCAGAAGAAGCCGTCAAGTTTCTTCGAACCTCAAAATACGCTTCTATCGCGGGTCCAGATGGCTTATCCTTCATTGATCTCAAACTTGGAACAAGTCCACCATCTAGATTTATGACTTTTCTCTCATCAATAAATCTGTTGATGCCGACGCTATTCCTGCCTTCTGAAAACCCATGACAGTAGTATCTATTCCCAAACAGCTCCGCTTCCAACACTTTGTCAAGACTTCCCCCCCCCCATCGCCATCACTTCCGCGTTCAGGTTGGGCGAGTTGGCGATCCTCAAACGACCGCGTTCCTCTTTTGTTCCTCCAGATGACCAGCCCCCCCCCCCTCCCCGGTCACTTTGTATTACAAACCTAACAGCTGCACTCCGGATGCAGCGGCTCCAGTTTGCCATTTCGTTTTGAAGAGCATGAACAGTTCCGTGAAATCCTTTCGTCGTATTTTCCTCGACTACTCCACCGCTTTTGTTTCGGTCCCCTGTTCTCTACTTCTTCAAAAGTTGAAGCTTTTCCGCTGACCCACTTCTTCACTTTCGTGGCTGGAAGACCAATCTTTCAATGGAGCTTCAGGTACTAATATTGGTACAAGTCTATCGAGTCCTTTAACTAACATCTCTGGTATTTTTCAGAATGCTTTTCTCACCCCCTATCTCTTCACCACATATAAGTTAGTAAATTGTCCACTGCATCACCTGCACGACTTTTTAAATACGTCGATGAGAAGGTGCTCTTTTAATCAACTTCCAACCAACCAGACTCTGATTCTTCTTCTTCCGAGAACTCATACAACATTCCGAATTTTTCGTCCCACTCTGGACTACACCTCAGAACTTCCAAATGTTTTGAGTGTACTTTATCCCCTTCTCGTTCCTCTTATCCCAATGAGCAATCGGTCATCAAAAATGTCCCCATTTCCAGAGCTGACTCAGTCAAACATTTGGGTGTTGCAGTCAGCACAAATTTACAGTGATCTTCTCATATTTTTGATTGAGTTGAAAAACTACGTACATTGTCTTTTCAGATTCATTGGCTGAGGCAATTTGGTGCCACCCAAGCTGTCATTTTTTCCCCATCAGTGTTTTCCCCGAATCTTATTCTACCGCTCGCCCGTAATCTTTCCTGGTCTATTTGAGAAAGATTTTATCACACTACACCATAACCTGGCCATTATCAGTCGTGTTCCGTTGATTCCCGTAGGCTCTCCTATCTCCAAAGCTTGTGATTTGCATAGTATAGCCCTGTGAAAAGTCCCCAGGGAACATTTCTGTGGACCCCACCCATCCCCTGTGCAATGTCTTATCTGCATACATTTCGCATCCTTCTACACGTTCCGCATTTAGACCTATTCCTCCCCCCGGGCATGAAAGTCTATGGCAACTCTACAGTACCTTGCTTAGCACGTGTTCTGGTTGACAAGATGAAAGTCACAAAGGAACTTCGCACGAAACTCCGTGACCGGACCAGTTTCATTTCTACGGTATTTACTCTTATGCTTGTTTCAACTTGTCAGTGATCATTTTCCCTCCGTTTGGCTGACAAGTGACTTCGTTAAGTTGCAGAAGTCTTCAATACAATACAATACAATACAATGCTGTAAGTTCATGTGATTAGTAACTTCCATTCTTTTGTTTTTACTGTTGCATGAGTTCAGTAGGAAAAGCATATGCCATGTCCAATGGGCCGATCCCGCTAATACGAATACCGTGTAACCACGAGCCAGAAAATTGAAGTGCAGATCCATACAAGGCTCCGGCGGGTCAAGCTAGCGAGCCCAGCTCTGGGTGTCCTATTTCATTGGAAGTTGTTGAACAACACAGAACCAATGATCATTCCAGGTGATAGGGAGATTTGTATTACGGCCATCTAACTTTTATTCAAGTTAATACAAATAGCACGCTTTGTGTGATATAGAGAATACAACAGTCTTCATCGTGTCAGACCACACACAAACACACTTCCGTTACCACTGCCGACGACCTTCCTATTGAGTTCGCCGCGCTACTTACAATACCATTGTCACATTAACGTCAGAACTGTTGTTGTTGCCGTTGTTGTTGCTATCATTAATACCGTCGTTGTTTACTGATTAACTGTTTCTCATCTTCCGATGCGAAAACCACGTCTGAATGAAGTACGCTAGGATCAAAGGCTCATTGGATGTGTCTGTTTTGTTTTGAGCCATTCGCCAACCAAACAATACCCACAACGGTGTACACAACACAAGCCCGGTCAGGGTGTGTGAGAAATATAAACTGTTAAAGTGTGAATGAAATGTGACGGACAGACGTACAAAACCGAAAAAGACACATAAATGCATACTTAGAGGTAGAGATGAAAGGATGAGTGAGTGAATGAGTGTGTGTGCGTGTGTGTGTGTGTGTGTGTGTGTGTGAGAGAGAGAGAGAGAGAGAGAGAGAGAGAGAGAGAGAATGAAGCACTACAGACCGAGGACAATTAGTCTCACGCGTGAATAGGCGTGTATATAGGTGTACTTCCCTATTTATGATCGGGAGCACAATAAACTGACCGATTTGGAATCGGACATCGGCGTCAAGGTCATTCTCGAACCAATTGAACACCAATGGGTCCTGCGTATGATTATTTTGTGCTATATGATGGTTCATGAGCAATGGGTACCCAGTGAATTGACTGATATCCTCCAAAACTTTATTTAGGCATAATAACACGAACACGAATTTCACTAGTCGATTCTGTTCCACGGTGAGGTCTTTTGTGAACAGAAATTACACATTACAATTCACTTTCGCCTTCAAAGAAGAGTTTCACATTCACAGCGAGGCACTGGATGTTACAAAGCGAAAGCGTGAATTGATTTTTCAATTGGTTCATGGCTTTGTAAGTTCAAAACAGGTTAGCACTTTGCATCTTTGCAGCAATAATCCGTTCAGAAGACAAAAAGCAAATATTAGGTAATTTTTTTAACTTCTTGTTATCTGTTCTTTTACAAGGTACACTATTCCCAGAAGGATACCACGGCCAACCACAGGCTACCGAACGGAGAGGTGAAAAACCGTGGTTAGGATCCAACCATACGCTTCAAGATCCACATTCCACAATGATGACCGAGTGACCATAAAGGACCTAATAACTTCATGATAATTTTCCACTTCTGAGTGAATCCGAGGTGACATTTTTAAAAAATCAATTTCTCTTCATGTACTTTAACCGGGGCAATGATGTAACCTGATGAAAGCTGTACGGGTACCAGTTGAAATTCGAACGATATTGTTTTTTTTTCGAAATTACCCCACTGACTTCTAAGCCCACTTCAACCTGATTAGACAGACAACCCCAATTGATCGTGAAGCATCGTCATTGTCCGAAACGGGTGCGTGAAAAAATGTCCTCAGTTCACTGAATACTACTTGTTTCGTCTAGAATAAATTGATTATGCACCTACCTACAGAATAAGATTTTTTCGTGAACCTTGTGCCTTGGGTGTTGAAAATCACTGCTCGTTTTCATTGACAATACTCTGGGTATAGTTGGAATTTGTCACAAATATCATTCTATCACGGATAACAAGTTTTACTAATATTTGCTACCTCAGAAGAACCCTTCTAATTGGTCTCAATAAGTGCAGATAGGCTCATCAGTATCATTACATATTGTTGGATAATCAGTTGGGCAAAGTGATTAATGTTTACCCATCTTTTACAGTTTAATACTCTTCCGCAAATTCACATATCATCCATAGGAAAGAACAGATTGCTGACCTAAATTAAAAGTTATTTTTTCATCTGTGGAAAATGACACAATCCAGTTAGACTGGACAATCTTGGGTGAATCTGGAGACCCCTTGTAGCGGTCACACCTGTGGAAAGCCATATCTTAGCTTTTTCAAGGGAGGTATTTCCTAGATTGGCTATAGGTCGAAAAAATAACTATCTTATCGTGTCGTAGACTCGCAAGAATTAATAGAACCTAAATTTCTGTCCAAAAACAAATTGTTTTCTATTACATCGAGAACCGCGATCAGTGTCTGATACTGTTATTCACAAATCCAAACACGGATGTTATTCCGAGAAGTGTGAACACTACGAAGTTCAAATTCCCCTGGGCAAACGCAGTACCAAATGGGTTAATGGTCAAAGCTATCAGTAGCCTGGAGATTTGAACTGATGTTTTGATTCCCTAGGATCTATTTTGCAAATTATTAAGTGATGACTGAAATACGAGAGTGAAGACTGTCAACGACGACTTTTCAGTGTCTTACAAATCATCTCCGTCATCACGACATTAACATACAACGATACAACGTAGTTATATCTGGTTGCTGGTGTTGGTGATGGTCGAGTGGCTTAAGGTATTTATCAATCATTTCGGAGCTTCGAATTTCGAATCCCGTCACCGTCTTTCACTTTGTCCATAGGAGTGAATCCACTACCACTCTGCTCGTTACCACGCTTGGCTTATGGCGATCTCCTGTGGTTCTCCACTCCAAGCATCACGGTCAGATTGTTGCACGGGGCCTTCAGGGGTACGGGGTACATACCCTTTCTACCGTATTCATATGCAAGCATATCACTAAAAAGTCAAAGACTCGACAGGCGAGCAAGTGGTTGTCTTCGCATTAGGGAGTAGGTTTTTTAGCATTCTCAAGAGTTGCAGTGGAACCCGTGGATACAAAATCAACACGACCGGTTGTAGCGTGGGAAAATGGTGAAAAAGAGATGGGTGTAAAACCACTGTTGGTCTTAGGGTAGACGGGGACCGAGAAATTAATTCTGTGGTTGTTTGTTTTATGTAAGTAGCCAGATCAGATGCGAAAGTGGACGGTACAAGGAAAACAGCTTTGAAGAATGTGTGCGAAGACTTGGATTACCGCTACGTAACCTTGTTATAAGCATAAAAATGACTGCCAGTTATGAAGTCAGCACTAGCATTCAGTTAATGTTGCCACCAAAACAACAAAGAATTTGTCCCAGAGATTTGGTAACAGAATTAAAATACTTTTTCTTTGGAGCAGGGAAGAAAATCGGAGGGGATTAGGTCCATCGGTCAAGACTGCAAGGGGTTACCGTCTAAAGTAAAAGATTCTCATGAAATCTAAGTTTTCCAAAACAGGACAATGGAAGAAAGATTACCCGGCAATTTGATAAACGTTAATTCATGGTGGATAACCAAACGGGGACTTAGTTCTAAAATCGGCAGAATGCAAGACTCCTTCTGATAAAAATGGAAAAAGGTGCGAGATCCTGGAAAAAACTGACTACGCGAACCAAATGGAAGCTCAAAAAGCTCGGTAATGCATGTTTTTCCAGGTTATTATTCTCATTTCCGATTCTGTCAGTACGGGTAATGAAGGTATGATCTGTTGTCCCAATAGCAGTATTGTCATCAACTTCGATTCCAGCTAGTGGAAAAAAATCAAAAAAGAATTACATTGAACTTGACTTTTTCGCCGGGTTGATATTGAATAAGAAAAGTGTACGTGAACTTAGGTAGACTCCATAAAATCGACAAGCAAACGTGTGAGAAATGTCCTCCTAGGGCTTCCTTATGTTTACATTTGACCTTCGGTTTGTGGAGCATAACTGCACTGAAGAGTGTGTGTGTGTGTGTGTGTGTGTGAGAGAGAGAGAGAGAGAGAGAGAGAGAGTTATTGCTTTTGTTGTTGTTGTTCGAACCCCACCGCGAATGTCAGCCATTTAGATCCTATTTTTCTCTGATTGAACTTGATATGTCTGTTGGTATTTCTGACTGTTTTGTCTTTCATTTTTTCTAAATTTCCCACGGTGATCGAGTCGTATGAGTATTTGCTTATCACCTCAGTGGCACACTGTTCGAAACCTGCTCCATTAGTAATAAATAACAGTTCCTTGTCGCCTGGTTTCTTATCAATTCCGGTCTAAAGAGGATTAGTGATGTTCCACTGCAGTTTCAGCGTCCTAGTAGCAGACGGTTACAAACCGAGAGAAAGGAACACAGGTGAAAAGCATGTAGGAGTCCACCGAAACCGCTTTTTACAAGCCAGTTACCTTCAGAGATTACACCTCGGAACTAAGGGTTTCTTAAGTACTTTTTTAAACGTAGCTTCGTTGTTCAACTGTTCACCAAACTTCCGTTCTCGATAAACTTGGGGGAAATTTTGAACTGATTCAGGTGTGAGTATCTTTGGTCTCACTGGGGTTCGAACCCACACGTGAAAATAACTCATGTCCTGATACCACGCATGGAGCACTGGCCGAGATACAAGGATGCACTGGGACTTCAGACAAACTCACAGGTAGAATTTTGTGTTCTGTAATAATGTTCCACGGGCTTCTCTTCGAAAGAGTCCTGTGTTTGTCTGAAGTGTTTTCAACCTCGACCATAAATTAAATAATCTAACCTGTGACCGTCATCTGGATAAGAGTATTCATGTATTTCTTTCCGGAATCTCTTCGAATAGGATTATATAACTTTTCCACAAGAGTGATGTCTTTCTCTAATAATGTTTTACTTCTTTAGTCATTATGCGACTTTGTACAATATTTCTGGAAAAGGGCTGCGGCCAAGTTAAAGCAGCTGAATGGGGCTCGACTCGGGGTGACGGGAATCGGACCCGAGACCTAGAGGTCCAAATTCAATGACGATGATCTTTTGATCGCTGTCAGACTTTTTGACTCGGTCGGTTCACATTTGTAGTCTTATCTACATTCATTCAATTTTAATCTCCCTTCCCGAATAGATGAATAAATTTCATATTAGGCCCGCAGAGCGCTTTTGAAACATTCAACTTGGTCACATCAGCGTTCGCTGTCCACTTCGATTAATTGTTGGCAGAAAGCTCACAAAACGCGAATGCTACACTCCAAAACTCTTAGAAAACAAAAAATATGGTTGCACTCGATTATGTCATTTCTTTTCTCTGAAAAGGTTGCATACTGTACAAAATCTTCTCAAGTCTAACACCAACGGAACAATGCGAAAAAGCGATGTGACGCTATTGAGGTAACAGTTTGGTTTACTGTATCGGACACATGCTCTCGGCTGCTCCCTTACTCAGCTCCTAAATCTGAAATGGAACAGGTGACCTTACACCAACCAGATTTTACGGTAACCATGATCCAACGTAGGCAATGGCAATCGCATACATCACCCCCACTACACTGTGTAACGCCTTTGCCGGTGATCAAAAAAAGCTTGATTTGTTCGCATTGACCAAGTGCTTGAAACTTCACAACAAGATGAGACGCTCATGAAAATCACCGTCGCTACAGAAAAGTGAGGCTTAACCCGCTAATCTAAGACTACTGTTTTGAACTTTTCTCTGATTTCCGAAGTTCCGTTAGAACCCAACTGTACACAAATGGTCAGAAGCCCAGTAGTTGTCACTTTAGAGACAGAATTTTTCTTGCGCTGTTCGAGTGGTTTTAACAGACCACCACCACGAGTGGTCATATTTGATACTAGACATAATTCCACTTTGGTACTGCTCATTATTGCACTTGATATACTGCGGTCTGCTATATAGTTCCTACCCTCGAGGTCATGATTACCGGTGCATTCTGTTAGCAAGTGAAGTATCATTTCTATCTGACTATTCCTGAGAAACTAAATGAAGTTTTACCATCTTCTGGGTTCATTACGACAAGAAATGGATCTGGAAAATAAAGTGGAAATGAGGACATCCACGCTGCTGAAGTCTCAGATAAATTCTGACTCATTGAAATAAGATGACGACGAATTGAAGAACTGAACAGGAATCAGAAACCTGTAGTTGGAGTTTTGAGTACCGTAACGCTGAATTCTTTCTTGTTTGAAATGATCTGCCAGACTTACTCATCCAGTCCAAACAGGCTGTTGGGCCCCGCATGAAAAAACACTTGCTATTTTTCCTAAGCTTTTGACTGCCTAGTATAGTATCCGAAAGGGTGATGGTCAGATGGACAGCAGGCTGAACTACACACCCAGCTGTCCCGGGTTCGAATCCTAGCTACACCGCCGATTACCTTCCCCAAATGGCGGCCTTTAGTTTGCTGCAACCCACTTCCTGGAGTATTGCATCATAACTACGTAATAAAAAAGAAGCATGTAAAGTGTGGTAGAGAAGCTTTTCATTACTAGCCGGGTTTTGATATCTTACGTGCACCTTTGCAACCTAAACCCCCAAAGCTTATGAATTAGGGTGTATAAAACTCATTAGTCCGAGGTACGAACAACTCCACAATTCAAAACTCACTGAGAATACACGCTAATCGCTAAACTATCCAGACTGCGTTCCTCGTAACCATGATTAGAACAGCGACCACCCTTCACTGACTTTGAACGCATCCAACTGGCCACCTGCACACACGGAGATTGACTTCCTTGACAAAAGTGCATCAGTAAAACGAAAACACTACCAACAGCTTGCTGTGCTGAAGCAGTGGAACAATGTCAGTAGTAAGTGATCTATATTTCGAAGAAATGCTTCTACTTCTGGAGTACCCGGTTTCTTTTCCAAACCATTTGTTGCATGTATGTTTCTAGTATGTTGGTGCAATTCTGAATGTGCTCTCCACTTACCTCACGCACATTTTGCTTTCCGGAGCATTCCGCAGAGTAAACTCGGGCGAGTTAATCGTGTGAAGTGTAGAACCTGGATACCTAATTGAAAGATATATAAACGCAAGCTTGGTACTTGGAAGTCAGACAGTGTGGGGTAATCTGAAGCACTTCTATTACTGAAGTGAAAAATTCAACCAGCTGGCAATAGTCAGCCTCAGTGTGAACACGGACAACAGCACGTGAAAAGTAAGATACCGAGGCGTTCAAATTTGAGTAATTTGGATTTGTGTGTGTATGTGTGTGTGTGTGTGTGTGTGTGTGTGTGTGTGTGTGTATCTGGTCCGTACAGTTCCCGGGATATTTTCTTTTTCTTCTACTGAAAGCGCAAAATGGACGTCTTCTTGTTGTCATACGGATAGCGGAATATATAATCTGGGTTGTCTTTTAAGATGGATCAAACAGAATAGGGATCGTGTAGATACGGGTACCAATAACCAACAATGAAATGACTAGCACTGTAGTGCTGAGAAAAGACTGATTGGATCCGTGCAAAAATTAGAGTAGAAGAGAAAAGGCGATAGGAACACAACGAAAGTCGTCGATCAAACTCGTGCATGTCATGGGATTAAGTACACCACAAAGAGGCGAAAGACACACATGTGAGAGGGTTTTGTACACTGTATTGGTGAGAAAGGGGTTTACAACGATTTCTTATGGGCATCAACCACGGCCGAGGGTAGAGCCAAAACAGTTTGCGGTGCTCCAAAATGAAACTGAACGTAGAAATGAGTGTTTTGATGAGGACTCGTCCCGATGATTCTTTACAAGAGAGTAATATTCACATTCAAGATGATATAAAAGTTGCATAGTTTTTTGTTTTATTTGTACAAATGGAATAGACGAAGTATGTTCAAGTTGACAGTTTTTCCAATAGAATCGTGTCAAAACTAATCATTTTCGGTGGGATGGGGGGGGGAGGGAGACTTCAATGAAAGCAATGCATTCTCGGAGCAGTACAGTACCTCCAGAAGAGTTTTATTTGGAGGTTATTTCTGATAGCTGGTATAAAATTTGTGTCAATGCGAACTGCGGCTTGAGGGGATGAAATTCACACCGGTTAAATCACCTCTGAATGCTATTCGTGGAATTGGACGTGAAGGATCCAAGTAAGCAGCTGATACTGAAGCTCTTTTTCCGATTAGTAGCAATATCTTCTTGTTCTGTCTCACCCAAACCGGGAGCTGTTCGTTTCACTGCCGCTCGAGTTGGTTGCACAGTTTCTAAATTGTGGCCAGATGGAACGGACGACAAACTGACAGCTGTTGATTCTGGTGCTGGTGGAGGTGTGACCGGCCGTCGCAGACTACGTGATGAATCTCCACTAGGGGAAAAGTCCCCGGAGAAGCCTTTTTCTGTCAAATTTCGACCCTGTAAGAGAAACAAAACAATCAAATGACTACTTGAAAAGATAGCATTGGCCTTGGGCATAAACCACTCATCCGACCTCAGTGGTCGTTTCACTGATCACAGAAAGTGCCACAAAGTACAAGTCGATTCAGGATGTAAATTAGTGGGTGGGATCAGTTTGCGTTTTGAAATATTCGGTGGTTTTAGATGTCCACAAATTGTGTCCCATATAGAACTTGTCCGTGGATATCCGACTTTTGCAAATCACCCGTACTTCAGTCTTAGTTAATTAAAAATGAATGATGTCGGCATAGGGTCTCAAACGATAGATTAGTGTCCTAGCTGGCCTTTCATCTTGTTGGTAACTTTATCACGTGAACAATTCAATGGTCCGACTCAAAGAACAAACCAACTGAAAATGGGCGATGATTTTCAACCAATTAGGTCAGTTTAAACCAGGCTTGATGGTAAAGGGCTAATTATGTTTCACTGTCACCTGTTCGTTGTTTTTGTATCCTGTGATATCCTAACCGTAGGGTACCTTTGGGAACAAACTGAGAAAGATTGCACGAGACTACGACAGAAATGACAATTTTCAACAATGTGAAATGGTTTTAACCGACCAGCTTCATTTAGCTAAACTACCCATCAGTTCTGAGATTAAATCGTAAAGATGCCTATCCTAAGGCAGTCTGAAAATTGCGCGCAAAGGTTGCATTCTTCGGGTTTTAATCGATTTAAACAAACACCAAACTCAACTACTATTTACGCCCTATATCAAAGATATTGCAATACTTGATGCACTCGTGATACACAGGCAAGTACTTCACGTGGGGTGAAACTAAAATAACTATAAAATTTCATTTTTCCGGCTCGTTGTTCACGTACATTGAGATCTGTGAAAGATCCAGCTGGGCCAGTCGGTAAGTATGAGCTTGGCAATCCGGTTGCATAATGTTCCGTCATAGAATTCTGACTCGGCTGATCTCTCCGTACTAGGGCAGAAATGGTTGCCAGGGCAGAGGCTGCCAACTCAGCAGTAAACGGTGGCACCAATAAAGGGGGTCGGGAATTCTCGCTGACCGTGACGTCTCCCGGGGATCGTGCTACTCCGCCGGATTGGAATATGGTTGGGCTTCGTGGGTAACGAGTTGGAGATAATACGGACGGCTGAGTGGTATTAGATACATCTGTCGAGTGCAGTGGGATATCTCGATTCAGGACGAGGCGTGATGAGAGTCCATTCCAGGATTGGAAATCCGCAATCGATATTTCAGAGGTAGGGCAGTGATGAACTGTATGTTGAAATCGTTGATGAGATTGGGCCTCGTTAACATCTGATTAGCGGGGTTAAAGAGGAGTTGTGAAATGTGTTTAGCACAACCCAACAGAAAGTTCAATCAATGAAATTTATCGGAGTATTTTTCGCATATCATAAGCTTTCAGCTGAGCAATTCTTTTTCGGGAAACACAGAAGGATGAAAAAGTTCGTTTTCAGTGATTCTTGGTCATGCCACTACAACACCTCGTATAGGATTAAATACATAAGGGCCGTTTTAGGGATTAGCGTTCAGGTCTTAAACGGCCCGAAAACCACAACCTTGGCCATGTGGTAATCCGTTCACATCCGGTCAGTGGATAGACTTCTTACATAATAGGTGTGAACAATAATCCCTATATGTATCTTCCTATATTTTAACCCCTGAGTATCTTGTCCTGTATATTGTGCTGTATTGGCGTGATTGAGAATCACTGAAAAAGATGTCGTTCATCAGTCCGTGGTTTACAAAAGTGGTCTGTGGGATTTTTCAAATAATCGTTGTTAGTTCAAAAGAAAGCTTGTCATTTGATATACCCAACTGATTATTTGATAAACTAAATAACATTCATAGTCCCCTTTGTTTTATCTTCAAGTCCTTGGTGAAGGATACTGAAAACTGTGTCCGAAAAATACTCATCCTATCATATAAAAGTTCAATTGGGAGAAAAAACTGTTTTCCAGTAATTCATTCCCAAGCCATTTGCAGATTACTTGGCAGACATTAGACAAAAGTTCATGCCGATGGACTTGGAATAAACACCAATCATGAGCAGGGGTTTTCAACCAAATTATCCTCGTCATGCAACTGGTCTCCTTTGTAATCTGCTAACGACTTGAGAGTGAAGTACTGAAGAAAACTGTTTCATCGAATCGGACTTTTATATGATACTGAAAATTTTACAAGCCGTAGGTAGTATTCGACTGCCGAAATAAAACAACTCAATCAATCAGTTACCTACGAAAAAAGTACAAATTTTTTGTAGTCTTCAAAAATCCTATTCCATCATAGATGAACCTGATTCAGACACGAACACGGCAATCGACTCCCGCATCATAAAAAGGATCGACAGCCTCGTGATTTTCTCACTTGTTTGAATGCAATCTTAATGTTCACGAAAATAAATAATCAAGGAACCTACTTTGAGCTAAAAGCCATCCTCGATATGTTCACACAAAATAGTTTCGAGGGCTCCAGAAATTTCCATGGTCCGCTTAAATAAGATCTACTAATCTGTAATAATCCACCACTCTAACGGCTACCCGTCGTCATATCTGTTTCACCCACATAGCCGGACAGTGGGGTTACATGTTCTCATGTCCTTGTTTTGTGATGGCCTTGAGTTGCACGATTGTACTGCATCTTCTCTGTCCACTAACCACCATTTCTGTTAATTTATCGATCAAGCAGAGGTGACCATCCACGGCATCCTTTGAATAGTTCACAAAAGAGTCCGACAATCCCATGGAACCATGGGATCACTAAGTTATGTGGTACCCTATTGAACTAATTACTATTTGTTCGAGGTGAATATCAGACCACCTACCACAAAGCCCAACTACCTTTTTTGAGGGAAGTGGAATAGTAGAAATATTCAGGAGGATAAAAAGCTCCTTTAGAAACGGATTTCTATTTTCTCTTCCCGAAGAACTTGTTCTGTTCGAACTCAAGCACAGTTGATTCCCGTAGTCCTATATACCACTTAATTCTAGGCGGTGGGAACCGGATGCCAATTTAGTAACTTCCAATCCATTTAGATTCAGGTTGAGAAGGAAAAAATCTCAATTAGATAACGAGCTGGTTCTTTATTCACGAAGTAGCAATTTATCAACAAAATTGTGAAAATTCAGATTACTCTGACCTCGCCCAGTTTTAGGATATTTTTACGGAGTGTCCTAAATCACGATGGTCGCCCAATACAGGATCACAATTCCTGGATATCTTTTTCCATAATTCTACCGTCTACGATTCATGTTGGCACTATTCAATTGAGCTACTTGGATAAACGCATCATTTGACCAGGAAATCTATGGCACAGACCCATATATGTAGTGAGCAGGCTGAAGGCAGTAATATTGTTGTTTGATTAATATAAGTGTTGGTAATTGTTGATGCAACTACTGAGTCTTTATGCTCATTGGAATTACTGTGTGTGTTTTTTGTTGTTGTTTCAGATCGAACACACGCACTTCCCTTCCCCTCCTCACCCCAACCCCGGGCGGAATATCACTGGCTCTTTGCATACTACACTTGCGGTACAAGGGTGCAACAGTACACCTATGTGATTTGGCAGGGTCTTCTGTTTTCTGAATTGCATCTGTTTTCTGACCAGTCGATCGCCTATCCCATTCGTCTGTGTTTAAGTCAAGCAACCGTACAAACACAGCGAACGTTTTCTTTGGAAATTTAAACTAATTACTTTACAATGAGGACTAACAAATTCTGATTATTCCTCCAACTAGTAACATTCAATGGATTGTCCGATGACAGAGGCATTCGCAATTGTATCAAAATCCGTAGAAGTTAAAAAGTGGACTCTGTTGTATGACTGGTCGTCCCCAGCTACACTAACCCAATTTTAAAAAAAAGTAACTCAGCAAATTAACCGCTAGATATCGTACAGTAGATGGATGAAATGTTGTATTTTCCTCACGCGTTTTTACTCAAATACCCCTCAAGGGTAATAATCACCTGAAGAGCATGCCCCGAATTGTTGAATGGTAATATGAACAATTTATCTCCAAATATCTTATCATGGAGTATCTGCGGTCAGCTTGTCACTGGTACCCATTCAAGCACTACTGCACAGCTGTTTCATCCGATCTGTTAGGAATGACCAGCAGTTCAAATCCACCGAGGCCCTACAGGAACTCGAACCCGGCCGTAAATGACGGATTTTCATACACTTATCACCACTAGTCTAGCCCGACTGGTTCTCGAAAGTTTTATTTCTTTTCAACACTTGTATGAATTCATTCTGGCATCTAACTTTCGAAATGAATCATGCGCACAAATGAGCAAACGGAACAGGTCTATAATACAGCTAATGGTCATGGGACAAGTTGCGTCTCAATGAGATACACTTGGAACAACGACCGAGTTGCAAAGCGTAGCACAGCTCAACAGAGCAGACCACGGTTCCCACTGCTACCAGAGCATAGCAATTAGGGTAAACTAATATTCAACAGCATCACTGTTACCAGGTAAAGATGACTGCTAGATAATGACATACCTTAAGTCCGACGGTGTTGTCCCGTTTCGTCTCGTGATGCGAAAATCGCCCTACTGACTGAATTTATCTGTACAAAACGGAAAGCTCCATTCTGTTCGCCTTGACAAGCTTTAAGAACCTAGCCCAAGTGTGCCTTCGAGGCAGCCACGGAATCGTATTCGTGTTCCGCTTATTCATAGCATTTCCCGTTTCCAAATCAAGAAATGGTTGAGTAGGGAAGACGTACAAATTGCTCCCAGAGCTCATTTCTAAGGTGTTACAAAGCTTCTGCACACGGTGATCAACTTATTTGGCTTTACTGAAGTAGTAATTGAAGCCGGAAACAACTTCAAAGGAGCGCTTCATCGGAACCGAGGTTCGCTGGATTTGTTATGTCGATGGAAGGAAACAATCATTCAAGCAAGTCTTGTGTTTTACCGATGGCTTCAATTTTCTATGATACAGATTACTGATTGGGAACCAGTAAAGTGTCTCCACCCCAAGACTTTGGTTATTCAATAAATTTGTTCACTTTCCAGGCTGTTGCTATTGCTAAAAACCAGGTCTGAAAAAAATAATGATGCGACCATTACGATCTTTTTACACATAACATATTGTGTTTTTTTATTTAATATGATTCATCATGCAGTGTGAACATTCAAACCACTGAAAACCACGGAAGCCCTGTACTGATGATACCCAACAAGGAAGAAAAAGCTGTATTAGTTCTCTCATGGTTTTCATTGGTTGAATGTTCACAATGCATGGCGAATCGTATTATGTCAAAATCAAATTTCCTATTATTCATACTCATATTGTGTTTTGATGGGTTGGGTTGGAGAATATAAGTGAATTGTTCAGTACATTTTTTAGGGGTACTGCTGAGCATCTCGTTGTAAAAATGAGGACGTATTTATTCACTGACCAAAAGTATTATGGAATATGACTTGTTGAATTATTTGGTGAAATTTAATTTTACGAATAACGTGAATGAAAGTTTGCCTTTTTCTTCAGAAATATAATCATTTGTAGAAGGCTGGTTACATCATCATAGCAGTTCACGCCTATTTTTTGATAATTTGTCAAATGAGACTTTTCTGTAACCCCACCCAACCCCACACACAGGCACACACAATTTCTCGTAGAGAAATAATACGGGATTATGATCACTGACTTCTTTGTGGATCTGGAAACGATTAACGGGCTCAAGTTGTCACCTAAAGTGTATTTTGTTGTAATGCCCACATTTCACTTAGGCCTCTTCTGAGAGAACATCAATCTTGGGAATGGATTACTGTGTGATTTGGCTGAGTTGTAAATGCTATACCGAGCGATTATTACCTGACACGAGCTGTTGAGATCCTATCAGACCAGTTTAGTGTTACCGCGTGTACGACTTCCTTGGTTCGAGTCCCAGCGGGGGGGGGGGGGAGGGGGACTCGGTGGATGTGCGCTGCCACAGCTGATATTTCCTAACAGGCCAGGTGAAACAGCTGTACGGTAGTGGTCCCATAGTTTTCAACGTTTAATTGAGCGTCGCTAATCAGTAAAATGCGTGTACATGGAAATATTCGCTTTTTCTGATGGATTCAGGAAATATCAGAAAGGCAAAGCAATCTAACCGTATGTGAAAAAATGTATGATGGTGAGGGAATAGGATCTAATAAAAATAGTTTGATTCAAAGAACTTATTTCACTTAAAATCCGTATGTTCATCATCTGTCACTTACTGAGGGCTGCTGTTTTCGTTTCCAGACCGAAGTATCCGGGAGGACTCCCGAAGTGCGGTTTCGATTGAGCGGCTTCGTGATTCAAACCGGAACCGAAACCCGAGGATAGAAATTCGTTCAGTGCTAAACGATGCCCAAACGGTTGTAAGTGCTTCAACGCTTCTCGAAACTGATCACCGGATGGCGAGCCACTCCACGTGAGGCTGGGACCGTTAGGTGGGTTCCCGGGTGAACACAAACCGTTGAGCGCGGTGGTCAAGGTCAGTGCATTCATGGCACGTAATCGCGGGCTGAACTCGTCCTCGTCCGGAGAACCGAGACAACCGGTGTATTTGCCGTAGTGTGTTCGCTGTCGTCTGGAACGATAATAAGAGACGATTCTGTGAGATTTTAGGAAATTATTCGCCCCAAAGTATTCTTACTCCACTGATCACTGAAAGCCATGGTAATACTCTGTAACTGCGTCATCCTACTGAGTAGAATTCACACATCGAGTTTCAACTAAGACTCGAACCCGGAGTGGATAGATGAGAGTGGCACACATTTCCACTAGGCTGTCCGGGATTCTTTTAATTATTCTATTTTATGAGCAGCAATGACAGCCACCTTGTACACCCGTTAATCGGTATAAAACGCCCAGTTAAGATCAACAAAACCTCATCTCCTCATTTTTGGACCTACAATTTCATATTAAGGCGGCCCTTATTTGGTAGTTGCTCATAGTGATGCTCGTAACCAAATACTTGTGCGTATCGCCTTGGTGATTGGGATGCATACTTATAACAAAATCAGGATCATAAAACCCAGTGGAAAATTCACTCCGTTTTTATTCCACTTACAATTCGCTGGTGGTAAATGACTTCATAATGACAATTATTAAAATTGACAGACAATGGGGAGCATATAGACTGTTTCCAAAAAAGTTACATCAGTTGTTCAAAGCCCTTGAATATTTGTAAATTACTGGTTCACAAGGCGTTCAGCATCAACAACCACTGTGGTACGGTAAACGATTTACCAAACCGGGAAAATGTGCCATTCTGCTCGTTTTAGCGGATACATTTATTTACAACAACCTAAGTACGTATTTCGGTTGTGTCACTAAATATTAGTCATTTTGATATCAGAACACGTTTTCGGAGGCAAACACTTGTTTCCAATATTTCATTCTCAATCTTGCATAAGTCATGGAGGAAATGGGTGCTTTGACAAGGTCAAGGGTCATTCGGATTGGACAAAAGGATTGTGTGTTGAACGGGGGGGGGGGGGTCACTACCGGGATTAGATTGATTTGTTGGTCTGCACGACTAGTTCGTGATAATAATATGGGATGGGAGTGGTCGACTTGCTGCCAGCTTAACTGGAAGGTTTGGACAAACTTCTTCTGTGCACAGAGCAGGTGCAAAAAGACGAATACTGATTGCCTCTGCTGTGGTCAGTGTGCGTAAACGGATGTGGTGTGTGGATTGGAAGGGTCTCAATAAACAATTTGGAATGCTGACGACCTAAGTCCACCAAATGCCCAAGGGTAACACTTCCAAAGGTCCCTGTTTCTCCTTGTTGAAGCCACTATGGACAATTCCCCCCTAATCCTCTGAGATAGTTGCCCTGCCGTTCGGCCAGCGTAGGCTGTTACTTGCGCACCTGAACGAATGGACTACCACCTAGGTGACCCGCTTTGGCAGCATAACCTTATTCGAATTTCCGGTAATTGGAGAGCTTGTAAATGCACTGGGCATTGGAGCTGAGTTGAATGTTCCTCTCACCGCACGTGTTAAACGTCTGCTAACGAGGCCCAATATGATGCCCTTTTGAATGGGACACGGGTGAACACGTTCTTCTCAGGAGATTCGCAATTCCGACCACACTTCGGTCCATATTTAAGACTACGTCCTATAAAGCTCACGGAGTGACCGTTTTCCCCGCGTATTTTTTTAACTAGCCCTGGTACTGCTCACTGCATGCTTGATTTCTACGTACCCGCCAGTCAACGGTTCCGTCCATTCCGAATTCCCCTGAACCCTTTTCAAAGCACTCATTTCCAACAGGATTTGTACAGACTCGGGGACGAAGCATCGATAACAAATGTTTCCGTCCAAAAACGTCCAATGCCGAGGAAGGAATACATTTGGAGCGATATAGCTGATAACAGTTGTGAAACGGGTAAACGGTTCAGTTAAGACAATTAATAACCATGCACTGGTTGCTGTAGCTTTGGTTGCTATCCCCTAGCACCAATCTCAAATGAAAATAATAGAAAAAGAACAACAGCATGAAAGGAGTAATACGAGCAGTATACATATTGATATCAACTCGATAAAGAAGGTTTATGGATAAAAGTGCACCACTGATCACAATACCTAACCATTTCCCATAATGTATCTAACCACTGAGAAGGAGAGTCTCTTCGACCTCACCCAGAAAGTCTAACACAGCCTACGTGGCCAAGTCCACTGGTAGGATTATTCATATCCTTCTTTCATGTTACGGAAGGGCTACCCTTGCTCATCTTCCAAGCAGTACCCGTCTCGACAAACACTGAGCGCCGAGGAATCCTGTTAGGGAACATACGCAACACATGTCATAACCACCTTAGCCTAGTGAGCTTTAGTGCTTCATCTAGCGGTTTGGTTCGTGAACCTAAGACTCTCCACTGAACCTCAGCATTGCTTATACGGTGTTCCTATCAGATTTGAGCAACGCTTTGAAGAAATCGGTGCTCAAATACCGACATTCTTCGTATATCCTTCACCCGTGGTGGCCATTTCTTAGAAACCGTACAGAAGCACGGGTCTGATGGCTACAGCGTACACTCAACTCTTGGTAGATAAAAGGTCGTCATATCAACGCCACAGATGACTCAGACTGGCAAATGCTAAACGAGCCTTCTGTATATGCAAGGACACCACATCTGATATCCGACTTCAGGGTGAAATGAAGCTACCAAGATAACGGAACTTGCCCATTTGGTTGGTAATCTCCCAAGGCAGTGAAGGGTTTCGTGTTGGACCAACCCAGTCCTGCAATAGCGTGTTGAACTTTGAAGGTGAAAACACATGCAGAACAAGGCTACACGGTCATGCAAGTTGTCTTGAATAGCTTGCAACTTACTTGGATCTTCACGTAGAAGAACTACGTTGCCCACATACTCAACGCCCGACTCCGGTGAAAGAGCACCGTAAGCATGAACTCGGCTTCGGCTGATCATTCAAAGGGATTTTACGATGGGAATACATTTCTATGGTACATCCCTCAGTAAGAGGCAGCCGCAGAGAACTGTGTGGTCGATTGAGTCGAAAACCGCCTTACCATCAAGAAAAACAAGGATAGTGTGTCTGTGGAAGGTGTGTCTATGTTCTAAAACTTGTCGAAGAGCAAAGATGCGATCAACGCAACTTCGACCAGGTCTAAACCCAGTTTGATCCTCGCGCAAGCACCGTTCGCGAGTGGTCGCTAAAAGATGCAGAATAATACCAGCAAGCAGTTCAGATGCAATGCTAATTCGATTCATTCATCTGTGCTTAGTTCGCAACGTCTTCACAGGAGGACCTGTCACCCTTCTAGTAAATCAGCACGATCATCGATTCACTCCAACTCTTTGAAACTTGTTCCCTGTCCCGTATCAAACAGACGAGTTTTTCAACCCCAGTAACAAAGCTGAACCATCATCTTTGAAAATAAACGAAGGCTACTCATCCGGCCCAGCAGCCTTATGTCGTTCAAGATAGCCTATCTCACAAAGAACCTTCGCTTCTCACAGAGGACTGGTATCTACAATCAGAGCTGCAACTATGGTGCTACTTAGAAAGCCTCTCGTGAATAAAGGCCAACTAAACTGCTTCTTGAAAAGCTCCACCCAACGAACTAGACGACGCTCCTAAGTCTGAATCAGTGAGCCGTTCGCCTCTTTAATCAGCTCACTTAGGCCTGGCTTTTGCGGACTGGTAATTCTGATTAGACAGAAAAGTTTGCAGGTGTTGCCAGTCGCCGCAGCTCTTTCCATCTTCCTACACTTCCCATTCCACCACTGCTCACGGTCATTTCTCATGCTCAGAATCAGTTGGCATTTAAGGAATCTCCGTGCCTCATCATATCTGGAATCCGGAGGAATTGATCTACGAGCATCTAACACTGAAACTAAGGATGCAGATATCCATCGTTTCTCTGTGTGTCCGGTTGTCGGACCTTGGGAAGCATTACCAACCTCAAATGGAGCTCGCTAGATCTCTGTCCATCACTGTTCTGGATTCTGGTCATTTGACTGCATCGATAACTTGGTGGATAATTCTACTCGGAAAGCAAATCGATGGTTATCGTCCAGCAGCAGCGAGGGGCTCAGCTGGCTTTGGCGTTATTTTTGCAAGCGACGAGACGTAGGCTGAAACCCGCGAGGATAAGAGCGTGATCATTGTCTACAGAGGTGGATCAAAATGATCGACAGTCTTCAAACGATCGGTGCCAGCAGTAACTGATAGCAGTATCTTCGACCTAAGTCTAAAGCTGCGAATGCACAGGAGGACGCCAGGTTATTCGAAGCAGCTCTTAGTGCGAGAAATATGTACTCACTAGGAACAGTTTATGGTGGGAACATAGTTGTATGAGTCGGTCATTATTTCCTTAGTATATTTTCGTTCCGCTCTGCTAGTGAGTGAATAAGAGATGTTAGTGAGCAGAAATTAGACGAACTGAATTGTTTCCGCTCTCTCTACAGTGACGGTATGCTGGAAGGTGGAGCAGTTTCAAGTACAAAATAACCAAATAAAATAATCAGTGCATAAACAATTTGGTGGGAGATTGTCGTTCGATCCAAGGTCCTTCTATTTTTTCCTTGGCCTTCGAATGAAAAGTCCCTCTACCTTCAAAGTGATTATGGCACGGGATTAGTAGAACTTTCTACTGTTGCTTTAGTTCAAGTGTTGCTTTGAAACAATCATGATTACTAGCGAAATGATTTCATTTCTTTCTACTTCGTATGATATATATTCAATACCTCGGAAAAGATGTGCCGTCGTCTTGGAGATGGTCAAGACCTGACACCGAGATCTGAGTTACGAACCGAAACTGAACCTCTCGGATCTGAGTAGTCAGTAGTAGTCAGTGACAGAAATTACATACCTGCCACCGTATTCAATCTGTCAGAAGTTTCAAACACTCGCACTAAGTTCAGCAGTGCACTGCACTTCACAAACACTATCGATCGATGCGGGAGACGGGAAGAAAACATTCTATGGTGAAGTGCGCAGGAGATTTCACAAAGATCCAACATATGATGAGGGATTCGCCAAAAAGATCATATAGGCAGGTGCGTACACATTAATACATGTGTACGAAAGGAAGGTCCTGGGGCAATAACAAATCATAATTTTTTAGCACAGACGTCTTCTGTTCGTTAGGCTGGTGTTGAAATGTGAAAAGGGGCACCAGCGTTAAACGCCAGCATCTTTATGTAGGGTCAGCGACAAGATAGCCGGGCAGTCAGTTAACCAGTCAACCAATTATTTGTTTCGTGAGCTAGCTGGTCATTTACTTAGTTACGTTGCTATTCATTTTTCTCGTTACTTTGTTCTCTGTCTGTCTGTCTGTCTGTCTGTCTGTCTGTCTGTCTGTCTGTCTGTCTGTCTGTCTGTCTGTCTGTCTGTCTGTCTGTCTGTCTGTCTGTCTGTCTGTCTGTCTGTCTGTCTGTCTGTCTGTCTGTCTGTCTGTCTGTCTGTCTGTCTGTCTGTCTGTCTGTCTGTCTGTCTGTCTGCTTCTGGCTGGCTGGCTGGCTGGCTGGCTGGCTATTTGGTCTAACCAAGCAGTAAAAGCTGCTAAGGGTTCTCCTTCTTTAACTGCCAATATTGTTTCCTAAAGGCACCGGGCGTGTGTATCTTCTTGCGTCTAATTTCGTTCTCATCAACCTCTTTGTGAAAGTTTTCATGTGCCGATGTTTAATGATTATCGTGATATTCCACTTACTTGCAAATGAGGCCAAATCAGTCCTAGTACTCCAGTAGATATCTTACGAGCATGCAACTTGTATGTGGTTTCCTTTGCCCAAACGAAGAAGAAACCGTGGAACCGAATATAACCACAACAATGTGTATTCAGTGATCCTTAAAACGACGGCCTTTCAATAAATAAGATGACTAAACTCTGGATAATTGTCAAATTCTTATCTGGCAGGAGCACCCTGGGCTATTTACATTCACTTCTGTTTACCCATACCGTTGTCCATCAGTTTTTCGGTCCGTCCCTCCAATCACTTGACCGTCAACGCACTCATGCAATCAATTCCATTCATTCATCTACGTGGGGATGCAATCTCCACACATTCCGACAAATCCGAACCAGGGAAATGTCACGATCTCTCACATCTCAGCTATAGAGTGGAGCCTAAGTACACCGTTTTCTTTGCTTGTCAAACATACAAACGAACATAAGTATCGGTTTCATCAAGAAGCATATACGTCAGGTGAGCAGGCATGCCCAGGTAACGCTTTAGTTTGTGTTATCCAACCACACCAAGACACAACCTTCCATAAATGTCATTTAGTCAACCACTTTTTTCTGATACATGACGATAACTCACAAGCCACACCCTATGCTACCTCCTGACTCTATGGACTGATATCACATTTCATCTCCACGCGTATTGTCACCCTGGTGACATCCCGGATACTAGAATGTCTGCAATTCCCAGAGGATCCCTGGATTCATGTTGTGTTTTGTGTAAGATTGTGATGTGTACATTTTGGGTGGTCATCACTTAATGGTCTCGAGGTACAGACTACTGACTATTTGTCCAGTCTTGAATGACCCAACTAGGGCCTGTGCCAAACAATCGAGACGAAATTAACTACTGGCAGGTGGCCCCAACTGATACGAATCTGACTACCTGATGACAAGCTATTCATCGTACAACGAGAGAAAAAGAGCCGGTTGAAGTCAAAAAGGGGCAGCGATTAACGTGGACACACAAGATGTCGCACCGTTTCAATCAGCATGAATTGCCCGGTGATAGTCGTACTGACGGCTCGGGGTGTTTGGAGTGAGGCTGAAAAGGTGGGAGTGAGCATAACGACCACGATCGACAATCGCATGTTAACAACATTGTACGGGCAAAAACAGAAACCAAAAAATAACAACAGAGTAGCCCACTCACTTCTTCTCCCGTCTTCCCGTTCCGTTATCTCGAAATCCTTTGGCAAATGGATTATTATCGATCTTCAGTTGAGTGATCTACCATAAAGAAAATGAGAACTGTCCTTCATTGGTTGGTAGAACCACGAAGCGTTATTAAAAAGACAGGAAAGTTCCTGACTATCGTGATATTGTGTCTATCGCGCACTATCAGAAAGATATCATTAACATCATTGTCATCAACATCATCAAAAACAGAATAGTTAGCTTTCTCATTAGTGGGAAACAAGTTAGTCATATAATTTTTCGTCCTACTGTGAATGACTCGCTTATTTATTCATTCTAATCCGTTCGCGTTAACAGTGCTGGTCTTTTTCCTACCAATAAAAGTATTTCAATTCTCTCCAGAGGCTGAATGATGTAAACCATGGATAATGTAAGTTATTCAGCACAGGCCTCTCTCTCTCGATTCGCTCTTCGGGAAACCATTTTAAATTGATTTAATAAATTTGAAGGGATACCATTTCGTTTGGCTACAAGTAGTATTGTATATGGATGACAGGATAAAATTTTTCCCGAAGCACACAGCTGGTTTTACGGTTACTGTGAGAAACCGACTGCCGAATGTGCATGTATAGGAATGATTGGGCGGAAGAGTACCGGGTACGCATACCTGATGAGGGGTAATAACCGCGAAACCCGTTGTGTGCTTCCGGGGAAATTTTGTCCCATCATCCACGTACTATACTACTTATAACGAAAATCCAAACTTGGGACCATGAATCCTCTTTCTGAAGGTTGCTTTTCACTAACCGACAAAAATACCTTCGACGGATCACCCTGTGATTCTAAAGATGGACTCTACTTCCGTGAACGTCCTAAATGATTCAAACAAAATTGCATGTCGTATGATCTTTGTTAGCTGTTTGTTTTAGTGTTAACTCTGGCCACTTCAACCCTCCTTTTTCATGCGCGCGCACACACTCCATTCCTTGTTACGGAATAGTTGTCAGCATAAACTTTATGAATGATGATAACAAACTGCCCATCACCCTTACACCTATTAGAGTGCTCTGCATTCCATTGTTTCTCAGTCTGGATAAGGAGGGCGTGCAGCCGGAATGCGGAGACTGTGGAATTCTCATCTGTCCTAGGATACGGTTAATACTAAGATACCTCTTGGATAGAAAGGATTTCATCAACACCTAGGATCTGACTTGTTAATATGACAAAACAATAAGGCTTTTTAGTCGGTATCTCTACCTGTTAGAAGATAAGAACAAAGCTGGCCACATACTGTATCCACAACAAGCCATACTTGTGATACATTTTAAAAATGTTGCCGGTCAGTGTGTGACTGACTCTAGACTGATTGTCACCGGATCAAAAGGGTTGCACGTTTCTTGTGCAAAACAAAAATCATCTCAGAAAGAAAAATCCACATCATCATAAATTGGACAAACATTATGAATTACAGTTTGGATAACATGCGTTATCTGTATGTACTGCGCTTTGAAAGTCTAGCACTTGTGCTGTAAACTGACGTTCTATTATAACATGGTGAAACGGATGGAGACGAGGTAACCATAATAATAGTAATTTTATAACTAGTGAAGTATTACAATAGATAACACGCAAACCCCTATTAAAACTGGACAATGCATGGATTGTAATGTCTATTGTACAAATTACATTAATCACGTTTTGTTTTACAAATCAAGAGCTTCTTCCCCCCCCCCTCAACCAACCCCCCCCCCCCCCTAATCGACCAATCACAAAATGCCGTACGAATACAGTAAACCGGCTAAGAATCACTATCACAATCGTCTGATCTGAGTGCAAGATTCTTCTGTGTGAGGACAAATAACACAGTGACCCATACACCACTGAATGAAGGAATCAATAACTGCGTTTTAACTGTACCGGTTGATGCATCGGGAATTCCTGTTGTAGTTGATTTAATTACAAGCTGGTCTGATATAATGGATGCCATGTGCAAATCCAATTTAAGCAGGTAAATGTGAAGATCCATTTTTGTGAATTGTCGAAGTACCCAGACAAAAGCTTTATCGTACTTGAGTTGATCGAGTGCAGAAGAAGAGAGTAGAAAATCAAAGATTCTAGTCCCAAAGAGGTCAACAGTTCTCACAATTTGGATTAGTACAGTAACAGGGCTTATGTCTTATTCATAAAATCCAAACGAGATACAATGTTACGTACCTTTAGTCAGGTTGCATAACCCACTTAGCCTAAGACAGCTAGCAGATTGACATATCTAGTTATCACAGAGTAATTGAAAAATGACAGCCCGCATTTGTGTAGGATTGTGTCCGCACAAACTTTCCACTTACTCGTTCATTTTGATAGGCTGTGACCGCGATGAATTCGGTCTCATCAAAAACCAGTGTGGTGAAATCGCAGTGGTTCAACTTGGTCGTTTGGTCGGCGCGTACAATGTGAAAACGAGGAACGTATTTGTGCATGGAGTTCAGAACGGCTTGCTAAACAGATAAGAACAAAAAGAAAAAAACAATAAGACGGACCAATTGATAACTGGTAAATGTATACGAGAATGAGTTGTGAAGTCAAATGGGAGATTTTAATTGAAGTATGGTAGGAGTTATTGTTTGGATAACACTGAGTCGGATAATGAAGTGAGTGATACTGATAGCGATGATACTACTGCTCTTACTACTAATCATTCTCCTGCTCCGCCCGTCTCGACTACTGCCACTATCGCTACTACTAACAACGTGAATAACTCAGTAGTTTCGTTTGTTAATAGTAATTTCGATTCCTATGCAATGAGTATGATGATAGTGCATAGTTTGCTCGACACTCGAATTCACATCTGTGTGTTGATGCAATCATGACCATGATAACGGCAATGATTCTGACATGTTGCTCTCCACTGTCGGGTGCTAGGGGCGCTCTGTGAGAAAATATGCATCCGCTGTGAGAATGCGATATAAACTATTTCGTAACCGATGGATGCATCAAAAACAATCACAAACCGGGTGTGAGTAAAAGTATTTCCACTCTTTCTCTCTCTCTCTCTCTCTCAGGCACACACACGATCTGGATGACAAACGCATTTCTGAATACAAACATGTACATCCAGTGTGTAGTCGAAGATCTCACGGTACTGTTTCAGATAATCATCTGTGTGTGTATGTTTCAGTGTGTACATATATGCATATGCCTTCGTGTTTACCCGAATGACAATCCGTTCACACCGTTGTCACATCACTGCCACCGACACAAGTACACAGACACTCAAAAGCATACGCTTGTGTTGTCGCGACCTCCGGAACTTATCTCACCTTAATTCACACGCAAGCACACGTCCGATCGCAGGTGTACTCGAAGCAGCATGCATTATGTTTGTAGTGAACTGGAGGAAGAAGTTCTACAGTCGAACACGCGAGATATGAGACGTAGCATGTGAAATTAGTAGAAACTGGCACGGGCGTGAATGGGTCGTTGTGCTATCTCACACTCGCGCACGTTGTATGCCTTCACACACACACACACACACACACACACACACACACACACACACACACACACACACGCTCGAGGAGGACGACCTTTTGGTGCTGATCAATGGCACCAATTTGATTCATGCCTGCATTGTCCCTTCCAGACACCCGCGGAAGCTGTCCGTGATGTGTGTGTGTGTGTGTGTGTGTGTTTTTGATGAGGAGAAATCATTTGTGTGTGGCCCGCCAAAATGAATGTCAAAGTGATTTCTAGAGTGACACTTGTAAACAGTACTGTATGAGAAAATCAGCATGATCCGCGCAGAACGATTGTTCAAGAGCACACACACACACACACACATCGATAGAGAGGTAATCGTAATTCGGGATTGAGTAAGATGCGAGATAACTAATTACTGAATGACATAGTAAGTAAATTGATTGTTGAGTAAAAACATGAAATATTTCGGAACTCACAAAAGGTTGTCTATCGGTCACATTGTTTGTTAACTTCAATTTATGAAACGATATGGGCTTGTGCATCCACTCCTCACCGGTAGTCGGGGAATCGGGATGTACATACGGTTTGCGAATAGGTTCTGGGTCTGCCTTTCCGGCCACTGTCCATTTGCCATTGTGAAATTTATAACGATGCTCGTCTTTGGCTATCAGGTCCAATAACATGATGTACTTGGCATTTGGATCAAGTCCCGTGACGCGGACCTTGAATGATGGAAACATGCGCCTGTGTACAAGTTGGTGAGAAAATAAAAGGATGAAGATCACGCAAAGTTAGTTAATCAAATCAAATTCAAATGACAATTTCTACTTCTTCATTGGTCTGGTTATCTCAGTCGAAATAGGAAATCTATGAGGAAGAAACGGTTGCTTTCATTGTTTTCAGTGATGATTAGGGGTTGATAAGTCATCATAAATTATTCAATATAATTACATGCCTTTGATAATTATACTAGTTACGTCATCGCGTTGGTGAATTTGAACGTCACACGTGAAACTGTAACAAGGTCCCACGACAAAATTCCCCACATGATGATTTCTGACCAATTCGAATTATTTCTCATTCCCATCGAGTAATTATTTGGTGGTTGAGTGGTCTTTGTTATTAGTTATTAAGTCCTAGGGACCGCGGTTTGAAAACCGTCACCACCGAGTAAATTGACTGATGACAGACAACATTCGGTCACCTCTCGAGTAACAAACAAACCTGAACTACTGAGATCAAATTTAACCCTTTCGCTGCAAGTCTCTCGTTCTCTCCAATACAGTGTAGTGTCCTAAAACCACAGCTTACAATACAAATTGAATTCCATTCATTGTTATCTCATTGCATGATATAAGATTCATAGAGCAGTGTGGAAGTCCAAACAGTTGAAAACCACAGGAACATTGTACAGATGTTCCAGTCTTTGTTAGGAATCATAAGCAGTACACTTCCATGATTATGAACGGAACATCTTAACCATGAACCTATCCGGGCTGGCTTTGAACGGTTATGTGAACTTATACACTACTCATATTGTCTTATTGGTCACCTCGTATCAAATAGTACTGGAGTAGGGGGAAAAACAGAACAGAACTAATCATTCTGATGTGAAAACGGCATACAGAGAGAAAAATCCAAATAATCCATATCTGATATTTCTATGCAGTATTTTTCGTAGTTTAAGAGCCGTGAGGCACAATTTAAGATCAGTACAAAGCCCGTAGACCGTGGTGCATGGCGCTTCAACCGCCGAACATAGTTTATTTGGTCCAAAGGAAGTCAAGTGTGAGGGACGGAATCAAGTGGCAACATATATATATATATATATATATATATATATATATATATATATATATATCAATTCAAATTTCAGCTGAGATACCAATTAACACTTGTTTCTTCATGGAGAACCAAGTTACCACATTATATGTATCATTCCGACCAAAACTACGGGTTCGATGAGATTGTATTTTACTTTATCCATAAATAAATGGCAAAAATAAAGTTTATCAATGAAGTTCCTCTCATCCGCAAATATGTGCGTGTAGTTTGCATTCAAAATACGACAGCTAAATGTGCAACAAAGAGCAAATGAGATCTGTTGAAACAACTAGTAGAGGAGACTAATTCAACGAACATTAGGTGAGGTCAATATGACTAAGACAATATTGTAATCACTCGACTGGGTGCATGTGTGTGCAGTTCTCAAGATTTTAACCCACATCCGCTAGCTCTCTCTCTCTCTCTCTCTTTTTCGTTCAAAAACACGCACCAGGGTACACACTGGTCTTCTCACCTCCAATCCAATCTTGTCAGACCAGGGCGTCGTCTTGACTGACGCCGATGCCGCCGTGTAGAGACGACTGGGCAATTGTCAGCAGGTTTCCCCAACGGGGTGATAAAAGTCACACGCGTAGTTGTACAATGTTTGTCAAAACGATTTTTTCCTCCTAAGTCTCTTAAACCTATAATGAACCACTGTGTGAGAGTGTTAGGGGGGGGGGGGGTGAGTGAGTTGAATACCCTGTAGACCACAAGTAGTCCCTCATTCAGAGGAGAACATACACACATACACACCGGTGCAACATATTCAACTAACCCAACACACTGAGCTCAAAGATCTCCTACAGGGCAGTTCTTCCTATTCTGCGAAAATAGTGAGACAGCCATCGGGAGCAAGAGTTAAAAAAACCACCCACGTGAGGCTTTAAGGTTTCTTTCGTACTTGCTCCAATATATCCGCTGAGTTGGGTGTGAATATGCATATATTCACCCGTCTCAATGTGTTTCGACCGATAGCACGAAGTGTCAACTTTGGCGCCCCAAAAAGACAGGTGGTAGTTAATAAGAAAATGGTTGTAAAGAGAAAGGCTGGTTGAGTTAGGACAGTTTGTGAAAGGGTCCACACACACACACACGCACACACACACACACACACACACACACACACACACAAACACACACACACACACAAAGTTTACCCAAAGGTGCTTGTGCGGAACCCTTTTCTAGTCCTCTGGCGCCCATGTCTGACGCCTTTGCCGCTCTTTCTGATACCCAGTGTATGTGTGCATCTGGTTACGTGTGTGCATGTACACCTGTACACGCAAGTCTTAAAGAAGGGGGGCGTAAGTCCCGGCTTAGGCTCTCTCCTAACCTTTGGAACGGAAGTTGATTGATCCTATCTCGGTCAAATTAAGCCCTCATACAAGAATTCCACCATGTCCCACCTTGCCCATCTAGGTGTCACAATTTGCCCGACCATGTAAAACCTATTTGGTGAGAGAGAACAATGCATAACCATCAAGATTTTTTTTATTACGTCTCATTTGAAACCAATTTAAATGTGATGATGTCCAAAAGTGTATTCTCGGCTGAACCCTCCTAATTTCAACCTTGGTTTGATATGCTCATATAATCAGTGATAACTTTCCACGTGGTGAAACTGATTCAGAGGTACACGGGAATGCACTCATTCATTTTACTAGACACCGGTGGTTAGAGGAACAGGTTACGGACCTTGCCGCAACTTCCGTATATGTAGGAATAACAACTCCACGACGCCTCTATTCGCGGACCAATTGCGAAAGTGATTTGATGGAGAGAAAGATTAGGTCTTAGCTTCCGTCTGTGCGGTAGGCGTTGATAAAATCTACCCTCATCGATGCAACTTTTTCCAATCAGGCGCCAGTTAACTCCTTTTCGTCAGTGTATGTGCTAGCGTGCGCGGTCCAACACACGGGTGCCCTTATATATACAAGTAGATTTCACTTGGCTCCACCTACAACAACCGGAGGTGAACTAAGTCACACCCGTTTTTTCGAGATAATAACTACTTGTTCAATGTCACATTCATACTTGCTCATTCCGTTCGCGTAGTCTTTCCAAAAAACGACAATATGGAAGGTTCAGATCTGCATCCATATCACCTTATAGAGCGGCCATCGGGTCCGTGTGTTTGTGTGTGTGTGTGTGTGTGTGTGTGTGTGTGTGTGACGAGACATGCAGATGAGCATGGAAGAAATGATCAATGCAGCCAAGGCTGAAATTCGATGAGCATTTGAGTTCCTCTCAAAACTTCCATGTAGCTTTGTTCCAAGATTAAATTACCGGCTAACTTAAAGCATGATGAGAATAAGGTGCATAGTTCAGGTTTGAAATTCAACGATTTTCGATCTCACATCTAAAAGACCCGTTGAAAAACGAGAACAGTTAAAGCAACTGCCGTGTTGGCCTGCTGGTCAGGCTTCTTCTGCAGTGGTGGCGCAGCACATACTCCAAGATCCAGTCGGGACTCAGATCGGCGATTGCAGAACTGTGAACTTCATTTGCTGCTCTTTGAGGTATGGCTACTGGCAGTCATCAGTTTGCTTCACGTCAGCATGATACCTGGTACAGAGCCGAGCAGTCTCTGACTTTTGAACGTCAAAACTTCGTCACCCGTACACGACGGTCGACAACAACGATTGGTATATTTTCGGTAGCAACTTAAGAGAAATGTAAACATCTGTGTAAAAGTTCACGAATAATTGCTTGAGTGAATGAGTGAGTGAGTGAGTGAGCCAGTTCCAGTCCCAGTCGGTATTTGATGAATATGCCCTGGTGTTGATTGATTCCTGAGGAGAGTGAAACTCTTGTACACCACTACCCTGGTTTTCTATGTTGAGTAGGGCGGTGATACTTTTAGATTGGTTGAAACTTCATATGCTAATTTCCTATCACATTTTCTGCATCCGACTAATTCAAAACATTGAGTGCAATGAGAGTTTTTTGTTGTTCCCAGTCTTTCTCACACTGCTCTTCTCAGTCGAACTGCTGGGACGGTGCTTTACTTGATGCAAAAAGGTGGTGACGTCTAGAATACCAACCGCAGTTTGTGAAGTGGGCTGTACTAGCGCAAACCTAATTTCAACAACTAAAACCATTGTTTTTCAGTTGCACATGCCAACTGAGTTACCTAATCTGAATACCGCTTTGATATCCTATGAAGTAGTCAACTTTGATTAATAACTTCCTGTTTTGATAACAATTGGTTGGAATTAGTAAACTTGTTTTTTTCTTATTCTTCATTGTTTTTTACGAAAGTATCCCTTATTTCCGTCTTGGGTGACAAATGAAAGTGAACAGAGGAGACAATCACAGATCCCCAGTGTCGTATTTGGCATATCAAATCGAACAACTGTCTGATCGAGAATGGCACAAAAAATAATCACATAGCACACCATTTTATTACGTGTGTGATTATAAGGATGGGACAATGATGATGTGTAATCGAGTATTTTTGATTACAGTGCACACTATCACAAGAAGTCATTACACTTTGTGCGGTCGACGCGGAATAATTTGGGCGGTTCATTCCTAGTGGACTGTGGATTGATGTTGTTTGTCCACCAGCTTCGTGCTAGCTCAGGGGATAAAGATAACTTCGTTCGAAGATGTCCACAGACATTAGTTTCGAAGACCGCCGAAGAATTCTGACCATGATAATTCATTGAGTAATAAGACAAAGAAAGTAGACGATTAAGGAACAGTTATCTAACGGAAAAGTGAGAATAGACAAGATACTCCACAAAAATTAGAGGATTCAGCTGATAAAACTCAATTTCCAGACTGAATCCGAAAATAAGCCTGTCACTTACTATGTTTGAAATACGGTTGGGCAATCTTTGCATAGACAAACGCACTTTTATTCACCAGAGAGACACTGGCTGATTCATAGGGGAATTTTACAACATGTAGTCAAACTGCAAATTTACGGATGATTCTTTCGCAAAATGCTTGAATACCTCTGCTTGGCATTCCAGTTCAGGTGGGAGAATACTGGCTCTACCAAACCTTGAGTGATTTCGATACTTAGGTTAAAATCCCACCGGGACAGGAGAAATTTTAAATTTGGGATTAATTAAACAAATGGTTCATGCAGAAGTTCCGATCCTCAGGAACTTAAAAGGCGCATATCAAGAACGGGTCGCGGCTTCACTTCTTCCAGCCCTGCCTAGAACTTGCGAATAGAGCACGGAAAAGTGGATGATGGACAGACACGCAAAATATGTCCCAGCTCCCGGAGGCTGTGTAGAGCAATCACTCAGGATGGATATCTGAGCCCAACACAGGATAGATCACCTCATCGTTACTCATTCGATGTTTCCACTGAAGGTGAGCAATGTCTCGGAGACATCGGTTGTCCAGCAGAGAAAGAGGCCCAGTATCCTCAAGGCGAAGTAGGCGGGCCACTCAACCATAGAGTGAAACACTACGAACCGCGGCGATGTACACGAGCCCCTGAAGAAAGGTCCAGATATCACGCTGGCGCCACAGGTATCGCAGGTTAGTGACACCTGCTCTAGATTTCATCATGTGACTTACTCCCTTAACGCTACCACTACCTGTAAGTTAGCCCCCGGTAGGCTTAAAGTTGTCGGCTACTTCTAGCTGATCACCACACAGGGTGAGGACATGCACAGGCTGCTCCCGGTCTTACAGAGGTACTTTGCACATGGAAGGCACAAAGTGCATACCATATATGGATACCTAAATCATGCGGATCAACACGCGTTACACTGTGTACGTAGTGATACTCAACGGAGCAGGGTTGTTGGCATGTTCCTAGGCGGAAATTTTGTTCCCCTGGAGGAATCCAACCCAGTCGGTTGGAAAATCAACCAAGGCTTTCCATAGAACATCCTTCACTGGAGGCAACGAAAGAGAACGAAAGCTGGTCGCAGAACCCAACCCGATCTGAGGTGTGACAATACAATACTCTGAGGATTGACACAATCTTCAACGTTTTTGTTCATTTGCTACATGTATGAACTCCTCTCTGCGTCGTCATCTTTTACCTTCCAGTACGTGGACGATGTTGTGGTCGGTTCTGAACCCCGCAACAATGTTAATATCAATGCACTTCAACAGTCTATTTATAAGATGACGGATTGGTCCAACGCCGTCAAATTAGCACTTAATCCAACACAAGTCTGCAGAAGTGCTCCTTCCAGTTGATCGTAAACTCTCATCGCAATCGAATTTTTCAACCTTTCTGACGGGAGGTTCATCTTTTTTCTGTACTACTGATCGGTTGTCATTGCGGAGCAGGTAACTGATAACTTTTCACTGAAAATGTGCTTCTTTCGGACAAATAAATTGTATCCTTGACTTGACTTGACTTATTCCATCTCTCTACAAACAATTTCATAGTGCAGTCCTGTGGACAGAGTCGAAGGCCGCGCGAATGTTCAGGAAAGTGTGGAAAGTGTGACTGTGCTCTAGCAGCTGTCGGAGGGTGAAGATTTGATCAATCTATCCACGACAGGGACGCAACCCAACCTGCTCCTAGCGAGTCTGCTCTTCACGCGTTTGGTACCACATGCGAAGTACAACCGACGCAAGCAGCTTCGACGCTACTGGTTTAAGGCTTATGCCCATATGAGTAGTACAGTCACTACTCGAGCTCTTCTTATAGACTGAGACAACAATCGATTCCTCCGTCAAAGAGAACATGTGTTCGGAATTCCAATTCTTGGAGAACAAAACATGAACTTCTCTAACAAGCTGTACCCCATCACCTTCTAACAGGGATCGGTGAAGGCCATCGGACCGCGGCTATTTGTAACATCATAAGGCCTGGATTTCCCTGTGTATCTGCACCCCAGTAAGCGAATCTTACAAAACAGACCGCGAGAAGTGTGCCAAAAGAGCCTTGGGAGAGGCCATCTCTGAGAGCTAGCTAAACTGTGTCTGAGAGTGCTTCTTCCAGCTTTCCGAACTCCGCAGCTGATTGTGAATTGGTGAACCGTCAGCTTCACAAATAGCTTCACCCACACCTAATGGCTTTCTACCAGTGACTCGGATGAGATAGATCAAGTTACATTGGCAGCACGTTCCATTTCTGGTGCAAATTGCGACCACCAGATTTTGCGATCTCTGCAACGACTTGCTTTAAATGCTCGTCTTGCTAAGAGCCGCTTTTCATTATACTCACTTCTAGCCGGGATCGAGGAGCTTGCTTTGAGATTCAGTAGAAATAAAGGGTCTTATGACACGACTGGAAAAATCGCATCTCACTAGACCAACCGAATGCTAAGCATTCTTGATAAGCGGCCATTGCTGGTTGATGTTATCAGGTGGGACTACATCTAGCTTTACATCCAGCACTTTTCGCAAGACGAGTAGGCGAGATAGACTTGAAAGCCTGTCTCAATCTAACGGTCGTTGCAGCTTGCGCTTGGAAAATCCAAGGAAGCAAAAGGATAGCTTAGTGCCAACTGGTGCGTTGTCGAAGTTAAGGGGAGTGTTCCAAAAGGAAAGGCAGACTTGTATGCTACCCCGCCATTTGTGGCTTATTGCGGTGTGGTCGGTCTGGGTCCACTGCTGACTCGAGGAGAGCGGAAGCCACGTGGCGTACCGGTGGTTAGAGCATCCCAGTTTCGTGCTGGCGAGGAGCAAGCAATAATCAGAGCATACAGTGGAAAACCTTTCCCCGTTTTCCGAACGAAAGGAATCTAGTCCAAAAGAACCTCCGAAAAGTTCTTCGACGTATGACAGCCGATCAACCTTAGCATTCATGTCTCCTGCCAAAATCACGACATCAGTCCGGCTTGCCTTACGTAAGAGATCGTGTAGCTTCTCGTAGAAGTTATTTTTAATTATATCCGGGCTGCTATCGGTGGATGCATACTCCAAAACGACAAATAGATTGCGTCTGTCGGGACGGCGACTGTTCACTTTGCACGAACCTTTAAGCCTGAAAGAGCACAACCGACTGTCGAACGAGATCCAGTCTAGTAACGTTGCTTCAACCCATCCTTTGGGAGCTATGCCAGTGTCAAAAAGACCAGAAGCCACAGCCTCAGAGTCCCCTGAAAGACGTAAGTGAAACTTCACAGAAGGATTTGATGGGGGTATCACTCGGGTCTGGAGTCTGGAACTGGAATCTTGAATGCCAGTCCCATGGGTGGAACACACATCAATGACAAGGGACTCAAGCTTACATGCCAAACCCGTTTGTTGTTCTGTACGCAAAAGGTTCAAACTTTGGAGATAACTAGTTTGAATGGGCATCCAGGATAAAGGTGAAAGTCAGCCAATGGTAGTGCGTTCGGTAATACTTGGAAGCTAATCAATAGGAGAACGAGAGAGTACATGGCCAGAATTTCCACAGAAGGCACTACAGCTAGTACGGACGACTGAAATTTTCGTTGGGTGTTAAAGAGGAAGGAAAGTCTTGAAGGAAGGGGGGATAGTAAATATGTTTTCGTATACGGTATGAGAATATTTGAGTATTTCCAGTAGCTGAATTTTAAATGTGTATGAGAATTCTAGCGTTGTACTCGGACCGATCAATGAAGCAATATGCATAGAGGAGATATGTCTATATTAAACGGTTTTAACGCACCTGGCAAGTGAGACACGTGTTTGATGCCGTGGATCATCGAATGTATATAATCGTTGCAGGCAGTTTGTCAAAATATTTATGCTTCTCTTTGCTCATCACCCGTTGACACAACCTACCCCAAAATTACACGTGCATATTGAAACGTGCACAGAATGTGATCATTTGATGTGTTGCTTCTCCGTACTCTCTTGTCGATTCCGATCAACGGCTCAAACAGTTCGTATCCGAGTCTCCAAATAAAACAAAATTTCGATCCTATTTGTGCTGTGGGTCACTAACCAATACGTTGTATCCGGTGGCCTAACTGATAGATTGTACACCACATTCCTATCGCAAAGCCCCGTTTACGTAGACAAAATACTGGGCTGCATGCTGTTTCACAATCCTAATAAGTATTTAAAATGATTTTGTTAGCAACAGATTTTGTTGTTCCTAATGGGATCCATCTTGTAGCATTAACGCTCACCAAACCATTGAAAACAATGGTGGTAATATACAGTTGTTTCATTCCTGTTGGGAAATACTGATATAACGATAAACCGGTGCACATCGAACAAACCCCACCGGGGACTTGAGTCAGAGATGAACAATCATAAGTCGAAATTTTATCACCAAGCTATCCAGGCTGACGCTCAAAGGTTTGCTTCATTTCATCCATTATCACTCAGGGAACAACGAGCTTGTTGCCCTTTAAACGTCACTAATAGAACGGTGGTGTACAACAGTGTTAACGCTCGACAAAACCGTGTGGACCTAGCCCAGAAAGTTTGATGGTAGGTGTTCGACCCAAAACGTTTTATCCCGGGGTTCGAATCCCAGTGGGGCTCGGTGGATGTGCACTGTTGCTGATTTCTGACGAGGAAACAGCAGTACTGCCCTTCCATGATTTTCGATATTGTTAAGCTTTGATACTGCATGATGAATCACCTACGAAATAATTTTGTGATACCAGTTGAGCGTACTGGAGGCTGTATGCTTTTTCGATCAGGTTCATCTGAGCTAACCATGGATCAGGTGCTGAAGCATATTGGCATGTGAACGGGGTTTGACGTGATAGCCTGAGGGTTTTGAATGAGTTCCCCGTTGCGGGCAACACATCCCGAGAAGCACTTGTTTTTGAGTCACTGTTTTCCGCACGTCGACTCAATACTTTGCGTATAGGGTTTCAGGGTAAAAAAACCCAGTTCGACCACTCAAGAATAGTTATTTCATTTACGTTCCCTCTCTTTTCCCATAGGTTTTCTTCAAGTAAATGCCATACCAGCTTTAGGTAAAAATGTAACTGGATAAACTATGGCTATATTCATCTTTAAAAAATTAATTCTCCATTGCATTCTGGAGTAATCTTACTGAGTCATTTGTAACGGCAGCTGTGTGCATTGGCTCAACAACAAAACCTCGATGGAAGCTGAAATCCACCGTTTTAGTTGTTAATAAAATCTCGGTTGAAGGATAGGCAATTTACTTCGACCGGTTTAAACATGTAATAGAGAATATATATATATATATATATATATATATATATATATATATATATCCACTGAAACTGCGAAAATAAAATATCACTTCGGATTCCCACAAAATAGTTGTACTGACCCCACACAGACAGGTGCTCCTATAGTCGTCTGGTCGGCACTTTGTTACACCCACACACCGGAGCAGTTGCACCGTATCTCGCATACGCGTGAGACTTTTACATCCGTTCAGAAAACGAGTCTAATTACAAAAACGCGGGTGTGGATTCACACACACACACACACACACACACACACACACACACACACACACACACACACACACACACAACGCAGCACAAATACAGGAAAAGAGCGACTCTGAGTTATCAAGGGGAGGAGAAATTCAATGCGAGAGGCACACAGCACGAATCCCTTGCACACGAATATAGGCACAAATTCACGCACGAACTGCTGTTGCTATTTGGCCGTTTGCAAGAGCTATACTCGACTCACATGCCTAGCTGCAAAATTCGAGGTGATCGCATCACAGTTTATTGCATTTTCGAGAAAAACGTGTGCCAACACCTTTGTCAGACGAGGTGGGTGGGGGTGGGTGGATAAGACTGTTGGATTTAGCGAATTGAAATGCCACGTGGTATCTGGAGCAGGTATCGGAGCGGGGCGGAGCTTAGACCGCCCTGAGGTTCGCGTAATCATGTTACACTTTCAGGCAGCAACAGTCGCTGCTATCTGGCAAGAGTTTCTTTGGTTTACCGATGTGTGCATATTACACTTCTCGTGTGGTAGTAACACCGCCAGGAGAACATTATCACAATTATGCCGCCCAAACAGAGAGCGATGGAGATATCAGAATAACGTCTATTGTGCTAGTGGCAAGACGTATGCTGGCATAGCTACCGCTAGCTTTCTCACCACCGCTTCCCCGCCCTCCCTTGTTCGAACCACGGTTTCCCCTTATTTTTCGGGACTAGACAATTGCTCGCTCGGTTGGTGAGTCTCGTGTGCAAAATTTAATACCCCCAAGGAAATTTGAAACCAGAAAACGAACACAAAAACTGTTAACAACCGATCAACGCCTGATTTCGGTCGCCATTTTTTGCGTGATTGTCTTGTGGGCAACTAAGTCGAATGATTTAATGTCCATGAGAAAGAAATCAACACTGGTTTATGATCGTGATCACGCAGAAAAGGCAACCCGGCAGGTGTGTGTGTGTGTGTGTGTGTGTGTGTGTGAGCAATCTGAAGGTCAGGGTTCTTTGTTACAAAGGCATGTGGGCGCGATCAGTGGTAGACTGGACGGAAACGAACAGAAAAGGCCGAGACTGGCCTACAAATCTTTTCACGGAAGATGATAAAATTGATTTGTAGAAAGCATTTTGTTTAAGTATGAAACGGAATCCGTTGACTTACCTTTATCCTAACCCTCCAGGAAGAAAACCAGAGTTTCGTGTTCACCTCTAACTCGGCGAAAAACATCCAGACCCGTTTGTCTGAGTGCAAAACTATACGACAAATGCTGAATGCCGTGAAACTTCACCCTTGAGATAGTTCGAAGAGGATCTTACTGATGCAACCAACTTAATATACTCACAATCATGTAAAAATCAGTGTGTATATGTATGTATGTATGTATGTATGTATGTATGTATGTATGTATTTATGTATGTGTGTATGATACTCTGGATATCGTAGGTTCGTCAGCCGTTTTAAAAGACTTAGTAATGTTGATCTCGTTTCTTGTTGTATATTCCGAAGAGGGAAAGTAATCAATTCTACAAAATGAGCTTCTGAGCATTCCCTGTTTTCCTTTTATCGAATAGTCAGATAACCAGGATTTGCGGGTCCCGCAAAAAATACACCCAGCTCAACTCACTCAATGAGGGCATCTATTAAACTTTTCATGTCAGTTGTTCAGCTAGAAAAATATCTGCCTCTTTCGTATAAAAATAACTTCGAAGGATTCAATGATTCATTTTGCATACTGCGAAATTTTTAGGAAGAGAGTACGCAAAGCAAAATAAAGAAAATGGAAACCACGGCTCCAGTCTCTCTTGCTACCACCATTTCTGTAGACGGGTTGATTATTCATGCTTGCGCACGAGAATTGCCGATCGGATAAATCCTATAGCTTCAAAGGCTCGCTGTACCCCATTGAGGAGAACCGGCATCCATGAAATCTGACGACTTGGAATGGAGAACCCCATTAGGGCTCTCAGTAGGTCAGACGAGATAACTGGCCGAGTGATAGCCGACTGTTCTGCATTACCAATGTGCTCAGCGTTGAATAAATCCCGAATCTCGAGCGTAACTTAGAAGTGATGCGGACTTGAATAGCTTGAAAACCACCGGTCATTTCTTCTTTCGACCGATCTGTTACGATAACCTGATATAGTTGCCGGTGGTTATCCTACTCAAACATAAAAGCACGACACGTGAAATCATCATGTAGGCTAGCCAGTTCAAGTCAAGTAAAGTGGGCTAGCGAGCGGAATCGTTGAATATCACTTCAAAGCTAACTGAGGTCAGTTTACCAACTTTCCTTGTCAGCGTCACTGTCGCTCTCTTTATTATTGTGGAACCAATTGCAAACAGAGGATCGTATGTATCCGACGAAGACTCAGTTAAGATAACTGGACTTGCTAAACTGTTTCCGGTGACCATTTATTACGGTGGATAAAAAAAAATACAAATGTCGTTTTGTTTTGTTCTCCGCGCGAACACGAAGGCAGCATCATCATATCATACAGCCATCAGGGCTCGCTATCAAGTGAAATGATAACTGACCGTGAAAAAGAAAACCCAAATCCATACCGGGCCACGGTCGAATGACGACGACGATGGTGACGGTGATGACGAAGATATTCATATTAAGTTCATTGATGAATCGAAACGGATTCACTTAAAAATAGTGCGAGAATTGCTGTTTAACTCGACTGGTTTTCTGGCGATTACTTTCGGATCAAAGTATTTATTACGATCGAATTTATCACGTTCATTTCTCATCTCACTAATACACCAGAAATATATGCGGATTTTAAACATGAAACAGATAAGTAGATTTATTCTGGGAAATATGTCTCGGGTGGTGTGAAATGACATTAAACCCGCCTCTGGACGAATGACAAAAGGAACCAGCTGGTAGCGAAGCCCAATGACTCTCATTGTTTTTAGCTGAAACACAAATTTCGGACATGCATGAGATGATTTTCTGGATGGTCTCATGTTCTATGCTACCCCGTTCATCGAGGAAGACGGATGTCTACTCGTGCAAAGTACTGAAGACTCTTCCATCCGCATAGACATACCTCGCTAACAGGCCCCAGACATTTTCGATCGCGTCTAAGTCTGAACTGCGAACGGATCAGACCATGGTCTTGAAGTTTCAGTTTCGGTAGGGTTGATCCAATGAGTGACCGCGATATCATGTTGAAATATCACGGTCCTTAGTCTATTTTCCGGAATTATCGGGGGAAGAAATTCACTCAAAATTCTTATGTATGAGTCGGCCGTCTGCTTACCTTCTAGAACGGCTAGCTAAGATCTCTTCGTGTTCAAAAACCGCTCCACAGAACATCACAGAGCCATCACCAAGGGTCCAGTGACTGAGTTACAGCCTGCTTCCCCCCCCAAAAAAATCGTGCCGGTAGTATATGACTCCATCAGGGCAATCTAGATTAATTTGCTTTTCTCCTCGCTAAATAGCACATCATTCCATTTAGCATGGCGAGTGATGGGATTTCTGGACCATTACTCTCGATTTTGAAAATGAAGGTCAGTCATGCATCGGACCGATTTCATCTGTCCGTACCGCTCAAGTGGTGCAGACTCTAGGAGTTGCTGTACACGTCAAACTAGCACATGCAATTGCAAGAACCTCTGCAGCTTGAAGATATGATGATTGAGATACATCAGAAGATTACGAAAGGCTATTTTCGGTCTGGAAATTTTCTCGGAAGCCGGCGTGTGCTCACCCCCAATTCTTTGTATGCATGGATTATTTTTCTTTTCCGGACAGAGACAATCGGACCACGCACCATACCCCTGTTTTGATAAAAGACATTGTCAATCAGAATGTGTTAGCTTGAGTGAATTCCGTTCACGAGTCCTGTAAAGTTGACCGTCCAGTAACGCTTTCCTAAGTACCAAAATGATCCCATTACACTAAAAAGATGAGGCAGTTCAAAGGGATATTGGTTTAAAGTAAAAGCCAATTAACTTTTTGTTTTCCATTGCAATTTGCCAAACTTTCTTGACTTGTCTAGACAATAAGTTTCGCACTTTTCCTCCAAAAGTGGTTGAAATCCATCAGTCGGTTTACGCTCCAGAAGTGCCTCAAATTGATTTCAAGGGTAGGAAGACGCGAAGTCGGCCTAAACACTGATGGCAGTTTGCTTTACCTGATCTGTACTCATTCAGGCTGACAACCAAGTCTCAAACCTTCTTGGGTCACCCGATTCAACCTTCAACCCAATCAAGTTTCTGGCATGACAGCTGAGCTTGCCACCGGCACAGCTTTTGAAATTTGTGCTCCCCGTGGCAACGTACCGATAACCTGTCATTCTGAATGTGAGAAGTACATACTATTACGGTCAAACCAATGGGGTTGTTTTTATCTGATGACTCATCAGAGAATCTATCCAACCGAATGGATTGCAAACTTTCCATCATAGCTTTTTCCGAGAATAACGATCCATGACAGGTTTTGTCTACTAATGTTTACTATTCATTTCGATGATTGGTCAATCCGATCAGTCAGACGAAACGCTGATCCTTTGATTCCGATTAGAGAAGTGTTTGAGGCTTTCACTCGCAACTGCAGAACGATGTTGTTATGACCAAACCATTCCGTCACAATTGGCAAACGGCTTATGCCGCCAAAAAAACAGCAATCGCGGCAACCTAATTTTTCACATGTCATACAAGCCAGAATGATTGGTTTCAGATTTGTGGTACTTGAGGGCACAAAAGCAAGACATTTTTACACTGTGTAGACATATCTGGGCATATGAAAATGAGTTGAGATATGGTTGATCTCTGGCTATGCGGGAAAACATATTGGACGTAGTTGCACGGAAAGAGTAGGTCTGCTACTGTCAGTCCACCTGGTCTAACTTGAGCCAGAAACATTCCATTAAGTGATTAGTCAATGAATTATGCGATCAACTTATCATTAGGGGAAAGTTTACACCGAAAGAGTTCAAACTGAAAGAACACGTACTATGAAAGAAGCGGAAGGGATTTGTCACATCAGGACATCACAATAAACTGGCTGTTGCGTTGCTCGTGTGCTACTTCATTGTGTGAACCATACTGCTCTGTGGATGTATCAGAGCTAAATGTGACCTTATGTACACCATGGTTTTGGGACTTTCACGAAGGTAGTTCATTGTTCTGAACTACGTGAAATCTACTTGCCAGAATTTTGATGAAAAGCAAATATTTAGGAAAAGTGCCAAAGTATTACATTTCAAGCGTTGGTACGATGGATTCAAATAGGCGCGCTACACTTCCGCATATTACATCTCTAAAAAGATTTCATCATTGACTTTGAACGCGGTTCGATTGATTTTTTTGGAACAATTATTTCGCGGCCTACGATGGAAGGTGTCCGTATAGACACTTTGTCGTACTGTCTAGGTTCTCCAAGTCGTCTTCTAGTGTTGACGACGAAGGTCATTTCGTTAGCGAACCAGTTGGATGATTTTGCCATTCTTCCACAAGTGGATTTAATGGCATTTCTCTCGCCCCCCCCCCTCCTAGGCACATTATCGAGAATAAATCGACTTGTCTGCTTCGGGCTTAAAATATTCATGCATGATTCGTATATTAGGGAGGTGACACATCAACATGCCAAATATGGTCGTCCAATATGATTTGGTTCAAAAGTGACTGCCGTAAAACAGCTTTGGTTTAGTAGCTTCTGTACATTATATGACCTTCAATATGCTAAGACTAGCTGGTCGACGTTTATCATCGAACTGGCTTCTTCGCCGGGGTCCCATCGGTTTTTGCAACCACTCGAGCCTTTGATACGATAAATTATTAAACTAAATTGTTTTACTCCTGAAGTATAAATTACTCGGTGGAGTCCTTCGAGGACCCTCTTGGAAGGTCGGGATAAATAAGATGAACTCAGAGATTCGTATTTTGTGACATTTAAAAGACCACCTGATGAGCGGCAACAACCGCAAAATCGGTCGTGTACTTCCGGGGAGATTCTGTCCTGTCATCCAAATACAATGCAATACTACTCATTTCGAAAACCCATACTAGGGACCATACGTCCTCGTCTTGAAGGTCACTCGCGGCAGCCGACTAATTAACCCTGGATGATTCGCCGCGGGATTCTAAAAATGGACTCTCCGTCCATGCACGCTCCATGCGATTCAAATGAGATTGCAGCTGTAAACCACTAGCATAATTTACGCAGAAAATTTTACTTTTCACTTCAAAACTCGTCTGACCAATCCGCTGTTTTCATTCGGAAACAGCTGACCAATGTAAACGAATGTCTTTATTCGGTGGCTTAATAGTAATTGTATTTCACTGAAGATCCTCTCGAAAGGTGTGCATTCCGAAGGTCCTAGTAGTATTTCATGATTAAAAGGAGCTCCGTCCCAGTAAACCGGAAATGGCACGTTCAGTTCTGGTTCGCTTAGTTCATTTTAGGATGCCAGACCTGTGAGTGGACTTGTCATACGCAGACATCGTTTTACTGCACATGGTAGCTTTCACATCTTCCCTTCCGCGATTGTTACGCTGGCTCTAAGTGCCGAAATCCACCTCTTCCCGGCAATTTCTTCCCGACTACGCTTCGTTTTTCTAACCAGCTCATTCTAGCCGTGGTCGCCGGTGCACAATTTTGGATGATGTCGCTAATTTGTCCTTTGTTCGCACTGCTGGGTTGATCGACCCCAGCGGTTACTTTGCTTCGGTTTTCGAGTTCATCGTCCGTTCGGTAACCAAATTGGGTGTCTAAAGTTGCTTGAGCAATACTGATCAGGTGGACAATTCGTTCGCCATATTGTTCGTAATGTTTTCGTCACAGTTTGTCGCCTTCACTGGAAAGACTCTAAGCAAGTTGGAATGACGAGACCTTACCTTTCAAAGCCAGTGGTGGACGGTTACTGTCGAGTATAGTTGATGTGCGAGTCAGACTGGTTGACCAAACGGATAACGCGCGTGACACGCGATAATGCATACCGAGTTAAATTTTCAGGTGGAACTAAGCGGTAGTCGATTGGTATACAGCGTTTATCTGTCACCTCGAAAGTCAGGTATCCAAAACTCGTCACCGTCGGTCACTTTACTGGTAAGCAGTATTCCGCTGTAACCCGACTCGTTACCGGGTCTGGTCCTAAGTGATTCTGCACTCCAAGTCTCAGGACAATACCATTATCTCTAATAGGATAATGAGCCTTTGAAACTACTGTATTGATGCGTGAGTATGTAGAAAAAGTCGAAAAAACGCTTCTGATGACCTTCAACAAGCCTCATGAAACAACTGTTCTGTGAGCACACGCAGTGCAGCTTGATGTTTTACACTGTTCACCAAAAATCGCTTCCCCTCTCTACATAATACACTATGGTCTTGAGGTTCCGCACCGTCAGTTCCATTTATTTCGAACGAGAAAAGGACAGGTTTACTTAGACGTCATTCAGTCTACCGTCACATGAAGTTTGATATGAAGGCCAGGCAAATACTTATGTGTACTTTCCAGTATGACAGGCCACAAGTCTACTCGTCCATTTAAGCTCACGCGATACTCACAAGAGTGGAGCTTGTCTGGCTTGCATTCAGAAGGCGGGAATTAGCGAAGTCACTCCACGAGATTACCAAGTATTTTTATCTTTCAAGACAAACGGTGAGCAGATCGCACGATCGGTTCAACAATGGAAATCTACCATTTGACCGATCAGTCAGTACTTTCGTTATTCAAACATGATCATCGAGGACACGACTGAAAACAAATCTCCGAAACTAATTAATATTGTTAGATGGCAGCAACAGTACACATCTGGGGAGCCATGTTGACGGCAAGTCTGTGCTACCTGATATTTCCGAACAGCGTCACCTATGGTCAAGTTTACACAGAAGTTCTGATCCGACACATTTAGCCACTGTTGAGCACTGTTACTGGAACAATTTTCCAAGCGGAAAAAGTGCCAGAATCTCGTTCCCTTGTCACGTGCGAGTTTCATGCTTATTTATATGCAGCGAAGCCCCAGTGGCCAACTCGATCCACCGATCGCGATCCACTCGAATTTTGTGGGATCAGTTTGGGTTGAAAATGGACCAAAGGCGATAATACGAAGCCCTGGGAGAATTGAAGACTGACTTCAAGGTGGAATGGGACCTTATGCCACTAGATGCTATCAGACAGTTGACAGCGAGCGCGATTAGACGGGTAAACACTATTGTATCATCCCAAATTGACTCACCCGTATACTAACGAGTGATCGTATGAGACCGATCACAATAATCTATTCACAACAATACATTTAATTTTAATAAAACGTTTCGCTAATGTCCAATGCTTTCGGGAAGAGCAGACCATTGTTGGCAAACAGTATACATCAAAACCTTTACTATTCTACTCAAACACAAGACAGGCTTTACATTTCACTATTTCACGTAGATGACCGCACTGGTGCCTAAAAGATGAATTCACGCATCTAGTAAAAATGCTATTTGTTTCTTTTTCTATGATAACCATCAGACCGTAGATCTAAGTATAGAAGCAGGAAATAAACAACGTTGAAATCAGCCGATCAGTTTGGGCGCGCTCAGTTGGGTACCAATGCGGATGGAACTATGTGGTTCAGGTATCATTAAATGTGAGAGAAATTCAACTCTCCGGTGATCAGAAGGATCTATGTATGATTCATCAGACTATGTAACTTAGTTGACTATTTGAAGATGATACACCCTAATCTATCCGAAGTGATATGACTCTATCACAAATTGGAAATTCCCCCGAACCAAGGAAACACTTTGTTGGGAATTGCCATCAACAACAGCCAACGAAATAAAACAGTTGACAGTAACTCCACTGATGTAACCGGCTCCGAGTTGAACTTTTGAGTCTGAACTAGCGATTTCCGGTTTGAGAACCCTTATCTTGTTAAATGTGTGTGCAGACCAGATAAATATAAAAAAGGTGACAATCGTACAAAACTTTCGACAAATGTATCCGTAGATGGGGCACTGATATGGAATGATAGCTCATTCTTTCCGGGACTGATGGTTGTTTGATTTGCGAAGCTTCTGAATGACGGCTGACAATGTTTCCGGAACAGGCGAATGAACCGAACAACTGGCCACCAGCTTATCTGGTCCAACAGTGTTGCTCTGCAGGAGAGGCTTGGTTGCACAAAGACAAGTGGTGCATCCTCGAATAGAGATACCTATTCTGAACTAGGCCACGAACTAGACCATGAAACCACCGACTAATCCAGCTACTGCTTCTTATGCTTTGTTGCACTTTCCCATCGTCTTGTCACAGTCCTGTTGTTGTTGTTGTCGTCGTTGTCGTTGTCGTTGTCGTTGTCGTTGTCGTTGTCGTTGTCGTTGTCGTTGTCGTTGTCGTTGTCGTTGTCGTTGTCGTTGTCGTTGTCGTTGTCGTTGTCGTTGTCGTTGTCGTTGTCGTTGTCCTTGTCCTTGTCGTCGTTGTTAGTACGTTGGTGCCAGGCTTGATCTCGGGTTGGTGTAAAATATATATCGCCGATTAGCTCTGTCGTGTGTCGAAGTAACTCCTTGTTCGAAAAAGTTCAAAATCGCAAGTCTCGTGCTCTCCTTGTGCTTATCAGCTTCAAATCAGATAATTATGTTTCTGTCTAATCTATACAATTCAATAAGTGAACTGGGATAAACACAACATCAAAGCCTTGAACAGCACACGACCCGATTGGGAACTCGGGGTAGAGATGGTGTTACACGCCAAAGTACCTTTCATTCTATTCAATTAAATCGGTCTCTCCAACGTAGATCACAAACAGACACTGCGAAACTTACGACTTAGGGCTGCCGATTAACTGCTGTCAACCTGCAGCGGCGAATCAGTCAGTTCTAATGAGGTTACCGAAATGACAGTACTTGCCGGTCCGTGTGTATCTGAGTGATTATCGAGCAATCTGCTGGTCGAGTACCACAAACACACACACACACATCTATGCAAAGTTGTGCGCTTTTCTCATGAGACGACTGATTTTCCGAATGTTATTCGCCGTCTCAGAATTACCGCAAGATCTCGGAGGCTGAGAACCGAGGGCGCCAATTCTTACGACCATTTTGACCATGGGCATTTCAACACGAAGACAGACGTTAAATTTAGCCTCACCCAGCCACACACATACACAAAAGGTGGCATATCGAAATGCTGCATTGTTCAATCCCTAGTCACAACTATATGGGAGTGGATTCAAAACAGTGAAGTTGCAGAACTTGGAGAGAGGGGGATCATTCAGATGGCGCACGACTCGAAAAACACTCAACCGGAGAAATACCAAGTTGACTGCACAGAGATCGATTATCAGAGCAGAAAACCTGTCTGGAGCTGAATCGTCACTTTTCCCAACAAAGAGCAGACTTAAAGGGGCTGCGACCCCTTTCTTGAAATATGGTACGATCATTATGCGGCAAACAAGAATTAAATAGAAGAGGGAAAAATAAAGCCAGCGACACCAAGTAGACCCTGGAGGATCGGATCGAACGGTTCAAAGGTGTGCGTGCGGGACTCCATATCCCGAACTTCATTCAAAAGTCTCGGTTCGATCACGGTGTATACGGAGTGATGGCGATTCCAAAGAAACTGAATAAAATGATCGTACAGTCCCGAGTGAAACTAAGGTAATCCATGAAAACCATTTTATGACGTATTTACATCTAGTTCAACTCAAACAGATTGAGAACTGTGACTGAATAGCCATCTGTTGTAGAGGTGGTGGTAGCGGTGATGGTGGTGGTGGTTTGGTGGCATAGGCCTTAGTCACCACAGAAGTCCGAGGTTCGAATCCCACCACCGGTTGGTACTTTATACGTAGACAGCTGCCCACTGTAGCCAGACTCGCTACCATTCCTGGCCTACTGGGATCTTATGGGATGCTCCGTTCCAAGTCACAGAGCTATGATGGTCCGTTCTCTATAATAGTGTAGTGGGCTATGAGATATGCCTTTCCCACCACACGTGTAAGTTAGATTGTAATTAAAATGAGGATATAGCAGAGTAGTTTAGTTGATGATTGTTCAGTGAGGCTAGCTGGCTTTAATCGTGGTCATTTACCGGTCACACTATCACTGTTACATCGACTCGCACCAGTAGGCACATTGTCAGTTCAACAGTGAACTCGAAACTCGGATAAACTGATTACAATTAGGTTGAAAATGGTAGAATGCATTATTGAACGGGGAATGAAAACGCCGGTGGCCATTTGGATTGTACCACTAGGACATCGACCGGACACATGAATATAACCATTCCTTTGGTGAACCGAGAGAAAAAAACCGTCTTTGTGCATGTGTATTACGTACCCCAGTGAAGTTTACCCACGTGCTGGTCGCGTACACACACACACACACGCACACACACGCACACACGCACACACTCTTCCGTTTATATTCAATGCGTTATTTTTTTACGGCATATCAATAACCGCACGACACCTTCCGGTTAGTATCATGTGAAATCAGTGTGAATTTATGTTATGGCAGATAAATGGATAATGACACCATGTCCGATCAGGATACGGTTGGTAGTGCATTAGTGAAAAAGTAACGGGACTGACTCCATATATATATATATATATATATATATATATATATATATATATATATGACTGAAAGTAACGAGTGAAGCTTTCACAACCATAACAAAATATGACCGAGTACCCCAGACGTTGAAAAGCATGTGATAGAATTAGAAAGACCACATGGCTGAAACACAGATGGACGTCGTAGCCCAACAAGGACTCACCTGCCTGATTTGGTAATTACCATCTCAGTGGTCATACAGTGGAAACTACGCCACAATTCAGCATCCATAAGTTCAACGTGTGGTGTTTCGGCACCGGATAAGTAAGGGGACTGCGTCGAACCGTTGGTATCCAGAGCACGTTTTCTCGACCCTTGTGCGGTGATAGCAGATGAAGGAAAAGACAATGAAGAGTGACTGTTACCGCTGACGAGAGCGTTGCTCATGAGTGAACTGATATGATCGGTCGGGTGATCACTTTCCAGCTGACTCGATGGTGTGGTTTGGCCAGCGCGATCTGTGCACGCTTCGTACATGGACTCGTCCGATCGTACTAGATCAGCTATACTGGTTCGTCCGTTGAATAAACGACAGTGTTCTTCAAAGTCGTCAGTGCTTGATTGTTGATAAGACAGACTGGCTGTGTGAACCGATTCTACCTGATCATTGGCCGTCAGGACAGGAGGAGAGTGTTTGGCGTTCGATAAAGACGACTGGGACGGTTGACCATTGAGCATAAAACGCATGGCGGCTGTGCTCAGGGCATTTACCATGTGGTTCACCTGGTCGGGATCCATGCCACTCAAGAATCCAAGCGAAAAAGGCCACGCAGTGAGCTGATCAGTTTCCATACTATGACAGTATCTGGAAGCGAACGAGAGTAGACTAGTATCCTCTATTGGTAGCCACGAAGAAGATATCACCGGCTTGGACAATTTCACGGAGGAATCACAGTTGGGTCCAGGACTATTGGATAATGGAGTCACACGTTCGGTACAGCTAGTGGATGGGACGGGTAATTCGGATTTTTGATTCACAAGCATCGGCTTATGCTTTCCACTATGAAACACACGGGAGACGAGCGGGAATTTTCTGCTGCAGTTGAGATCTCTGTACGCGTGATATGTCCCCAAAGGTAACTTGCACAATTATGTATTAACACGGATACGTGGATGAGCCTGCGTGTTCACAAGTGACGCTAGTAAATCCGTCAAGTTTTTTGTAGAAGTAGCAGTAGTTGGCGTGACAACAATGGCGGTATTTCTCGGCCGGTTTACCGTCGTCCCTACCTTTGCCCAATTCTTGTTATTCGAATCGTGCGCATAACATGCAAGAGTCACTAAAGGGTGAGTATGTGTGTACAGGGGTGCGTGCGTGCGCCATCACCACCGGCCGAACCGAATGGGAGAATCGCAGACGAATACAGTTCGCCCGTTTGTTTGTGTGCTTGTATGCATGCACTTGACAGAGAGTGAGTGTGAGATAAAACTGAGACGATAACACGAGAGACTGTGGTAGAGCACAAAATAGAATAACCGACGAGTGCCATACGAGTGTGATCCCCGCCTACCGAACAACCAATGAATGACCGAGTGGACTTGATTTGCACACACCACCAGTGGTCTTCAAGCAGCAACAACAAGAACAAGAACAACAATCAAAACTGCCCACACCTTGCGTTGAGGGGGAGGCTGACAGACAAGTGCGACCTGCGCAATTGGTGAACCAATCAGCAGACCCTATTTGTTCCGGTTTTAACCAAGCTCTGATATGATTGGCTGATTGCAACTCAGCCTAACCGAAAGGCAACACGGGGTACATGACATGGACATGTGCATGCACACATGCATACGTTTACATGAAGGTGGAAAAACGGGCATCCCAAAAGGAGCTGTGTTCCTTCCCGTGTAATCACTCACTTACTCCCTCGTATTTGCACGCACACATATAGGAAACCACGCACCGGCTTACAACAGATTCTCTGTTTTGGTGTATAGCCAACTATGAAGTACAAACAGAGTAAAAAAAAAATAACTCTATGGAAAGCCCTCCCTTCCAAAAGGTTGCATACAATCATCGAGACAGTATCAGAGCGGCAATGAAGATCCGTTCAGCTTCGGAATTTCGTATTGCTTATAATGAAAACGTCGAAATAATCCCAAGAGTTAGGGAACAGTGAAAACCATAGCCGAAAAAACCACCACTGGTAGGCTAGTGTAAACTGGCTGACCAAATAGACCAACCAGATTAGTCTGTCCGAGTCCAGTAACAGAGAGGAACTGTGTTTGCATACATGACACAGCTTTGCACGTAGTGTGATTGCTGAGTAGTGTCGTCCGCGTGATGGGCAATTAAAAACAGGGTCAATTATCGATCGCTTCAAATGAATTTAAAGACAGGTGACAATGAACATGAAGCACAGAGACCAAAACAAATTTTGTTCTTCCACGGATATTTGGTGATAGAAGAATATCATCTTCAGAAATAGTTGACCTCAATGTTCACGTGATACTAATCAAGCGTCATAATTCTATCTATCTGTCTACGTGGAGCAAAAAGATGGGGTCGTGCAAAGGAGCTATCCAACAGTATCTTTTTGAGCATGTGATTGTTTTTTTCAATTACAAAACAGCTTAGAGATGTTAGGATAACGAAATTCTTCCCTTGATTACGCAAATCACCATAGACAAATATTAAATTGTAAAGGGGATCGTAAATCTACAATTGCCAGTGACTACAAAATGGTGGGAAAATCCGTGACTGTCTCTTTAGTTCAAGTGAACAATCAAGTTGTGCACCCCAGTGGGATAACTATTCCGTTGACATATAATTTTACGAACAGCAAAACAGTCAATAAAACGCTATTTGCAGTCAGTAAATCAAACTTTCTGGTCCGATACCTGGGCCATAAAGAACAGCTAAATTACAAAAGACTGGATCTTCGTTAAAGCCGTGGCGGATGTGATGACTGTCAGCGACACTACTGTGTGTTGGTTTATTACATTTTTGGATACACCTACATGATAATTAAACAGACAGCAATTTCGAATTGCATTCTAATTCAACCCGCGTTTTGATTCCTTCAGAGCGTTTAGTTCGACACGAAGGGTTTACTACATCACTCACGATAGTACCTGTTCCCGAGCGGAATTCCCAAATACAATATTTGACATCGCGGTCAGTTCTCGTCATGGATATCAGTAAATCGGCGTCTTTGAATGTTCATAGTAGTGTACAAGAGGTTGAAGACACCATCGAGCGCTTCGAATTTCGATGTTTAATTCCTAAATTCTTGGATTCTGAGGAGATTGCGCATTTCTTTGACAGTTCTTGGAAAGGACGCTTATTACCTAGTGAAGAATGTGACTTTTCCGCGTTCTCCAGTATCTGTACCATATCTTTACTATCCTTGAAAGAATTACCCCTGAAGCTTTTTAAAGCGGGGAGTTTCAAACCTGTTGAACTGGCAGAATTTCACTCACTGATTCGAGGTGCTAACCCATTACAGCAGGGTTTTGTGTTGCGGTCTCAGGCACAGGCCACGAAATACAATTTTGAGGGTCAGCTCGAGGTGCAGTTATGAGACAGATCAATTGCTGGTATCAACTGTTCCGAGCTTCAACAAAGACCTCGGCAACGCGAAAGCACTTTTCAATCTGCAAAACTTCTTTATGAGCAATATCGAGGCGTGCGTGGCGCTGTTAATAACCAGACCTCAGTTTTGTTCAGCGTGAAAAATCCGAATTCATCTTCTGATCCATCATAGAGGCCGGTAAATTAGGTCCTTCGGAGCAATAAATGTGGCCCAAATTCTCACTCTCGGTCAGTTCAACCAAGCAAGCAGTGAAATTCATACAATTCTTATGGTCAAAAACATTCCTGATTGCAGCTGTCGTAATACAAAGAGTCGCAATCGTGGTGAGGTAGGTCACATTCAGTCCGTATGTAGAAGGAGACAGAAATGGGTTACTGCGCGTCCGTTCGAAGATTTTCATTGGCCTATTCAGTCTCTTGCTTTACCTGTTGTCAATTCCGATAACTTGCCCCATATCATCCGCTCGTTTAACATTAATCATTCTTTTTGGCAGTCATTCATTAAGGACACCGGCAGTATTGACTCATGTATTCCTCAAAAGGTAACGGATGCATCTCTCATCGGTATTGAAGCTGAGCTAGTATAAGAGGGTCACCCAGTTCTGCGCGCTTCTCGTCCACTCAGTGCCACTGAAGGAGGATATTTACGGACAAAATGTGAGGCTTTGGCCGTTTGTTGGGCCGTTAATAGTTTGTACAAATATTTTTTTGACACTGACTTCACTACTGCCAATGACCGTGAAGTACTGACATGGATCGTGAGCAGATGTTCGGCTTCGATTTCCTGAATTCCATTTTTATCTGAGGATGGGATATATTTGACCTGAGCATTGACTGAACAACCCGGATGAAACTGGGGATATAGTGTCCGCGCAATCCGTGATACGGCAATAGATGCGCCAGATTCGGCTAGATCGATTCTTCCTAGATTTATGAGCGGCCCAAGACATAAGTAGATATAGCCCCAGGCAAGGTTTCCAGAGTGAAAAAGATAAATGGAAACTGACTAATGTCCTGGACTTACTTTCGGCTAATTATTCTCCATGTGTATACTTTTCACGTAGAATTCAAACAATTCAACAACAAAAACAAAATGGAAAACTCATGATGAGTAGCTGAATGAGAATGAGGCACGTGTGTGTGAATGTGTGTGTGTGTGTGTGTGTGCGTTTGTGCATGTGCGATAACGAATCAATATTCACAAAGTGAAACGGAACGAACCAATGTTGCATATATGATTTCGCATTGAGATGCGACTCTGAAAGGGTGACCCTGTACGTACTGAAAACCTATGTTCCGCATAGACATACATCTCGTCTGGGTTGTGTTAACTTTGATCAAAATTTTACTCCGATCTAACGAACCATTTTGAAATGTTACGTAGTATCGAGTGGAAATGGTTGTGGTCTGGAGTACTTAACACCTCGGAGGTCACAGTTTCAGATCGCGGCAATACAGATAAATTCGAATTCAAACTATAAATGACTGATATCCTCGGACAGTACGCCGTTATAAACTCCAAAATATTAGACCAATTTTTCGGTTAAAAAAATTTCCGCAGTGAAGCAAAGCGGAGATGAATTACACAGCTTAAACCTAATTATCTACATGAATATCTATCTAACAATTTATCTACCTATCTATCTATCTATCTATCTATCTATCTATCTATCTATCTATCTATCTATCTATCTATCTATCTATCTATCTATCTATCTATCTATCTATCTATCTATCCATCTATCTATCTATCTATCTATCTATCTATCTATCTATCTATCTATCTATCTATCTATCTATCTATCTATCTATCTATCTATCTATCTATCTATCTATCTATCTATCTATCTATCTATCTATCTATCTATCTATCTATCTATCTATCTATCTATCTATCTATCTATCTATCTATCTATCTATCTATCTATCTATCTATCTATCTATCTATCTATCTATCTATCTATCTATCTATCTATCTATCTATCTATCTATCTATCTATCTATCTATCTATCTATCTATCTATCTATCTATCTATCTATCTATCTATCTATCTATCTATCTATCTATCTATCTATCTATCTATCTATCTATCTATCTATCTATCTATCTATCTATCTATCTATCTATCTATCTATCTATCTATCTATCTATCTATCTATCTATCTATCTATCTATCTATCTATCTATCTATCTATCTATCTATCTATCTATCTATCTATCTATCTATCTATCTATCTATCTATCTATCTATCTATCTATCTATCTATCTATCTATCTATCTATCTATCTATCTATCTATCTATCTATCTATCTATCTATCTATCTATCTATCTATCTATCTATCTATCTATCTATCTATCTATCTATCTATCTATCTATCTATCTATCTATCTATCTATCTATCTATCTATCTATCTATCTATCTATCTATCTATCTATCTATCTATCTATCTATCTATCTATCTATCTATCTATCTATCTATCTATCTATCTATCTATCTATCTATCTATCTATCTATCTATCTATCTATCTATCTATCTATCTATCTATCTATCTATCTATCTATCTATCTATCTATCTATCTATCTATCTATCTATCTATCTATCTATCTATCTATCTATCTATCTATCTATCTATCTATCTATCTATCTATCTATCTATCTATCTATCTATCTATCTATCTATCTATCTATCTATCTATCTATCTATCTATCTATCTATCTATCTATCTATCTATCTATCTATCTATCTATCTATCTATCTATCTATCTATCTATCTATCTATCTATCTATCTATCTATCTATCTATCTATCTATCTATCTATCTATCTATCTATCTATCTATCTATCTATCTATCTATCTATCTATCTATCTATCTATCTATCTATCTATCTATCTATCTATCTATCTATCTATCTATCTATCTATCTATCTATCTATCTATCTATCTATCTATCTATCTATCTATCTATCTATCTATCTATCTATCTATCTATCTATCTATCTATCTATCTATCTATCTATCTATCTATCTATCTATCTATCTATCTATCTATCTATCTATCTATCTATCTATCTATCTATCTATCTATCTATCTATCTATCTATCTATCTATCTATCTATCTATCTATCTATCTATCTATCTATCTATCTATCTATCTATCTATCTATCTATCTATCTATCTATCTATCTATCTATCTATCTATCTATCTATCTATCTATCTATCTATCTATCTATCTATCTATCTATCTATCTATCTATCTATCTATCTATCTATCTATCTATCTATCTATCTATCTATCTATCTATCTATCTATCTATCTATCTATCTATCTATCTATCTATCTATCTATCTATCTATCTATCTATCTATCTATCTATCTATCTATCTATCTATCTATCTATCTATCTATCTATCTATCTATCTATCTATCTATCTATCTATCTATCTATCTATCTATCTATCTATCTATCTATCTATCTATCTATCTATCTATCTATCTATCTATCTATCTATCTATCTATCTATCTATCTATCTATCTATCTATCTATCTATCTATCTATCTATCTATCTATCTATCTATCTATCTATCTATCTATCTATCTATCTATCTATCTATCTATCTATCTATCTATCTATCTATCTATCTATCTATCTATCTATCTATCTATCTATCTATCTATCTATCTATCTATCTATCTATCTATCTATCTATCTATCTATCTATCTATCTATCTATCTATCTATCTATCTATCTATCTATCTATCTATCTATCTATCTATCTATCTATCTATCTATCTATCTATCTATCTATCTATCTATCTATCTATCTATCTATCTATCTATCTATCTATCTATCTATCTATCTATCTATCTATCTATCTATCTATCTATCTATCTATCTATCTATCTATCTATCTATCTATCTATCTATCTATCTATCTATCTATCTATCTATCTATCTATCTATCTATCTATCTATCTATCTATCTATCTATCTATCTATCTATCTATCTATCTATCTATCTATCTATCTATCTATCTATCTATCTATCTATCTATCTATCTATCTATCTATCTATCTATCTATCTATCTATCTATCTATCTATCTATCTATCTATCTATCTATCTATCTATCTATCTATCTATCTATCTATCTATCTATCTATCTATCTATCTATCTATCTATCTATCTATCTATCTATCTATCTATCTATCTATCTATCTATCTATCTATCTATCTATCTATCTATCTATCTATCTATCTATCTATCTATCTATCTATCTATCTATCTATCTATCTATCTATCTATCTATCTATCTATCTATCTATCTATCTATCTATCTATCTATCTATCTATCTATCTATCTATCTATCTATCTATCTATCTATCTATCTATCTATCTATCTATCTATCTATCTATCTATCTATCTATCTATCTATCTATCTATCTATCTATCTATCTATCTATCTATCTATCTATCTATCTATCTATCTATCTATCTATCTATCTATCTATCTATCTATCTATCTATCTATCTATCTATCTATCTATCTATCTATCTATCTATCTATCTATCTATCTATCTATCTATCTATCTATCTATCTATCTATCTATCTATCTATCTATCTATCTATCTATCTATCTATCTATCTATCTATCTATCTATCTATCTATCTATCTATCTATCTATCTATCTATCTATCTATCTATCTATCTATCTATCTATCTATCTATCTATCTATCTATCTATCTATCTATCTATCTATCTATCTATCTATCTATCTATCTATCTATCTATCTATCTATCTATCTATCTATCTATCTATCTATCTATCTATCTATCTATCTATCTATCTATCTATCTATCTATCTATCTATCTATCTATCTATCTATCTATCTATCTATCTATCTATCTATCTATCTATCTATCTATCTATCTATCTATCTATCTATCTATCTATCTATCTATCTATCTATCTATCTATCTATCTATCTATCTATCTATCTATCTATCTATCTATCTATCTATCTATCTATCTATCTATCTATCTATCTATCTATCTATCTATCTATCTATCTATCTATCTATCTATCTATCTATCTATCTATCTATCTATCTATCTATCTATCTATCTATCTATCTATCTATCTATCTATCTATCTATCTATCTATCTATCTATCTATCTATCTATCTATCTATCTATCTATCTATCTATCTATCTATCTATCTATCTATCTATCTATCTATCTATCTATCTATCTATCTATCTATCTATCTATCTATCTATCTATCTATCTATCTATCTATCTATCTATCTATCTATCTATCTATCTATCTATCTATCTATCTATCTATCTATCTATCTATCTATCTATCTATCTATCTATCTATCTATCTATCTATCTATCTATCTATCTATCTATCTATCTATCTATCTATCTATCTATCTATCTATCTATCTATCTATCTATCTATCTATCTATCTATCTATCTATCTATCTATCTATCTATCTATCTATCTATCTATCTATCTATCTATCTATCTATCTATCTATCTATCTATCTATCTATCTATCTATCTATCTATCTATCTATCTATCTATCTATCTATCTATCTATCTATCTATCTATCTATCTATCTATCTATCTATCTATCTATCTATCTATCTATCTATCTATCTATCTATCTATCTATCTATCTATCTATCTATCTATCTATCTATCTATCTATCTATCTATCTATCTATCTATCTATCTATCTATCTATCTATCTATCTATCTATCTATCTATCTATCTATCTATCTATCTATCTATCTATCTATCTATCTATCTATCTATCTATCTATCTATCTATCTATCTATCTATCTATCTATCTATCTATCTATCTATCTATCTATCTATCTATCTATCTATCTATCTATCTATCTATCTATCTATCTATCTATCTATCTATCTATCTATCTATCTATCTATCTATCTATCTATCTATCTATCTATCTATCTATCTATCTATCTATCTATCTATCTATCTATCTATCTATCTATCTATCTATCTATCTATCTATCTATCTATCTATCTATCTATCTATCTATCTATCTATCTATCTATCTATCTATCTATCTATCTATCTATCTATCTATCTATCTATCTATCTATCTATCTATCTATCTATCTATCTATCTATCTATCTATCTATCTATCTATCTATCTATCTATCTATCTATCTATCTATCTATCTATCTATCTATCTATCTATCTATCTATCTATCTATCTATCTATCTATCTATCTATCTATCTATCTATCTATCTATCTATCTATCTATCTATCTATCTATCTATCTATCTATCTATCTATCTATCTATCTATCTATCTATCTATCTATCTATCTATCTATCTATCTATCTATCTATCTATCTATCTATCTATCTATCTATCTATCTATCTATCTATCTATCTATCTATCTATCTATCTATCTATCTATCTATCTATCTATCTATCTATCTATCTATCTATCTATCTATCTATCTATCTATCTATCTATCTATCTATCTATCTATCTATCTATCTATCTATCTATCTATCTATCTATCTATCTATCTATCTATCTATCTATCTATCTATCTATCTATCTATCTATCTATCTATCTATCTATCTATCTATCTATCTATCTATCTATCTATCTATCTATCTATCTATCTATCTATCTATCTATCTATCTATCTATCTATCTATCTATCTATCTATCTATCTATCTATCTATCTATCTATCTATCTATCTATCTATCTATCTATCTATCTATCTATCTATCTATCTATCTATCTATCTATCTATCTATCTATCTATCTATCTATCTATCTATCTATCTATCTATCTATCTATCTATCTATCTATCTATCTATCTATCTATCTATCTATCTATCTATCTATCTATCTATCTATCTATCTATCTATCTATCTATCTATCTATCTATCTATCTATCTATCTATCTATCTATCTATCTATCTATCTATCTATCTATCTATCTATCTATCTATCTATCTATCTATCTATCTATCTATCTATCTATCTATCTATCTATCTATCTATCTATCTATCTATCTATCTATCTATCTATCTATCTATCTATCTATCTATCTATCTATCTATCTATCTATCTATCTATCTATCTATCTATCTATCTATCTATCTATCTATCTATCTATCTATCTATCTATCTATCTATCTATCTATCTATCTATCTATCTATCTATCTATCTATCTATCTATCTATCTATCTATCTATCTATCTATCTATCTATCTATCTATCTATCTATCTATCTATCTATCTATCTATCTATCTATCTATCTATCTATCTATCTATCTATCTATCTATCTATCTATCTATCTATCTATCTATCTATCTATCTATCTATCTATCTATCTATCTATCTATCTATCTATCTATCTATCTATCTATCTATCTATCTATCTATCTATCTATCTATCTATCTATCTATCTATCTATCTATCTATCTATCTATCTATCTATCTATCTATCTATCTATCTATCTATCTATCTATCTATCTATCTATCTATCTATCTATCTATCTATCTATCTATCTATCTATCTATCTATCTATCTATCTATCTATCTATCTATCTATCTATCTATCTATCTATCTATCTATCTATCTATCTATCTATCTATCTATCTATCTATCTATCTATCTATCTATCTATCTATCTATCTATCTATCTATCTATCTATCTATCTATCTATCTATCTATCTATCTATCTATCTATCTATCTATCTATCTATCTATCTATCTATCTATCTATCTATCTATCTATCTATCTATCTATCTATCTATCTATCTATCTATCTATCTATCTATCTATCTATCTATCTATCTATCTATCTATCTATCTATCTATCTATCTATCTATCTATCTATCTATCTATCTATCTATCTATCTATCTATCTATCTATCTATCTATCTATCTATCTATCTATCTATCTATCTATCTATCTATCTATCTATCTATCTATCTATCTATCTATCTATCTATCTATCTATCTATCTATCTATCTATCTATCTATCTATCTATCTATCTATCTATCTATCTATCTATCTATCTATCTATCTATCTATCTATCTATCTATCTATCTATCTATCTATCTATCTATCTATCTATCTATCTATCTATCTATCTATCTATCTATCTATCTATCTATCTATCTATCTATCTATCTATCTATCTATCTATCTATCTATCTATCTATCTATCTATCTATCTATCTATCTATCTATCTATCTATCTATCTATCTATCTATCTATCTATCTATCTATCTATCTATCTATCTATCTATCTATCTATCTATCTATCTATCTATCTATCTATCTATCTATCTATCTATCTATCTATCTATCTATCTATCTATCTATCTATCTATCTATCTATCTATCTATCTATCTATCTATCTATCTATCTATCTATCTATCTATCTATCTATCTATCTATCTATCTATCTATCTATCTATCTATCTATCTATCTATCTATCTATCTATCTATCTATCTATCTATCTATCTATCTATCTATCTATCTATCTATCTATCTATCTATCTATCTATCTATCTATCTATCTATCTATCTATCTATCTATCTATCTATCTATCTATCTATCTATCTATCTATCTATCTATCTATCTATCTATCTATCTATCTATCTATCTATCTATCTATCTATCTATCTATCTATCTATCTATCTATCTATCTATCTATCTATCTATCTATCTATCTATCTATCTATCTATCTATCTATCTATCTATCTATCTATCTATCTATCTATCTATCTATCTATCTATCTATCTATCTATCTATCTATCTATCTATCTATCTATCTATCTATCTATCTATCTATCTATCTATCTATCTATCTATCTATCTATCTATCTATCTATCTATCTATCTATCTATCTATCTATCTATCTATCTATCTATCTATCTATCTATCTATCTATCTATCTATCTATCTATCTATCTATCTATCTATCTATCTATCTATCTATCTATCTATCTATCTATCTATCTATCTATCTATCTATCTATCTATCTATCTATCTATCTATCTATCTATCTATCTATCTATCTATCTATCTATCTATCTATCTATCTATCTATCTATCTATCTATCTATCTATCTATCTATCTATCTATCTATCTATCTATCTATCTATCTATCTATCTATCTATCTATCTATCTATCTATCTATCTATCTATCTATCTATCTATCTATCTATCTATCTATCTATCTATCTATCTATCTATCTATCTATCTATCTATCTATCTATCTATCTATCTATCTATCTATCTATCTATCTATCTATCTATCTATCTATCTATCTATCTATCTATCTATCTATCTATCTATCTATCTATCTATCTATCTATCTATCTATCTATCTATCTATCTATCTATCTATCTATCTATCTATCTATCTATCTATCTATCTATCTATCTATCTATCTATCTATCTATCTATCTATCTATCTATCTATCTATCTATCTATCTATCTATCTATCTATCTATCTATCTATCTATCTATCTATCTATCTATCTATCTATCTATCTATCTATCTATCTATCTATCTATCTATCTATCTATCTATCTATCTATCTATCTATCTATCTATCTATCTATCTATCTATCTATCTATCTATCTATCTATCTATCTATCTATCTATCTATCTATCTATCTATCTATCTATCTATCTATCTATCTATCTATCTATCTATCTATCTATCTATCTATCTATCTATCTATCTATCTATCTATCTATCTATCTATCTATCTATCTATCTATCTATCTATCTATCTATCTATCTATCTATCTATCTATCTATCTATCTATCTATCTATCTATCTATCTATCTATCTATCTATATCTATCTATCTATCTATCTATCTATCTATCTATCTATCTATCTATCTATCTATCTATCTATCTATCTATCTATCTATCTATCTATCTATCTATCTATCTATCTATCTATCTATCTATCTATCTATCTATCTATCTATCTATCTATCTATCTATCTATCTATCTATCTATCTATCTATCTATCTATCTATCTATCTATCTATCTATCTATCTATCTATCTATCTATCTATCTATCTATCTATCTATCTATCTATCTATCTATCTATCTATCTATCTATCCTATCTATCTATCTATCTATCTATCTATCTATCTATCTATCTATCTATCTATCTATCTATCTATCTATCTATCTATCTATCTATCTATCTATCTATCTATCTATCTATCTATCTATCTATCTATCTATCTATCTATCTATCTATCTATCTATCTATCTATCTATCTATCTATCTATCTATCTATCTATCTATCTATCTATCTATCTATCTATCTATCTATCTATCTATCTATCTATCTATCTATCTATCTATCTATCTATCTATCTATCTATCTATCTATCTATCTATCTATCTATCTATCTATCTATCTATCTATCTATCTATCTATCTATCTATCTATCTATCTATCTATCTATCTATTCTATCTATCTATCTATCTATCTATCTATCTATCTATCTATCTATCTATCTATCTATCTATCTATCTATCTATCTATCTATCTATCTATCTATCTATCTATCTATCTATCTATCTATCTATCTATCTATCTATCTATCTATCTATCTATCTATCTATCTATCTATCTATCTATCTATCTATCTATCTATCTATCTATCTATCTATCTATCTATCTATCTATCTATCTATCTATCTATCTATCTATCTATCTATCTATCTATCTATCTATCTATCTATCTATCTATCTATCTATCTATCTATCTATCTATCTATCTATCTATCTATCTATCTATCTATCTATCTATCTATCTATCTATCTATCTATCTATCTATCTATCTATCTATCTATCTATCTATCTATCTATCTATCTATCTATCTATCTATCTATCTATCTATCTATCTATCTATCTATCTATCTATCTATCTATCTATCTATCTATCTATCTATCTATCTATCTATCTATCTATCTATCTATCTATCTATCTATCTATCTATCTATCTATCTATCTATCTATCTATCTATCTATCTATCTATCTATCTATCTATCTATCTATCTATCTATCTATCTATCTATCTATCTATCTATCTATCTATCTATCTATCTATCTATCTATCTATCTATCTATCTATCTATCTATCTATCTATCTATCTATCTATCTATCTATCTATCTATCTATCTATCTATCTATCTATCTATCTATCTATCTATCTATCTATCTATCTATCTATCTATCTATCTATCTATCTATCTATCTATCTATCTATCTATCTATCTATCTATCTATCTATCTATCTATCTATCTATCTATCTATCTATCTATCTATCTATCTATCTATCTATCTATCTATCTATCTATCTATCTATCTATCTATCTATCTATCTATCTATCTATCTATCTATCTATCTATCTATCTATCTATCTATCTATCTATCTATCTATCTATCTATCTATCTATCTATCTATCTATCTATCTATCTATCTATCTATCTATCTATCTATCTATCTATCTATCTATCTATCTATCTATCTATCTATCTATCTATCTATCTATCTATCTATCTATCTATCTATCTATCTATCTATCTATCTATCTATCTATCTATCTATCTATCTATCTATCTATCTATCTATCTATCTATCTATCTATCTATCTATCTATCTATCTATCTATCTATCTATCTATCTATCTATCTATCTATCTATCTATCTATCTATCTATCTATCTATCTATCTATCTATCTATCTATCTATCTATCTATCTATCTATCTATCTATCTATCTATCTATCTATCTATCTATCTATCTATCTATCTATCTATCTATCTATCTATCTATCTATCTATCTATCTATCTATCTATCTATCTATCTATCTATCTATCTATCTATCTATCTATCTATCTATCTATCTATCTATCTATCTATCTATCTATCTATCTATCTATCTATCTATCTATCATCTATCTATCTATCTATCTATCTATCTATCTATCTATCTATCTATCTATCTATCTATCTATCTATCTATCTATCTATCTATCTATCTATCTATCTATCTATCTATCTATCTATCTATCTATCTATCTATCTATCTATCTATCTATCTATCTATCTATCTATCTATCTATCTATCTATCTATCTATCTATCTATCTATCTATCTATCTATCTATCTATCTATCTATCTATCTATCTATCTATCTATCTATCTATCTATCTATCTATCTATCTATCTATCTATCTATCTATCTATCTATCTATCTATCTATCTATCTATCTATCTATCTATCTATCTATCTATCTATCTATCTATCTATCTATCTATCTATCTATCTATCTATCTATCTATCTATCTATCTATCTATCTATCTATCTATCTATCTATCTATCTATCTATCTATCTATCTATCTATCTATCTATCTATCTATCTATCTATCTATCTATCTATCTATCTATCTATCTATCTATCTATCTATCTATCTATCTATCTATCTATCTATCTATCTATCTATCTATCTATCTATCTATCTATCTATCTATCTATCTATCTATCTATCTAT